>JAJEKV010000078.1:0-1392840 GCA_021234155.1 Isoetes taiwanensis
TTAGTAGTAGCCAAGTATGTCGGGCATGTCAGAGCAATTGTGACGGGCCAATACCATTCCCGGAGGACACAACGTCCGCATCCATAACCTCCTCAGGTATGACCTCAACAAACCCATCGGACGCCGTATTCAATAACTCATGCAACGGTTGGCCATGCACTGTAATCGAACATACTTCTCTCGGATATGGGCAACGGGCCGGTCACGGAGGGCATGACATTCATCCTCAATGAAGCTTCTTTGATGGTAACAGCAAAGCCTTTGCTCGCTTCTTCGAGCTAGCGTCTGTCTCAATGCGGGAGGATGTGCACCCGTCGCGAATGGAAGCTATAAGTGCAGCGCTTCTTCATGGAGGCGATTTTCTTCCTCAAAGCGGTATGGCGTAAGAAATGGGTTGAAGCGTCATGCATTGGTTTGGTTACTGCGTTGGTTGAGTTGGACATGGTATATGGTAGAGACCTTTTTTTCCTTCTCTATTCTCTATGCAACATTGCCATAGTGCTCAATGAAGTGTTTGGTTGATCATTGGCGGCATTCTCTTCCTCAAAATGGTATGGCGAAAGAACGGGCATTGCTATCTTTGGTTTTAATCTTATGAACCCACTATATTCTTAGAGAACATATTCAGGAGTGACAGTCGCGTGCAACCGTAAGTCTATGAAGAATGAACCATTGTTGATTTAAAAGACCCGTTTAATGCAAAGCCTTCGCATTATGTAAAGCTCTCGATGATGGCGGCATACTTGGCCCAAGTTTGTGTTCCTACCGCAAGATGAAAGTTTACGTCTTACAAGCAAGGATCGGTGCATTTGACATGGTGGCGACATGGTATATGGTAGAACCGTTTTTCCTTCTCTATTCTCTATGCAACATTGCCATCTTGCTCAATGAAGTTATCGGATTTGATGCGTGGTAGCATTTTTCTTCCTCAAAGCGGTATGGCGGAAGAATGGGTTGGCGTCATCGTTGGTTTTCATTACGCGTTGGTTGGCAGTTGGACGACATGGTATATGGTAGAGACGTTTTTTCCTTCTCTATTCTCTTGCAACATTGCCACAAGTGCTCAATGAAGTGTTTGATTGATCTGTGGCAGCATTCTCTTCCTCAAAATGGTATGGCAGAAGAATGGGCATTGCTATCTTTTGGTTTTAATCCTATGAACCCACTATATTCTTAAGGAGAATACCGGAGTGACCAGGTGCACCATAATAAGTCTATGAAGAATGAACCATTGTTGAGTTTAAAACCCGATTAACGCAAGCACCGTTATGTAAAGCTCGGATGGCGGCATACTTGGCCCAAGTTTGTGTTCCTACCGCGAAGATGAAAGTTTACCGTCTTACAAGCAAGGATCGGTGCATTTGATTATGGTATGCGACATGGTATATGGTAGAGACCATTTTTCCTTCTCTATTCTCTATGCAACATTGCCATAGTGCTCAATGAAGTGCTTGGTTGATCCGTGTGGCATTTTCTTTCCTCAAAGCGGTATGGCGAAGAATGGGCATTGCTATCTTTTTGGTTTTTAATCTTATGAACCCACTATATTCTTAAGGGCATACCGAGGACCAGGTGTTGTGGACCCATAAGTCTATGAAGAATGAACCATTGTTGGGTTTAAAGACGGGTTAACGCAAGCAACGCATTATGTAAAGCTCTTGGATGGCGACATACTTGCCCAAGTTTGCATTTAATGCGTGCAAGATGAAAGTTTACGTCTTACAAGCAAGGATTAGCCATTTGTCCTAGAACATTGTAGTGGAAGTCTTATGCATTATCTCAATATCTCAGACAAATGGAACCGTGGCATATTTCTAATGTGGAGATTTTTATACACATATGGAATTCTAGAATGGGGATTTCGTGATGAAACCAACAAACCGCCTCGATAGATAGGCTTCTCATTCATCTCAACATTTTCTACAATGGTGGATATTGGGTAGCCGCACATCGCGAACTACCACCTAAAATAAAGGAAAATTCAATTATATCATTTGGACCCCCGATGTGTGATGCTTCTTGAGAAAGCTTATCCGCAGGATTAAAAAACCCAGCCCTTTCGGTTTCGAGGAAAAACCCTAGTGATAAGCCTTGACGAACTGGACAAGCATCAGGCATAGAAATAAACTCCCAAAAACCCGCATGGAGAAGTCAAAATAGATGTCGAAACAACCCAGCACATTGCCTGCGTCACCAACACAACAAAGCGAGACAACACAAACATACGGAGGATAGCATCACCTGGGGGTGAAAAGCATCACCCCGGAAAGGGTGGAAGAAAAACATGATAAACAAAAATTTGTGCACAATACAATAAACAAAGAAGGGGAGGAGGGTGGGTTCAAAGAGAATAAGGATGCACGAGAGAAGAGGAAGCGCCCGATGAGACGTTGATTAGGAACCGCTCCTAAAATAGCAAAAATCCTCAACTGTAAAGGGCATCTCGCGCATGCATGCATGCAAGACATGCATGCTCATCATTTAGAATGTCGATCCGATGTCTCTTCGGACGATGCGATTCTAGAATGGGGCTACTAGGAAACCAACAAACCGCCTCCGAAGGCCAGAGAACTTCCTTAACAAAACTAGAATCGAGGATGAAGATCATAGGATGAAGGCTAAAGAAGGGTCACGAGGTCGAGAAAAGGCATGCCGCGTTATTTACGAAACGCTCAAATGGGCCAAACCAAGGTGAAGAAGCCCTCCCCCCTCGAAACAATTCAAAGAGAATAAAGGTCTTCTTGAGAGAAGAGGAAGCGCCGATGAGACGTTGATGCGAACAGCGCCCTCGTAGCGGAAACCTAACCGAAGGGCATCTCGCGCCCACATGCATGCATGCAAGACATGCATGCTCGCCCCATTCTAGAATGTCAATGGGTGTGTCCCGGATCGATCGCGATTTGTGCTAGCTTAGGATCCCGAGACATGGGTAGAGAGATACACCGAAATTTTGAGGTAGGGGTATGAAAAATATTTGTTTGTTGTTGCTTGCTATGTACATTAAATGTGGTGCATTCGGCAGCGGAGGCACAAGAAATCTTTGATGGGATTGCCAATACAATTTGAGATGTTGGATCTTAGAGTGCACTCACTCTAGGATACTCGAGAAAATGATGTTGGAGAAATTTCATTAAAGCGTTTTTGAACAAAACAAAATGGATGGAATCTTATCAAACAGTCTTACATATATTACCTCTTTGTTAGCATGTGGCAATTTGAAGGTCTGGGGTGGGCAGGAAATACACATTGAGCTCGGGGAAAAGATTTTAAGCAGACATTTTTATTGGCAATGCTTTAATTGACACGTGTTGTTCTCTATTGGAAGTACAAGTAGCATTTGACAAGGTATCTGTGAAAGATCTTTTATCTTGAATGAGAGAAATTGAAAACGATTCTACGACATTCAAATGTCTAGGTTAAGTGGTAGAAAAGGGCCGACAATATTTTAATCTAATGAAAGAATATAGTATTGTGTTAATGAGGATCACTATATATGCATGGTGGATATGTTATACGATCGGGAAAGTTGCATGAAAAAGAAAAATTGCTTAAAACTGCATGGTCTTCATTACTCATTGTTGGTCGCTTATGAATACGGGGAGTTGGGCGAGTCAGGAGAGCGGTGTAAAAGCGGCTTTTGTCGGGGAGCCATCATTTAGCGGGTTTAACTAAGTTTGAAAATAGGTTTTAGTTTTGAATAGATGTCGGGCTTGCAGCTGCCTTGAAGGCATTCTATGCGATGGCGAATTTCTTGAAACATGCCTATATAAATCTCTTGGCGGCTTAAGAAGAGGTTATTTGATGCTTTAGTTGTTCTGTTATCTTATCGCTAGCGAGATTTGGGGCCCCTCTTTGTGTAGATCTAAGTGGCAAGAGATTGAGGCTATTCGAGAAAACATGGCTCCATATGGCTTTAAAGGTGAAACGAGATGTTCCCTATGAGCTTCTCTTGTATGCCGGTGGATCTTTTCTTTGGAAATTCGGAGCCATGAACAACACATTGAGATATTTAGATCATAAAGGCAAGGCCACCGAAGATTCTCTCATGAAACAAACTCTTAATGCTCTTTGCTGAAACTTTGAAAGAGACAATAAAATTCTTTGGTATAAGGATTTGCGGGGATGGTTGGCTCGCCTTCCTTAGCTGTCCGCCACCACGGGGATTTTAAAGCACAAGCATTTACGGCTTATTGTGAAGTTTCTAATAAAAAAGAAACTTCAATATTACTTTAAATGATTTTAACCACACCTTGCACTTCACGTCATACTGACCTTACTTATGTTTGCATAGTATGTTTCAGTGCAAATCTGACCCATTACTGCGTATGCGCATGAGCTCACATATGTCGATGATTGAAAAGGGAGGTGGTTAGGCTGATCAAAGATTTTGTGTGCGTGGGGAGGGACATTGAGACCCAGAAACACGCCATATATTTTTGTCGAGGAGGCATAAGGCCTTTTAGAGAAATATCCCATGCTAGTGGAGCTTGCCCATGGATGAGTTGTTTCGACATCATCCTACATTGCCTATCTTGGGGAATTTTATCCGTGAGCTCTTAGACCATATTGAGTGTCACTAGCGTTTAGTGGCATCTATTCTGCAATACTTTTACATGTAATCTTGTTTGGTTCTTGTCTCATAGCCTTCGGGCTCCCGAGGACGTTAAAATTTATTATTATTACTAGTAATGGTGCCCAGCGTTGCTGGGCTATAACGCAGTTATCGGGTTCAACGTTGTAGGATTCATGCAGCATTAATGCTGTGCAATTTGAGCTTCAAGTTTTATATAATGCTTTATATCATGGAAACATTGATGCAATTTAAACATGGCTGACGTACCTACAATTCTTTTGCCTTTATATTAGAACAGATAATATAATGTAGGTCACTCATAGCTATTTCTTCCTTTTTCTTCTACATTTGTTTACTCAGTCAATGCATCATTGAAAAGTAGCAGAGGTTAAATTGGTTGTATGTTTATTAGAGAGCCATGTGAGCTAAACTTGCAAATTAATTGTTGAGTTTAATGTTGCTCTCGTGGAGAAGTAGTAGAGGTTAAATTGGTTGTATGTTTATTCGAGGGCCATGTGTAGTAAACTTGCAAATTGATTGTTGAGTTTAGTGTTCATTTGGATTAACAGGCAAATATATGTGTATATATGTCCACGTAGAAAAATCCGTTTGTTCTACTTCATGAAAGAAGTATACTTTTGTTTTGCATTCTTTCTTTTATAGATTTACGTCGTAGTGATTATTTGGTATTTTTTTGCTTACGGATTTGAATTGTTTAATATCTTTCCTTTATAGATTTACATCGTAGTGATTATTTGGTATTCTTTTGCTAAGGATTTGCATTGTATTATAGATTTCTGAATACATTTGCACTATAGTTGATATTTGTCTAATTCTTTCCAATTTGCACATCATCGATAAGCTTTGTTAAATATCATGGTTCCAAACATGCTAGGTTTGAATAAGCACAAACATCAAGTGAACATATTAAGGCAATAACTGGAGAGGAAACCATATATTTGTGAAGTGCAATAGCACAAAAATCCCAAGAATAATTATGATAGGTCTATTCTTCTTTCCAATGTTAATTAAATATCAATGATAAGATGATCCTGATTTAGACATCAATGAAATAATATAATAATGGGCATATAATATAATCAGAACTAACTTGAATAAAATGTTTGGCTCATTGTTGCCCGTTTAACTGTACTAAGATATCTCTACAAAAGCAAATTAAATTCAGCACTTATTTGAGCTATTTATTCTGCAGCTCTTTTCCTATGCTTAGATCCCTTCTCTAAGGGCAACAATTGACTCTGGAAAAGTAGCAAAGCCTAAACCATCATTTTTATGCTGTTATGAATGGAACCAAAGACAACAACTTGCATATGTTATCGAAGTATTTTGGAGTTGAACTCCAAGTGCTTAATTTACTGAGCTCATGTGTGCTTATAGAAAAAGTAGAATAAACATGGCAAAACTTTGAAATGGCACACCTTGTAACAATCAAGGAACCACCTTGAATAAAAAGTCTTCTGCAAGTCCAATCCTCAAAAAGTGAAGCCTGATAAATAAATATATCTTGCAAGCAATGGACTGCCAGAAAATTGAAATTTACAGGACGTTGAAATCACAGTGCCACCGAATTTGTGCTAGATCCAAATTTGGACGTTGAATTTGTGCCACCCGAATTTGTGCATGTTTAATCAGAATGCAGACAAAAACCAACATTCATTTCCCTGCTACTATCATCCTCCTGGGAAGAACTTTCAATCTTGCTGGAAAAATTGCAGAGCTCCTACATATCTAGATAATGACGAAGCAAAGCCTACTGCACTTTCCAAAACTGCACCTGCTGTACTACAGAACAAAATCCTTTCTCCTTCTGACCTATTTTCAATTCAGAGTAGGACTACGAATGACGACTCTAGACACTTTACTTTGCAAGCTCTGATAAATCAGTTGGAATGGGTCTAGGCTTCTTGCAACAGCCCTACAAAATGAGTGGAAGTTCACAGAATGGCAAGCCGCTACAGCTCACAAATCCGCCAAGATAATGCTTCGCAAATCCCTTAAATATGATTGCCGGAAGAACCTCCAACAGCTTTGCTGGATATATGCCATTAAAAATAGGGTGTCGGATCAATCATCCTTCTTCACAGTCACCAGAGCAGGAAAAGAAATACCAAAATCAGAATAGGTTAAACTCAGAGCAAGGTAAATCCTGTTAGATCTCAAAATCCTGAGAACATTTTCGCCCCTGCTCAGTCTTGCCGGAACTGCCATAGCTGCAAACGTACCCTAAAATAAGATAAGAGAAATCCCTACAAAATGACAATGGAATGCCGGAATAGGCATGCCATCGCCACCATGGCTGGAGCTGTGGTATAGAGATGCGATAGCTGAATATGGCTCCGCCGCTCCTCCCTAACCCTAGGATGCCTTCGCAAAAAACCGCAGCATGATTAGATCAAATCTGGGCCGTCCGATTTAGGGCGACAAACAATAGTATAGGATTATTATTATTTAATGTCCACATCTATGATATTGAGTCATGTAACTGCATGATAAGATTTTATTTATCATACACGTGGTTCAATATGTCAGTGGCAATGCCTTATAATTCTGTATTACGAACACATAATGCTTTTCTGACAAGCACACTGGCTAGGTGACAAGCCCACAGATTATGGCATTGACACTTACGAAGTTCTTAATAAGCCTACAGATTATGGTATTCATACTTAGCAGTTGTCTTCAACAACTATTCATGTGCTTTTTAATCCATTCTCATTAAGTATCTAGGACGTCAAGTGCAAATTTGTTGAATTTGTGCGATAGCATTGGAGGTAATTACAATTTCAAGTTTACAATGCAATCTGGAGCAATAGTTCTGACTTCAAACACAACATTCACTGCCCCATCTCTGCAATTGATTGGGATGGTGTTCATCCGAAAGGAGCCTTTACCTAAATTTTTGCTACTTGCTCCATTTATATTTTTGGAATGTGCGCATAGCCACATTTATTATCAAGCTATGTTTGTGGAGGCGTACTATGAGAGATGGAGGTTGCAAACTCTTGCTTAATGCTATGTTGGTTTTAACTTTAGTTTTCAAATGTTACTTATAATTTGCAATGCCAAAGAAATATTCAATGCTCAAAATATTGGGAATTGAACAATGTTGTTATATGTTAGGCATTCTAGACATGATATGAGGCCTTCCATCCCATTCTTAGCTTTAGCTTTGATTTTGCTTAACATATATTTGCAAGAATTCCCATTAAAGATGCCATATATGGACACTATCACATGCCACCTCATACATTTATAGAATACTCTACTTTTGTGCTTTATTCCGTGTACGACCTACTTCTCAAGTTCTTTTGCAAATTCCCAAGATAAACTACTTCTCAAGTCTTGTTTCAATTTCCCAAGATAAAGTTGGATTATGATTGCTTGCTTTTCTCATTGCAAGCAAAATATTTACAGGCTCCCAACTTATGCCCAGCAATGCTGGGCACCATTACTATCAATAATAAGATCCTTCCAAGGTTACACGGACAACTCCATATGTACCACGAGCATAGATGCCATCATTGCGAAAGGCAAAGATGCTACAAGGACTCCCAATCGAGGTTCATCAACCACCTAACCCCTTCGGCATGCCCCTTGCATAAAGCTGCACATCAAGGATGGTGCCATCATCATCCTACTTAGAAACATGAATCCAGGGTGCGGGTCTGCGCAATGGCACCCGCCGCCCGAGTCACCAACACACACCCACGAATCATAGATGCAGAGATAATCACTCCTCATACCAAGGATAACCCTGGAGCCATCAGATAGCGACCTCCTCCCCTTCAGGCGAAGACAGTTCCCCGTGCGACTCGCATTCTCGATGACCATAAACAAGTCACAAGGCCAATCCATGAGCTCCGTTGGCATCTACCTACCAACGTCAGTCTTCGCCCATGGCCAGCTTTATGTCGCATTCTCAAGGTGCACCACACAGCATGGAGTAAAGGTCTATATTCAAGACACCTCAAAACAAGGAGCACTATTAAAAGCGATGAAGATTCACTCAAATGTAGTCTACAAAGAGATCCTACGGGATGAAATTGCTCCTTAACTCGATCTCTTACCTGAGTAACGATCAAATACCTCTTCAATGTGTAATTTTCAAGATGTTAATAACAAAAATTAAACTCCAGACTAAATATTACACTTTTTTCTCATTCTTCTTAAAACCTTAGATGATATTTCGACACTTTTCTCATTGCGGTCAAAACATTTCTGGACCTCCAACTTATGCCCGGCAATGTCTGGGCACCATTAATAGTATCCATAACATGATAATCATGAGAATAACGTCTAAACCTAATCATACATATCTAACTTACAAGATCGCCGATGGATCCGGCATAATTACTGTTACTGCAAGCAGAGTGTCGAGGTCTGTTAAAGGCGGTGACCAGGGTCGAAAAGCAAGCCTCTACCACCTCGACCTAACTCTCAAGAAGGTCCGCCATGGGCCGATTCAAGCAGTGTGAGCTTCTTGGAGATCGAACCTTTGCCAAACGATGCACCAATATGGCGATTCAAAAGCCTCTTTCGAATGCCTACATCGAGGAATTATGCGGGGAGTTCAAGATGGACTACCGAGTCACATTAACGATGGTGGAGTCTCGCCAACAAGCGACCATTCTGCGGAGGCCAAGATTCAAGCGCGATTCTGATTCCAAGAGGTTAATCGTTATGCTCAAAGACATGAACTTGGGGATTAGAAATGATAAAATTTAAAAAAAATTGCATAAAATTTTGAGCTTATATATCTAGCATTAAAGGATTTTTGTGATTTTATACTTTTTGGCATGTTTTCATATGATTTCATGGGGTATTGCATGAGGCATACTAATCAAAGATATCTAGAGTGCACTCCACATTTTATTGTCTAAATTCCATATCACCAATAGTTTACCCCATACCCTCTACAAATAAATAAATAAATTAAAAAAAAAAAAAAACAATGGCAACGAAGGGCTCGAGAACTACTTTAGGGTTGTGTTGATTAGGGTTGTGTTGTGCAATTTGTAGTGAGCATACGTTTGATGGAGATAGATGCCATTATGTTGCCCTTTAACCTCGAGTCAGCAGCAGGCTTAAGTCCTTAAAAGCTCGGCCTCCTCCTCTTGATCCTATAAGCTTTTTGAGGGATTTGTTCATAAGCTCTGGTCAGGAATTGGCAATACTTTGAGGGCGGGTATGATAGAGTCTGGCCAAGGAGTCTTATGTGAAATCGTAGGTTATGATATAGATTTTACTTGAGGGAAAGCCGTTATCTCACTGCAGATACCGATAGCGGCAAGATCTTCTTTCTTCAAAAACAAATTTGGGAAAAGAATGGAAATCAAGAAAAGAGATTAGATTAGCTAATAAGAAGCTAACCTTCTACGCTTTCTTGATCTTGTTAACTTCTTCTATACATATAGATTGGATGTGGCAGTAGAGGATATGCAAGACCTGGCAAGGGTTTGCAAGGTTTGTGGTTGTATTGGCCTTCAAAAGATCCTTCAGAAAGAGCTTAACCATCAAAAGTTTGCCCAGTGCAAGCTCAAAGATGTTGATGATTCGCAGAAGAATATTTGAAGTTTCTTACTGAATTATCAAATAACAAGATGTATGTGAACAGAGAAAGGATGTGCGTGGCGACCATATGGATATTAATTATCATACGAACATTATACTCCTATGTACAAAAAGATGGTCGATCGGGTAGTTGCAAGACAAGATTTGAACTCGCAATCTTCTAGTTGCGAGTCACACACCTTTGCCAAGTGCGCTGCCAATATTTGTTGAAGACATTCCTTCATGTCTTCCTCATATGTGGGACTATCTCCAGAAGGTTCTAGAATGTTCTAGAACCTAAATGCATGCGCGACACTTGGCGCGATCTCATCCATTGGGTGGCGTGATTTGGTTGGTCTAGATATATAAGGAGGTACCTCCTTCTTGTCCAAATCATTCGGTTCAGCGCTAGTCTTGAGCCTTCAAGGCATCTGTCTCGTATTCACCTTGCCTTGGCTATTGTATTCTTGATTCTGTTCATATATCGAATTTCTTCCGTATTTCTTTGCGTATTTTCCACGTATTTTTCCTTGTTTTTGAGTAGGTTCATGGCCGGTCTCAGGAATCCCTTGCGGTTCTTTATGCTTTTCGATCCTAAGCATTTTTGCTCATATTTGGTGATTTTATATCTATAGAGGAGGTTCAGACTTTATTACAACGGAGGTCCCAGCTTGTTCAAGTATGCCGGCGGTTGTAGTTGGACAATAAAAGAGCTTAAAGGCGTATTGCTTCACATGAATCGCTTCTGGCTGGCTTTGGGGATTGGGCTATCGAGCCTAAAGTCCGACTTGCGAGAGAAGTTTGGCGGCACTTTTCGGTCAAGCTCCGCGGTTTGAATCAGGTCAGGGCTTGTGATTTAACTCAGTCCTCTCGATATCCCGGCTCAAGAACAGAGGTGGGCTGATTGGTTCTCTTCTTCGGGGCCGACTCTAAGTTGGTTTGCTCCTTTATTGGAGAAAAAGGCCCCGAGTTCTGAATTTTCTTTGCTTTCCTTCGCGAGAACTCAAAGCATGCTTTGGAACACAGTCGTCCTTGCGGCCGTCCACAAAACTTTGCAACTTAAAGGCAAGGCTCTCGCCTTGACTTGATATATGCATCGAATTTCGTCAAATTGCGGTAGATCTGCTGGGATGATATTGCGCCGAGATTGTTTCGAAGGGGTTCACGAGAAGGATGTCAAAAGATATGTTGTTGTCTATGGAGGATCCCGGAGTTTGGAAAAAGCCATGATTTGCGGTTCGATGTGATAATCGGCTCTTGACGTAGGCAAGAAAGCGTAGTGAGGTCTTTCCAATTACACAAGCGCCTATAGCTCGCCTTCCAGGCCTTATCGTAGAATCTAGCAGATCACGGATGGAGCCTATCTGCGGATTGATTAGGCGATTCGAGGACCCTTATACGCGTAGAAGGCGGCGGAGAGAGGCTAATCTTTGCCCTCTGATTGGAGGAGCTGGCCATATCGCTCGTGGATACCTGTGGCGCCTAAATCGGTCGAAAAACCAGGAGGCGGTCCAAGTAGTAGGGTCTCTCGTCGGCGGCGCCTTTTCTCGAACTCCTTCCACATTTCATGACATGTTTATTCCATCGGATAAAGGTAAGCAAGGCATTCTTCATCCTGTATCATTGAAATAGAAGTTGGAGAATTGCAAGTGTTGGCGCAACTTGATTGTGGTGCAAATGCTTGCTTTATGGATAGTGCGTTTGCGGTAAAGCCGCCATCCTAGAAACAGGTTGAGCATCACCTTACGTAGAAGTGATTGATGGATGGGAGATCTCCTCGGGTGTAGTCACGGAATGTCTTGCACCTCTTGAGATTTTGTTCGGGGAGTTTCTTGTCGTATTTCCTTCAATCTCATTGCTAGCCCTCATGCACCAATAGTCTTGGGTGCTTACGGCTCGAGCTACATAACCCGTAGATTGATTGTCGTACTAGATCATTTTCAATTTCTTTGGTTTTCTAGCTCTAGTTCAGTTCATCTGCCGGATCGGTCTCTACATCAACATCGACTTGATCCGTGCGATGCTCATTGGGCCTGACCCGTCCTTGCGGTTCCATGTTACGTCCGCCTCTTGCCTGCGCTCCGGTTCATGCTCCAGTTACGATCATATTCTTGATGATGTCGGCTCTAGCTCGGTTTACGCTCCGTCGTGGTTTCTGTTCCTGCTCCAGTTCTTGCTCGATGTATCTGTTCTGCTCGATTCTTGCTCGATCCCTGATTTCTGCTCTAGCTCTTAATCCGATCCACATTTTACGCTCCAGTTCTTGATCCAGTTCATGCTCCAGTTCATGTTCCAATTGCTCCCCGCTCACATTTTTGTTCTGCTCATGTTCTGCTCCTACTTTTGTAGAGGCTTCTTCATGCCCTCGGTTTGGTATCTCGAAGATTTTCTCTTCGGCGGAGTTCGATAAATCAGAAAGGCAAGATCAAGTTCGATGTTGCAATCGAGTTCACCGTCGGCTAGCTCGGCACCATGGAAGCCTTGCTCCAATGCTCCTAGATAAATATGGCGATTTTCGATGTATTTGACAAAGTCAAGGCGAGTAACTAAGAGCATCGGGGTCCATATGATTGTCCTATTGATTTCGGCAACCCGGGGGCGACACGCCATATGGTCCGATATATGAATTATCTCTGCGAGTTGAAGGTGTTGGGGATTATATTGAGGAGAATCTAGCCCGCGGCTTCATTCGACATTCGGTCCCTATTTGGAGCGCCTATCTTCTTTGTCCAAAAGAAGGATGATTCCTTCTACTGGTGTCGTTGATTATCGGCGGCCTCACAAAAATCACATGTAGACCCGGTATCCGCTTCCTCGATCGAGTTGTTGGGCGACTTCAAGGTCTTTATTATTTCACGAAGATTGATTCGGGGTGCCTACAATCTTATTCGTATCCGGGAAGGTGATGAGTATCGCTTGATTTTTCGTACTTTCGGTATGGCCATTTGAGTACACGGTTATGCCATTTGGACTTACCAATGCTCGTGATATTCTAGCATATGGCCAGTGATGTTTCAGAGAGTTCTTAGACACTTTTGTTATCATCTATTTGGATGATATCCTTATTTATTCTAAGACTCTCGAAGAAAGAAAGACATGTTCGATAGGGTCCTTCAAAAGCCGTGAGCATGGATTATATGCCAAACTTGAGAAGTGCGATTCGAGCAAGGATAATGTGGAGTTCCTTGGCTGTCGCATCACACCACATGGAGTCTCTATGGATCACGAAAAGGTAAGCCTTTTTGCGGGTGGCAAACACCTTCATCCGTTCGAGATGTTGGTGTTTTCTTGGGTTTGCCAATTTCTATCGGCGTTTCATCAGGGATTATTCGGAGATTGCTCTTCCTTTGAATGCCTCCTTTGTCAGGGCGTGCCATTGAATGGACTGTGGAAGCGGAATGCGCTTTTGTTACCACGAAGCATGCTTTCACCTGGGCGCCGGTTATTGCTCATGCCGATCCTTTGCGCCTATATGTTGTTGAAGCGGATGCTTCTGATTTTTGCGCTTGGTGGGATCACATCACGGGAGGGGATGACCATGTATTGCATCAATCGCCTATCATTCCACGAAAGTTTCATTTCTTTGAAATCAACTATCCCATTTATGACAAGGAGTTGTTGGCGATAGTGGACTCTTTCGAGGAGTGGAGACATTTCTGGAGGATCTCCTTATAAGGTCACGATCTACGGATCATGAAATCTCGAATATTTTCGATGCCGCTCGAGTGCTCAAGCGTCGCGGGGCCCGGTGGCATACTCAAGTATTATCACGGTGATTTCGTGATCAAGTATCGTCTGGATCCCTCAAGGAAAGCACGATGCCTTGTCCGGCGGCTCTACCTTGAGCCCAAACTAGGTGATCACGCATATGATCGGCAATCACGAGGTTATTTTAGGGCCTGATCGGTTCCGGCTTATGGCTCTCACTTTGTTCGAGGAGGCCTCATGATCTGACCTTGTTAGATGCATTGAGCATCTACGCCCTCCAAATACATTGACTCAAGATGTATTCTCACACATTGGCGTTGCATCATCTTCTCGCCAGATGGGATCAAACTATGATCGTTTTGAGGTTGAGATGGACTCTGCTCCATGATGGGCTTCTATATGTGTCGGATGGTGCTTCTAGGCCGGGTTCTTGAGGCTTGCCATGATTCACCTCTGGTAGGACACTTTGGAGTAGCAAGACTCTTGAACTTATTAGTCGAGAGTATTGGTGGCGGTCTTCGCCGCCTGTCGAAGCTTTTATTCGATCTGTGACATCTGTTTTGCCGAGCCAAGGTTCCAAGGCATCTTCCTCATGCTTTTGCTTCAACCTTTACCGGTTCAACGGGTCCTTGGAAGAGTATTTGAGTGGATTTTATTGTCGAAGCTTCCATCCTCCAGGGGCCATGGCGCCATCCTTGTTGTTGTTGACGTTTTTTCAAGATGGCACATTTCATTCCTTTGCGGCACTTCTATCTCTAGTAAACCACAATGGTTCTCTTGCTTTGAGAGGTGGTTTGACTCCATGGCTTACCGATAACATTATCGATGACCGCGGCCCTCAATTTGTTGCCGGTTTTGGAAGCATCTATTGCAACTCTTGCATATGGAACGTTCGCTCTCTTCCGGACATCATCCAGAGACCAATGGGACGTGTGGAGCGCACTAATCAAACCCTTGAGCGATTTTGCGATGCTTCATCAATTATCGCCAGGATGGACAGGTTGATTGGCTGTACCGGGCGGGATTTGCTTATAATAATTCTGTCATAGCTCCACAGCCGAACTCGGATTCTTTATTAATTTTGTGATGCATCCCCGGTGGTTTTTGATTGCTCACGGATATGACCGATCAATCATTGCCGAGGACAATCTCGGCTCCGTGATGCTTCGAGATGAGCTTCACCATCGCCGCCCGGGGCCCAAGCGTTATCATTCATCATGCAGATCAGCATCGTCGGGGCCTCATTTTTGCAGTTGGTGATCTTGTTTGGCTCTTGCGTCGGGATTTCGCGGCGGCGGACTTCGCCCTTGTAACAAGCTTCCGAATCTGGTGCTTGTGGTCCCCATCCGGATCATTGAACGAGTTGGTGATGTTGCTTTCCGTCTGGAGCTTCCGCCATCGGCCCGGCTTCACCCGGTGTTTCATATTATTCGTTGTTAGAACCCTATATGATCCATTTCGGATCGAGTACCTCCACCTCCACCACCGGGTGGAGATTGATGATCGTGAGGAGTTAGAGGGATTCGAGATTACGGACTCCAAGTTTCTTAGATGCGACGATTGTATTACTTTTGCCGATTGGGAAGGTTTTCGCCAAATGATAGAACCTGGGGGGACCTGCCGAATCACGACTAATGCGACAAAATTGGGAGTTTCTTAGAGTTACCGATAAGCCAAACTCCGAGTATTCCGGCCCCGGCCGAGGACTGCGCGCCCGGAGGGGGATGGTGTGGCGACCATATGGATTATTAGTATCCACGAACATTATACTCCTACTATGTACAAAAAGATGGTCGTCACTACGGATGCAAAGGGTAGTTGCACAAGGCGAGGGTTTGAACTACTTAACCTTCTAGTTGCGAGTCACACCCTAGCCAAGTCTTCTGAATATTTGTTGAAGACATTCCTTCATGTCTTTCTCATATGTGGGACTATCTCGGGAAGGTTCTAGAATGTTCTAGAACCTAAATGCATGCGCGATACTTGGCGCGATCTCATCCATTGAAGTGGCGTGATCCCGACCGTTGGTCTAGATATATAAGGAGGTACCTCCTTCTTGTCAAATCATTCGGTTCCAGCGCCAGTCTTGAGTCTTCAAGGCATCCGTCTTCATTTCACTTTTGCCTTGGGCTATTGTATTCTTGATTCTGTTCATATGCTCGGATTCTTTCACGATCTTGGCGTATTTCTTAGTATTTCTTGCATATTTTCCGCGTATTTTTCCTTGTTTTCGGTAGGTTCGGCGACAGCGATCTAGGTTCCTCGCATCCTTTCTTGATCAGGTTTGTGATTAGCATGCTATTAAAATAGAATCAAATTAACTTTAGGTTTTATTACCATGCTTTTTGCATCTACCTAGAACCGGCGGTTTTTATCATTGCTTGCGTTCTTATTGCAAAGCATGGGTATTAGAGACAAGGATAGGTTTAGAAATTGTACTTCCATTATCTACTAAAGCTACTTATCGGTCTTACGTATTGCAGTTCAAAATAGGAATTACATGCCCATATACTAATAATAATGGGAATATAGCTGATTGGTCCGTATTTTGAGACAACTCAGGAGAATGGATGCCCATTAACATTGCCTAAGACTCTTCAAAAATGTTACTTGTCTTTGGGGAAATAGGCAGGCGCATTTTGGAGCGCCTTAATAATCTAGAGTCGGTGAGAAGTCTGGTACAAATTTCTATTTATGAAGGCATACAGAACAAAGGTTTTTCTAGGTTGCGAAAATTTTGTCTGTTATTTCTCTTGCATAGCTCTACTTTTGAAAAGAGCAATTGTTGTTTTGTTTATATGTAATGTCTTTGGATAAGTTGCAAGAGTTTAAATGATGAAAACCATCTCAATGAGAAATCTATCGATGTACAATGATGCGTGGCTTGCATTCTCCAATATGATTCTCTCTAGTGGATCTCTGAATGGTTACACCATTGGGGACACACGGATGCACAATATCTTCACCGGTTGGTACTATCGGACAATCTTCATTGTTGATATTTGGAGAATATGGTGCGTTGGAAGACATGCGATTATCGATACCTTACTACTTGACCAATTCAATGGGACTATCAAACATTTGGATACTATTGAGCCACCTTCTCCAAGGATGGGACATAGGGCTTTTGTCTTAGGTGATAAGGCGTGGGTGATAGGTGGGAGGGAGGATCCAAGCACCCCTCTCCAAGAAGTTATGGTCCTTGACATAGATACGTTGCAATGGAATAATGTAAAATTGCAGGGGCAAAATTTCTACCTCTCATGATCTTTGCAAACACCCTTTCTAAAGCTTTGGATGCTTGAGGAGATTCTTGTTTGCTTTTCCTTTGGATCTTATGATATCTTAATCTCTTTTGTAGGCATCGCCATGCAAGTGCATCGCTTGGTTCAAGAATCTACATTCATGGGGGTTTAGGAAGATCACAGCTTATGGTGACCTGCTAGTGTTGGATACCCACTTGAGACATTGGTCATTACTTGAATGTAGAGGCGACATACCATCTCCACGGTATTCACATTCATTAATTGCAATTGGTAACAAACTTTACATGTTTGGTGGATTTGATAGCGCCTTGATATCTTTGGTGATATTTATATGTTTGACATCTCCACATGTACGAAGGAGACCACAATTGGTGGCAAATTCTAAAATACTTTTTATAACTTGAGTATGTGGTGCAGCACCATAGTTTTTTTTCAATGCGTTTATCTTGTTTTCTTTGTCTGATTTTGTTAGGGCTCGAAGGGCCTAATTTTTTTTTTTTAACTACCAACATATAACTAGCATTAATATTATTAATACAAACCATTGCATCCAACACATTTAAATGAAAATCCCCCTGAAACCCCCTTTGGTTTGGGTGCATATTCACACGGGGGGTTACTCCGGGCAACGAGAGCTGTCGGATGGGCATATTTGCCCTTTATTCCAAGATCTGGACCGTACATAGCGATCCTTGTTTGTGGGGTATGCCTGTACAAGTTTATGTATACTGTATATTGAGATGGTACCGTGGTGTTGGTAGTTATATGTATATATATTCCTAGAATTAATGATAGATTAAGAAAAAAGTCAAAGGCAACCCAAGTCAAACCGTGCCAGACGCCCTTGCAAGAATCTCGGAAGCCCCTTTCGCGCGGCGTAGCCTGATTTGCCTATTTTTGGCTTAAAGATGTCAGATTAACATGAAATAAGTTGCTAGATAACTAGAATCGCGCCAAACTTGCATCCTAGTACTTTATGTCATTCAAAAAGATTAAGAATTGACTAAAATCGACCCAGCCCTGGTCTTGGCGTCGAAGCCTTTGCAAGAATCTCGGAAGGTCCTTTCGCACGGAGTAACCCGGTTGATAGGATCTTGAGTCAAAATTTAGTCAAAAGTTTTGCAAAATTTACTTATCTTACTGAGTGTCTTCATGTCTACACATAGGTAGTATAATCAAATTTTTTTCTTAGCGACCCACCTAGTTGCCAAGGGCTTAGAAATTGTTATCACATGTTGATATTACACACTAGCACATGCTATAGATGCACCATCATCAATTGTCTTCTGCCATACCTTTGTATCACAGATAATTGTCTAGGAATTCATTCTACCTAGGTAATTTAGTCCAACACTTCTTAGAAGTGTTTCTCTTTGTTTAAATATTTAAGGAATATTGTGACGCTCCCCAAACCTATACGATGCTCCCATTGTATAAATACAAGAAATCCCCTTTCCCACAACTCTATAACCAGAAAAGGCCCTCCATCTGACTCGGACCACTTCTGATGGCCAAGTGTTCGAGTGAAGGACACGGAGGTGTCATTCATCCCATGCCTTCTGTGACGTTCTAGAGAAATATACGCGAGCACTACATCAACTACCTCGAAGATCGTGGAGACGTCGAGAGTAGGAGGGAGTTCCTCGAAAGCAGGTATTTGGATTAGAGTTCTTGGCAAATCATCTGGAAGTTAGGACTCCAGATGGTTAGCATTTCGTGTCTCTAGTAAAGCCATCCTAGAACACTTAGTTTACATCTTGAACCCTAATCGGAGAGCCCTCTAATTTTCGATGTCTTGCTCAGCTTTAAACAACTTCTTGCTTGTCTTGTACTTCTTTGCCATCTTCTATAAAGTGGCTTGGGGGCGCTTGGGTATGTTGGCTTAGTTTTAGGATCCATCTATACTTCGGCTTCCTCCTCCTCTTCTCCAGCCTCTTGCTCCCCCTCTTGTTGGTGCAGTTCTTCCTTCTCGGACTCAACCTCCTCCGGTTCGTCCGGTTGTGGTTCTCTAACCACATTTCCCCTCCACCCATCTTCACACCTCTTTGTTCGCTTCTCCCTTGCCTAACTCTTTTCCTCCCTTTAAGCCATTTCCCCTAGTCCTTCCTTTTCTTACGCATTGCTTGCTCCTCTTCTTTGCTCTTCTTTATTTGGGTTTGCTCTAGCTGAGAGATTGCTCTTTGCTTGCACCTCAACCCGACGGTGGGCCTCACGATATCCATTTCTCGGCCCTCCCAGATGATTCACTTGAAGTGCTAGGTTGCTGCTCTCCAAAGCGTGACGATTCGTGCAGAAGAGCTAATTTCGTTGCTGGCCCTGGGCGCTTAAGGCCTCAAGAATTTGTTTACCACCGCGGCGGTGCTTCAACTTTCGAGGCACTGGTGAGACTTCCAACCTTCCTAGCTACCTGTTTGGTCCTCTCCACAACTTGGCTTCTTTGATGGTGGCCTTCTCGAGAGTTCTTGCGTCTATTGATGGTCGATTGTGTCTATTCACGGTGCCTTTGGGTCGATCTCTTAGACTGTTTATTCGGTGCGCACTCTATGACAGCTTCGAAGATTAGCTTAGAATTCGCCTTACAAGGACAAAGGAGAGGTTCAGGCTACAATTTGGAAATTTTTAAAGAGTATGAGTGCTTCATAGATTTTAGTGGCTACTTTTCTTAAAAGTAAATGTACTATAACTATGGGTTATTAATTAAGATACTTTCCCCAATCACTTAACTATTTTTCGAAATTTCCCTATTTCTTTTGGGCCAAATATTGGTCATTTCGCGCCATTTTCTTTCAAGCTTTCTCTTAAGTGATTTCTCGTTCAATTTTCACTTGAAAATTGCAGTTTTTGAACAACTTGAGCTCAAATTACTAGAAGGTTTCTTTTGACTCTATCATTTCTACCCCCTAGGCTATAATCTAATTATGATCCTGCTAATGGGAAAAACAATTCTCCCACTTTTTACAGTTCAAGACTGGAATTCTCATTCCATTCTTTAACTAGGCTAGTTAATCTACCTGTTGAGGGTCATATTAAGTGCTAGACCTTGGTCAATCAAGATCATTGCTCTGATATCATTGTGATGCTCCCCACCAAATATATGCCACCCCATCGTACGTCTTGCGAGAAATCCCCCATCCAGCACACCTGCCGCATGGGCTCTCCATCTATCCCGCACCTGGGATGGCCATGGTGCAGGAAGGGGACACGAAGGTGTCTTGCGCTCCCTTCCCCTATGGGCTCCTATAACAGCGGAAGCATAAATGTCAGCACTAGTAATAACAATACAATCAGCTTCCTCGAAGGGTAGTACCATCTATTCATCCATAGATCTGTTATAGATATCAATACATCATAAAGCAGAATAGCTCCTACCCAGGCTCAAACTCATAAGGAAAGTAGACTGATGGCTTGGCCTCAAAATAGAGCAAACTGAGATACAACAATGGCGGGGCTGGCTATAAACAATGGCTAGGGTTGACCACTCCATCCGCCCCTTCCGTGAACACTTTGCAGATGGGCTAAATCAGGCTCTGATGTGACTGTAACCTGCCGGAGACATAGTTTCATGGTATTACCCAACAAGACTACTTTAGGTTACATTTCCCCTTCCCGAAGAATAGTGGCTCCATGGGCGGCTAGAGGATCGTGGCGTCACATGTCCTTATCTGACTGAGCTCCCTAAAACAAGAGCCAGGCCAACACTTGCAATTCTTGAGATTCAAAGCGACACCATTGACTCAAGAAGTGTTGGACCCATAACCAGCCCACTCGAAGTGACCGACTATAGACCTTGCCCGCTATAGGTCCCCAGTAGCCGCGCTCAGCAGGGACCTCCCTTCACTTTGGCACTAACCCCATTATATGGTGCTTAGTCAATCCAGAGCCTCCATAGCCTGATGGGCTCTATGCACAGGCGGCAACTAATAGTAACTAAGGGGTCTAAACTAGGAGCATCATCTAAATAATGGCTACTAGGTCTCTACCCCCTTCCCAATACAAGAGGAGCAAACATGACCAACCAATATCTTATATCCACATTCAATGATAAATAATGAGAATAACATATAATCCTAATCATATGCATCTAACTTAAGGTTAGAGTTCATTGATTATGGTTTGAGATCCAAACTGAGGGTTCTAGAATGGTTCTACTAGAGATACGAAATGCTAATTCATCGGGAATCCTAACTTCCAGATGATTTACCAAGGAATCTACTCCAAATACCTGCTCCGGAGGTCTTCCATCTGTTCACGGCATCTCCACAGCTCTGCAAGTGATTCAGAGTAGCTCCCACTCCTTCTGATGTGTGCACACTTCAGGGCCTACTGAGCTATGCTGTGCTGCAGCAGACGATTCTCGAAACAGAGTTTCGAGCCTGAACAAGGTTCTAGGACTATTGGAGTTAGAAAACGGTCTGGGTTAGGGTTTGGCCATTAATAGGTTAGGGTTGTCATGTCATGCCACATGCCCCAATTGGGTGCGTCCGTGTGGTGGCGGGTGCCCAGTAGGATGGGGCCATGTGGAAATAGTTCGATACGTAAGGTTATAACTTAGATATGCTCCCTTACATCTTATCATTTAAAATGGGATTGTGTTGGTTTCTGTGCCCGGAACACCGCAAGTAACGCCGCATGCGGCATTCCCTCTCCCCTTGCGGGACTTATTTTTTCCTTCTGCGATGGTCTTCCTCTCATTTTTGCAGTTCAGATCAATCGTATTGGCTAAGCGCGCTCACCACCAGACTTGTCTATGGCCTCTGCATCTCAGACGTTTTTGGGAACATGCTTACATGCAGGGATTCTTCTTCACTTTCTGTCATTCTTTTCATGAGCAAGCTTCATAGGAGCAAATAAGTCAAGAAAATCTTCCATAGCCACATACCTCTTCGAAGCTGCTGCGTGATTTGAGGGTCCAACTTAATGCTACTATTGATTATTCTTATTTTCATGCAGAGGTGACTATTTGCTATCAAAGATTTTGCTTTTAGATCATGTTTAAGTAAATTTGATAGAGCGGCGAGCATTACATCAAGCATTTCCATTGTAGTCTTGCAGGCTTGCCACCATGATCGAATGCATTCGCCTTATTTCTTCATGGATTCGAAACGACAGTGGGCTAGCGCAGTAGCATTCGGCAAAGCTTTCGCTTTTTTCTGGCACTGCCTGCAGGTTTGGATTTTGTTTCATTTCTCATTTCTTTCCAGCATTTCTTGCACCTTCGATTTTGTTTTATTTTCGTTTCTTCTTCAAATAAACATTAATCGATTCTAATCTCTTTGCATTCCTTTCCATTTCATGTTTTCAGTCTGGCTTTGTTTTTTTCTTTCTATGCTTCAACTCTATTTTGGTTTTCCTCATCTAATAGCTGGATAGGTACTGCGGGTATCTATTTTGCCAATATATTTTTTATTCTCTGCAAATCTAGGGCTCACTACCAGTTCAGATTTTGAAGCAAGTTTTTGCTTCCTGACAAATACTGCTTCATCTGAGCTTTAGGCGAAGCAGGCTTGCAGGTAGATTTACATCAGGATTGCAAGGGACTTTCATATTTGGATTTTTTTTAGCATTTGATTCCAGTTCTCGTTAATTAGATGCTTGGTTTTGAATAAGATATTAGGTGCTACTTGCAAACGTAAGCCAAGTTTCTTACAGTATTTATAATTAGAGATGCATTTTGAAACTGAAATCTTGAAATTGGATGAGACAGTTGAGTTTAAAATGATTTGCCTCATATCTGGCAGTTCAAACAACTCATATCTGGCTTTAGAATATGAAGCTATGTTGCAGGGACTTGCCAATCCCCTACATGATGATACATGTTCTCACTCCACATGCATACGCACAAGAATCATCCTCCTCTATCTTCCATGATTTTTATATCTTGCAGGGCTTTAAAATGGCAGAATTCCATGGAGCGGTAACATCATGTTTAGGTCGAATTTCATCTTTGTGCTTCATGCTTAGGTCTTCAGAAAGCAGGTATCTCTCACTTTCTAAACAACATGCTAGATTGGTTGGGATGACCTTATTCAGATTTGGGTTATTTTCCGGCATTTTTGTAGGTACATCTTTGAGAAATAGCTCCAACTTCATGCTATCTGAGGAAGGGTTTCGAAGGACAATGCCATTTCAATTATTAGAGGGTACAAACCTCCTTGAATATTTTTGTTTTTAATCATGTATTCTCTCCCGGTTCAAGGTTTGTAAGAAAAGTAAAGTTTTGTGTTTTATTCTTAATCATATCTACTTTGTTGCTTTTTTCTTCAAGCTCTACTTGCTCAAGCTCCGGCACAAGTTCTGTTTTCTCTTACTTTACTGTTTTCATCATCTGTACTGTGTTTTAAATATAAGAAGCTAAGTGAAAAACAAACTTTTTACGCATAGGACATGAGAAGTGTTAATGTCAATTTAGCTTTTCACCTCATTGTTTTGCTTCAAGATATTTATAAAATGCAATCTGATGTTTGCTGGGTGCCATAGAAGCTCTTTTTTGTAATCTTCAGGATTTGCTGCATCAGGAACATTGGTTTTTTTTTTATAATAGACAAATTCATCCATAAATTGATAACTCTGTATTTTTTCTGTATAATTAGTACTTCTGTAATTGCTACAAATAATACTTTTCTGATTCAATTTTTTTGTTGCAAATATTTTGCAGATTTTGGAGCAAGAAAAGCTGCTGGATTAGAACATGATTAAAGGTGAAATTGGTTTTCTGAAAGAAGATCAAGTAGGTATTAAGAACGAAGGTGTGTTCATAAATATAATTTAATATGCAATGCACAAGCAAAATTTAATGGCCTATTACTGATCATTTAGTTTCAAATGATCACGCATTATTTATATAAGCATTACATTCCAGGTGCACATGATTGTTGGCGATTGGCAATGTTGGCATGAACAATTGGTTCAATTCCACTAAGCTTACTGTAATATCACCATTATGATAATAAGGAATACACATTGTTGCAGTAGGTATCTGCGGCATTTTTGATAACCTGTAACATGATTCTTTTGTAGATTTTGAATAGGAAGGGTACAGGGACACTCTGCGGAAGTCTACAGATGGAAGCTGGGGAAGCTGTCCAATGCATTCCAGACAGTATCCTGGTCTTGGAATTGGGGATTGTGTCCAGATAACTCCAAACTATTCAAAGCATGAAATCCAAGACTAAATACTAGCTCTTGCTATGTGGCATCTTGGCATCTTCATTATATCCCCTTATAGACTTGAACATACTGCACTATGGTTATTAGAGGATAAAGATGTAAGGACTGGCATTGCTATCATAGTTGAATGAGTATATCACCGTTTGCTTGCAAGACATTTTGAAAAATGTTGACTTTGAGATTATTGTGTTTGAGATTGAAACTGAAGGAAGGCATTTCATTGTCATCTTGAATTTCAAATGAATCATGGCAGCCCTTGGACATGCAACAAATACCATTGATACAAAGTATCCTTTCTATATATCCATATCCTTACAATTTGATAACAACTTTCATAAGATACTAGTAATGGTGCCCAGCATTGCTGGGCATAGGTTGGAAGGCTATAAATGTTTTGACCGCAATGAGAAAAGTGTGCAGTAATCTTTTATTATAACAAAAATATCCAACATAGTAGCAGTGCCTAGCGCATAAATAGATGCATGTATATCACCTTTACTATAAGAATGATCCCATGGTGTTGGTATTCTATTGATCGCCTTCAGTGTAATTTTATGTGACCATGAGGAGGACCGGACTTTAAAATTGCATCAAAGCTTTCAGAAATCCCAGGACAATTTTGAGAGATCAAAGTGCCGATTTATAGCAAAGACTTAATAAGGTCAACTGTTTGGAAGTAATAATATAGGATCAAATAAACCAAACCTGTTATTAAAATCAAACCCAAGCATAAGTAGAACTCAATTGGCAATGCACGTCCTAAAGAATCTCATGATTGATAGGTATTGTGAGTCATAAGTACAATTCTAGTACATGCAACCCTAAAATTTATGCGATGCATTGTATTTATATCCCATCTACCCCCCAATCCAAAAAAAAAAAAAAAAGAAAAGAAAGGGGGGTGGGACCCCAAAAATTTTTGGCAATCATGCATTTTGCACAAAATTTTGAAGCAGTTTTCAAAGGGCACAATATATTTATCATGTCTGTATCTTTGCATTAATAATTACATACATCTTAGAAGTAAATGGCTAAACCTTTGTAATAATTCTAAACCTTGCTACTTGTTCATTTAGATAATAATGTGTACGAAAAAAGGTGGTAGCAATGTACATTATTGTGTATAAATTGGAGAATATATTTATTAGGTTATGCCTTACACTATATCATAAAATGGGCACACTAACATAATCTATAGAACGGTCATTGTAACTCACTAAGCATTTTAACCAATGTTAACATAAATTCTCTAGATGTTAGTGTGGGGTTAGTTGTTTTGCAATCCTCGTTGCTTATATTTGTTGTTGCTTTTGATCAACAATGTGATGCAAACGCATGCATGATGGTAAAATTTCCAATAATGTCCTTAAAACGATGTAGAGACGCTTAGGGGTATGTATAATGTTCTATTTAGCAACATAAATAGACGTCCTTACATCCTTGAAGGCAACTGTCGATGCTTTATTATTTAATTATCTTGTACACATTAGAACAGGAATAAACGCCCTTACATTCTTGAAGGCCTTGAATGGTTATATGCTATTCAACTAATGCAGAGCAATATTATTATCAATCAATACCATTTCAGCCATGAAGTTTTGTCAAATCCAAAACCTTGATGTCCATTCTATAGATTCTGAAGCAACTACGCTTTCCAGATACGTCAACTGGTAGTCCATAGCCAGCTTTTGTGCCCCAATAGTTGAAGTGGTATCTTGTAGAAAGATAAATATAAATACACCACAAAACACAGCAAGAGGCTATAATACTACTACAAATGTAAGAATGGACTAGACTCTGGAATAGATCAGTAAATCATGACATTTAAAATTTTGAGTCATTATTTATGTCATGAAAACGGCAAATGCTTCAAACAATGTACTTGAAATCAATAGTAAAATATGCCAGAATGCAATGTCTTTGGCACTTGCATCATGTAATGTTGCCCTTTATCACATAGCAAAACAAACTTGCAGATGAAGCTTGCACCATAAGCAATCCTTTGATATTATCAAATAGGTTCGCAAGACAAAGCACGTTAGAATGTCCCAAGTTTCAAAAAAATTCAGTAACAAATATCATAAATTAACTTGCAGCAGTTAATGCCTTTATAATTCCACTTAATCGTTGGTCACGTGTGTAATGTTTTAACAGATGTTAACAAACCCCTATTTCCTTTTACTTCTTCATTCCTTCCCTATTTCCTTTACTTCTTCATTCCTTCCTTTTCTGCCTTGTTGGTGTTGTTTATTGAGTCGTCCAAAAGCAACTCATTTCGATCTTCTTGCTGCATCTTCAAGTTGATCTTCCTCATTGCATTGACCATGTCTCTAGTTTTGGACATCTGAATAATATTCACTGCATTTCAATTCCACTGTTCACACCTGTTTTATTATGAAGCTTCCAAAACATTCAAATGTTTTTTGCCTTCTAGCTTGTTCAAAATACAAATTATCAGTAGGAGGAGGAACAATTCTCCAATTCTCCTTTGCTCTGATGTTTGCACATGCATAAACCACCTTAATTCATTACCTATGCTTCTTTCTCAGTGTTCGAAATACGTGGAAAAACTATTAATGCCACTGTCATTTTCTTTTGAGCAAATTCCAAGGACAGAATTAACGGCTCATACAGGATTGCCACAAACTCTAAGGATCTCATATTGCAATTAAGTTATTTTTGGCACAATTAAGTTGCCAAAACGACTATTTCTCTTCCACCTCTTGTTCATGAGACATCTTCTATAATAATCAGTGTTGAGTGAGCTTGTTGTTCTTTGTTGTTCAATTTTCGATTTCCAATATACAAATTTAAAATGAAAGTTAATGCAGATGACTGACTGCCTGCGTACAAAGAATTCCCTCAGGCTTTGAAGCAGTTTTAGCTTGCTCTAATAGATATCAAAAAGGTATCTGCAAGAAAAGATGCAACATGTACCCTCAATCAAGTCATATGAATTAAAAAGATTCCTCAGAAACAAAGAAACAAATTGAGTAAGTGGGTCGGTAGCTTACATGAGAACCTGTAAACTCGTACAAACTCATAGAAATCCTGGATGAAGGAGAAAAAGGATAAACAAATATTCTATTACAAAAGAGAAATATCAGGATTCATGTAAAGCCAAATCTTAATGTACCTCCAGCAAATCCACATGGAGCAGGATTAATGGTAAGAAACGTGCGTGCTATGAAATTGCAATATATCATTTTCTGTAGGTTGTGGGAGATGAAAAAGTTTAATTTGAGAGTAAAAATGCCTAGAACTGTAAGAAGCACACCTGGGAAGGATTTGACTGCCAAGAAATCCATTTGTTTCATAATCCATTTGCTTGATAATCCATTTATTTGATCAGATCCGAAACAAAGATTATTTGGTTGCTTCATCTTGTTCTAGTAACATTCTGCAGAATAGAAGACAGGACTATAAGGAAATCCAAATTGTCAAAAAAGCAGCAAACAGCATGAGGTTAAACTTGTTAAAAACATGTATTAACATGCTTCTTTAACTAAGAAGATATTATCATGTTTCTTCAACTAAACGGACCTAGTCCAACTAAACAGATCTCTTCAAGGTGCCACAATCTGCAATTCTTTTCTCATTGAATAGTTTTCTCATTATCCCTCTGCAATGGGCACTTTTAGAGCTTTCTCTAAATCCAACCATACTCAAACAGCATTGTCGTTCTCCTGGGAAGCATGCATTATAAATCCAACCACTCCAACTATACTATGGCTCTGACAAACGACCTTAAATGGGACAGTCGAGGAACAATAGAATCACCGTATCCTGTTCAAAATGCTAAATCAGAAGCTAGAAAGGAAGTCAGAGTTGACCTGAACGGGGGCTGCAAATTCGCCATAGTTACCAAGAGTCGTCGGGTGGCTAGATTTGCTAGTTTCTTCCACCATTCTTGGCCATTGCTAGGCTAGAAGAAGCCGTCGAAACTTGAAGGTACCCAAAAAAAAAAGGAAAATCCTGCAGCATCCCGCCTTCAAAGGCGGCCTTCATCATCAAGCGATTCGTAATGCGGGTACAAAAGCAAAGCCCGCGGTGCTCGAAGAAAGCGACATCTTCTCGCAAACCCTGAAGCCATCACCGCTTCTCTGCTCTGCTCTGTTTCGATAGGGCAACGAAATCATTACCCTCTTTTTATGTTGAATCTCCACCGTCCCTTCAAAAAATCGAATTCTCACCATCGGATCTAGGGCGTGGTCCATTACATAACATTATAATATAGGATTCTAAACGGACTATAATAGTCACTAGATGCAAGTCCCTATGAACGGAATAATGCTAGATAAATCAACCACAACCAAAATCTCTATGAGAAATATCATCTTTTTTTTTATGACGCAATGCGCTAGATAATTGTTTGCGTAGTTGTGTGAGACCACATCAACAATACCGAGATAATTCATTGCTATTAAGGTATTATTCAAGTGAATATATCATGGACAACTATTAACTGTCTACGCGATGTAAGACTAACAACTAACAAATGGCTGGACAACACTCTATATACGTTTGTTAGACCTGCATCCTAACTCCTGTGATTGGCATCATGATATATAATGTATAGACTTGCAATAAATGCACAAATTGAACAAACTGATTCTGTAAAATCAAACGTTGTTTGAGCTCTTAATATCTGTCAGTATCTAGCGTTTAGCTGTAAAGTGTAGAGCAAGTAATAAGAGTTCATTGCAAACATGAGAGCAAACAAGATCATGTATGCTTTACCACAAGGAGGAGATGCAGCTGTAAATTGAGTGCATTTTTCACAAAAAATTGTGGAACATGTAATCAATCACCTTCTATTTATATCATGACCTTGCAAGGCTAGGTTGCTTCTACTTTTGGAATATTTACATTTGACAACATTAAAAGCAAGAGTCCTATAGGTAAATTCTATGAAAAAAAATTCTACGATAAAAAATCTATTCTATTCTATTCTATGAAATGAGTATCATCAACTTGGTTTCACCAACACGGTCCCCAGTATCAGGGCAACCTGGCCTTGCCATTTGGCATCTCCGCAACCTCGCATAACTAACATTCACAAGTACTTACTAACATTTTTCGAGCGACTTATTAGGAGACATCTCTTTTCCTTCTCAACATTGGGCATCCCTTTTCCTTCTCAATGTTGGAGATAAATGTGGTACATAGTTCAAAGTGGCACATGCTTTTATAATCTTCAAATTTCATGTTTCACATTTCATGTTTCATGCTAAGGTATTTTAAATACCTTTATGTTGATTCATAATGTTTGAAGTGTTGTACTGTTATTATTGGCCCAAGATCTTTAGCTTAAAACTTTGAATGTAGCCCAAAAGGCTCTAAAGGGAATGCATATACCCAAAAGGCTCTATGTGCATGAAATGTTAGAAATTTAATGCAAAAAATACATCCAAAAAATCCTAAATTACGAGAAGCTCTAAACCAATACCTAAACTATATGCACTCCAATACATGTACCATTACACTATGCTTTTTGCTATTCCTACCCATGGCTAATGCCTAAACCCGAAACCTCTATACTTGGCACTCCAATACATCTATAGAATTGGTTGCACATTCTTATTCCACCTACAAACTATATTATTCACCCATTCCACATGTCCAAGACTAATGCCCGGAATCGTCGGGCACACGTTTCTAGTTATATGTAAATAACTTAGCCATGCTCCCTTATCCACATACTACAGTATACAAGGCTACTAAGGTAGGCTTTTATGGTGATGTGGCCTAAAAATATACATATTTATATCGTATATCTCAGGGGAATGTCACAATAGATAGCATTTAACAAGGGAAACTTCTAAGCTACAAGGAAAATACTCATAGCTAAATGAAGACACTTCAGAATACTGTAGCCTAGAATAGAGTTGCATTTGAAACGGGAGTGTTGCACAACTCCCGTTTCAAAGATTCCCTGTAAAAAACACAACATGATCCAGAAAGTGATCTTTTTGGGCTGAGGTTGAGATTTTTCAATAGTTCAATTTTTTGTTATCCTAATTTTGGCCCCTCATGCAGGGGAGAACTTGTTTTTGTAAAATAACATACATGAAAAGAGCAAATTTTAGAAATGCAATGTAAATCTCTCAAAGTGTTACAAAAAAAACCATCATCTGTGGGATGAAAAAAAAAATATATTTCAGATATTTTGGTAACACGTCAATGGCAATGTTAATAATAATTTGTTAGTCAGTTTTGAATTCAAAGGTCCAAGATGTACTCATCATCACCCTTCTTGCTTGTCTCAGGCTGTTCTTTTGTTGTCGACTGCTGCTTGTCCGGTGAAGTAACCCGTTCTTCTGCAGCTTTGTCTTCTGGATTAACAACTGTAGCAACTTCTTTTAGCTCTACAAAATCAACCTCTTCGTCAACAGAGCTCGTGAGAGGTGGCTGAATCTCTGATGATGTCATCTTGGCATAATCAGATGAGGATTTGGCGCCTAGCTCTTGATTCTCATCAGGAAGATTTGGTAAGACAACCAATGTCATCCTAATGAAGTTCACAGCCTCCTTGTCTATGTCCACAGCCACACAATTTCGGCCCTTCTTGAGTGCACATGCAATGGTGGTACCAGAGCCAGAGAACGCATCAAGCACCCAATCTCCTGGACGAGAAAACATGTCAATGAGATGGTTGATGAGTTTTTGAGGCTTCTGATAGTGGTTCACAATTCTGCCCTGTGCACTAGGGTCTTGCAGCTTCTGTAACACTGCAGGAAACTCTAAAACATTTGAGAAGTTAGTGCGGCGTATGTTGAAATGCTCCATGGTCCTCTTGCCATCGAAGCTCCAAAGTAACCAACGTGCGAGATATTCCACTTTGCTTAACAGCCCGGGGCCAAAGATGATAATTTATATTTGTTTTGTACCTTCAAGAGAAAGGGCATTGGTCAAGAACTAAAAGAAAATAACAAGTGGTGTATTCCGTAATACAAAGCGTGCAGGACTACTAAGTTCTCGGAACCCGGCTTGGTCGAAGGAGATCCAAAGTGATTTTGAAGCTGGCTTCAACAAGACCAGCTTGCATCTTTGGAGTGAAATACCACCAACCGGTGTCTAGTCGTAGTGATCTTCATTAAGCCTTTTATAAATTCATTGAAATCCGCATGCTTAAAAGGAACGTCATCGTATCGACTGTCTTTAATCTTGAAGCCGTAGGGGAATGTCAGCAATGATTAGCGTAAAATCTTGTGGCTTCACACTGCCGCTAAGCTTGGTGCAATCCCCATGTACAAAGCGAGTAAAAGATTGTTTTGGTTTAATAAAGTAAACGTTTCATAGTCCGTTTATAGCGACCTCCACGGTCAACGCTCCCGCCAAAGTTCTTTCTTCCCGAGCAATCCTTACCAGGTGCATGAAACCTTCTGGTAGGTCCTTGTTTTTCTTCTTACTCTGCAAAGCCACAAAATAATTAAACATTTACCTAAACGCGCAAGGCATGCTTACCCAGCCTTCAAAATTTGGAGCATACTGAACAATTCTCTCGTCAAATGTAGCAATAGGATAAAGCTCCCTGCACCGATCCCATGTTTGCACATTCAATTGTTCCATCAAACATGTTTGGCATGTAATGACGTTCTTCTGGCTGCAACATTCAAACCAAGAATTACATCAGGGACACATCTACAGAAGAACTTTTTCGCAATCATAAAACAACACCACATCAAACAAGAAAACCCAAAGTGTATTCCGGAATACACTTTGGCTTTAGTGTTAAAGCCAAAGTGTATTCCCGAATACACTTTAAAGCCAAAGTGTATTCCGGAATACACTTTGGCTTTGCTTCAGTGTTGTACACAGCGTTGACACAAAAGACAAAACTTTCTTAATGACTTACTTGTGCAACTCCTTCGACATTTCTTCTAAAGTAAATTCCTTGTCCACAACCTTCTGTAGTAACATTTCTAACAACGGAATGTCTATAAATCCTTGAAGCTCCCTCCAGACAGTGATAGTCATTTCTTTTTTTGGAACATCGGATCTCTTTTTCTTGTCTGTTACTTTGCCCTTACTTTTGAGGTCTCCGCGCTCGAACATATTGAAGATTTCGTTTTGCAAATCCCAAATCTAAACAAAGTAACAAATGGCGTTAGCACAACATATTCTGGAATAAAATGCTGGGACTAGCTACTTAAACTAAAATGCGGACATACTCTTCCTTCTCTAAACGCAAGCTGGAACCAGTTGTCATGCGCAATAAGAGATGTCCTTTTGTTGTCCTCGTTGTACTTAAACAACACTCACGGCACACGCCTCTTTGAGTTCAAGGAGTAAAAGCTGGCTTCTTTGTGTCGCCGCCATATTTTCGTTAAAGATGAGAAATTCTCCAGGCATAAACCTTATTTTGTCCACAAAACTCATCTTCAACTTGTAACCGTTGTCCGTGATTGTGTGTGTTGGCAACGATCTTAGCTTCTTCGTCGGTAAGGCCACAATATAACGCACAAAAGAACCGGATACCTAGGGTTGAATCCTCCTTGTACAGTTGCCTCCTTGCTTTAAAAGCATGATTCCCCTAACACATAATGCGTGTAGGTGTCCGCATTTTCCTTGTCATCTTTGGGGGGGTCAATGCACATTCCTCGTCAACTAGCACAACTATAGGAGCTACATGAGCATACGGATTGCTCTAATCCTGTCCTTCAAGTTCCTTAAATGATGCATAAATCTTCCCGAACTTGAAGAGGTCTCTCACCGTTTTAGTTCTTTGGTGGCGGCTTCATTGGCGTTACTTGCAAGTAAATCACACCTTGCACAAGCTTTTCCTGTTAATTGCTTTTGCCATTTTTTCCGAGGTCTTGTCGACCTTCTTTTTCTTTAATTGCCACAGGGGCTTTTGTTTTTTTCCTCTTGCCTTCTTTTGTTTTGGTTCTTCTACTTGCTCTTCCGATAGCACTAATGCCTAAGTTCTTTTCTTAGCTGGCTCTTTAGCAGCAACAATGTTTCGTGACACCGACCTTCTAGTGTCTGGCTCCACGAAATCGTCTTTGCTCCCTTCATTATCAGATGGGCTGCTAGTGCCACCATCTTGTTCTTCCTTCTGTGTGTCATCGGCGTGAAGTCTTCACTCATTGAAGAACTTACGGTGTGTACAATGGACCAAATGTTTGTTTGTTTTATATAGTGTGCCACATACTTGCATGCGGTGGAGGTGGGTTTATCCTAGTCAACCTCAACATAGCCTCATCAAGAACAAACATCCCACATGATGTACTAAGTGATGACACTGCCTTGTTGCCCGGACCGGGCCCCAAACAACCTTGTCAACACTCTTTATGTGGCCCATGCTTTGGAATTCGGCGTCGTAACGCGTTCACATCTGGCGAGCTCTTACAGACATGCAAGAATGTGAGTGTGGAGTACTTGCCTCCATGGCCTCTAGTAAAGAACCACTGAGTTTGAAAACATTCGTAGACTTTTGGATCAGATGGGCCACCCGATTCTTATTGTAATTTGGTGTTTCTTTTTGTGACAATCTTCACGGTCTTTTTAGTAGGTTGTACAAGGGGGTTTTGGCTGTAGCAATAGTGTCGTTAGCAAACAGAAACTAGAGCAGGAAAATCAGCTAAAGCAACAAAAACTATGTAAAACAAGGTAAAACATTGCAAGGTAAAACACTTAAAACAAGGTAAAACATTGCAATTCTTGGCTTCTAAACGCCCTAAAGTAAGCCAAAGTGTATTCGAATACACTTTTTGCCGCCTAAAAGTAAAGCAAAATGTATTCGAATACACTTTTCCTCATGATTCACCAAAATGTATTCGGAATACACTTTTGGCAATCGAAATCAAACCAAAGTGTATTAGGAATACACTTTGGCTTTCATGATTAGGCCAAAGTTATTTTAATACACTTTGGTTTGACGGGATTGCCAAAGTGTATTCCGGAATACACTTCGGCTTTCGTTGGTAGGCAAAAGTGTATTCCGAAATACACTTCGGCTTTCGTTGGTAGGCAAAAGTGTATTCCGGAATACACTTTGGCTTACAAATGAAAGCCGAAGTGTATTCGGGAATACACTTTGGCTAGACAGAAGGACAGTACGTCTAACTTAAATGATTAAAAGCACGTACTAAAAAAAAGTCGCACTAACCTGTCCATCTTATGCCTATGCAAATTAGAATACAACTCGAGCGAAAATTTGCGGAGGCGCTGGGTTTGGCGACTGGAGCAGCGGAAGTTGAATAAAGAAGTGAGAGCTCGCTGGCCACTCGCTGTGTATTCCGGAATACATTTGCAGTTTCTTTTTGTCTTCTGCTTTTCATTTCCTTCGCTGCACAACTCGATTTGTATTCCCGAATACAAAATGCACACCACTTTTGTGTTTTACTTACGTCTAACAAATGTTTTGCAGCTTCGTAAGATGGTTAACCGCGTGCTGAACAAGCTACCACCACCTTTTGTAGTATCTAGTTCGTCCAGTTCGGAGGTAGCCCTGGTCCAGGACGTTGTTTGTCATGATACCACCTCTTCTCCATCTCGTTCCTCAGCAACCTCCTCGTTGCTTGTCTTCGACACTCCGAGTCCAAAAATAAATAGGTTGCCACAACCCTTCCAGCCGTCACCAAGTCTTATACAGAACAGACTGCCCCCTCCATTCATTCCATCACCACCTGTACGTAACATGCTTCCACTACCCTTTGTTCCTTCTCCCGAAATTGCAACGGCTCCACATGCAAAGGTTACTTGGAACAGGCTCCCCCCACCCTTTGTCGTATCTCCAACACCAAATAGAAGTGCAAGGTCTGAAGAATACGAGATTCACCACAACTTCTCTGAATATGACTTCAACACAAATGAGGATGATGTTCCAGCTTCAACACCTCTTCACACAAATATTGTGACACATGGGTTTGCAGAGTTTCAAAGTGCAGTAAGAGATATGTTTGCAAGAACTCGTCAACAAGATGCTGCCACAACATCTGCTACCACACTAGGTTATGGCCCATCTCCTACATTTAACACCGTGCCTCCGCCTTTTCCGAGAACAGCTTCACGAGGCCTCTTTTCCTCTAGAAACACACCAGTGAGGGTAGAGGAGGCCACTCCAAGAGTAGAACTCTCGTCCGAAGATGAGGGCAACAACGACCAACGAGATTACATGTTCTCCAGCCAAAGTACCCAGAAATTCAGGGTGGATTATGAATTGAGAGCATGTTCATCTGTGAGAAGGAAAAACCTTATGGACGAGAACAAAATGAGGAGAATTCTAAGAACTATTAGATGCTGCTCATTGGGTTGCATCACCAAATTGATCATGGCTAAACTTCGTGAAATTAGAAACAGGTACAGTTCAATGACATTATCAGATCAAAATGCTTACTTAGCATACAATGTAAGGCCAGACCGCAAAAAATTCTTGCACTATGTTAGAGGAGAAAAAGTGTGCCAGAAATGTTTTATGGTTGTTTGTCTAGGATCCACTAGAATGTCTCGAATACACCGAAGATTGGATAAAGTCCCTGCAATTGATGATTACTGCGGGCCAGGAAGAGTTGTAACAATGCACGCCTTAGGTGCTGTAGCTTGGATGGAGAAATATTTTAGAGAGACATGTGAAAAGCTGCCAAATAGTAAAATGTATCATTTGACAGACAACATCACAAAAAAAGATGTTTTCAACCAGTACAAAGAAACATGCACTCAGTCTCAACACATCTCTTACTCTCACTTCACTAGACTGTGGAAAGTTCAGTTTGGTCTTGTGAAAATTCCCCGAAAACATAGGATGTCTGTGTGCTCAACGTGTGCAGAATTGAAGAGACAAAACGAAACTGCAAAGACTGAGGTCGAAAAAAGTAAGTTGAAGTTCTTCATTCTCTAACTTGTTTCAAAAAATTGTTTTCACCTGAATTCTTGAACAGATATCGTTGAACAGAAGCTTGCTAGACACCGTGACCAACAAGCAGCCGAGAGAAGGAAGCTTGCTAAGCACAGGAAAAAAGCTCTTGAACGTCCACTGCAGTATATGTCTATTGTGATTGATGGGATGGATCAAAAAAAGACTACTATTCCTCATTTCTTGAATATTCCTAAAGATGTGCCAGAGGACTGCTTTGTTAAGGTCCACCTTGTTGGAGCTATGGTCTTCAAAGGAAGTCTAAAGTGCAATGTCTTTTTGACGTATCCTAACTTGCATGGTGACCCGAACCTCACTGTTACAATTCTTAATAAGGTGTTACCTCCAGTGCTCTACCTGCAGCTTGACAACACTACCAGGGAGAACAAGAATCAAACACTCTTTGCTTATTGTGCCATGCTAGTGGAGCTAGGGATTGTGACGTTCCAGGGGAATATACGTTATAAATACGTATATTCCTGGACCCGTCACTATACAAGCCTAAGCTCATAGTCTTGTATACCATGGATGGTGGCACTAGGGGGCATGACTAAGTTATTCACATAACTTAGCCAACCATAGGTTAAGACCATTTCCACGTGGCCTTAACCTATTGGGCACCCGCCACACAGGACTCACCCGATTGGTGCCACGTGGCATCCTAGGTGGACCTAACTTATATTAGTGGGAACCCTAACCCTAGGCCTCTTTCCAGCCATAGCACCCAGAGACTATCTACTGCTCAAACCCCGCTTTCAACATCGCTTGGTCGTGGCATAGATTAGTGCAACGGCCTCGTGGAGTAGGCCCGCTCTGAGCAAGAGCAGCGCTATGCGTGAGTCAAGACCATGGAGACACCCTTGACCGGAGGGAGAGCGCCGAGAGTAGGTATGTGGAGTAATAGTTATGATAGTTCATCCGAATTAGCATTCCCGATGTGCTAGTATCTTGTATCTAGAGTAGAGCCATCCTAGAACTCAGTGATTCACCATCTTGAACCCTAATCAATGAACCCTAATCTTTAGTTAGATTTGTATGATTAGGTTAAGATGTTCTTCTTATGATTATTCTCATGATATGATGATTATGTGATGGTGGTTGATCATGTTTGCTCCTCTTGTATTGGGAAGGGGGGGTAGAGACCTAGGGCCATATATATATGTAGTATTCCTAGAGTAGATCCCTTAGTTCCTATTAGTTGCGGCTCGGTGCATAGGAGCCCACTGTGCTATTGGGGCTATGGCGACTCAAGACCACAAGGGGCTAAGAAGCAATGTGGAGGGTGGATCCTGGCAGGAGTGGGGGCGAGGGGATACCATAGTGGGCTAGGCTCATGGTCGGTCGCCGTGAGGGCGAGCATGGGTCCGACACCTCTGGGACAATGGTGCCACCACGCCTCGAGAGCTGCAAGTCATTCGATTGGCCTCGTTTTTGGGGGTTAAGTCTGGATGCGAATGCAAGGTGCACACGATTCTCTAGCGCCCGCTGAGCTTCTAGACCAGATGAGGAGATGCAACCCTCCTTGCCTCATCGGACCGTGGAGATGCAGCACAGTAGTGGAGTATGGTGATGCCATGGGATTATGTATCGAGAGTAGGCTAGGAGTCCTGGGCTGAGCCCTGATTTAGCCCATCGCAGTGATGCATTGTGGATGGGCGTATGGAGGTCAACCTAGCCATTGTCTTATGCCAGCCCCGGATTGCCATGACTCGGTCTGCTCATATCTTGAGGCCTAGCTACCACCACCCTCCTTACGAGTCCGAGGGTAGGAGCTCTCGCATTTTATGGTTTATGATTATCATCTTTGCATTGCTATATGTGTGATGGACTACCCTCAAGGTAGTACTTTATATGTTTTGATGCTAGTTCTGACTTGTTTATCGCCCATCGTTATAGGAGCCTATAGGAAGGGCGCAAAGATGACACCCTCGGTGTCCCCCCGCACTAGAGTCACCTTGGAGGCGGGTAGATGAGGGGCCTGTTCGGGTTGTTGAGCCGGACGGGGATTTCTCGCCGAGTGTACTACCGACCGTGATATTAGCGAGGGAGCCACAATGGTATCGTGAGCGATGTTCTTGGTTGACCAGAACTAGCAATCCACCATAACCATGAAAGTAGTCTAACATGCCTATAGGGGTGTGAAATAAAAATTTCCACCATCGAACCCCGAAAATATGGGAAAAATTTTTTCTCTTAAGTAGAGGGTCCGGAATAAGGTTAAGTGTTAGAATGAATAAGTCCAATTCATCTTCTAGTAAATTTGGAGTGAAAATTATGCATCTGCATCAAATTTCACCTAAAATGGGTCGAAGAATCATGCCAATCGGAGACCCGAGTGAAAAATGACGCAAATCCATAATTAGCACTTCAAACCATTAGAAAATTCGAAAAATTTAAGGTATAATACGAATTAATACAGGGTTAATACATACATTAATAATTAAATAATTATTAAATATGGTGTAATTAATAAGGGAGGCTAATAAATAGGGGTAATTATGGTGGGAGAATATTCCTAGGGACCCTCCTTTTTAAATATCTGACACCTCATTCTCTCTCTCCAACCTTTCCCCCCACCATCTCTCTCTTGCTCAGCTTTACATCATCCATTTCTTGAACCATAAGATATGGCTCGAACCAAACAAACAGCAAGGAAGTATCACGAGCGACCTACCCTCTCTATGGCGAAGCGGCAAAGTCCGTCGCACGCCAAGAAGGTTCCCAGCACCTCTCGGATCAAGACAAGGGATGAGGAGTCTCCTCCAGCAAGAAAGTAGCGCAGCCGGGCACACCTTCCACGACGCCAAGAGAATGCACCGAGCCCCAAAGAAGAAATTTCTTCATCGGGCGGGCTCCTTGAGAACCGGGGCGACTCCCCGCCACTTTGGGTTCTGGGCCGGACACCGAGATAGAAGAGCAGTGGAAGAGGGTGGAGGAGCAGGGACGCAAAGCAAAGAGAAGCACCAAACTCAGGAGGCGGGCCTTCAAAGACCAAACAAGAAGGGCAAGGAGAAGGATGCAGAGTGGCCCAGAGGAGAAGGCCGCTAGGAAGAAGAGGGAGCGCGAGCGGGAGCTGAGGCGGCAAGAGAGAAGGACGAAGAGAAGAAACGACGGGCCTCACGACTGGCTATAGAAGAGCCTCGTGAAGAAGAGGAGGCGCAGGAGGGAGGAGACGGTGAGGAGGAGGAGGAACAGCAGGGCGTCGGGGGGTCTTCCAACCCGACGCCGACCACCTACCCCAAGTGGTTTTGAGACCACGGTGGTCAAGAAGGTAAGGTGGGAGAGCGGGGGAATTCATGCTCCGGCCGAGGATCGCGGAAGTCCCCGCGCAAGATGAAGGCGTATCAAGAGTACCTCCATCGCTGGACGAGGTACAACGACTGGTACTGCCGACATGAGGCGCAGAGGGCCGTCGAGGGCGGCAGGCCGAAGAAAAATCAGCCGAAGCCACCCCCACCTAGACCGGAAAAACCCAAAAGGGTTCACCACGGGCCAAATAGTAAGCACGCCCGGGTGTTTAGGGAGATCAAGCACTTCCAAATGTGCACCAATCTCCTTATAAGGAAGGCGCCCTTCGAGCGCCTCCTTAGGGAAATCATCACGTGAGTTCCGGACCCGATTATAGGATTATCCTCTAATGACCGGGCCCCTGCAAGAGGCAAGCCGCCCAGTGAGCTGGTACAACTCTTTGAGGAAGGGAACCTCTGTGTAATCCATGCTAAGAGAGTCACCCTTATGCCAAAGGACATTCACTTAGCACGGAGGATTCGCAGGGAGAGGCCCTAAAGCCTCAATTTTGAAATTTTGTTGGGCAGTTAAGTTTTATTGTAATTGTGTTTTCCCTATTAATATAAAAGCTGTTTTCCTCTGTAAGTAGAAAAATTTTGGATGCTTGAAATCTAGGAAATTAAACCCAATTGTAGTAGAATTCTTTATAGCATACTTAGGGATACCCTAGAAATCATGTCTACAACGAAATTTTGGCAAAAAAATCATCAAAAAGGCAAAAAATGAGGCCAACCGGGTGAGACCGCGCCAATGGCCTCTGCGTCCGCGACGCGGGCGCGTTTCACGCGGATTCACCCGGGTGCCCCAAAAATATGCTTTTAGATGTCAGTTTTGCTCAAAATGAGTTGCTAGTTAGGTTAGAATTGATCCAATTAGCCATGTTAGCATCTTCAAACTCCCAAAAATGACCAAAAATGGCTCCAAAATAGGCCAACCGGATGAGACCGCGCCAAACGCGTCTGCGTTCGCGACGCAGAGGCCATCCGCGCGAATTCACCCGGGTCAGCCCATTTTCGACACAAATTAGCCAAATTTGATCAAACAAACTGCCATGTAGTGTTTCTTGCTTTGTTTTGCTTAGATTTGCACTTCATGGTAGCTCATTTGGACATCCATAGCCATAGAACCAAGGCTTTCCTATGTAGGTACCTTTTGCACGAATCCCGAGGCCAACTATAGTCTATAAAAAAGGGGCCTCATTTGCCATTTTCCCTTCAACAGAACGGCTCCCAGCCCCTTAGGCGATTTTCTGATCCCTCGCTGATCTTTGCAAGCCATTTTCTGCACCCTTCTTTGCTCAATGGCGCCCAGCAACTTTGAAAGATGGTACAATGCTGCAAGCCATATCCATCAGCTTCCTGTCGACCAAGCCTTCTCTGTGTTTGACCACTTGTTTGATCTTCATGCAACTCTGACTAGAACACCCTACTATACAGATATCATGTGCCAATACGACCAACAGGTCCTGCCTTGGGAAAGACTACCTCCTAGGGGAGGGAATTGGGTTTCTCTTGAGACACTCACCCAAGCCTTAGGTCGAGAGATGGGAGGATCCAAAGGGATAGGACTAGGACCATGCCCGATTACATGACCTGCAGACATAATAGGCACAGGTACCTTTCATCTCAGATAGCCCTTGCCCTCTTCATGCACTATAAGTCAATCAACAAAGTAGGAGAACCTTCCGTGTAGCCCTTAGACTTCGCACCACTTGTTACTCGTAGGGCCCAGGATCAAATCCTGAACATAGAGTCCTCTGCGTACGAATATCATGGCACGACGTCAGGGGCACCAGTTCTGCGGATCGATGAAGACTACGAGCAGTTAGCGGGGAACAATGTTTAAAATGAAACGCACTTATTTAAGAAGTGCGTTTGAAAGATTCCTTCTGAAAATTTACAAAATTTTAAAATCCCCCTAAAAAGGATCCTTTTATTATCTTTAGTCCAAATATTTACAAAACGGCTCCAAAACAGACATTTTAGGAAGGTTTAACGTTATGGAGGAAACCAAAAAAAAAAAAATCACATTTTGAGGGGAAAAGAACCGCTACTTTAAGCCAAAGATTTATTATGGGGCAAATTCATATGAAAAAAATTAAATGCTTTTGTACCTTGTCCCCTCGAAATTTTTTTTGTTGGCGCTATAGAAGAAAAAAATTCTTATTTTACAACCGCTTTGGCTAAACGTCTTAGTTGACCTTAAAACACATCCAGCCAATTGAACAAACAGCTTTGAATGACAAACCATTGTTTTTGCATCACATAGTATTACTGAGGCCTAATACATCCACAATATTTCACAATTAGTCGAAGTTTCGATTGAGGATGTCGATAAAATTTACACCGAGGAAGCAAAAGTTGAAGTAATGATGGTTTGTGCTTCCATGCCCTTCGTTGTTGTTCTCGAAGATGTATTAGTACATCGCCTCTAGGCTTGCACAAACCAATCCCATAGCGTGGTGATGCTCGAAGATAGTCATCCTCCTTGTCAATGTTGAGCATCTTCATCGCAATTTTGTCATCCGAGCGGTGGGTGTCACCGCACATTTCTTTACTAGCAAAGTGTTTATCTGTCTCTTGCCCTTTCTCGTCTACGTTTGGAAATGAATAGGTAAACTTGAGGGGTTGCTACTCGTCCGCACCCCTTTAGACAAATCATGTGCTTTCCTTCTTAGAACTTTCGTGTATTTTGGGGTTTTTTGGGGTTTCTTGCTTTTTAGTAGCAACTTTTAAGTCAAGTTAAAGTGAAGTTAGCATGTGTGTAGAGTAAAAAAAAGTAAAAATAACAACACGATTTGACTAATTTATGCTCTAATATTGCATTACAAGCTTAGAAATTTTAGAATCGATTTAGAACTTTTTGAACTAAAAAACTAATATTAATGTATAAAATTATCCCTTAAGTGTGTTATTTCATCAATATTAAGTTGCAAAACCTTTTAGGGGCAAGAATGACTCCACAAGGACACGGTATATATTATCAATCATATATATGTTCTTATGTTTGTCGCGCTTATCCGACCGTTGATCTGAGATCCGACGACTCTCGTGGCTTTGCGAAGTATCCTGTGGTCCAGATGGGCTGGGAGTCCCTATATATATTCTATATAGACGATCCTACGGTCCAGGTTGATTTGATTCTATATAAATTCTATATAGCCTTTTGTAATAGATCCTACAGCTCATATTGCTTTTATATGGTGAGATCTTGATCGTTGATCGAGTCTAAGATCCTAAGGCTCATGTTGAATGCTCATGAATGCTCGTCCCTTAAGGAAAGGCTTTTAAAATTTTTTATGTTGTTGGGGGGATTCGAACCCTGGTCCTCAATCCCCCAAACCCCCCACTCTAACCACTAGACCAAGCATTAATTCCATGAATAATTTATGTTTCAAATATACTTAAGGGTAATGTTTCCATTAGGATAAAATAGACTATAACATTCTAACTAGTTCAAGAAAGTTCTAGAATGTTCTGGAAGGCTCTAGAAAGTTCTAGAGTCTTCTAGAAAGTTCTAGAACATAAGAGAATCTAGGGGGGATCTAAAAAAATTCTTCCAGAAAGTTCCAAATTGTTTCAATAAGTTTTAGAATGTTCTAGAATGTAGGGGAATCTATGGGAATATAAGGAAATCGAGGGAAATACTTTAAAAGTTCTAGAATATTTTGAAAATCTTAGAATGTTTGGAAAAGTCTTACAATGTTCTAAAAAGTTCTAGAATGTAAAGGAATCTTAAGAATCTAATAGAATGTAAGAAAATCTTATGAAATGTAAGAGAATCTAGGGGGGGTCTAGGAAAATTCTTCCGTGAAAAGTTCCAAATTGTTCTAATAAGTTTTAGAATGTTCTAGAATGTAGGGGAATCTATGTGAATGTAACAGAAAAGTTCTAGAATATTTTGAAAGTCTTAGCATGTTTCGTAAAGTCTTACAATGTTCTAAAAAGTTCTAGAATAAAAAGAAATAGAGGAATCTAATAGAATGTAAGAAAATCTTATAAATGTAAGAGAATCCAGAGGAATCTAGAATATTTTGAAAGTCTTAGAATGTTTCGTAAAGTCTTACAATGTTCTAAAAAGTTCTAGAATGTAGGAATCCAGAGAGGAATCTAATAGAATGTAAGAAAATCTTATAAAATGTAAGAGAATCTAGGAAAATATTTACAAGCCTAAGGGAATCTCTTAAAATCTGGGGGATCTAAAGGAATCTTCATAAAATCTAAGAGAATCTAAGAAAATGTTGATGAAATCTTAGAGTATCTAAAGGAATCTTTATAGAATCTCTTTGAATCTCATGTAATGTAAGGGAACCTAGGGCAATCTCATAAAATCTAAGGGGATCTTCATAGAATCTTGGAGAATCTAGGGAAATCTAATGGAATCTAGAGGGAATCTTATAAAATTTAAAGGAATACTCACGAAACCTCCAAGAGAACCTTGGTAGAATCTAGAATCTATGAATTTAGAGTATTCTCAAGAGATTCTTTTAGAATGTAGGGCACGATAAGAACTTGCAGCATAGAAACGTGCTAAAACTCGAACATGCACCGTAGGACGCATTAAATTTCTTGTATATATGTATATATATATATTTTATATATATAGTATATATATATTAATGTTTTTACCGGGACCTGATCCGACAAAATTTTTTCACTAACTTGGTTGCCCCACCGAAGCCAGCAAGGGTTTCGCGTTCGTACCTGTAAAAAAAAATGGTATAAATTTACACCGCTAGAACTCTTACCGTATAAATTTATACGGCAAGAGTTGACTTTTTGATTTTTGTTATATACTATATATATACTATATATATACTATATATACATAAAAAATATATAAATCCGGTATAAATTTATACCGAGAGAACTCTCGCGGTATAAATTTATACCGAGAGAACTCTCGCGGTATAAGTTTATACCGAGAGAGCTCTCGCGGTATAAATTTATACCGAGAGAGCTCTCGCGGTATAAATTTATACCGAGAGAGCGGTATAAATATATACCGTTTGAGTCCTCTTGCGGTATAAATTTATACCGTGTGAACTATCTGGCGTACTATGTCCACACATTACTATCTATTGTGGTATGAATGTATACCACCTAGAAATTTGTTTGGAAGAAACTATGGACTACAAAAAATAAATACATTATAAAATTTGAAAAAGTCAAGGTTATACAGAAGTCTCGGTATACAGAAGTCTATAGCGAGCCGGCAGAGCAAATAAGAGCATGTATATAAGGCAAGAGTGAGCTTCAGTGAGACAATGTCAAAATATGTTGAATTTTTTACAATTTTGTTCACTCTAGTAGACTTGTTGTTTTTTTTCAATGTCTATTTTTTTTAGTCCTTGAAAATGTTACTATTTCTCAAAGCAAATTAGGGGGCCAAAAAAGGGTATGAAATTTTTTTTAATGGAAGCTGAGTTCAAATCCCCCCTCAAAAATGGTGCCTAAAATATTCAAATTGTCACACATGTCACAACTATCTTGAGAAAAATGGACCTTTTTGGGGAATTTTAGGGAATCTTTTAAAGATTCCTTTGAAGCGCGTTTGGAGCAAATAGTGCGTTTCATTTTAAACTTTGTTGGAGCAGAACCCAGAGTGGAAGAGCAGGGAGGCAACAAGGATGCAGAGATACATGTCGAGCCACAGCAGCGACATCGTAAGAGCCACCGAGCCACCGGGTCGGCATAACGACCACTGTCGCCGAGATAGTCATCGACGGAGAGGAGTACATTTTGCAAATGACATCCTCAACTTGTCGTGATTGCCGGGGAGCGGGGGCTTCAATCGGCGAACTCTTAGGCATGATAGCACATGGGAAGAGCGGGGGACCTCATCGACTATTCATACCGGGAGATCCCAAGGGCTGGCCGAGACACTCTTATCTTTGGGGAGACAATGTCGGGACATAGCAGCCTATCAGGCGAATAAGGGAGATCTATCGACGGCAGGAGCCTATCATTCGCAGGAGGAGTTCCAGCAGATCCGCAGCACATTGTACAAACCCAGGAAGGGCCCAAGCTCAAAGCCAGAAAGTAGTTCGAGCGGATGAGGGAAGGGTCCAAAGAAGATCAACGGACAAGCGAATAACCGGCATGTGGAGAGACCACGAAGATCTTATGGCGGTAGATGCCTGCTGGCCGGGCGGCTCAAAGGAAGGGAACCTTTGGATTGGCGAGGCACGGGTAAAGGCCACGACGCCGCTACATCTTCCGGCCCTCGGCCAAGGGCAAATGTTAGTCTTCCACAAGGAGTTCAGCCCAAGGGGGAAGAATCCATGGCGCTTCTCATAGCACTCGGGCGGGCAAAGATCGAAGATATGCGCCCATGCGGACCACATCATCCTTTTCACCGTGGGGCGTCGGCCCGGTGGGGACACCAGGGGCCCGCAACACTTTCAATAGTAGCAGCAAACAAGCGCACAGGAACTCGGGGAACGGAGATGACCCGAGCACTTGAAGGAAGATCGACAAGGAACATCTTGCGCAACCTCGGCAAAGGCCTCCGATTCAGGGATGTCAAGAACTTCTTCAAGCTTTCAGGAGGCCATTGAATAGTTGTAAAATTTCCTTAAGTTTTTGTGCTAAATGTTTTCTTGTACCCGATTGTGTTAGTATAATGTAACTTTTATGTATTAATGACTATTAACTGTTTTATAAATGTAATGCTTCGCATGGTTTCTTTATAACTAAAAATAATTCAATTACAAGTAAGATTGATCAACATATAACTTAAATAACATGTATTGATGATCAATCCTTGCAGCAAGGAACTCAAGTGCAGGATCCCAAGACCCGGCTTGGAAACAACGCAATTGGGTACCAAGGAACTTGGGAGAAGAAAGAAGACTTTGAGCGAGGATATGTCACCGGAGGCGATCAACGCAAGGCTGGTGCGGATGAGGAAACAGATGCAACAACACGATCGGGCTGGCGACACCTCTGATGAATGCGCAGGAAGATGGTCCTCTACCTCCACCTCCACCTTGTCCACCAGGTGGTGTGACGTTCCAAGGGAATATACGCCATAAATACGTATATTCCTGGACCCGTCACCATACAAGCCTACCTGTAGCCTTGTATGCCTTGGATAAGTGGCAAAGGGGTGCACATCTAAGTTAATTGTTTAACTTACATAACCTTAGGATAAGGCCCATTTCCACATGGCCTTATCCTAGTGGGCAACCGCCACACGGCCTCATCTTAGTGGTGCCCCGTAAAGCATCCCATATGGACCCACACCTATATGAGCCCTAACCCTAACCCTAGATCCTTTTTCCCGACCTAGCACTGAACTCTCATCACGTGCCCGAAAACTCCGTTTTCGAGCACCGCTCGGGCATAGCCTAGCCGGGGAGCAGCCCACGGAAGGTGTGTATGATCGTGAGGGAGCAGGCCTTCCGGACCACGCCTAGGAGCATGGAGACGCCTGTGAATGGGAGGAAGCGCCTGGAGGAGGTAGGTTGAGTAGAGTTCATGTTAGTTCATCCTGGAAGTTAGCACTCCGTAAGGGTTAGTGATTCGTGTCTAGAGTAGAGCCACCCTAGATTTTTTTGTTGAACATCTTGAACCCTAATCAAGGAACCCTAACTGTTAGTTAGCTATGTATATTTAGGTTAAGATGTTCATATGATATTGATATTGATCATGATGTGATGCATGTGATATTGGTTGATCATGTTGCTCCTCTTGTGTTAGGAAGGGGGGTAGAGACCTTGTAGTATGCTCCTAGTGTAGACCCTTTAGTTCCTATTATATGCGGCCTGTGCATAGGAACCCACCGGCTATGGAGGCTGGTGATGTGACTCAAAGACTACACGGGGGCTAGAGGCAAGATGGAGGAGGATCCCCGCCGAGTGGGGGCTTCAGGGGATCCCATAGTGGGCTGGGCTTATGGTCGGTCACTTCGTGTGGGCGGGCATGGGTCCGGACACCCTTTGGGGCAATGGTGTTGCCGCCTCTCAAGAGTTGCAAGTGTCAGCCTTGGCTCTTGTTTTGGGAGGTTCATGGGGTTCTGAATCGTGTGTCGCCACGATTCTCTAGCCCGCCTGCGGAGCCTCTAGACCCGGGAAGGGGGAGATGCAACCCCTTCCTACCTCATCGGACCGGGGAGATGCAACCTGGAGTAGTCCCGATGGGTGATGCCATGGGATTGCGTATGATCCGAAGGTTAGAGTCATGCCACGAGCCTTGGTCTAGCCCATCCGCAAAGTATGCACAGGAGGGGCGGATGGAGTGGTCAACCCTAGCCATTGTCTTATGCCAGCCCCGCCATTGTTATGACTCAGTCTGCTCTATCTTGAGGCCTATCCAGTCAGTCGACTACCCTATGTGTCTGAGCCACGGGTAGGAGCTCTCATATTTTATGGTTGATGATTATGTTCTTTGCATCTATGGTTATGCGGTTGAGCTACCCTCGAGTAGTATATTGTATTATATTGCTAGTTCTGACGTGTTTATGCTTCCGCTGTGATAGGAGCCCATAGGGGAAGGGCGCGCAAGACACCTTCGTGTCCCCTTCCCGCACCACGGAGTTGCCAGGGTGCGGGATAGACGGAGGGCCTGTGCGGTTGTTGAGCCGGACGAGGGATTTCCTGCCGAGCGTACGGACGGATGCCGTATGTTTAGCAGGGAGCGTCACAATGGTATCAGAGCGATGTTCTTGGTTGACCAAGAACTAGCACTGACCATAACCATGAAAGTAGTCTAACAGGCCTATAGGGGTGTGAAATAAACATTTCCACCATTGAACCGCGAAAATAGGGGAAAATTTTTTCTCCTAGGTAGTGGGTCAGGAGTAGGTTAAGTGTTAGACGAAGGAATAAATGAGTCAAATTTACTCTCTAGTAAAATTGGAGTAAAAAGTATGCATCTGCATCAAATTTCACCTAAAATGGGTCGAAGAATCATGCCAATCGGAGACCTGGGTGAAAAATGGCGCAAATCTATAATTAATACTTCAAACTATTAGGAAATTTGAAATTCTAAAGGTATAATACGAATTTTAGTATATGTATTAGAAATTAAACATATATTAATAAGAAGGGTACTATGGTGTAATTATTAAGGGGGGGCTAATAAGTAGGCCTATTAATGGTAGGAGAATATTCCCAGGGACCCTTCCTTTTAAATATCGCTGACACCTCATTTTTCCCTCCAAACTTTCCTCCACCTTATCTCTCTTGATCAGCCTTACGTCATCTGTTTTCCCCACCGTTAAGTATGGCAAGAACCAAGCAAACAGCTAGGAAATACAACGAGCGACCCACGCTCTCGATGGCCCAAGCAGCAGCAGGTCGACATACGAAGAAGATCCCGGAGCACCTTCGACCCAAGAAGGGGGAAAAGGAGCTTCCCTCCAAAGCAGCGGATTTAAACCTACCACGACGCGAGGAGGGGGGGCTTACTTGATAACTTCTTCATCGGGCACGCAGAGAACCGACGAGTCCCGGCACTGGGGCCTCGATAATCGGGCGGGAAGAGCGGTGTAGAAGAGCAGGTCCTAAGAGTAGAAGAGGGGCGGGCCTTCAAAGGCTTAAGAAGAAGGGCAAGGAGAAGGTTGCTGAGTGGCCAGAAGAGAGGGCCGCTAGGAAGAAGAGGGAACGGGAGCGAGCGTGCAGCAGAGAGAAGAACGGAAGAGAAGGAACGACCGGCCTCGCAAAGACCGGGCCGCTATTGAAGAACCGCGAGCAGGAGGAGGTAGAAGAGGAGGTCAAGAGGAAGAAGACGTAGAGGACGAGCGTACCGGGAACCCTCAAAATCCCCGACGCCAGACCACCTTACCCAAAGTGGCCTAAGCCACCTAAGGTGGTCAAGAAGGTAATATGGGCGAAGGCTCGCTCTTGGCCTCAAAGCATACCAGGAATACCCGGCCGTGAAGAGGTATAATGACCGCATTGCTCTGCGTATCCGCCTTCTAATCGACACGGAGGGGGGCGCCCAGCCAAGAACCAGCCCAAGCCGCCACCGCCACCAACGGAGAAGTTTAAGAAGGTCCATCACGGGCCTAATTGATACACTCCCGTGTCTTCGGGAGATTAAGCACTTTCAACAAGATAATCGATCTCGATTAGGAAGGCACCGCTCGGCGGCTCATCGCGAGGGTGATGCGGGGAGTTCGGTCACCGACTATAGGGTGACGCCGCTCACAACTCGGGTGTTGCAAAGTAGCACCGAGGCCGAGCTTACCGGTTGTTGAGGAAGGGAACCTCCGTGCGATCCACGCCAAGAGGGTGACCTTGATGCCCAAGGATATACACTTGCCGTCGCATCCTTAAGGAATACCCCTTGAGATGCAGTTTTGTTTAAAATTAATGTAATTATTAAGTTTTTCCTATAAATACAAAATTTTGTTATAAGTCGGACCTTAATTTTTGTATGAAAATGTGTTCAAGTAGCTCAAATTTTACTTTAGTTTGACCATTAAAATTGGAATGTTGAAAGAAAAATTAATTAGTTAGACACCCTAGCTTAATTAGTCAAAAATCGCCAAATTGGTAAAACCGGAAAATGCGCTAGAAAACTCCGTCTAGCCCATGCGATTGGGCTATTTCTCGCAACGCCACCCGATTTCGGCATTTTGATACTAATAGGTGTCCAATTTAAGTAAGAAAAGTTGCTAGTTAGGTTAGAATCATGCTGAAAAGTCATGTTAGGATGTTTAAATTCCCAAAAACCTCTCATAGAAATTAAATTGACTAAAACCGGTCGCGTTCAGCAGGAAACACAATGCCGACGCCGGAAGCGTAAATTCTCGCAACGCCACCCGATTTCGCCCAAATTTTGTCCCAATTGACCAATTTTGACCCAACAAACTGCCATGTAGTATTTCTTGCTTTGAGTTGCTTAGAATTGCACTTCATGGTAGCTCATTTGGACACCCAGGGCCATAGATTTGAAGTCTTCCCCATCAAGAACCTTTGTGCACGGAACCCGAGGCACCCCTAGTCTATAAAAAGGGCCCTCATTTGTCATTTTCTCCCCATCAGAGTTGCTCTCAGCCCCTTTGGCGATTTCCTAGGCCTTTGCTTATCTCCATCAGCCATTTTTCATAGCCACTTCTGCTCAATGGCGCCATCAAGCTTTGTTAGATGGTACAATGACTCTAATCACATCCGTGAACTCGCTGCTGAGCAAGCCTTTCATGTCTTTGATCATCTCTTTGATCTTCATGCCACCTTGACCAAGAACTCCTATTACCATGACATCATTTGCCAATATGATCAGCAAATTCTGCGCCTCGGAAGTTAGCTTGCCACCTAGGGGAGGGAAATGGGTTTCTTTAGACTCTCTTGCTCAAGCCATAGGTGGGGGATCGGGGGCAAGAACAAGGCGTAGGATAGAACCGAAATATGCCCGGACTACATGACTGTAAGCATCATAGGCATAGGTACCTCTCAAGCCAAGCAGCCTTAGCATTGTTCATGCAAGTATAGAGGCTGGTTAACCAACCAGGGAGCCGTCCCAATTCAATCTTTGGATTTGGCACCCTCGACACTTTCCTGCAGCCGCAGATAAGCATCCACGAGATCCGAGACCGACATTACGAACATTACGGCTCCACATCGGAAAGCACCTATGCTGCCAGATTGAGCAGATTACGAAGAGGAGGAGGGAAGAACCCAAGTTGGGAGATGAGGGAGGCAAGAAGGATGGAGAGGCGTCTAGCTCGACAACGGGAAGCACTAAAGGCGGGATTTCGAAGCTACCCGTGGTATCCGGCCCTCACCCGATAATCATCGACGGCGAGGAGTATATATTAGCCACCGATATCCTCAGTCTTCCCTACGTTGCCGAGAGGAGGGCCTCGGGATGGATGAGCTCCTAAGCCTTATGGCACAAGAGCGCGGTAGTGACTTCATCGACTACTCCTACCAAGAGATTCCACGGGAGATAGCGGCGACACTCCTATGCGGGGAAACTATGCCGGACATCCGTATCATCGATTATTAGGTACATGTTTGCAGCAGGAACCCATCATTCGAAGAAGAGTTTCGTGAAATCCAAAGCAGGTTTTACAAAGCGGAAGAGGCCCAAGCTCCGGCCGGAAACCCGGTCGCATTCTCGAGTATCGCGGGGAATCATCTAGTGACATCAATTTGGAGAACATAACAACCATGTGGAGAGACCACGAAAGATCTTACGCAGAATAGATGTGTTCGCAAGCAGGCGGCTCAAAGGAGGAATACGGGAGGCCGCGGGGCCGCCACGGGGTAAATCTTTCTCAGGTACTATCTTAGGCCCTTAGCCAAGGACAGATGATAGTCTTCCACAAGGAGTTCAGCCCAAAAGGGGTGAAGAATCCATTAAGCTCCTCATAGGCACTCTCGGGCTTTGGACACCACGCCGAGGTAGATTTAATGGACCATGTGATTCTCTTCAAAAGATCCGTAGCCCTTCATGCCCTCGACCGCAAGGGGCCACCGAGGGGATGCACACTTGTCGGTGGTGGCAGCAAGCGAATCGCGGAACTACCCTTTCCACCACCAGGTGGCAAAGAGCATTGGAGGGAGGATCCGGCGGCCGCGAATCCTGCGGAGAACATGGGCAAGGGCACGGGGATTCAAGAAAATCAAGAACTTCTTTAAGCGACATCGTTGATGGAAGATTTGTTTTGTTAACTTTAATTAAAGTACATTGTAACTCTCTCTTAAGTATTATCATGTAGTTCATTAAATGTATCCCTATATACTAATTAATGTATTACCATGATCTTGACTTACAAATGGAATTTTCATATGATTTCTTTTGTACCTAACAACAATTTAATTGTAGGCAAAAATGACTATTGTGTAACTTAATAACAAGCATTGATGATTAATCCTTACAGCAAGGAACACAGGTTCAGGTTCTCAAGGCCGATATCACCAGTGGGTACCCAGGAACCTTTTCGGACGTGATCAGGATGACAACAACGACGATATGGCGCGGGAAGCAATCAACGCAAGGCTCGTCCAAATGAGGACCCGGATGCATCAGCTGATCCTTCGGGCCACCCCATTGATGAATGCCCAAGAATATGCACCTGCTCCACCACCACCTCCACCGCTACCTCAAACCAAGGCATCGAGGAAGCTCCACAGCCGGAAGGGCAGGACAATCAGGGGAATGTCAGAGACAAGAAAAGGAAAAGGAGAAACAGAAGGAGTCCAACACCACCTAGCTCGAGTTCATCGAGGACGCCCCAGGCGGTCAAGGCAGGTTCTAGCTCGAGAAAGTAAGTCCGATACCCCCCGAGGTAAGAGCGGGGCAAAGGAAGGAAGATGATTATCAAAAGAAAGTTGGCGGTGCTATGAGCAATGTGTGGAAGACTAGGAAGTTGGGTCAGAGTTCGGGGAAGGATAGTCGGTGGTATGGAGGCCGAAGCGGCTTGATGAGATGGAAAAGTTAAACGCTCTTATGGCATGAAGGATAAGGATATAGGGAAAGTTGCTACTGAAAAACTTGATAGGAGCGAGAATCTGGTGGGAAAGGCTATGCCAAGTCCAACAAGCTCAAAAGGAACGATTGCAGATTCAAAACCCGGCCAAGGCCTTCCCAGAGACATTATGTGCCTAGGTCACATACTAGTAGGCGAGATCAGCCCGGTTCTATAGGTTGAACCAGGGGTACATTGTCTCCAAGAGCGAAGTATCTGAAGAATTTATCGCGACTTAGACTCCATGTTCGAGTGTCCGGAAGGCAAGCAAATGAAACTTACATTGAAGGGTTGAGCGGCAATATCAAGAGGCTTGTTAGAGCAATAAACCCAAAGTCGATCGCAGAGGCCAAAGACAAAGCTATAAGTTTGGAGGAAGCACCATCAACTCCAATGAGGAAAACGATCGGCATTCAAGAAAAAACTTGGGGGCAGTACCAAGGGCAATACGAGTAAGCAATCGGCAGCTGCACGCCATCGAGGAGGCCATGGCCGGGGAGGGAAGAGCTCGGGGTAAAACCTTTGGGGACCGTAAGCCCCACGAGAATGCATCGAGGGAGGCAGTATACTAAAGCGTATCCTAAACCGGTCGGCGAAGGAGAAGAGAAGGAGTGCATCGGTGAAGAAGTTATGTTTAGTGCTTCCAACGGGGCACGAACACATGATTGCCCATTAAGTCATGCGAGGCAGCCTTGGAGGAGCTTATGGATTGGGATTCACTTGAAGCGGATGAGGGCGGCGACAGCATGAAGCCCGAAGGGACTTCATAGATGGTGAGTGTCACATATGTGCAAAAACATTGAGTCGAGATGACATTGAAAATCAGTCAACGGTCATTGCGGTGAGGGATCATAGATAGCATCCATATCTAGTATTGATAGACACGGTAGCTCTCACAATTTACGCCTCTCCTAGGCTGGCTGCCCTAATGAAGAACAAGGTATTGAAGTCTAAGCCAAGGCGGTTGCTATGGCAAGCGGCCATTGACACATTAAGGGGAGGAGGATCACATTGACATAGACCTTAGTGGAAGTAAGTGGCCCAGATGGGGTAGAGGTCATGGAAATTGGAAGGTATGACCTTATAGTAGAATGGAGTTCCTAAAGCCCGAAAGCAATGATCGGCTAGCGACAAAGAATGAAGTCGCCATGACAAAGACCGATGGCACCAAATTCATAGTGAAAGGTAAGAAGGCGACTTCTTCTGTCACGGTGCATTTCTTTGAAGCGACTAAGGAAGAGTATAGAAAGAAAAATAAGGTGGATTACATTTTGAGATTAGAGGCAATTCAGCCCAATAAGCGAGGATGGAAACGACCAAAGGGGAAGCGATTGCCCAAGCGGTAGCAAGGCTTATTTGAATTTAAAGATGTATTTTGGGATGAAATCCGCAGCTACCACCTCATAGGGGTGTGGAGTGTGAGATCACATTAGCACCGGATGCTAAGCCTACAAAGGCAAGGCACCATACGGGATGGCCGGAGTTGATTGAGCTCAAGAAGCAACTCTGGGAATTGCTCGAGCTTGGTTTTATTAGAGCAAGTGTGTCTCCTTTTGGAGCACCCATACTCTTTCGTGAAGAAGAAAAGACAGTTTAAGAATGTGCATAGACTATCGCCAGCTCAACAAGCAGACGATAAAGAATAAGTATGCATTGCCAAGGGCAGATGATTTGATGGACCAGCTCCAAGGAGCAAGGGTATTCTCTAAAATCGACTTAAGGTCAGGATACCACCAAATAAGGATAAAGGAAGAGGATATCCATAAGACCGCTAAGGAACGTGGTATGGTCACTTTGAGTTTCTGATAATGCCCTTTGGACTGTCGAATGCTCCAAGCAACTTTTATGCGTCTCATGAGCGGCGTCTTGAGGGGATTTTTCTAGATGAGTTTGTCATTGTCTTCTTCGACGACATTCTAGTCTACAGCAAGTCTATTGAAGATCATAGTCAGCATTTGAGAAGGGTGTTAGAAAAGTTGAGGCGGCATCGTTTGTATGGAAAGCTCTCCAAATGCCACTTTGCTACTGAAAGAGTGGAGTACTTGGGCCATGTCATATCGGTGAAGGAATATCCACCCGACCCCGCAAAGATTGAAGCTGATGAGTGGATTGGCCAGCTCAAAGAATGTGGCCGGGTAAGAAGCTTTCTAGGTCTGGCAGGTTATTACAGAAAGTTTGTGAAGGACTTCGCTAAGTGGGCGTCCCCTTTGACGGACCTCACTAAGAGTGTTAAGGCGAAAGATTGGAGAGCACATTGGTTAGAGAATGTTCAAGCTTCATTTGAAAAGCTTAAGGAAGCCTTAACAACAGCACCAGTGCTAGTTCTGCCAGATCCAGACAAGGACAAGATAGTAGCAACAGATGCAAGTAAGATAGCGACAGGTGGAGTCCTTATGCAAGAAGGAAGAGTAATTGCTTATGATTCCAAGAAGTTGAACGACACCGAGCAGCGCTATCCAACCCATGATCAGGAACTTCTAGCTATTGTCAGAGCTCTTCGTATTTGGAGGCATTATTTGCTTGGAAGGAAGTTTCAGTTAGATACTGATCACCAGAGCCTCCAATACATCTTCACACAACCACTCCTGAATCTAAGACAAAGGAGGTGTGACGTTCCAGCACGATATGCGGCCCCGGGGCGTATACGAAATGCTTTACAAATCCGCAGCGTACCGCGCCCCTCCAGCTGACGTGTACGCTAGCGTGTAGCCAGGTGAGTAGCCCTAGGGGGCAACTTGCCAGAAATATGTGCAACCATTAATGTGCACATTTTCCAATGTACACATTAATGTGGGCACACATTTCCAAGTGGACACTTCATGCCAAGTGGGCCACACCCATAGGTGCAATTAATGTGCACATTTCCCAATGTACACATTAATGTTGGCACACATTTCCATGTGTGCACATTTGGCCACCTAGCCCCTTAAAGGCAAGTGGGCCCATGTTCCAATTATCCCACATGCCAAAAGGGATGGTGGAAACCCCTAGCCAACTCCCTTGTCTATATAGGGTAGGAAACCCCTAACTAGCCCAATTTTTTTATTTTGGGGCTTGGGACTCATTTTTGGCTGCCTCAGCGGCCAAAACCGCATCAGAACTTCGGACTAGGAGAGTTGCATCCTTAGTTTCTCTAGATTGGCCAAATAGAGGATGGGTGAGCTCGGATCGTGGGGAGCCTCTCAAGGATCAGGTATTTGGCCAATTAGATAGTCTAAACCCTATTTTAGTCATTGAATGGTAGGGTTTAGCCTATTAGATTGGCCATTCAGATCTCTAGATAGCGATTCTAACTAAAGAACCTAACTCTATGTTGTAGGTTAGATCTTGTTCTTTAGTTCTTACATGATGTATATGGATGATGTATCTCTATGAACTCCTTGTATTGGGAGGGGGGTAGAGACCTAAAGCTTTGTAGTTGATGCTCCTAGAGTAGCCTCTCTAGCACACTTGTAGATCGGCTGTGCACAAGAGCCTGCAGGGATGTGGGTGAAGGGGCGGGGCCCTGGCGAGAGAAGGGGAGGTTCATGTCACGACTCATGAGCGATCCCTACGGTGTGTAAAACCTCAGGGGGATCATTGTGACTAGGTCAATGGCTTGCCAGCTGGCGTGTGGGCAAGGCATGGGCTCGACACCCGTGAAGTGGTGTTCACTTTCCGGTGGGTTGGTCGAATCACGGGCGGTGGCCCTCTAGTCCTTGAGTGAGCATGTAGATCTACGGAGGGGTGATCCCTACCGCCCCATCGGGCTGGGAGGATGAGCCCGGGAGGTAGCCCCTCTTGGCTATGCATCCGTGGCCTTCTGATCAGGTCCGACACTTTTAGGACCACTCACGCAAAGTGTGCAGTGGGGAGGGCGGATGGAGTGGACAACCTAAGCTATGTTCATATGCCGACCAAATCCATTGCCATGAATTAAATGCGCAATGAACTTCGGAGACCTGCCGTCGATCATCCCTTGAGTCTGAGCCTTGGGTAGGATTCCCTATGTGATGTCTTGATCTTTGTCTATATGCGGATATGTGGAGGACCATCCCTGCGTGATGGTCATATGATATTGATGTATGTACTCTTACGACATGTATGTTTACGCTTCCCGCTGACTAGGTAGGCCCCGGGGAGGCAGGGGTGCAATGACCCTTCCACTCTTCCCACTTTGGGAACCTGTCCGGTTGCGGTGTTATGTGGAGGGCCTCAGATAGCATGGAGCTGGTATGGGGATGAACTCACGTTTGTGTATGCGGTGAGTGCACCGTATCACAGTAGGGGCGTCCACGGTGGTATCGAGAGCAATGTTCTTGGAGACCAAGAGCAAAGCAATCACCATGCTCCCAGTACTAACTTGATAGGACCCTCAAACCTGAAGTAGCGGGAAAAATTTTTCTCAGGGGTAGAGATAGTAATTATCTAAAGATTAAGATAAGTAGAGAACACTGGTAGGATAGAATAAACAATGAAATAGCACTTTTGGCGGTGACTCCAAAGTGCGCCCGAGCATGTTAGGTTCGGACCTAATGGCCCTTTTAAGCACTCTTAGAGTTCGTCACCCCATATGAACCCTAGAACTTGACCTTAGGAACTCCAAATGGTAAGATAAAAGATGAAATCCCGATCAAAGGAGTTGAAATAGCTAGAATTGTATGTTAAAACATCGAAAAACATTAAGTACAAGTCACTTTTGGAGCAATGACTCCAAGAGTGCGCTTGAGCATAGTTAGGTCCCAACCTAACACCCCTCCGCGCACTCTTAGAGTCATCCCCAAAAGTGACCGCAAAAATAAACGTAAATTAATAAAAGGGTCAAAGTAATGATAGGATCCTACTTAAAAATGCTTAAATTAGGGAATGCCGACATGTAAATTGTGTAAATTGGGTGTGTTGGGAAGGCCGACGACTCCAAGAGTGCGCCAGAGCCTAGTTAGGTCCCAACCTAACACCCCTCCCGCGCACTCTTAGAGCCATTCGAAGAAGCAGCACCAAACAAGACCCCAATTTCGCCCAAGACAGGGAGACTTTTGCCAGCAAAACCACCACAAGGCTAAATCGACCAAACCCTAAAAATCCAACCCTATAAATTACGGGACATAGGCTCATTTTTTAGGTTTCTCCCGTGCTTCCACGAGCTCCTTCTCATTAGCCGATCTTTTGGCGCCCTGCTCCAAATCAGACGCTGTCGTACAATGGCTAGGACCAAACAAACCGCCCGCAAGCCAAAGAAAGAAGGTAGGCCCAGCGCCCAAGTGCTCGCAGCTGAACAGAAGCTCAAAGATGCTGACGAAAAACTGAAGGCTGACATGGAGAGGCGGCCTAGGTATTACAGGAATTTGGAGAGGAGGCGGAGGAAAGAAGAAAAGGCAAAGAGGAAAGAAGAAAAGGCCAAGAAGAAAGAGGAAAAGGCAAGAAGAAGAGAAGAACGAGCCAAGAGGAAGGAGGAGAAAGCGAGAACAGAAGCAGAAGAGGAGGTTGCAGAACCTGAAGACGACCAATGGCGGGAACAAAGAACCAAGAACAGAGAGGACCCCGACCCCAAAGGAAAAAGGGTAATGACCCAAGAACCCCCGAAAAAGAAGAGAAGAACCTCGGTCGGCGTATCTATAAACGAGGCAAATCAAGGCTTAACGATCCTCAACCTCGCTTGAGGAAGATCGGGCGATATAGCGGCATTCTTGGAGGCAACCCTTCGGAATGGGAGAATCCTCACGCGAGCAGCAACCCTCCAACACGAAAGCGGAGGAAATCCGAGGAAGAGCCGATCCAACTCAAGCTCTGAGACATGATTAACTTACCCCCGCCGTTGCCCCACCATTCTCGGTATGGCAAGAAGCAAAAAGCTAGATCAGGTATGCAGCGGGGAAGAAAGCAACCAAAACCGCCTCGAGACTACGTACACACCTTAGGACGAGAGGGAGGGTACAAGAAAGAGCTTTAGCAGATACAAAATATACAAGAAGATGCACTAAGACTCTGTGACCTACTACTTAAGAAAAACGGTGGTCAAACCTGGCCGAGAAGGAGGGAGGCCAACTTCGAAGCATTCCAGCTCAAACCCCCTCATGAGCTAGGAACCCCCAAGAAAGCCTATGAAGAGATCCCAAGACTCCCCTTTTGCGGAGCCTTGCGGGGAAATTAAGCACTTCAAAGGGAGCTACAGATTCCTCATCGAGGGCAGCATTCAGAGGTTTGTCCGAGAAATTTTGTGGGAGTTCGAGCCCAACAAGCGGTAACCAACGACATGTTACTCGCTTTACAAGCAAAGAGAGATGGAGGTTATACAAGCACTTTGAAGATTCATTAGCATGCACTCTCCATGGAAAAAAAGTCACCACACCCAAAGGATATGAGGCGGCTAAAAGTACATCAAAGCGGGAGGGACTGATAGGCGGGGAATTAACTTTTGTAACTAACGGGATTATATCGATGTACAAAAAATTTTGAATAATAAAATATATAGTTGTTTTAAGAGTGTATATTCATTAGGGGCGGTGTACTTTTGGCAACAATTGGGTAATTTCATCTGGTGGACTCCAAGAGTGCGCTTGAGAGCCTAGTTAGGTCCCAACCTAACACCCTCCCCGCACTCTTAGAGGCCCAGAACTTCCCAAGTTCATAACTTGAGCTAGACATACCCAAATCGACCAAAATTTGTTGCATTAGAACCCTAAGACTATAGGCAAGCCACTTTGAGCCTCAAATTAACCAAGAAACATTAGCCTCATCCCAAATGTCGGGAGTTTTAGAAACCCTAAAATTTTGGGGCATAAATTCCTATATATATCCCTTGACAACCCCCAAGCCTCAACCCGCAGGCGCGCCCCGCAATTGAGGCGATCTTTCAGCTTCGATCCGGCTCTTCCGGTTTAAGTTTGACGCCGACGCAGCTCTTCGCCGCCATGGCTGACGAAGCCTTCATGGTTGGTATAGCGCCTCCCCCACATCGAAGTAGATGTCAATCTGATATTCCAAGTATTTCAAAAGAATTTGACCTTAAAGAACTCCGAACTCCAATCCTTTTACGCTAGCAAGTCCGCAGAATTCCAAAGAGAAAGTTGTCCCTAGCTTACGAAGATACCGCCATGCATAGGGTACTTTGTACCAAGGACGTGATTGCAAGCGGCCCTCACCATGTACCCATATTGCCAAGGCATTGAGGAAGTAAACCAACCGCCTACCAACCTACATGACCCTAACAAGCAATGGCAAAGTCTTCTTCTCCTACAATGACCTTAGCGCTATATCTAGTATATAGGGCGTAAACCGTAATAGGTGAACCATCAATTCAGCCGCTAGAAATCACACCCTTGGGCCAGCGGCGGGACTAGCGCCCCGCTTGAATACGAAGAGACCATAGCGTAAGCATCCGAAGAGAGTGAAGACTTACAGAAAGCGAGGATGACATAGAGGTGGACCTTGAGGAGGAAAGCAGGGAAGCCCGGAACAAGACATCACCCGCTTGGTTACCGTGAGGACCACCAGGGATTGCACAACCGGCCCCGGTGGGAATAACAAGCCTAGCACTACCATAGTCGAGGACAAGAATACTTGCTGCTAAGCGACATCAAAAACCTCCCGAATCGAGGGGAGGGGCCAGGCTACAGCGTCGATGAACTTCTTCACCTCCTACGGCACCTTGGGGATCAGAAGACTTCATCGACCAAGAAGCGGAAGATTTTCGGTACGCAAATGCGAGGCGACTACTTACCGCAGGGACACACCATCACCGGACGAAGCTTACGGCACTTCTCGGAGGTATGATGTCGGAGGAACTTCCCTCTGAGGAGGAGTTTATAGCAACAGGAGGCAGATGGGAATAAGGGGAAGACAACAAGAGTACTTCAAAAGGGAGTCTTCTTCCTCACAAGAACAGATAGCAAAAATTCAAGGAGAGCCTGGACCGACAAAGTGTCTGACGCTCTTCCAAGATTACAAAGGAATTAGTTCAGAATGCCCGTGGACCGGTATGCATCAAGGCAGGGGGGCACCCCAGGGGGCACGTGGAGGAGTACCGGGGCTGACACTCAAATATTACCTTCTCTCCTAGCAGAGGCGGTAGAGTAATAATATATTTCACTGGCGCTTCAGCCCACCGAGCGGAGGAAATTTGTCGCAGATCTTGGTAGCACTTTCGGGATTTGGCATGCACGCATACGCCTATCGGAAAAGGTGGACCATGTCATTTTAGTGAAGCGAGGAAAACAGCCTTAGGCATCTTGACTTAGCGGTACCCCACCTTCGACAAGGTAGGTTGGCGTGATAACGGCTCATACCTCCCATAGGCGGGTGGAAGAGCTAGCATCCGCCATCAGGGGAGCGGCAAAGGGATATACTTTTTTCGGGAACTTGGGAAGTCTGGTGAGGTGCGGCCCAAGTAAAGAAGTTTTTCGAGGACAACCCGTCTTCTGGGCGTGATTTCAAGAATAGTGGGACTCTTGATCCGGGAGATTTTTTGTATCTAAAATATTATATGATATATGAATATAAATCCTATTGCACTTTAAATGTTTGTTGATGTATTTTGCCCCACAATTATACCAACAAGCATAATCAATGCAAGAGAACAAAGGAACTAATCATATAACCATGAATTGCTTGTGCATGCGGCTAGAGGCCTAAACGCAGGGAGCGACAACATGGAGATCTTATAGAAAGAGCAAACCCCACCTGCCTACCCCTCGCAAGGGAACCTATTTGAGAATATGGAACCCATGACCCCAGAGGAGGGAGATAGCCCGCATGATGAGGACGGACTGAGCGGGCAAAGGCATTACCGGCCCCGCACAAAGTGAGTGGGTTCGGTGGGCAACGCCGATTGCCGCAAGCATCTCGGAGAGGCGTGAAAAAAAGACAAGAAGAGGAGCAAGAGAAGGAGATCCTCCCAGTCCTGAATCTTCCGACCTCAAGCTCGTGACTCATTCTACCGGTCAGGAAGAGGAAGAACAGCTCGTGAAACCAACAGATGGAAGGCGGAGGAACACCCGGATGGACTAATAAAGAGACACCGGGGCCTCCACTACGAAAGAAGGTAGATTCCGTGACCGGCAATGTATGGAAGGCCCGAATCGAAAGCGATTCGGGGAGAACAGTCGATTGGAAGTGAGAGGCATGGGCTGATCTAAATGAGCGAGTACTGAAACGCTTTATAGCATGAAAGATAAAGACAAAGCGTGAGTTAAAAACAGCCAACTTGAAAGGAGCCGCAAGGATTTGGTGGAAGGGTTATGCAAAGGCACACGGCTTGGCGGGGATGCTTGTAAGTTCAAGAAGTTTGCAAAAGCCTTCAAAAGCCACACGTCCCAAGGGAACATAAGTCCGGCATGATGCGCAAGGTTTACTGTGGTTAGGCAAGGCAACAACCGGGCCCGTAAATATCTGAGGGAATTCATGAGGCTAAGGTCAGATGTGCGGGTTAGAGAGAAGCACGCAGTAGAAAAGCTATATTGAGGGGCTGAATGAGGAGATCCATAAGCTTGTGAGGGCAATAAACCTAGGACAAGATCGTTTTTAATCCAAGGCTATAAGCTTGTGGGTCGGGACCTCAGTAATAAAGGGGGCGTTAGTATTTCCAGGATAAAGGCAAGGCCACGAGGAAGCCATAGCCCCAGGGGCCGGTCCAGTCCGGCTAGAACCCCATATGGTGGGAACCAAGGCAAACTGGCTAGGAGAAGAAGCGAGGTGTCCTTCAAGGACAAGCACGAGGGGTCAAACTACTCCAAAGCGGTCGCGATCCTTTTTGCGTGCAATGCCAAGGAAAAAAGAGGTGAATGCATAGAAAAGCAATCGTAGCGAGGTGCTTCCAGCCAAAGCCATAGGGACGAAACCGCCTCTACGCCATGAGTGCGGCTCTAAGCGGAGTTGGGAGAGTGGGATGCTTTGTCCGACGACGACGGCGAAGAGGCCCGCGACTACATTCAGGGTGAGTGTCATATCTTTGCCGCAATAGATACGCAGCAAGCGTAGAGCCGGTATAAGGTAATTTCCACGGTAGGGAAGGCCAAGGCCAAGTCCTTCATAGTCTTGATAGACTCGAGGGAAAACCATAACTTTGCATCCCCAGAATGGTTCAAATGTTGAAGTTGAAGCCGCTTAAAGTCAAAGCCAAGACCCGTTGTCTTAGCAGGAGTGGTGCGATAAGGCGGGGGCGGGCAAGAGAATTAACCGACATCGACTTGCGAGGGGATTAATATATTCGGATGGGAGCAAGAAGTAATGGGCATTGGCAAGTGCGACTTGATCATAGGAATGGAGTACCTTGGGCCCAGCGGGGGCCATTATCGCATCTGTGGAAGCGAGAAATGACCTTCCCAACGCCTCGCCCGGCAAGATCATTGAGATAAGGTAGGAAGTTGTCCCCCATCATGCGGTGTATGTCTTCCAGCGGTACGTTTCAAGTGCATCAAGAGTGAGCGGGTGGCATACATCTTCAAGCTTGAGATTACGAGCCCCCGATAGGAAGGAAGCAAAGAAGACAAGGTGCTCCGGCAAGTTGCGAAGCAAGTAGCTAAGCTGATCAAGGAATTCCATGATCTCTTTCGAGGATGAGATCAGCGGCTCCCCTCCATGTGGGGGAGTTGAGTGCGAGATTGCTTTCGGGGCAGGGAACAAAACCAGCGAGCAAGGCTCCATATAGAATGACAACGAGAATTGTCGGAGCTAAAGAACCGGTTACAAGAGCTGCTTGACCTAGGTTTTATTAGACCTAGTGTTTGCGCCATTCGGGCGCCCATTCTCTTTGTTAAGAAGAAGGATGGTAGTCTAAGGATGTGCATAGACTATAGGCAGTTGAACAAGCACACCATTAAGAACAAATATGCGCTTCCAAGGAAGGGCGACTTGATGGATCAGCTTCAAGGTGCAAAGATCTTCTCCAAAATCGACTTAAGGTCGGGGTTATCATCAGATCGGGATAAAGGAAGAAGATATTCATAAGGCCGCCTTCAGCAGCGGTATGGGCATTATGAGTTCACGGTAATGCCTTTTAAAACTTATCAAATGCCCCATAGCGTTCATGAGGCTCATGAGCGATATCTTGGGAGTTCTGGACACCTTCGTGATTGTTTTCTTTGATGACATTTTGGTGTATAGCAGATCCTTGAAGAGCACGTACAACACTTGAGAAGAGTGCTAGAGAAGTTGAAGAGGCAGCACCGGTTATGCAGCCAAGTTGGCCAGTGCCACTTTACCTTGAAAAGAAGGTGGAATATCTTGGTCATGTGATCTCGCGTAAGGCATCTCCAACGGAGGACGCCAAGATTGAAGCGATTGATTCGTGCTTGGCGCCGAAGAATGTGCATGAAGTCGGTTTCCTTGGCCTAGCGGTACTACAGGAAGTTAAGTAAGAATCCCGGTTAAGATAGCAGCCCCGCCGGACTTCTGATGGTGAGCGAGAAAAGTGAAAAGATTGGGCGAGAACATTGGTACAAGAAAGCCCAAGCGAGGTTTGAATTGTTGAAGGAAGCTTTAACAAGCCACCCCTATGTCCTAACCGGGACCGGGAAAAAGATAAGCTTGTAGCAAATCGACGTAGTAAAGATAGCTCTGCGTGCGGTGCTTATGCAAGAAGAAGCGTGTGGTAGCGTATGATTCCGAGGAAGATGAGCAGCCCAGAGGCAGCCTACCCCCGCACACGATCAGGAATTGCTTGCAGTTGTCGGGGGCATTAAGAATATGGAGGCACTACCTTTTGGGAAGGAAGTTCCGGTTGGATACAGACCACCACGAGCCTCCAATATGTATTCAACATAAACCACACCTCAACTTTAGAGAGGCGAGAAGGTGGATGGAGTTCCTTGAAGAATGCGACTTTGATATAGTCTACAAGCCGCGGGAAGCTCAATGTGGTAGCGGATGCGCTTTCAAGGCATCCCGACAACTAGAGTGCATTGCAGCGCCAATTTCGGCGATATATCCCGATTTTTGGTAAGAGGATTGAAGAGTCCTTGCCAGCGGATGTGGATTTCGGGAAGTATGGGCAAGCCTTTCTAAGGAAGCTAGAACAGATAAAGAGCGGGAGGCCTTCAAGCATTATAAGAAGGAAGGAAACACTGTTATACCATAAGAACAAGTTTATGCGTGCCGAATCATCAGGTGTAAGGAAGTTGATCCTCCACGACACGCAACGGCCCAATAGGCTGGCCATGCGGGATTCATGAAAACATATTTCAAAGTGCAAAGCGGCTATTATTGGCGAGGAATGAAGAAGCAAATAGCTTCGCTACATCAAGGAATGTCGGCTATGCCCGGTGAGGCGGGGCGGGCGACTTGAATCGAGGGGGCATTAGAGCCATTAGCGGTGCCAAGCGCTAAGTGGGAGGTAATCGGCATGGACTTCATCCGCGGGACTCCAAAAGGACATCAAGAGGGAAGGATGCCTTGATGGTAGTGGTCGACAAGTTGTCTAAGATGGCACATTTTGTGCCTTGCAGGACCACAGATACAGCTATGGATACAGCAAAGCTCTTCACCAAAGAGATCTTGAGGCTTCATGGCATGCCAAGGGAGATCATCTCAAACGGGGATCCAGTTCATGGCGCCTTTTGGCAAGACCTCTTTGCGACAATCGGGCGAAGCTATCCATGAGCGCGGCATATCATCCTCGAGGCGGATGGCGAGGCGAGCGGACCAGCGAGGATTTTAGAGGACATGCTACGAAACTATGTGCGGAATAAGCAAAGTATGTGGGAAGAATTTATTCACTTGGTGGGTTTGCATACAATAGCACCGGGAATCATCCCAAATGTGGCGTTTATGATCAATTACACTTCTCGGTGCCTAACTCCGGACACTTGGCACAACCCCGTGTCAAAAGTGGAAGTTTCGCAGCAGATGTTGGCGGATATGCAGCAGCTTGTGGAAGAAGTTCGAGGTTATCTGCTAGCAGCAAGAAGTCGTCAGAAGAGTATCGCCGACAAGCATCGAACAGTAAGAGAGTTCAAAGTTGGAGATGATGTTTGGCTCAAGATCAAGGTGAAGCAGGCGAAGCTCAGGATCGGCAATTGCAAGAAGCTTGCTCCAAGGTGGGCTGGACCTTTCAGAATAGTCAAGAGAGTAGGTAATCAATCCTACAAGCTAGATTTGCCAGCACACCTAAAGATTCATAAGGTCTTCCACGTGAGTTTGTTGAAGAAGCATACTCCAAATCCAGACGAAGTCTTGGATTCGCCAACGTTGTTGGAAATGACGGAGGAGCAGCTGGAGATAGTTCCAGAATTGATTCTTGATAAAGCTTTCAAGAAAACGAGGAGATCAGAATTCCTCCAGTATTTGGTCAAGTGGAAACACTTACGATTGGAAGAGCGGCGTGGGTACTTAAGAAAGATTTAGTAAAGCAGTATCCGCAGTTTATGGAGCAATGGGACGGCAAGGTCATCTCCGAAGAAATCGGCTCAGGCATGTCGATTTGTGTAGGTTAATTCTTGTATAGTAAGATTAATCGCATGCAACCTAATGCTTAGTATGGGTCGCATGCGTTATTTACGATGATGGGACCACTACGGTGATCTCTAGGGGGTGGTGTAATGTCAATGTAGGCATGACCGGCGTTTTCGCTTGGGAGAGTGGAAGGTAGATTAGAAAGTCTACTTACGTCCCCACGGAAGTAGAGCGACCTCCGAGAAGAAAGGAGGTCATGAAGGAATGCATTGATAGGGGGAAAGCACCTTTAGCCCCATATATGCTTTGATAGGAGGAATCTATCCCAGCCCCCCCACGAGAAGGATATCCTCCATTTGGGGCAACTAGAGGTGTAGGCATGGCGACATATAGGCATATAGGGCGTATTTGTCTCGCGCCATAATGGAAGATTCACCCTCTTCCTCTGCAGGAGATTAGCCATGCATCCATGTAGATAGGTGGGGTGGTCACCATATAACCAAAAATTTTATTTAATAATTAAATGGTACTAGCGTAGTGTCGACTCAAGAGCCGATTAGCGCTCGGAGCGCAAGGAGAGTCGGACTATGAAGACTTGCAACACAAATTTTGTTGGAATGTGTTGCAAGGAATGAAGAGTACCTCGGACGTTAATTCTAAATTTTGATGAACTTAATTGTAATGTTAAGTGAATCTTGGAGTAATCTGTTAGTAATGTTGTGAATTGATAAGTTATGGTATAATACAACAATGTGATAATGTCACGAAAATATTACCTTAAGGTAATCGTAATAAATGTGTAAGTATTATAGTAGTATATCGTATGCATCAGGTTGATTGCAGGTTAGGAAGATTCCAAGGTGGGGAGAACCACGATGCTGCGGACAGCATCATTTCAAGGTGGGGAGAATGTGACGTTCCAAAGATAGTATACGCCCCGGGGCGTATAACCGTCATCGCCTGCCACGCCGCGTACCGCCCACTCCGGTGGCGTATGCGCTGGCGTGCAGCCGGGTGAGTAGCCCTGGGGGGCAACTTCTGAGAAATATGTGCAACCATTAATGTGCACATTTTCCAATGTACACATTAATGTGGGCACACATTTCCAAGTGGACACTTCATGCCAAGTGGGCCACACCCATAGGTGCAATTAATGTGCACATTTCCCAATGTACACATTAATGTGGGCACACATTTCCATGTGTGCACATTTGGCCACCTAGCCCTTAAAGGCAAGTGGGCCCATGTTCCAATTATCCCACATGCCAAAAAGGGATAATTGGAAACCCCCCAACTCCCCTTGTCTATATAGGGTAGGAAACCCTAACTAGCCCAATTTTCGATTTTAGGGCTTCAGGACTCTGTTTTGGCTGCCTCAACCGCATCCCAGACTCGGACTAGGAGAGTTGCATCCTTAGTTTCTCTAGATTGGCGTTTTGCCCGGGATGGTCGAGCTCAGGTCAGGGGGAGCCTCTCAAGGATCAGGTATTTGGCCAATTAGATAGTCTAAACCCTATTTTAGTCATTGAATCAGTAGGTTTAGCCTATTAGATTGGCCATTCAGATCTCTAGATAGCAGATTCTAACTAAAGAACCTAACTCTATGTTGTAGGTTAGATCTTGTTCTTTAGTTCTTCTGTGATGTATATGGATGATGTATCTCTATGAACTCCTTGTATTGGGAAGGGGGGTAGAGACCTAAAGCTTTGTAGTTGATGCTCCTAGAGTAGCCCTCTAGCACACCGTAGATTCGCCTGGTTGCGCACAAGAGCCACACCGGATGTGGGTGAAGGGGCCGACCGCGAGAAGGAGGGTTCATGTCCCCACTCATGAACCATCCCTCCGGGGTGTGTAAAGCCTACCGGGGATCATTGTGACTAGGTCCAATGGCTTGCCACCAAGGTGGGCAAGGCATGGGCTCACACCGTGAAGTGGTGTTCACTTTCCCTGGGTTCGGTCACACGGCAGCTGGCCCTCCTAGTCACCTTGAGTCAAAGCCAGATCTCGAGGGAGTGATCCCCACCGCCCCATCGAATCGGGAGGATGAGCCCAGCCCCTCTTGGCTATGCATCCCGCTGGCCAGGTCCCTGTCCCTCGACACTTTTCAGACCACTCCGCAAAGTGCGCCGCAGGAGAGGGGCGGATGGAGTGGACAACCCTAAGCTATGTTCATATGCCGCCCAAATCCATTGCCATGAATTACGCCCCGCAATGAACTCGAGACCTGCCGCCGCCATCCCTTGAGTCCGACCCTTGGGCAGGATTCCCTATGTGATGCTGGATCTTTGTCTATGCAGATAGGTGGGAGGACCATCCCCGTGATGGTCATATGATATTGATGTATGTGCTACCGGGACATGTATGTTTACGCTCCGCAGCCTAGGTAGGCCCCCGAGGGAGACGGGGGCAATGACCCTTCCACTCTTCCCAATCGAACCCGCCACGCTGCAAAGGTGTTAGTGTGGAGGGCCCCGTGATTAGCATGGAGCTGGTATGGGGGATGAACTCGCTTGTGTACTCGGTGGAGTGCAACCAGATACCACAGTAGGGGGACGCCACAGAGGTGGATGGAATTCTAGAGGAGTGCGACTTCGGTGATTGCTTATAAAGCGGGTAAGTCACTACTACGTATCCGCTATTAATGACGCCGTTAGTGACGCCACATCGACGCAATAGAGACGCCGTATTATCGCATGAAGACGCCTTGCAAATGTTGCACCGGACGTTGCAAATGACGCCGCCTAGGATTCGCCGCGCAAGGCACGCCACGCCGCAAGTGAAACGTGTTTTGGCGACGCCCCGACGTCGCCAGTAGCGTTGTTAATACGCCGCCACGACGTTCTAATCTCGCTATCTTTACGCCACCCATGAAACGTTGTTTTCGACGTATGCGTGCAACATGTTTGCAACGTCCGTGACGTAATTGTAACGTCCTCCACACGTCGTCATAACGTTCTTATATCGTTGCTTACACGTCGCATCGTAGACGTTGTTTACGACGTATTTGACAACGTGTCTGCAACGTACAAGGCGTCGGTATAACGTCCTTCATACGTCGTTCCAACGTTGTTATCTCGTTGCTTGCACGTCGCAAATGAAACGTTTGTTACACACGTTACCAATTACAAGAAGCAAAGGTATTCTCTAAAATTGATTTGAGGTCAGGGTACCACCAGATAAGAATAAAAGAAGAGGATATCCACAAGACCGCTTTTAGAACGCAGTATGGTCATTTTGAGTTTACAGTAATGCCCTTTGGATTGTCGAACGCTCCAGCAACGTTTATGCACCTCATGAATGACATTTTCAGAGATTTCTTGGATGAGTTTGTTATTGTCTTCTTCGACGATATTCTAATCTACAGCAAGTCCATTGAGGAGCATTGTCAGCATCTGAGGAAAGTATTGGAAAAGTTGAGACGTCATCGGTTGTATGTGAAGCTATCCAAGTGCCACTTTGCAACAGGCCGAGTGGAATACTTGGGACATGTAATAACATCCGAGGGAATCTCCACAGATCCATCTAAGATAGAGGCAATAGTCGATTGGCCAGCCCTAAGGAATGTGGCAGAAGTAAGAAGCTTTCTCGGGTTGGCGGGATATTATAGAAAGTTCGTGAAGGACTTTGCGAAGTGGGCGTCCCCTTTGTCGGACCTCAGCAAGGCCAAGAAGATTAAGGATTGGACTAGCCATTGGTTAGAGAAAGTCCAAGCTTCATTTGAGAAGCTTAAGGAGGCATTAACAACAGCGTCAGTGCTTGTTCTCCCGGATCCGAGCAAGGATAAGTTGGTAGCAATGGATGCAAGCAAGATAGCAACAGGGGCAGTCTTGATGCAAGAAGGAAGGGTAGTCGCCTACGACTCCAAGACGATGAACGACGCCGAGCAACGCTACCCAACCCATGATCAGGAGCTGCTAGCCATTGTCAGGGCATTAAGGATATGGAGGCATTATTTGTTGGGAAGGACGTTTCAGTTAGATACTGATCACCAGAGCCTTCAGTATCTTTTCACCCAACCATTCCTCAACCTTAGGCAAAGGAGGTGGATGGAATTCCTTGAGGAGTATGATTTTGATATAGTGTATAAGCTCGGCAAGCTTAATATTGTGGCAGATGCTCTGTCTAGGAGACCATTTGAGATAAGAACACATTGTAATGCGATTTTCACTCTTTCGAGTGAGTTTGGTAAGAAGATCGAGGAGACCCTGCAATCAGATGGAGATTTCAAGGAGGTCTGGGAAAGTCTCTCCAGGGAGGCTAGAACAGATAAGGAACGAGAAGCCTTCAAGCATTATGAGAAGGAAGGCAACCTGCTGTATCACAAGCATAAGTTGTGTGTACCCGAGTCATCAGGGGTAAGGAAGTTAATTCTTCATGACACACACAACAGCCCAATAGCAGGGCATGCCGGCTTCATGAAGACCTATTTCAAGATTCAAAGTAGTTACTTCTGGCCAGGAATGAAGAGGCAGATAGCTGCATATAGTCGGGATTGCCAGTTATGTCAGCAGACCAAAGCGGAGCAACTTTGGATTCCAGGTGCTCTAGAGCCATTGGGGGTGCCAAATGCGAAGTGGGAGGTCATAAGCATGGATTTCATCACAGGACTCCCTAGAACTCTTCGAGGCAAGGATGCATTGATGGTTGTCATAGACAAGTTATCTAAGATGGCACATTTTGTGCCTTGCAAGACTACTGACACCCAGGGAATAAATTACTAATCGCGTATTTCTTATTAGCCAGAATGACTTTAGCTAAACTTGCTCTATATTAATCCCAAAACTTTCTGTGGTTTTGCTAAACTCTATATATTTTTCCTCTCATACTGTCTAGCCAAATTACTATACTTTTTTTCAATTGTTTTCACTTATTTTAGTCATTTATTTGTGAAAACATTCTAAAATAATGCTAATTAGCAAAATCTATGTCTCAAATTAATTTATAATGCTAGAAACTAAACTACTAATCATCTATTTCTTATAAACTATAATGATATTAGCTAAACTAACCCAAAATCCATTCTAAAAGTTTCTATGGTTTAGCTAAACAATACAAAATTTCACTCTCGTACTTTCCAGCGTTTGGCTAAAGAGCTCCAGGATTGGTGCAATCCCGAAAAACGTTAAGCTAAAATTATTATTTTTTTCCCAATTTTTTCCATTTACTTTAGCCAATTTTTTTCGAAAATGTGCTAAAAAATCGCCAAATAGCTAAGTTTAGCCCTTAAATTATTCAATGCTGACACCGTATTAGATACTGCCAAGTTATTTGTAAGGGAGATTTTTAGACTCCATGGCATGCCTCGGGAGATAATATCTGATAGAGATTCCAAGTTTATGAGTGCCTTTTGGCAGGATCTCTTTAGCACCATTCAGACGAAGCTCTCCATGAGCACGGCATATCATCCCCAAACAGATGGCCAAACGGAGAGGACGAATCGAATCATTGAAGACATGCTTCGAAGCTATGTGTGGAACAAGCAGTCCAAGTGGGATGAGTACATCCATTTGGTGGAATTCGCCTACAATAGTGCCAAACAGGAGTCATCTCAGATGTCTCCTTTTATGGTAAATTACGGGTACCAGTGCCTAACCCGGATACATTGCACAATCGTCGGTCGGAAGGTTGAAGTATCCCGGCCAGATGTTAGGAGATATCGGTGGAGGAAGTAAGGGGTTATTTATTGGCGTTAAAGAAGTCGGCGGGAAGAGTGTGGCCCGAGCGTGCATGACCGTAAGGGAGTTTAAGGTAGGCGATAGCGTCTGGCTGAAGATTAAGATTAAACAAGCCAAACTTCGAATTGGGAGTTGCAAGAAGCTTGCCCCTAGGTGGGCTGGTCCGTTCAAGATTTTGGAGAGAGTGGGCTCCCAAGCCTACAAGTTGGATCTTCTGGCCCATCTCAAGGTTCACAAGGTCTTCCACGTAAGTTTATTAAAAAGGCACAAAGTCGTATTTAATTAAAGTGGGACTCATTCCATTCCCACTTTTTTTCGGAACCCTGTTATTTTACACAAAAAGGAGCACCCCGACCCGAAAACTGTCCATAATTCGAATTTTTGTCTGTTAGTGTGCATCCAAGCTTTCTTCCAGTTTTCTTGGATAGCGAGTCGCGAACAAGAACAATGCAACTCAAACATAGGAATTTCATTACAGATTGAAACTAAAGTTCTAGTTAAAAAAGATTCTTAGTTGAACATTTTGGCTCTATTTTCTTAGGTGGGTAGACAAGAGATCATAAATTAAAATTAAGCAAATTGTTTACTTAATCACCAAAAAATACTAGTTTTGAGATACCTTATATTTATAAATGGGCTCATTACAATATATATGACAGTGGGTGAAGAGACCATAGTGGTCGTATGGGCACAATGATAACACCATCTTCACACATGAACCACCTAGTGCAAAGGGCGCGTGGAGCTCTCTCCAAGTCACGGAGCAACTTACAGACGATAGAAATTTGTATGAGGAGTTCCTTCATGGGTCACGTGCTTGTATGTCCAATTGATGTCACCACCCTCTTCTCGGCACCTTTCTTCAATGAATCGGGCTTTTCATTGCTCCCAAGCATGTACTATCTGGTCGAGATAAGGACTGCAAAAGACAAAATCAAGTTAGTCAAGTGATGCTACAGGCAAAAAAAATAAAATAAAACACAGTTCTTAGGGCCATTTTGGAAAATACAGGCTGAGATCCTTTCTCTCGACTCGCCAGTCAGAAAGGCAGCTCGTGAGGGAAAAACACAGTATCAGTGTCTTTCTCGACCAGCGAAGTCGAAAGGCGTACCAAAGCCAAAACGCAGGTTTTAGGGGTCGGGTCTTTAGGCGCTCAAAGCAAAAACGGTGTTTTGGGGATATTCTTCGACTCAGCGAGTCGAGAAAGGCAAAAGCAAAAAGCAAAAACGTGAGAAGGTTTTTAGCGAGTCGAGAAAAGCTCAAAGCAAAAACGCGCAGTTTTTCTCGACTTACCGCTGAAGTCGAAAGGCGTACCAAAGCAAAAACGCAGGTTTTAGGGTCAGAGTATTCTTCGACCGGGCGAAATCGAAAGGCAGCTCAAAGCAAAAAACGCAGGTTTTAGGGGTCAGAAGGCCTTTCTCGACTCGCGAGTCGAGAAAGTCTAAGGCCCTTCAAGATGAAAAACACAAGTCTAAGGCCATTTGGAGTGAAAAACACAACAAGTCCGAGAAGGTCGAAAATGAATAACCTTCAAACATCATATCATATTACTATACCTTTGTTCACATGTGATCAAACATACAACAAATGTGGCGAACCTACTTGCCTACTTGTCTCCCCTTTTTAATACGTCAATGTTTATCTATAGCTTTATTCAAAGATAGCTTTCTTAAATGAAACAGTATATACTATGTATTTTCTAATAAGACCATATCCTATACTATGTATTTTTCAATAAACACAATATCCTATGTATTTTCTATGAACAAATACCCTCCCCATAAATTTCCTATGTATTTTCCATGCAAAATAAACCCTCCCCATGTATTATCTAATGGACACCATATTCAATGGACACTCCCATGAAGAGGGGACCATTGGGCTCATATTTAGCTATGTAAAGAGTAATGCCTAATGCACATGTAAATAGCAACATATGCATGCACCTATAATGCACCTATAACTTAAAAATCCAAGACACCTACCAACTTACTTACCCTTATAACTAATAATAATGCACCATATAAATATTATGCCCACGTGACTTATTTTCAAGACTCACTTTACTCTACTCTACGGGACTTATTTTCAAGACTTATTTAATTATTTCTTATACCCCGCCTTTTTTTCCCCCAATATTTGAATTTTGAAATTTGGTACACACCTTTGTGCCGCATATGCTTTTGTACCACCGGCAGATCTGCAACCAAGAATTCGTCTGAGAATCCATCGGAAGGGGAACGGCAGAGCTGTAAGGATTTCTTCAATATCTCACTGATTTTTCTCAACAATACTGGTAAGGATTTCGTCAATATCTCACCGATTTCACATAGAAGCCACAGGGCATAAAATATTCAGCAAGAATGAAGGATCCGACTGAAAACAGGGGCTCTGCCGACAGAAAGGGCATAAAGGAAGAAGAACAACGAAAGAACTAGTCGCAGCTCTCCTTTGCCTTGTGGACTACAAAATGCTTTTTGATTTTCGTCCTCTTTACTCTGCAGCAGAGCCGGAACTCGGATCGGCCTTTTGGTACTCTCAATTCGGCTCCCCTGTTCCTCTGGCTGCATAGACCCTATCTGGCTGCATAGACATTGGCTATATTTATATTTCTGCATGACTGCCCAGAATCGGCCATGGCTGCAAAGAATCGGCCCCAAACAAAGAGCAAAGTATTGCTCCTCCAAGCAAAGAATCGGCCAAGCAAAGAATCGGCATTTGTTGTGAGCTCTCTAAGAAGCAGATGGATCATGCAAGAAGCAGAAGGGTAAGACGAAGAAGCACATGAAAGGCCCGCTCCTGTTTTGGCCCCTGTTCTGCCGGAAGCACAAACGTAGGTAGAAACACAAAAGCACAAACAGGGGATTCTCGTCGGCCGCTGCAAATAAAAGATCCGAAAACTTTGCAAATCAAAGATCCCAACTATGGTGAACTTCGGCGACTTCCTTGCTTCGGCGACTTCCTTGCACAGATTTGGCCAAAACCTCTCTCTTTCCGGCACTCCAAAATCCATTTCTGTCCATTTCTGCAACAAATTCATCGATTCTATCTTCCTTTCTCTTGCTATTCAAGAGCTTGCTTGAAACTCTGTGGAAAATCTCTAGAAAATCTCTACGATTCTAACAGGGCCAGAAGAAGAATTTTTTGCGGATGATACTCTGCTGCTTCTACTCAAATCCAAAGAAGGCAAGCGGGTCATTCCATATTGAGGTTCAAGATCTCTCTATGAAATCTTTCCCTTTGATTCGATTCATCCTTCATATTCATATTGTATATTGTATATGTACAGCATACCCAAGCTTCCATACAAGAACGGCAGAAGTGAATTGGCAGTAGAAGTGAATCCGGCAGTCTCATATTCAGCTGTTAGCAAGCGCATATCTGCGCTACATCTGAAAGCTGAAAGCGGGGAGGCAGTGGAGCCTGTAAGTAAATTGTGGCATGCCATTTAAAAAGGACAAACATAAAATTTAATGCCTTTGGATGTTTAACATTGAAGGCAAGGCCTGCAGCAAGACATCTAGTTAACATTGAAGGCAAGATCTGATTGAAGGCTTGAGCTCTAAAAAGAATGAACAGGCTTGGGGTCGGATTAACCATTGCTGGGGTGTTGTGTTTTGTGGCAGCAGTGGTGTGGGCGTGTTGCTGGTTTCCACTTCCGGGCAATGAAGAAACCAGAACAACTAGAGACGAGGACCCGGACGAGCCAATAACGCGCGGGTTAGGGCTGCACGATTCATTCATCTTCCAAATCTCACCGTTATGCCTTTGGATCAGTTCATGGAGCTTTCTCTATAATCTGCTTCGGCTTGGCTTCAGTCCCTTGCACCCTGCACATTCTCGCCTTGCGAGGCGAGAAATTAATTGTATTGCTACGTAAACGTTTCTCTGATTTGTCTATTTAATTATATTGACAAACTAATTATATTAACTTATATTTCCTCTAATTAATTAATAGGTAATTTATTTATTTATTTATTTATTATTAATAATAATATTATTATTATTTTGGAGGGGGTGGGGGAGACTCTTGCCCCCTTTGCCCCTCCCTCTCCTCCTATGCCCCTTTGCTTTTCTCTACCCTCCCTCCCCCACCCCCCTTCTTCCAACTTATCTCCTTCCCCTTCTTCCCCTTGCCACTTCCTCCCCTTGCCACTTCCCTCCCCCTTCTTCCAACGTATCCCCTCCCCTCCCCTCCTCCTTTGCCCTTTTTCTCTCCTCTCCCCTCCTTGCCCCTGCCCCTGCCTCTTCTTCCAACTTAGCCCCTTCACCTCTTCAACCTGTGGCCCCTCCCTCCTCCTCCTCCTACCCTTCTCCTTATCAAGGTGTGCCCCCTCTCCCTCTTTCTTAGTCTGAATTCTCTTTAGTATGAGTCTCATTTTCAGTCCGAGTCCCAAAATTCGAGATTTGTCCCACTTTAATTAAATACGACTTCACAATCCTAACCCTGAGGAGGTCTTGGATACTCCAACTTTGTTGGAAATGACGGAGGAGCAAGTAAAAATTGTGCCTGAATTACTTCTTGATAAGTCATTCAAGAAGACTAGGAGGTCTCAGTTCCTCTAATATTTGGTTAAGTGGAATACCCGTGGAAGACGCGACATGGGTATTGAAGCAGGATTTGGAGAAGCAATACCCAGAGTTTATGAAGGAGTTCGATGGGCGAGTCGTCTCCGACTTAGTCGACCCCGACTTGCCAGGTGGTTAGCTAGTATGCTTGTTAGTTAGCCTTGGCCCTGGCGCATGCATTCTAGTTAGTAGGGTGCATGTGCCAGAATCTTGGATCGTGTGGGCGATGATGGGATACGCCTTTAGGGCATTCTCTAGGCCACACACACCAAGAGGTGCGCATGACCATTAGGGTCATGTGAGTGAGGAGTGAGGCATGGTGGGCGATGATGGGACATCGATCGGATGCTCTCTATGCCACGATGCGGGGGACGCACACCTGGCCGTAGGAGGGTCATGATGAAGGTTAAAGTGATCATGCGCGATGATGGGATCGTGAGACGTTCCCTAGCTTGAAACCCTCGGGGCATGATGCACTGGGGTGTACTCGATCTGGGCGATCGTGTACGAGGTAGCACTTGATCATGGGCGATGATGGGAGCATCTTAAATAATCCTTAAGCTCAAATCCGAAAGGGCCATGATCTTGTGCAAGGTAGTAGGTCAACCTTGAGCCAGTAGTTCGGCTCAAGGAGGTAAGGGGGGTGGTACCCTAAAACCACAAATTTATTAATTAAACTAACGTAATGTGCTCCTTGTGCAGGCAAGTAAAAGGCGGACATCAATGAGGAGTGCACTACGAGAAGATAGGGGGAGCCATAATTTAGATTATGAACCCTAATAACTCTTATAATAATATTTTGAATTATTGTAAGAAGTAACCTTGTTAAGGCTATATAATTTTGTATAAGTACAAATATAGCCTAAATTTTGACTCTTAACTAATAAAAGTTGATTGTTAAAGGAAATTAAAGGGTATGACATGTTGTTTCTTTTGTAGGCATAAGGTAGGTTCGTCACCTTAGCGCAATGCTGAGGACATCATTGTCCTAAGGGGGGGAGAATGTGACGTTCCAGGGGAATATACGCCATAAATACGTATATTCCTGGACCCGTCACTATACAAGCCTAAGCTCATAGTCTTGTATACCATGGATGGTGGCACTAGGGGGCATGACTAAGTTATTCACATAACTTAGCCAACCATAGGTTAAGACCATTTCCACGTGGCCTTAACCTATTGGGCACCCGCCACACATGACTCACCCGATTGGTGCCACGTGGCATCCTAGGTGGACCTAACTTATATTAGTGGGAACCCTAACCCTAGGCCTCTTTCCAGCCCTAGCACCCAAAGACTCATCTACTCGTTCGAAACCCCGTTTCGAACATCGTTTGCTGTGGCATAGATTAGTGCAGCAGCCCCCGTGGAGTAGGCCTGTTCTTGGAACAAGAGCAGCGTTGCATGAGTCGAAGACCATGGAGACACCCGGATCTGGAGGGAGAGCGTCGGGAGCAGGTATGTGGAGTAGTAGTTATGATAGTTCATCTGGAATTAGCATTCCAGATGTGCTAGTATCTTGTATCTAGAGTAGAGCCATCCTAGAACCCGTATTCACCATCTTGAACCCTAATCAATGAACCCTAACCTTTAGTTAGATTTGTATGATTAGGTTAAGATGTTCTTCTTATGATTATTGTCATGATATGATGATTATGTGATGGCGGTTGATCGTGTTTGCTCCTCTTGTATTGGGAAGGGGGTAGAGACCTAGGGCCATATGTAGTATGCTCCTAGAGTAGATCCCTTAGTTCCTATTAGTTGCAGCCTGTGCATATGAGCCCACCAGGCTATTGGGGCTATGACGCGACTCAGCACCACACAACGGGGTTAGAAGCAATGTGGAGGGAGGATCCCTGCCGAGTGGGGGCTTCGGGGGATCCCATAATGGGCTAGGCTCATGGTCGGTCACTTTGTGAGGGCCGAGCATGGGTCCGACACCTCCTGGGGCAATGGTGCCGCCCTGCCTCTCGAGAGCTGCAAGTGTCGGCTTGGCTCTCGTTTTGGGGGGTTAAGTCGGGTACGAATCATGTGTCGTCACGATTCTCTAGCCGCCCACGGAGCTTCTAGACCCTGGGGACGGGAGATGCAACCCTCCCTGCCTCGTCGGACCAGGGAGATGCAACCTGGAGTAGTCCCGATGGGTGATGCCATGGGATTGCGTATCCAGAAGGCTAGAGTCCTGTCAGAGCCTGATTTAGCCCATCTGCAAAGTATGCACAGGAGGGGCGGATGGAGTGGTCAACCCTAGCCATTGTCTTATGCCAGCCCTCGCCATTGCCATGACTCGGTCTGCTCTATCTTGAGGCCTAGCCGGTCAGTCACCCTCCTTACGAGTCTGAGCCGGGGTAGGAGGGTGAAAGCATGCTAGGGTGTACCATCTAAAGTTCTTTTTAGGGAGTGCAAAACTACCCAAAAAAGTACCCAACCCTAGGTACTGTGAACTTGCATAAATGTCTCAATAAACAATAAGTTTGAGAGTTGATTCATTAATTTTAGTCTCTAATAGTATTGTTATCCTCTATCACTATAGATTGACATGTTATTGACCTTCAATTCAAAAGTTTTGAGTTGATTTTAATGGAAAGAAAAAACAAAAAGTACCAGTTTTAAAAGTACCCAGTGAAGGTACTTTTGAGGGTTCCAAAACTGGTACACCGTATCATGTTTTCACCCAGGAGCTCTCCTGTTTTATGGTTTATGATTATCATCTTTGCATTGCTATATGTGTGATGGACTACCCCTCGAGGTAGTACTTATATGTTTTGATGCTAGTTCTGACTTGTTTATCGCTTCCGCTGTTATAGGAGCCCATAGGGGAAGGGCGCGCATGACACCCTCGTGTCCCCTCCCCACACTAGAGTCACCTTGGAGTGCGGGGTAGATGAGGGGCCTGTTCGGTTGTTGAGCCAGACGGGGGATTTCCTGCCGAGTGTACGGCCGGACGCCGTATATTAGCAAGGAGCGTGACAGGGATCTTCAAAAAAGTCAAGCTTGGATTCTTACTTGTAGGGCACACTCATGATCAGATAGACTAGATGTTCAGCAGATTTTCCGTTCGTCTAAAAAGAAAGAAGGCTTTTTGTCTTCCTACTTTGGTTCGAATCATTGAAGACTCTTACACTCCCATGCCAGTGGTTCAGCTTCTAGTGGAGACTGCTGACTTTAGGGAATTTGTTTCCTCTCGACGCGGCTCTAGAGAAGAAGTTGTGAACAAGTTGAACGATATTACGTTTCAACACCACATCAAGTTTTACTTGAAGGATGAATGTAGTTTTTACAAGAGAAGAAATACACCACTACTAAAAGACCTGGAGTCCACCGTAGGGGTTGCGCTTCCTTAAGTATATTCCGACACTTGCTTAGTAGAACGTCTGGCCGAAAGCGGCTTCCTCTCAAAACCCAAAAGAGTCAAAGCGGAAGAAAAGCACCCGGCTAACTCCTTAAAAGCAATTGAAAGTGGAATTTCTGCGGGCTTTAAGTACTTCTTAGAAGAAGACCAAATGTGGTGGAGAATCTTCTTTCTTTGAACAAACGATTGTGAATCGAAACTTAGCTCTAAGGCAAATGGAGAAAGCTTTCCATTGGCCTAACGCCTTCCACGAACTCTCAACCGAGGCGGGGCCAAGTAGCACCCGGTAGCACCACCGGTCTGGGGAAGATGAGGATCGGGTCATGTACCTCGGGCCAAGACGCTTAAAAATGAGCCTGCGGGTAATATCACGAAATTACCAAAGGTATGTTGATTGCTACCGCCGGACCGAGGGCGATGATAAAGGGCGACCTTTACGGATAGCAAAAGTACTTGACACAGTCAAAGAGGAAGGCTTGGTGACTAAACTCAAGATTCTTCGGATGGCTACGTTGAGAAAATGCTTTTGAAGGCATATATGATTTACAAATGAAAAGTCAAGGCAAGGGGAAAAAAACTCAAGAGAGTGGGTAATAGGGATGAGCTAGACTTACGCATAAAGTGAGTATTCTATGTTATGATTTCAAATTGAAATCGACAATCGTTCACATGAGAGAACAATCAATTTACTTAAGAAGGCATGTAGCTACGAGGAAGAAGATGAAGAAGAGGGTGGTAATGCTTGACCTCTGTTGTGATGTGACGAGGAAGATAACTCAAGCACTTCCTCAAGCGACAAAAAAAGAAGCAAAGGTGACGAAGATGGCATAAATGAGGATGAAGATGTCTTTGGATCCCTGCGTGATCCTCCTCACACTTTTGTACACAACTAAGTCTTGTAAAAAGACGTTAAATTTTTAAGTGAATGTGAAGATTTTGTCTTCAATTTTTGAAAATACTACAATTTCAATTGTAAACTTCACTTAAAGTTTTGGTTAAAATATCTGTTCCCTCAAATTAGAGGTTCTCTCTAAAAACATACTTCATCCAAATTCTTATTGCTAGAAAAGTGTCACTTTGAAATAGCTAATTCTCTCATTGCACAACAAAATTAGTGATTTTGGGGGGGTCACAGTTTCATGTCTTTTTTTTTAACCTCATTTTAGCTCTTTTTTTGAAAAAAAAGGAATATTCGAGGAATATTCCTTTTGCCCCCGTTTCAACGATCCCCTCTCGTTTCATTTGCAACTCTGTTCTAGTAGCTTTGAGAAGCTTTACGAACTCGCAGATTAAGCGAACATTGCATTGAATAAAGAGGAAAGTTATAATCTACAGGAAAAAGACTTACAAGTAAATGATGGTACAATCGAAATTGTCCCAAGCATACTGTAGTCTAGAAGCTTTAGGAAGCTTCAAGAACTCTGAATGCCTTTAGAACCTCGGATCAAAAAGATGTAATTTGCAAGAACTCGAAATCAAGAAATTTGTGCAACATATCACCATAGCTGCACCGATGTATTCAGTCTACATGTATGCAATATCTACACCAAAATTTCCACTGCAGTTACGAAAATCTCCCCTTCGTTTGCTTTCCTTGACGTCGTGGAATGGCAAGAGGGAGTCCATCTCCAACATGGCCGGGCCTTCCAACTGCCGGTCTTGAAGGATGCTGTCGACTACTGGATGGCAGTAGCCAGCTGGCCATGCCACGTCGGGAATGGGTGACCTTTCTCTCTTCCACATCACGTCTTGCACTTGGATATTCTTAGCACTCATCCAACCACGTAAAGTTTCCTTAGGATAAATACTGGCTTATCAGCCAGTAGCATGCCGCCACATGGCATGTATACTTTTTCAGAATGTCATATTTGGTTGCATTCTAGATTTTTTACTGGACAGTCTATACTTTTACTTGCATTCTGTGAATTATGCTTGCATTCTGAACATTTACTTGCATTCTGGGATTTTTACTTGCATTCTAATCTTTTTTCTTGCGTTGTTTTAATTTATGGCCGAGAAGTTGAACCTCGGTGAGTCCAGCAACATATTTCTTCCAAAAGATTTAAACAGAGTAGTTCTTGGATCCTGGCCTACTGCACCAAGATTTAAACGAAAATGGATCCCGACCTACTGCACAAATCGGGAACTTGGACCAAACTACACAAATCGGCTTTGGAAAGGTCTGCAAGAAAAGGATATGCAACCAAAACAAGATCTGCAAAAGCTTTTGCATTGATGACAAAAGCTTTTATAGCCTATTGAAACACTTTGCGTAAAGTTCTGAATTACTGCGCCAAAACGTCGGCCCGGTGATTGCATGTCCCATAAAGACGGTTAGCAATGATTGTTGCTATTGAGCGTCATACACAATTGCAGATTCAATAAGAATCAGCAAGAAAAAGAACATATAGGAACTCAAATTTAAAGAAAAATTTGCTACAAAAAACTACTGTGAGAAACTTCGCTATTATTACGCAAAGATCAAGAAGTTTGAAATACAAACAAAATCCAAGAACCTAGGCGGGGCGGGGCACCATCAAAGGAACAATGCGCCATCGTGGGAGTTTGGAATGCCATAGCCAGAAATGCCGATGAGAATTTATCTAAAGGAAACTTTACGTTTTAAGAATGTCACGGACATTTTGGTAAAGCCATGCCCAGCGTTGCCTCCAGCATGCTAACATGGCGTCGATGTGGCTTTTCGTTCCACGCCCGAATGTCCTATAAAGGACATTCTTATATCTGAAATTACAAGTAAGTTTCTTTGTGAGGGATATCCATTTTACTCATTCGTAATCCACACCAGCCCTTGATTACTGTCAATTCTGCTTAAAATTATAACTTGTAATTTTCCTCCACCATACATAATCCTTGCTCCACCATACATTTAGGATTAACATTTTCATTATTCAAAAATCACACAGTTTTCATTAACACAACAATTCCATTACAGAGTTTCATACAGTTCGATTTATACACAGGAATAAGATCTTACAAAGATCTTAAAACAGAGGTAGGAACAATCTTAAAATTCTTGACGGCGCCGCTAGCCTCGGCGGACACTTTCGCGACTCGTAGCTCGTGCGGTCTTTGCGAGAACATTTTCATTATTCAAAAATCACACAGTTTTCATTATACAGTTCGATTTATACACAGGAATAAGATCTTACAAAGATCTTAAAATAGAGGTAGGAACAATCTTGAAATTCTTGACGGCGCCACTAACCTCGGGCAGTTTTTCGCGGCTCATTTTGCTTTCGTCGCGATCTTTGCACCCCCATGGGAACCCCCCCAAAGATTATGTATTCCGCGTATCTGTGTATCGACCACCACATGGTGGTTATAAGATGTCCTCGACATTAAACCATGACATTCCTATAGACAAAAACCCAAAGCAACCCATTTCTAGGTAAATTGAAAGTGAGCCTGACTGATAGGGCAACACCATTGGGCATCGTGCTGAACCTTCTTCTCTCTCATAATTTGCCTTGGCTATGGCGATGGAAGGAGTCCAGGTCAAAGCATGGAGTTGGAGGGCGTTTTTGTGCCAGCCAAGCACCTCCTAAGCACCTAATGCTAAAAATTTTACTTATTTTTATCTTTTTTTCTATAACTCGATGAAGCTGGAATTTTGTATTCCAAGGCGTAATATGAATGCGTCCCAGGAAAAAATATCAAAAAAAATAAAAGAAAAATATTTTTCAAAAATACAAAGAAAATAGCCCCAAAAAGCAACCACTAAGCACCATGTGTCGCTGACACAAAAAGTGTCCCCCCACCTCCATGCTTTGACCCTCCAAAAGGCTTGCTTATTTTAGCATATTTCTTGTTTGCTTCGACATCTAGCATGCTATAACTGGATCACATGGAGGAAGGTTGAAGGTGCTTCAGATGATTCTGTATTGGAATGGCATGTTGTCTTTGGATCTGATCTTCTCTCCAAGGCTAGTATTTCATCTTTGCAAGAGCTGTTGGAATACATGGCATATGTAGCCTTCACAAAATACGTGGCATCTTGAAGCAAAAAAACGCGCTTCTGGAAAGCGTGTAACAGAAGGATATAAAAAGGGGTTCCCTGGCAGCGATCGGTGGGGAGGCAAAGAATCATTTAGGGGAAACTCAAAGCTCAGATTGAAGCTGACGGAAGGAGGCCCCCTTATTGGCAATGCTTGGGCCGTTGGAAGTTGGGCAGCGGGTAGATTGAAAGATTTCTTCAGCGATTCACAGGAGTGAAGATCTCTGAATCAGAAGGCTTCTGGATTATAGCGTCTGTCGGAGAGGGAAAATCTTAGCATCTGGTGGAGTGCCGACATCTGGTACAGCAGAATCGGTGAGTGTTGAAGAGGTGGGCGTTGTCGGATATCCGGGACCAGAGTAGCTGTCTGTTGCAGAGCTCGGGCTGTCAGGAGACCTCATAAGGGTTGTTGAAATGCATGCTTGGCTTGCTTAGATACTGCCCGATATCTAACAGTGGTATCAGAGCTGAAATCGATCTGGACTGGTGCAACTTATCAGTTCAGTCAGGAGATAGCTGATTGGTACAGTACAAGGAGCATTCAACATGGCAAGCATGCAAAGTGCGTTATTATTGCGTGTAAGAGAGAATAGGTGGAGCTATGATTCTGAACGGCAGGTATTTGAACATAATAAAAAGAAACTAGTAATTGAGGAGGAGAAATTGGGGGCGATTGGAGCAATTGCTAATTCTTGAAGGAACAATGGTGTATTAACCATAGATTCTGGAGCCGAAGTGGTAAGCACATCTGAGATGTTGCGGCAGGTTAAAAATAACGAAAACCCTGGAGTGGTCCAGATGGAAAATGGAGTTCTTCAAGAAGTTCATGGATGTGGAACTCTGGAACTGGTAAAGGAAGGTAAAGCAATTCTTAATGTGCCAAATGTGTTATATGCGCCGGGTATGTTATTCAATCTCATTTCTGTTGCCAATTTAGTGGATGATGGTTTTGAGTTGAGGTTTCACAAGACTGGATGCAAATTTATAAAAGAGAGTATGAAAAAATTTGAGGCTCAAAGAAATGAAAATTTGTTTGAATTGAATGTAGACACCATTAACAAAGTTTCGGTCATGAATGATCTACATACTTGGCACCTTAGAATGGCACATGTAAATTACAACATGCAAAAAAACATAAATTGTTAGATGGGTTGACGTTTGATGATGAAGAGCATGGCGTGTGTGAGGCTTGTATGCTAGGAAAGCAAACTAGACTTCCTTTTAAAATTAAAGGACGACGAGCGACTGAGTTGCTTGAATTGGTGCACTCTGACATGTGTTGACCCATGCAAGTACAGAGCTATTTTGCTACTTTTATAGATGATTTTAGCAGGCGCACCAAGTGTTATTATCTCCGCTCAAAAGATCAGGTGTTCGATGCTGTCCGACTTATCTTGCAGAGGTGGAACGCGAGACGTCTTCACGAGTAAAATCTTTAAGGACAGACCTTGGAGGTGAATATAGGTCAGGAGAATTTATAAAATTTTGTCAGATGCATGGAGTCAAGAGGCAGTACACGTGTCGATGTACACCTCAACAAAACGGTGTGGCAGAAAAAATCGCACCATTATGGATGCGGCCAGATGCATGCTGAAGCATGCAGGATTACCCAATTTTTTGTGAGGAGAAGCAGTAGCCACTGCTTGCTATGTGCAGAATAGGTTGCCGACAGCTGCATTAAAGGGAGATGTTCCTGAAGAAACATGGTCTAGAAAAAGACAGTCTGTCCATCGATTGAGGGTTTATGGATGTCTAGCCTATATGTTGGTGCCAGAGGAGCTGCGAGGAAAGCTGGATGATCACAATATCCCCACTTTCTTAGTAGGATATGACGAGGAAATGAATGGCTATAGGTTGTATGACCCGGTGACACACAAAACTTACATTAGCAGAGACGTTGAATTTGACGAAATTATTATATAAAGACAGGAAGACATTGACAAAGCAAGAAGAAGAAGAATGGATACCGACAGACTTTCTTGGATATAATGCGGAGAAGGAAAATGAGAAGATAGTAGAGAAACCACACGTAATAATAGATGTTGACACAGATGATGAACCGGATGAGGTGCATGAGACCATAGAAGTCAATAGTGCGCCGCACACACCGGAGACAGAGCGTGAGGAGATGCATGAAGCTTCAGAAGCCAATAGTGCGCCAATTGAAGGGCAAGATGATGTACATCAGAGAATGCAAGAAGATATTGAAAGTGGAGCAAGGGGGAGATATGAACGTCGCAATGAGATAGAGCGTCTTAAAGCCGAACTTCTCTTTGATACAGAACTTTATGGTAGAACAAAAAGAGTTCCAAAGCCAAAGATAATATCTTGTATAGTGGAGCCCAGGACAGTGGAGCAAGCCATGATGGGACCAGATTCTCTAAAATGGAAGGAGGCTATGGAAAACGAGTTGAAGTCCTTTAAAGAAACAGGAACGTACGAGCTAGTACCACGTCCTAAGTGCAAGAATGTGGTAGGGAGTAAATGGCTATTTGAAATAAAGAGGAATCCTGATGGTTCGATAGAAATGTATAAAGCCCGTCTAATGGCAAAAGGGTATACTCAAGAAGCAGAAGTAGACTATACAGATACATTCTCACCTATAGTCAAGGTGACTAGTCTGAGAACCTTGATAGCATTAGCAGTTCAAAATGATATGGAATATGTAGCAAAATAACAGGGGGTTCCAGGGGGATTTGATATAGATATAATTCTTGAAATCATAGACCATATCCCTAAAACAATTCAATGGGTTATTATAAAAAAAACATAGATTTAAGATAAAAAATAGTTACATTAGCTCACTGGTTAGATTGGTTAAAGTAGTCTTATTAGGACATTGAGTTATTTTGGTAGAGGTTCGAATCCCCGTATTTCATATTCTAAAAGCTTAAGCGAAACCGTATAGAGGCTCGATATACCATCAAAACCTTAGGCAAACTCGTATTCGACATCTTAAAATCATAGGCGTCCCCAATCATAATTGAGCATAATCGAAACGAGAGGTGTCCAGAGGCTCCAACATACAGTCTGGGCCGTCGGATTGACAGATCCGACGACTGTGGTAGTCCAGGGTGCACCTCGTTTAGAATATGTAGCACGTGGATATGAAGACAACGTTCTTGAATGGAGACTTAGAAGAAGAAATTTATATGGAGCAGCCTGAAGGATATGAGCAAGGAAAGAATATGGTCTGAAGGTTGAGAAAAGCAGTTTATGGCCTAAGACAAGCATCTAGACAATGGTACGTATGCATGAATAACTTTTTACTTTCCATAGGATTTAGAAAATTGAAGAAGGAAGGCAATTTATACATGTGGGAAAATCATGGCACATTATGTTGATGATTGTGTAATGGCTAGTAATGACAAATTGTATCTGGAAAGATGTAAAGCATCTTTGAAAGGATGATTTTAAATGTCCGAACTGGGTGAGCTTAAGAAATTGTTGGGTATGGAGGTTAGGAGAGATAGGAGAAAAGGGGAGCTTTTTTTGACACAAGAGCAAAATATTAAGAAAGCTTTAATTCGATTTAGGATGATGGATTGCAATATATCGACAACGCCCATTGCACCAGGTATGAAAATCTGTAGTAAGATGTGCCCGAAAAATATGGATGAACGAAGAGAAATGGAAAAGGTGCCATATCGTGCATTGATAGGCATGCTTTTGCATATTGCAAATAGCACAAGGCCGGATATCTCCTATGCAGTTAACCTGCTCAGTCGGTTTTGCAATAATCTAGGAAAAGAACATTGGATAGCAGCGAAAAGGGTGCTATGATATTTAAAGAGCACTTCGCATCATGGTATTTGCTTTACCAGGAGTATAGAGAAAAATTTAATAGGATATGCTGATGCAGACTGGGGAGGAGATTTGGATGACAGAAAATCAACTTCAGGTTTTGTGTGCAAGCTAGGTGATGCTGCTATATCTTGGGGCTGCAAAAAGCAGGAATGTGTAGCCAAATCTAGCGTTGAAGCAGAATATGTGGCGGTATCGCAGGCAACCTCTGAAATAATTTGGCTGCGTAGAATGCTCAAAGAGTTGGGATGTCAGCTAACAAGCGCTACCATTCTATATTGTGATAATAAAGTGGAGTGGCAATGACCAAGAATCCAGTCCATCATTCTCGGAGTAAGCACATTGAAATACACCATCATTTCATACGAGATGAGGTAGAAAAAAGTGAAATAAATGTGGCATATATTCCCATAAAATTGTAACAAGCTGATATATTTACAAAAGTCCTTTCTGGACCCAAGCTATTGAGTGCCAAAAGTCTAGTAGGAGTTGCAGATTGTAAAGGCTAAGGGGGAGTGTTGGAATACATGGCATATGTAGCATTTGCAAAATACATCAAGGTAAGTGGCTGTGAGTTCTTGTAAAATCTAGAATAAGGTAATCTTACTTTGACGTCGTGGAGCAGGAAGAGGTCAGGCATTCTTACTAGCCCCAGGCATTCTTACTAGCCCCCTGACCTGCAGAATCCAGAAGCGCCGTTGACCAAATTCTGCAGGTCAAGGGGCTGGCAAGAATGCCCTCCCCCTTCTGGTTCCACATCACGTGGCATCCTGAAGCAAAAAAACGCGCTTCTGGAAAGCGTGTAAGAGAAGGATATAAAAAGGGGTTCCGTGGGTGGCAGCGATAGGTGGACAGGAATTGGTAGTCTTCGTTTTACAGCACCCCCCTCTGACGTGGCATTATCCCAGCCCTTGATGTCCAGATTGTGTGGTCTGGATCTGTGCCACATCAGGTGGGTGGCTGTAAAACGAAGGTCAAAAATCATTTAGGGGAAACTCAAAGCTCAGATTGAAGCTGTATTGGCAATGCTTGGGCCGTCGGAAGTTGGGCAGCGGGTAGATTGAAAGATTTCTTCAGCGATTCACAGGTGTGAAGATCTCTGAATCAGAAGGCTTCTGGATTATATCGTCTGTCGGAGAGGGAAGATCTTAGCATCTGGTGGAGTGCCGACATCTGGTACAGCAGAATCGGTGAGTGCTGAAGAGCTTGGGCTGTCGGGAGACCTCATAAGGGTTGTTAAAATGCATGCTTGGCTTGCTTAGATCCTGCCCGATATCTAACAAGAGCGAGAAGCCGAAGGTATGCGTTTTCATGCTTGGCCTCTTCCAATCTAATTTCTGCTTTCAGGAGAAGAATATTTGGTTTTTCAAGAGCAATTAGGGCAACTGCATATCTAGGCAAAAACCTATCATTTGAAAAGCAAAAAAATGCCTTCCGGCGGCCAGATTGTGCTCTGTCTTATTACGATCTTGGTTGGGCTTTTATTTCTTAAGCATAATCTGTCTCCGTCTCCTTCTTCTACACCTTCCCTTCCTAAGGGTTGGAGGGAAGTTCCCGATGCTTATATATTCGAGATGGACTTGCCAGGTAAGTTGCAGAGTATTTTAACAAATCTTTAATCCGCATCCATGTTTGTTTTTTCTGTTTTGGAATTTATTTTTGGTTGTTCTGGGAAGCTAGGACTTAAAAATGAAGATGTCTGGGTTGAACTTGGGCGAGGAAGAGATCTGTTCATCTCTGGACGCAGGTTTGCATTTAGTTTTCCAATTCCAAAAGGTCCCAGAGTAGAAGGTTTTAGGGCAAACATGAACAATGGTGCTCTGGCTGTGATTGTGTTTAAGGATAACAGTATCTTTTGGCAAAGCTTTTGGGAGTAAATTTAGGCCATGGTCTGCAGTTGCCTCACAAGCATTTTTCAGGTTATTCAACTTATAATTTATTATTATATATTGCATTGCAGCTCAACCAGAAGGACAAAATCCTAATTTTACATACTGAACGATGCATTCTTTGATATCAAACTTTATTACAGGTTTTTGGAAACATGTGAAACATCATTCTTCAAGTTTTTTCCTTCCATCTTTCAACATAAGTCTTTAATTTGTGCAGACTTGCTCGAATCTATCTATTTTCCATAAAAATACCCAAAAAACTATGGGCGTTTTGCTAAGGGCTTTTTGGATTAATGTCCTATGACCCTATATGTTTTAATATAATAGTAGAGTTTGTAGTATCATGAAAGCTATCAATGTTGAGAAACAATGCATAGGAAGAATTAGAGGTATGGTTGTACAAATGGGTCTTAAAGAATTAACACAATCACTTGATTGGAAACTTGAACTTAAATTAGATATCGAACTAGAAAAAGTGACCAGCGTTGCTGGGCTTTTCGTCGGGCGTAAAAATATTGGTTAAGTTAATTATGTGGTTGCATATAGAATGTATCTTATCCTTCCTATATATATGATTACTAGAAAAAAAAAAAAATGGAATTACTGACTTTTTAGCATCCCTTTTCCGGCACCAAATAACCTCAAATTAGAATTATATGTGTTTTTTTGTGCACCTCTTGGTTGCCATCGCCCCATTTTCCGGCTAAAGACCTACAACACAAAAGGTATGGCCGCCTTGCTCCATCTCCCTGCTCACGCAAGCGAACCCCATCTACGTGCATCGTCGGATAGAAGCTGCCAAGCATCCTCTAAATTGGCCGCCTTATCCATCAATTAGTTTTTGCAAAACAGATTACCAAATAGTTTTATTTGTTGTGGTGCTTGCGGAATTTCTGCACTGACTTGCACAGAGCCGGAGTAACCTGCAAAAAACCTCGGTAAGTTCTGCACCAACTTGCAATTGGGTCCACCCTATATAAATCAAAGTTTTGTATCAGTTTTAGCAGAGAAAATTAAGAGCGTATATGGCAGTATTTATTGCAGAGTGATTGATTCATTTAAAACAGCCTGCTTTTTGGATGCCGAGGAATGGTTCCGGCGGAATTGTTGCTATAGCACTAAGTTATCAAGCTAAAGCTTGAATCACCATCAAGACAAAGCTTTTGGCTATCGGAATCTCAAAAGGGGAAAAATAGTTACTTTTGTGCCACAGAGTTTACATCCGATGAAATGCCCGACAAAAGGCCAAGGTGGGTTTCCCTTACAGTAAAAGGGAGAAGCTCTGTGAGTTTGAGGTTATTTTGCCTCTACGTTTAAGTGTTCTTTAAACAAATAACGCTTTAGTACTCAGTCTTCTGCCAACTGTCGACTCCAGATTTCGAGTATGGTAAGCAAATTCCTAATCCATGATTTGGTTCAATCATGGTAAGCAAAATTTTGATCCATGATTTGATTCAATCTGCAACCCGGTAAAAGGGTTTTGGGCCGGAACAGGGATATGGGTTCTTTTCTTTTTCTTTGAAGCGAGGGAAGCGGGGGAGCTAAAAGCCGTCGCCAGGTCGAAGTTGGAATCTGGACTGAAGCGCAAGTTTGTGGAGACGGATTGAAGAAAGCAAAAAAATGGCAGGCACAAGCATAACTGTGTTTCCTTCTTGGATTTAGACATGGCCTCTCGTGTTAAGTGATGGGTGAAGAAGAAGCATTTGCAAAGGAAATTGTAGAGGATGCGAGCCCTAGAAGGATTTTTGCTAATGTTTACGCATTTTGCATGATTGCACAGGCAACTATGGTAATCAATTTGATTAACACGCTTTGCGGGTTAAGGGTTGGGTAACCAATTTGATTCTTTCTGACTGCGACTTAAGTGTTTATCCTTAGATCTCGACCACGAACAATTATGCATGGCGATTCGGTCTCAACTCGTAGAACCCGATTTCATCTTGCAAAAACATATTTTGGACCGAAATCTTGCGAAAAGCTGTAGTAAGAAGCTATTTGCAAATTCCCTAATAGCATACAAATGGGCAATTATTTGCAAGTGCAGCTTTATCTCGCCATGTTTACCCATCATGGTTCGGTTTATTTACTATGTAATACCCTAGTATCCCCATTACACACCTTCAATCTCTCGGTAGCAAACACATGTTTTGGATGTCTATGTGAACAAACTTGCACTAATTAAAATAACACCTTTAAAAATCTTTAGATATAGACTCATACACAAGTTTATTGAACAATCCACTTTTTTAAGTAGTAAACTATTGCAAGAAAAGCAATATATTGTTTTTCCTAGGAAGCCCATAAAATGGCAATCATTATATTGCACATTTGCAAAATGCGTCACGAAGTGATTGATCATCTAGTGAGTGGATATGAGGTAGAACCAGGCCCGGCGTAAACTTAATTATATAAACTCCTCAAATGCGTCACCAAAGCATCAATGTTCAGAACAGATTCTATTGAAACACTCACGTTCGTGTTGTTATGGCCATTGTCTCACTTAGCCATAGTTCAACATTTATGTCCATATATGCGTTTACATGATACATGTATGGCTGATGGCATAGATGCAGTATACAAGGAAGATTATATGAACCATGAATAAGAGTTATGCTTTGCAATAGGTTAACACACCCTAAATAAATGAAAGTTTAGGACCTTAGACATGAATAATGCCATATTCATTCTATAAAATTAAAAGACTTAAACCTCTTAAATTGCATGCTTGCAATATTTGAAATCTTGCTTCATCTTTAATAACTACCAACTGCGACATGTGCACAAGGCGCTGGCTCGGCCAGCGCTAAATTCTTGTAATAAATATAATTGCTTAAACAATTTACTCTTATTTTTAATAAATGTTAATCGAAGTGTTTGTTTGTTTATTATTTTACGTCTAACAAACCTTGGAGAATATAGATGTTGGAGCAAAATTAATGGAGCTAGGTATCTGCTATTCAAATTGTCGTGGTTTTCCTCATGTGATAATCGCCTAGTTGAATAATACTCTCATCTCATACATATCGTAAGCAATAATTTTTCTTCTCCAAGTATATTTACCATGTCCAATATTTTCGCTTTCTGAGACACATCCTGAACAATCTAAAACCCACCATGAGCATGATGTACTACAATGAGTTGGATTCTAAATCTTGTGTTTCTAATGCTAGCCTCAAAGGCTAAAAATGCACAAAACCATAGATTTGTATGTAATAGCACATGGCAAGGCATATAATTGGTCCCCACAATCCTTGCCTAGAATTCAAGAGGGAAAATAAGTATATGTAGCATAATAACAGGGGGTTTTCTTTGTGTTTTTGTACGCGTTTCACAAAGGTTTTCCTAAGATTTCATGGCGTATTCGAATGGATGTACTAATGCGTACATCTAGAGTGCACCATTTCTTAGTCGTTGATTTAGCTTTTTTTTTTTTCAATGGTCCAACATCCAAGGGCTCACAACAAAAGCCCTCTTTTTATTTTAGGGGCTGATTTTCCCTTGAAAAATCAATTATTTTTAAGTTCCAAAAACAAACATGCAAGCATCGAGGTCCCTTATTTTAGGGTTCTTTGAGGAAAGGGTTTGCTTTACGGTTGCCAGCCAGATTTGCTTCCGGAGAAGAAACTTCTATGTTCCCTGCCTCTTCCGGCATAGCAACTCCGGTCCAGAAGCCCTGTTCGGCCTCTATATCAACAAAGATGGTTTTTGTAAATTTCTATGGCAACTAAAAAAGCTTTGGAATGCACAGATGAATGCTTGAAGCTTGTTCTTCTTCCTTCTACTTGGATGTTTAGAACCCGGTATAAGCTTACGCGAGATACTTCCTTCATGGATGAGACCAGGAGCAGATTAATTGTTAAAGTCCATTGTCGGATCTTTTGTGGATGCTCTATGGAAATGGTGACATGCGAAAGCGATCGATAAGTGTCATTTAGGGTTCAAAGGGTTATGCCCTTTTTTCTTTATCATTGCAAAATGGAAACATCAATTATGATTTATGATGGATAGGCTAGCATATATCATGAGTATTTTTCATGCCAGACTAGCCCTAAGCTTGAATAAATGCATGAGGTTTTCTTTGCATGCCCTCAAGGTTATCTGAGGATACAAAGTCATCATTAAGCGGTCGTCTACTACGAGGCGGGGAAGTTACTGGTCATCTCCGGTTGCTCCATACATAAAGAAACAGCGAGTTGATATTAGAATAGTTGAGATGAAACCCATGCTATTTTCCTTGCGGTCCTTTACAAGTGGAAATGTACACATGAAGAATGCTACAATTTCACGGTCAACGATTTTGGGGAAAACTAGGAGGCATAGTAGATAGTTATTGGAAGGTGTAGTAGTGTCTACAATTTCACATTACGTTTTAAAGGTGCCTCTTTTGAAGGTGTAGTAGACTCCTTGGATGACCTGTTTGTACAAAGAAGCGATCCCATGGGATGAGTGCGGTACCGATGTTATTCAAGTTCAGCCGGGGTCGATTGCTTTTTATTTTTAATCTTGAGCTCTGGTCAAATCTCAGCGTAGTGCTAGCGTGACAAACCATGGGGTTATTTGGCCTTTTGAAGGTCTAACAGCAAAATCAATTTGGTGGGTACTTATTTCAAATTTCTTTTGAGGTCTTTTTAGCAAACGTTTATCTAAGCAGCCATTGTAAAATGTTGCTGACATATAGGTGGGTCCCTGCTGCAACTGAGTTTTTGACAATCCTTCATGAAAGCTCTTTCATGCACATCCAGAGGAAGGTAGTTTTCAATTGAAAGGGCTCAATCTTGTGTGTATTATTTTGTAGCTTAATGATGGAAGTTATTTGTATTTTGAAGGTGAGAAACAGTGAGAGGATATCATTGTTGAATACAGAGGTAGATAAGGGACCTTATCTGAATATGTCTTCAGATGGCAAGGTTGCTGCTGACAGTTTATCTTATCCTCCTGAGGTATCATAGTAACAAACAATTTAGTATTTTATTTTGGCATGGTTTATGCGAAGATAATTTTCTTTGACTGCATATGCAGGATCGACCATTAACTAAAGCTTGCAAGAGACAAGATGGAAATGGATCCACGAAACCCCATTCGGACATGGGAAGAATGTTATTATTGCAACTCTGCCGGTTTATGTGATGGTTTTCATCAAATATTTCATTATTCAATTTGGCTACATTTAAGAGCAAAGCATAGCATCCACATGTGAAGGCAGTATTCAAGGTCAGAAAAACTTTTACATTAATTGTGTCCTCTACTTTCGTTTATAAATTGAAATTGTATATTGCAATCTGAGATGTGCAATGCGGGAAGGGACTCGCTTAATAGACACAAAACCGCCCGATAGATAGGCTTGTCATTCATCACGGCAGCGGTATACAATGGTTTGAAGAATAGAGGGGTAGCGCGACCATAGGGAACAATATCGGACTACCCCATAAAAGAAATGTGCGGGCAACATAGAAGGGCAATGACGACAACTTCTCACCGGGATAAAAACCTGCTTTTTCGGTTTTCGAGGAAAACCCTAATGAGAAATGGTCGCCAACAACCTTGAATGTGATGCCTGGAAAACCGAAGAAGATGGAGGGACGGGCGAACCCAAAGATAGCGGGGACCCCAGAGGATCGGCAGATGCCCGAATGAAAAAAAAGATGATGTCTTGGCGAACACAATCCAAAGAAGACCCCGAAGATGGCGGAAGCAGGAGAGCGAAGGAGACATGTCGATGGCGAAGTCGAAAAAGCAAGATCCCCAAACGACCGCAAAAACCACGCAGCAACTCCAAAGAACCTAAAAAATAATTCGTAAATTGTTAGAAAGAACTAACATGCATGGCATGGACAAGGCAAGCCGCACAACCAACCCCCGCAAAGAAGAGCAAATTATTATTAGAACATAAAAATCAGCACCCGGAAGGTGAAAAAGCATCACCCCGGGTGGAAATTAAGTATGCATCACCCTCAAGGTAGAAGAAATAAATAGCATCACCCTCAAGGTGGAAAAATAGCATCACCCTCAAGGTGGAAAAAAATAGCATCACCCTCAAGGTGGAAAAAATAGCATCACCCTCAAGGTGGAAATAAATAGCATCACCCTCAAGGTGGAAATAAAAAACAACATATGAAAATGACATGATAGTGATGCAAAAACATTATTATAGTAAATGCAAAGTGAACAACATGAAACGGGCGTGTCCCCGAAAGCGGTGAGGGGGGGAAGCTCGGAGAAGGAAGGAAGCTGCTGTAAGAAGACGCCGATAACCGGTGCTGAAGGGGAAAGAGCCTTATATAGTGGCTCGTCCCTCCCCAGAATGGCGATCCGATGGCTCGGATCGACGCGGTCTCGGAAGGGACTCGCAATAGACACAAAACCGGCCCACTACCGGAGAACTTCCTAACTACAAGCCCAAACCGCCGCGAAACCTCCAAATGTTGAGAGATGGGTCACGTAAAACACGAGCGAGAGTGAGAAGACGAGGGAACGCGCCGGCGGCGGAGCACGAAGCTGCATCATGTGGAACCCTGAGCTGTGGCACGCCGGCCCCGGCCGCAACGAAAGCGAATCGCGTACCATAAAGAGCGGGTCCAAGCCTATAATGAGCGTCACCATCACGGTGGAAATAAACAACACCACCCAACAAAAAGCGGTCCATAAAAGCGCGACATCTAGAAAAGATAAGCATCAATGTAAAACCATAAAAAGAGCGTCAAGAACGAAAGAAACAAACTAAAATGGCCATTAGAATGTGCCCAATATAACACCTCGCGTGTACAACAACGTAAAGACGCGCCACATCTAGATAGCGAGAAGCGAGAAAAGAAAAAATGATCAAATAGAAACCCATGTCACAAAATCTTAATGTGGTGCCAAAGCGCAATATGCATCATATCCGGATAAAGTGAAATAGCAACACCATGCACAAAAATTAGAATATAGCCAATAGAACACCTTGTGGACAACAACGTAGGACACCACATCTAGATAAAGAAAAGCATAAAAATGAGAGATAATCCAATAGAAACCCATGTAGAAAAATGTCGAATGCGATTGCCAAACGCGAATATGCATCCTATCGAGATAAAGCCAAATAGCAAAGATGCCAATAATGATCATACCAAATAGAAAAAGATCCACTACAAGTGCAAAAACCCTCAATAGACAGTTAGAAATGGATTGCTCGAGAGAACTAGAATCACGCACGTGAACATGTTGAGGCATGAGGGGAAGCAAGGTGCGAGGGGAACGAGCTCCATGAGAAGTAGACTGACGAGCCAAGGATGGTAAAGGAAGAACAGCGGGGGAGGGCAGGTTGAAAACTTGATGAAAAAAGGATATTGCAGGCCGCGACGAGCAGAATGTGTACCGTAATGAGATGGATCCCAGCCGATAGCGAGAAGACAATCCCTCCACCATAAGCGGCAGTCGGATAGGATAAAGGACGCAAAGAGGAGGGAGAGGTGCGAAAAAGAGGGCCGCCTGACAGAGGATCAAGGAGATGATAAGAACCGGTGGAGATCAGACGCTGATTATGATGTATAATCACAGCACAATACACAATGATAGCACAATGCACTGTGAAAAGAAGAGCTCAACAGCTAGCAAAAAATGAAGTTTCCAGCAAATGATGCATAATGATAGCAATGCACAATGCCAATGATTGAAGAAGGTGTATCCAGAAACAATCAATACGCCTAATCTGTCAAATGAAAAGATCACACTAAGAACATGAAAAGACAACCACGTGCAATAACATAAAAAGCAACGTCTCTAAGCGTACCAGATGCATGACAATCACCAACATAATGATCAATCTCAGAGCAATGGCAAGAAAATAAGGTTGACATCAAAAAAGAAGTCCAGAGCAAAGAGGTTCATGAGGTCTGCGAAATGGTTTGGAACAAGAATAGGAGAGCGAATGCCAATCTATAAAATTGGTGCTACATAAGCAATAAAACATATGCCGAGTCTGTACAAAATGGAAAAGACACCGCACATCACACGTCATCCATGTTCAAGAACAGAGAATGCAACTTCGCGAAGCAACAAATTAATTGCGCTAATAAAGTGAACAACGGATCCAACAAACACTAGAGCTCCCGAATGCTCATGCCAAAACCAAATCTCGAAAATTGGTGCTACGTAAGCAATAAAACATATGCCGAGCTACCATATGCATAATAGTCACCCCTCTATGTGTCAAAAGAAAATACACATGCAAAAAAGCATCTCATGAAAAACATGCCAATTATTAATCCGTAACCATACGCAAATGAACGAATGCCAGGAAATATGGATATAAAACCATAGCCTAGAGCAAGTCGATATAATCGGGAAAAGAAGCAAACCTAGAACGGATACCTCGCACAGGACTCAACTTTGTATAAAATGCGACAATAATGTACACCCCCAAGTCCGAATCAAACAGGAAACAAATTATAATAATAGAGCTGAAAAAACCTAAACTGTGAAGAAGAGCTGCAAGAACACGATGCCAAACTGCAACTTGCCAAATAGGATATGTCTGCGAGGAATATGGGAGGAGATTGAGGTAGAAGTGGCAGACATGAGAGCGCAAATTAAGAGGAAAGTCAAGAAGGGAGATTTAGGTTGGATGACATCGTGGGTCAAACAAAAGGAGGTATAATGCGGAAAAAAAGTAAGATGTCCATGCACAAGCGGTTTAGGTAAAATGTGAGGCCAAAGTCAAGGATAGGTTATGGCCAATGAAAAAGAGGAAATGAAGGTCAACAGCGCGGAGGTCCCGGTTGAGTGCTAGGAGGTTGGCCATACGATGGAACGAGAAAGAAAAAGACAAGTGAAAACAAAAGGACTATGTGAAATGACGTCTTGTTAGTAAAGCTAGTGTTGTACAAAGGGCCTGCAATAATAAAACAAAGAAGATAAGGTACATGTGAAATGAAACAAAATGACAATGTCAAGTGACATCACGTAAGTAAAGCGAGGCACGAAAAAAGGAGTCGAATACGAATAGGACAAAGCGGAGCTAACGTAAATAAAGGATAACCCAAATATGTAACATTGGTGCTGCCTAAGCGATAAAAATGGTACTGAGTCTAAAAAAATCCACATAAAAAGTCTAACAACATAACATATCATCCACTCCCAAGAATGGTGAAGGTCCGCGAACAAATCTGTGATGATATGATATGATCAACCGAAATAATGGTATGGGTTTAAAGAAAATAAACGCTATGCAAAATAGTATAATACCAGACACATCGAAGATGCAAAATAAAATATAACCTATAATCAAAGACAAAAAAAAAAAACCCTATAAGGCTCAAATAACCATTGGTTGCGTCAACCGCTAATATATGATGTAATATGCGCTAGACATGGACAAAAAAGGATAACGATGTGATCATGCGGCAATAACATTAAACTGTAGAAAATGAGAGAAAATACTAAAGATGGCCAATATGTGTGAGAATTGAAGTTGGACTAAAATAAATGAATCGAATAACTACTGGAGCACCACAAGCGTTAGTAATTTGCAACATTTTCAAAACCAAAATATTTGTAGTAGCTAGATGAGGATAATGCAACCCAAGCTATATCTGACAAAAAAAGAGGCCTTGTTGAGGTATTTGTTAGGAATAATGGGTAAGCCAAGGACGAGCGATTTGTTAGAAGTAATTGGCATCCAGCATTAGAAATTAATATTGTGTGAGAATAGTGACAATGAAAATGGAAAAATCGCTATCTACCAGCACAATTGACAAATCCAAAGGCCTTTTATCCAACAACCACACTTGTTCACCTACGCGCACAATGATGATCTACGAGAATAATGCTCAAATAATTAGGCAAGGAAATTCCTAAAGCACAGTGCACAACTCAAGGCTAAAATCAAAATGCAAATAAATGAAGATTAAGCAACGAGTTGTATACGGCATGCCCCAAACACCCCATGAAAGCCAATGTGTGACATACCAGTCAATACGTCTGCATCGTTTAACAAATCTACAGATTTTGCTCCATTCGTAAAAAAGAGGCAATCATGCATAAACAAAAAGGAGATAGCGCATGTGATGGCGCAAATGCGGAAACAGTGTAGGTGACCTAAAGCATTTACGTAAAAAGTAGGAGGAGAGGACGGAATCTCTGGCCCTATGGCAGCTATGGGAGTTGTTGATCTATTACACGCGTGGAAAAAGGGGTAAAGCCAGGTGCGGCCAAGTATATAAAGAAAAAGATAAAAGCGGCAATAGGAAATATAGATGCAGAGTGAATTGAAAAGCGGATCCGGGAGGCAAAGACCGCAGGAGTCTTGAGGCCGCCATTTGAACAAATCGGACAAGAGCCGATGGATTGAAACTACGAGGTTGTGCAAAAAATGAAAAGAATATATCACCACGGAACTTGGTATTATACAACGAAAAAATAAGAAACATAAGTTAGGAAGAACGTCGAACATTCAAAGCTAAAGCAACAAAGCATCATGACTCGACCCTGGTGCAGAAGATAATAAGGCCACGCCTTACGTCAAAGCTAAAACGACAACTGTAATGGACAACACCATGGTGTAGAAGGTAATAAGGCACTAACCCAACAAAGACTCAAATACATCGATATGGGAACTTGATTTGAAATATAGAGAAAATGCAAAAACTTGTTCACGGCAAAAAAACGCGGTCACAGCCAGACCTTCAATGTACCAAGATGACATGGATAGGCGAAGCGCGAGCGATACTGGCATGCATAGTCAGTAGATACCTAGTTGAGATGAGACAGCCAAGAAATAAAACAAGCGGATCCTCTCCAGTCTCTCGTCCGTCGCATGTGATCCAGTCTGGACGTTCAACAATTCCAGGTTGCCCATCGCAATGCAAGAACTGGATTATGTCGTGGAACTAGATGTGCAGGCGAAAAATGTTAGATGTTCAAGGGCCGCTCCAACAAGCCGAGGCGTTCCATTGATCGTGAAGAGGTATGGGAGATGAAGCGACAAGCTGCTAAGGGGTTGAGGGTCTTAAAAGATGATCGATAGGGAAAGAGGCAAAGCGAGAAGGCTAGGCAAATAGGCAAATTGATTTATGTACTAGAACAGAGGGGCGAAGGGAGAAACGAGATGGGAAATCAAGCTACCATGTAGGAACAACAACAAGAAGATTGGATGCCGATCAATGAAGTTGATCCGGCCTACCGATCGACCCATCGCGATCCGGCAAGATTCCCCGATGTGTCCAATTCCCTGTCGAGTTGGACTGATTGCTAACTAGATTGGCTTGAACCTAAGGCGTAAAACCATGCGAGGTACTTGGGCAGGGGAAAACATGTGGTGCCACAAATGTCTCTTTGTTGGAAAGATAAAAAAAGATCATACAAGGTGAATCCGATCACCTGCGCAGGAAACAAATGCGTTAGAAATCCATCTATAAAAGCTTTGTGCATGCCCTCGTAATTCAAGGAAAACCACACTCCATAAATGATAGAACTATTTGCATGAAGTGATAGGACTGTGGACCGTATTGTCTGATCGTAATTGGTGGAAATGCCATACCTCTACCGGACAAACGTCCAATTGAAGAAGAAGATAAGCAAACAAAAGACGAAAAAGCTAAGAAGCAGAGGTTGCATGCCATTCCAACCCTGCTCCCTTCTATCGCCAATCACCGGGCTGAAATCCAACCCAACGGATGGATTGGACAAGCGAATCGTCGACAGGATCCCGGGGATGCCAAACCGCCCCTCGGCAAAAGAATGCCACTCTGACTACCGCAATCCAACTTGAAATCGTGACGAGGAAGTACCGATATGGTGTGAATGCTTGAATGCCAATCTGTAAGAAGTTCTAAAAAATAAAAACAAACATTAAAAAGACAAGGAAGACACAGAGTGATCTGGTAGAAATGGGCAAAGCAATCCTATCTGGAACAGGCCCGCAAGGGATGTACAACCAGCTGGGAAAGGATGGTGATAAAGGTGAAGAAAATAACAGAAGAGGAAGAGGAGCAAGATGATGAAGAGAGGAAGCAATGGACAAGGAAAGAGATGTTGCATGAAGGGATGGAAGCTCGGAGAAGGAAGGAAGCTGCTGTGAGAAGACGCCGATAACCGGTGCTGAAGGGGAAAGAGCCTTATATAGTGGCTCGCCCCTCCCCAGAATGGCGATCCGATGGCTCGGATCGATGCGATTAGATGGTTTTACATGAAGAAGGTGTAATCCTGATTGCAGATAATGTTTCCTATAATCTGGTTCTGGATATGTACTGTTTATAGTAACTGTCATCTTACATTGGAAATCAAAATTGTATATTGGACTCAAAGGTTTAGAAACATTTTCATACATACAGATGGTCCTGTTTGCTGATCTTTATAAAACGCAATGGTCCTGTTTGCTGATCTTTGTAAAACGCATGTCAATATGGAATTAAAGCTCCTATATTATGGTTCCCTTTATTGTTTCCATATGTTCTTTATCTATTTGTCTTTATTTTAATACTGACAAATCACCATATTCTTACAATTGTTTATTTTTTGGCACTTATGTACTTACATAGACAACCTCTATAGTGTATATTTCTTGGCACTTCAATACTTACATAAACAAGGCTAAGCGGCCCATAAAGTTTACCTATGTTTATAATTTTAGTTAGGGTCCGGAAGGGCCAAATTTTTTAATATAACAATCAACACACAACTACCATTAACATTATTAACACAAACCATTGCATTTAACACATTTAAATCAAAATCCCCCTTAAACCCCCTTTGGTTTGGGTGCATATTCATACGGGGGGTTACGTAGGGCAGCGAGAGCCCCAAGAATATATTTATAATACATGTACAAAATTAACACTATTAAGTACATTCTCTCAAACCTTATAGTATTTTGCAAACCTTAATATACAGTATACAAAAATTTGTACATGCATACCCCACAAACGAGGATCGCTATGTACGGTCCAGATCTTGGAATAAAGGGCAAATATGCCCATCCGACAGCAAATAAAGAAAGCAAAACCTTACAATTTGGTCTTTGTTTATTCACAATCATTGATCATTAATATTTCTAAGTGAGCTATAGATTGATTTTGTTTATGGCACATGTTTGTATAGGCATCTACATTGGAAGTGCAAATTGTTTTGAGAAAATTCCTAGATGTTATCATCAAATATGCTCTTTGGGTCCCATAGACCGATTGGTCTCCGTGGACGATAAAAGTACCTTCCTTCCTTCCTTCCTTCTATTAACAATTATGTAGATTCTCTAGAATTCCATGGATCTTAATCTAGACACATTTGTGACAAAATGTGTAACAATTGTGTAACACATGAAAAAGTATCTTCTAGCAAGCATGTCTTCATCTCATAGAGATTACAATGAAATGGCCTCAAGTTTCCTCCTAAATACTATCATCCTATCCAGAATATTATTTTTAAATTTATTAGATTCCTTAAAATTAAATGAAAGCTCTTTACTTGTCCGAAGTCATTTCCAACCTGACAATCTTGAAGCCCCGAACATTTTAAAAGATAAAGCCAAGCCCAATGTCTCCTAAAAAGCAACATAAACTTAAGCAACATGCAGGATTTTCAATCAATTTATTCAATTGAAAGATAAGGATCCCCAACAAGTGGAAACGTACAGAATAATTTGACAATTTGATGACAACAATGCCAAATAACTTTTTTGGTCATGCACTCCACCCTTGATTCTCGGTAGTAAAAAGGTGAGAGCAACTTAATTTGAGAGTCATCATTGCTAGGAACCTGAAAGAGAAAACGTCATCCGTAGAGTGCTTGAATTTATTTTTAAGACTATGTAAAGGTCTCTCACATATTTTGCAACATTCTCGTCTTTGCACAAATGTCTTTATGACATTAATGATAATTTAAAAAGAACTTCTAAATTTGCAAATGTAAAAAAAAAAAAATATTTGTGGTGTGAAGTTGAATCATTATGACTTTCATGTCGTGAATTATGGACTGCCCCAATGCATCCATTTAATTCTATTGATTCTATTCCTCAATGGGCCATATTTCAGGACATAGGATCAACATTTTATAGCAATAATCAAAGGCAAGTCAGATCGACAAAGCCCACATGCAATAACTTAAAAGGCAACATGAAGTGTCTGTAAAGTATGCTCCCTTCTTATAATAAAACAAAACACCCTACATCGAGGCAACAACTTGTATCCACATCGTAAGTACTACAATCAAATAACCAAGAGACGAACAAGACAGTATGTTCAAGATGCAAACGAAATCACAGCCTATTGTGTTAGAATATGGCATCCCTTGCCTTCCAACATATTGAGTGCCACTGCATTCAAGCACATTAGCTATAAATGATGGATCTATCTATCTATGCTAATGCCCTGCTCAGTGCATCAAAAGCTTGCATGTTGCCGTCTATTTCAATACAATTGGATACATGTCCTTGAATCCATTGAATTTTTTGGCCAGGTTAAGACAGGGATGCAGTGTAGAGAGCTTTAAGCAATAATAATTGCAATCAACTAACTATTTTAGGTATTTCATATACAGAATAAAAGGGCACCTCCACTTGCTTCTATTTGAATAATAGAAGCACATAAAATTCATATCACCAAGTTTAAAATTCTAATAGAAAAAGCCCACTAACCCTTGTATAAGAATCCTCCAAGCATGATCCAATTGGACCACCCTGAGCATTGGGCAAGAATAGCAAAATTCAGCTGGACCAACCTGCATAACGTAAACCATAAATACTAAATATTAAAGTTCCATGCCACTTTCAAAGAGCAAATTGATCGAGAAATTCTCAAAGCAAACTATTAGAGCCCATCCAATAGAAGAACACCAGAACATCTATTTGAATGAACACGCATTTGGGCAATAAGCAATTTAAAATGCATAGCAGATCTGGTAAGATATAGTATAGTGAAACCTAATCCAACGTTTGCTAGCATTTTCTAAAAATGTTGCCATTTCCCTAAATGCTATCTGCATGCATATCATCATATGTCATACTATGGAAAGAAAGATAAAGAAGAAGATCTAAGGTAGCATAACTCACCGTAGAACTGGTTTCGTTTTAATGCTAATGACTGCATTCAATAAATTGTCTTCAACCTGTATTATCTTATTCTAGAATGGGACTCGCAAGAAACCAACAAACCGCCCGATAGATAGGCTTCTCATTCATCTCAGCAGATTTTCTACAATGGCCGCACACATGCGAACTACCCACGAAAAATAAAGGGAAAATCCAATTATATCACTTGGACCCCAAAAAATACAATGCTAATAGATGAGTGGCTGATGTACCTACTGAAAGCTTATCACCGGGATTAAAAAATCCCGCCCCTTCGGGTTTTCGAGGAAAACCCTAGTGATAAACCTTCTCGCAAGGGCTTAGACAAACGTAAGGCATAGACATCGCTCCCAAAAACCCCCGCATGGAGAAGTCGAAACAGATGCCGCTCGCCAACCTGTACCTGCACATCACCAACACAAACATACCAGAGAATAGCATCACCCAGCGGGTGGAAAGCATCACCCGTGGTGGAAAAACATGATAAACGTAAAATTGAGCACAATACAATAAACAAAGAAGGGGGAGGGAGGGTTTAAAGAGAATAAGGTAATCGGCTGAGAGAAGAGGAAGCGCCGATGAGACGTGGATGCGTAAACGCCACCTAAAATAGCTTAACTCCCAACCCAAAACGCATGCGCCCGATGCATGCTCGGGTCCCCATTTAGGGAATGGCGATCCGATGTCTCGGATCGATGCGCATTCTAGAATGGGACTCGCGAAGAAACCAACAAACCGCCTCGAGCTACCGAGAACTTCCTTACAAACTAGGATGGAGGACCGAAGGTCACAGGACGAAGGTCAAGGCCTAGGGAAAAAGGATAGCATGAAAGAAACGCCAATTATAAACCAAAGCGTGGAAGAAGCCCCTCCCCGCCGGAAACAATTCAAAGAATAGAATAGAATAGAATAGAATAGAATATGATTTTATCGCCCAACGGAGACCAACTGGCCTATGGGACCCAAGTACAAAGAGAGAGCAAAGAAGCGATACTACCGTGATTAAAACCCCCACCAAGGGTTTTTGGGAAAACCTTAGTAGCAATAAGGATGCCGACATACCGCACGCTTATATACATAATCACAAGTACAAACAGGTTAATGCCTGACGTAGGCATAACCGAAGTCCAAAGGTGATCCATTACCTCCGGAGGTAATGATCCCAACAAGCCTACAGAGGCCGCGTGCTTAGTAGCTCATGCAAGGCCCGATGGGGCCCAGTAACCGAAAGCATACCCGAGTCCGGATATGCTCGCATCACGGACAAAGCCCGAGGGCGGACTTTCATCCTCAATGGTGCCCCGCTGACGGCATTGACAAACTCGGCCCTCACGCTGTCTCCAATCCATCTCCCCGTTGTAATGCGGAGGTGGTGTGCACTGCGCGTAATGGAAGCAATCACCCCGCGATTTTTCATGGGTAGATGGGTGCACGTAGTGGTGTGGGCCCTCGCGAGCATGGGATTAACCCATTGCCGATAATTTGCCACCTTGACATGTGACAGGCCTCGGTGATCCCAAAGCTTGGCCATGAAGCAAGCATCCAATAACCGCTTCAAGGGCGTAGCGTTCCTTGGTATGCATAACCGGTCCACATCTGTGCCCGCACATTCCATAGCGAGAACCATCGGGCTTGCTTGTCTTTCCAATGTGCTTTGAGTCGCCGCGAGCCCATCGCCACCGCCAAAGCAAGTTGGGCAGCCGGGCTTCATCCATAGCCACCATCTTCTTGGAAGTAAATAATGTGACGCTCCACAAGCAGCCCTCTGTAATGGAAGGAAGCCTATCTCCTGAGGAGCAAGATCTGATATGGGGACCGTGGATTTCCTCCCGCGTCTGCCAAGAAGGCCTTCTGCACTGCTCTAGATCGCTCCAAGTGGTGAGGGATATCACCGGCCCCCCACACTTCGCCCCAGAGGAGGACTGGTTCAACCAAGGTTCCTGAACAAGTGTGCCCGGTGACCCCATGCATCTTAGCTCGCCTTGTGATTTGTTGTTTTGCATTGCATCTGTGGCTTTCCAACCGCAGAAGGACCCATAACCCCGATGGATGCATCCTAGTGTGTGGTAGTAGAAAACTCAATGCCCAAATACTTATAAGATCGAGCCACCTCCACTACCCCGCCTCGGTAAGTGAATGAGGGAAGGCGTGGGTGTGGATGATGGGGACCAACAAACCTTTGTCTTGGCCAAGTTAACTCTCATGTCGGTGAATTGGCGGAAAGTGTCCAAAGCATCCAAGTGGCGCGCATGTCCCTGGGGTATATGCGAGCAGGTCAACATCATCAGCATATATGAGTTGCCGGATTATGTGGTGCATCTTCCAGACTCTTTTGTCTGTCTGTATATTTTTTTGATGGGGTCAAACCGCATTATCCACATTATACTATGGTTTTCCAACCATAGCCATGAAGTCAAAATATGTTCGACTCTAGAATCCGTTTGATCTTGTAACATTGAATAATAGCACCACCAGATTCACAAAATGCCTCTTCGAGATATTGGACCCCTTTGCAAATTAGGCAGCATCACGGATCTTTAAAGCAAAGTAATAGCGCAACTATATAAGCCATCAATATTACTAGGCAAAATAAGTGTATCCATAAACCTTAACACATGAGTAGATTTCTCAAAGCTTAACACAGGTGCCTCCGAAGGCCTAACTGAACTTTCAAATGCATATGCTATTTATTACACAATTTGCATTAAAGGACCTGCACGTTGTACATAGCTTGAATCAAATTTGTTTAAATGGCTAAACCGCATACCTCAAGGCTTTGAAAGAACACCCCAATTATTTAGATTGCCCTTATTATGGCATGGTTTTTAAATTCGAATCAATAATGCATGCTTAGAGCACCCATATGTTCTCTTGCCCCTCTTCTAAAAGTTTGAGGAAGCGGCCATGAGATGTTAACAATATTAATGAAGTGAACTCTACAATCCATAAACACTATATAGAATCAGAGGGTTGTTTGAACTTTGCATAGATGTCTTATACAAAGTTTGAGAATGTTGTCTTTGTGAACAAGTTGCCCCCTTATTATGGTATGATTGCTAACTTCGCATCGAAAATTATGCTAAAATCAATATGTCCTAATGTCACAAAGTCTCTGAGATACATCCCAACTCTAACATCAACAATATAGGAAATCGATAAGTTCTAATGTCACAAAGTCTTGAGATGCATCTCAACTTAATTATGCCTGGCAATGTCACATGTAAATATGTGGGAAGAGATGCAAGCAGAGGGCATTTGTTGACTACCAGTCCTATAGTACACTGGGGAGGGTGTTTTCTTCCCCCCTTGGGGTTTCTCCTCAAGCCCTCGAGGGAACCCCGTGACGCAAGTTCTCGAAGCACTTCGGTGGTAGGGCAATCCCAAACCCTAACGAATTCAATAGGGTTTAAGTATCGGAGCATCAAAACAGCTCCATTTCTTAATCCGACCGGTCAAAATGGTAGTTCGTGGTCCCAGGAAACATCCCCGAAAAGAAAATTTGGACATCCACCACACGAATGTGCCAATCTCCAAATTCCCCCTTTCTTGATGCAAGGGCACCACAAGGAGGGAGAAGTTTGGATATATAGTACCGGAAGGGTGTGTTTTCCCTCACCCTTGGGGTTTCGCTTCAAGCCCTCAAGGGAATTCTCAAGACATCGAAGTTCTCGAACACTTTGGTGGTATGGAAGGTCAGTACCAATCCCAAACCCTACTAATTCAATAGGGTTTAAGTGGGAGGCACCAAAACAGCTCCATTTGTTAATCCGGATCATCAAAATGGTAGCTCGTGTCCGAGGAAACATCTTCGAAAAGAAAAACTGGACATCCAACACACGAATGTGTCAATCCCCAAATTCCCCCCTTTCTCGACGCAAGGGCACGGCAAGGAGCAAGACAAGTTTGGATATAGTACCTAGGGGAGGGTGTTTTCTTCCTCCCTCTTGGGGTTTTCTTCAACCCCTCGAGGGAACCCCGCACGCAAGTTCTCGAAAGCACTTTGGTGGTAGGGAAGGCCAAACCCTACGAATTCAATAGGGTTTAAGTATCGGAGCATCAAAACAGCTCCGTTTGTTAATCCGACCATCAAAATGGTACCTCGTGCCCGAGGAAACATCCTCGAAAAGAAAAACTGAACATTCACCACACGAATGTGCCAATCCCCAAATTCCCCCCTTTCTCGACGCAAGGGCACGACAAGGAGCAAGACAAGTTTGGATATATAGTACCTGGGGAGGGTATATTCTTCCTCCCCCTTGGGGTTTCTCTTCAAGCCCTCGAGGGAACCCTGCACGCAACTTCTCGAGCACTTCGGTGGTAGGGAAGGCTGCCGAATCCCAAACCCTACAAATTAAATAGGGTTTAAGTATCGGGGCACCAAAACAGCTCCATTTGTTAATCCGGCCGTCAAAATGGTGGCTCGTGTTCGAGGAAACATCCTCAAAAAGAAAAATTGGACATTCACCACACGAATGTGCCAATCCCCAAATTCCCCCCTTTCTCGACGCAAGGGCACGACAAGGAGCAGGACAAGTTTGGATATAGTACCTGGGGAGGGTGTTTTCTTCCTCCCCCTTGGGGTTTCTCTTCAAGCCCTCGAGGGAATCCTGCACACAAGTTCTCGAGCACTTTGTTGGTAGGGAAGGCTGCCGAATCCCAAACCCTACGAATTCAATAGGGTTTAAGTATCGGAGCATCAAAACAGCTCCGTTTGTTAATCCGACCGTCAAAATGGTAGCTCGTATCCGAGGAAACATCATCGAAAAGAAAAACTGGACATTCACCACATAAATGTGCCAATCCCCAAATTCCCCCCTTTCTCGACGCAAGGGCACGAGGAGCAAGACAAGTTTGGATATATAGTATCGGGGGGTGTTTTCTTCCTCCCCCTTGGGGTTTCTCTTCAAGCCCTCGAGGGAACCCTGCACGCAAGTTCTCGAGCACTTGGTAGGGAAGGCTGCGAATCCCAAACCCTACGATTCAATAGGGTTTAAGTATCGTGGCACCAAAACAGCTCCATTTGTTATCCGCCGCCAAAATGGTGGCTCGTCCGTGGAAACATCCTCGAAAAGAAAATCGGACATTCACCCACTTAATGTGCCAATCCCCAAATTCCCCCTTTCACGCAAGGGCAACGACAAGGAGCGGGGACAAGTTAACAATATTAATGAAGTGAACTCTACAATCCATAAACACTATATAGAATCCTAGGTTGTTTGAACTTTGCATAGATGTCTTATACATCAAACTTTGGATTGGATTCCATCAAACAAGGCAATGTACGCCAGATGAAGCAAGGGCTATCCAAGATCTTCACTCTTTAATGGAGGTTCCAAGGGGTGAAGTTTCAGAATTTAAGTCTATCCTGATAAGGGGATCAATTTTTAGAGTGGGTGACACACTTGTGGTAGAAAATAAAGATACAAATGATTGTCAATGGTATGGTAGAATGAGATACATTTTTCTTATAAGTGTGGTGATGAAACGAGTGTATATTTTGCGAAAGAAATTACTACGGATATCATATCCAAGACAATAAAGTTCAATTTGATGAACCAAGTGGGATGCCTATCTTAGCTACTAGTATGGAGCCATTCAATCATGAATCTATTTTGCCACCAACATATTCTTCGAGAAATATGTCTTTTACCAATGCGAGTAGCAAAAAGATAAAAAGATTGATCGCATTTGAGACTATTACAACAAAATTGCCGGATAGGCTTCTCCAATTGCATAAGTGTGGTAATGTTCCAATTTGGCCTCTCGTGGATGACGTTATGGCAATTCAAGCTATAAAAGCGGGTGATGCCCCACATCTAGCATCATACGATGGTTGGTATGCTTGGATTAACGCAAGTTAATGAGAAGGATAAAAAGATGAAGTTGACTTGGTTAGAGCCAAAGAGTAAGAAGGGGCGTAAATGTTTAGGAATTTCATATGTGGAAAAGAGATGGCAGTCTTGGGATTGTCTCTTGAGGGTATTAAACGTTATGAAGGAAGTGCGAGGGAAAAAGTTTTTGCTTCTTCTTGATTGAAGAACCTTCTTGAGGTACTTGAGCTTAGGTCATCTCCTTTTGTTTTGTAATCATAAAAATCTATTATGTTTACTCTAAGTTCAATCGCTTGCCATAATGTTAAGTTGGCTGCGATGTTTAGCTTTACATTTGGAGCGGTTTAATAAGCTAGCTATAAAATTATTTATTACCATATTAAGATATTAACCTTGACATTGTAGTAGTTTTTTGAGCTAAGCGTTATAAAATTGTTAGTTAAGATGGTGTCGGTGGTATCTCTATATTTACATATGAGTGGTCATTATTCCTGCGCTAAACCTCACAAAACAATTGCCAATTTCTTGGCTAAATGACATTACAAGGTTTCTTACAATATTAAGTAACGGAACTGTTGCATTTGAAAAAATACAATATTAACAACACAATTAACACAAGAATAAACTATTAACGAGCATAGTAAACAACCACATAAAGAAAACCTTAGCATCTTTGCAAATTTTAACGTGGTTCTCAAACTAATAAGAAGAATGCGGTAGAATACAAATTTGTGATAACTAGCATGTAAACGCATCTGAAATTATGCTACTAAAAATGTATATAGAAAAATCATTCCATTAAATTAATGATGATTTTCAAAGAGCATCATAAACTCTAGAATTCATAAGTTAAATATATAATACGAGCTAGGAATGGTTTTATAAAAATCAAGATGTGCTTAAAACACATCTTCTAAACTATTGATGATTTCAAAAACAATTGCACGATTGTAGAATTCATGTAAGTAAAACATGATATAAACTAGCAATGATTTTGCTAAAAAACTATACACTTAAAAACAATCTCTCAAATTAATTATGATTTCTATAAATCTTTGAATTAGTACAAAAAATACGATATGAAGCACTATTGGTCTTGCAAAATTAATATATGCTTAAAATACATTTTCTAAACTATGGATGATTTCAAAAAAACTATTATATGATTATGGAATTCATGTAATTAAGCATGATATAAACTATTAATGATTTTGCTAAATCAATCTACACTTAAAAACAATCTTATGAACTAATAATGATTTCTAGAAACTAGTGTAAAATTTTGAATTAGTACAAAAAATATGGTATTAGCCAATATTGGTTTTTCAAAATCAATATATGCTTAAAACACCTCTTCTAAACTATTGATGATTTCAAAAACCTATTGTACAATCGTAGAAGTCATGTACTTAAACGTAATATGATTTTGCTAAATCATTGTACATTAAAAACAATCATACAAACTAATGATGATTTCTAGAAACCATCAGAATTTATGAATTAGTACAAATAATATGATATGAACCACTATTGATTTTGCAAAACTAGGAAGAACACATGATTTTTTCTTTACATTTTGTATTGTCGTGATAAAAAAATCACATATATCTTTGGTTTTCATGCTAATTTTTATACAAGTTCATTTTGGGGCCTTGTGTCCGCGCGTCGCCTAGCCATTCTTCTAGTTGGTCAATGTACGTTTAAGAGCGAGCGCGGGATAGAGGGCAAAACCGGCGCACCCCAATGTTACCAACAATCGGCTCCCCGACAAGCAGAGACGACCGGAGCAAGCCTCAGATAGTCTCAGATATAGCATTCTCGCAAGTCGACTGGGGTCCCTAGTCAGTTCTCAATCTATCCCACAACTTATCCCGGAGGCAATCGTGGTCAAAAGCCTTGCGAAATCCACAAAACAACAATGCATTCTCAAGGCCGATTCCGGGCTATCCTCTATGAGTGTTCGCAGAGTGAAGATATGGTCAATAGAATGCCTGGGCGGAAGGCTTCGCCATGGAGAGCCCGCGACTTCTCCATCCTCTGCCCAAAGTGTCAATCGCCGCCAAGAATCCCCAGCAACTTGGCAAAGACGTAACCCGACCATAATGGTACGATAGTTGGTTGGGTCGTGGGGGTCCCCGCTTGTATATGGGCACAACTCTACCGTAGTCCAAAGGGGGGGAAGCCTTCTTGCAATGCCCCGTTGAAGAGTGCGGAGAACCGGACCATTGGGGCCCGCCCACTTGAGAAGCTCGGCCGCGATACCATCCAAATTGGCCGCCTTCCCCGCATGAAGGCGCTATGTGGCCCATTATGACATCCCCTTCAAGAATGACCGCGTTGCTAGGGCCTGCCTCATGGGAGGTACCGGGGTCATAAACCGCCGCAAGTATCTCACCCATTGTTCCGGGTAATATTTCGTGGGATGTGCAGGCTTACTCAAGACCTTTCTCTTAATAAGGTACTGCTGAGAGAAGAGGAAGCACCGATGAGACGTGGATGCGTAAACGCCCGAAATAGCTTAACTTCTAACCCAAAACGCATGCGCCCGGCATGCATGCAAGACATGCATGCTCGTCCCATTTAGAATGGCGATCCGATGTCCTGGATCGATGTAATGTTAAGAAATGGGAAATCATAAATCAATGTGCAAAAGATTTACCTCCTTATTTCTTATTAACAAAGAGACTCAAAAAGAAGTTTTAAAGCAAGGAATCATTCAAACAAGATCCGAAATTTATGACTGAGCATCTTCCCACTCCTGATAGTGCATCCACAACCTGCATCCCTTTAATAACTTGGCTAAAAAATTCAATGGATTCAAGGACATGTATTCGATTTATTGAAATAAAGATATGTAGAAATTTTGAATACCAAGTCGTTTCTAGGCAAGTTAGAAGGCTAAATTCAATGTCTCTCATCCTTGACTAATCGATGCATCGGTCTCTCCCCGATAGAAGAATCAACAATAAATTGATGCATAGGTCTTTCAAGCAAAATAGAAGAATAGAGAGAGCCGGTCGCACAAGAGGAGCATTTACTTCACATGCAACGAATGGGCCGACCGATGTCAACCTCCATTACATACAAAGATTGCAAACAAAGGATTCGACAAAGATGTCGTTGGATGCACTTTAATTAACGCATATGCAAAATCTTTGTTGAAGCAATCGGAATAGACTAGTTGCAAGGCTCAAAACAATGTTTCCGAGAATTCATATTGATTTTTTTTTGCATATTTTTCCTTTAATTTTGTTTTCATGTTTATTTTACAGCATTTGCAGTACTGAAGGGTTCAATCTGAAGTCATGTCTAAGATAGACTATCTTCTCTTGATCAGCTATAGCTTTAAACCCAAGTTTTATTTGTGTAATATATCGCGAGGAGGTCTCTTTATCTGTAGTTATAATCAAAGGGAGGGTGCAGTATAGAATGTTCCTGGTGATACAGTTAAGCTTATACATAATCCACTGGTCTGTTTACTGGAAACATGGATTACCATTAAAGCCTGACATGTCCATGAAAAGGACAACCCATAGGAGGATGCAATTCATAAATCTTATGCATGAAGTTATGACATTTTGTATCTGGATTGCCCAATTTTATGCCAATTAACAAGCGTGTGTGTAGTACAACAACGAATCAAACAGGAAATGATAGTCATAGAGTGCGGTTCAGCTGTAGCTTAAAAAAGCTTCATGGGTATCACAGTTGATTTAATAAGCTCTTAAGAACCTTACCATCTTGGTATTTTAAGGGATAGAATCCACAAAGCAAACCATCTTAAGTTTGAAAGGGCAGGAAACTAGGCAAGCATCTCTATCTTCTCATCCATGTTGATATTAAACCCCTGAAATGGGTTTTAAATTTGTGCAATTTAACACATCTTGCGAACTGGCTGTGCAGAGGGTGTATAAAAAGATGAACATAGTTGATTTAATAAGCTCTTAAGAACTTTACCATCCTGGAATTTTAATGGATAGAGTCCACAAAGCAAACCACCTTAAGTTTGAAATCCTTGCACTTGATCCAGGGCAGGTAAAACTGGGCAAGCAACTCTATCTTCTCATCCCTGTTGATATTAAACCCTTGAAATGAGGTTTTAAATTTGTGCAATTTAATACATCTTGCGAGCTGGCTGTGCAGAGGGCGCATACCAAATGGCGTTGAACAAGATGGAAGTTCTACACTTTTAACTATGTCACTTGGAAGAAGCACATGCATTGTCATTGTATTTTGTTTCCAAAAGAAGCTGATCAATGCAAACTCCAGAGCTAGCAACCACCACTTTTTTTACTAAGCCATGTGAAAAGTGAAAAATCACCCATTCCAGTGACTTGTTCCACATCTTCCAGTTCCAGGAGGTGCAACAAGCACTGGGCTTGAAAGACTTCTGTTCTTTCCTTGCTTTTATCTAAAGAAGAGCAGATCAGGAATGTATAGAGTAGCATATCTACCAATATTCTCCAGCTCTATTAGCTTGGATATTAAACCCCTTGCCAATTGCGGTAATCATTTTTCATATCCTATATTATAATGTTATAGGGTGTTGTATCCAGCCCAAGATCTAACGGCCACGAACGACCAGATTAGATCGAACGGTCCCAATAAATTCCTTTTTTTTAATGATTCTTTTTTCTTCCATCAGCCGAAGTGCAGCATGTTGACTCTTCTCATGTTGCAGCAAGGTTTTGGGATCTAAGGGTAGATTCGGAGGCGTCAATTGTTTCCACATGATGCAAAAGGCTAAATCCAAAGATAGCAATAGCTTTGTTAAGGCCTCACATTGCATGTTATGCCATCACGGATGCGATGCGATTTTCGGAAAAGCTTAAAATGCACGTTTATCCCGATTAGGGCAAACACTCTTATTGGAGTATCATCTTCCTTATTACAATCGGGCTTCTTTCTTCATCTTCTTAGTTACGCTTGTCCAAGGGTGTTGGTTGTATCTTCATTTTTGTGGATTTCTCTTGATTGCATTGTTGGATAGAAAGCCTAATAATTTAGAGAAGTTTACTAAGGCAAGGTTTAGGAAGTCGTGCTTCGCGGGTTAGTGATGGTACAAATGAAATTGCCTCTAACGTCATTGTATATAGTAGCCTAGAAGCTTTAAGAAGCTTTAAGAACTCAATGCCTTTAGAACCTTGGATCAAGAATATGAAACTAATTTGCAAGAACTCCGAATCAAGAAATTTATGCAAAGATATCGCCATAGATGCACCGATGTATTCAGTCTACCTGTGTGCAATATATACGCCAAAATTTCCACCGCACTTACCAAAATCTCTCCTTCGTTTGCTTTCCTTGACGTCGTGGAATGGCAAGAGGTCCATTTCCAACATGGCCGGGCCTTCCAAAGAGCAACCCGTATTGATGTTCCCGAATGCTGGCTGGCGGCCAGCTGGCCGTGCCACGTCGGGAATGGGCGACCTTTCGCTCTTCCACATAACATCTTGCACCTGGATTCTTAGCACTCATGCAACCACGTAAAGTTTCCTTAGGACAAATTCTGGCTTATCCGCGAGTAGCATGTCGCCACATGGCATGTATTCTTTTCTGGAATGTCATGTTTGGTTGCATTCTAGATTTTTTACCGAACAGTCTATACTGTTACTTGCATTTTGTGAATTGTGCTTGCATTCTGAACATTTACTTGCATTTTGAAAATTTTACTTACATTCTAATCTTTTTTCTTGCGTTGTTTTAATTTATAGCCGAGGAGTTAAACCTCGGTGAGTCCAGCAACAGATTTCTTCCAAAAGATTTAAATAGAGCAGTTCCTGGATCCTGGCCTACTGCACAAAGATACAAATGAAAATGGATCTCGACCTACTGTACAAATCAGGAACTTGGACCAAACTACACAAATCGGCTTTGGAAAGATCTGCAAGAAAAGGATATGCAACCAAAACAAGATCCGCAAAAGCTTTAACAGATTGACGACAAAGCACGAACACAGCCTATCCACAAACACTCGCAGCTGGATTCCTGAACTACTCGCAAAGCCCCATTGTTTGCCAGTGATTGCATGTCCCTTTCCAGCGCCAAAGACCAGTTAGCAACAATTGTTGCTGCTGCGCGTCATACACAACCACAGATTCAATAAGAACCAGTAAGAAAAAGAACATATAGGAACTCAAATTTAAAAGAAAAATTTGCTACAAGAAGCTTACAGTAGAAACTCGCTAATTCTGCAAAGATCAAGAAGTTTAGGCAAAAACAGAAATACAAATAAAAATCCAAGAACCTAGACGGGAACAGGGCACCATCAAAGGAACAATGCGCCATCGCCGGAATTTGGAATGTCATAGCCACAGAAATGGCCCGTGAGAATTTATCCAAAGGAAACTTTACATTTTAAAAATGTCCTGGACATTTCGGCTTAGAAGCCATGCCTCTGCGCTTCTTGGCAGCGTTGGCGTGGCTTCCACAAATAATCTGTAAAAGGACATTCTTATATACTGAATTGCAAGTAAGTTTCTTTGATAGGGATGTCCATTTTACTCATTTGTAATAAACACCGACTGTGATTCTTTGTCAATTCTGCGTAAAATTATAACATGTAATTGTTCCTCCACCATATATAATTCTTGCTCCACCATACATTTAGGATTAACATTTTCATTGTCCAAAAATTACACGGTTTCATTAACACAACAGTTCCATTACACAGTTCGATTTATACATAGGAATAACATCTTACAAAGATCTTAAAACAGAGGTAGGAACAATCTTAAAAATATCATGCGCCCGCTAGTTTGGCGAGCACTCGCGGCTTTGTTGCTTGTGCAGTGCCGCAGCCCCTACGGGACGTATCCCCTGGTAGATTACATAGTCAGTGTGTCAGTGTGTCGACCACCACGCGGTATTTACAAGCAGGGTTGGAAATTGAAGGCTGCAAGCCTTGCAAGACCCTAAAAACCATGCAAAATAAAGTCCAAAAAAAAGTAGACCTTCAAAAACAAGTCTACATTTTCCATAGCCTTGCAAAATGAAAGTCAAAAAAAATTTGCCATGCAACAAAAAGTCTACTTTTGGCATAGCCATGCACTTATACCCCTATTTTAAATATATGTATCATATACGTATTATGTATCAACCAACCATTGTACTATTATGATATAGATACTATATATACTAGGGAAATAAAAATTGGAGAAATCAAAGAAAGAAGTAAGGAATAATATATATAAATAGTAAGAAATTCATCATTTACATTATAGCATTATAATTATGGTTTGGCATGGCGTAAGTAATATTGCCAACTGAAATTTGGATTCTAAAATATTTTATTTGCTTGCTTTATGAAATTGGGGGAAAAATTTTTCCTCTTTTCTTTCTCTGATACTTCTAACGTCGATGATTGTGCGGCTCTAAATTGTGTCCCGAATCATTAGATCATGCCCCAAATCCGTCAAATCATGCCCCGAATCAATAGGATTGGATCAATCGAATCTATTTGAGCAGCCAGAATGCATGAAACAAACTCGAATGTAGAATCTTTGAATCAATTTGGGCAGCCAGAATACAAGACAATGCTTCTTGTAAGCTGTCCGGGAAGAGCTGAAATTTAGTGGTGTTCATACAATCTTTATGTGTTAAACATTGCGAGTGCATTGTTACGTTTAAGTATTTTAAGGAGAAAAAAAAAATTAAGGCCGGGCATTGTTACTTTTACACTAACAATGCAAATGAAAGTCTAATTTATATTATGCCATGCAATTTGAAAGTCCATTTTTTAAGGTGACCTTGAAAAAAAGTAAGGGCAGCCCTTCAATTTCCAACCCTGTTTACAAGATGTCCTCGACATTAAACCATGACATTCCTATAGACAAAAACCCAAAGCAACCCATTTCTATGTCCTCGACATTAAACCATGACATTCCTATAGACAAAAACCCAAAGCAACCCAGGTAAATTGAAACTTAGCCTGACTGAAAGGGCAACACCATTGGGCATCGTGCAGAACTTTTTTCTGTCTCATAATTTGCCTTGGCTATGGCGATGGAAGGAGTCCAGAAGGCTTGCTTATTTTAGCCTATTTCTTGTTTGCTTCGACATCCAGCATGCTATAACTGGATCACATGGAAGAAGGTTGAAGATGCTTCAGATGATTCCCTATCGGAATGGCATGTTGTTTTTGGATCTAATCTTCTCTCCAAGGCTAGTATTTCATCTTTGCAAGATCGAGAAGCCGAAGGTATGCGTTTCCATGCGTGGCCTCTTCCAATCTAATTTCTGCTTTCAAGAGAAGAATATTTGGTTTTTCAAGAGCAATTAGGGCAACTGCATATCTAGTAGCAAAAATCTATCATTTGAAAAGCAAAAAAAATGCCTTCCGGCGACCAGGTTGTGCTCTGTCTTACGATCTTGGCTGGGCTTTTATTTCTTAAGCATAATCTGTCTCCTTCTTCTACACCTTCCCTTCCTAAGGGTTGGAGGGAAAATCCCGAAGCTTATATATTCGAGATGAACTTGCCAGGTTAGTTGAGTATTTTAACAAATCTTTAATCCGCATCCATGTTTTTTTTTTCTGTTTTGGAATTTATTTTGGTTGTTCTGGGAAGCTAGGAGGACTTAAGAATGAAGATGTCTGGGTTGAACTTGGGCGAGAAAGAATTCTGCACATCTCTGGACGCAGTTTTGCACTTAGTTTTCCAATTCCAAAAGGTCCCAGAGTAGAAGGTTTTAGGGCAAACGTGAAGAATGGCGCTCTGGCTGTGATTGTGTTTAAGGATGACAGTATCTTTTGGCAAAGCTTTTGGAAGTAAATTTAGGCCATGGTCTGCAGTTGCCTCCAAGTATTTTTCAGGTTATTCAACTTATAATAATTTATTATATTGCATTGCAGCTCAACCAGAAGGACAAAATCCTTATTTTACATACTGAACGATGCATTCTTTGATATCAAACCAGGGTTCGAAATTGGGGGGTTCGACCCTTAAAAATCCGGTCATTCCAAAAAATTTCCGATAGCGAAAAAATATTCCCGGCGTTTTTTCAGGCTATTTTTTGAGAAATTTCTAAGGATTTCCGGGAAAATACACTATAATTTCGTGTATTTCCGGCACCCTTAAATGTAAGCAGGCATTTTTAATGGTTGGGGCAAATTCTAATTTCGAACCCTGTATCAAACTTTATTACAGGTTTTTGAAAACATGTGAAACATCATTCTTCAAGTTTTTTCCTTCCATCTTTCAACATAAGTCTTTAATTTATGCAGACTTGCTCGAATCTATCTATTTTTGTATTAATGTCCTATGACCCTATGTGTTTTAATATAATGGTAGAGTTTGTACTATCATGAAAGTTGTCTTAGAAACAATGCATAGGAAGAATTAGAGGTATGGTTGTCTTAAAGAATTAACACAATCACTTGATTGGAAACTTGAACTTAAAATAGATATGGAAACCTAAACTTAAAATAGGTAGCATAGAAACGTATGTTCCAAAACCTAAATTTGGCATGATAGAAATGTATGTCCCAAAACCTAAAGTCAATGTTGCAACTACATTCACCTATGCATAAAGCACTAAAATGCCCTTCACGAATTGAATTTTGGGTTGTAAATACATAAAGTTGGCATGACTTGCTGACTTTCGACCTAGTCTGGATACCCTGTCTCCCAGGATTGATATCATAGCTTGAGACCGGCAACATTCCGAGCAGGAGACTAGGACAATCCTATCCCTACCCCGCATGGAAGCTGAGGAGACGGTAGCCATGGCCCAAAAGACATTACAGGCAGCCAGTGAGGTACAATGCCAACACCTCTAGGCCCTCGAGACCCTCCAAGGCAAGGCCGGCAATCTGCAGGAAATTTCTTCCACTAGGAAAATGGAAGTGAACTCCAAACTTTAAGGATTGGGGCATAAGGTCATCACGTAGGATTGAAAGACACGAGGGCTGTGTGCTGGAGTTAGTTAGCAGGGAAAAGGCCTCCAAGGGGAAGCTCATGAGCAGCTGCAACAATACGTGTGCGAATTGGCCAGGCAAGACAGGCTTTAGCAAGAGCTTAGGTCTCAATTACAGGGGATGCGGGCTAATTAATAAATTGTGGCAGGTGCTCCTGCTCTTGGGATCGGACATGCGACCCGACAGCCACCATGGGTTCAACATAAATAACAGGCGGCTCCCAACAGACAGCCAATAGTAGATAACAAAGCGGGGAACATGGGCTCATGGCTCAGCGAGCAGTAGGCGCAGAGTCGCGGAAGACATAATGTGATAGTTCATGGCCTCCTTGAAGCAACAAGGGAGAACCTCATTGATTGGCTCCACACATTGGTCCTATCACATGAGGTTCCATGCTTCCATGCCCATTGTCAGGGTCACTCATCATGGCGTTCGGCACCCAAACTGTCCACACAATATAAAATTCATAGTTGCAGACGCAATAGTAAGAGACGTCATATTGCTCTAGGTTGTGAAGCTGAAGGGAACCTCATTATATGTCGACTATGACCTCACACCGCGACAATAAGAACAACATAGAAAGGAGCTAGCCTGTGAGAAGCCCATCAACTACACCAGTGATATTAAGGTGTGAAACTTCGTAAAGTTGCTATATTTTGCCATTTTTTGAAATATGGATTCGATGGTTTACTAGGATTCATAAGCTCAAAAACTTCATGAAATCGCCAAAAATTTGATAATATTGCATCCTAATTGTATTAAATTAAGCCAAATTAATGGACATTTATTGTTAAAAACCTCAAATTTATGGCAAGACATCCAAAACTACTAAATTTATCTATATAAAAATACTAGGAAAGTAGGAAAAAATCGCCACCATTTCTATAGCTGAGAAGCAACTAAAGGATAATAAAGTCATCAACCGAACTACACCCGGATCTTGGCCTTGGTCCAAAAAATAAAATCGTTTGTTTATGCCACCCAATGCTAAGGTCGGGGATGAGATGCATAGGGCTGCTAAAATGCCTCAGGGTGGTGCTTTCCACCACCACAGCTATTATTAATGCTGCCAACGTTGGTGCCGCACACTTTACGGAGCTAATACAAATCCCCCACCCTTTATTCTTTGTTTGCAATGCCACTGCGACTGTAAAGGATTGTACCATGGGGCACAACCATTAGAACCAATTATATTGCACATGTTTATGCAACATGTGAATATATTCTATATTGCCACAAGGCATTACCCCATATGAACCATATGGCCCATTAGACCCTAACCCTAAAACATGGGCAGGAACCCTAAAAGTGCCCCCTTCTCAGATTCCAGGAGCATGCATTGCTCAAGCGTCCGAGGGTAGAAGCATGAAAGGGTAGGCAAAAAAAGTGCCGTATTTTACATTTACAAATTCAAAATGTAAAAAATCCGGAATGAATCATTAATAGGGCAAATAATTTTGAACTCTCCTCCCGCTCTGTTCAACCTTCCTCCCTTTCGAACCTCCATAGCGAAAGCTTGACATCCATATTCGAACCTCCATAGCCGTAAAAGCTTGACATCCATATTCGAACCTCCATAGCCAAGATCGGGACCTCCATAGCCAAAAGCTTGCATTTTCGAGAGAGTGAAGCACCGGGGAAGAGATCATGGACGAAGCTTGACTTGGAACAAAGACATCTCAAGGAAATCTCCTCATAACAAACTGTAAAGCCCATGCCAAGGTCTCCCATTAGAAGCGCGCCAGAAAACTCAAGAGTGGGTCTTCTTGGATCGGGAGGTCTTGCACCGAGTTTGACAAGGTAAGCATCAGGCGACTTAGGAGCAACAATTTTGATAGCATGTTTCAGGGGGCTAGTGCAAATAGTGCGAGGATGTTTGGGGTTAAAGCCCCTCACATTAGGGGTTATCAAGAGTGCGGGGATTAAGCACGGTTGGATGGCGATTTTTTTTCACGTGTATGAGCAACGTTTTTTGTAGGAGGGACATTGCAAATCATCACATTCCATTGTATTTTGCCCGAGCATATGCACTTCATTACAAAGGAGTAAGCATTGATTGGGATGAGGTGAAAGCAAGTGCAAGTCTTCATTCAAAAGGCTCTCAGGTGTATTGCATTGACTGTACTTTGCATTTACATGTGATCAGAAATGCATATGAATTTGGTATTTGACTTTCCTTTACATTCAATGTTGAATGATGTATTTGATAGGGTGTGTTGATAAAATATTTTGTTCTGAAATACATTTGAATTTAGTATTTGGTTTTCCTTTACATTGTGATAGCTATGTACACTAATGTACTATTTTGTCGTTACATTATCAGCAGAAAGTTTGCCTGTAGTAAAAACTTACTTGCATGTAATTAACGTTTGTTCTGTTTTTGATTTGCATCGATTGTTTTTCTTGATTTTGCTTCTATCTACTCTACATCTCCCCTTGATTACGAATCAAGTGTTTACATTTCTTATTGACACCCAATTGTGTCAATGCAGACATGGGTAGTATCAAGAAAGGAAGAAGTAAAACTGTAGGTAAACTAAACAATTCATGTTTCGTGCACTATGCTTAAGTTCTTAATATAGCAAAATTTCATGTTGTAGGTGAAAAGAAGAATGTTATTGAGAAGGGGTTGCATTTACCATTCTCGGACATCCCAATTCTTGAACACGGCACAAAAGATTTCTTTGCTATCGATGTTGAAAGTCCATCCACATCTACATCACCTTTGAGAATTGCAACAACTCATAAGCAATCGGTCACGAGGATTTGGAGGCGGAGGGTTATGTGGAAGGTAGGGTGATTACATTCGATTACATTAAGATTGCATCCGTTGTTGTAGTTAGAGTTCACTAATGTTCAATATTTTGCAGTTGAGAGGTTGTTTTCCAAAAAGAGATCCCCTGTTGCCCAGAGCTGCTATTATTGGAGCAACTATTTGAAAGACCGAAAGTAATTCTCACTCCTTTTCGGGGTTTCTATTTTTTTTTTTTTTTTTTGTATTTTGAAACTTACATTGACATGTTTCTGAGATAAAATTGCGAAGATGTTGGTGACGACATTGAAAAGCGATCTGAAGCTCTTTGTTTTCAAGTTGAGGAAAAGGCTTGTTCTTTGGCGGTGCGTGTTTCTTTTTTGTCTTGCTTTCAAAACATTAGAATGAAGCACTTTCTTGTCTTGGAGACTTCTGACGATTCAAAGGAGCTAGATGATGTTGAAGAAGCCTTGAGATTGCACCCAAGGCAGCGACTAAATTTATGGTCAAAAGCGATGCCAAAGCAATTTGGAAAAAGAGAGTGCAAACCGGGAGGGGACATCTCTTTGCAAAAGCAGTAATTGCTAGCTTACATTGACTTACTTATACTTGATTAGCTTATTATATTTTTCGTTTTGCATGTCTAAACCCACTTTGGAAGCGAGATTGGAAGGTATCAATTTATGCTTTAATTGTTAATATGACACTAACATTGACTTACTTATACTTGGTAGCTTATTATATTCTACTCGTTTTGCAGGTCTAAACCCTTTGGAAGCGAGAGATTGGAAGGTATCAATTTATGCTTTATTGTCATGGATCAATTGTTAATATGACACTAACATCTTGGATCGACAACGAAATGATGACAAGGATAAACTTATGGAATTCCGCCATTCCGCCATTCAACAACTGTCCAGGCTGAAATGAAAGTGGTTGCATCGACATAGCAATTTTATGTGCAACTAACTCTAAAATGAGTAGCGCTTAGTGGATCTTTATGGCGGTAATACCACGGTTTATGTAGAAAGCTGTATTTGTTGCTATTCCTTGTCTCTAATGTTAATCTTAATCTAATCCAGGTGCTTGTATGAGACATTGCCTTTCGAGTGGAAGAGCAAAATCTTTTTTTATCCTGCTTACAACTATATAAGGTTTAGAGAAGCTACCAGCGACAAAAGAAAAGGGTGAATCGGTGAAGGATCACTGAATGTCATTGAAATAGTGAAATCAGGGATGAAGGGGATTGTGGTAGCTAAATGCCATCATATCCTTGCACCTATCCTTTGAATGACCATTTTGTGCTGGCCGTTTTTATGCTCGCACCATCTGATTCCAAGATTCTACCTGCACCAGGAATTCACGTCTTGAATCCTCTTACAGGTTATGCGACGAACGAGAAAGCAATCAAAGGGTATGTAATACTTTAAGTTGTTGCTTTGCTTTTCTTCGCTAATTCGGTCTGCTAAATTTCGTGATATGTAGGCTGCACACACAAATGTTAACCACATCGATCGGTCAAGTATCTAGAGGCGTCGATTTCATGAAGAGAAATAATGTTAATCGGATTGGCAAGTAGAAGGTGCCACAGACCCGATTTAACATCATGTGGGTTGTATGTGATGGGATTTATGCACAAATATGTTGAAGCTCTTGTCTCTGGTAGAGATATGGAAGTAAGTTGTATGCCTTCCCTTGTATGTACTGCATCTCATGTTCCTTTAAATATTTCTAACCTTATTTATGGATGTCACAGTTACATCTAAATGATTCTCTCATGAATACATGCTGTCCACGACGACAATTTCTAATAGATGCTTTGGTCATGCATTGTGATGCCAATCCAGAAAGAGCGTATCATGATTTACGGTGATCATGAGTGCGAGTATCGATTTTTGCAAGATGAACTATGTATGAGGCTTATATATATCTTTTGTTCACATTTGTGTTCACATTTCCTATCATAAGGAATGTGTAAATGACACTATCTTTGAATAGTATACTCTTTGATAGTATACTTTATGACTATGTAGTTTTTTTTCAAGAAAAAAATTCTGATTTAAAAAGCCTTGTACCCTTTTTGGTCAATCAAAAGCAGATTTACTTGATTGTTTCGTTGATATATTTTGTGACCTTGTACCACACCACACCCACCCCACAACACTACACCACAATTCACACCACCACACCACATCATACCACCACACACCACTACACACACCACCACCACCACCCCCCACCACCACACCCCACCACCACCACACACCACACCACCACCCCCCACCACCACACTCCACCACCGCTCCACACTCCACCATTTGGTGTATGGTGTGTGGTGAATGGTGTGGTGTGTGGTGGGAAGTGTGGTGAATGGTGGTGTGTGGTGGGATAATGCTCGTTCAGTGAATATGATAGTTGGTATATGGTCTATGGTGTATGGTGTGTGGTGAATGGTGTGGTGTGTGGTGGGGTGTGTGGTGAATGGTGTGGTGTGTGGTGGGATGTGCTGGATTACATTGAATATGATAGTTGGTGTATGGTCTATGGTGTTTGGTGTGGGGTGAATGGTCTGGTGTGTGGTGAATGGTGTGGTGTGTGGTGGGATGTGCTCGTTCTGGTGAATATGATAGTGTGGGGCATGGTATGGTGCATGGTTTGGTGTGGTATACACACCCTAACAGTTTAGTGTTCATTTCATGCGGATGGTATTGTTCAAGAGGTTTACGGACCAACATCCGAATTTTTGGCAGATGCTTGAGATGCTTCAAGATGCATTTAAAGAAAAATACTCTGAACATATTTTCCTATTGGTTTTCTTTGGTTACCATATTTTGTTAGTGTAATGGATCATAAATTCTGCACCTTGAAATTCCTTGTTGGCTTTAATGTTTGTTTTGGTATACTATTTTAGTAATTGTACTTTGCATTTTATAATTAATGACAAAAAGCATCATTAACTTGAGTTGCACCAAAAACTTGAGTTGCAAACTAAGTACCAAACATGTTTCTTATATCTATCTGAGAAAAGGATAGAAATAGTTAGGTTAACTAAAAAACGGTGGAAACTTCGGAAGCGAGTTAAAGCAAAAAAAATAGTCACAGCAATTTGTAGAGAAGAGGGTTACTGTCATTAATGAAAAAGCTTTACAAAAGATGGAGTCACAAGGACTATTGCAAAACAAGTTGAATTAAAAAGCTTTACAAAGAATAGTCACAAGGACTATTACAAGAAAAAATTGAAACCGGGGATTATAAAAACAAGGCTTGATCTTGAGGGCCATCTTGACTCTATATGAAGGTCGTCCTCCATGGCATACATCTTCATTTAGAGAGTCGCTCCTCGTCGAGGTAAACCTCATGCACCCACTTGATCACCGTAGCTTGAGCGACTGACTGATGATCCATGATGAGCTTCTCCACCTGCGGTGGAGTGAACCGACTTGAGCGTAACAGGTGGCCTCGGGAGGAAGACACGGATTCTCGGGAGGAAGACACGGATCCTACGGAGGAAGAGGAGGACCGTCTTTGGCGGGGAGAAGCGAGGCACAATGTCCGGGATAGTGTTCTGCGGAGTGTGGTCTTGAACTTGGCCATGGCGGAAGTGAAAGGAGATGGGCGGAATGGGGAAGGAGTGAAGGAGGTGGCGGAATAGGCGATGGGGATGGAATGAAGGCTGCGGGGCAGAATTTTGGGAATAAAGGGATGTTTGCATGCATACGATTTTGTTTTGGGAATTAGGCGAGAAGAGGAAAGGGATGTATCCATGCATACGATTTCACACCTCGGGGGCCGATCCACCCACCTCAATATTTTTGCAAATGTAAAATGTATAGGTTGAACCATATTATGAGACCAATTGCTTGGTATGGAGTTAGCACAACCCTAACACAAAGTTAGCAATATCCCACATGCATATATCACAAAAATCGTGCATATATAAATAGGGTTTCTTTGCTTTATTGATAAGTGTGGATAGAGATTAGATGTTGAAAAGTTATGGCTCGTGGCTTGTAATCTTGATTCTGAGCCAGTGTCCTCTTGTCAAGATAATAATCCTAGTCCACCCTTTTTAATAATGGGCTCAAATATCCCACATGCATTCAATGTTCCACATGTTACCAAATCAACAATTGCCAAATCAACAAATGCCAAATGAATGGATTATGTTAAGGCATATTGTGTACCTATGCATATTGTGTTTGGTAAAGCGTGAGTCAACAATATAGAGATAACAAGGAATATTCCTTATTACCTTGAAAGGAATATTCCTTATTGCGATGAAAGGAATATTCCTTAGCACCTAGTTATCGGGAATATTCCTTATTACCTTCAAAGGAATATTCTTTAGTTTGTTTAAGTGCACCCATAGTTACAAGGAATATTCCTATTACCTTGAAAAGGAATATTCCTTAGTGCATAGTTATATTCCTTATTACCTTCAAAGGAATATTCTTTAGTTTGTTTAAGTGCACCCATAGTTACAAGGAATATTCCTTATTACATTGAAAGGAATATTCCACATTGAGTATAGCCCTCTCATTTGAGCTAGGCTTGTGGGATATATGCCGACATCAACCATTGGCCAATTGGGTCGAAAAAAAGAGGACGATGGGATAGATTTTGAGAAAAGGATGTTGAACAAATCATTGGCACAAATCATTGGTTAAGGAACAAATCATTGGCATGAGTGCGAGCCATATCGAGAAGCGAGGGGAGAAGGGAATAAGCAGGGATAAAAATTCCTTTTTTACTGTGGTATTTGAGTTGATTCGATGGCGGGGAGGAGATCAAGCGACTAGATCACAATCCATATCCCCAATTCAAATGCAAACTCACTGGCGCACCCAATTCTTGGGAGATCAATGCGAAAGGGAAACCAATTGAACAAAATCAAGCGGAGGCGATCCGCGAGTTGAGGTACTCCAATTCTTAAACATGCTTTTGCTTATGATGTTCTACGGATGCCTGAGAGGAGACTTAACAATGTTGGAAGCATGGATCGAGCTATGGGAATAGCGGCGGACAAGGGGATGAGGAATCCCAATTATCTAAAAGCGAGAACTAGAGAGTATTCTCATTCAACTTAAAAGGAAGTTGTGCATGCGAAAGCAATCAACAAAGTCTTTGAAAAGGGCTGAGGTTTGGAGATTCAATAGCCTCAAACCATACTTTACCAATCTCTATCATAAATGGCAGCGAGCGAGAAGCACATGTCTTTATACATTAGACTTTTACCAACTTCAAGCGGTATCACGGACACTCTTCTCACAATTTCGGGGGAACAAGACCATTCTTGATCTCACAACTGCAGGACCTTACGGATGAATCTTGAGTCTTGAATCTTGAATCTTGAGACCTTACGCTTCTGATGTGTTTTTACAACTTACACTAAGTATAATGATCTTGGAACTATATAAACAATATATTAATGTTTGTGTTTTAATGGTTCACATTACGATTACATTAGGTTTGCAAGTCCATGCCTTAGTGCATAGAAAAGTTACTTCAACAACGAGGTTAGCGTATTACGAGAGATTCTACAATCTACGGCAAATTTCAACAACATTTCATGCCAATAGTTAGTCGGTTCATATGCATAAGATGTACCTTTAATCTTATGTTTGGTGGCTCTAATGGAAATCTCACCCCAATTCTTGACTCGGGATGGATAAGAACTTTCTTTCCTTGAATAAACTGTACTTTTGATGGCAACCAGGGAATCAATTCAAAGTAGTTACCAGCTATAACTTCATTACCACAATAAAATTCATTTTCATAGTCATCCTTGGTGTCTTCTTGAGAGCATGTTTCATACGTACCTTTGGATGAGATAATAAAGGGACCCTTTCATAATTATGCAGAGGGATGTGAATGATGCAAAATAATCTCCAACTGCTTTATCTCATCCACATTGTCCCGTCATTTGCCCACAAGTCCTCACTGCCTCGTACCCATCTTCTTCAACATTGTCCCCTGTTTGTAGGCTCTAGTTTTCTCAACTCCCACCTTACAATGATCGGCATTCTCACAAGCGGGGCCAATCAAAATTGATGCATGCCTTACAAAAATATGAAAGAGATCTACACATTAACTTTGTTGGATCATTTGGATCTATGGATGATCATAATGAAGAGATTGCACCCTTTTTCAGGGAGCACATCAAATCTTTGGGAGCGGTCAATGTCGGACACCTTCAAAATACCCTTTCCACATCGAAATTTTCTCTTCAAGAACCTCACATGCGGTTTATTTTTTTTTATCTTTCCCATCCTTTTTTTCTTTGTTACGCCTCGAGCCATGGTTTGGCTATGGCTCCTTCTCTGAGCCAAAGAAATTCATGTGTGCCCTTCCATGTCACATTATCGTAAGAGGTAGGGGGTTCTTTGCCACTACTTGGGCCAAAAGAAATTCCGGTGCATTCTGATCTTATGCTCTTGATGATACCCTAGTTACATGATGAAAGCTCTTCTTATGCTCTTGATAATTGGGCTCTTCTGCGAGACCCGTCGGACCAAACTTGGTATTTCATATGACCAGCACCATTTTTTTTCTTTCAATAGCGGGGTGCATCTTGAATGTTTTTGTACAAAGTGAGTATCATGTGTTTTGTCATCTGAAATAAAAAGTGCACACATTTCCTCATTTTACCCTGTACCTTGAACATCGTGATGTGGACCAATATCTTTGATTTGTTCATTGTACCAATGTTGTGCTTGAATCTCGTTGAATGGCTTCAAAGTATAATTCTCAGAAATCAACAAGCCCGATAATCTGGTATCATCATCGAAGACTCTTCATGGATTCCTTGAATTGTTTGCTCGCCAATGTGCCACAAAGTTATGATATACAACTTGACATATGATCAAACATGTTATCAACATATTCTTTGGATTTGCCTTTCTTATCAATTAGCTTTAGTCTTAGTGAAGTTCCTTTCTTGAGGGGCTCATTAGCGTAACCATAGACTTGCCAATCAAGCGTTTGATCAATACTCCTTGTATTCTCTTGGACACAACTCAATTAATTGTTTCCCACAATTTCCACAATCGATTTGATACATTGTAGCTTATGCTTTTCGTTTGCTTTCTTTCTGTCACATACCATAGCCCTCAAAATGTGCTAACATTATCAAATGTCTTGTCCTTGGCTTGACATATTCCAGCATGAGCTTGGATGCGCACACACCACAATTACCGCGAACAATTTTCATGGAGTCTTGACCTCATCAAATTAAATGCCTACTTATGCGGATCGATTACTCATGTTTCGCGCAACAACATGTGTTTCTTTCCTTTAGCTTTCTAATGCAAGAAGGTTTTAAGTATTCAAATTGCCTAAGCCCAATCCGAACCTCACGGATCTTGATCCACAAAATTGCGGAATAATTGGCCTATAAAATTCGGTGAAATAAAATTAGTCACCTCATTACATTACATTACATACAAATCTTTTACATATTCAAGACCCTAAACTCACACATACATGTACATTCGACATGAATTTTATTTTATTTACTATGAAGTCACATAATTTTTTGACAATTAATACATCTCCACACTAATTTCTTCTTAATTCTTGCCTACATCTACAATACATCGAATATACATGTAAACAAATATACATCGAATATACATGTAAACAAATATACATATGCGTGTTGCCATGAAATAATTTGACATTTCCATGTAGAACAACTAGGCGATTTGCATCTACATTATATTCAAAAAGTAAAGAAATCATTTACAAACTTTACATCGATTGTTACAAAATAAAAGACATCTTTATTACGCCAAAAGTAAAGAAATCTACAAACTTTACATCGGTGTTACAAAATAAAAACATCTTTATTACGAAAAACAAAGATGCAATTCTGACTAAATTACGGTCGTGCACATGTAATGTCAATATATTGAATTGGTTGTGTCCTCTTCTTCATGACATCTCTAATTTTTGGTGAAACCTTTGAGTTATCTAACCAAAGCCGAGCAACAATATCCTTCATAGCCTGATCTATCGTATTTGTTCTTGGATTTCGACACGCTAATGGCCACAGTTTGTTCCACCTAGTGACATTCTTTTCCTTCTCTCCTTTGCTAGTTTCATATTTCTAGGATGTATTTTCGACAACTTAGCGCTAGTGAAGTCTTACGTAATTCTCCTTCCTCTCCAACCCGGCATAGATAGTGCAGAATGCTTTGCGGCCAAGTCTGTCATTGCTATTTGCATTTTGGCGTCTTGGAGGTCTTTAAATTCTTTACGGTCTGTTTTCGATAGCCTCTTGAGGCCTTCAATGGTGGCTCAAATAGGAATCACAATCTTTTGTCCTGCAATAATCTTCTTGCAAATATACTTTCTTTGTTTTGGAGTCAAATTAGATACCTCATTCATTATGAGATTCTGAAGCATTCACCTTTCTTCTAATTGGCTTTGTCACGTATCCACCCCTACAAACCATCTGTTTAGATTTTCTTTGCTGCTTATGCTTGATTGCTTTCCGAAACTTCATCAGCGGGGAGGATTATGTCCCGAACCCGATGTTGACCTCGAAGTGCTTGCATGAGGTCCAATCCTTCTTCCATAGTTTCTTCTTCAGCTGGTGCTTTAAGACATAGATCCATTTGAGGAAAGGGGATACAACATCACGCACAAAAATCGGATTATTAACTTGATTTGTATTGCTTGAAGGGATTTGTATTCTTTGCTTGAAGGAAAGGGATTTCAATTTCTTCAAGATACATTTGTTTCTTGAAATGCATTCGATTTAGGAGCGGCTATAATCGATTGAGGGCCAAGTTTTTCGTTGAGGTAGAATCCGGACCATGTTTGATCGATTGAGGAAAGTTCAAAATGTCGCCCAAGTTTTTTTTTTTTTTTCGCGAGCAAGATATTTAGATTTTATTGATAGAGAAGCTAGTACAAGATTTCGGGAGGATTTGGTATAATTATGGAGAATATTGTCGTCAACCGCCTTTATTAATGATAGGCAACTCCATATAAAATTCAAAATGTACATTACAAACACTTTAACCCAGTTCAAATTTTTACATCAATATACAAAAATTCAATCACCCTTTCATAGCTTCTACCCCAGACTCATTAGGCTTCCTAGCGTAGGTGAAGCTCACGTTCAGGCGGATTGTCAAGACTCCATCATCTCAATCCATTTTGGTAACATGGACATATTACGGGCGAGGAGCAAGCCAGGGCGTGGTGAGTGGCCGTCATTAGTCAGCGCATGTTTCTCGGCGGATATTAGGCCAGGTTGCATCTGTTCTTAGCTGTAGATGATGTCTAAAGCCTAAAAACCTTAGTCATTTACGAATGAACCTAACCATGTATGACGATTAGAATAGATAGATCTTTACTCTGTTGTTTTAGTTCATTGGATGATATTGTATTGCTCTGTGCACACCACTTGTGTATTGGGAAGGGGGTAGAGACCCAGAGCCTTCATAGATGATGTCCCTAGATAACCTCATTAGTACCCAATAAATCACGGCTTTGTGCATAGCGACCCGTTTGGCTGTGGGTGGCAGGGTTAGACCGGCTGATAGGGAAGGTTTGTCCATCTACAGTTGATCCCTCTGGTGTGTAGCCACAGCCGGGAAACATTGTGGGCTAGGCCTAATAGCTTGCCACTGAGTGCGGGCAAGGTATGGGCTCGACTCCTCCTAAATAATGCATTGCCTTAGTGGGGTTCATCAAGTCGTGAGCGGCGGTGGCTCTCTAGCTGCATGTAGTTGGCATGGGCCTTCTGAAGGGAGTGCCTCATCGAGACTGGGGAGATGCGACCCAAGAGTAGTCCCTCTGACTATACATCCGGCAGGCTATGGTCATATATCCAATACTTTCCAGCCTATCTGCAAAGTATGCACAGGAGGGGCGGATGGAGTGGACTACCCAACGGCCATGTTCTTATTCCATCCAAATCAATTTGCCATGAATTTTGTACATTAACCACGGAGACCCTAAATTGTCGGTCGATCCCCCATGATTACGAGCTTAGGTAGGATTTCCGTATTGATGTTGTTGTTGTATCTGCTAGGATATGATGTGGTTATAGTGATCCCATCCTTGAGATGGTTATGTATTTGATGTGATGTGATGGTTTTATGCTTATATTTATGCGCTTCCGCATCTAGATAGATCCAGGGAGGCGGAAGGAATAACCGTCTATTATTCCCTATCGGGTTCTTGCTGCGCCATCAAGAGCTCGATGATAGGTAGACGACCTCGTATTAAGCGGGCTTGTCGACAAGAGGAATGAACTCAGTTCTATACATGCGGGGCATTTTATATCTGCGGGGGCGTCACAATGGTATCGAGCAATGATATTGGTTGACCAAGTTCGAGCAGCGGCTATTTCCTTGTAGTACTAATGGTCTAGATATTTGGTCTTGGAGCTGAAATTCCAAGCAAGAGCCTCGAATAGTGGGAGAATTGTTTTTCCCATCATAGTATAAGCAATAAACTAAATTATGTTGTAATTATGTGTATTAATGATAGTAAGACTTAGAAATTGTTTGCGATTACCATTCTGGGACGTGACTACCCAAAATGCGCCCGAGGACCATCTGAGGAATCTCGAGATGACCTCTTTGGTTCAGGCGCCGCCATGATACTAAACCACGAGTTAACCAAGAATAGTAAGTTTAACTAGTAATGTGATAGGTTAAGCTAGCTTAAAATCTGGCCAGGCTAGGAAGACCCTATCGAACAGGCGCGAGAAGTAGTAGGAAACAATAAATTGAGGGTGCGAAAAAGGGCCAATACTTACGCCGTGCACCCAGCACCCAACTAGGAATCTCAATCGGCCTCCTGGCGCATGCTGTGAGTAGTTGACCAATTACTGTTGATCGTTGACTTTTTTTAGGTCAAATTGTTTTGTATAATTGAAGGATTTGAACCCCTATCCTCTTGGCAGCCTATGACCTTACCAATATACTAAGAGCACCATGGTATTTATTTGACTTTTATTTCTTATGTAGAGTATGTAACAATTCTAAGGTACGAAAGGGATTTGACCCCTTCACTTCTTGGCTCCCAGGCATCTGTACTTACCATTTAAGCTAGTATGGTAATAGTGTAATTTTTATGCACTTTAATCTACTAAGCAAGATATATAATTCTCTATTACGATTCAAGAAGGATTTGAACCTTCAATATAACCAAACAAACCTCCAGTACTCATGCTGTCGCGAGGAGCACGACTGAGAATCTTACTCGGGCCTGTGGCGCACGCCATGAGTAGTCAAAACTTTGAACCTTTATAACTTGACCTAGACAGCTCCAAATTGCTTCAAATTTGTTGCAATAGGACCATTAGATAGCCTAAACTTATTTATGATCTATAATTAAGCTAGAAATATTATATCCCACCTCAAATAAATCAATTACTCAAACACTAAAAGTTTCAAAACTAGAGTTTGTTTATAAAGCATACCCTATAGGACCTCAGCATAGCAACCCAAGCACAAGTATTGGTACACCACCTCTGCTCATGCCAAAGGCATAAACCTTGACCTAATTTGTTGTCTTGCCAATACAATTTAATTTAGCTGGCACATTGAGAGTCCCTATTGCCGGGATATCTAGAAAAAAAGCTAGAGTCTAGAGCTGCCCAAGTCAGTCCATGTATAGAGTATTGGACCCCCCAAATCAACCTTTGCTAGGATCTTAGAGTATGTCCCAAGCATCATGAAGTCTTAGAAAAACAAAGCCCAGTTCATGCCAGACCACATGTCCTAATGTCCATAGACTTGGAGGCGATAGATATGTCTCTATTAATATTGCCCGAGCCATACCCATTGCTTAGAGAGCCCAGCATGTTGTAGGTGAGCCTTTCAACCCACCATTGACCTGAGCTCTTAAACTCTAGGATACACGAGCATTCGCTTTCAGAGTAGGAGGCCAGGCCCACAGAAGAGCAAGGGGCAACTTAAAGACATTGAAGACCTAGGTGACATACTGATAGACAAAGAGAGGAGACTGAAAAGGCAGACTTGAGAGATGGAACCACAATGGCAAACACCTCTACCAATAAAACAAGTAGCAATGGGAATAATATTGGGTAATGAACAGCATCAAGGGTCTTCTAGATTGTCAAGCTCGACTACCACATCCACGAGCTCACATCGGAAAAGGATCTCGACTTCTTCAGGGCTCGATGCACATGAGTTTCAAAACAAAAAAGCATAAGCAAAGGTAGAAACATACATGTGTAAGAATATGTCGGGGATGGGAAAGTTTGCATTAATGTCATGACCTAGAGTCAGAGAGCATAATCTTGATGAGAGAGAAGAATTCATAAGGACTCAAGAGCCCTTAGAAGCGGAGGTAGGACCACCACGATCTTGCAAGCCTAGGAGCTCAAGGAGATGTCAGCATAGCGTTAACAAAGAAGCAACCAAAGCTGAACAACTACAAAGCACCCAAGGTGACCGGCATGAGCTTCTAGCTCCCTTGCACTAGTAGGAAAACCTTCATGGCTTCATCGGTTCATAAAATAGGAGATCATGATGGAGAAGACACATATCGAGGAAAGGAACATTTCCGACTTGAAGGCCTATATCGACAGGGGCCAAGATCAAGGAGGAGGATAATCTTTTCGAACAAGAGTTCGAGATCGAAAAACACTGGAAACCAAAGAAAAGGCGACTTTCTTTGCTTGGTAGAGTAGTGCGAGACTTCGGTGGACGGATCAAAGGATGGAGGGAGATGACCCAGCCCGGCCGAGTGCAGATCACTCAAAGGCCACGGAAGGAGCTATAGGTGCAATGGGGGCGATCACATTTCATTAGAATTTTTGAGATCATAAATGGGCTTCCTAAGAAACTGACTAAGCTATATAAACTACCAATCAAAAATAGAATCGATGATCCGGTAGCAAAAACAATTATAATTAACTCCTTTGGATGACGTTTTCTAGCATATGTATTGATAGAAGAGTCGAAATGAGTGCTCATTTGGTGAATAGATAGACCTCATTGAGATCATTCTAAGCTTGGGTGATTTGCATATCTTTTAACCCCATGGGATAGTAAAAAATGTTAAAACTATTCGTTTTTGAAGTTTTGACAATCATAAGTGCTTAAAATGTGTGCAAAGCACCCAAGGTTGAAAAGATCTCAATGAGATCTATCTAGTGCACCAAGCGTAAAGCTCATTTAGAATTTTAATCAACATTTATGCTAGAAAATGTGATCGATGATTTAAGCTATTGGTTGGATTGGACCCGTCGGTTGTTAGTTCATTCTTCTTCATTTTGGCTTAGTTGGCATGTTTTGAAGGCTCTTTTTAATCCCAAAAAATTTCTAATGCGAGCACTGAGGAAAAACATCTCACAATGAGGCAAAGTCAAAACAGCGAGGAGTCCGTTCGAAGTTCAACCTTCGGAGAAATGACTTTACTTTGTCTGTCATCATCATGGGAAACTTCAAATGCATGCAGGCGGCTTGCTACATCAACAGTGATCCTACTCAAGCGTCAATGGCACTGCACATCTTCGACTTTGCAACTACACGCGGTATGTAAGGATGTTGAGCAATCTTTGAATTCCACCACGACGGGTAAACACATTAAGGAGAAGCAATCTCTACTCAAGGGTTCACATGAGGAACATTACGTGCAAACTTGGGATGAAGAGCTTCGGTCGGATAGGAAGGTCAAATATAGTAGCAGACATCTCAAAGGAATCTGGAGTTAACAAGAACATGGAATATGCAACAACTAAGAAGAATCAAACATGGTAGGAGGAAGGAAACCCCTAAAGGAGTGTAAACATTTAAGTATATTCTCTTATGTAATTTGGAAAAAAGATGAATTGAAATGCCAATGTAAGTATGTATATTGCTTACGGTTGTTCATTATATTTTGTTAATGCACATTACGTTTTGATAATTATATTCACTTGACATATTTTTTGAACTCCATTGCCATTATTCAATAATCATAATGTGATATGAATAATGCGGTTTGACTCCTACAAGAAGGCGTTGAGGAATGAGTGAGAGCATTGGCTCAAATATATTCCTTGATTACATGGTCGAGAGACTCATCTAGAAGATGAATTGTAGATAGCATGGCGAGGGTATTCTTGAAAAAAAAATTTGAGGGCCATCAAAATGGGGGGGTGCGTGTAGCCACGAGAGTTTTGTGCCATCAGGCCACCATCAAATGTCGATCGGGATGTCCATTTGATAACACCCTAGGGTGTTATAGATAGCTTGATCGCGTTATAGCTCGATAACACCTGCCCGATCAAGATTGATCTCGAATTGTTCGATCACTATAAACTTGAGGGGGGCACTATGCTGGGTTTAATAGCAAGAATAGGCACTTAAGTTGAGATTTTCTTTGTCTTGCAGTTAAGATATTCTACAAGTAACTTTTGGTCATACCTTTATGGTCTCATTATTCACGTGCTATCGTGGTGCATCTATTGTTTTGGGATGGTTGTCCTTGTGGGTCAGTGTTGAAAAAACATTTTATGTCCCATCAGAAAATTTTCTATGGTTATTTTGACCCGGTCGGATAAAGCGGAACTTTCTATTCTCTTAATAGAAAACCTTAAGAAAAATTATCGAAAAGATTCTATGTTACACTAACCCAATAGGAAATTTTCCATTTCAACCGGTTGGTTTACAGTGTTCCCGGACTTTTTGCCCAACAGCGATTGGGTCCCATGCTTTACCTACTATGGACGATAAAGATCAATTCCATTAATAAAAAAATACTCTCGAGAATATTTTCCATCTTTGAAGACTATTATAGCAAGATATTTTGCTTTTCAATACGTACTTAGACATGGGATAGTAAATTGGTATGGAGAAATTGAAAATCATTCATAAACCTACGCTAGTTAATATAAGATAAGATAAGATAAATTTTTCGTCCACGGAACCTAAGGGTTATGGGACCAAAAAAAAAAACAAAAAAACCACCGCAGTTAAGTTTTAAAAATGCGAAACAAATTACAAAAGACAAAACAATTATGAACTACAAAATATGCCTTTGTATCTTCTCATATACTGGTTTGCTTATATAATAAAGTCTGGCGTCTTAAAAATAAAAAAAAAAAAATGACACAAGACCATATCTATAGTTGTTTGATAGAGTTACTCTTGACAATGTTTTTTTTTTTAGTATATCAGTAACCACTCAGGCGATTCTCCCATGGGTCCATTTCATGAATAACCACTATGGCATTTAAATTGGTACAGAAAACAATGCTACAACTACTTCCAACTTCTCTATGGCATGTGAGAACATAAACAACGTTTGCATATTTAAAAAGTGGTGTTGAAATACCAATCTACACACCACCACGGATTTAATAAACTATGCTATTTTCAAAAAAACCAACGCATGAATTATCTTTGAAACCATGTAATAAACTAATGTGGTTTTTAGTAAGCTATGTTATAACATAAAATCTTAATGAATAACCACATCTTAGTCATAAAAATCACTATGTTATGGGTTTTTTTAGAATAAATTTTTTAGCATAAAAAACACATCTATAATCGTTTTTCAGTGGTTTATTATAGTAATTAATTTGTTGGGTGCCTTGTGATGGCGGCGCGTCACCTCTTCTACCTAGGCACTACCTTTTGAATTGATATATGCATATTGTATGTGTGAGATAATTTTCAGGTGGGAGGGGTCCGTAGAAAAATTTTCGACGGACCCGCCGGCCTTGGCGGGCGCTTTCGCGATAGAATCCTGACCTTTGAAAATATCAAACATAATAAACGGCAGGCGATTTATGTATGTACATGTGGCATCTAAGGCTAGCAGGCTGTGGCATCTTCTTTGCGCAAAGCAATGCCATTTATTAGCCAGAACGTGAGTCCTTCGCCAGAGTAGATCAATGAAATATCCTTGAAGGACATGCAAGATCGACAAGAAACAAGAAGAGATGAAATCGAGGAAAAACAAACAAATTTTATTTAAGAAGGTATGGACCTCTCCGCCAAAACTTAGGAAAAGCGAGAGGTTGAAGCAATATATCTCAAAGAAAAACGCAAGTAGCGGTGATAGCTTGGAAGAAAACGAATCTGAACATAATAATGGAAGGGTCCTGCCTGCCCAAGCATTAGCTAAACAACATTTTATAGAGCCTTGCTTCCCTACTTTAAAAAGCGGATTTTCCAACAAAAGAACCAATAACAAACTTATTCCCGAAAAGAGGGGAAAAGGGGGCCATATTCTTCCATAGCCCGGTTAAAAAGGCGCCACTCATGGCATGGCCTCATCTTTATTCAGTACATTTGGAGGCTTGCGCGGGAATAACTTCGATCAGAAGAAAAATGAAGCTTTCTTCCTTCCGCTTAGGATATGAAGCTTCTCCCAAAAGGCGCTTTGTTCTTTGGAGCATTCTTGTCCATGCAAGAAGCAGAGAACGTTCTAGAATGAAGTGTTCTTCTCAGGCAAGAAGAGAGAGAATGGGCGGAAAAATAAATAGCGCCGCTTTAAAAAAAAAGTGAAATTTTATGGGTTATAAAAGTTCTGCAGAATATGAGTAATTCGCCCAGGCGTTTATTATTACGTTAATGATAAAATGGTACCTACATTTCAAACATTATTTATGAGCAACAATACTTGCATTCTCCACCTGGTGATTATTCTGCAAAATAGATCATGTATGGTATCGTACATACAACTCTTATACGCTATGTGATCCAAAGTGTAGTCAATGTACATTATGATTTTTGTCCTATACCTTTTACAACTTGTAAGGTGTGGTGCCTACATAATGTCAATTTCGAAGATAAGGTTAGAGCAGTCCTTATTAGACACCTACCTCGAGGCTTAAAACAAGAATAATTCATTACATGTAGGACATAGTCTTCTTTATTGAACATTGTAGGGCATAGTCATGCTTTGAAATTCTCTATATGACTTGACGAAGGACTTGAAGACTGGTGGAGAGGGACGAGGACGAGAACGAGGGATACAACAATAACATTGATTTTTTGGATCTTGCCCCTCGAATTACCTTACATTTTTGCACTCTGTGCACCATCAAACTTAAGACATATTTGTCTTAAGACTAGTGTGTTATGTAATGTCTAGGGAAGTGATATCAATTATTATAAGGCCTACAATGTGTCTACACGATGTCATCCAGCATCGGCCCATCTCAGATTATGTCCCATGGTTGATTTTTTTACAATCAGAGCGGGTGTAATTGTGTCCCCTATACCTATTCTGAAGAGGTAATTTTTAAGGGATTTGAATATTTGTAATGGTGAAATTTTTTGGCGGCCGCTTGATGGCGGGTGGTCCACGGCGGTCTTTCATGAGCAGCGGCGCGGAAAATTTCTCTGAGAATTTTGATCCTTTAAATTTTCCCACAAAATTAAGGGGTTTCAAATTTCCCCAGATTCTTTCTTAAAGGTTTCCGGTAAACCTTCTCTAGCATTTCAAACAGCGGGGAGAAGATGTTGCCAGTCAATTGCGGTTTTCGACTTGAAAAAACAAGTCATTTAAATTGTGAAAATTTGAAATTTTACTTGTTTTTCGTTTGATGTCTATTACTGCAAGGGCTCTAAGAGGCCATTACGAGACTCTTGTTTCATAACCTCTGAGACCCTAAAATTTCCCAAGATTTTGTAGGATGTTGAGCAATCGAGATTCCACCTGACGGGTAAACATTAAGGAGAAGCAATCTCTCAAGGGTTCACATCGAGAACGTGTGCAAACTTGGGATGAAGAGCTCGGTCGGATAGGAAAGGTCAAATATGTGCTTGACATCTCAAGGAATCCTGGAGTTAACAAGAACATGGAATATGCAACAACTAAAAAGGTCAAACATGTGGTAGGAGGAAGGGAAACCCTAAAAAGGAGTGTAAACATTTAAGTATATTCTCTTATGTAATTTGGAAAAAAGATGAATTGAAAATGCCAATGTAAGTATGTATATTGCTTCTGGTTGTTCATTATATTTTGTTAATGCACATTCTCGGTTTTGATAATTATATTCACTTGACATATTTTGAACTCCATTGCCATTATTCAATAATCATAATGTGATATGAATAATGCGGTTTGACTCCTACAAGAAGACGTTGAGGAATGAGTGAGAGAGCATTAGCTCAAATATATTCCTTTGATTACATGGCTGAGACTCATCTCAAGATGGTGTAGATAACGCTTCGCCCGAGGGTGTTCTTGAAAAAATTTGAGGGCCATCAAAATGGCGAGGGTGTGCGGTAGCCCCGAGAGTTTTGTGCCATCAGAAACCACCATCAAAATCGATCCGGATCTGTCCATTTGATAACACCCTAGGGTGTTATGGAGTAGCAAAGGCGCTATAGCTCAAGAACACAATCGATCAAGATTGATCTGAACTGTTCGATCACTATAAACTTGAGGGGCACTATGCTAAGGTTTAATAGCAAGAATAGCGCACTTAAGTTGAGATTTTCTTTGTCTTGCAGTTAAGATATTCTACAAGTAACTTTTGGTCATACCTTTATGGTCTCATTATTCACGTGCTATCGTGGTGCATCTATTGTTTTGGGATGGTTGTCCTTGTGGGTCCAGTGTTGAAAAAACATTTTATGTCCCATCGAAAAATTTTCTATGGTTATTTTGACCAGTCGGATAAAGCCAGAACTTTCTATTCTCTTAATAGAAAACCTTAAGAAAAATTATCGAAAAGATTCCTATGTTACACTAACCCAATAGGAAATTTTCCATTTTCAACCGGTTGGTTTACAGTGTTCCCTGGACTTTGCCCAACACTGATTGGGTCCCATGCTTTACCTACTATGGACGATAAAGATCAATTCCATTAATAAAAAAATACTCTCGAGAATATTTTCCATCTTTGAAGACTATTATAGCAAGATATTTTGCTTTTCAATACGTACTTAGACATGGGATAGTAAATTGGTATGGAGAAATTGAAAATCATTCATAAACCTCTGCTAGTTAATATAAGATAAGATAAGATAAATTTTTACGTCCACGGGAACCCAACGGGTTATGGGACGGCAAAAACAAAACCACACAGAAAACCACACAGATTTAAGTTTTAAAAATGCGAAACAAATTACAAAAGACAAAACAATTATGAACTACAAAATATGCCTTTGTATCTTCTCATATACTGGTTTGCTTATATAATAAAGTCTGGCGTACTTCAAAAAATAAAAATAAAAAATGACACAAGACCATATCTATAGTTGTTTGATAGGAGTTACTCTTGACAATGTTTTTTTTAGTATATCAGTAACCACTCAGGCGGTCTCCCATGGGTCCATTACATGAATAACCACTATGGCATTTAAATTGGTACAGAAAACAATGCTACAACTACTTCAACTTCTCTATGGCATGTGAGAACATAAACAACGTTTGCATATTTAAAGTGGTGTTGAAATACCAATCTACACACCACCACGGATTTAATAAACTATGCTATTTCAAAAAACCAACATGAATTATGCTGAAACCATGTAATAAACTAATGTCGTTTTTAGTAAGCTATGTTATAACATAAAATCTTAATGAATAACCACATACTAGTCATAAAAATCACTATGTTATGCAGTTTTTTTTAGAATAAAATTTTTAGCATAAAAAACACATCTATAATCGTTTTCCAGTGGTTTATTATAGTAATTAATTTGTTGGGTGCCTTGTGATGGCGACGCAGTCACCTCTTCTACCTAGGCACTACCTTTTGAATTGATATATGCATATTGTATGTGTGAGATAATTTTCAGGTGGGAGGGGTTCCGCCGAAAAATTTTTCGACGGAGCCGCCAGCCTTGGCGGCGCACTCGCGATAGAATCCCGACCGCCTGAAAATATCAAACATAATAAACGCTTGGGCGAATTATGTATGTACATGTGGCATCTAAGCTAGCAGGCTGTGGCATCTTCTGCTGCAAAGCAATGCCGCTGTGCTTGCAACGTGAGTCCTTAAACAGAGTAGATCAATGAAATATCCTTGAAGAGACATGCAAGATCGACAAGAAACAGTACGAAATCGAGGAAAAACAAACAAATTTTATTTAAGAAGGTATGGACCTCCGCAAAACATAGGAAAACAGAGGTTCCGAAGCAATATATCTCAAAGAAAACCTTAAGTAACAGGCAGTAAGCTTGGAAGAAAACGAATCCTGAACATAATAATGGAAGGGTCCTGCTCAGCGCTGCCCCAAACAGTAGCTAAAACAACATTTTATAGAGCCTTGCTTCCCCTACTTTAAAAAAAGCTTCAGATTTTCCAACAAAAGAACCAATAGCAAACTTATTCCTGCAAAGAATTGGAAAAAGAGGGGCCATATTCTTCACGCAAGCAGTTAAGCTGCCACTCTGGCATGGCCTCATACTGTTCAGTACATTTGGACGCTTGCTGCAGAATAACTTCAACAGAAGAAAAATGAAGCTTTCTTCCTTCCGCTTAGGATATGAAGCTTCTCCACAAGGCGCTTCGCTGTTCTGGAGCATTCTTGTCCATGCAAGAAGCAGAGAACGTTCTAGAATGAAGCGTTCTTCTCCAGGCAAGAAGCAGAGAATGAGGCGGCGAAAAATAGCGCCGCCGCTTTAAAAAAAAAGGGGAAATTTTATGGGTTATAAAAGTTGCAGAATATGAGTAATTCGCCCAGGCGTTTATTACGTTAATGATAAAATGGTACCTACATTTCAAACATTATTTATGAGCAACAATACTTGCATTCTCCACCTGAGTGATTATTCTGCAAAATAGATCATGTATAGTATCGTACATACAACTCTTATACGCTATGTGATCCAAAGTGTAGTCAATGTACATTATGATTTTTTTTTGTCCTATACCTTTTACAACTTGTAAGGTGGTGCCTACATAATGTCAATTTCGAAGATAGGTTAGAGCAGTCCTTATTAGACACCTACCTCGAGGCTTAAAGACAAGAATAATTCATTACATGTAGGACATAGTCTTCTTTATTGAACGTGTAGGGCATAGTCATGCTTTGAAATTCTCTATGACTTGACGAAGGACTTGAAGACTGGTGGAGAGGGACGAGGACGAGAACGAGGGATACAACAATAACATTGATTTTTGGATCTTGCCCTCAATTACCTTACATTTTTTGCACTCTGTGCACCATCAAACTTAAGACATATTTGTCTTAAGACTAGTGTGTTATGTAATGTCTAGGGGAAGTGATATCAGATTATTATAGGCCCTACAATGTGTCTACACGATGTCATCCAGCATCGGCCCATCTCAAAGATTATGTCCCATGGTTGATTTTTACAATCAGACGGGTGTAATTGTGTCCCCTATACCTATTACAGAAGAGGTAATTTTAAGGGACTGAATATTTCGTGGTGAAATTTTTTGGCGGCAGCCGGTAGCGGGTGGTCCACGAGTTGTCGCTTCATGGACTTTGGCGTCGCGGTGAAAATTTCTCTCGAAATTTTTCAGTCCTTTAAATTTTCCTTACAAAAATTAAGGGGTTTCAAATTTCCCCCCGATTCTTTTTTCCGGGTTTCCAAAGCAAACCTTCTCTAGCAGTCCGCTTAGCGTGGGGAGGAAGATCACCGGCAGATCAATTGCGATTTTCGACTTGAAAAAAAACAAGTCATTTCGCGGGCTTAAAATTTGAAGCCCCCCTTTTTTTCGTTTGATGTGCCGCAAGGGCTCCTAAGAGGCCATTACATCGGGCCTCTTCACTCCAGAACCCACTGAGACCCTAAAATTTCCCAAGATTTCAGAATTCCGTTTTTTTTTTAATTAATTAAGGAATCCCCCGTTTTTTTGGGTTGCCCGTAGGGGCAACCCTCTTATTGGAGGGTGGAGTGACGTATAGAAGGCCTTGATTTATTTTAAGTATGATATGTCATAGAAAATTCTGTATACGCGGTTGCGATTGCTTGGTTTTTTTAGGGTTTTGTGAGACTCAGTGACACTTGAATGGCCAAGATTCGTTTGGTATGGACGATAGAGATTGTTTGGGTCTTGGAGCTATGGCTATGCAAACCCCTCCCGTGATAACGATGGCATGGGCTTAGGGCAGCAGCAAAAAGGCGTCTGTAATATCTTCTACAATCATACCCCGGCGTTTACTTCTTGCTTTAGTTAAAGTTATGGAGCTCTCTCGCCCATGGCTGCAAAAGAGCATGGGCTGATGTCTCGCCTCGGCAATGCCTTCTCCAGCCCCATCAGAGCCTCCTTCGAATGCGTTGTGTTTCTCCCGAAAATGGGGAATCTATGTTCTTACAGAGCCTGATTTATGCAGATTGGAATGGTTTCAACCAGTCGGCAATAATCCCAGTTCCTTGAGATATTTGGGACCTACCTACCATCTTTGAGACCTCTATTCTTTGACTTTCTGAACCGTGATATTTTTGCCGAAGTTGTAGAGCATGGATCGAATAATAGAGCGGTTTGAAATTAGTTCTTTGTAGCCTTAGATGGAGCAAGGGCGGAGCCGACATGTAAAGACCTCTCGCCTTTGCCCCAAAATTGCCATTATCGGTGGCCTACCTACATTTCACGATTGTTTAAGAAGAGTGCTTAGTTTCGTACAGCTAAGAACGAAAAACACGTAAACGGGTATGTTCTTATCCAAAGATGTCTGCAGTGTTTCAAAACCCCGTGTTTTTTAAGATATTGGCCGCAAGGCACTATCTCTTGAAACTTTTGCATTTTGTAATACCATGAGCTAATTGCTAGTTCCTAACACCGCTTTCATTCCAATTGCACGATTTGCTAAATTTATATTCTACTTTGCACTCATGGCTTTGCTTCTTTTTGCATCATGCTCTTGCCATGGCATTTCTTTGAGTTGATGAAGACACTTCGACATTCTTCAAAAGATGTTTTTGAGGCCTTGTTTAATGTATCATAAGTCTTAAGCACGTAGTCCGATATCCGTTGTTTTCTTGGACCAGCTTTTTGTGTTGAGGGCAGAGGTTTCTTTTGCCATGCTACATCATGCTTCGTGCATTAAATATTCGCAACGATGTCGTCAAGCCAAGCAGTGAATATTTTGTTTTATGTGGTTTCTCACAAAATGAAGGTTCGGGGAACACGTGTTGGTGGTAATATGATGTTGACATTACAATGTAATTTGAATATTAATGATGTTTGATGTTTGATGCTTTGTATGCGAGGAAGCGCACCAAGAAAGGCCGAAGTTGCAATTCTACTTCAAGCCGGTCAAGCAAAGGGTTCACGTTTTCCATTATCTCCGCAGCTCAAACTCAAGAGGTTCCTGGTTGGCACGAGCTAAAAAATTGGAGACAATGAAGTTGCCATATTTTATCTCTTCGTGGTATAACATTGCTATGATTAGATTTTTTTGAGTTCAGGGAAAGCTAAATTGAATGTATGGGACTCAAAATGCGAGAATCTTGATCTTTTGATGTAAATAATCAGCGATTCGAGCCAAGTTGCATATGAATGCCCTTTATGGGGCAGGCCACACCATCTGTTTCTTGTGAAGCATATTTTATATATGAACAAAAGTGGTGCATTTCGAAAGCATATATATGTTTCATAGGGTAGAAATCTTCTTTGAAAGTTTGTAAAATTATAAAGTTATGGTAATAGCCATTCGGATCGGGATCATGGCAATTTATCTTTGGGGCCCGGTTTGGAAGCAAAAGGACATCCGAGGATATTGGGTTCAATGAAGGACATGAAAATCCTTCGGATGTTATTAACATTAAAAAGTATGGATCAGAAATGTTTCCTTGAGCGCAAAGCCTAATCATAATTCACTAGTGAGATTGCAGAAAAGATCTGATACAAATGATATATCTTCTATGGATTAAATTTGCAAATATCTATTATGATTGACATGCTTTCTCGGCTTGAGCAAATGATGTCGCCTAGTTGCGACAAGGTATTTTCTTATATATCTTTGTTATGAGCAAAGATTCCACATGGTTTGTTTTTGTTACGGGCCACGTGCATTTCGTCAAAATTGGACAAAACAGATACAAGTCACCGTATTCAACAGGATGGCTTTCGAAATTGCAATGTAGTATTTGTTGTACATGAAAATTGTTGCATGTAGCAATTGTTCGTTTTCAAAATTGTTGCATGCAGCAACGTAGCATTTTAATAATTTTTATATAAAAATTGTTGCCAATAGCAATATAGTATTTGTTGACATTTCAAAAATGGTAGCATTTGTTGACATTTTCAATAATTTGTTAGACACTAGTGGACTAAGGACAAATGGAAAGTGAGGACATAAACTTTAGCCGTCCTCCAAGGCTAGGCGGAGTCTTGGCGAGGACTATCTACCGTGGAGTTACCATTGAAAACAACATATTTGAGCTTACACCCGAGCAGGTAGTGGTTGTTTCATTGTTTCTTGGCATTTTGCATTTGGTGTAGGTATATACTATTCGTTGTGCTCCCAAGACATTCGCAAGGCGGGTGAAGGAAAACAGGCTCAATGTGTGAGTCGATTCATTGGCCTGGATGTAGCACCCCCTGCTGGACCATGCCATCATCTTTTATGAGTACAACCATTAATTTGTGGCAGGATTCTTGGTGATGTCTTCATGGGTGTGTATCAATCGTATTTGATTTTGGAAACAAGCGTGTTGGTTTTCGTCTTGGCCCACTTTGACAATGTAAATAGAACCACATTCTCTGTTTTATATGTGGCACTATGGAGTATATCTGATTTGAATAAGTAGGGCTGCCCACAAAGTGACTCCAATGTCTTAGTTTGCACACTTTTTAAGATGCATATACATATATATATGTATATATATATTATGCTTTAACAAGCAACCTTCCCTTAAAGGGATCCATACTCATGATAAATGCAATAAATCTAGGAATTTATAATTTGCATTGATAAAAAACCCATATAATAACCAATATTTTGTTGCATGATGAATTTCCGGTCTAGTCATTCACATAAAAAATCTCGAATCCAAGTGGGAAAAGCTAACCCGCCACTCGTCACAAGACGTAACACGCAGTTAGTACGGTGCCCAAAGATGTGGAAGACAGGTGTCAATGCTTTTTATACAACCCCCCTTGCTATCGGTGTCGAGGAATCAAGAAAGTAATGAGCTAGCCTTGATCATGCATGCAACATAACTACTAATTCCCCAATACTAGTATTTAAGACAAAATGAAAATAAAATGTAAACTCGTATGTTAATCATATTATGCACATATAGCCCCAAATTTCCAAAATACCAACAATCTATTTCCCTCTTTTATTATAAAGCACAAATAATAAGGCCCTTGAACTAATTGAAAATTTCTTAAAGAGGCAAAAAACATGATCAAAATACATCATTCCAACCTGGTTATCGTTGAGTTGTGCTTCGGGCTCCTCTTCAAACCCCATATAGTTGGATTCTCCCACATCTTCCGACATTACGACGATATTTCTATGCTCTAGCAAGGCAAATTACTCATTATTTAGTGTATACTAAACATGAAGAACCGCCAATATGCTATGAACACTTAAACCTCAAAAGGGTAAACCAGGATAGAATGTAGAAAGGATTAAATATTGAATGGTCTTAAAAATTACCTATTTGACGGCTGGATTTGGAATCGAATATGCCTCAGAATAATATGGACAGTCATGAAAAAGCCATCACCACCATGCTGGCAGTATTGCCATGATCTTACTGTGTACTGTTCCAGGAAGGAAGCAAACTGTGATCCAAGTTTAATCAGACAACCACAAGCTACAGATAGATTGAAAACGAAATTTCTACCTTATAGCAATGCTGATTAAGTCTATCAGAATCTCTTCCGGAACAGAAGCTTTTTTATTCAATCAAAAATGGCGAATCCTTCCCAGTGGATTTGCTTTACCCTGTAGCATACAACATCCAATATGAGCATCTAAATTCAATATTTCAGATAGACAATGAACATATGTTCAGATTCTACCTTATCACAGCTCTGATAGAAACCCCAGGGTAACAGAATCCTTCACTGATTTGTAAAGCCAGAGTACAAGTAACAGCCCTTTTTCACCTGCAACTGCTCAAGATTGAGCAACTATGAGCAAATCGGCCATGCACAGGTCAAATCCGGCCATGGCCACAGATTACTCAGCTGTTATTGGGCGGATCATGTGGATCCGGAACTCACAGGTCGCGGCCTGTACAGGCCCGACCACTTTTATATATTTTTTTCTTTTCTTTGGCTTTTCCAATTCCAATAAACCTTTACGATTCCAATTCCATCCTTTTTTTAAAAAAATTCCATATTAGTAATGGTAATAATCTCTAGATCCTTCTTCTACAAGATATCCTTAAGCATAATCCTTTGGATATGGGAAAACCATACAATTATGGAGAAGAGTTAAGCTCCAAATATTTACCTGTCTACTTGCCATATGTTCTCCATGATTTGATTTTTATATTCAAGTTGTTTCTCCATCGGTGCCCCAGGGGTGCAAGCATTTTGAATAGTTTTTCTAACCATGGTCTTAAGCCTGTGCAGGCAAAAACCATTGGCCACGAACACATCCAATGTTCTCCCTAGTTCCACCAAAAATTCTTCAGGCCGATTACATAAATATAATAAAATAATCACTTGTGCAATCACAAGGTTGTAGCACTGGCTAATTTTCCTGTTAGATGCTAATTGTATAAACTGAATATACTTAAACGGAAGCAATCTTCTCTTATCAAACCTCGTCGTAACATACAAACCTTCTGCTTGATTAATAACTTGAATATGCAAGTTTAAAAAGTTACATCTAGGGAGTGTGGCCTCATATTCGGGAATAATTGGTTTGCTATCTCCTTTTTAATATCCAGAACTCCGTTGGATAGATCCAAAACGGATTATCAACAACTCTTGGTTGTAACGAGGATCAATAAATAGGTCCATTATTGGATTATTTATTGCCCCAAGTCATCCATATATCTATAATTTCCTATAAACAATGCCAGAATCTGTTTTCCCCAGTTTTAAGTCTCTCCCTATAAATTTATATTCGTAAAACATAAGGTACATGTTACACCATAAAGGAGAACATGAGAACCCCCATAGGGATACCTCTAATTTGTTTCCATACTCTATCCCCCACTTGTATACCCAGTTAGCAAGAAGATAATTATTCATGGTAATGAGATCTTGGGGTGTAAGTTCAAAATAAGATTCCAGTTTAGGAATATTCTTTCTCCGTGACACTTTATACTTTGTTTCCCCATGGTGAGCGATGTAACTTTAGAGGATGCCTCGGATGGAATGCCTTATAAAATAATGTTTCACAAAATAGTAGTGATCCCATCTTCTCCAAAAAGGGGTATAGACTCATAACATCGCGTAATATCCGCAACCCATGTGTTACTTATACTATGAGGCAAATTGATTACTAGGTCTATAGTGGAATCAATCCACCAAAAAGATCTAGTATGCACCCCATGAACCTTTTTTAATCTTAGAGTCTAATGTCCAACACATCTCTTTGAATATGGGACCATTGCTTGTATAATGGGTTATACACTTGGCCATATCCGAAAAAATACAACACGATGCATTAGTTAACCATCCGAATTTCTTTTTTATGGACTTTGTATGTTGCCATTAAATAGGGTAACCCTAGTTTATTATCCACCTTCACTTTAGCAATCTCTTTCATTTTATACAAACACGCATACTTGACTGCTATAGGTGAACTGGGGTAACCATCCTCGTCATAACACATAGCAAAATCCGTACTTTGGACTCTTCTAATGGTTTTGAATATAATTTTTGCAAATAAAGACAGGGAGTATTCTCGCCTTTATCCGCACTTAAATATACAAATGTTCTTTAAGCCATTCTTTTCCATATTATATTCAAGTGTAGTTCCTTTTAGGAACCTAATTCTTTTCTTTTGTCCTTATTTGCCTCATTAACCAATTGTTTGATCTTCCTATTAATAAATGCTTTAGCATCATCAATCCTGGATGTATGGAATTCTCCAAATTGGTATTCCAGAAGTTGAATGGTTTGTTCCCATGCTTTAAGAATCTCCATAATAACAAGGCCCGTATTAGGTTCCTTAAGATGGATATGGTTTAAACCATATTTTATATCATCCCTTGTAAAATGACAAATGTCTATGGAGAGTGTTGTAACATGTTTACAACCATCTTCCCCAACTTCCGTGAATGGCTCAATATATATTGAAGGACTAAAGCCAAAAAGTTTATTAATCAGAGAAAAAGTACAAAATTTACATGTCTCATCTCTGTGTAAGCACAAAAATATGCCACAGGAGCACGAGCCTGGAGCACAATGTACTTACTCCAGAATAGGAGACTAATGATAAGAATTAATTCGAAGATACTGAATCCAGATGTGTTCCATCAGTTCTGAGTCAAGAGGAGAACACTCGTAGGCTGTCAATATCTTTTTCTGGGCCACCGTAATAACACTGTGTGCAGAAGAATAAATGCCTTGAAAGATATGAGGTGCGGGCGGCTCCCATATTGACCATAGGAGCCAACCGGAACCAAGATGAAATGCCATTTGTTTAGCTGAAGGCCATGCGTTGGGATAGGACGCCAAAAGAATGCATCGGCAGTGATGCACGTAGAATGACGGAGGTGAACTTCTAAGCTTTTGAAATGTAACATTTTCCCTCCCTTTGCAATTGGGGTAATTACACTATTATGTTCATTCGTGTTTTGGTATAATAGTTACACAATGAAGTTGGGAGTTTCAAATTTTCCATTTTATTTGTTATTAAAAATTCCATATTATTTCATTGTTTTTATGTTTTATCAATCTGGAATTAGGCCTAAAGCTTCCATGATTGTAGTTCTTGATCTTGGTACGATGGCCCATGGCATATGGCATATGGCATTTCCAAACAATGATTTATCAAGATATGTCATTTGAACAAATAACCATCATTCAATTAAATTGGGATTATGTCTGGTCCAAAATCGCGCCGAATAGGCTTATTATAGGCCATTTTAGCTATATAACCATGTGTTGAATTTGATGAAACTTGTAAAATACGATGGAATTTAACCTAAAAATTTTATGTTTTGGCAACATAAAACCTAAAAATTGCATATTTTAAACACAATTATCCCAAGAATGAAATTTGTAGAGTAAAATAACAAGTATATTTGAATAACTAACTCGCAAGCAAGTCCTTATTTTGAAATGAAAATCGCTACCGGGCGCGATTTTGTGGACATAAACATACTACATTTATGCATTCAACTCAAATATTTATACAAACAATAAAATTTATGTCCTACAAAATGGTCAAAGCAGACGATTTTACAAACGTGAAGAGTCTTTATAATGCTCCCCGATGCGATTTTATCCCGCCCAAAATACTTAAAATGTCCTACAAAATAGTTAAAAAAAACCAGTTTTAGAGAAAAATAATAACAAATTCAAAGTAGGTCGGATTTGACAGTTAGATCATGCCCAACCCCAAAGCCCCTTCAATAATTGTGATTTTGAGCAATTTTGGGCTGATTCAACATCGAAATTTGTATTGCAGCAAGCAAAGCGTGGAATCAAGTCAAAATTACAAGGGCTTCTCTCCAAAGAACGGACTATTACCATCCCTGCCGAGTCTACCTAGCAATAACAGAGTAATATCTAGAAGAGATAGATATTGGTAGTATCTAGAAGAGATAACAGAGTAATATCTAGAAGAGATAGATATTGGCGTCTGGGCTGTGCTCCAAGTGCTTCATCCACCAGTGTTCCATCCGTCAGTGCTCCAAGCGCTCCACCTGTTACAGTTCGATTTGGAAAAGCTCGATGGAAAACCCCTGTGGAAAAGCTCGATGTGGAAAGCCCGTGGGAAAACCTAATCCGATATGGTAAAAGAGGCGTGGACCTCTTTGTTGAGAAACTAAGAAACACAAAATAAAAATCAAGGCGAGCAACTAAAAGTTTAAGAGGGAGTAAAAAAGAAAAGGGACGGGCGGAATTTAGAGGAGGGAAAAAATAAGGAGAGGGAGCAAAAAGAATAGGAGACGAAAAAAAAGGGGGGAAAAAAAACTGACCAAGGGAATCTGAAATTTGAAAATTGAAAACGAAAACAAGAAAGGCGGATGGAGAGAAAAAAAAAAAAATGGCTGACGGGGAATAAAAACAAAAAAAAAACGCGGACGGAAAAAAGTACTAAAAATTAAGACATATTCTCAATTTTTTTTGAATGATGGTTAAATCATCCCTCTCGCTTTTTAAATCATCAGACGTATACATGAATGAAGATGTTAGAATAAAAGAACTTTTGAACCTAGGCTAATAATACAAGAAAGTCATTGCTAATTTTAAAGCTCTCTGAATAAATCCACTATTAACATCCAATCCCATAGGTTATGCCATACTTTTATACACAATATTATTCTAAGCACAAGAACGTCTAGAGTAATTGGCGCGATGCATCAATGGCTCCTCAAAGGGCAATAATGTGGTCTAAATCGGAGATCCTACACTTATTACGTAAGATTTTTAAAGATTTTTCATGGTATTCGTGATGAAAATACAAGAAATGATGGGGATTCCAAAGATGATGCATCTAGGTTTTTTTCTTATGTTGCCGCGTGTGCCCGGGGCACATGGTTTTCTATTCAAGAGTTCAAGCGAGATGCAAGCTATGGCGGATTGATGCGGCAAGCCATCTTGAATTTGCTACAGCTTGGGATTTTAGGCTTCCGTGCTTGATTGCTTGCTGTGGGAAGTTTTTCCCGAGGTTTTTTGTCCACTCGCACTTGAGACGGCCCCAAGAGACTCAGAAAGAGATTGGCAGCTGGCCATAGGAAAATTCGGGCATGGGATTGATTTCGATTCGGATCTTTTCATTGCATGGTCGATTTTGCGGTGGAAGGCTTGGACACTTGCATCTTTGCATCCCTAAACGTGGGCACCACGCCGGGTTCAACTCCCCGCCCCCGCCATGCGCTTAGGAAATGATGCAAGATCTGTTCAGACTCAGGTTGCTCCATTGCTTTTTTCGGGCCGGAGGTTCTCCTCGAGCTTGGGTTTTACTGTGGTTTTTGGTCTCCGAACAAACTAAAGCTTGGTTGTTGCATTTTTAGCATCATATTAGATAGCTATCTATAGAGAAAATGCAGGGCTCAGATATCTACAACGGGATGTGGTTTATCCGGACATAATTTCTGGTTTTTCCAGCCCGGACAACCATCCAAACCCCATCGTGATACCTCATCCGCCAAAGAATGGCCATCAACATGACCCATCCGTGTACTGATATGTACCCCCTCGCCTGGCAAAGACCAAGTACCTTCAGATTCAAGCTTCAGACCTTCAGCTCTGAGCTATTCAAAATGTTCCGGCATTGGGCGATGGATTTATAAGCCCAAACATGATTCAGAATGAGAATGCGAACAATGGGGCCCATTTTTTGCAGCAATATCTTGTATCTTGAAGGTATTTGGTTAATGTTGTATGTTAATCGCTAGTTTTTGAGGAAATGTTCTCCGAGAATGCTCTATTGTGAATAAATCTTCTTCTAGAATGTTCTGTTTTGGAAACTTCTTCCGATTATAAGCAGTTATGCAGATATAGGGTTAGTCCATTGAGACAAAATAGAAGGTGCAGCGGCCATTAAAAGGAATTCCTTCAAAAGCATCTCTGGCGACGAGAACTCACTTTAGTTTCTTAAGCATCCTGCATCTGGTAAGTCTTAGAGATCACAATCTTTTGTAGAAACAAGATTCAAAGCATGCAGCATTTTTGTTTTGAGGTTTCCTTTGTGATTTTCTTAAAATACATGCTTTATTTTTCTGCAGGTGATGGCTCAAGCATGTAATCGAGAAGGTTTTGTGCTGCAAATTGACAGATTGGGCGCCTTCATCTACCAGCTCTAGGGTTTGTAGGCCATGGGCTTGTTTTCACATTTTAGGAAAAGCTAGAAGGGCCCAAAATCACTAAGGTTAGATTCTTGTCGAAAGTGGTATTTCTGACGCAATTTTTGTGATTTTATGCTGCATTTGCAGCTGCATGATTTTACAGATGTTAAGCATGATTTTTCATCTAATTTAGAAGAATGGGCTTTGAATATTTGCTTGTTACGATAGGATTTTGATGATTTTGGTAATGGATTTTTCAGATGGATAGAGCTTGTATTTTCTTTCGCAAAGGCTTAATGATCTTCTTAATAGTTCTTTTTATCACTCTGTTATGTCCAGATAGTTTCTAGAGTTAAGAAAACAAACAAGGCATATATCAAGGACATGCGGGGCATATATCAAGGACATGGCATATATCAGTCTCAGCTAGTGAAGATACATCATTGCATGGATGCACGCTAAAAATTTGCTAGGCACAGACTTGTAGGGGAAAATCCTCTTCTTATCCAGTGTCTCAAGGTTAATTCTTCTACTGAAAAATTGTAATTTGATTAGTTGTTCTCATGTTTGAACTGGTTCAACCGGGAATTTCCCAAAAAAAGCCTGGATTCAAGCACAGAATGAACCACATGAATTGTCCATAATCAGATCAGATGTTCTTGAACAACTTGAAGGCTCTAGTGTGCAATAGGTAAGCCTGTAACACTCTAAAATATCTATATTTTGATCCCTTTTAAGTGCATATTCTAACTCTTAAATCAAATGCAGGCAATACAAGACAAAAGACTTTATCCTAGACAAATGTGACCTCTAAGAAATGCAAGAATATGCTTCGAGGACCATATGCTTTTCACTAAAACCATTTGTTGTTGAGTTGGAGTTACCACCACAAAGGATAAAAAGAAGACGATTAATTAACATGGTGTGTTCCTCCTAAAGATGGAAAGAGAGGTCGATAATGGTCGGTAATGTTTCCACCAATGATGTTGAACATCATCAGCCAACCTCCCAAGTGTAAGTGGATTAGATAAAAGATTAAAAAAAACATTCATTATGTCTAAGGGTTGTCTTGTAAATATACTAAAAATGAAATGTTGAGCAATTTCCTAAATTTTATTTCCATTCCAACTCTATAGGTATCTCTCATCCCAGTTTTCAAAAACCATACAAGTTGTAAAAAGCTTGTTGATCAACAGTTTTCAAGACAAATAATTTTGTGAAGTAGTTAAATAGATTTTGAGAGTGTGGTTGGATAGCATTTGTTTATTATTATGTACAATATACAAGCAATTATTAGCGCAAAAAAAGTAGGATCTAAAGGGCAACCAAGATGTAGAAGTGTAGTTGCCATTAATAAACCATTGTAAGAAACCAAATGATCAAGTTCTTTAGTAAATGTTTTCTTTGTGGTATGGGTTTTCAAAGTATACTTAGCCTATGTGGATAGGAGCTGAAAAACTTAGTACATACAACCTTGAGCTGCCAATCATGTTCAAGATAGGATTGTATATTGAGTACAAATACTCATGTACAAAATACCCTATGTATTTATCTTAAACATATTTATACCAAAGGGAGTTCTCCACTAATGGTTTATTTGGACAATGGGTGACATTAGGTGGTGGTTTTTCTGGACAAGTCATCTTCTAGGTAGGATTATACGTTGAGTTCAAATATGCATGTCCAAAATACACTATATATTTATACCAACGTTCAGGGGTATGATACGCTGAGTACAAATACTTGTGTACAAAATACACTATGTATTTATACCAAACACATTTATATCAAAGGTGTTGTCCACTAGTGGTTTATTCAGATTTTACAAATACCGCGTGTACAAAATACACTATGTATTTATGCCAAACGATTTATACTTAAGAGTGTTGTCTACTAATGGTTTATCTGGACACTAAGTGGTGGTTTTTCTGGACATTAGGCAGTGGTTTTTCTAGACAAGGCATCTTCATGGTAGGATTATACATTGGGTACAAATACTCATTTCAAAATATACTATGTATTTATACCAAACATATTAATACCAACCAATAGTGGTTTATCCGACACCGGGTGGTGGTTTTTCCCGACACTTTGGATAGTGGTTTTCCCGACAAGTCATGTTCAGGGTAGAATTATACATTGGGTACAAGTATGCATGTACAAAATACACTATGTATTTAAGCCAAACGTATTTACACTTAAGAGTGTTGTCTATAGTGGTTTATCCGACACTGGGGTGGTGGTTTTTCTCGATAATGGATAGTGGTTTTCCGGACAAGTTATGTTCATGGCAAGATTATACATTGGGTACAAATACTCGTGTACAAAATACACTATGTATTTATGCCAAACGTATTTATATTTAAGAGTGTTGTCCACTAGTGGTTTATCTAGACACTAGGTGTTTTTCTGGACATTAGGTAGTGGACAAGTCATCTTCATGGTAGGATTATACATTGGGTACAAATACTCATTTCAAAATATACTATGTATTTATACCAAACATATTTATACCGACTACGTTGTGTCCAGATAAACCACCACTATGTGTCCAGATAAACCAATAGGGTAGTCATTGGCATTGGGTATAAATACTCAAGGTATAAATACTTGGTGTATTTATATCTATGGTATGTGATTCCAAGCCCTACCCATACATTGTCCAGATAAACCACCACTATATGTCCAGATAAACCACCCAATTTGTGTCCAGATAAACCATCACTATGTGTCCAGATAAACCAATAGGGTAGTCATTGACATTGGGTAGAAATACTCAAGGTATAAATACTTGGTGTATTTATACCTATGGTATGTGCTTCCAAGACCTACCCATACATTGTCTAGATAAACCACCACTATGTGTCCAGATAAACCACCCAATATGTGTCCAGATAAACCATTAGGGTAGGCATTGACATGGGGTAGAAATACTCAAGGTATAAATACTTGGTGTATTTATACCTATGGTATGTAATTCCAAGCCCTACCCATACATTGTCCAGATAAACCACCAGATTGTGTCCAGATAAACCACCACTATGTGTCCAGATAAACCATCACTATGTGTCCAGATAAACCAATAGGGTAGTCATTGACATTGGGTATAAATACTCAAGGTATAAATACTTGGTGTATTTATACCTATGGTATGTGATTCCAAGCCCTACCTATACATTGTCCAGATAAACCACCAGATTGTGTCCAGATAAACCACCACTATGTGTCCAGATAAACCATCACTATGTGTCCAGATAAAGCAATAGGGTAGTCATTGACATTGGGTACAAATACTCAAGGTATAAGTACTTGGTGTATTTATACCTATGGTATGTGATTCCAAGTCCTACCCATACATTGTCCAGATAAACCACCACTATGTGTTCAAATAAAACCACCCAATATGTGTCCAGATAAACCCTTAGGGTAGGCATTGACATGGGGTAAAAATACCCAAGGTATAAATACACGGTGTATTTATACCCCATGTTATGTGATTCCAAGCCCTACCCATACATTGTCCTAGATAAACCACCTCCGGATAAACCACCAACTTGTGTCTAGATAAACCACTTGTGTCCGTGATAAAACCACCAACTTGTGTCCAGATAAACCATTAGGGTAGGCATTGACATAGGGTAGAATACTCAAGGTATAAATACTTGATGTATTTATAATCATGTTATGTGATTCCAAGCCCTACCCATACATTGTCCAGATAAACCACCAGATTGTGTCCAGATAAACCACCATCTTGTGTCAAGATAAACCATCACTATGTGTCCAGATAAACCAATAGGGTAGTCATTGACATTGGGTAGAAATACTCAAGGTATAAATACTTGGTGTATTTATACCTATGGTATGTGATTTCCAAGCCCTACCCATACATTGTCCAGATAAACCACCAGATTGTGTCCAGATAAAGCACCACTATGTGTCCAGATAAACTGCCAGATTGTGTCCAGATAAACCACCACTATGTGTCCAAATAAACCATCACTATGTGTCAAGATAAACCAATAGGGTAGTCATTGACATTGGGTAGAAATAATCAAGGTATAAATACTTGGTGTATTTATACTTATGGTATGTGATTCCAAGCCCTACCCATACATTGTCCAGATAAACCACCAGATTGTGTCCAGATAAGCCACCACTATGTGTCCAGATAAACCATCACTATGTGTCTAGATAAACCAACAGGGTAGTCATTGACATTGGGTAGAAATATTCAAGGTATAAAATACTTGGTGTATTTATACCTATGGTATGTGATTCCAAGTCCTACCCATACATTGTCCAGTTTAAATAATTTCTTGAGCACCCCCAATTTTTTAGACTCGGATTGGTTGCCTTAAGCAACCACGGAGGTTCTAAATTCGAGGTTGAAGGTTTTGCCGGGAACACCTTCAACATTTTGGATGTTTTACCACTATGTGTCCAGATAAACCACCCAATATGTGTCCAGATAAACCCTTAGGGTAGGCATTGACATGGGGTAAAAATACCCAAGGTATAAATATTCGGTGTATTTATACCTATGTTATATGATTCCAAGCCCTACCCATACATTGTCCAGATAAACCACCAACTTGTATCCAGATAAACCACTTGTGTCCCAGATAAACCACCAACTTGGCGGATAAACCATTAGGGTAGGCATTGACATAGGGTAGAATACTCAAGGTATAAATACTTGATATATTTATACCTATGTTATGTGATTCCAAACCCATACATTGTCCGAGATAAACCACCAACTTGTGTCCAGATAAACCCCTTGTGTCCAGATAAACCAATAGGGTAGTCATTGGCATTGGGTAGAAATACTCAAGGTATAAATACTTGGTGTATTTATACCTATGGTATGTGATTCCAAGCCCTACCCATACATTGTCCAGATAAACCACCAACCAACGGCCCGGATAAACCACCAATTTGTGTCGGTTAAACCAATAGGGTAGTCATTGGCATTGGGTATAAATACAAATACTCATGTACAAATATATTATACAAATACTCATGTACAAATACATTGGGTACAAATACAAATACTCATGTATAAAGTACACTTGGGATAAGTAGTTAGGATATTTATACTCTACAATGTAATAAAAAACCCACGAATTAACGTCCAGAAAAGTCATGAAGTAATGTGCAAAAAAACCATGAAGTAATGTCCAGAATAACCACTAGATCGGTGTCAGGGAAAAACCAATAGATGGGTGGATAAACCACTTCGGGCGTGACGCGTTCCGAAAACCAATACCTTGTTTTTCAAATTTAAATCGAAGCGGGAAAAGTACAAGTCTTTAATACAACAGGTACACCGGTCAGAATCTGGAAGAATTAATGATTAACGGCCTGCATGTCCGGAAAAACCATCGGATGGCGTTGATGGGGTCATCGAAGATCCTCTGGATGGCCATCATGGGTGCATGGATGCCTGGATGGCTATGGGATGGGTGTCCAGGGCATGTCCGGAAAAACCACCGAAATTATGTCCGGATAAACCACATCTGTTGTAGATATACGGGCGCCCAAAATGCAGAGATAGAGTTTATAAAGCATTTGTAAGCACTTATTGCACCAGCAAAACCTGATTCGGCTTGGTCTTAGGGTGAAGGAGCAAGTAAATGCTTCAGCTTGTAAGGATCAGAAGATTATGTGAGTAAACAAATTCAAATGAAAAACAAAAACAAGCTTCTGGTGAAACAGTGGATCATTTTTTTTATCTCCATTGACCAATGAGGTCAAACCATGGCTGTTTGACCCCATCTCGTTTTGCAGGGAAGGGCTGAGAGAGCCCCATATGGGATATTCCCCATGAAATTCTGCAATCTAATGGCCTCAAATTTTTTACACACACCCCAAACGATAATACACTGAAAATTTCGGATCCCTCTGCTCCGCATGAAGAACGTCTCTGTGTTCCAGGCTGCCATAGCCGGAAGCTGTGCTCCGATCGGAGAACTAGTTTAAATGGACTGGACGGAGGCGAGAACAGAATTATCAGATCCCCCTGTAGTTGGATTTTGAATGGCGGGCAGTGGGAAGAGCCTGAAGAGGATAATATCATGGCTGGCGTTTCTACTAGTGACATTTTTAATCATAGGGGCAGCGATAAAGCCCAGATTTTCCCAAAAATTAATCGACATCTATCAGCTCTTCGGCGGCAGATATTCTGATTTCTTCGCATTGACCCTCTGCAGCGCCCTGTTTGTTGCAGAATTGGGCCGATATTTCAATGTATTTTGGGATTGGCAGGAGATAGTGACGCATCGGATCCTCTCTCCGACTCTACTTTCTCCACTTATAGCAGCGGGAATAACCCTTAGCCCTGCAGATCTCACTCCTCATCTTCATTTCCTTGCTTCATTGTTAGGTTCATGTTGGCGCTCTTCTTACGCTTCTCACGGCTCTGCTGAGCCTGATTTGACTACGCAGCAGCTCGCCTCTCTTTCTCGAATTTCAGAATACGCTTTTACCTCACCAATCTTACGCAATTCGCATCTCCCGAGCTATCAGTTTCTTCTACCCTTTGTGCTAATTATAACCATATGCCGGGCTCATGAAATCTTCCGGCTAAGATGGCAGGATTTTTAAACCGCCAAGAGAGGGTTTGATCGCGATCGACCGCCATTGATCGACGGTCTCTTGGCTGTAAAAAACCACATTCCTTGGCCACAACAAAATAAGTTACTCACCGTGGGTATCCTGGTCGCGAGGGAGATTATAAAAAGCATTTGGAAGATGCCAGAACAAGAACAATTGCATCATAACCAAGAGCAAAACAGAATTGGAAGCATTGGCAAAGGCAGATGGAAATAGAAAGACCAAATGCAAGTGCCGACGAAAAAAGGGGAATTATTGTGGGATTGTTCGAAATCAACGAGGAAGCAATGAGGGAGGCCGGAAATGATGAAGAGATAGTGTCTGAGTTGGGCCCTGCGCTTGCTCTGGTGAAACAATTCTACATTCAAGTATTTGGAGAAAAGTATGAGCGTGCTGCTGCAACAGCGGTGGCCAATAATCTGAAAATATATTGCGATGATGCGTGGAGCGGATACCAGGATGCATTGAAGGCTCAAATGCTGACGTGGATGTTGTTTCGTTGGTTAGATCGGCCCCTTAGAAGTGAGCTGGACAATCCTTTGTGTAACACCCTTGCTGGTGGCCCCTTATACGATTGGATTGACTACCGCAGAGACGTCTACAATAATGACTGTGACTTCATTGCATTCCCAGGTCTCCTCCTCTCGTCGAGATTGGTCCCCTCTACCATTTATTCTCGGCCACTAAATAAACAAGATGTTGCGCACCAGAGGTTGCCCTCCGTTGGCAGAGATGTGTGTTTTGTTGTTTCGTGTCAGGTCTTTTTTTGTGTGAACACTGGGTGTCATTTTTTCTTAGGCCAAGAGTATTGTTTACAAAGTTGTGCATGTCAATTTAAAGAACTGAGGGAGAAAAGAATAACTCTTCAAAGTAATTCATATAAATGATACTGTGCAACGAATAACTCTATGATTTATGGGTACTTAGAGATATCGAACGGACATAGTGAACAAAGTGTTGCACTATGATTTAAGATACATAGACAAATTTTGACGTTGTTATCAGTTTTTACGCGACGCTTTCGCATTTCACCTCACATTCTTGAATTTTACCTCACAATGACAACTCTATTGCCTATTTGGTTGGTACCATTAGCATATGTTCGAGGCCCTTTCCCCTAAGGTCTCCTCCTCTCGTCGAGATCGGCCACTAAATAAACAAGATGCTGCACACCAGAGGTTGCCCTCCATTGGCGCGAATGTGTGTTTTGTCGTTTCGTTTTCTTATGCCAGGAGTTTTGTTTATAGAACCGAGGGGGGAAAGAATAACTCTTCAAAGTAATTTACATAAATGATACTGTGCAACAAATAACTCTATGATTTATGGGTACTTGAGATATCAAACGGGCACAATAAACAAACTATTGCACTATGATTTAAGATACGTAGACAAATTTAGACGTTGACGTTGTTATCAGTTTTTACACGGCATTTTTGCATTTCGCCTCACATTTTTGAGTTTTACCTCACAATGACAACTCTATTAGCTATTTGGTTGGTACTATCAGCATATGTCGAATTATCTCCCTAACTTTTTTTTTTCTGAAATAGAGAAAATAAACACATTATTATATAGCAAGATCTATAGCATCCTTTGAGACAAAAAATGGGTGATTTGATGAAAGCATTTGAAAATCATTAAAGAGCATCCCATTAAGTGGATCAAAGTGGGGCATCCTCTCTTATTCCTCATGGTTAATTCGTTAATATTTATGGCATCAACCCAATCCAAACCACCTCCTTCAATGAAGAAAAGGGAGAGTCAATAATGAATTCAAATTCTAGTTGAAGGGGCTCAAGCTTGGGGTTCTCGTTCCCTAATTCCTGCAATGCCCCATCAGGATCGACATAGGAGAGAGCCAAAAGGCTACTACTAAAAAAGTTCTTGAAATAGAATTCTCATAGACGAGAACTTAGCAGATTGGAATATTATTGAGTTTAGGCCTAGGAATGATAATATTGATCTCTTGCATAACGTATAGGAATATTTTACATAAAAACAAGCAACTGTATACAATGATGTTAATTGTGGATGTGCTGCTCACAACCAAATTGGATGTTTCAGCACTCGCACGAAGTTGATGTCAAAGAGCTCGATGAACTGCACACAGAAAATGACAGCTCGATATAACTTTCTCATAGTATAGCATGTTCAAATTTAGGTTGTCATGGTCCCATGCCATGCGGGACAACTGGAAATGGTTGCTATAGGCACTGTTGTAATACTTTCAAAATTTCATGCAGATATTATCCACACAAGAACTTCAAAAGAATGGATAAAAAAACCTAGGAAAAAAGTGTATGAATTATGTGGCTTGAATGCAAATTAGATTTAGTCATCCAAGCCTATTGCTTTAACATGAATTCCAATGCACTTTCAAAACTTCTTTGCAGGTTTCGACCATTGCTTTTTCCTCGGTGTACATACATGTACAAATAGATTCAATCTTTTCCATGGAAAATCCTGCTTCCTCATTTGCTTGCAGTCTATGATTTTTTGATTAGCCTCCAAGATCCCTTAATTTCATAGCTCTGTTTTACAAAAGCAGTAGAACACAAAGGTGAGCTTCTTCATATTTCATTTTTACATGAAACATGTTCATGATGATGATGATGATCATCATCATCCTCCTCGTCGTCGTCGTCGTCGTTATTATTGTTGTTATTATTATTATTATTTATTATTATTATTATTATTATTATTAAATTAACTTGCTCTCTCAATCTTTTCCATGGAAAATCCTACTTCCTCATTTGATTGCAGTCTCTGATTTGTTGCTTAGCCTCCAAATCCCTCAATTTATAGCTCTGTTTTACAAAAGCAATGGAACACAGAGGCAAGCTTCCTCTTACTTCATTATAACACATGTTCTTAATTAGTCTAATATGATTCAATCTTTTCCATGCATATAGGTATAAATAGATTCAATCTTTTCAATGAAAACTCGTGCTTCCTCATTTGCTTGCAGTCTCTGATTTGTTGCTTATCCTCCAAATCCCTCAATTTCATAGCTCTGTTTTACAAAAGCAGTGGAACACAGAGATGAGCTTCTTCTTATTTTATTTTTACATAAATCATGTTCTTAAATAGTCTCTTTTTTGCATTCATTTTTTTTTTTTTTTTTTTTTTTTTTTTGCTGTTATTCAAGTGGTCCTCCTGGAGATGAATCTAAGAAACAATTGCGATATTGCCTTTCCCCCAAATAGCAATCCTAGGCTTATAGTTATGAATAAAGCACTTCCTCCTCCTCCTAGAAAGAATAGATCCTCCAAACCTCTGATTTCTACTCCAAAGACTCCCAATGCTGACAGAAAACTTGTTAGAGGATGTGCCATCATGGCAATTTTTATTTGACACTATGATGTTTGAAGTTGGCTCATATCATCTATTTGACAATGTCCAGAAAATCCATATGGTAAGTATTATGTGAAAAATTCTACCTGTCAATGTTAGAATTGCCTTCTTCTACAGATGGTGCGCAGTAGACTTACTTTGGAGAAGTTTCATTGCTTGACTTTGCTGAAGGAAACAAATATCAATGGCATGCACCAACATGATGGAATTTGAGCTTTCAACATCTGCTTAACATCTTCCTTAACCTTAGAATCAAGGCCTTAATTAATTGCGACCTCGCATGTCTTGCAAGCAGCTCACATCTACAGGAACAAAACAAAAGTCACTTGACTTAATGAAAAGAGATCAAGGGATATTATCACCATCATCCAAATATGTCTTTTTTAAGTTATGCAGGACTCCAAGAGTCATATTCTTAACATTAGGGAATTTTTGCAGAAATGATAGGTTTTATGCAAGATAAAGGTCACCAAGTTGATGCTTAGCTTTCCACAACTCAGGTTATGTATCGATAAGTCATACATGCATCATACTCAAAGTTAAAGGCAAGGAGCAAAGCACAAAACCATCATTCAATTAAATTGGGATTATGTCTATTCCAAAATCGCGCCGTATAAGCCTTTTATTGACCATTATATTGAATTAACCACACTTTTGCACTGAGTTCATTTTCGGGCTAGGAAGATGCATTTTATGTTGAAATGCAAAGGCATCCAAATATTCGGTGCAAATGACCCATATTATGAAAGAATGTTGGCAATATAAAAAGTAGGAAATTGCTTATTAATTCGTACAATCACCGACGACAACGAAATCTAAACATTGAAATTGTAGTGCTTTACGAATAAATAACAGCAAGCAAGTTGCTACAAAACGATTTTGTGGGTCAAATCGGCGGGCGCGATTTTATTCAAGATAAATAACGATTATAGTGGAACATAAACTTTAAAAACTAATCCGAATCATCGCCGACAAAGGGCTGCAGCGATGCCGAGATCCTGTCGATCATGAACAAACCATGCTCTGGATTCCATATAAGATGGATTACAACATCAAAGGGATCAGGATAGAAGCGGACGAGATTCATAGCAACGACATCAAGCCAGTCCTGAAGTTCTATTTCTAGCTCGCGGCACCTGCAGAGGTCTGCATGGTTCATCTGGCAGGAGCAGAAGGCGGAGGCCGAAGCCGATGGTTTGCATACCTATTTATACACACCTAAATTATTGACGGTATATACATACAAATTATTGCAAGTATAGCAAACCATACACATAATATAAAAGAACAATACGTACACAGAACCAATAATGCTGATATAAGAACACAATATATATTCGAAAGAGGTTGGTGTAAAGTATATTTCATATTCAAAACTTTTTGGAAAGTGTATTTCCTGTATACATATATTTCAAAAAAGTTCCCTTTCTAGAACGATCTTCTCTAGGTCCCTATCAATTTCCCCTGTCCGATTAAGTTGCGGGTATAGTGTTTGTATCTCTTCGACCGTTTTTCCTGTAGCTATTTCGTGCAAGATACTGACAAAACGAAGCAGGAAGTCATCTTTGTCAAAATCTTCAGGATGATAGGATGGTGGATTTAGTGATCGCGGGATCGATTGAAGCAACACTTCAAGGTGTCATCATCAACTATAATGATGTCTTCCTTCTCCTGAACGCCCAAGTCATCCATCATGTCGCTCAAGCATTTCACAAATATTTTTTTACTTGTAGGATCCTTCGGGTTATTGAATGACTTACATTTGCTCTGATCCCAAACAGATGCCCAATCTCTATGTAACTCAGGAACTACTCTCAAAACTTCCTGTATATTTCTATTCTCCATCGACGACCAAATTGCACAACGAAATAAAGTGAAAGCTTGGTCTAACATCTCCTTCAGATACGACCGCGGATATATCCATTTCGTATTTGTCTCAAATGGTTTCTGTGCATACCATATGATAAAAGGGAATTGTGCTTTAGGTAACGTTTTGCAGAGAACTCCATTCAAATCGAACACCAGAATTTTGGAGAAAACTGGATTAGGTCTGTAATAATAAAGCACACACTTGTGAGACAAGGAAAAAGAAAATTGAAATCGTGCCTGGCGCGATTTTCATTTCTGTTTGAATAACATATCTTTCTGGTTCCTGTTCAACATCCGCAATGATGAGCTTACTCTCGGTTGTCTTCGGTCTGCCAGAAGTGTCAGCCACATCACTTAGTGTTTGAACTATGGTTGATACTTCATTACTCTTTATGCTAACCTGACTCGAGCTTTCCGAATCCACTGTATCATCTAGGATTTTGTCTTCTTCGTTTGCGTTACCTACATCCACTTCAGTCGGATTTTCCAATGTGATTGGAATGATAGGCACGCTCTCGGCCACATAGTTAAGCTGCTGCTTGTCGATATTCATCTTTATGTGCTCCATCTGCTTTCTCATTTGTTCCTGCTCTGCTGCCAGATCTGCAGGTAATTCGGACTTAGACCTGGAAGCTTTATTTTTTGCACTACCTATCGGACCCCTAGGTGCCACCTCTAGCACTCTCTCATAAAAAATATCAAGGAAGTCCTTGGCTTGACCATCAGAGACCACACTTTGGCATTTCCTAGCTAGCTTCAGAGCTTCCCGCCCGACATAACCTCCAACATGAAACTCCCAACACGTAGACTCTAAAGGGCAGAAGGCTTCAATCGAAAACCTCGAAGGGCCAAAGAAAACCCGACTTATTCAGCCTCCCCTTATGCGTAGTCCCAGTAGCTCATACTTGATTGGTGAATTAAGGACGTGGTCGACCTTTTCTTCTTCCTCTTCCTCTTAAGCCCTCTTCAAAGTCCACATCCACATCTGCGGTCCCTTTTCCCTTTGTCTTCAAAGATTGATCGGACATAAAAAACATTTTTCAATAGGGGTTCATCTAGCCGAAAAGCACCGCCAAGCAATCTTTTCACCTTCTAGTTTCCCTTGAGTCTTTCATATTATTTTATCATCCATAATGGCTATCATAAGGACTAGCATATGTGAGATCTTACTTTCGGTACTAAACTCACTATCTTTGTTTTCATCTATCATTACCGCTTGCCCTCATCACTTTAATGCATTCGACATCATTTGCAAAGCAGCTAGTGCATATGCGAGGGACATGTCGAGTGGCAAACCGTCACGATAGTATAATGCATCTCAGTCGCCAAACCACCGCATGTGTTGAAGAAGGTCAGAATCATCTTGTGTCCATCTCGCGTGCCACGGCTATCAAGAACAAATAGAGTGATGTCGGTTGGCCCTTCACCCACATCTGGTATGGCACACTTATAACCAAGTGGGATCTACTTATAGAAAAATGGAGACTCTCTCATCGCAACTTTTTTTTTTTTAGGTCGACGAACTTTCGTGGTGAATCCCCTTAAGAGTTGCCACATTCTTCGCTTTTGTCGCTTCACACAAAATCTTTTGACCAAAATACATATTTCTTAATGTCATCATTAGATACGTTGTACTTTTGCATTAAGCCTATCTCTGATAACATGAAGTCTCCTGAGAGCCTTTGCAGTTCTTCGCCAACAGCTTTTTTCAGGACTTTCATATTTTTTATCGATTCGCATGCATCTTCGAAAGATGTTGCTGCAGACGTTTTCTTGTAGATAACTTTCTTTCGATGCAACTATCTAGAACAGAGATTAATTCTCGTGATCATCCAATTCTTGTGCCTTTCTCATTTCTGCGGATACCTATATAAAAAATAGACGATCTTGCGGAGGAAACCTGCCACACGAATCTGGCAACTTCTTTTCCGAATAAGCATCCCAAAATTCGTTCCACTTTTCCCATACCTAGTCAAAAGAAAAAACAATCTTGCAGGCATCCATGGCACCATTTGCTCTTCTGTGCCAGCTCGTGCATCCCCTTTTTTCTTCTTTGATCTAGTGCCCTTGGTCTTGTCCTCCATTATGGTTTGGGTATGGTGTCCTTTCTAGTAATTTGAATTGCACTCTTAGATTGCCCTTTGTCCCGTCGGGCATTGGTTTTCCATATTCGATCCATTGGTTACGAAGCGGCCGCGAATCGTTCCATATAATGGACCGCAAAATATGGGCCGTTAGATAAAAAAATAGACAGCCGCGGAAAGTAACAATATAAAACGCTGCCGTGACGCTGCGTTAACCACGGATTTACAAGAAACGCGCCTGGCGCGATTTCTTCATGATGAAGAATTCGCGCCAGGCGCGTTTCTTGTAAATCTGTCAACGCAAATAACAACATAAAATGCGCCAGGCGCATTTTCGCTAATCACGTATTTACAAGAAATGCGCCTAGTGCGATTTCTTCATGTATGCCATATGAAGAAATCGCGCCAGGCGCGTTTCTTGTAAATACGTGATTAGCTTAAAAACGCGGTTCGGGCGCGATTTGGAACGGTATGTGTGGGAAAATAAAATACCTTTTTTATAGGAATGTCTTCCCATGTCATTCAAGAGCGCTACCGATTTTCGCACTGGCCGCCGTTGTTGAGCCACCGAGAACCGCAATTTCTTATGGAATATGATCTATAGAATAACTGATTTCCAGTTTTTTGTGCTTGACTGATCAAAACCTTCTGCGCCTCCACTGAATGCTGGCCATCTATTATCATGAAGTGAATATCGAGGTTGCCAATTAAATCTTCAAGTTTATTCCATATCAACACCTTCTTCGTCTTCATATCAAAAGGCACCACATCGCCGCAAGATTGGCACCACGGCCCCGGTTTTCTATCATGCCGTTGACTATTTCCATTGCGGTCGCTTGTCGTATCTTCGGGCCGACAAACATAGCCTTCGTGGACCTGAAAAGCCCCGGTCGACATGGATAGGATGCGCGAAGTTAAGGCCAGTGGATACTTGTCAAAGATATTTTTTGAGTTTGCTCATGGCTTTAACCGTCTTTCGCCTTTGTCGTCATCACTAGTCATATCTGTAATGCCTAGAACGTCTGGTGTTTCCCTGGCTCTAGAACTTGCATCTTCCTTCTCTTTTAAAGCTTGTAGGTACAGACTAGCTGACGGCCTTGTACTGATTGCTCTTCTCACAGCTGAGAGACCTTCACATATTTTTTTGGTGTCAATGGATCACCACGACTGCCCAAATTTGAAGAGGTTATCTGCGCGCCTCATCCGTTCTTAGGGCAGTCTCTTTAAAGGAACCGGTCACCGCATAATTTAACTTCTTCAATACTTTTTATTTTTTCGATTCGCTTCAAGTAATACGGAACAAGATGAAATCCCCCGTTTCTTCGCATGTGATCAGAATACCTTGTTTCTTCATTTGATCTGTTTCTTTAACTCTAGACATGAAAATTAGATCTGTCTTTTCCGCTTAGTCTTGAAGATCTCCACATACCATTCGAGCCCTCTGGTAGATCTTCTTTCGGACATGGAGGCTCTACCGAGCCTTCATTATTCCGGCCGTATCGCCAATGGTCACAACGTGTGCCAAATCTCGCAAATCGATACATCTTCCTCCCGTGCAGATGTCCTCGACCTCGCGGGCAGCTTTGCTCTTCTTTTCACATTTTTAGAAGATCTGAAAGTTACAATCATGTGGTGAGTAATGAAATCGCTACCGAAGGCCGCTTTGATAGACAACCAAAAGTAGCAAGGAAAAGTAGCAAGAGACAACAAAAACAATCATATCGAGACTCTACATTATAAATCGCGCCGAGCGCGTTTTTAAGAGGGGCCCTACAGACGCTCTATATTATAAGAGACATACTAGGCTACAAAAAAGACTTGTCAAAAGAACTGAAGAATACAGAACAAAAGTATCGCTGTCTCTTTGGGGCAGTTCTCCTTCCTCCTCACTTGCTTTGTCACATTACCATTCTTTTAATATATTGATGACACAGTTCTTCAAAAAAAAAAAAAGTATAAACAAACAAGTCTGCAAGAAACTATAATTAAACGGTCTACATTATACAAAATGGAGACTATAAAACAAAAAACACAGAGTACGGGAGAAGATTATAACAAAAACACACAAAACAAGGTAGTAAAAGCAGTAGAAATGACACAGAACCAATATAAAAGGTAGAAAATACACGAGACACGACATACGTAAAATACATGTGTAGAAAAACATCCTAAAACCTAACAAAAAAGGGACACAGAAATCAATTACAAAATAAAAAGATCAATTACCGAGGCGCTTGTTGGATTTGTGAAGTTGTTGTTCAAGAGCCTCTTGCTTGGGATTTGTGCTTTGGGCCGCCGCCCACCTCTACCAGCTTCGGCCGCCAGATCCTCTAGATGCCATAGAACGCAAGTGCGGATAATATGAGACTGGGTTTTGGTTTAAACTTATATGTATGTTCATAATCTAGGGCCGTCGATTTACAAATCAGAATTCAAATTGCGGCCTTTTTAAATTTATACCGCCTTTAATTAACCGCATTCCTCCGCTCATTTACAAATTTAAATTGTGTTTTTCTTTTTAGTGCAATTTCAAGATAACAATTAATTATTAATTTCAAGAAACGATATGTGGCAATCTACTACCACCTAATCGCCACCTACTATCGAGAGCCTAAGGGTGAAAGTATGCTGGTGGGTAAAAAAACGCTGACCCCAAAGACTGAAAGACCAAAGACCAAAAATACATTTTTTCCCACCAGGTCATACATTTTTCCCACCCTTCACCTATATAGTACCACCTATATTACCGCCTGCCTATTCGCCTAGCCGGTGCCGTTTATACAATCATTACTCGCTTGTCGCCCCAAGAATGAAAAGCCCCCCGCTAACTGGAACCACTAGACAAACGAACGAACTTTTTCGATTTGTGTTTTTCCAAATCTCTCTTCCCCAACTTTCTCTACTCGGCCAAGCAACCCGCTGAATTTATGCTTGGATTTCCACTTTATACAAACAGATCAACCATGGTAAAGAAGGTGATTGATCCGGGCCCAAAGATAATTCCAACGGAACCCATTATCCGGTAAGCAAAAAGCAACAAAACAAAATTTCAATGGGTTTAGGGTTCAACCTGTTAATTCGATTTTCTTGCATTCTTCCGTGCCGAAGAAACGTTCCTTAAGACCGGACTGCTGATTGCCGAACCGAAGAAGACTTCCATGCATATGCAAGTGCCGCCAAACGAGGGCGTTCATCCCTCTCAATTTCGAATAGACCTCATATTCGCAGCAGAGTACAATGAAGTTTGGGATACCAACGGGTCATTCCCCGCAAAACTTCCATTGACAAGGTGAGGTTGAGCACTAAGAAGCTCTAATAGAGCTTCCGAAAGCAAAAATATACCCTGACGGGTTGAAGAACGAGAAGTTAGAAAGACAAGATCATACCTATTTGCATTCAATAAGCGCCGTGAGCAAAGCAGATCCACGAAGTTCAAGGTTAATTGGGCGCTAGTTTGCAAAGAAAGAGTAGAGCCTACAACAAAGAAGGTTAAAAGTGAACCGCGCAAGCGTGCTCCAGCCAGGGTAAGGCAGGCCAAGAATCTCAAAGAAAACCACAAAGACCCCGAAAAGCATAGCGTAAAGGCCGCCAGGAGGCATCGGTATTAAATTAGAAGGAGGTCGCCCATAAGGAGCTTTTTGACTCGCGGCCCAACAAAATTACACAAAATTTTTATGGGGAGAACATATCACGCCTGGAAGTCCTATGCAAAGATTTGCGTGGAAACCCTAGACACGCCAGCCAGTTGATTTAGTCTCCAAGAAGGAGCTAGTTGTCCAGTCCTGTGCTAAGGGAGCTTTCTTCTTGGCTTCAAGAGAAATTGCAGAAAAATTAAAGACAACATCTCACGCCTTCAAGCAAAGTCACAGTGTCCCGATGCTGGTGCCTCTGCCGAGCTACCGAGCTTGAGAGAGAAAGACATGGCAAAGTACATGCTCAAAGCCCTTGTTGTTGAAATGGGGTGGCCCAATAGATGAGGGGATAGTTCAACAGTGGCCACTATAGCCTGGCCGAGGTTGCAAACACCAAGTGCAACTTGCAAAAGCCAAGCAAAGATTTACGTAATCTCAACAGTTTAGGGAACTTACAAGGAGAGCGGGCGCCTTGTGAGCATCTATCCCGCGGACATCTGTGTTGTTAATTGGAGATGAGGAGCGATGCTCCACATGCGGGCCGGCATTCCGTGATGATTACACCCTAAGTCCGGTTGAAATGTGGCCACGATATATCATGTCAATCCGCCCGAATTTGCTTATGGAGAAGACACGCCTCGAATGCTCGAAAACAGTTCCAGAAGTTTAGTGGAGGAATTGGGGAAGACAAATCCAAGCAGAACCCTTACATGCCGGGGCAAAGCACACAAACAAATAGTTGAGACAATTGACCTAGATGAGGTGGTAGCTACAACTCGTGATAGCAACAGAAAAGGAAGCATGTCAAAACACCTCTTAGTAAAAGGACCCCGGACACAAGTCTACAAGGACTCGAACTCCACAAGCAAGAACAGCCAAAAAGGTACACGCGTTTGTTTCGGAAGTGGGTACATTAGAAGCGCTCAGAGATAAAGTGAATAAAGACGAGGCAAGCGATGGGGCCAGAAGACATTGCAAAGACGAAAGCACCGTGGCTAAAAGACACCAACACGGTCCAAAGCAGATTCGGTAGTTCCGACGATCTTTGGAAATACAATATAGTTCCAAATTCTGCAAAAACCTCTACAAAGGCCTCCTCTAACACTTTGCTGATGCGGGGCGCATAAGGATGTTGAAGACCAATATAGTGGATAAGCGGTGAACAAGGTTGTGAGCGAATCACAGAACTCCAAGGTCCGGGACCAAAAGGTCCCGGACCCCAGAGTGAGGGGGTGAGTCGAGATGATTCGTTGATGAGGACGTGCCTATAGGCATGGCACTAGGAAAAAAAAAAATTGCCTAATGTAATTTATATGTACTCGCTTTTAGGCCAATTTTGTTTGCACAAGACTTGGCAAAACGACGCTTAAAAAGGTTTTTGTGTAATACCATAATATATTTTTTTCCCCATTGTGTCCTTTGTAAAATTTGTTTCGAAGTTTCAACCTAGGGGATCAATATGCATTTGCATGAGAAGGAGAAGACCACAAGTGGTGCTTATCGTAACTGAGGTCAAGATAGTGAGAGAACCTGCATGCATAATGAAGAAACCAAAGTGCAAAACAAACTCTTACATATAAAGGTGCAATCCAATATTTAAGTTCAAGCAGTTATTTTACTTGTCTTATTTCACTTGGCATAATGTCCTCGCCAGTTTTGGTAATTGTAGCACCACTTTTGATTTTGCAGAGACCAAGGACCCTAAGCCACCACTTGGTACGGGTTCGATAGCCGTGAAACACCCATACATTGGGGACAGGGAGATACTAGTAAGGATGTATCTAGCTATGGCTATCAAGACTCTCCATCACCGGTAGCAAAGATAAACCCGAGTCCAAGCAGGTCGCTAAAGAACTTCCAAAGACGCCCAGATAGCACTTCCCAAAGACGCATACAAGCACGATGCGGCGACCATCGGCGGTGGTTGCAAACGCCGAGGGATGGACACCCGCACGGAAGTGCATGGTGCTTGACATAAAATGGTGTAATCGCACGTATAAGGAACAGAGGAGAATGAATCAAAAATCTTGCATCCACCACAAAACCAACCATGTTGTAAAAGAAACCGCAAGTAAGTACCTCATTTGCGCACTGTGGTATCATGAGTTTGTGGAGTGGGCACCGCAGAGGTTTGATGTTGTGATTTGGAGTGCTTCTCTACTTGCCTGAATACAAGGGATATGGTGGATGCATTGTTCCCGATCCGCACTGATTCTTTGAAGATATATGGTCAAGAGCATTGCTATGCATGCGAGCATCCAACCAGCAAGATGAAAAGCAACTATTTTTCAAGGAGTTGAAGGTTGTTCTTGAGGATTTTCCTCAATATCATGGTATGATTTTCTTGGTTGATGACAAACCCGCACAAAGGGTTTCTAAACCCCGCACACACAACCGTTCTGTTATGCCTTTCAAAGGCAAGAAGAGGACAATTTTTTGCAGAAGTTTGTGTGTCCGGCTTTGGAATACTTGGCCTCTCATACAGTACAGGAAACGATCTCACAAATTGATTTCACTGATGCATGGTTGGCCCCGGAGACAGTTGCAGTGCTGGATTACTGTCTCAACAACTACCTTGTCTCAAATTTACTATATCCTCAATGCTCCTATTGAAGTACAAAGGCAGCTGCTGGGCACCCTTCCTGGCGACGAGCATAGATTTGAGGACTTCGATGACTTATGAAGTAACCATTGTACACTACTTTTTTGTAATATATGCAGATTACTTTGTGTTATATCTTGAGTATTGAGTGATCTTGTAAGATGTCTCAAATGTTGAGTGTACAATTTTCTGTAATATATATCAAGCTTACTCTGCAATACTACAAGCATTGTTTCCAAGACTAAAATACTCCAATACAAAGACTACTACAAGCATTGTTTCCAATACTAAAAGACTCCAATACTCACAAGCATTGTCTCCAATATAATGATCAAAATTTGAGACAAGTACACAAGTAACTTCTGCACTTAAAATGATAAAACAACTAGGTCAAAGCATATTCAACCTTCATATGGCGTGATCGTCAAGGATCATCCGTGAGTAGCCCGATCAAGGGAAAATCTGTTAGTGCCGTGAATGATCATCTCAAACTTGATGGCTGATACGTGATGATCAGATCTTGGAAGGTCGGACCTTTGTCTTCAAGTAGCTCCAAAGTACCATCGGGCCGACATCATAGTACAAACCAGCCAACACATGTTCATCGACATTGAAGGTCGACCAACCTATCCTTGACAATTCTGTCAAGGATATGCCTCGGCTTAACACATTTGACCACATAGAAATCTGCATTCTCCTGATTTCCCTCCTCGGCTACAACAGCAAAGTTATCACCTTCCTCTATGTTTCCACTAAGCCATTCTCCATCACCTTCAAAAAATGCCTCATCGATTTCGTCTTCAGTACCTTCACCAGTAGACTTTTCTGGCTTTAGAGTAACATATTTCCAATTCTTTAACCTCTGCTTGTTCACACAAGATGACCCGGCTTCCTTTCAAACAGCTACCACGTAAACAACTTAAACCTCTATGAGCCACCCTTGTGCTTGATTTGGCCAAGTATGTCCTCGATGTGTATTTCCTTCGTCCCTTCTACCCTCGGGCACGGTCCAAAACGGTCATTCCTATCAACATCATCCTTTCCAATGAACCAAAAGTGCCTGCAAAAAGCCAGCAACAACTATTGCAGTTCACATACAGTACAGAGGCACATTACAGCATTACACAGCAGATAAAAGCAGATAAAAGCACTTTGTGAAGCAGATGAAAGCACGTTAAAAGCAGATGAATGCAGATGAAAGCATATTACCTCTTGATGTCCCCGTTGCTGGCACCTTCATTCCAACTCATAGCGAATTCACGTGCATCAAGAAGACCCCTAAATCTCACTCCATCATACTTGAGCTGCTCTCTAGTGAATGCCCTTTGAGGACTGCCCCTTGCCCATCGCGGCTCTCCTTACTTACCATGGGCTGTCCCAAAGAAATTCCATATTATTTCCTTCCCTAGCTCGTGGTGATATCTTGGTAGGAAATAGAATGGCTGGGGCAGATTTGAATTGGCTAGAACAACCAATGGACCAAACTATATGCCCGAGAATTCTACACCATTTGATACTAGCCATGAATTGTGCTTTCTAAGACAAAGTGTTGCACACAAAAGAGTGTCATGAATCTTGTCATCACCAAGTAAAAATGGGTTTCCTTCAATAGCTTCTCGATCCTGTGAGTTGCCGGCATCCATCCTATACGTGATGTGGACTAGAATTGTTATTTGGTCATTGTGCCAATGCCGGCTTTGAACCTCCCTTTGTATTTTGATCTTTGTAATTTTCAAAAAAATCAATTACGTAAACAATGGTGCCATCTTGGATATTGTCCAAGCAACTCTTGAATTGCATGGCTCGCCACCTAGCCCCAGAATTGTGTGACACCTAATATCTTCAACGTGGAACACGATATGAAATGAAAGCCTTCACCGCCGTTCTCTTGTAAGACAATCTAAGAACCGGGCTTTGGTCCTTTCTTTTTTCCCCTTGCCATTTGAGGTCTCATCTTGTGCCGCAGCCTTCAGTCCGTGGTCCCACCACCGCCTTGGATTTCTTACTTTTGTTTCCCTTCTTCTCAACTTTAGGCCGCAGCCTTCAGTCGTGGTCCTACCAGCTGCCTTTGGATTTCTTACTTTTGTTTCCATTCTTCTCACTTTGGCCGTAGCTTCGTGCGTGGTCCCACAAGCTACCTTGGACTTCTTACTTTGGTTTCCCTTCTTGGTGGGCATTAGATCTTTTTCTTTCATGCCGCCATTGCACTTCCTTTTGGTAACGTTGTGCCGCAACTCCATCGCCTTCTTCGCGCTCCACTGAATCAGAATAAGGTCTCAGAGCAAAAAAAAAGAAGATCACCGCAAGTTGAAAGCAATAAAAGCAGAGTCAGCGCATGACAGACATATCAGCATGCTTCAAAGAAACAATAAAAGAGAGTATTACCTTTTCAAACGTCTTCCATTCAAGCAAGAACTCGCGGATTCTCTTTCTCTTGGACATATAGGAAGACTTTTCGTGCCATTATCTTCCGACATGTCTGCATCAAGTCATGTTTATACCATTCTTCACCCTCGCCTTGTTGCAAACCACGACCCTCCAGAGCTCACGGGTGAGTCATAATGATGTTGGCTGGCCGTGACACTTCTCACCGTGTCCACAGACCTCGCAGTGCACTTGCACTCTTCACCATGGAATCCAGTTTACCGACCTTAATGCATCTGAAGCTACCGCATACTCCAACTTCATATGGTATATGCAACAACAGGTTTCCCTTTTCGATCTTTTTTCACATAAATAGGCTTCAACTTCTCAAAGCCTTTAAGCAAACAGGTGTTCAGATGTGCCTTTTGTATTGTTGATATAGTCGCAAATTGAATGGTGGCCTTTGGTTAGAAATAGCGAAAAAAAAAGTTTGTATGGAAACTTATACCAGGTGACCTCCGTATAAGGTGCAAGGGATAAGAAATTCGGAAGCCTGACTCTCCAACAGTGTTCACAACATCTTTCTTGCAAGGAGAGACTCTGCTGTTTTCTTTCCAGAATTCTGTTATGCTTTGCTTGCATGCAGGGGTGAGAGAATCGCGACCTCAACCTCTTTTGGAAAGCAGACCACGGACCATTTCCAAGGAAGGCTCCCCGATTTCCTTAATGCAAAGCAGCTTGTAATTGTTGACCCCATGCAACCTATCATAAGAAATATTGCACATGTATCAATGAACATATCCCACCAAAGATCACTCACAGATACAAGCACTTGAAAGCATGAAGAAGCACAGTGCATGAAGACAAGAAATAGATGTACCTAACAATTTCGCCATAGTGGAATTGCATCTCGAATTTGTGGAAGAAGCCATCACAAGTGTTGAGGTTCTCGCTCTCCAAATATCATGGTTCCTTTGCCCTTTGTGGCTGCCATTGTTCCGCTTTCAAAGTTGTTGAGCAAAGACTCCCACGCCTTGCACTCCTTTGGATTTGGCAAAAGTCCGTGGGTTCGAGATTTCCATTTCACAGATGAACCACCCTCTTCATCACATCAGCCTTGAGTTCCGTGAATGCTTTTGGTGAGCTTATTGAAGTAATCAACTACTTGCTTGGCTATTTGCTCAAGGCCTCATGCTCAGATCCTCCCGCTCAACCGCCGCTTTTCATCTTATTCCTTAATCAGATTCTTTCTCTCAGATCCAATTTCTTGTAAATTGCGTGAGGAAACCGGATCTTCACGTGATATTTCCCCGTGGTTGGATTGACATCCAACAAATTTGGAACACCATTGGGATTCATCAGGCCGAAAATCCAATGCTAAACGCTGGATTGCCTCCTGTGGCCGTATCGTGGAGCCAACCTAAATTCCCCGAGAGGGAGGATAATTGAATTGAGGGAGAATTTCAACGCCCATGACGGCATCTAATTTGCAACGCACTACCACACCACTCGCCCAAAAATCCAGCCAAAACCCACAATCATTATCCTAACGGTTCATTCGTGAGGTGGACGGTTAGTACATGAAGGGCGTAAAAAAATGATTTGGTAGTTACGCTTTAAAGCACCCCAAATTAAGCAAAAGGTGGGTTTAAGCTGGCTAAAACCGCTATAAGATGCGTCCGGACGATGCTTTTGCTACCCACCAAAGATACTTTCACCCCCAAGATCATTCCTACTATAAGAGCGCCCAAGAACAATCGAGCATCGTGAGCGCCCAAGATCCGTCTACAAGGCCTTCAATCCCATTCAATCGAGCCGCCTTCAATCCCATTCGATGTCGGGCTGAACTATGGTGAGTGTGATTCCATTCAATGCATTCTCTTGTTCTCTATTTTTCGGTCCTCTATTTTTCCAATGCATTCTCGGTTCTTTATCAGTGTCGGAGAAGAATGCTATCTTTTAACAGCAAACTTGAAGCGCCGAGTAGGCTTATGTAAAATCGAAGATCTGAATCCAAGTTCTATGTGTCATGGTGTTCCTCTTGGAAACAGTTTCTGTAAGATTTCCATTATAAACTGCAATTATGAAGATGAGGCTCTTCCAAGAAGACATCCCGGTGGCGATACAGTTGGTGAAAGCAAGGCACATTTGTAGCATGGCCAAAAGAACGGAAAAAAGGTAACGTGATATTTGGATATTCAAAAAAATGAATATATCATAACATCCGCATTGATGTTGTGAATTTTGGATTCTTTGATGTTCTTTAGTGGGTTATATCAACCCCATGAAACTACACATTAATGAAAATATGTAGTTTCTTGGGGTTGGTCATACTGGCTGGAGGGCATCAAAGGATTCAATGTTTTCGACATTGCATATAAAAAAACATAATAAACTAATGACATAAAAGTATAGTGCAAAATTGTGCCAGGCGCGAGTTTGTATTCATATTCCAAAGAAGTATATGTACATTTCTTCTTCTGCAAAAATGCGCTAGCGCCAATTTTTTCTATCTCTACAATATGTCACATAGGCCCACTTCATCGCCCAATACCGCCAAAAGTCCCACCTGAACCACCTCCGATATGACAGATCCTCATCTTCTCCGCGAATGTCGAAGTCTCCGCACTGTGAGTGTTGTATCGATCCTTGATACTACTAATCAAATCCTCGTGACTTATTTGTTGGCATGAGCCTTACTAAGAGCATGAGGAGCCGTGATATGTCCAGAGATGCTAAAGAAGCATTCCCATGGCCCCGATAGACCGCCTAATGGATTCTCCAACTCTCTTTGAATGTTTTGAACAAAGACAATCAAGTAATATCTTGTGTGGTCCGTTGATGGTCGCCTGTGTGGAAGTGTATTTGAACTAGAACCACCAAAGTGTATTTGAACTAGGAGCAGCCAATTGTATTTGCAAAAGGAGCATCCATGGCACTAGATAGAGAAAAATTAACTAATTAGCAAAATGATATTACTCTCCCCATAAAAACGATTCTGAACATACATAATTCAAAAACGCCAGCAGCGTGTTTGCTTTGTTTTTTCACGCATCTATTTCACACGCTACCGGGCGCGATTTGTATAGAGCCGTATGAAATAGAAAAAGCCAAACTAAAAATGCCTGACGACGCTTTGATTAATCTAGTGGAAAATCGAACCCAAAATCGCCATTCTAACATATTATTCTAACGTAATGCATAATTAATTCAAAATATGAAGCCAATTGAATATGAAGACAAGAGAATAGAATGAAGGCGATAGAGCAGATATAATAATAATAATATTTGTTTAGTTCATTATTTAGTTCATTGTTTTAGTTCATTATTTAGAGCAGATAGAGGAAGAGCTAGTGAAATAGAATAAGAGCGTATACAACAAAATCATATAAGCAAGATCATAGAGCGTATAGATCATAGAGCAAGATCATATAGGCAAGATCATAGAGGAAGATCATAGAGCAAGATCATATAAACAATAGAACGTGGTTTAGTTAAATAGATCTTTATATGAAGGTGCTAGGCAGCTTTAGGATCGATGCATGTAAAAGTCTAAGACGAAAAGCACTCCCCCTTGATTAACCCCAAGCTCATATATAATAACATAAAGAACAGATAAAGGATAGAACGTAACTTTCAAATACTAGAATAAAAACAAGAATAAGATAACAGACTTTTAAGTAAAGAACATGAAATACTAACCTCCTCAATACGACTTTAATATGAGAAGCCGAGAGCTTTGTAGAAACCAAAAACAGAACAACCAAAAGCAGAAGATTGTAGAAGCCGAAAAGCCGAAAAAGCCGAAGAAGCTTCGAAAAAGCCGAAAAGCCGAAAAGTCGGAAAAGCCGAAGAAGCCGAAAAAGCCGAAAAGCCGAGAAGAAGCCAATACCGATGATTTCAGCCGAAGAAGAAACCAATAGCGATGATTTGAGCCGAAATCAAAAACCCGGCCAAGAAACCTTTGAGAAATCAAAAGCCCCGGGGTCGAAACCTTTGTAGAAATAAAACCCCCTCAAGCAGAAACCACAGAGAAAAGCGTAAGATTGTAGAAGACAAAGCGAAGATTGTAGAAGCCGAAAAAGCCACAGAGAAAGAAAAATGCCGTAAAACTCAAAGCCTAAGCCGAAAAAAATTACTTACCGAAAAGCTCGAAATGCTTTGATGAAAGCGCCGAGAAGCCGAAAAATCGAGAAGCACACCACATCGAGAAGCCAAAATCGAGAAGCACACCGTGATTGTAAGCGACCGAAAATCGAGATTGTAGAGAGAAATCTAAAGTTCGAAAGGGAGTGTAAAGTTCGAAGATCAAGATGCACCAAAAGTTCGGAAGGGAGTGTAAAACCGAATGTAATAACTACTTTAAAATTCATACCGCTAGCCATAATAACGGGCCAAATAAAATTTATTATAAGGTTTAGAAGTTTTAAGTTCTAAAACTTAACTTTTAACCTTAACTTTTAACCTTAACTTTTTAACCTAAACTTTTAAGCTTAGTACTTTGACCTTAACCTTAGTACTTTAACCTTAACTTTTAACTTTAAAGTTTTAGAAGTTTTAAGTTTTAGAAGTTTAAAGGTTATATTTATTTAAGGTCAAGTTTTAACCTTTAGAACTTCTAAAACTTAACTTTTAACCTTAATACTTTTTAACCTAAACTTTTAACCTTAACCTTAGTACTTCTAACCTTAACTTTTAACCTATAATAACCTACCTTAAAACTTCTAACCTATAATAACCTATAATTAACTTCTAACCTAAATTTGCTAACCTATAATAACCTCAAAATTTTTTTTCTAAGGTTACAACATTTAAGGTTATTATAGGTTAATATATTATAGGTTAACTCATGCTAGGAAATGTTATTTGATATGCTAACTTACTATATGTTTTTATGCATTTTAGGTCTAAATCCCCCAAGGCCCCCAATGATGTCGGGACTACAAGGCAAGGAAAAATCCCCAACTAATGAAGATGACAAAGATGATGGCAAAAAGGAAAAGACCGTAATTGAAGATGCCAAAGGAAAGGAAATTGTACTTTATACTGGTCGATTGGAAAACAAAAGGTCAAGATATTGCATGCATGCAATAGAGAGGAGGGAGAAGGGATTATTGTTCTAGCAGATCCTATCAATGCAAAGGAATGATGAAAGATTAGGGGAGGACAAAAGTTAGGTGTGGCAATCTTCAAAATTATATGACAATTGGAAGGAAAAGGGTTCAGTAAACAAGAATGCCTTGTTTGTGTGAAGCAACTAGAGGTTCCAACTATTGTTGCATGGCCTAGGATAGTATTCAACCGAGGGGAACTACACGCTTCCTATAGATGTAGAACCATTGTCAATAATGTTCACACAAGTAGCAAGAGGCCACTTCCAACTTTCAAACATTATCCCACCAAAAGATGCAAGTCGACATGATTGTTCTCCAAGCCCCTGATGAAGGTTAGAGGAAGTGAATGTTGTTGGGCCTCCCCCGTATTAGAATGTTCACAATAGAGGAGATGGTGGTAGCAAGAGCTACATATCAGGAACATAAGTGTGATGTTAGGAGGAATTTCATGTACACCATATTTGGCTATGCAATTCGTGATGAAAGATCAAAGAAGAAAAGATTCCCATTGAATGGAAAGTGGATATGTTCAAAAGCATGGATGGCTATACATGGAATTCCAACCCTTCTTGGCACAACTGGCAAAAAAGAGACATGAAAATGGTAGTAAAATTGCATTGCATGGGGAACAAGTGGCCCGGGTAAGGCCTACCTCAAGAACTATAGCCGCAAAGGAAATATTTGAAAGATATGTGGATTTCAATGCGTAAAACATGCCACATAAGAGTAAGAAGGATGAACAGGGTAGAGTTATTGTTGAAAAGAGATTGCCATCCCATTGTACCCGTAAGAGCATATTAGAGGAAATAAATGCATTGTTTCTGGGAACTTGAGTGGCCTCTATATCCCAAAAGCCCCAGCTTTTAGTAGGCTATGGAATAAGCATTTCAAGCATGTGACCATAGCAACTTCAAACAACTTTGCCAAGTGCAATTTATGTACTAAGCTGAAGGAGACACTAGCTAAGACTCAGGCAACCAAGTCTAAAGGCAAAGATAAGGGAACATATGAAGGACTATATGACGTATCAACTATCGTGTAGATCAACTTATTGGATGTGGAGGACCTTTATCCTCAATGGAACCTAATAACTATCTATGTATTATACATGATAAAATAAACCAATGTAAGACTTGTCTTCCACAATTCAAGTACATTCCTAAGTCATGTGGAAGATCATACCTTTGCAGATTTCAATGATGGGGCAATATTGTATGGGCAGTCTCGCACCTATTATGGCCATTTCAAGTGGGGAGTTGTGGGAGTGATGGTCCAGATTTTCACATTGGGAGTACCATGAGGTGTTTAAGAAACTATGAGAAGGGTTACAATGGTCACCTACTGTGATCCTACAGCTAGCCAGCACTACATAGTGCATTGTTGGATGGAACCCCTAATAGTATTGAAAAGTTTAGCAAGGCAAGGTTTAGGAGGAATGGACCTAATGAACATGTTGAGCTTCAACTTTAAGTTTTAAGTTTTAAGTTTTAGAAGTTTTAAGTTTTAGAAGTTTAAAGGTTATATTTATTTAAGGTTAGAAGTTTTAACCTTAGAACTTCTAAAACTTAACTTTTAACCTTTAACCTTAATACTTTTAACCTAAACTTTTAACCTTAACCTTAGTACTTTAACCTTAACTTTTAACCTATAATAACCTACCTTTTAAAACTTCTAACCTATAATAACCTATAATTAACTTCTAACCTGGGAATTGCTAACCTATAATAGCCCCAAAATTTTTTTCTAAGGTTACAACATTTAAGGTTATTATAGGTTAATATATTATAGGTTAACCCATGCTAGGGAGATGTTATTTGGATATGCTAACTTACTATATGTTTTTATGCATTTTAGGTCAAATGGCATGCAAAATGCTAAATCCCCCCAAGGCCCCCAATGATGTTGATCAAGGCAAGGGAAAAATCCCCAACTAATGAAGATGACAAAGATGATGGCAAAGGAAAGGAAAAGACCAGAAATGAAAAGGATGATGCCAAAGGAAAGGAAATTGTACTTTATACCGGGTCGATTGGAAAACAAAAGGTCAAGATATTGCATGCATGCAAATGTAGAGGCGAGGGAGAAGGGATTATTGTTCTAGCAGATCCTATCAATGCAAAGTTGAATGATGAAAGATTAGGGAGGACAGGTTCTAGGTGTGGCAATCTCAAAATTATATGACAATTGGAAGGAAAAGGGTTCGTGCAAACAAGAATGCCTTGTTTGTGTGAAGCAACTAGAGGTTCCAACTATTGTTGCATGGCCTAGGGACAAGATTCAACTGGGGGGAACTACACATTTCCTATAGATGTAGAACCATTGTCAATAATGTTCACACAAGTAGCAAGAGGCCACTTCCAACTTTCAAACATTATCCCACCAAAAGATGCAAGTCGACATGATTGTTCTCCTCCAAGCCCCGATGAAGGTTAGAGGAAGTGAATGTTGTTGGGCCTCCCCAGTATTAGAATGTTCACAATAGAGGAGATGGTGGTAGCAAGAGCTACATATCAGGAACATAAGTGTGATAGCAGAGGAATTTCATGTACACCATATTTGGCTATGCAACTGTGATGAAAGATCAAAGAAGAAAAGATTCCCATTGAATGGAAAGTGGATATGTTCAAAAGCATGGATGGCTATACATGGAATTCCAACCCTTCTTGGTACAACCTGGCAAAAAGAGACATGAAAATGGTAGTAAAATTGCATTGCATTAGAAAAAAAATGGAGTCATCTTGCATCCCATTCAAAAATTCAAAAATCCCACATCGCCTTTTCCTTTGCACCAATAAGAAACAAGTTGTGTGTTAAAAAAGGCATGTCTATGTGGCACCATATCAAGCCAAAAATCTCCCATGAAGATATCGCTAATATTTTCAAGATACTTTCATTTACTTCAAATTGGAAACACCACATCGAGCCTCTTTCATTTATTATAGTTGTGGAAAGTAATTGTGCTCGAAAATACCATTCTCGAAAAGACACACAACTCGAATCACTACGATAATCAACCTAACATTCGGTTTAGGTTTGGGTTTTTCCCACTTTGAACATATGGCCGATTTCAGAGTCGGCCTGGTCTTAAGGCATCCAAATTGTTTTAAGAGACCCGCATGATTAGCGCTTCTTTGCAACAGCGGTGAGTTTGATGAAATAGGTTTTCTCGAATGAATTGTATTGCCGTGTTCTTTTTGAATCATCTTGTTGGTTCTTATTTAATCTTGAGTGTATTTGATTTTGTGTTGGTGATGCCAAGATCCGAGCAAAGACAAGATTTTTGTGCAATAAGAAGAACGATGAAGATGAATGGGAAGAGCTTGATGTCTCAATTGGATCTTGGGTAACTATGATGCCTAAAACCTGGGGTTATCATGGTGTATCAAAGCATAAAACAAAAAGACAGTTCAAATCATTGGAAGGGACGGTGAAAGAATTTATATTTGGTCCGGCAGAAGACAAGATTGGAAATTTTGTGAAGCATGCATACGATTCACAAGCTATTGCAAAGGAGGCATTGCAAAGAAATGGTCTTTTCCTACACTCTCATGTAATTGCCTTTGTTCCTCGATTTTATAGATGTTGTTTCAGCCAAGAGTATAACAGTGTGCTTGAAGTTCACCATTTCAAAGTAGGTGATTTGTTATTTGGAGACTCTTCCAAGAGGAGCTTGAGAGACAGGGCATCCGGTTTCATACATATCATTATAGTTTATCTTCAAAAAGGTGTAGGGAAGCTAGCAGAAATTGATTTTACCAAATTTTGACAACAATGGCAAAGCCGAAGTTCTTCGATCAAAATTGCTCACCGCCTATATCAAGAGCAATTAGGAAGGGAAGTTTATAGAAACTGAGGGAACGTGGAGGAATTAGATGTGCATTTAAGTTGTTTCACCAATCAATATTTTTTCCTCGCTTGTTTCAGCTTTGAAAATCAATTAAGGTTGTCCAATAAACGATACAACCGTGATGTTCCAATCCCTAGCCTAGAAAAATGGAAGTTTAAGGGAGCACAAAAAAAGAGAGCAACTCATCGAATGTGCACCTTCAACAAATACATTTGTCTTCTGTGTAGTTTTCTGATTTTTTCTTTCATAACTTGTAGATGTTACATACTTTATAAATCATTCTTTTTTTACAGATTTGTCAAACAACTTTTATATTGCAATTTTTTGTCGAGAGGAGGAAGCTAGTAAAGGAGAAAGGCCATTGGCAGTGGAGAGCAAGAGAAGACCATGGGCAATAGCTCGCCACTTATGGAACTAACTATTTTTTGTGACAATGTCCTAACAGGGTGCTAAAATGTGGAAGAGGATTGGTCGCTACATTTGAATGCGAGAATATCTCAAACACTTTTAAAATTTATGGTGACTTCCATTTTATTTGGATGATAGAAAGGTTGGCTATCATAGGGAATGCTCTGTTCTATGTAAGGAATGTAAACCCCGGGCCGAAGTTAAGCATAAGAATGTTAGAAGTTTAAAAAAAAGGAGAGTTTTTGGTTTTGCCGTGTCAATCCCCTCGTGTCTCATTCATTTGTTTAAATTGGTTTTGTCCTTTACTTTTCACACTTTAGAATTCAAGTGTATTTTGCATGCCTGATTGATCCGGGTTATTAATCAACCTGCTTTTGTATGCAATGTGGCCCTTCGAGGGGCAACTGCCTATAAGGAAATATCTCAGTGTGTCCTTTGTGCGACATTGGCCTTTAATTGGATTTTCAACATTAAAAGAGAACACAATAGCAATATGTATTCTAACCCTATGGTTCACGGCCATCGCAATAACACTCCTCGCATCTTTTCAGTCTAATAGTCGCAGAATTCATAATGTAATAGAGAGATATGAAAAAGAGATGAAAATTTATCTCCGTTCTGAAGAACAGCCACAACAAAGGACTTTCGGCATGATAATGATTGAAAGAGAAACATGAATTCAGAACCATGAAACATTATTTGGGGTCACATTTCCCATTGCATAGCATCAAGTAGTGTCTAAGATCGTGTAAAGAATTAAATAGAAGAGAATAATGTAAACATCCGATATTCCTCCATGTAGCCTTGCTTGTAATGGTTGATATACTTAGGTAAGGCTTTTGCTTATAATGGTTGATATACCAACATATTAGAGGGCTTATTGAGGCTTAGTTTTTGGATCATATATTACCACTTGGTAAACCACTTGGTAAGCACTTTGTAAGCACATGGTAAGCCCTTGGTATAAAATCCTCGAACAAACCTAATGTATAATCTAAGTTCTCATACTTTCCATCATAATGTATTTTACTCATGGTTATCAAATTCGGGTGTAAAGGGACATTTCTAGTACAACATCATGGGTAAGTTTTATTTGGAGTTTTTATTTGGAAACAAGAAGATTCTTAATTTTAAAAGTGCATTATTGATTTATATGCCAAATCTGGAAGCATGGTAATGTCGTTTGAATATAACATTGACAATGATTGCCATGTTGTCAAAAAGTTAAAGGAGTTGTGAGGCCTTAAGAAGTGATTTTGTTTTGATCAATATCATTCTTAAATAGTTCAATAGCCTGTAGGTCCTTTTCATATCCTATAATTCCAGGCAACCATTAGATTCCAAAGACATTTCATTAGAAATGTTATTGTATTTGGCTTAGGGCCAATGTTTTTTTTGTGTTTAGGATGTCCAACCACTTTTAGTTTTTGCCACCATAAAGGTCTGCAGCAATTCATATCCTCAATTGCAATTATGAACAATTTTTCCCAAGTTCAACACCATGGTCCACATAAAATTTCGCAACAATTCTATCCCAAAATTTGCAATCACAAACAAGTCTTCCCCAAACAAACAATAACTTTGAAAACGTGAGGTAAGGTTCTAAGATTAAAAAACTACAAGTGCATGGTCTAATGGAAGCTTATCATACCTCCTTATCATACCTCGGGTGGAAGATTATCATACCTCATGATCATGGGATGACGAAAATTTCGTGGATGACAAAATTATGGGACAACGAAATTATGGGACTACGAAATCACTTTTATATTGGGCGTTGCTTTATGCTTGTTTCCCTTCCATCCATTCTTCCCCCGCCTTCTTCCTTTCCGACTTCATCCATTCCACTTCCTTCATCCTTTCTTCCCCGCGCTTTTTTCCTCGCGAAACAAAATGGCCAGACCAAGGTCGCCTCAAGGGCTCAGTGCAGAATCATCGCCTTCCAGCCATCCAGGCATGGAGATGACTTTCGTGGCAACCTTTAGTGTTACGAGGTGAATCGACCGAAGAGCAAGGAGCAAGTGTTGATGAAAAAGTTCAAAACCCGCTTGATCGGGTGAATCCTAGTGATCAACGCTTTCTATGGATGGACATGGAGGCGATGGGCATCCTCCGCCTCTAGGCTATAACATGCAATGATAATCATGCAGATTTGGCTCTATGTATTCTCGCTTTGATGTTTCTTAAAAAAAGTGTAAAACGTAGGGCTTTTGCACGCACGAAGTTTTCTTGTAAAACAGCCTTCCAACTTAATGTAGTAGGCTATGTATGGTAGTTTCAGAAGAACCAGATTCACAAGAGTGCAAGGCTTATGCATGCACGACTTTTTGTAAAAAAACAAAGCCCAAAGATAATATAATAGGCTATGTATGTGTCTTTTCAGAAGATCCAGACTCACAAGAGTGCAAGGCTTATGCATGCACGACTTTTTTGTAAAAACAAAGCCCAATATAATATAATAGACTACTATGTATGGTATTTTTCTCAGAAGACCAGATTCACAATGTATTATATCAACATGTGTAAACTTCGTGATTCACAAGCTCATATTTATCTATCAAATTTAGTACGAGATCATAGAAGGCTCACAAATGTTCATAAAAGCTCATAAAAGGCTTAACTTTCCCTCAAGTTCTAAGCTTCAAATTTTTTCAAATTCTTTCCACTATGAGAAAAGAAAAGTATTGTCGTTTTTGTGAAGGGCAAAAGAGGAACACGTTTAAATTGAAGGTGGAGCAAGTTTGACAAGAATCGGTGTCTCCCGGGCCACATAAGACTCAAGTCATCAATGGTTCAAAAATTTTAAACCCAATACAATTAACGTAAGTTAAGCACTAAACTTGCACATTCAAGCACACTGTTAAGCTTTGAAATTAACAGGCACTAAGCCCTGTTAATCAACGCTGCTAATCGAACCCGCGACACTAAGCACTAAGCTTCAAATTCTTTCAAATTCTTTCCAATTGAGAAAAGAAAAGTATTGTTGCTTTTTTGTGATTCTCTCGATATAGTTGGAAGAGACGCCATTGAAAATAGTAGTGATTCTCTGAAAATCCAGGGCATAATAGTTGAAAGCAGTTCAAGCTCAATACAAAACGTTTATTATGCACTCCTGCTCATAGCTTACAGAGGTTTCATAGACCCCGCCATATATTACGTACTTCTACTAAGTTACATATATATTACACTGTGATATATATCATCTATTACAAGAACGCTACATGCACTCGAACCTGCGACATCCTTGCTTTTTACTATCTCAAAAATGTACCGCCGTTAACTCTTCTATATTTTGCAAAATAATTTTACTCGCTATGTTACACTTTACACATGCAACTAAAGTAAATTCAAACTCAAACTAACAAGTGCTTTACCCATTGAAGGTGTTGGCATGATCGTAATAATGGAAGAGAGTATTTAAGCCTCAACCTTCCGCTTTCCTTCTCCATTCTATCATACTGTTGTTAGCTTCGTGAATTTCTCCAAGCTCTTTGTCTTGCTTCTTCATAGCTTCTAGTGCATTATGAACTGTTGGAGATGCACGCCTTGCCAAATTCTCCCTCGTGTTCTCACAAGCACTCCTCGATAAAACCATTGTCCCATTTGCAGCAATGGATTGGATTGACGAGAATCATAGCCTCCACCACGCTGAAGTTTTCCTCGATTGAAAGCCATCTTAGCCTCGCTTGTGCGATTTTTTCCATGCCTTGGGTGTTCCATATGGCTAAGCTTCCATATTTATCCGCAAAACCAAGGTCCATGAGCATAAATTATATGTATGTAATGCGAACTTCGCTTTCTCCCCATGCATCAATGTATGCCTTTGTGAATGCATTAATGCCACTCAAAATTCTGCTTGTCCTCTCGCTTTTTGTATAAAGACGCTTAGGTCGAACAAAGTATTCCATGCAACTGCTTTTTGTGGATGCATTGTTGGTCTTGTCTAATTCTCCATCTATCAACTTCCAAACCATACAAGCCTTTCTTATCATCACTTTGACATAAGAAACGCTTTGCCTTCTCACCTCCAATGGATACCTTTGCTGGAATAGAACTTCCATCACCGACCTTTGGTGTCTACTTCTGTAACACATCCGCCATGTAAACCAGCAGCGATAAACTTTCTCAACACGCCGACATTCCCTTTGTTTTCGTTTTTCTCATCCCTAATGTTCCAAACAAATAATTTCAATGAAAACATTTTTTCAACTATCCTAACTAAAGCATGAAGTGTACAAAAATGTACCCTGTCCAATGGAATTGGTAGTATTGGCCTGAATTCTCAGATCTTTGTATGCCGAGTAGGTGGAAGACCTTGGTCACACCTCAAAGTACTTTTTGCACCACGCGCTGCTTGTGTCTTTCAATGTCTCAAAGAATATAAGCACATCTTGGTAGTCTTTGCCCCCTCGAGAAGCAATTCCATACATGGCCTCTCGGCTTTCAGATCGAAGCCATATGGAAGTTAACACAAAATGACTCAAACCCTTCAACAATCAATTTTCACCATGATTATAGTCAATTTCTGTTTGATCAAACACCCACTTTAACACTTCAAAATTCTCTTTTCGAACCTTGAAAAGCCCTAACCACCACGTATGGTCTTCCCATTGGACTAAAAAACCAATCAAATTTCTTTTTTTCTTCTTCAACAGCTTTTGCTTTTCATAATCAAGGGAGAATGCCATGTTCATTAACGCCAATGATACTCTCTCATACTTGAGTAAGCTCCATTTCATCAAGCTTCAAGCACACTTGCAAAGCTGCCCATCAACATCATCCTCATGTAAATTGTAAAACACCACCATAAATTTCAAGACATTTTCAAGGTCAAACCATAATAAGTTATTTTTTCATTAAGACTGATCATAACAGAATTATTAGTGTTATCATAACCTTTTCTAGATCTAGTACTCTTTTTACCATTTTTAGATCGAAGTTGTCTTCGCATCTATTTGAGGTCCTTGCAGCTCGCCGCTTGAGCTCTGGTGGACTACAATTTATGGAGTGCATTCCTCCCAAAATTTCTCCCATCATAATGTTCCTTCTTGTTCTTACTTTATTCACATAATGTGGCCTTGGAACAATTACTTTATTGGTTCCAAATGTTTTTAATGCATCATAAAATGGCTTGCATAGCAATCTATAAACCTGCATTGCTTATTCCAAATTTAATCACAAATACTTTGCACCTTTGTCAACATCTATTGTAGAGCATACTTCACTAATAACCATGTTAATAACAGACTTTCTTAAGTCATTGTTTCCTCGGTGCATTTAGCATCGCTAAAATCTCCTCCCTTTGAAGCAATGCTCCTTACAATTTTACCAACATTATCTCATACACCATCATTGCTTTTCTTTGTCTCCAATATTTGCTTGATGGCATATATTCTCCTACGATAAGCCCTACATCTAATATTTAACTCATTGATTGGCTTCACCTTCCTCTTCCTTTTCTAAGCCCAAAAGTCTGTTTTTTTAATCTATCTAACCTCCTTTGCAAAGATGCACTGTGCCTTTATTTTTGCTTAGGATTATTTGTCACTGAATTTGGGCTATTCTCTCGCTTGTTTGACAACAGTTCCAAAGATTCCAACATCTTGTTCCAATTGTAAAGCCTTTTTTCAATTGATGAATTAACTTTCCCTTTTCTTCAATTTCCTTTTTTTCAAATTACAAGACTCCACTTTTCTCACTGCAAAGAATATGAAAGTCTATTAATGTGAATGGTCAATTCCATGTTATGGAATGCCATGCTCTCAAGAAGAGCTAAGTAGCCCTGCCCGCCCTTCACACACTAATTTGACAAGCCTGCAAAAAACAAGTGAAATCGTGGGATGCTTTCCCCGCACACAGATTTCGTGGCCAGCTCTCCTACAGCCCAAATGTCATAATTTTAGCTCCACTCATTCGCTAAAGCATTCAAATCGATCTTCTTTCCTTTTGCTGCCCACCTGTAGAAGTGCTTTACTTTTCCATATTCTCACAAGGAAGGATAATTCTAAGTTGAACCATGGTAAGAACAGCCAAAAAATCTTACAATTGGGATCCATCATCGTTATATATATCCGATGATTTGTGGGAAATTTGAATTCAAATCTTAGGGTTTCAATGTGGGAGATTTGAATTCAAATCTTAGGGCTCAAAAACATATTCAAAAAATTCAAATTCTTGTGTGTGGGAAATGAAATTCAAACTTAGAGGTCAATCCCCAAACTAGAACCGGAGGGCAAAACTCCTTACCTAAAGAATGATACCCCGGAGAGAAATAACCAAGATTCCTTGGATCACAAACCTTGTATCTTGGTAGCAATAAATTCAAGGCAAAGGGGAGTCTGACCGCAGAACACTAATGCACAATCTAAGCACACGAGCAGGAAGGATTTCGCTCTTCGTGAGAATTTCCCGTGGATTTGCTTAAGGATTTTATGTAAGCAACGCGGGCAAAAAATACATTGACATATAGATATCTCCAAATTGAATTAATTTTGGTTGCCCGAAAAAAACACCAACTAAAAAAAGTAAGATGAGGTAAAAATAAAATAAGTCATTTCTTATGGGGACACCACGAGACCCCACTTTTTTCTAATGCATGGGGAACAAAGGGTCCCGGTAAGGCCTACCTCAAGAACTATAGTGCAAAGGAAATATTTGAAAGATATGTGGATTTCAATGCGTAAAACATGCCACATAAGAGTAAGAAGGATGAACAGGTAGAGTTATTGTTGAAAATAGATTGCCATCCTACAAAACCCGTAAGAGCATATTAGAGGAAATAAATGCATTGCTTTGGAACTTGGAGTGGCCTCTATATCCCAGCCCAGCTTTTAGTAGGCTATGGAATAAGCATTTCAAGCATGTGACCATAGCAACTTCAAACAACTTTGCCAAGTGCAATTTATGTGCTAAGCTGAAGGAGACACTAGATAAGACCAGGTAACCAAGTCTAAGGGCAAAGATAAGGGAACATATGAAGGACCATATGACGTATCAACTATCGTAGATCAACTTATTGGATGTGGAGGACCTTATCCGCAATGGAACCTAATAACTATCTATGTATTATACATGATAAAATGGACCAATGTAAGACTTGTCTTCCACAATTCAAGTACATTCCTAAGTCATGTGGAAGATCATACCCTTTGCGCATTTCAATGATCGGGGCAATATTGCATGGGCAGTTTGCACCTATTATGGCCATTTCAGTTTAGAGTTGTGGAGTGATGGTCCGTGATTTTCACATTGGGAGTATCATGAGATGTTTAAGAAACTATGAGAAGGGTTACAATGGTCACCCATGTGATCCTACAACTAGCCGTGCACTACATAGTGCATTGTTGGATGGAACCCCTAATAGTATTGAAAAGTTTAGCAAGACAAGATTTAGGAGGAATAGACCTAATGAACATGTTGAGCTTCAACATCTCGCATAAACCCTCGAGATCTGCCTGTAAAGCGCCTCTTGCAACTAGATAATTGTGCCGGTCAAAATAAGAACAGATGGATGTTTTCTTTCCTATCCTACTTAACACCGTGGGTATTTTTGAAAGAGTCAATTTGGGGTTCCTAATGCCCCGACATACTCAAGGAGGATGTGGATGCATTGTTTGGAAAATATAGTCATGTATTGAGACATCGACAGCTTACCAACTTTCCTGTGTTATTGGAAATATTTCATGGATGTACAAATCCATCTCCTATAGGATCTATCATAGAAGAAGTGCCCGATTGGAAGAGTTTTGTGGATGGTTATGTCTCGACATGGAAGGTCATTCTAGACTTCTTCAATTCACTTTTGGGTGAGAGAAGGGATTCCAATCATGCAATGGAAAATGAGACCTTCGTGAGGAGAAGTGGAGAGATGGGGCAGAAAATTTGGCATGTGGATGCAAATGGCAAGCCTATGATACCTCCCCCGTCAACCAAAAGCTCTAAAACCAACTCAAGAAGTCAAGCAATTGGGATTGACTACTGGATGGCATCAATGACTACATCAAGCATTGGCAAACTAATTCAGATGAGACTAATCGCGGCATTGATAGATTATTGGAAGAAGGTGATCAACTTGTTGGATGAGGTAGACACATCCCTAAGAGCTTGAAAGAAGGGTGGTTCCCTAAAAGTAAGTGGAAAACATTAGTCTGGCCGATTTAAGATGATGGTACCATTAGTAGCATTGTGAAGGCATATGCTCCTCCTCAACTGATAAACACTATGTTGGTCCTAAGAAGGATAGGCCAAAATATTTAGGCATGGATTGTTATGAACCTTCTACCCGACGTGGAGTGCCACCAATTTGTAGTAGTAAAACCAACCAGATCTAGAGACCTATCCAAAGGTGGTTGGGATACACTATCTCTGGATATTTGCAAAGAAGAAGGTGATGTTAACTTCAATAAGGTGCGATGGAATGGTGGTGTCCAAGACATCACTTGAGTAATGTCACCAATAAAGAAAGATATTCAGATTGTTGGACAAAGAGGTGGAGGAGAAATCCAAGTGATCCTGATCTTTGGCTAGACATTGAAACCGTATTGTACTCGTGGACTCCAAAAACTATTCCTAGTAAAACAGCGAGAGTTACAATACCTCAGGATGTAAGGAATAAGGTTCTCATATCCTTGGGGATGGTAGTGGAAAATGAAAACGGTTACTATGTATCTTTTCTACACGCTTAATAAAAGTTGTGTACTACTTTGAGTTCCATGATATATGATTTTGTAATTTGAAGTGTGAATTTATATTCCCGTGTGTGATTATATGTTAACGTCTATTCTAGTCTAAGGGCAATAAAGTTACTAAAAAAATGAATTTAACAAAGTTACTAAAAAAGTGCAATATAAAATTTATCCCAAAATTAAGACATAATCCTAATTTAATTGAATGATGATTACAAGCAGGTCTTTTCTTTTTAGTTGGTTTTCCAGTGGTTTATTATAGTAATTAATTTTTGATGTTTTTAATGCATGACGCAATCACCTCTTCTACTTAGACACTACCTTTTGAGTTGATATATGCACATTGTATGTTAATGACAAAATGGTACCTACATTTCAAACATTGTTTATGAGCAACAATACTTGCATTCTCCACCCGAGTGATTATTATGCAAAATAGGTCATGTATAATATAGTACATACAAAAATTATACGCTATGTGATCCAAAGTGTAGTCAATGTATATTATGATTTTTTTTTGGTCCTATACCTTTTACAACTTGTAAGGTGGTGCCTACATAATTTCAATTTCGAAGATAGGTTAGTAAGCCGTCCTTATTAGACACCTACCTCGAGGCTTAAAGATAAGAATAATTCATTACTTTTTTATTGAACGTGTAGGGCATAGTCATGCTTTGGAATTCTCTATGACTTAACTAAGGACTTGAAGACTGGTGGAGGAGGACGAGGATGCTAACGAGGGACACAACAATAACAGTGATTTTTGGGTCTTGTCCTCAATTTCCTTACATAATATGCACTCTATGCAGCATCAAACTTAAGACATATTTGTCTTAGGACTAGTGTGTTATGTAATGTCTAGAAAGTGATATCAGATTACTACAGCTTAAAATGACTTGCAAACTTCCCTACAATGTGTCTATACGATGTCATCCAGATCGCCCATCTCGTAGATTATGTTCCATGGTTGGTTTTTACAATCGACGGATGTAATTGTGTCCCCCATACCTATTACTTAAAGAGGTAATTTTAAGGACCGAAAATTTCGTGGTAAAATTTTTACGGCCGCCAGCGAAGCCGCTAAGAAGTTTCAATAAGCGGAGCGAAACCGGCAAAATTACCGAAAATTTCTCCTAAATTTTTCAATCCTTAAATTTTCCTTACAAATAGGGGCTTCAAATTTCTCCCCGATTCTTTTTTTGGCGAGTTTCCATAAATCTTCTATAGTGGTCCGCTTTTAGCAGAGGAAGTTTAAGATCATCCGCAGATCAATTGTAGTTTTTGACTTGAAAACAAGTCGCTTTGTGGCAAAATTTGAAGGCCCCCGCTTTTTCGCTTGATGTGCCCGCAAGGGCCTGAAGAGGCCACTACACGGCCTCTTCAGACCCCTTCAACTCAGAACTCTACGGGACCCTAAAATTTTCCAAGATTTCGTGATTCCCTTTTTTTTTTTTTTAATTAGTTTCGCGGGTCTAAGAATTCAAGATTCTCCCACCCCTTTTTTTTTAAATTAGTTTCATGTCTAAGTTTATGGGGGCAATAATGTGGTTGAAATCGAGACCGTACATTTATTACATAAGATTTTTAAAGGTTTTTCATGGTATTCGTGATGAAAATACAATAAGGCCGATGGTGGCATGCCGGATTCCAAAGATGAGCATCTAGGTTTTTTTTTCTTCTCGCTGCCGCGGTGTGTCCGGGGCACATGGTTTCGTGATTCAAGAGTTCAAAGTAGATGGCATAAGCTATGGCGGATTGGTTGCGGCAAGCCATGGTGCATTTGCTGGCGCTTGGGATTTAGGCTTCCGTGCTTGCTTGCTTGCTATGGGAAGTTTTTCCCAGGTTTTGTCGACCAGACTTGAAACGGCCCCAAGAGACTCGTAAGAGATTGGTAAAGGGCTATAGGAAAATCCGGTACCGGGATTGATATCGATTCGGATCTTTTCGCATGGTCGACGGTGTGGTCGATTTTCATCCATGTGTCCTCGAAGGGTAGCACCACGCCTCGTTCAACCCCCGCCCCGTGGATGCAGCTTAGAAAGTGATGCAAGATCTGCTCATGACTCAAAGTTGCTTCGCTGTTTTTGTATCGTGGAGGTTCTCCGAGCTTGGGTTTTTACAGGTTCTTGGTCTCGAGGTTGTTGCATTTTTGGCATCATACTAGATAGCTATCTACAGAGAAAATGCAAGTAGATGGAGTTTATAAAACATTTGTGAGCACTTATACCGCACCAAGCAAAGCCCGGTTCTAAGATGGTCTTAGGGTGAAGGAGCAAGTAAATGCTTCATTTTGTAAGGATCGGAAGGAAGATTATGTGAGTAAACAAATTCAATGGGGGATGGTTGAAGATCCCCCCCTCATCTTTAGTATCCCGCCCGAGCAGCTACTGAGTATCCGCCCCTCCATTGAACTAATCCGCCCCTCCATTGAACCTATCCGCCCTCTCTCTACCGGATCGCCTTTGATAAGACAAACCGCATAAGATTTTGGTATTTTTTTTGTACTAAATCGCAAAGCAGAGGGGGGCCGATAAGTTCAAAGGGGGTAAAATGGATTTGTTCAATGGGAGGGGCCATCTGCTTCAATCGCTGCACAGGCCGGTTTGTACAATAGAGGGGGTCGGATTCTTCAAATTAGCCTTCAAATGAAAAACAAAAACGAGCTTCTTCTGGGCTTGGTTTTGGTTTGTTCGACCGATCCGGGCTTGGTTTTGGTTTGTTCTCAAAAGCAAGAAATATGATACCATTGACAACCCATCGATCATTTTTTTTTTATCTCGATTGACTTGATGGGGTCAAACATGGATGTTTGACCCCATCTTGTTTTGTGGGAAGGGCTCAGAGAGCCCTATATGGGATATTCCCATAAAAATTCTGCAATCCAATGGCCTCAAATTTTACACACAACCCCAAACGATAATACATCGAAAATTTCGGGTCCCTCTCCGGCCCGAGATGAAGAACGCCTCTGCTGTTCCGTGCTTCCGAAGCTCGGGCCGCGGGTTATAGCCGTAAGCCGTGGTTCAAAAGCTATAGGTCCCGCTCCTAGCTCCCCGGAAGTTTCCTCTTCCGAATTCACCTGAGAACTAGTTTTAAAAGGACCGGACGGAGGCTTAGAATTATCGTGATCCCCCGTAGTTGGATTTTGAATGGCGGGCGTGGGAAGAGCCTCAAGAGGATAGTATCATGGTCTGGCGCTTCTACTAGTAACATTCGTGAATTATAGGGGCAGGAGATAAAGCCCAGATTTTCCCAAAAATTAATCGACATCTATCAGCTCTTCGGGCGGCAGATATTCCGATTTCTTCGCATTGTCGCTCTGGCAGTCGCCTCTTTGTCGCAGAATGGGCCGATATTTCAATGTATTTTGGGATTGGCAGGAGATAGTGACGATCGGATCCTCTCTCCGACTCTACTTTCTCCAATTATCGCAGCTGGGAATTATGCTTAGCCCCAAGCAGATCTCACTCCTCATCTTCATTTCCTTGCTTCGTTATGTTCATGTTTGTTGGAATAGATAGAATAGCAGTAAGATAAAAACAGCTTGATATTATAATGAATTGAAGTATAAAGAAGGTGGCTTAGAACAAGCCAGATAATATCAAACAATGTAAGGAAAGAACAAAGATCAAGAACACAAAAGTAAACAAGTAGGAGCAGAATCAAGGCGCCATGATGAACTCGAATGGATGGATGAGCCAGATCTCCTCGGTCTTGCTTTTTAATGGTGCTTGCTCAAACGGTCACTTCTATTTGTGGCATGCGTGTAGGCTATATTAAGATCTAAAGGAATATCTTTAATATCTAACAACTTTCTCAAGCACCTAATCTTCTAACGTTGCATGTCGATCCGCTTTGAATCCCAACACCCCCACTCAAAGCATAGATCACCTTGCCTCCTCAGAATCAAGAGATTAGCCCCCACTCGGAGACAAGCCGCTTTGAGACAAGGCCAAGGAGGTGAGACATCGTGGAGTAATTTAGGGGAGGCCAAGGCTTTAGTAAGCATATCGCCAGTGCATGGAATCGAGGGGAGGAAGAGTGATGGTAGAGTTGGCGACATGATCACGAAGGAAATGAAAGCGCAGGTCAATGTGTTTGAGACGCCGATGGTTGACCGGGTTATGAGCGACTGCAATAGCTCCCTGATTATCATTGTGAAGGGGAATTTGGAGTGGAATTTGCAGGTGCATGGTTTCAGAGAGAGTGCGTAACCAAAGAGCTTCGCGGGTAGCATGAGAGAGACTGATATACTCTGCTTCTGTGGTGGAGAGAGCGGTGCATTGCTGTTTGGAATCGCCCTGCCTGATGGCGCACTCGCAAGACAAAAATGCATAACCGGAGATAGACTTACGGTCTTGAGAATCACCTGCCCAATCAGCGTCACAGAATCCTTGAATTGAACTGCCCCCACTGGCTCGATACATCAGTCCATGGGTGAGTGTGCCAGCAAGATATCGCAGAGTGCGTTTGAGAGCAATGCAGTGAGTATGCTTAGGATCATTAAGGAATTGGCTGAGCTTGCAAACAGGGAATGTGAGGTCAGGGCGGGTAGCTTGAGAGGCAAAATTGATGGAGCCAACAATGGATTCAGAGTGTTCAAAGCAAAGTAAAGATAGTCTTTGGAGCATGGAGGATCAGAGGATAAGAGTTGGCAGTGAGGATCAAGGGGAGTAGTGCTGGGATTGCATTGCAGGAGATGGTGGCGAGCAAGGATGCTTTGCAAGTATTTGTGCTGGCTGAGAAACAGTGTGCCTTGAGCAGGGTCATAGTTGATTTGAATGCCAAGAAAATAATGGGCAGGGCCGAGGTCTTTCATGGAAAAATGCATGGAGAGTTGTCTTTGTTTCGCACCAGCAAGATCGTGAGGATGGTGTGCAAGGAGGAGAAGGTCATCGACATAAACAGCAAGGATAATTGGAAAGGGATCAGTCTGAAAGTAGATGCTTGTGTCAGCAGGGCAAGCATGGAAGCCAAGAGAGGAGATGACAGTGCGAAAGGTTTGATACCATGCGCGAGATGCCTGACGGAGCCCATATAATGCCTTGTGTAACTCCAAGATGTCAATTTGAGGGAATGGAAGCCTTCTGGAGGTTCAATGTAAACTTCCTCTTGGAGATTGCCGTGAAGAAATGCGTTGTGAACATCCATCTGATGGATGAGAAAACCGTGAAGAGTGGCATATGCAAGAAGAGTGCGAATGGAGGAGAGACGTGCAACTGGTGCATATGTCTCATCAAAATCAATGCCTTCAATTTGATCAAAACCCTTGGCAACGAATCGAGCTTTGAATGCCCACTTTGCCATCACTGTGTACTTAACCTTGAAGACCCAACGGCCGCCAACAATGGTGTGATCCGGGACGACAGGAACAATGCTCCATGTGCCATGCCGTTGAATGGATTCCAATTGTCCCCAAGATAGCTCTCGCCAGCAAAAGCTTTGATGGGGGGCCGCGTGATGGCATCTTGAAAGGATTTGGGTTCATGAATCAAGTCATCCGCAAGCATGACATAATCTGAGGTCCACCGAGGAGCTTGACGCCTACAGTTGGTCCGCCTCGAGGGGAACAGAGAGACAAAAAGCAGAGCGAAAGTGTGGAGCTCATGAGGAGGTGGTGTAGGCGGAGTGGGAAGTGGAGAAGAAGCAAGGGGCTCATGAGATGTAGGCAGAGTGGGAGGCAAAAGAGGGCTGCCGGGAAGGTCCGGACAGATCAAATTGATCAAAACTATCAAAAGGATTTCAATGGGAAGTGCAATGGGAATGGGATCATGAAGAGAGCAAGATTCTGTCTCATTGAAGGCAGCATTGGGGCTGATAATCAATTTATGATTATGCAGATCAAAGAATCGATAGGCTTTATGCTTGGAGCTATAACCAATAAACATGCAGGGCAGTCCCATAGGATCCATTTTATGGGGTGGATGATGATGAACAAAGGCCTTGCATCCAAATACACGGAGATGTGTGTGTGAAACGGGTCCGGGCAGTCCAAAGCTCTTCAGGGATGGCATGATCAAGGGCACGATGGGGAGCCAAGTTGATAAGGTAAGTGGCAGTTGCAATGGCCTCACCCCAGAATTGATGGGGAACATGCATGGAGGATAGAAGTGTACGGGCCATTTCCAATAACGTGCGGTTGGCTCTTTCTATGCGCCCATTCTGTTCAGGGCAGTAGGGGGCAGAGAATTCATGATGGATGCCAAATTGAGAACAGAGTTGATGGAATAGACGTGAGGTAAATTCACCTCCACCATCAGTCCGAAGAGTGCGAATAGGAGCAGCAATAAGGGTTTCAAATTGGATCTTAAAGGAACAGAAGAATTCATAAGTGTCTCTTTTGGTGCGCATAAGATATGTAAAAAGTTTACGGGAGTAATCATCAAGAAGTACAAGAATGTATTTGGCACCATTGTGGTGGGATAAACGGACTGGTCCAACAAGATCAAGATGTACAAGTTCATGGCGGGAAGAAGCATGAGAGGATGACAACGAAATATAAGACGGGTGACTTTGCATTGAAGACAAGCATTGCAAAAATGCGATTAGATTTGGGAAGAGTAGCAAGATGGCCAGATTTTTGGAGATGTTGAATGCGGCTGGCACTTAGGTGGCCAAGGCGGTGATGCCAAAGGTCATATGAATCCCGATCCGAGCCAATGTTGGCATGTTCCTCCATCGCAACAAATAAAGATTTCCAACACGTGTGCCAAGGAGGACTTTTCGGTCTTTGCTTGTTGAAGATGGAGCGTTGACGTTGAAGAAATTCAACCTTGAGGCCTCAGACCGTGATTTGACTAATAGAGAAGCCAGATTCTTAGTCGTCCCAGAACATGGAGCACATTAGAAATATATTTCTTTGAGCCATCGAAGAGGAAAGGAAATGGTACCAACAAAGAAATTCCGTTGTTGAGAATCATCTCCCGCACGCACAGTTCTTGGTATGGGTAGCAGCTCATAAGTGACAAAGAAGTGCTCATGTGGAGTCATATGGGATGTGGCCCCTGTGAGTCAAGATACTGTGAGGTGTCGGTTCGACAAATCTCATTGAAGCCATCACCGGAAAACAGAACTCGGTCCGCGAATGGTGAGGTTATCGCGTTTTTCCGGTGGAGGGGCCGACTTTGGAGTAGGCAATGGAGTGGTGGGATTTTGTGGACCGTGAGTGGGTAGCAGAGGGGTTGTGATGACAAGGGTGCATCACGCATAATGGCCAAGCAGGTTGGCATCGAAAACATTGAATCTTGGATCTGTCCGGTCCTTGACGACGAGAATTTGAACGAGAATTGGAATGTTGGGAACGTGAGGATTGGGAGGTATTGGAGGTCTTTTTATCATTTGCATACTGCAGAGAGTCTTCCGAGGGCTTGGTCTTGCGCATGGCCTCCAATCGAACACGATCTATGGTAGCTTCAAAATCAAATTCCTCAACCTTGCCTTCAAGAAAGGTAACCGATTGTCGTAAGTATGAGGCGGACTATTCAACAAGACACGGACCTTTTCGCCTTCGTAGATTGATGCAAAAGGGTCGTCAAATCATCAAGAATATCCTTCATATTCTCGATATGGACGCCTACATCATCCCCATCATGCATTTCTAGATCATGCAACTTCTTGCAAAGAAGAACACGATTAATCGCTGTCTTTGGAGGCATAACGTTTGCTCGGGATGGCCCAAGCTCTCTTGCAAAGGGCGTAATCCTTGACTAGCTTGGCCGGCAGTGTCCCCCTGACTCCCCGCAGATCAGTATTCTTGCTTTAAGATCTCGTCCCTCATCATGGACCTGGATCAATATCTTCACCGCTTCACTTTGATCACCATCACCCTCACTAGCATGCTCGCCCGAAGAACTCGGGATCCACTAGGTGCCAAAGATCTTTGTCTTGCAGAATCATTCGCATCCTCCATTTCCGCAGATGGAAGTTCTTTCCATCGAACCGTTCCATCATCCTCCATTCGGTTTGACCACCTTGGGCGCCCGATTCAGATTATACATCTTGTGAGAGAGAAAGAGAAAGGACGAAATAGAGAAGAAGGAGAACTTAGGGTGCGGCTTAGGCGGATTTGTTTAGCCAAAGCGTGGGCCCATAACTTGTTGGAATAGATAGAATAGCAGAAGATAAAACAGTTTGATATTATAATGAATTGAAGTACAGCAGGCTGGCTTAGAACAAGCCAGATAATATCAAACAATGTAAGGAAAGAACAGCACTGAAGAACACAGCAGGTAAACAAGTAGGAGCAGAACTGAAGGCGCCACAGATGAACTCGAACTGGATGGATCAGCGTATCTCTGGTCTTGCTTTTTAATGGTGCTTGCTCAAAACGGTCACTTCTATTTGTGGCATGCAGGTAGGCTATATTAAGATCTAAAGGAATATCTTTAATATCTAACAACTTTCTGAAGCACGAATCTTCTAACGGTTGCATGCTGATCTGGCTTTGAATCCCAACAATGTTGACGCTATTCTTACGCTTCGCCGGCTCTGCAGAGCCTGATTTGACCGCACCAAATCGCCTCATTTCTCGAATTTCAGAATATGCTTTCTATCTCACCAATCTTACGCAATTCCGGCATCTCTGGAGCTATCAGTTTCTTCTACCCTTTGTGCTCATTATAACCATATGCCGGGCTCATGAAATCTTCCGGCTAAGATGGCAGGATTACGAAACTGCCAAGAGAGGGTTTGATCGCATCGACCGGGCATTGATCGACGGTCCCTTGGCTGTAAAAAACCACATTCCTTGGCCACAACAAAATACTCACCGTGGGTATCATGGTCGCGAGGAGATTATGAAAATCATCTAGAAGAGTTTGGAGTTTTTAAGCATTTGGTTTATGTCAAAACCAGCGTTCATTTCTGTGGGTAGAGACCTCAGGACTGCTGGTATGTGCTCTGTTCGTGGGACAAGGTTTGTCGCTGGCTTCTGTTTTCAAATCTGGCGATCATTTATACTGGAAAGTGCTTTATGGGTCTCTGTGTCTTGGGATCATGCTTTCTGTAGCGATCAAATGCCTGCCAGGGTTGCTGGTGCGGCTGGATATAGGACTGGAAAATCTCAAATCCGACATATGGCAGTTGCCGGAACTCATTTTACAGTACTCGTGGTTCCGAGATATGTCCCGCTTTATAACTACTCTATTCTCAGAGGGTCTTCCAGTTAGCGAAATCAGAATCTTGTCCTGGAATATAGATCTAAGAGAATTGGAGGGCATTGAACTTGGATTTCATGCTGTTATTTCCGTCTTAGCTCGGGCTCTCGCACGTGGATGCCTTCTTTTGCTTGCATTCTTTCTAAAATTGATATGTGTGAGCAAGCTTATATCATCACTTTGGCGCAAATGTTGGCCTAGCTTGTGTAATTTTGCTGCAATTCTGGCTGTGAGGGATATATTGAGAACAAAGAGAGCCATTTTAGGAGCCGAACTTGCATTGAATACACGGAAACTGTGCGTATGCCAGAACAGTAACAATTGCATCATAACCAAGAGCAAAACAGAATTGGATGCATTGGCAAGGCAGATGGGGATAGACATAGCAAATGCAAGTGGTGACAAAAAAAGGGGAATTATTGTGGGATTGTTCAAAATCAACGAGGAAGCAATGAGGGAGGCCGGAAATGATGAAGAGATAGTGTCCGCGTTGGGTCCTGCGCTTGCTCTGGTGAAACAATTCTACATCCAAGTATATGGGGAAAAGTATGAGCGTGCTGCTGCAACAGCTGTGGCCAATAGTCTGAAAACATATTGCGATGATGCGTTGAGGGGATACCAGGGATGCATCACAGAAGGCGATTGGAAGCTAATGAAGGCTCAAATGCTAACGTGTATGTTGTTCCTTTGGTTAGATCGGCCCGATAGAAAGGAGCTGGACAATCCTTTGTGTAACACCCTTGCTGGTGGCCCCTTATACGATTGGATTGACTACCGCAGAGACGTCTACACTAATAATGAGTGTGACTTCATTGCATTCCCAGGCCCTTTCCCCTAAGGGCTCCTCCTCCCCTAAGGTCTGATCCTGAGCCTCTCGTCGAGATATTGGTCCCCTCTATCGTTTATTCTCCGCCACTAAATAAACAAGGCGCTGCCCATAAAGGGTTGCCCTCCAGTTTCTTGGAGAGTAGGGGAGGGTCCCCAACATTGACGCATGACCTAATTTTAATGCATTTTTTTCACTCATTTTAACGCGAAACAGGGCCATTTTTGACGTATAACTGTGCCCACATTTAACGCAGACGTGGTCTGTGTGTGACGCAGCTCCAGCGAGAAGTGTTCTCGGAACGTAGAGATTTGAGAGGAGTGGGCGTCAGAATGGCGGTTCCACATGTTGCCAGAGGTAAGATGACTCTTACATGCTAGATCTGTAGGCTTACTTTTTCTATGCAATTTGATGTAATCTGTATGCTTGCCAAATGGCTCAAAAGGTTGAATTGGAGTTCTTAAAGATCCAGACAATCCATTTCCCACATTATTTCTCAGATATTCCTTAACACTTTCAAGCCTTTGAAAGCTCAATCAAGCATATTTTTGGAGATCTTGAGGCTGAATATAGTGCCATTTATGCTGGACGGCATAATTGGTGTGGATTTGAAAAAGCACTAGGCAAACACAGTGTTGTGGAGCCAATGAATATAATCAGTCTCAACCTCCTAGTCAATTTAATTTCTCTGCCATATCTAGTGGTTTAGGCACATCTGTGAAATTAGGGATGATACAAAGGAAGCAATATGCTGGGTGATAGTATGTATGGCCAGTTGAAGGTCCCAAATGGGGTTTCTTTTTCATTAATCTCAGCGGGAGATGGTATACCTGTGGCATCAGACTAGATAAGCCTCTGCACACTATGTGCTGGAAATCAACCAGGTTAATCATGGAGAATGTAGGTGAGACACCTTTGCCATTCTAAATGTGGGGACAATCATTATAAAATGAATTCTACCATTCTGGGAAACAGTGCTTCTCGCCCCAAATCCAGTGGCAAACTTTGCATAGATTTCTCTATCTGTTCATCAGGGACTGTAGAATCTACTAAATGTGGAAACATCATTGATACATCTATCAATTGGCTCAAATATCATAATACATGCGCCTGTTTCTTTCCCATAAAAATCAAACAGCTTTTCTAGCGTAGTTGTTGGTGTCCTGGTAAGTATCTTTGTTTTATTTGCAGTTTTTCTTGCTTTATTATACTGGAAGTTTTGTATCAAAAAGACAGTTAAAACACCTGACCCTTGGGAAAATGCACCTGAAAGGGTTGAAGCATTCACTAATTCTGAGCTTCTTACAGCTACAACAAATTATAGTGCATCAATGCTGCTACTAGGTAGAGGTGCTAGGTCCTGGTAATCCATCTTCATCCAAATAGTATGGCTTCTTGTTCTTTGAGTGTCTTTTTGTGACAATTTACTTGGATACGAGTTCTCATTATCGATGCTAAAACATAGTATTCTTAAAGAGGTAATCGCACCCTTATGTTGTAATAGATTAAATGTGGCTATCGGACAAAGGGGCTTCTTTACTATTTTGCATGACCAACTGAAGAGACCCATTGAGACCTCGGGTTACCGGAAATCAAATTCGAGTAGCCAAGACTAGATAGGTAAGGTATTCAACTAGTGCTTCCTATAAAATTCTTGTTCTGAAGGCTGGTTACCACAAGTCTAGATAAAGCTGTTCCACATAAATGTTGATTCAAAACTATTACCACCTTGATGATAGTTAATGATCTGATTTGCTGGATCAGTGAGGTGGATTGATATTGAAAGCTCAATCAAACCTAGAATACTGTCAACTCTCAGAATGCCAACATTGGTTGGGCAGACGTCTAATATGTTAGGAGTATTCAGTCCAGCGAAGCATTGTCTCTTTTGGCGGCCCGTTCATTGGATGTTCCAAATATTTATCTGTGGCATTTAAAGCTCCAAGCTACTTGTTGGTTTAGGGTTACGCATGCCTCTATTTCTCTGTTTGTGATGATTTTGTTAGAGAGTAGATAAACATTTTCAACTCTCAGCAATCTAGACAATATAATCTAGAAGATTGTCACCTCTTTATCAAGAAGTCCATGAGCTCCCTCCACTTGCTAGGAGCAAAACATGATTGTATATATTGTAGAAATATTAGAATTAACATTGACACTTTGACTGACAAAAGGAAGCTTACTGTGATAGATGCATATGTGGTGTCAACTCTGTAGTATATGCTTCTAATACAAATGGTGAGCATGACATAAATAGCAAGACATAGCCAGTAATAGCCCATATGTCTTCTCATGTTCACAATTAAAAAAATCATATAGCAGTTCTTCATGTGCAGGTTCTTCATTTGTAGATTCTTCATATAGGAATTACTCATATAGCAGTTCTTCATGTGCAGGTTCTGGCTGGATCAGGAGCTCAGTGTAGGAAGAGGTCTCACTTCACGGAGGATCAATTGTGATAATAACTTTTTGCATTTTTTCATTTTGCAAGTTGCATGCTGCATTTCAAAGCTTGGTGCAGATATATTGGTACAGAGTTTCATATTGAACTAAGTTTCGGATACAAGAAACCTAGGCAATTCCTTGTATTCCTCCTATGAAACAGATCTAATGCACATCAATATACTTGCTTTAATGCAGGGAAGGAGCGTGACATAGGCGCATGCAAGTTCCCAGAATCTAAATGAAGTAGTCAGGATTGTTGTTCATCGTTAGATGTCGAATCGCACAAAGTGGAACTGTGACATTTAAGTGTTTGGCCAACATTTGGATGGAGTTCATTTGTGTTGGTCAACTATTAACAAGGGATACTGACCCTAGTCCATTGTCACAGACAGGGAATGGATTATCCAAACATTTGGAAATATGCATAATCTAGAAATATCAATAGATGGAGTTTGGAAATATCTTAAATAATATCCACAATTTCAAGGGCGGTTTCTGTTTCTATCCCACAGCAATAATAAAATTATTATAGAAATAGCAAAAGTTACTTATACAAGCATGAAAGCAAACGTGGAAAGAAGTGAATCTAATCTAGGTAAAAGAATATTACCTATAAAACCCAATTTGTCCCTTGCATATCAAAATTCTATAGTGCAAACAATCTTGTTGTTCTTGGATGCATTGCTTGGCATTTTTTCAATCTTTGGTGTGGCTATTGATATAATGTATATGTCGATAGATATTCATTTCACATAATTCCGATAGATATTCATTTTGTATATGCTGCATAATGCTCTAAATAGAGAGATCAAAGTGATGAAAAGCTAGAGATCAAATCAAAGGACAGCCAAGATAATTGATCGTGCACAAATCAATAAGTTTGGCATGGATAATTGGCAAATGTGGAGTCCTATTAATAAGAGGCTAGAAATATGTGGCACCATCAATGGTAGGCTAGTGCGGCATTAATAGAACACGAGGTCAACAAGTAGTTCTTATAACCTCCATTCAAGGTACACAAGTGCACCAATGATGGAACATTATGTCAACAATTGGGTGCAAAGACCCCCTTTCATTCAAAATGGAATTGCCAGAGCTAGGCCCATCAGATGGGGTAGGAGAGGATATCATTAGAAAGCCTAGAATCTAAGGTTTCTAATGATATACAATATGGCTATAGTTAGGATGTATTTCAATGTTTTTATAATGGTTTAACCTTAAGTGGGCCAAATATGGCGCTCCTCCCCTAAAGTGGCTTAAATTAAACCATGTGGAATCAATATTTCTACTTCGAACTCCCCACCATATCTGCCAACTCAATATTTAAATTAAAGTAAACCCCACCATATTCTTACAATCCGTTTGTAGATCCCCTACATTCATCTATAAGCTCGTCCATAAGTGCCTCTCAATCAAATTATCTATGTACCAATTGCATCATTCCATCCTTGTTTCCTGGGATGCCATTTCCAAAGTAACTGTTCTTGATATTATGCTAGGGTATAACTCTATCCATTTGCTCTGCCTGGAGTAAAAGAAAGAAATTGTTTGAGATAAAGGAATTAGATGCAAAGTATACTTGCCTCGACTATCTCTGTTAGTAGTAGCTACTTCTTGAGCACTGGGAAGACTATCAGCTGGAACAATAGGCTGCCCATTTTTTTTGTTTCTTCCTACAGATCAAGCATTGCATCAAATGTTTAACTACAATACAAAATATAAAACCACATAAATCAATAATCCTAAACCCACCTTTTACATCATAAAGCATTGATTCACACACATCGAAACCATGTTTGCCCATCATTTCCAGTGGCCAGATCCAGAGTTAAAAAATGCCCCTGTGTTGAGAATGTTCTGCTTGACTGTCTGATGGAAGAGCAGCAAGGATGCAGGAAGTGATTATTTTTGGACAGTCCTCGACTTTGAAGCTGTGACAATTCTTTAAATTGCATATAAGCATGAAAGTGGAGGAAGCAAAGGAACAAACCTTGAGAGTACCTCTAGACATGAGCATTTGAGATCAGCATTGCATGTTTTTCCAAGATCATTCTAGGGTTATTGGAGTAAATCAAAGAGGCGCCTCAAGTGCTATTACATGTTGTGGTTGCCTCCATTGTAAACCCCCTGAGCAAACATTGTTGCACGCTGCATGTATTGGGAAATGAAGATCTGTGTAGCATGAAAGTCCTATAGCAGCAGGAGCATTTAGATTGGAAACATGCCAGAACATGCAACATCGAGACAAAGGTTGCCTCTTTCCCTTGCCATCGGACTGCATCTGCACCTCCTCTTCTCCAAAAAAGGTCCTCCATGAGTCCTCAAATGTGCGTATGTAACGGAAAGAATAATTGCATCATAACCAAGAGCAAAACAGAATTGGATGCATTGGCAAGGCAGATGGAAATAGACAAAGCAAATGCAAGTGCTGACGAAAAAAGGGGAATTATTGTGGGATTGTTCGAAATCAATGAGGAAGCAATGAGGGAGGTGGGAAATGATGAAGAGATAGTGCCTGAGTTGGGCCCTGCGCTTGCTCTGGTGAAACAATTCTACATCCAAGTATTTGGGGAAAAGTATGAGCGTGCTGCTGCAACAGCAGTGGCCAATAATCTGAAAATATATTGCGATGATGCGTGGGCGGATACGGGGATGCATCACGGTAGATTGGAAGCTAATGAAGGCTCAAATGCTAACGTGGATGTTGTTTCGTTGGTTAGATCAGCCCCTTAGAAGTGATCTGGACAATTCTTTGTGTAACACCCTTGCTGGTGGCCCGTTATACGATTGGATTGACTACCGGAGAGACGTCTACACTAATAATGAGTGTGACTTCATTGCATTCCCAGGCCCTTTCCCCTAAGGTCTCCTCCTCTCGTCGAGATTGGTCTCCTCTACCATTTATTACCAGAGGTTGCCCTCTGTTGGCACTGGCACGAATGTGTGTTTTGTTGTTTCGTGCCAGGTCTTCTTTTGTGTGAACACAGGATGTCGTTTTCTTAGGCCAAGAGTTTTGTTTACGAAGCTGTGCAGGTCAATTTATAGAATTGAGGGAGAAACGAATAACTCTTCAAAGTAATTTATATAAATGATACTGTGCAACAAATAACTCACTGTACAAGCTATTTCAAAGCTTTCTAGTGTTCCCGGAATTAGTAGAGCAGAAGTTTGCCATTTGGCGGGACTTCTTGGGTGTTGTAGATGGTGATGGTCGGTTTGCAGTTTTTCTCTGAGTTTGTTGTGGAGTGTCGAGGTATCGCTGTCTCTTTGGGGCAGTTCTCTTTCTCCTCACTTGCTTTGTAACATTACCATTCTTTTAATATATTGATGACACAGTTCTTCAAAAAAAAAAAAAAACTCTATGATTTATGGGTACTTAGAGATATCGAACGGACACAATGAACAAAGTGTTGCACTATGATTTAAGATACATAGACAAATTTAGATGTTGACATTGTTATCAGTTTTTACGCGACGGAACTTTACCTCACAATGACTACTCTATTGCTTATTTGGTTGGTACCATTAGCATATGCCGGATTATCTCTCTACCTTTTTTTCTGAAATAGAAAAAACAAACACATTATTATATATCATTATTATATGGGTGATTTGATGAAAGCATTTGAAAATCATTAAAGAGCATTCCATAGTGGACCAAAGTAGGGCATCCTCTCTTTTCTTGGATCCTCATGGTTAATTCGTTAATATTTATGGCATGAGCCCAATCCAAACCATGACCTCCCTCAATGAAGAAAAGGGAGAGTCAATAATGAATTCAAATTCTAGTTGAGGGGGCTCGAGCTTGGGGTTCTTCTTCCCTAAGAGAGCCAAAGGGCTACTACTAAAAAAGTTCCTAAAATAGAATTCTCATAAAAAAAACTATTCTATTCTATTCTATTCTATTCTATTCATAAACGAGAACTTAGTAGATTGGAATCTTATTGCGTTTAGGCCTAGGAATGATAATATTGATCTCTTGTACAATGTATAGGAATATTTTACTTAAAAACAAGCGACTGTGTACAATGATGTTAACTGTAGATGTGCTGCTCACAGCCAAATTGGATGTTTCAAAGACTGCACCAAGTTGATGTCAAAGAGCTCGATGAACTACACACAGAAAATGACAGCTCAATATAAGTTTCTCATAATATAGCATGCTTTCAAATTTAGGTTGTCATGGTCTCATGCCATGCGGGACAACTGGAAATGGTTGCTACAGACACTGTTGTAATGCTTCCAAAATTTCATGCAAATATTATCCACACAAGAAGTTCAAAAGAACAGATGTTCTAAATAAAAAAACCTAGGAAACAAACGTATGAATTATGTGGCTTGAATGCAAAATTAGATTTAATCATCCGAGCTTGAATGTACCTATTCATTTACAATTCGGACCTTACTCCCACTATATCTCCTCTCAAAGATAGATGTCAGATTCCATTTCTGTACCTTCCTGAGACAGCCAATAATAGTGCATGCATAACCAACACAATACCACTGATATTAACAAGATTAGGCATTGCAGTGTTGCGAATACTTATCAGTCACATGTCGACCCAATCTGCACATAACATGCAGAGGATAATATTCTAGTGACGAAATCACCTATAAACAGGAAACGTAGCTATGGAGTTTGGGCCCTGAATATTAGCCATTGGAATGCTCATGGCATGCATCCACATACAACACTTGGTGTAAAAGAGATATCTTGGTATTCACAAAAACATGGGAGCATCAATTTTGATCGCTTCCAGATACACCAGGACTTGTAATGGCAAGACATACTTGGAATGAAAAACATACTAGAGTAGGCCGAGGCTTTGGAAGGATAGCGGTTTACTGTAAGTCACAGATAGCACATAATGTAGTGGTTTTGGAGGACATGAATAAGCAGTATATGTGGCTGAAATTTAGAGCTAACAATAGTGATATTTATGTGGGAGCATGTTACTTTGCACCACTAACTGCGAATCTATATCAGAATAGGAGATTAGCAAAGAAGATCCATTCCAAAAGCTCTGTTCAGACACACAATGGTCTATGCTCCAAGGGGATGTCTTTCTCTATGGAGATTTTAATGTGTGAACCAGTAACTGCACATCTAAAGCATATGAGGTCCCAAAGCCTAAACTGAGTAGGTATTCAGAGGACAAGCATTCTAATATGATAGGCGACTTCTTGCTTGAGCTAGGCACAATATGTAATCTGAGAATAATGAATGGTATCAGGAAATTCCTCAATCATAGGGAGGCAAGTACAATTGATTATGTATTAGCTAGTAACGCATATATGGTTCATGAATGCATAGTTGGAAGCAGGGATAGGTTCAATACCCCGTATGCGCAATACGTATTGTTCATATGATATGACACAAATTTGCTATATAACACGTAAAAAATACGGCAAAAAATGATTTCGGTGTCGAAATATTTTCGCATTACGAAAAAAGAATTAAAAAAGACGTCTGGGAGGGGGGGGGAACTATCAAATAGGCGCAACAGGAGGCTTGGGCATTATTAGCATTGATTCACTTCCGCATAGCATGATTTTGATTTGTGGAGTTCTTTAGAAAAGCTTCCTTATTGATAATTTAGAGATCCCACGTTTTAAAATCCAATATCGTTTATGTCATGTGAGAACTTTATAGGTTATTACTTTACAAAATAACATTCTCGAACTTGTGACAAACGGGCAGAGAATAACATGAATATGATGTAATCAGCAAAGAGTTGAGATGCCGGAGGAATCATTTTCAGCCATGTATGGAAGTGTCTTGGTGGTCTTTGAGGTACCAGAGAAATCATTTTCAGCCATGTATAGAAGACTCTTGGATTGAAGCATGAACATCCATGTATAGAGGCCTCTTGGGTTTGAAGCATGAACACGATAACTGAAAGCTAAGTGCATAAATCAGGTTCCGTGCAGTTTAACTATATGAATTGATATAATCAGTATCATCATTGTTGAATCAGTAAAAGGATGAATTGATATAATCAGTATCATCAATAAAAGGGATTTAACTATTTGCATGGATAAATATTCATGGCATTCCAATTTCATCTTGGCAAAATTGGCAAGCGAGTCATGTAAAGGGGAGCAAAATTGCATTACATGGAAATAATGGCATGTGGAGGCCAACTTCTAGGATCCTGGCTGCTAGGGAGGTTTTTGAAAAATATGTTGAATTCAATGCTGAGAATATGCCACATAAAAGTATGAAAGATCAACAGGGAAAAATAGTTGTCAAGAAGAGATTTGCATCCCATTGTACCCAGAAGAGCATATTGGAGGAAGTGAATGCTTTGCTTCGAGAACTAATGGTACCTGCAATATCTCAACCCAGCTTCAGTAGACTATGGAGCAAGCACTTCAAGCATGTCACTATAGACACTTGAACAACTTTGCAAAGTCCAACTTGTGTGCTAAGTTGAAAGAGAGATTCGATAAGACCAAGCAACCAAGCCAAAGGGCTAAGATAAGGGGCAAATGAAAGATCACATGACAGACCAACTATCATGTAGATCCACTTATTGGATGTGGAGAACATTATCATGTTTGGAACCCAATAACTATGTTTGTATTATACATGACAAGATGGATCAATCAAAGACTTGTTTGCCACATTATAGTTACATACCCAAGCAAATCAATAGAGCTTATCCTTTGCAAGTCTCGACAGTGCAATAGTGCATGGCTCGGTGCCAATTTATTATGACCATTTTAGTTTGCAATTGTGGAGTGATGGTCTGATTTTCATATTGGAAGTGTGATGAGGTGCTTGAGGAACTATGAGAGTGGTTATTCTGGTGACCTCCACAACCTTGGATGTTCAGTGCGTTGTTTTATAGAAAGCCTAATAATTTAGAGAAGTTTACTAAGGCAAGGTTTAGGAAGTCAGGTGCTTCTGAACATGTTGGAGCCTCAAGTTCACGTCCCCAACCTCGAGATCTACCACCAAAGTTCCTCCTCCAACTTGACAATTGTGCTGGACAGAATAAAAACAGGTATATGTTCTCATTCCTATCTTATTTAACTTGAGTTGTGGGTGTCTTTGAAAGAGTGAATTTAGGGTTCTTAATGCCTGGACATACTCATGAGGATGTGGATGCATTGTTTGGGAAGTATAGTCTTCATTGAAATCTCAAACTGTGACCAATCTTCCTAGACTAATGGAAGTTCTTAGTGAATGCATTTCACCTTCTCCTATAGGGTTGATCATACAAGAGGTGCCTGATTGGAAGAATTTTATCGAAGGTTATGCTCTTGATATGGAAGGTCAATCTAGACCTCTTCAGTACACTTTCTGGGTCATGGGAAATAAGCCAATAATGCAATGGAAGATGAGACCTTCAGATGATAAATGGAGGCCAGATGAGGGAGTACCTATATGGCACGAAGATGAAAATGGTAAATCTAAGATTCCAAGGGTCAACCAAAAGCTCTTAAGCCTTTTGCAGAGGTGGATTCATTGCAAAGCACATTGGACGGCATTGTTGAATACATCAAGTATTGGAAAAATAACCCTGATGATACCAACCTTGCATTGATAGATTATTGGACACAGGTACATGGATTATTGGGGCAAGTAGACACATCCTCTGATGAACTGAAAGATGGCTGGCTATCTAAGACTAGGTGGAGAGACTTGATAACACTTGCGGAAGTTGATGATGTGGTTAGTAGTATTCAGAAAAGTCGATGGCTCCTCCCACCGATAAACACTATGTTGGTCCTAGGAAATGAAGGCCTAAATATCTCGGGCTGGAGGATTATGATCCCAAAGATGACTTGCTTTGCCATCAATTTGCACTTATAATACCAGAGCGCAAAGAGATATACCCTGTGTGGATGGGTTACACCATCTCAGATGTTTGCAAAGAAGTAGGTGACCGCAATGTGAACAAAGTTCGTGTGTAGTGGTGGTGTCCAGTGCACCAATTAAATGCAGTGGCAGAGGAAGAAAGGTACAGAGACTGTTGGACAAAGAGATAGAAGAGAAACCCTATTGAAGGGGATGATTGGGTTGAGTTAGATACTATTTTGTTTTCATGGACCCCAAAGGTCATTCCAGGCAAGACTGCTAGGGTTACAATACCTGTGGAAGTGAGGAAGAAAGCTATGATATCTCTAGGGTTGACTTCTGAGAAGTAATTGGCAATATGTAACTCAACATGCATATGTAAGATATTTTTAATTTTTAATGCAATCATGTTGTGCTGTTATAAAAAAAAGTCACATTCTCTCTATACAGCTGGTAAAGAAGCTGCTGTAGTCCCATATCTCCTCTCCCACCCCTGCTGTCCAACACAAAGCGTGATATATTTTTAAGGCCAGAAGTTGATTCTGGCAAGAGACCTTTGTACCCAATGGAGACTGAATACTGGACAGCGTCGTCTTCTCCAGTAATCTTCTTCACAAGGGCCACTTTTCTTCTCAATTCGGCCAGTACCTTAGGGGGTAGAGTCTCCTTATGTTTTGTATTTTTAGCCTTCCAATTCTTAAGGAAGTCCTTTGACCAGAATACAAACTTCTTGATGTCATCATTACTGACCTTGTATTTGTCCAGCAATCCAATTTCGAGATAATGCCACATCCCCGATAGCCTTTGTAACTCGGCTCCTACGGTGACTTCATTGTATCGTACATCCTTTACATGGGCAGACACTCAACGAAGGACATCCTATCCTTGGTGAAAGCACTCTTCTTGTATAAGACTTCCTTCTTTAAACCGGGTCTAAAACCCAAATGGTCTCAATTGTCGTCTAGCCCCCGAGTCTTTCTCATCTCTCTGTCACATTCAAGTCAAAGATGCTTACATCAACAGGGGAGGCACCCTACCCATAGTATCCGGGCTTCCTTTGTGCATAAGCGTCCCTGAATTCATTCCACTTTTGCCATCTCGCCTCCTTACGAAACACAATCTTATCACAGTCTGTTGGACCTGACCGCTAGATGAGCTTTGGAAAGGATCTGCAATGTCATCACCACCTTTTTCTTTGATTTTCTTGCAGTTTTCTTCTTCTCACGTATATAATTATGCTGCGGCAGTGCGCTCCAGTGCACTTGAATGCCTCGGACTTTGACCATACATCCCGGTGGGCAATGGGCACCATATTCCACCCTTTGTTGGTGTTGGCTAGGTTGTTCCGTATGGGCTGCAATAGTACGTAGACATTGAATGATGTCATAGAATAGAAACGCAAGGCGCGATTTGAATAGAATTGATCAAAGAGAAAAATCACGCTGGCGTGAAATGAATAAAGTTACTAATGCAATTCATGCAGGCGTGCTTTCAAATCAAACCAATTCACGCCAGGCATGTTTTCAAATCAATCGAATTCACGCCAGGTTGATTTGAAAACACGCCTGGCGTGAATTGATTGATTTGAAAACACGCCTGGCGTGAATTGGTTTGATTTGAAAACACGCCTGGCGTGAATTCAATTTATGAAACCAGGCCGCGCGTGAATATTAAAATGCTAACATCCTAATGCAGTTAGTTACCTTTTGTATAGAAATGTCTTCCCCATTTCATTCAACGTTGCACTAATCTCAGCCAAATCTGCAGGTGAAGTATTGGCATCCAAGATACGACACCTCCTATATGCATAGTGATTGTAGAACACGTTTTGGCCTTTTGTTCTACACTTTGATGAGGGCCTACGTGCCTCAACAGAATCTTTGCCCGATCGATGACGCCAATTTAATATTTTCATTTAACAATATATCCTGGAAGTTCGTCCACACAGCAGGCTTGTTCGAGATCATATCCCAAGGTAGCACATCCGCTGGCATAGGCATTTGACCTGGATTACTAATCATGCTCTGAACAATCTCCATGGCATGTCTTTGGATCATATCTTACGCTAACATAAATGGAGCTTGGGTGAGCGGATGAGGGACTTCACATGGATCATAAAAAGTTTCCTTAAGACCCAATGGATAATGGTCAGAGTATTTATTGACTTGTTCATGGCCTCTAGTCGCTGCCACTCGTTCTGTCTGTTCATTCTCAAAAAGCGAAGCCTCCATGCCTTCGACAAGCGCAGTTGAACATCCTTCCCTAGATCTTGGACCCTCTTAGAAGCTTTCAAGTCACTAATTCCCTAGCTTGTCGCAAATAGTGACTTGGTGCCGGTTTAGTGAACATGCCTCACGCACAACTTTGTAACCCTTGGCAAATAGATATTGGCGAATCGCTACATTGGTTGGCCAACCATACTTGAAACATGTCTCACTGCTCACATCTGTCTTCATGAGCGTATCCTTGTATGCGGTAGCTCACAAAGTGAGTAAGTCCGGAAAGCAGATCTTTCTACGCTTCGTGTAATCTCCAAGAGCAATTTGCGATTGGTGTCATCCTCTTCCTCACAAGAGATTAGGATCCCTTGTTTGGCCATCTTATCCGCTTCCTTTTTCCTCGAGAAGAGAGTTAAGTCGAGCTTGCCATTTGTCTTGGCAAGGTCAACGCCACACCTAAGGCACCCTCGTCCATTTCCTCTTCAGGGCAGGCGGTGGGTGGTTGCTATAAGAATCGCCCTTCATCATCTAAGGTGAGATCATATGGTGCGCATCCGGGTCGCCCCGCCCTTGCTTAATTTCTTTGGCGTGATTAGAACCCGAATTATTAGGGGTTTTCTTCCTCTTGGGCAATCGCAAAAGAAGATGAGCACTTTTTAGAGCACGTTTCAGAACAAGAGATCACGCTTGGCGGCATTTAAACCTAAATTAGTACAAATCACGCTTGGCGTGTTGGTAGCTCCTATTATTGACCATGCTATGCGTGAATTTGAAACTAGAATGCTTTTGCATCCACATTTTAAGCTACATACCCTTCATGAATCCATATTTCACACTATTTAACCTCATTGAACATTGCTATCTCCAATCAGCTATATAACACCGCTATATTCTATATATAAAAGCAGAGCAAAATTATGTTCTCTGTAAGCGGACAATGAAGCATTAATCGATGGTAATACTTAAAATTCATGCAAAGCATAATAACTCAAACTCATGCAAAGCATATTAACTGAAGGCAAGAAAATATCTCAAATTCATGCAAGCATAATACTCTCCACACAGTGTGTATTCTGTGGCAAATTAAATACCTTGAATAGGGTTCTGTGTATTTTGTGTATTCTGATCAACGTCCCTACGAAACTTGAGAGGAGACGGGTTTTAGGGATTCTCTTCCACCGCTTCCTCGACCCGTCCGCCTCGACCTCGATTCACTTTAGAAGACATCTCCTGAGTCGCTTAGTAATGTAGTCGGAAGGTCGCTGGATACGCTTCGAAACGCTCGAGAAATAGTCGCAAGAAATAGCTTTTTCTACCCCAGACGAGAAATAGAGAAATTTGAATTTCAAGAAAAACACAAAATGCGTTTTCAAATATTCTTGACACATACAAATAATAATGACGTAAGACCCGTCTCACGACTTCTTTCATTAAGTTTTTAAAACCAATCTACCCAAAAAGTATCCCGCCAAATTTATCCCGCCTAAACGTAGTTAACCTAATCTTTCTTCTAATTCGAATTTTCCGACCGCCAGGAGTTTCCATAGCGCCTTTTCTCAAATCAGCTTCGAGAGACTCAAATCAGCTTCTCAAGAATGGCTCTGTAATTGGTACTCATCTCATTCCAATAGCTTGAACATTAATTTCCAATAGTAGGTGTTGCGAATAGCAATTTTCTGCAAGGTCGAAGATGAATGTTTCATGTTAACTACAAATCGAAAAGGAAAGTAGGATTATGCAAGATCGACTCCATCGATCCGATCAGAACCGGTCATGGAATTCCGCTCGGGGATAAGTATGTCCGGGAGTTCTGATGATTAATCTAGCGCTTATGGATGAAGCTTTACCTCGCAGGACACCCGGTATGGGGGGGATACGGTTGGAGAAAGTGTTGGAACATTTGTTGCATGGCCAAGAAACCGCTTAAAAAAGGTATGTAACATGTATTACATTGTAGAAATATAGAAGTAGACAAAATTTGTTGTATTCATTGGAAAAAGTGTACAATTGTATATAATCTGGATAAACTGGATAAACCAGACAAAATCCCAGACTACTGTTTCAAGCCCAGTCTATTGAGTAGCTGGGCTATCGATACTCCCATTTCCATAGCTGGGCATAGTGAACTGATCAGGTAAAACCCCAGCAAAAACACCAGGCTCTAGCTCCACCTCCCCCGCCTGCTCCACCTCCACCTGCTCCGCCTGCTCCATTGGTTGAACCTCCAATGCATCGTATAACGCCTGCGGTAGTGGTTCCATTGGTTGAGCCATCTCCATTGCATCGTATACCGCCTGTGGTAGTGGTTCGTGTTGGGGCATCCGGGCATAGAGGCTAACCACTAAGAAACGACTCCTCATTTTGAATCTCGAGTCGACGGATCGTAGATTCACTCTCGATTAATGCATGTACCGCATGATCAAGTGATCGATAAGAGGGCCACCGTGAGATTGCAAGGGCCACCGAGCCCAGATTTATCATTGCCCCTGGCGCTCTGTGCGCCATCATCATTACTTGATCCAAGTACCGCGGGGTTGCAAGATCGGTGCTCAGCCCGACTGGTGCTCTACCGCGGTTCAACCGGATCGAGATTGAGCCGAACCGGAGTCGGGCTGTGATTGCTGGCCCAAATGTAATTCCAATGCATCTTCGTCACCAACTGGGTGATTAATGTAACCTCGCATCTATCAATGGCAATAGGAAGTGAGCGGAGTATCAGTATTCACGCCTGGCGTGTTATATTTATTTATTTAAAACTTAGAAATTAAGAGACACGTGGGCGTGTTTAGCGTGAAAGTTGAAAGTAGGGATAAAATTGTTTGCACCTTTCGCGCCAAATGTAAACCGCTATATAGGAAAAACTATACCGCTCGGCGTGCATTGAAGAGAGGGAGAAAAAAGCATGCGGATAGATAAGTAAATAGATAAAGGCTGCAATTATTTACACGCTAAATAAATGGCGTTTTATTTTATTTACTTATCTATCTGTCTGGTTTTTTTCCCTCTCTGGTCTGCACCTTAACGGTATTCATGTTGAAGGCTAAGGTTAGCATAAAACACGCTTAGCGTGTTTCAAATATTATCTTTCAGATTTTTGTAATGCTTTCTACTACACTTAGAAACTTGCATGCAATAGCATGATTAATTCAGAAGAGAAACTCAAGAATTTACTCGAACAAAAGAAGCGGATGAAGTTTATAAAAACTATTACGGTTTTCATAAACATCATCTGCTTCTCCGCCTCGAAAGCAAATGCAAAAGCTTGTCTTCTTGGATTAAACCCGCCATTGAGATGATACTTAAAACTAAATGAAAACTAACCTTGAGTTCTGAATTTGGAAGGAGGACTATGCTTGTGGTTTTAATTAGAGGCTTTTCGATTCCACGAGACCTTAGTCTCTCGCTTTTGGTTTTAATTCTGAGTCTCAGATGTCCTGCACTCTGAGATGCTTCTGTAACAAAAGGCGGAGTCTTTTAGTAAGTTAGGAATTGCGAAACCAAACATCTAACATTGATGAATATAAATCTGCTCACCAAGATTTGGGACGGGCGGATCAAACCTGTGCCGAGGAAAGCATAACCGCAAATCGTATGAAGGAAGGAAGAAAATGTAGGAACTTTGAGGCGTAAAATGGATTTATATAGGCACAATTAGAAATAAGTTAAGCGTGAATAATTGATTGCTTGAATTAACTGCACTTTTGGCGTCTGGTCTTCCCTTGAGACATGACATGTATATGGTATATATGGAGAATATTGCATTTCATGCAATAAATTCTCCACGGCATTTTATTCCATTCATTGCATTAGAAAAAAAAAAGAATTTGAAATTTTATATAGGCTAAATTAAAATAATTTTAAAGGCAAAATTATCAAGGCTAAAAATGACTTGTTGAGTTGGGGAATTGTTTTAGGTCGTATAGGGAAAATTTCCTATCTTTCTTTGTGATTGATTTATAGTGTTCGAGACTTTGTTGAGACAAATGCGAGACAAAATTTTGGAGAAAACACTTTGGAGACAAAATGCTTGGAGAAAACAGTTTGATTTCATTCAAAATATTTTATGTCAGAAAAAATTGTTTGAAGAAAACTGTTTGAAGAAAAGTTTGTGAAGAAAACTATTTGATTTCATTCAAAATTGATATGTACTGGATGCCAAGAATGGCTTTACAAAATGCCCGAAGGTTTTACAAAATGCCGAAGGCTTTACAAGATGCACCGGATCCGCATCATTGATCTTCCACGTCCGGAACAAAGAAGAAAAGAAAGGTGTTAGAAAAGAAAGAAAAGGTGAAAAAAAAAAATAAAAACAGACATGCAAACCTGGCTCATCTCTCGGCCATTCTAAAAACTGGTGAATTCTAGGCCTTCCTCCTCATCCTCTTCCTCCCCTCCTCCTCCTCTTCCTCCTCCTCCTCTTCAGAGATTTCATTCTCTGTTTCAGGGTCAACCCAACCCTGAAGCAGAGCGGTCATGTGCTCTTGGGAGGACATCTCCTCCTCTTCCTCCAACTCCTCCTCTTCCTCCTCTTCAGAATCAGAGGAATCGAGTGAGAGGAGCTCAACTCCTCCTCTTCCATCTCAAATCAGAATCATCATCCGAATGGAATCGAGGAGAATTGGGCAAGGAAATCGATGAGGCGGGGAAGAGAGGGGTTCTTCAACCCGACGTCTCTTTGACGAGACCTTGGGTTCTTCATGAAACTTTTGCCGAGAAATTTGAGCGCTTCATGGCGGGCAGAAAAAAAAAATTGGGACAGAATGGTCTTGAGAGCGTGAACCGGATTTATATAGGGTTAATTAGCTCTTAGCGTGAATAATTTATTGCCTCAAATAACACGCCAGCGCATTTCTGAAATTCCGCCACTATATTATCTAGGGTATATTATTATGGATAATAAATTCTCACGCCTATTAGTTATATGTCTTTTTAAATAATCATATATCCAAATTTTCGATAATTAAAATTTGGATATATTTATATAAATGTCATTTCCTTGTTGTTGCCATGAAAATTTTGTTTTAAATGATTTCGTTTACGCCCATTGTTATTATTATATTAAACCTATTTCCAAGGAATTTCTTGCTTTTAAAAAAATTTGATTTACCTCTACATATTCCATAAATGTACGTACTTTTTTTTATCTTATGGTGTAATAATGTTTTCTTACTCATTGACTAAAAAGGGTGCAATTTGCCTAGGTCAATGGTGCCTCTCCAACTCAAGATGGTGTGCAACATATTGAAAAGAGCAATATCAATGAAAAACCAACTCCTAGCAAGAATGTTGAAGAAAAACAATTAGTCCTCTATAGTAGGGTGCAATGGAGGAACAAGAAGGTGAGAATCATGCACAAGTGCAACAAGGAAATAGTAGGCCAAGGAGTCATTGTGCTAGCAGATCCCGGTCAAGTTTCAATTAATGATGAAAGGCTAGGGGAAGACAATATTGGTATTGCAATTTCGATGTTGGAAGACAAACTTGGAAAGGTAAAGGTTTGGGTGACAAGGAATGTTTTGGTTGTGTCAAGCAATGGAGGTTCCTTGCATCATGGCATGGCCTTATAAGTAGTGTTCAATTTGTGGAGGATTATATTTTTCCGAGCCCGAGGTTGTTGGGGACAATGATTGTCTTGATATTGATCCATTGGCAGTTGGAACTCTAAACCTAGGCAAAGGGGAGAAGTATCGGTTGCGGACATTATCCTAGCAAAAGAGCCAAGTTGATTAGTGACACCAAACGTGAGACAATGGTGAAGGTTAGGGGCTCGATTGTTGTTGAGTGATTGTATGCAATTCTTCACAATAGAACAATTGGTGGAAGCAAGAGCCACTTTTCAAGAGATTACCTGTTGATGAGAGGAGGACCTACATGTACACAATCTTCGAGCATGCACTTCAAGATGAAAGAAACCCAAATAGAAAAAGATACCCTTTGCTAGGCAAATGGATATGTGCAAAAGCATGGCGAGTATCCATGCAATTCCAACTTCTTCATGGCATAATTGGCAAAAAAACAAAAGAGGGGAACAGGATTGCTTTTTACATGGAAATAATGGTTTGTTGAGACCAACAACTAGGGACCTTGGCTGCCAGGAGATATTTGAAAATATATTGATTTCAATGCGAGTCTATGCCACACAAAAAGCGAAGGGATGAAAAGGGAAGAGCGGTTGTTGAGAAAAGGTTGCCATCACATTGTACTCAAAAGAGTATTTTGGAAGAAGTGAATTCCCTACTTGAGAATTGGGAATTCTTCCAATATCCCAACCTAGCTTTAGTAGGTTATGGAAGAACATTTCAATCATGTCACCATAGCAACTTCAAACAACTTTGCAAAGTGCAATTTATGTGCTAAGTTGAAGGAGACTCTTGATAAGACCGTGCAACCTAGTCAAAGGGCTAGGATAAGGGAGCATATGAAGGACCATATGGTGACCAACTATCATGTAGATCATGTTATTGGATGTGGAGGACTTTATCCGCATTGGAACCCAATAACTATTTATGTATTATACATGACAAGATGGACCAGCAAAAGACTTGTCTTCCACAATTCAAGTACATACCAAAGTCATGTGGCAGATCATACCCTTTTGCTGATCTCAATGATCGGGGCAATCTTGCATGGGCGTAATCAAACCTACTATGGCCATTTTAGTTTGGAGTTGTGGGAGTGATGGTCCAGATTTTCATATTGGGAGTATCATGAGGTGTTTGAGAAACTATGAAAATGGATACAATGGTCACCTCCAGGACCTACAGACTAGTCGGGGCACTACATAGAGCATTGTTAGATGGAAACCCTAACAATATTGAAAAGTTCAAGCAAGGCAAGGTTTAGGAAGCATGGGTCTAATGAACATGTTTGGAGCTTCAACTTCACGTGCTAAACCTCAAGATCTACCCAAAAGGTTTCTCTTGCAACTTGATAATTGTCTTTGGCCAAAATAAGAACAGTGGATGTTTTCTTTCCTATCCTACTTAACAGTGGGGATATTTGAAAGAGTTAATTTAGGGTTTCTATGCCGGGCATACCCATGAGGATGTGGATGCATTATTTGGCAAATATAGTTTGTATCTTACAAACAAACAATGACCAACTTTCCTAGGCTAATGGAAATCTTGCATGAATGCACTACTCCAAACCCTATAGCTTCTCTCATAGAAGAAGTGCCCATTGGAAGAGCTTTGTGGATGGTTATACATTGGATCTTGAAGGTCATTCCAGGCCTCTGCAGTTCACTTTTGGGTGAGAGATGGGATTCCAATCTTCCAATGGAAGATGAGACCTTGAGAGGATGAGTGGAGAGGAGGGGAGGAAATATGGCGTAGAGATGAGAATGGCAAGCCTATGATACCTCTAGGTCAACCAAAAGCTTTAAAACCCATGAAGAAGTGAAGCAATTGGATTTGACTAAGGAAGGAATCCAAGACTATATAAAGCATTGGCAAACCAATTCGAGATGACACCAACCGTGCCTTGGTGGCTTACTTGGAAGAAGGTGATTAACCCGTTGGGGAGATAGACACATCCCCGGATGAATTGAAAGAAGGGTGGTTGCTAAAAACTAGGTGGAAGACCTTAGCAAGTGCCGAGGATTTTTGATGACACTTGTAAGTAGCATTCGCATAAGCAATATGCTCCTCCTCCTTCCGACAAACACTATGTTGGTCCTAAGAACAATAGGCCAAAGTTTCTAGGCATGGATGCTTATGAACCTTCCACGACTTGGAATGCCACCAATTTGTGGTAGTAAAGCCAAGCAGATTTAGATACATATCCAGTGTGGTTGGGGTTCACTATCTCGATATTTGCAAAGAAGAAGGTAATATTAACTTCAACCATGTGCGGGTGGAATGGTGGTGTCCAGTGCATCAGTTGACCAACGTATCGGATAAAGAAAGGTACTCAGATTGTTGGACAAAGAGATGGAGGAGAAATCCGAGTGATCCTGATCTTTGGCTAGACTATGAAAGTGTTTTGTACTCATGGACTACAAACACTATTCCAGCTAGAAATGCGAGAATTACAATACCTCAGGATGTCAGGAAGAAGGCTATGATATCATTGGGGGTGCTTGAAGAAAGTTGAATAACTATGTAAATTTTTGTTATCACGTTTTTATGATATGGTGCTATATTGTGAAATATTGATTATTTTGTAAATAACATGATATTACGTTTTCATAATTTTGAGGTGAAATGTGTGAATTTGAATATGCTACTAAAAACATGCAATATGAAATTTGTCCCAAAATTAAGACATAAACCCAATTTAATTGAATGATGGTTAGTAGCTTTGCGGACCGTTGTCTCGCCTACTCATGCCTATTCGAAAATGCAGCAGGTTGGTTCCCTTTCCATCCATAACATTCAATGAGCTGAGAAACCCTAATCCAAGAAACGGAGATCAACAAACGGCAGTATAACTATTCGCATGGTTGGAGACTGCTTTAGAAGCGGAACAAATTTGGATTCTAATGGCATGATAGAAATGGTGATATTTCAGATAATGCGAGAAACACTTATATACTTGTCCCATCTTGACCATGAAGACACATAACAACAGGTATGTTCAAATAAAACAAGCATGCTTGCTTGTTCCTTCTCATGTCATTTTTAATCTCTTACTCTTTCTTTAGATGAATGGACATGGAACAACTTGAACACATTATGCTGGGCTATAGGGTGCTTTTCTGGTTCAACGGTTGAAGATCTGGTATTAAGAATGAATCTGTATTTGACATCGTTGGCCAGCTGTTTATATACTTATTAACGTGCCTGTATTTTGAAAATAGAAAAATCGGTTCTTGGTGGGGGTGATCAGGGCTCTTTTAAGTCTTTGTGAAATTACGAAGGGAAAAGACAACAAAGCTGTCATTGCTAGCAATATCATGTGTGTCATACCTGAATAACGCAACCATCTTTTGCTTGTTGTTCTTGATGGATGGTACGAAGATTTTGTTTGCAGTAAGAAGATTGACCCTTTACAAATAGAGATTTTGTTTGCTACCTTTTAAAATCAGTTCTTAATATGTTTCAGTGTATGATAAAGCTAAGTCATATATTAAACACCTTACTCCTGATTGTTCTTGCTATATCAAAGAGTAGTAGAGAGGCTCAATTATTCATCAGGTCCGCTATAGCCTCAGACTGAGTGAAGGATGCACTTGGTTCATATTTGAACTTGCTGCATAATATTTTGTTTTTTAAGTCATCTGTTATGTAGAACAAAATCTCTTCCTTGCTATAAAGATTAATATTAATCTGGGATATTAATTGTGCTTTTGATCTATCTACTCTGCATTTGTAGGGAGATGTTGGACTCCTTTCTGATTTTTCTGATTTTCTTTTGGACCCAATGCAGATTTGCCATATACATATTTTACAGATATGAAGAGATGCTGTCATCCATGTATACCAAGGAAATTAGACAAAAACTATGGCTAGGGTGTCCTACATTTGGCCAAATGTAGAGTAAGAGATGTATCACATTTCAAATACATAACCACCGCCTCCCATAATTTCGAATGGGTGACGTGGCTAATCCCAATAATTCCATATCCCAACCAACTTTAATTAAAAAAGAAAACAATAATAGGTGCCTACATTATCCTACATTATACGTAATGTAAGGGCATTTTTTTTAGACACCCTAGCATTCTTTTACCCTCATGTATTTGCTTCTTGATCTGAGGTAGTTACGAAGTCCAGACATGGATAAACATCATAACCAGGCATTGCTTTTGGATGGACCAACCACTTGTATTTTCGCTGAAAAAACAACGGAAACTTAAATAACATAACAAGTAGTTGTACAATGTGAAACCACCGTTAACAGATTCTGTTATGTTACTAATTAACATAAGGAACTCTTGTGCGAAAAGGTTTTTGATAGATTATGTTATGTTAGTAGATAACATAACAAATTGCATGTAAAACCATTTTTAACAGGTTTTGTAATGTTATTACTTGACAATAACAGGTGGTGTGAAAGCTCCATAAAATTTACCTTAATTTAGCATAACAATTAATTTGTTAACTTAAATTTTACCTTAATTTAACCCCTATAGTCCCGGTTTTTTGCCGAAAGTGTTCTGGGTTTAAGACATCGGGGCACTTCCCCTTGCATGATATGTGGGGAAAAGTTGCAGCAATCACTACCTAATCATCTCAAGAAAGTAGTATACGAGGGTTTTAGGAAGTATTTGCCGCTCACGCACCCCTTCAGAAAGCAGCGTGCACAATTCGATGGCACTGTAGACTATACAGAACCACCAAGCAGAATTACCATACGAGAATGGGGTGAGCGTTGGGATAAGAAGGAAGGGGGAAAATCGGCAAGGGGAAATCCGCAGGGGGCACTCAGAATGAGGAGGTCGAGCCGACCTAGACAAGAGGATGAGGAATTATCTGGTGGCGCAGGAAGCCGCGGAGGAGGAAGTCTTTATCGCCAATATGAAAAGGAAGTCTGCTTTTTATAGACTACCATATTGGACCGACCTATTGATTCAACACCTTTTAGACTCATGCATATCTTCAAGAACGGGAAACTCTTTATAGAAGCATGTATTTGGTCAAAAAGACACACAACAAATGCCGGGATGGACCTTAAGGTAAGTAATACAAAGAAAGAGGCATGGATCCGAGGTGAAGGGCAACCACTTCCTCCGGCAAAATCGGGTTATTGCTAGGGCTAACCATCGAGCTATTTATGATGATTTAAGGGCCCTTAGAATACCAACCGGTTATATGCAATCATTGCGAACCGCATTCACAAGTACCGGGAGGGTGACTTGTTTAAAGTCCCATGATCGCATAAGTTCTTGCATGTAAGCAATTGAAGTCCACATATATGCACTACTATTAAATGTAACCCATACTTATATTTGGTGTTTGGATCATGCAGTTCTTCATGCCCCCGACCTTTAGGGGAGTTTTAGATAAGGGACCATTGAGGCAATAAGTGCCCTATCAAAGGTCATAAGGTTGTTACCCATGTTGATTTAGTGGTCCCCGTCTATTTTATTTGTGGCTAGTTTTTTTTTTTTTTTTTTTTTTTGGACCTCATAGGTGGATGTGTAAAAACTATACCGAAAAAGATCTAAATTGAAGAGATGAAATGAAAATGGCAAGAGGCATGTTGTTTGTTGGAGAAGGAGTTTCCTACGCAGCTTTCCTTGACAAATCAAACCCAACATCTTATTGAGGAAGTGGAGCTCATGGAACTGCCACATGCGAGATGGATGTTTTTCTTGGAAAGGTTTATGAAGGTATTGAAGGATATGGTGCGCCAAAGAGCACGCCCTCAAGGTAGTATGGCGTAGGGATGGTTTAAAGAGTCACTTTTCTATATGATAATATATTTCCGCCAGACATCCAGATGCACCTCGCTTATGGAGGATGAAGGGGACGAAGATTGTGGGGTAGTGGCGCAATGGTATGCGTAAGTCATTTCACCGATATGATCATTAAGGTTAATCAATTTCTTCTTTACACCCGCACCAATGGCAAAAATGGATTGCCTGCTATGAGAACGCTAAAGGAAGAAATGGAAGAGAAGAGGCATGAATGGAGATCTATTATAATAGACGCAGCCCCGCACCGATGGATATGAACCCTGTCGGACAAGATGGAAAGAGAATGGGTACTATTGTGCTTTCAACCGATGCATATTACAAGGGGAGTATATTACTACTACTGAATGGGCATATGCACAAGGTGTCATGAAAAGGTAGTTGCAACAAATTATGTTGATGTCGAATCGAGTATTTTCTTTTTGATGTTATTGTATCTATTGACATTAATGGTGCTTTTGATAAAGATATATCTTACTCCTCGATATGGTGGCATGGGACCCACTATCGTGTGAGTTCTCTCTTGACATACACAGAAGACTTGTGATCGCTGGAGTCATGGCATCATTCACGATGGAGTTTCTTGCGGCAATTTTAAGACCTTCATATTCGATGTCCATTGGTTTGACCTTCAATTAGGGGGCCAGGCCTACAAGAAAGTATGATAGAACAAGTGGCTTTTTTTTTGTCCAACTCTAGCAAGATGTACCGGTAGTGAGACGCTTTGTCCTTCCGCATAACCGTGGAAACACACACATACACATATCCACTTCAAAAATTTAGACCATCAATATCAATCTCACGCCCAAATTTCTTTGACCCGATTTTTTTTTACCGATCGACAAGACCCAACATGGTGGTTTATCATACAAACTACACCAGGGGACGCCCAATATTCCAAGGTGTTGTGCTAGAGGAGTCAATAACGTCAAGAGCCCTCGCGCAGATCAAGCATTCAAACTCACCGAAAACGAGCATCAAGAGGTTGGACCACCAGCTCTCATGCAAGATCTTACACCGTGAGCAATTCCACCTAAATACGTATGTACCGTGCATTTTAATACAAATGTTGGTAATGCTAACAATGATCCTAGTTAGCACCTAGAGGAGACGATCATTAAATTCTATATGTCAAATATTATGCACATCCCTCGCAATCCTTCCGATAGGCTATGTCTATTGGTCTTCGGTGTGCACAAAAACCCATTCAATTCAATTCTTCCCCCCCCCCCCCCTTTTGGTATACATTATATCTGAGGAATAAAGAACTGTGGAACATGGGCTCAAAAGAAGCCACATAGGCTCAAGCATTGCCTCTAGACTAGAACATGCCACCTAGGCTCCAATAGAAGATCAAATATATGCCACATAAAGTAGAGAAAAAAAATACAACACATGACGCCACAATGACATGTTGCCACAATGACATGGAGGCCAAAGCAAACAAGGCTTTGCACAAGCACTCAAATCTTTGGTAAGGATTTGATTTCAACTCGGCCCAAAGAGTCTTCAATGGTATCTTAGTTACTTCCGATTTTCTAACCTTAAACCAAAGGCCACCACCAAGTTAACCTCGATCGCTGTTTAATTTGATGCTATCCACTAGCTTTCTCTGTGGATCATTTAACTTTCTAATAGATAATAATAATGGTATTTTTGTAGGGTGAACAACTCCAAATACATAGAGTGAAGCATGAGGAGCCTACAGACGTTGAACGTGTAGGCATTGCATTTCCCTTAGGGTCGAACATGCCACCTAGGTTCAAACAAGCCTCTTAGGCTCAAGCATTGCCTCTAGGCTCAAACATGCCCCAGTATCAAACATGTCACAACAAAAATAAAAATAATTTAAATGACGCCGCTATAACAAAATATGTCGCATGCGACGACGTATCACGCCAAAAAACTCATTTCCTAGTTGGGTGAACATGAGTGGTCTTCCGCCACCTTAAATTGGTCCCTGTGGCAATGTCGATGTCCCGAGTCCATTGGCAGAGACGAATCGCCGGGAGGGAGGCTGTCCGGCCCCCCTGTGGCCTTGGGGAGAGGGAAATTGGGCAAGTAGCTGGGGATTTAGGTCTCCCTTCTGGCGCCAACACCCTACTCCACGCCAAGACACACCCACGCGAAGGTCCCTACTAATTTGATAAGGAGAGGGCCTCCAAACGTAAACCCCGTGGGCTGCCGTGTTCTAGAAGGGTTTATGCTTTGGGGCCGGTGACTTGGTCTGCTGCACTTGGGACCCGCCGAAGTTTACCGCAAGAATAAGGAGCAAGGGAACTGACTTGAGCTGGAGTTTGGACCTGTCCTCCTCCCGATGTGGCAAGTAGAAGTGGGGCGCGCCAAAGGGCAAGACATTCATAAATTCCCAACTAATGCATTGTACCTAAAAATAAATTTGATTTTTTACCAAATTGATTCTTCTTTTTTTGAAGAATATAAGAATATATTAAACCACTAGAATGTATCAAGTACAATGATAAGTGTGGTGCTAAGAAATGAAGCTTCCATCATGATCCACAAACTGAGGGAATGTTTCCACTCAAATTTCCCGCTTAACTGCAAGGCTGCATAAGCTTGAGACTTGGTAAGCCCGCCACAACTTATGCCTCAAGCTCGGAACCAACCTAAAAAGGGCTAAGCAATGCGATTCCCAAAGACCTTCGCCTCCGCCTTTTCCAAATCAGCCACGTAAGCCAAGCTCGCGATAAATGAAACGCCGCTTGGCCACGCTTCACCCGCTAGGAAGGACTCCCAAGAGAATCTTCCGACTGCAGACAGTGAAGTCCCAAAGAGGGCTCTCACCCAGACCAAGCTGCCCCTACACAGGCATAGGACAAAGCAAAGGCTCAATGGTCTCACGCATTTCCCATATAAAGGGCATGTTTCTCGCTACTGAGGCTTGAAACCGTGGACTCTGACATTCACCCCGGGTTATTGCAAGATCCGCCACAAAAGGGTAATGGATTTTAGAGGAGGCAATGTATTCCATGCCCACTTCCACATGGCGGCCACTTACTCCCCGGAAGCTTAAGTGACCACTTATCCGGGCGCAACGCGGTCCCGCCGCTTAGGAGCCCATAAGCCGATGCTACAAACCGAGATGCATCAAGTCCACTATGCGCGACTTCCAAACGCTGATTGACTTGAGAAGACAACCATTTGCAATGGAATAGCATTGACAATTCGCCCAAGTCCAGATATCATCCCACCAAGGCCAAATCTCTCCCCTAAAAACTCCCCACTAAGGTGGGGATGACCCTCCCCAATACCGATCCATGGATGGATGTTACCGCAGCAATCCATGGCCACCGAAAGCACCGGGTGTAGGGAAGAGGCCAAGGGAGATGCAGAGAGTCCAAGGGTACCCAGAGAAAGGGCGATGAGGCTACCATACACCGCTAGGGTCCAAGGAAAAGAGAACCTTGACCACCTTCCGTGCCTTCAGGAGACCCTTAAGAAAAGGTGAAGCATGAGGGAATGGCCGCAAATCCTCAAACAGAGCCCACGGCAAGAATCGAAATGTAAATAGTTGGCTTCCTAAACACAATAGAGTGACGGTTTAACCGTAACAGAGTCAAACACCGGGATTGTTGCTCCCGCAACAAGCGCCAAAATGAATTTCGGACACTAGAACCTTCGTGTGCAACGACACATCAAGCATACCCAAGCCCCCCCAGATGTCCGGGACGACGATTTCCACCATGCACCTTTCATCAGAGCCCCTCCTCATTCCCTCCCAAACAAAATTTCGAATGGTGTCATCCAACTCCTAAACCACACTTTCAGCGCAAGTATGCAGGAGGTCTGGCAGAAACATGAGTGCTACTGAGCACCGACTTGGCTATCGTAATCCTACCAGCCATGGTGAGTTTACTTCCCTCCACCAATTCAAATGCCGCTCAGATTCCTCAGAATGTCTCCGCCCAAATTGCCCTAGCATTAATGTCCAAGCCAAATGGTATGCCTAACAGTTTGGCCGGTGTGTGTGTATGCATGTTAGAGCCTGTGTGGAACCGACTCAAACCACGCAGGAGGAGGTTCCTCCAAGCACCTACAAGGCCGAGCACTTCACCAGCTTAAGCAAGCATCCCGGTTAAAGAAAAGGCATCCAAGATATTCCCGCTGCTCGAGATTAGACTCATCTGCATGAAGAAAGAGGAATGTATCATCCGCGAAATTGATCGCAAAACCTGCTGCGCACCCATCATTCATATGGAGACCTTGCACCACATTGTCAAGAATTGCCACCTAAAAAGTCGCGAGAGAGCTTCCGCCACTATAGTGAATGGTGAAGGGGGCCAACGGACATCCCCGCCTAATGCCTCGCCCACGCAGAAGATTGAAGAGGTCTCACCACGACACCACATCTGCCCCAGCGCATAATGCAGCCTTCATAACCGCTTTCCCTAAACTAGGCCCGCACTCCAAAGGTTTTGCATCATATCCGCCAAGAACCGCAACAACCGACATCGCCATAAGCCTTGGCAAAATCCAAATTTTAAGAAAAACAAGGGCTGCCTCATCCTATGAGCCCAATGCACTCCCCTCAAAAGCAAAGCAGCCCATATTATGAAGAATATTCCGCTTTTAGGTATAAAACCGTGACGCTTCCCCGCACTAATGGCGTGGAACTAGTACCGGGCTTAAGCCTCTCAACCACCGGATTCCTAATTCATCTCCAAAGACACGCCCAATTTTCAAAATTTCGAGGAGAAGGTCTAGGTCAAAGGGTTAGTGATTAGAACGGGCTTGGGCAGCTCGCCAGGTAGCAACCGAGCTGGGCACCCTTCCCCAAGTCAAACGAGGCCAGGACCTTTGCAAGGATCCTCACAAGAGGGGGAGAGTCCGACCCCAAGAGGCTGGGATCCAAAAGTTCCCCAGGCAGCCCTTTCCCGGCAGGCCCCTGGGGTGCAGACGCTAATGACCACCTCCCGAGCCCTGCCTCTATCCAACCGCTGATCCTCCGCTAGGGGCCCCTTCTGGGAAGGCCCAAAAGATTCCAGATCGGGTCCTGGGAGAACTTGTCAAACCGCAGGCGCCCTAAGGCCTACTTTGTAGAAACCGCAGTTGTTTTGTCGCTCGCACGGGGAGGCTCCGGAATGGCAAATCGACCGCCAAATCATCCCGAATGGCTAAATTACCTTAGGGAGCAAGTTACAAGGTCGGTTTTGCAAAAAGAAAGAAACACTCACGCCTCCACGACAAAGATCCCGCGATCCACATCCTAGGCCAATTGACTACGAAAGTGTGATGGAAGTGAGCTACTTTGGCGCTTGAGGCTCGGGTGGTCTTCCTCGCCACGGAACTTGGTCCCTGTGGCAATGTCGACGTTTCCGAAGTTCATTGGCAGAGCCAAATCGCGACTCGAGAGGGGAGATCGCCTGGCCCCGGCCCCGTGGCCTTGGGGAGAGGAAATTCGGGCAAGCCTTCCCGGGATTTTAGGGTCCATGTTCGCCAACACCCCCACTCCACGCCAAGTCACGCCGCAAGGTCCTACCAACCGGCAAGGCGAGAGGGCCTCCAAAACGTAAACCCCGTGGGTTGCCGTGTTCTAGAAGGGTTTGCATTTTGGGGGCCGGAGACTTGGTCTCTGTTGCACTTGGGACTCGCCGGAAGCCGCAAAACTCAAAATATGGAGCAAGGGGAACCGACGGAGCGGAGTTTGGGTCTCCCTCCTCCCGATGTGGCAAGTAGAATTAAAAGCGCTTTGCAGGCAAGACATTCATAAATTCGCAATTAATGCATTGTAATTAAAATAAATTTGATTTTTGCCACCGATTCCTAATTCATCTCCAAAGACATGCCTCCAATTTTCGAAATTTTTGGAGAAGGTCTAGGTCAAAGGGTTAGTATTAGAACGGTCGGGCAGCCCGCTGGGTGGCAACCGAAAGCCGCACCCCTTCCCCAAGTCAAACGAGGCCAGACCTTGCGTGGATACCCTCACAAGAGGGAGAGTCCTGACCCCAAGAGGCGGATTTAAAAGTTCCCGAGGCAGTTCTTTCCCGCGGCAGCCCCGGGCGACGCTAATGACCACCCTCCCCGAGCCCGGTTCCCTACCCGACCGCTGATCCTCCGCTCAGGGCCCCTTCGAAGGCCCAAAAGATTCCGTGATCGGTCCGGGAGAACTTGTCAAACGCGGGGCGCCCCGAGGTCGGCTTGTAGAAAACCGCAGTTGTTTTGTCGTCGGGCAATGGGGAGGCTCCTAATGGCTTTAAATTACCCGGAATGGCCAAATCATCCGAATGGCTAAATTACCCTAGGGAGCAAGTTACAAGGTCTGGTTTTGGTAAAAGAAAGAAACACTCATGCCCTCCACGACAAGATCCCCCATCCACATCCTAGGCCAATTGACTACGAAAGTGTGATGGAAGTGAGCTACTTTGGCGCTTCTTGGAGGTCGGGTGGTCTTCGCCACGGAACTTGGTCCCCTGGAGGCCTCGGCCCGGCCCCTGTGGCCTTGGGAGAGGAAATTTGGGGCAAGCAGCCCGGGATTTTAGGGTCCGTGTTTCGGCGCCAACACCCCCACTCCACATCAAGTCAGCGGGGCAAGGTCCCTACCGGACCGACAGGAGAGGGCCTCCAAAACATAAACCCCGTTGGCTGCCGTGTTCTAGAAGGGTTTGCGCTTTGGGGGCCGAGACTTGGTCAGGTAACTTGGGACCGGGTCGAAGAAGCTGTTCCGAGAATACGGGAGTAAGGGGATACATCAACCACGCATCAAACAGCTTCTTTGGTTGTAGCATGTTAAAGATGCTCATTCTCTCATTACTTCCCAGGTCAAGAAGTAGTGGAGCAACGGACTCATAACGTTCAAGATCGCGATGATCATCACAGGGTTCGAGATCCCAAGAACATCAAGAATCGCCTGACTTGGAGAGGTCCTGATCCCGACGACGTCGTGTCACTGAAGAAGAGCGTGCATTTCGCTTTGTTTTAGACATGTAAGTCTGTGGGGGGTCAAAGCATGGAGCTAGGGGGCATTTTTGCGCCAGCCAAGCACCCCCTAAGCACCTAATGCTAAAAATTTTACTTATTTTTATCTTTTTTTCTATAACTCCGATGAAGCTGAAATTTTGTATTCCAAGGCGTAATGTGAATGCGTTTCAGGGAAAAATATCAAAAAAATAAAAGAATTTTTTTTTTTCAAAAATACAAAGAAAATAGCCCCAGAAAGCACCCACTAAGCACCATATGTTGCTGACACAAAAAGTGTCCCCCACCTCCATGCTTTGACCCTGGGTGATTTGGCCCCGAATATACCCGACTATCATAATAATAATAAATTTTTGATGTAAGTTATGTGAACATATTATTTAAGATATCAACCTTAAATATTAGTACTTTGTCATCTAAATTTGTTGTTTTGTTCATTCTCTTCACTTAGAATAAATTGTAAAGTGCTCAAAAGTTTCCTATCGGACGGGATATGTATATTATTGGTAGACATAAACACGCTTTTATATACCCACCATTTATGCTTCAGTGGACGATCTTCCTAAGATGGATGACGGGGAAGTGTCTTTTATACTACAATCGAGGGACGCTGGTCTCAAATAATATCTCTCGCTTATGGCCTCCCCGCGGTATAGGGGAGTGGCATGGCGCTTATGACCAACGCGAAATAGAGAGCGAAAAATAAAATGAAACAAGTTTTCCAGAGATAGAAAAAGTCTGAAGTTTAAATCGAAGAAGCTCACTTCGATGATGGGCAGCTCCCTACGAAAAGGAGGTACATGACCTAGTCATAGTCATGTTTTTTATTATTTTGATATTGCGTTGATCTATCGATTTATGTCAAAGGCAAAGAGTGGTCAAGGAACTCAAGCGGACTATGTAAAAAGTTGGAGGCAATTGGTCAAAAGTCCCTAAACCATTTAATCTCCACAAGGAAGATATCAAGGTATTTCTTATTTTTTGCCATTCGCTCACTTTAACTTGTGATAATGTTGTGTGCCTTGCAATCGACATTGCATTGAGAACTGCAAAGGATCCGCAAACGTAAACATAGAGCTCGGACCGAAACAAAGCAACTAAAAAAAGTAAACTAAAGCCGCCTCATTTTGGGCTCCAAATGATCGGAAAGGGTTTCACCATAGATTCTGTAAGAGCTATATTAGTTCACATTAATTTTAATAAGAGGGTGAAAGCATGTTAGGGCCTACATAAAAAATTACCAAAAAGGTACTTTTCTGTGTACTTCTGTGCAAGTACATAATTGTATTTTAAAGTACCTAGACTACAAGATTGACTAAAAGAAATTGTGTTATGTTCAAGAATAGTAGTACATACATGTTGTAAGGTACTTTGTGATGTCAAGAAGATGTTAAGAACTCAAATATATCATCATCTTTGACTACCCAGAGTATTTTCCAGGTAGTTTCCAAAACATGTAGGCCCTAACATGCTCTTACCTAAGAACTTTAAATTTCATTAGCTAATACTCATTATATTGTCATAGACCTATCTATATGGGTTTCCCCCAGCAAGAAGCACGCGAAAAAAATAGCCACTTTAACGGAGTCGCTTTATCTCAGTAACAGCTATATCTTAAGAGGGAACCGCCCCACTTCACCGGAATGCGGGGTAATGCGTTGTAGAAAATTATTATAATTCTATGAACTACATTAATGCCATATTCTTTTGGTTTTTATAGGAAGCAAAGTATGAGATGAATCAAGCCCTAGACGAGGACATGGGGCGCAGGGTCATGCGAGGATCAGAACTTTGGTGGAGGGCCATCCAATCGCAACCCCGAATCGGATGACTACTCCACTGAATCTGACAGAGATTAGCTCTAGGCTAAAAGGGTGGATACTCCCCTTAACGAGTCTTTTGTGATTATTTAAAAATATAAATACAATTCACTTTTGTGATTATTTAAAAATATAAATATAACTAGCAAAAAGGCACGCTAGAGGTCGTAGAAAATAAAGGCGCAATAAAATAAAGGCAAGGTGATTTGATAGCAAAAGGTAATTGAATTATCTTTGTATGTATATTAGGGCAAAATTGTATTGAAATATATGGTCCATAGTCGAAATAGCATATGTTGTTTGGACGGTTTAGATGATGCCCCTATGTTTTAAGGTACCAGTATTTCTTAGTTTTGGAAGGTTATGATATCAGGTTGTTGTAGTTGTCTTTGGTTGTGTTGTAAAGGTTTATGTAATGTCTTTCGATTTCATTTGTCTTTTTCTTGCTTTTGGTTTCTTCTAAGAGGTTGATGTGGAAGTTTTTTTCATACAATTTGTGCTTGTTGACCTTTGCTGTCATTTTGAGATTTGGTTTTGATTTGTAATGTGGGTACCTAGTTGATAAGTTTGTTGTTTGTCCAAAGTATTTCTTGTTGTTCTTATTGCACGATAGGCAATATATCTTTATCGTGTGTTTTATTTTAAGATATATCGTGGGTTTTATTTTACCTGCGGCATTGTTAGTTGTGTTATAGTTGTTTTTAATGTAGATGCTTTTGTTTTTTCCTTTTTCTTTAGTTTTAGTTTAGGCGTATTTATAATAATTAAAATAGCATTTGAGATTGGGATCAAAATTGTACTATATTATGTTCAACAGTTTAAGCATTTTTGAATAGCTTAGCACATGAGTCCAAGATTTGGCATGAATAAATCTCCTCCCCACTATGCTTTCATGAAAACTGCATGCCATCAACATGCTTAAGAAAACTAGAACTGAAAAAAGTAATAGACGTATACCATGAATGGAGCTTCTTCTTCCTGATTGAGCAGTAAAAAGCAGTGTTATCAGTTGCATTTGGAATGCACTTTTGGAATCGACACATTGTTTGAGGTTTTGAGAAAAGTAGGAGTGCGTAGTAAACATCCATCTTTTGCTAAGCACGGTGCTAATTGCTTCTTTGATTATATGCTTGGGAATGGCAGCAACAATGACCATGTGATCCATAGCTTTAAAATAATGAGCAGCTATGAAGACGTCATCTGCCAATCTTTGCATACATGGCCCTTCTTTCTATAGGATTTGGGCCTATACCCCTAAACAGAAATAGTCGGCTCAAATCAGCCCAAAAATACCTTTTTGCCCTATTAGTCACGTTTACATCAGAGAGATTTCCATTGCATTTGAGAGTCCGAGTTGCAGGATTGAAAATGGTGGCAGATTGGTCTAGCATTCTAAATGTTTCAGGTCCAGATTGGTCTGCATGGCTGGAGCTTCAACCCTGTTTGTGTACCTTCTGGTTCTGAGAATGAAGGCAAGTCCCTAAAAGAAATATCAGAGATCTTTGAGACCCTTTAACATAATTCTTGTTCTGGCTTTGTGCTTCACCATTGATCATAACTACTACTTCTTTAGCATTCCAACTTGGAGAATTGAGAATTGGGCCTAAATACTGAAGAGACAACAACAACAAGTTTAATAGATATGATTCTTGTTTTATTTCATCCATGCCATCACGAAAGGAAGGGATCTTATTTCATAAGCATTAGTACAAATTTTGTGTGTAATGACTTTTAATTGCTAGAAAAAACAAAAAAAAAAAAATGATTTCCATATCCATTACTTCATGCATTGTAGGTTACAAATGTAAAGCAAAGCTGGCAAGGAACAAACTGATGTTATATGTCAATCAGGTTGTTCATACGTCATAATGCTGCTCAAAGTTATGAAATTCATAAACAAATGCCAAAAGAGACTGACTATTCCAGTCACTTTCCTTGACTTTTAGTGGATGCATCATTACTTGGAGTGTAATAAGTAGTATATTGATGAGACATACATGAAGCAAAATCTAGCTCCCTACCAAAGAAAGTACTAGTGGATGCTTTGTTTAATCTCTAAAAAAGGATATGAAACTCGGTTAACTAGAAAGGATGGACAAAAGAGGAGGTAAATAACTACTATTGTTGTGATGAATTAGATGATTGATGATAAACTAGGCAATTATTAGGACAAGAAAATGCCTTGAATATGATGAGGAGGATTTCTTGCTTAAATCTGTGTAGTTGTCAAATGTTCCTGTGGAGTGTATCTGGAACTAGGAAGGAGTCCTAACAACAGACCCATGGAAAATTGTGGCTAAAGTATTTGATGCACAAGTTCAAGCTGCAAAAAGAGCTATGGTAGAACTAAGCATTAGTACAAACTTTTTTTGACAAAAGGATCAAAGGGACTGTTAATCGAGAAAAAGACAAAAGGAAAATATAGAATAGGCACATGGCCATGACAAAGACTTGAGGCAATGTTTCTAAGGGTGCACATTCTCGTGTCCAATGATACTCTAATGGAATGAAGTGATTAACTTGAGAGCCCAATTTGTAGTAAAATCAAGCAATAGTTTTAAAGGCTTTGCAATTCTATTTAACATTTTCAATATGATTAATAAGATATAATAAATCCTTGGGGTTTGTTGGAGACGCACATAATGCTTACTTGTCCTGTGATTATTATTTACAGGCAGTACTAGCTCAAATACAAAGAAGTGGATGCTTGTTTAGACACAATAGGATATCTTTCGAAGTTATCATGGAACCTTATGTGAATAAGGTTGGGTAAGATCCGCTCTATTATTGCCTTGTTTGGTCACACATTGCACATGACGAGTTCATGGATATAGCACACTTAGGATTCTCTAGCTCTAAATTCATGAGATTCTGTTGGGTTGTAATAATGACACCATAAAGCAAACTGTTCATTAATTAAAGCAAGCAGAATTGAACATTACATATGCTCCAAATAAAGAAGGTAAAAAGGGGACAAACACCTCAAATAGTTATCCATTTATCCCAAAGAAGATTCACGGGGATACGCCTCGAAGTAAGGTCCCACTTTGTTAACGTATGGGGATATCTACATATGGAGTTCATATGCACATGGGTTAGGAAACAAGTTTACATTCTCAAGATAACAAGAAATCCAGGGTAGTGTTTGCCAAATTACATGTTATCTAAAATATCCACTCCCACTGAGACTGCTTGCAGCACATCTTCTGCAGAGATGAGAAAGAAAACAGTGCAATTATATGAAATATATATTAAAACGGCAGATAAATTTTGTTCTGGTACAGATTGGAATAAACCAGGCCATCTGTATATCGAAAAGGACAGCATAAAGAGATGGAAGACTTGCATTATTATAGTTTCTCCACAAAAACTTACCAGAGGCAACTTTTTTATTAATCCTGTGTTTTACATATGGCTTACACGTTTTTGCAGAACATGTCACACCATTAATACCAAGTTTCAACTGTTGGCTATGCATTTCAAACATGCTATACCTGGTGTCCCCAATCCAGTGACATGGCATGAATACTATTCTGGTAGATGTGCCTGCATGTAACAACAGAACCATGTCCCTAAGAGATCATTGTCTAAAGGTTTAACAATGGAGTTTAAATGCCAATGAATGTCACAATGTCACATTCGCAACCAGAGATTGATTAGTGATTGCTTAGATGATAACAATGCTGACAGTTAAACTTGAGCTTCAGTAAAAACATTCAATGACTATAAAAGGAAAACAGTTCAATCACAGCAAAAACTAAGGGGTCCTATACAGATGCATGCAGTAGTGTTACTCCCGAGGAATATATCTCTTGAAAAGAGATGCAAGTTCTTGCTTTAATTTAAAAAAGTTTAAGAACTAATTGCAGTGTGTAACTCACACACAATTGCTGCTTTTAGAAGTTCGTTGCGTTCCTCTCTGTCCTCTCCAAGTCCAAAACCAGCAAGAGAAAAGCCTGCATTGCATAGTCCCAATGACAATGCCCTCATATTCTATAGAAGCAAAGTACTTCCTGAAGGAAGCCTATCAAAGACGATGCAAAGGTACTACAATGGCTGCTTTACAAGAGAAAATGTTAATTTGAAAATAAGCAATGATCCTAGTTTTTCAGAAAAAGTAAGAGACCGTTGCTATTTACTTTAAGTTGATTACCCTCCAAATTCCTCTTGGCAGTCTCCCGGACTAATCTTATATGTCCTTCAATGGTTGCAGCACCAACTATTGTCCCAAAGTCAGCTCCAATCCCTTCCTAGTAATAGGAAATCTTGAATATTACCCCTTCGGCAAAACTATTTAAGATGTCAACATATGTCAAGGTTTTATCAGTGGAGAGTTACAGAATTCAGTGCGAGCCATTCATCAAGCCACTGCAAGGTCCTGTCAACAGATAGTTTGTTGCGTATTCAAATGCATGTGATCTTCTTAGAATGGGCTTGTCGATCAGCAAATTTGGGGAAGAAATTTTGAGCCAAAGTTCCCCTTCTTGAGCTTAGGTGATTCCCGGGGGAAATATGGATAGTGATTCTACCATTGAGTTGCCTTTATTGAATAAGGCAATGTCATTACAGAAAGAACCCAACATGCCATCACAACAAGATGAAGATGGAGCACATGTTTCTCTCATGCTTGGAATGAACTGCCCATGACGCATCCGAGATCGAAGCGACCACAAAGAAAAACCGTGATTCTAAACAGACCTAGTTTTAGGTCATTCAGGAGGGGTTAATACAAACACATTGCAATTTAGAAGGTGTCCATCAATGCCTCCGAGAAAGAAAAGGACGAAAAGAATGCAGCAAAGACGGAGGATGAGTTGAGAATGAGGCTTTTGTGGTGCAAGAATTTCGTAGTGTGCCTTTGTCGGTGAGAGGAAATGAGCAGTCATGCGAGGCACAAAAAGCCGCCGGATCAGGGGGCCATAGTAACCTGCCTTGTGCTTGAAAACATCCACCTGAGACAATCGTAAATTTGTTGCCCAAAGAGATGAACAATAATAAAGTGACCCGATTCTCATCTTCCCAACTTACGACTTGGGATTTAAAATAACTTGAAATGGCGGATTCTTTCAAGAAAAACGGATTCTTTGCTTGCATAAAAGTGTTTAAATATGCAACTGGAACCCACAAAAAGAAGCATCCTGGAAAAGCGTGGACATGAATAGAGAATGCGGATTTACCTGCCGAGAAGATTAATCCGATGCTATTATAAAAGCACCAAATTGAAAAGCACCAAAATCGGATGCCATATTGTTGGTCTAGCACCTTCATCATGTACAGGAGAGGAAATAAAAAGATGCATCGAAGACGAGGAAATAAGAAAGATGCAGACCAGAGCATTGTTGAGTGGAAAGAGAGGTGCTAGGAAATGGCAAGAGGCGCATTCAAATTTTTAGTTTTTCTAATTTCGAGGACCGTCGATGGTGAAATAAAGAGAATCTAATGGCTAATAATATGCCAACTCAGATTAGGGTGACGTGGAGGAGCGACGTGGATAGACTAGAATTCCAAGAAAGGTTGTAGGCTTGGTTAGGCTGGCGTGCTAAAAATATTTTTTGATTATTTTAAAATATAAATATAAAAATACTTTTGTGATTATTTAAAAATATAAATATAAAAATATTGTAATAATTATCTAAGCCAAACATTTTTTTTTTATTTTTTTTTGTTTTTTTTTTTTTCCACGCACATCGCATCACCGGCGTATCCGTGGCTTTTTTTTATTGCTGCGTGGCTTTTTCTAATCTGCGTGGATTCTCATATTTTTTTTTTGCGTGGCGTCGCATGCGGCGTATACGTGGCTTTGCATTTGCCGTGGATTTTTGATATTCCGCGTGTATATCCCGTGTCCGCGTCGCGTCGCGGTATACACGTGGCTTTTACGCCAGCGTGGATTTTTGTTGATGTTCGTGTATATTCCCGTGTATATTCCGGTGTCGCGTCATCTGACGTGCGTGTCGCGTCGTGTGCGTCTGGCGATGTCGCATGCGGCGCCGGCGTGCCGACGATGTCTGGCGGCGTCGTCGTAATCACGTCGTCCGGGGCGTCGCGCCAAACGTGACCTGGCGTCGCTATAAACGTCGCTAAATGACCTTTCACGATTGTGAAGCTGCGGGGTATCCACTAAAGCGCATTGAAGAGGCGACTTCATGAAAAAGCGAGGTAACAATATCAAACCAATCTAATATTGCTGACAAACCAATCTCATAATTTTAAGCACAACAATAATTTCTTTTCTTTGCCACAAACATGTAATAGCATATAAAACTAAGAAATATGCGGTTATCACAATCTAATGACAATTAAAAATCAAGCGTTAACAAGTTCTATCATGCCGGTCTTCTAATGTGATGAAGGAAAGCGATTGTCAAGCTGCCTTCATAGACAATTATCGGGCATCATCTTATTGTCATGCAGTCTTGTGATCACATCAACACCAAAGTAATTGCCCCTTCTAAGGCTGACTCGATGCATAGTACCTTCAAATACATAAATATCCTTGTGGAGCTCCTTGTTGCATCCATATATGATCTTATTCTTTGGTTTCCTCATTTTGCTCGATGTTCGGCTTTGGACACTCATCCTCGAACCTTTGGTATGAGTGCTTGAAGGCTGACCCTAGCCTCTGGGGGACATCACACACGAGGCGGTGGGAGCAGTACTTTGCCGGTAGCTCTATGACCCGGGCCAGGGGCAGACGCCCATACCCCCATAGGATGGCCCCCATTAGTTCTCGTGGAGAACAAAGTTTTAAAATAAACGCACTTATTTGCTCCAACGCACTTTAAAAGGAATCTTTGCAAAAGATTCCTAAAAATTCCCTCAAAAAGGTCCCTTTTCGAGGTAAATTTGTGACAAGTGTGACAATTTGAATATTTTAGGTACTATTTTTGAGGGGCTAATTCAACTTAACTTCCATGCAAAATTGTTTGGTACCTTTAAAGCCAAGTAGTTTAGCATGAAAAATAGTAGCAATTCGGAGACTAAAAAAAATAGACATTGAATAAAACATCAAGTGCATTAGAGCGACAAAAGGTAATTGCATTTAAAGTTTTGAAATCACTACAAATTTTTTGAACAAAATTGTAAAAATGTGTAGATTTTTCATTTTGAACAAAGTTGCCTTCTTGGCTAATTGAGGAATGCATGTTGTCGTCGACATGTTGAGACCATGGTCACTAGAGCTGACCGTGTCCTCTGCCAATGGTATCGTTCCTCGGCATTGTCTACCAATGAAGCCCTTAACCCCATGCTAACCTCGGTATGTTTGAGTCACAACATGCAACATTAGCTTCGCCTTAGAGTTGCTCAAAATGTAATCATACAACATGGCGGTAATCATACAACATGGTTGTTTCATAAAAGTGTTTTAGTGTTAGTTCGAAAGCTTTAATGTTCCCCCCGTTATTGGGCGTATAAATTTATACCGGGTGAGTTCAAACAATACAGCAATTTATCAAGCGGTATAAATTTATACCATGTGAACTCAAATTTCTACGTGACTCAAGCGGTACCACGGGGAAAGAACTTCAGTGGTATAAATTTATAGCCCGATGAGCTCAAGCGGTATAAGTTTATCCACCGTCTCCCCATGAAAATCTTTGAGAAGCCGTTATAAATTTATACCCGAGAAATTTTTTAAAAAGGAAATCACGGTATAAATTTATACCATAGATCTCTTGAAAAACATTTCCTTTTAAATTCAATACATTATCTTGAAAAACATTTTCCTTATAAATTCAATAACACAAAGAAATTTCTTATGGCGAATTTTATTTATGGTTATAACTTGACCTTTCATGGATATAACATGATTTTTGCTGGCTAAAACATGGCGAGATGCTGTGACGGTATAAATTTATCTGGGGACTAAGGAAAAGCGTGTGTTGGGAAAAGCTTTAGGGTTGTGATAATGGAATGATTTAGGTGTTTTATTAGTGCGGCATCAGGTTTTGAAGTGATCACGAGAAGGTTTTGTTTCTTAGAAGAAGCTTTGAAGAAGATTTTTTTTGTTTCTTTTTTAGGGTTTAATCGGCCCGGCATCTTAGTCCAAGCTTTTCCATTGGCTTCTTAGTGGGTGAGGTTCTTCATGCGAGTTTCTTCAGATGTTTCTTGGGGTGTGTGGCGGGATGTGAATCTGTTGTGGAAGATCACAGGCGCCGTCCCTAGCTTTGCCGAATCACAGCTGACCGTTGTGATGTAGAATCACATTGTGGAAGATCTGGCTGCCGAAGCTTCGCGTAATCTGAGAATCGAATGATCTGGAGAATGAGCGGAAAGTTTGTTCTTTTTTGTTGGCCTCAAAGGCAAAGGTAATTTTATGTTCCCTCACACTAGTTCATGGTTCATGGAGCAAAAAAAGCCCATAGTGTTCCTTTTGTTGCAGGTTTTGGGTAGATACTCCATTTGAAGCTTGTTTCTTTACGCATATATCACGGGCCGCAGATATTAGGTGCGGATCTTAGTGCGATCATCACCACGAGCAAATGAAGGTTGTTGGATGGATTGAGAGACTGGTTGGAAATGTGCGAGAAATTCAAGGATTTATCCGATTGAAATTACTTGGTATTAGTTTAAAATTGCTTGTGGAGACTCATTAAATTGGAGTATGGAGTTACTAAGCGACTCACATTTTTTTTTGTCTATCTTCTTGACTCTCCATTTCTGAATTTAACACTAAGTGTGATTCTAGTTTATCCATTGTTAAATGTAGACTACTTTACTCAGTAAGATTGGCGGGTTCAACATTATTACCAAGATTAAATTTACTAATTGAAAGTTTATTGCGGTTGAAAGTTAAAGTGTGGCGGTAATGATAGCCTTGAAGTTAGACCTACGGTTGGGGCATCACAGTCATAAACCCATCGGTTTGACCATCACATTTGGGATGTTTATATTTGGGATGTTTATTTTAAATCTCATTTATGAAAGGAAAGCTTTAAGTTTGCATCGGGATATACTTGTCTTGACAATGTTGTTGATATATTACAAATTTTGAATACCATTTTACATTTGAAATAGGTAGAAGCTAGTAGAGATGTAAATTCGAGGGGCTCGGGTAATTTACTATGGCGTTGCATGCATGAAAATCTCAAACGTCCGGGTTAGACCTTTGATTGAGTTGCCACAAGATTTAAAACCGTGTCAACCCAAAGATTAAGTGCATAGATATGTCATATATACATCTGTGAAGCGATGAGGCACATAACATCTCGAGATGATTTTTAAAGGTTTGAGATATTTTTTTTTTTGGGCTTGGCACTACATCCATATAGCGTTCTTAGGCAAGGGAATGTAGTGTCTGTTGGTATAGATGCGACAAAATAAGCTTTAGCGAGAACCATAATAAGTTCTTAAGAGTCATTTTCAAATCGGAACCATAATAAGTTCTTATGGTCATTTTCAAACGGAAATGAAGAACGGGTGCCAAGAAGTTATGTTAAAGATATCAAGAAGCGTTTACATAAATCAACCTCCCATCAAGAAGATCGGGGTTGAGTTTGTTGACTTGAGTTTGCTGAAGTTGCCATTGAATCAGAGGTATAAGTCAAAATCTCAAGGTGATGAGAGTTCTTTGGACCGGGTGGAACGCAAAGATTTTGGTATAAATTTATCTGCGACGGTTTCCATTTCAACTTGTTATACAATTTAGAACCTCTGTAACCCTGACTATTTCTTAATCGGGCTTCTCTTGCAAATTGGTTATGGCATGCCCTATTATTTTAAGGACCTTGTACAAAAGGTGCTCTGTAAACAATTTTTTGTAATACTATTTAATATGATTACTTAATTTGAATGCTTCCTTCTCTTGTTAAAATGTTAAAGAATTTATTTCTTTGCTAAATGATGTGTTCTTGAGCAAGTACTTTAATCAATTCTTTTTATTTTGTGTGGCAACTTCTCCTTCTTCTTCATGTTACTCTGAGTGAGTATTCATGCACATTTTGCAACATAGCCTACTTCAATTGCATGTATTTTGGCAATGGAATTCTATAGGTTGTCATGAAATGTTAGTTGTACCCCCCTAAGCGGCCTTTTTTTTTGGTCCTATGCTTTTAGATTATTTTTTTCTTCAAAAGTGCTATTTTCATATCGACTTTGCAAAAATCTTATCCAAGAAACCTTCGGAATGCCTCTATTTTTTGCTCTTTTTAAAAGATTCAACATTCTTGGGAATCTTTCAAAGCATACTCTTAAATAAAGTCGTTCATTTCTTTAAACTTATGTTGGAGGAGGATGTTGAGGAGGGCCCCTTGGTGGCTAATGGGGCGGCAAATTTCGACTTCCCGATGGTATGCAGGCCGAGTTACTCAAATGGGCAGGGCAGCCGCATGTGCCGGTCCTCACTACCCTGTTCAACAGAGCATTGCAGGAAGGTCTCCCCCGACAATGGACCACAAGCAGGGTTGTTCCCATTCACAAAGGCGGGCACCCACACTATCCGACCAATTACGGGACGATCATAATCGTTCAGTATTTGCCAAACTCTTGGCTAGCATTCGAAGCAGCAGTTGACCCTGCTGGGCAGTGGCTGCAGATGTCTGGGCCCTCACCTGGCGATTTTTGACCCCGCCACTCAACGATTGACCATATCTTTACACTGCGGGCACTGGATTGAAGGCATTTGGAATCATCGGCGGGACTTTGTATTGCTTCTTTGTGGACTTAGCGAGGCTTTGTCTGTTGATTCCCGGGGAAAAGGCATTAGGCTAAGCTGCGTCAAACTGAAGTCCATTTGCAGATGCGAGAATGCCATATCTGAGTTGTATGAGAGTTGTTTTGGCGGGATCGGCCAGCCGAGCTTGAGCATTCACCGATGTGCTCCGGGGTCAGCGGGGTGCCCCCTCACCGTAACCTTTTGGCCTCTACATTGGTCGATTAGAGCCACAGCTGCGCGAGCATGGGGAGATGGCATACGACTTTTGCACCCGGGTCATCCGCCGGCTCATCTATCTTGAGGCGATGTTGGCTTTCTTACACCCGAAGCTTCTCTGATCTCGCGGATACCCTAGACACATTTTGTCGGGAGCTCTGAGACGCGCAGCGTGGTGGCAAGACCGGGTGGTTCTCCTTATCCTCTTCCACGTCACCCATGCCTCTGCACTCCACTGTCGAGCGGCTGTGGGCGTCAGCCCACCTACAAATTACCTAGGGTGAGGTTCCCCTCTTCTGGCGGGAGGCGTCTATCGGCTGCGGGTGGTGGCGGTAGGCGCTTTATGCCATCACGGTCACCCGAGGCCGAGGAGCTCTATGATTGAACAAGGGCCATCGAGTCACATCTGTTCGAGGGCAGTCGAGCACGATCATGCGTGCGGAGTCGAGGTTTGGGGCCCGTCGTCTCTTTGGCGACCTGGAATGACTTAGGCGGTCGCGAAGGCATTTTTTAACACGGGCGCTTGGGTTAAACGCCGGTCCCCTATCGGTCTAGCTGCGAGGCGGATTCTTGCCGCAGTAGCAGCCAGCAAATGAACACATCGTCTATTTTCAGAAAGTAGTTACTATATGGGTGATGCTTTCGGCTCGCTTTTTGGCCCTGCTTGTGGCAATGGGTCCCAGTGACTTAGGACTGTTGGAGGGGTAAAGAACATGATGGTTAGCTAGATGAGGCGTCGCGGAGAACACAGTCGCGTGAGGTGAACAGTGACCCGTCATTGTGACTAGCGGGAGTACCAGGCAGCTTGTTTCCTTGCAACTTCTGGGGACCCTCGGCGCTCAAAGCGAGTCCCGTTATTACAAAGACATCAACCAGGTGTTGGCGGGTCGGCCAGCTCTGCGTTCCCAGGCGCCCCGAAAAAGCGCCAGACTCATTGCCTCCATTGGCGCAGGTGCCCACCATCGCCGCTCCGAGGCAGGCGGGGTGGATTGGGGAGCCCGCCCGGGCAGGCTCTGTCCGGTCTTTGTCAGCGGGTGCCATTGAGGATGAGTCTCACACTTTCGAGTTGCCCGGTTGATCATCCGGGCCAGATGCGGCTCCCCTTAGGTACGGGCGGACTTGCCCTTACATTTGCTGATGAACACCGTCGATGCGTGCCACGATTACCGTACATTGGAAGTCTTTGGACCTGCTGAGGTCACCCTTTGCCTTACTTGCTGCTGCGCGATTGGGCACTCGGGTCGCCGGTGCATGCCGTATATGTTGGGCCTTCGCATTGTATATGTTGGGGCCGGTTTGTCGGGTACGATTTTTTGCCACGGTTTTTCCCTCGAAAACCCCCGGGCGGGGTTTTAATCAGAGGCGATGTCCGCTTCTTTAACGTTTTAATATTGGGTCCCATAGACCGATTGGTCTCCGTGGACGATAAAAGTGCCTTCCTTCCTTCCTTCCTTCCGGCTTTCATATATAAATGCAAGATTGAATTCACTAATCAATTTATTCAAAACAAAACTCATCTCAAGCCTAAAATTGCCCAAGCCTCTGTTACACCTTTACGCTGGTTTTTAAAATTTGTAGAAAGTCGAATAGAATGTTCTATAATGGTTTAGATAGTTTTTAGAAGCGTTCTCTCTTGTTCTAGATGTGCATGAGAGCCAAAATAAATATTTTGGAATGTTGTAGTATGTTTGGATGCTTATGGTAAGCACCTCGGGTCTAAAAATAGAGATTTCTTTTTGAAACTTTGCAAAGAACCAAAATAGAATGTTATAAAATATTTACATGCGTGTGGAGTACATACCTCAATCTATAAATAGAAAGCTTTTCTTATCAAGGTGTAGATAGCGCCCTAGCATGAGGTGTTCTGAAAAAACAAAATTGAGGGCCATCAAAATGGCGAGGGTGTCTGCGGCGGCCTTGCTTTTTCGAGCCATTTGATTTATTTTTGAAATGCTTTACAGAAGTCGGGGGCGCTATCGCCCTTAACACACTTGCCGAAAGTTTTGGGCGTCCCGATCCCATCGAGAATCGGTCTAAATCGTCCATTTGATAACATCATAGTAACACCCTAGGATGTTATGAAGCGGCGATGTGTTATGGCTCATAACATCATTGGTCAAGATTGATTCCGACCGGATTTGGATCACTATAAACTTGAGGGGCGGTGTGTTAAGAACCATCATTCAATTAAATTGGGATTATGTACGGTTCAAAATGCGCGAATAGGCTTATTATAGGCCATTTTAGCTATATAACCATGTGTTGAATTTGATGAAACTTGTAAAATCTGATGGAATTTAACCTAAAAATTTTATGTTTTGGCAACATAAAAACCTAAAAAATTGCATATTTTAAACACAATTATCCATAACCATGAGAAATTTGTAGAGTAAAATAACAAGTATATTTGAATAACTAGCGCAAGCAAGTCCTTATTTTCGAAATGAAAATGGCGCTGGCATGATTTTGTGAACATAAACATACTACATTTATGCAAATTCAACTCAAATATTTATACAAACAATAAAATTTATGTCCTACAAAATGGTCAAAAGCAGACGATTTTACAAAGCGTGAAGAGTCTTTATAATGCTCTGATGCGATTTTATCACGCCCAAAATACTTAAAATGTCCTACAAAATAGTTAAAAAAACGGTTTTAGAGAAAAAAAATAATAACAAAAAACATCCTACAAAAGCAGGTTAAAAGAACAACTTTTTTATGGAAAAAGTAAATACAAAATCGGCGCTGGTAGCGATTTAACAAGGACAATCACTCTCAAATGTCCTTAAAAATGTCCAAAAATGACAAAAATAAGGAATAGGCTAACCTCAAATCGGCGCTTTGGCGCGTTTTTTTCATTTTTTTTTTTCGGCACTCACCTCAAATCGGCGGGGCGCGATTTCAACCATGGGCTCTTCACAAAACCCGCAACATCACGAGAAATTGAGCAAATTTTAATACCGCAACATCACGAAATTGAGCAAATTTCTGCTTTGATCTTGAAATTAGCTTGGTGTAACACTTCAAAGTAGGTGGATTTGTGGTTAGATCATGCCCAATCCCAAAGCCCTTCAATAATTGTGATTTTGAGCATTTTGGGGCTGATTCAACATCGAAATTTGTATTGCGGCAAGCAAACTGTGAATCAAGTCAAAATTACAAGGGCTTCTCTCCGGCAATACGGACTATTACCATCTGCTTAGAGTCTACCTAGCAATAGCAGGTAATATCTAGAAAGAGATAGATATTGGTAGTATACCTAGCGGTATCGAAAAAGAGATATGAGTATTGTATTGTTTGCCCGGGGCATTGCTCCAAGTGCTTCATCCACGGTGTTCCATCCGCCCGGTCTCAAAAGCTCCACATTCTGATTCGATTTGGAAAAGCTCGATGGAAAACCACAATGGAAAAGCTCGATGTGGAAAGCACAATGGAAAACCTACCCGATATGGTAAAGGCGTGGACCTCTTTGTTGAGAAAGCGAAGAAACACAAAATAAAAAGCGAAGGCGGAGCAACTAAAAAGAAGGGAGTAAAAGAAAGGGGGCGGGGAATTTGAGGAGGGAAAAAATAAGGAGAGGGAGCAAAAGAATAGGAGGCGAAAAAAAGGGGAAAAGCGGACGGCTGGGAATCTGAAATTTGAAAATTGAAAAGCGAAAAAACAAGAAAGGCGGATGGAGAAAAAAAAAAAAATGGCGGACGGGGAATGGGAAAAAAAAAAAAAAAGCCAGACGGAAAAAAGTACCAAAATTAAGACATATTCTCATTTTTTTGAATGATGGTTTAAGGTATTTATTGTAGGATGTTCCAGGAACTTCTATAATGTTCTAGATAATCTTAGAATATTACTAGAAAGTTTTTTGAAAGCCTACAAACAGTCAAAATAGAAGGTCTTTGAATATTTATATAGGATTCTAAAATGTTCTAGATACCTCAAGCTCAAAGTACAAAGTATTCAAAAGTATCTTCTAGAATGTTGTAGACAAAGTGCGCAAGCAACACATGCCTAAAGAAACAACATGAGTAAGCACCTCGGGATCAAAATAAAAAGTTTAAACTCTAATTCTCGATAATATTGAAACATGCCTTTGGTATGAAATTGCAAGTAGAAACATGGTAAAGCTGAAATATACCTTTGTAAAGGCGTGCTAAATTTTGTATATATATGTTATGATTTTTCTCTGTTTTGGAATCTTGCTTTGAAAAGAAGATGTATAGTTGAACTTGAATGAGGAACACTCCACATCCTGGACACACTTTTGCACTTTGTTTCCCATTCCAAAAAAGCCCATAGTAGGTTTTTGGGAAAAAATGAAAAATAGTCAATTTAGGCCATCAGTTGGCTCCAAGCATTTTTATGTTGTTCGACTTAATTTATGTGGCAACTCAACCAGAAAGGACAAAATTCAAAATATAAGGATGTTGTTTCGCTTTTTAATATATGCCTACTACGTGCTGGAAGAGCAGCAGGCTGTCGTCGGAATCGCCATAGCCATTCTTCTAACCAAAGGCTTTGGATTTATAACCCGGATCTGTTTGTGGGTAAGTGTCGTGAAGGATCGAAAATATGTGCAGTTTTTGGTAAATAAAACGAGGACCGAAAGGTGGGGTGCGCAAGCGAAAACATGGGGAAGAAATCAGGCAGGGAAGAACGAAAATGCAGAGGGGAAGAAATTGTGCGATATAGAATCTGCGCAATTTCCCTAAAAGGTCCCTATATTTTCTGCTTGTGTCAATGGAAGTATATGATTATTAGAAGCAGCCAAAGAATTAGTGCCACGATCACAAAATCATTGTGTCCGATTCCTGTAATCATCAATCCAAAAATGATGCCATCAAAATACAAGAATCTTAGAAAATTTCTCAGATAAAACATTGGATTTTTACCCAAGCAGAGCAGGGTGCCTCCCTGTTTTTGGGGCCGCGCAATTTCGGATCTTCAGTTTCAAGGATTTGGGCGATCACCTGGGACACTGAATCAACCCTTCCACATAAAATATGCGATCTATGTCTTTTGGGGTAACCCAATCAACAGCAGCAGATTTTCTTTCAATCTTCATTTGTTGTCTCTTTACATACTCACTGTCTCCGGGAAGAATTCAGCTCTCACATTCTCAAATGCATGCAGAAAATTCTCCCAGAAAACACGCCATCTGCATTCACCAACGCTTCTCATCCTAAAATTCCAAAATTCTCTCATGTTTGGATTTCTGATCAACATATGGGGACCTTGGAACTGAACACAAATTTGCAAATGGGTCTGGAACTCAGTATGCAAAGCAATGAGTTTGTTGCAATATTCAAGTGATTCAGAGCAGAACTGACGTGCCGTTAAGAATCTAAAAAATCTACTCTGGTGTTGGTACTGGTTGAAAAAGGAATGAAAGTTATGAATTATGTGGCGAAATCGATCGAGGAATTGGTGGAAAGTGCAATCCCACTGCAGGAAGATACCATATTCCTGAATTAGGCATGCAAACGCAGAGACTCTGGATTTGAGATTTTGCAGTTGGGCAACATTGTTGGAGGCTATGCGTCCCATTTCAAGGTAAGAGGAAATGATGGAGACAAGCTCAGTGGCCAGCTGAAGGACTGATTTAATGGGTTCGGGCATGAAGGCCGCTACTAGATTGACCGCATGGGTAGCCCTCATAGCTGAATCACTTGCTGGACCGTCTGTATTACAACGTACCAATGCCTACGCTTTATAGGTCGCTTATTATTTCAAGCCGGCCTGGACGGGATAAAACCTGGCCTTCACGTTGGCAGTAGTGAGATTCTTCCTGAGAGACTTAATTTAACTGGCCTTCGAGTTGCCGCCACTAGTTGACCCAGGGCTCCAATTTAGTGGCCCACCCAACTGGAAAAATGCCGCCCACATTTTATATTAATGAATTCTCAGATTCTTTTGAATTTTTTTGCAAAAATGACCAAAACATTGTGGGAATTTATTTATTTAATCGGAAAATTTGAAGGATGGCCGGATTTTTCGGGGAGAAACCCCTTCATTTTAGATCCCTGGTTGACCCAATGGTTTTGCGTAATTCATAGTTGGGTTGCAATTGCGTCTAATATAGGAGCTTATAATTAACATTTTACATAAAATATCATTATATCCTATAATTTGCATGTAATTATGGAGTGCAACTATATCCGTCCACCACTAGTAAGTGGAGGAGCTCCAAGGTAAACAAGATTTTACCCATTGAAAGTTCAAGATTTCTAGTTGAGTTAGTGAAGGGTAGAAATTTTTTCAAAGATCTTCATGCATTTGTTACAAATTTTTGTTTGCAAACTTGAAATATCTAGCTTTTCACTGGCTTCAACCAATACACAAAAACAACCCCAACCAAAAGGAAGACCGTTAATGTTGGCCGCACAATGGTTATTGCGGACTAGTTGTCTCATTATCTTGGTCGTCCATATAATGAGGCATCCTGTGCCACAAATACGGCGTGGTCCACAATACAGTCAGGTCACAATACCTACCCGCTAGTGGCCGTCCAAGGTAACCATTGGGTCCATGGATATATGGCCATGGGACCCAACGTATGGTTATCTTGGCCCACTGGCAGAGGTTATCTTGGACGGCCACCAGCGAGTATCGGGACCGGACCTTATTGTGGCCCACATAATACACAAACAGATTGGATAGGGTTGCTACACGAGAGCTTCATTGACTTGGTTGCTCCCGAATCATACATTATTCGATTCAAAAACATTATTCATCACACGAGTTGGACCAAAACCACAGGTCGGGAGCAACGAAGTCGACAGGAAATAAAACACAAAGAAAATGTCAGTTTGTACCTAGAGCTGTTGCCATGTTGTCAGTTATGATGTGGAGAGTTATGACATGGAGATGTTGCAGAATGCTTTGAGTGCCTTCATTGTTAAACCTTGCCGTAGTTGGCCGTGCCTTTTATTTGTCTAACGTTTTAAATCACGACAAGTCTTAAGATAGACGATACACAAAGTAAGTAAACTATTATAATTATTACTAGCAACCCAAGCCTGGGATTGTGGGGCTATGTATGGATTTTATGTTGATGGTGCCATTTACTATGGCTCTTGTGTGTGTTTCAATTGTGGTGTTTAGCATGATGTGATTTTGTGTCTCTAACGAGAGTATTAAAATTTTTATTCCATTTGCTTTTTAATCTTGTTTGCGACTCTTTCACGTTACCAAAAACTTAAAGTTACTACGGAAATATCATTATAGTTTGAGGAAGTTCCCTTAAACCCCTGTCCTCGCAGGTTCTAAGGATCTAAGGGTAAACGCACGCAGGTGGGGGCATTTTTTGAAATCCAATTACCCCATCAGCACAGCACCATGACTTTTTTTAATGAAATTTTATGGAATCTTTTGCCCGTCAATTTCATTTCTTTGCACTTCACATTTCTCCCGCCAAAGGTTGAAGATGGCCCTAAATTGCCCCATTTCTTGTGAAAGGACGATCGAGTGCATCGGACCATCATTTGAAGCAAATAATATTGGGCGATCATTCGGGCCGTCCTTTCAAGAATGAGTTACATGGAATCATATGATGAGGAACCTTCATCCACGGCACTATCAGGAAGGGAGACAATCGGTAAAGTCTTTTTTTGCCCTAATTTCCTCCCCTTCTATGAAGATCTAAAAGGCGATTTTTTCTTAGGAGATGAGGTTTACTACTTGATTCAGAATTTCATGAATACAGGAGGCTCGAATGAAGGAAGGGATCCAAAATCTATAAGTTTGGGATGATTGCGGCCGCGGCGATTTTTTGAGTAAGGACCACGATTTGAAGGGTGGTAAGATCAAACCGCAAGTTAGGCCCCGAAGTTTCTTGATGACTGGATGATCACGGTCTCGTTTGGCTTAAAAACAAAGAAGCGGAACTATTTTGCGAGCCTTTGCCTACCGTAATACTAGGCGTGCTTTAGCTAACCCCGCCAAGCATACGACCTTGGGCCCTTTTTAGGATGGATGATTCCTGCGCAAACCTCTAAAAGAAACACAAGAAAGAGAACGAAGTAGAGAAGAGATCATTTGTGACCAACATTGCAAGAAGTATTACATTAATGGAAGATGGAGCGAAGTGCATTAAAGTTGAAGTGCAAAATTTGGAGCAGGAGTTGAAGGCAAAAGGAGAAGGCTCTTGTTGGATTGAATGGTCCTTTCGAAGGCCTTGATAAATTCTTGGCCTCGCCAGTGACATACAAGAGACTAAAATGATATTTTAGCATTAAAGGAAACTTTGTCTGATGAAACAGTTGCTTTGCAACAATTGGTGATCAAACGTTCAAGGGGCTAACATTCTTTGAATCTTTTGAAGCGAGAAGGAAGCATCGGATAATAGTGAAATGCTTAATGAAAGTGCGTGTTATCAATGAAATGTTATTCTTTTATTTGTAGAGCGGGGAAATAGATTCTAAGATTGCCAACATGGCTTCATTGAAAGATAAATTTGTGAACACTACAATCATTAGGCCATCTGCTGAAATTGGGTAACAGTTGACAGGGGATTTGGGATTCTTTGTGTTTGTGGCATGGGCTTTAGTGATGGGTTTGACATGCATATAAAACTGAAATGTGGCCACAGGTTCCACATCTTACGCTTTTCGGATCTGCTGCCAAAACCTACAATGCATTTTCTTGTCACATTGAACTCCCCAGAAGATCTATATCAAGAGTTAGGTTATCATACGGATTTTAGGCAGCAAACAAGAATGATCATAAGTCTACCAATGAATTGAATGAATCATTGAACGCTGATAATGAAAATTGGTACACCACGCAAGAAATTACAAAGTAAAAAGAAGACCTCAAACAAGATCTTTGACCAGTCCACAAAAAGGTAATCGTCCGTGTTGTTCTTGTTATAATCTACAATTTGCTTGAGTTTGATATAAGTTTAAGTTAGTATTTTTATAGCAATGAGTTAGTAGATTAGTGTAGCATCGCGGCCATGAGATGTACAAAGTAAAGGTTGCGAGGAAAAGGCAAGTAGTTGATGTCGAGGAATCCGACAAAGAAATGTATATCGGGTTAGTCATCCATATTTTGTATTTAAATTTATGAATTTAGACCTAATTAATGTTTGTTGTAGCACAAGATCACGAGACAATATTAATTTGGAAGAGCTTGCAATTGGGAAGGCTGCTGCTAGAAGCCAAGGAAGAGAGCACCAAAACCGGTGGCTTGAGGAAAACATACCAAGGAAATAGAGGAGGGGAAAGAAAATGAAGAAAAACCAAAGAGGGTGGCAGCAGCGGGTCCTCAGAGGTGCAAGAAGATCACATTTGTAGAAAAAAATCTCAGCTCAAACAACTTCGAGATAGCAATTTGAAGAACTTCGATAAATTATGTGGTAAAATTGCTCTTATTTCACCTCTTGCCAAGTACTTGATATTTTGATTTGTTTCTTTGAATATGGTGGTGTAAGCAGATTCTTATGATTGAGTTGAATCAAGGCATTTGGTTTTAGGGTGACAAATATGATCCCTATGAATATACAGTCATATGGTTTAGCAAATTTGTTTCAAGGTTAGGCACATCAAGCAACATCGAACTCCATCCCAAACCAAGTGAAGATCTGTTGTTCCAAATGCGAGTTCCCACCACAATGCACAAGTGCCGGGTTCTACACAAGGTGATGATGAAGTTCAATCACCCGAGGCGGACAAATTTACATTAGTTGGAGGCTTTTGAGTGCGACCGGATTCGGAGGGCGAAGACATGATCTTGGGTCAATATCTGGCGTATTTGCTGATGCGGTTATATAGAAATAGCGGTTAGTTTTTGAATTGTACATATATGCGGTTGTTACGTACATAGGAATTAACATGTATTTAAAACATCGATGTATATTTTCAGCGATAGGAGGGAATGCAGTTTTGTTACTCAAATTTTGTACAATCTTCAAATTTTGCACTCAAGATGCTTGAGTGACTTCATCTGGGATATATATAGCTTGAGGGAATATAGTATTATTTTGCACTCCTTACTGCATCCACATAAGATTCTAAGACTTGTGAAAAAACTTGTACAATTGTGCACAATTGTCATATTATGAAAAACATGAGCATGATACAATTACTGAGCATATTATTGAAAAACATGAGCTAAAAGACTTTATATGGATGCATAATTGTATGCGAGAAAGTCTGATGAATGAAATGTCGAAAAGAGGATGGTTTTTAACTACGGTTTCTTGTTTGCAACACAGAATTATGGTCGGACCCAATGATCTGGAGTGGGCAATAAATAGCTTTGTACAAGAACTTTTATACTTAAAAAGGGTCTTTATATGGTGGTTAAAATAACCAAGTTCAAAGAAATTTTATATGCCTTGCATCACATTCTTAGCAATGCCAAATATGCATACTCAATAATGTAACCACATCAACCCAACTATTCCAATCTTAATTAACCTGCTCCACTCTAGTTTTATGTGTTGAATAAAATGTTATTTATAGTGGTGGACCACATAGTTTGGGATTTTCATCAAATGGTGAATTCAAAACCTAGTGTCAGCAATGCTTGTTTGTTGGATGGAATACTTAAGTTGTTGTGGAATACATTGAACACCAAATAGCCACATAGCTCACATGGGATTGCACCAGGTACTTATTCGAAGAAAGGTTTAGTGATTCCATATTCTTAGCTTTTCAATCTGACTAGGAATCTCTCCATTGAAAGAATTATGGGACAAGTTTAATTGCACTGTCGGCAAGATCACTGTAACCAAGGAATGGACCCACTTTTGTTAGACACATTTCGAGAAAAATATATAATTTTGCCTTCCAAGTTACAATGGTGTTGGGTGATCCAAACTGAATGCAAGTATCTATCTTATTGGTGGTATTTTTAAGGCCAGATTTGTGCATATTATCACGGCCATGTTTCACCATAGGTCTTCAACATCTCCTGGCATCTTGTGTTTCTGAACATATCTGCCTTCATATAAGTTTCTGAACAGCAGAGCTGTATTTGTCGTGAAGATGTTACAAAATTTATAAGAACACCACGTATTTTGTGAAAGATGTACACAAACTTATAAAAAGTACACAAACTTATAAGAACATTACTGTATTTTTGTGAAAGATGTACACAAACTTTAGAAAACAGTGATGTATTATGAAAATCTGTAATCAAGATTTACAAACCCTATTTAACCAAGGATTTACAAACCCTGTAAATAAACCAAGGATTGTGTATGGAAATCGTTTTTGAGCTTCAAGCCTCAATTCACCTTAAAAATTTGAGTGCATGCAACACATGCATAATGTTTTATACTTTTTGGCGTTTTGTTGGCGTCTTCGGGAGCAATTTTGGTGTCCTTTCTTTTCTCTGACCACCATTTGCTTTCTTTTACGGCCACAAAACAACAGCTAATATTTTCTTACATTTTCTAGATTTCTTCTCGACCTTGGACTTACCATTTGCCAATGTCTACGAATCTCGGTGGAGGTAGGCGGGTCTATTATGTGCATGTCTCTAAAAGGTAGGCGGTACATGGATTCTTCACTGTAATAGCTAACAATTCTACCTTTGCACATATGACAAGATGTGAATAACAATTCACATCGGACATTGAATGACATAACTCATACCTATAAGCCATCAATATACTTAAAAGTACTTGCTGTAAGAAGAATCTCTTGTGCGTTAAATTTTGAACCCCCATTCATCGTAAAAAGATCTTTCTACTACATGCTTGGGCTCGGTGCACTTCCACAATCGAACTCCACATTCTCTTGCGTCGTTAGCCTCTGCATTAATTACAAAGTTGTACGCGACTTCTACAAGTTCAGCCTTCCGCGATTATCACCTTCATATTGGACATGATTGGCGGTGTCCAATCACCCATGATTTCGGGTTTATTTCGAATATGCGTGGCGTCCCAACCTTCTAATATTAAGACACTTATTCTACAAACCCTTCAACAAGCATTACAAAAGCATGACAAATGTGCAACCATGGTAGGCCTACTTTGGCATATTGGTCGAATTGTATGTATCCTTGTGGTCCCCTTCAAAGGTAATACAATCATACCTTATCTTTCTACATACTTCATCTACTCCCATTAGCCAAAATTGTGCGCACAAAACAAAAAATCAGCAAATTAACATTTGTGTAGAATTTGTAAATGTAAGTTTTAGACCCATACACGATAATGTTGCTATCTTTCATTCCTCTTTTTATAGTAAAATACCATATCAAGAAGTTCACAACATCTTACGCATTCCTTAGTGGAGTCTTTGGACCTTTTTAACATCTGTTGGTGAGTATTTTATCTAGCTCGGGTTTTTTGGGCCTTGAGCTCTTTTTTGAGGCCATAGAGCCCACATATATTGTCATTTACAATTACGTATAAAGGATGGGTGTGTGTCTACCATATTGCCCCACAACCATGTGTGGTGGCGTGAACAATGAATAGAAATCTATGATTTCAATCTTGTATTTATCTCTTATATGCGTATAAGGTTTTGTACAAAAGTGAACACATGACCTTCATCTTCTATGTTTCCCATGTCACATAACTTGCATATTCTCTCCTCGGTGTTTTCTCCGGTAGCCCTACTTCCATTTCCAACTTATGCGAGCTTGTTACGTGGCGAGCCATTGTTTACTTCAAGGACACGGGGATGTTTGCATTCGGATATTCACGGCTCTTGTATTCATCCATTGGGTTCACGAATTTCTTATAATGAATCATCACGCTGCCGGTTTTCCCATAAATGTTCTATGGCCGGCTTCTCCAATAAGGGGCGGCGCATCATCCTTGTTATGTGGCGGTTACGCTCATTGATACCCCATTTACCAGCCCATCTTTTCGGGTCACCAAGCCATCACGGGTCTGAATTTTCTAGTGTTAGGTCGTCGGCCTATTCTTGGTTGCTCTTTTAACTTATTCAAAAAAATTTATGGACTAAAATAATGCTTCCGGTTCTAGCGGGAGCATACGGTCGGCTAGCATAATCGCATACGGGATGCGGTTTTAACACCCGACTCATATCTCAAGAGCGTCCTGCGAACCTGCTCCACTTGGTTCCATAGCTTTCTTAGAGATGCTTCGGTCCCCAAAAGCGGCGCGCCATATAAGACAATTGTTTGTACTAATGTTTTATATAGGATTCTCTTAAGCCCCCGGTCATGGAGGCGGCCTTGGTGCACTTGGTAAGCATGCCATAAAGGGCTGCTTGCCTCTGTAACTTTCGTCTATTTATACATGCTTTCCATTTATAATTTGAATCAAAGTCAAGTCCCGGATATTTGTAGCGCCAGCGGTCTCCAACTCTTGCCCTTTGTATGTAAATGTTGGTCTCTCTCGTCGTCGAAGACCATGATCTTACGTCTTTGTTATGTTGACTTCCATGCCTTTTGCATCCACGAAAGAGCCTAGGATATCTAGATGACTTTGCGGCACCCTTCTTTTACTTGCCATCATAACTACGCCGTCGGCATCACTGGGAGCATTTGGATTACAAAAGAACCGGTTTAGTACCTAGCAAGGGCGTGATCTCGACCATTCGTCCAATTCATCAATGAGCAGGCCCGAATAGTGTAGGTGAGGCGGACATCCTGGCGCCGCGCCAATGTTGCCGATTATGTCATCTTTGCCCGATTGTTATGAGCACCTCACGAATATAGTTGAGACACTGCTCCTCTAAGCTCATCGGGACCCCAAAGGCGATCCATTCTATCGCCTAGCTCTTTCTGGACGAGTCAAATGCTTTCTTGAAATCTATGAAAGCTATATACATCGTCTATTGGGTGCTCTTGCTTTCTCAATCAATACGGAGCAACAAAGCATGATCCATTGTATTATGTCCTTTCACGAAACCGGCCTGATATTACGGCGTTTATCATGTAATTCAGCCCAAGAACTTCGGTTTTCTTTCAAAAGTGTGCCTAGGATTTTAGCAAAACACGCTCCCAATCAAAATTGTTACGTAATTGCTTTGCTACTTTCTTATCTCCCATCTTGTGAATGGGATGTACCGCATTCATTTTTCAAGAGGTTGGCAAACCATCCCGACACATTGGTTAAGCAAGCGTGTAAGGATTAGCGATGTCTTCTTTGCCACCCCATTTAACGAGTTCTACACAAAGGCCTTGAGTCCTGCGCCTTGTGGTTGGCCATGTCCGCTCTTGTCTCCCTCACATCAACATCGAGAATAGGTCGATTATTGTGACCACAATGGGCATAAATTCGTTTTTGTCTTTTCATAGATATCTTTGACCAAATTAGCGGAGACTCTAAACTTAGCTTGTGCTTATCTGGATGGTCCATTCTTGTCAAAAGATTTAGAGGCGGTTGTAAGCTTTGCACATAAAGTCGAGCTTTTTTGCTTAAAAGTATGCTTGCTTTTTTGCTCTTATCGGATTTTTGTACCAGCGTGGCTTTATCATGCAATTCTTTGGGCAGATTCGATCGGCTTCTTGGCAATCGTGTCCCACCATGAATTACATGGTTTCCCTCTAGCATGTTTTCTAGTGTAACCAAAAGTGCTTCAATTTGCATCAAGAAGGGCGCTTGTAAAAGTTTTGAGTCTGCTTCTACATCCCTTGGCGGGTTTACATCCATGAGCAAACTTTCTACTAACTTTTGGTATTCTTCACTTCTCGAATACTCTATTCTCGTTTTGGTTGGAAAGGTGCTTCACGGCTGCGGAGTTTCGGATGTTGCCTTGAATTTCACATACAATGGCATGTGGTGGACTCGGTACCTTGCTTCTATATAAAAATTCATCAATCAAATCCAGCCTTTTATTGCAAGCGGATAGTCTATTGTCTTTTGCTCCTGCATGGTTAGCACATGTGAATCTATTCGAATTCTGAAATTGGGCCAGCCATTGACAATTTGCATTTTGCATGTTGTGCGACATTCTATGAGTTTGTCTCTGTTTTTGTTTGACATTATGTCTTAGGATGATCTAAGAGGTACATCAACCTCATTGAGATGCACATCAAAGAATGTTCTCAAATGCTTTTGCTTGCCCCTTGTTCTTGCATTAAAGTCTCCCATGACAAAAACATCCCCAAGGGATTGGTATTTGAGAATATCGGGGCTCAAGTTCTGAGAATGGATCTTCATTATCCATTTCTTTGCTCTCATAAATTGTGGCATTACTGGGTGCAAAGTAACAAATTGCTATGAATAGCATTTTTTCATCCGCTTTTACCCTTATCCAAATATATTGTTTGTTTGCATCATGTGATACGAATTGAATATTGTCTGCTATTTGCTTCCTGATTATCTTTGCCCGATCCTCAAATCCCCTCCCTGCACCAATTTTTCTTTCATTCCATGTATGTGCTATCATTTCAAATCCACTGATATATGGCAACATGCGAATTTGATGTTCCCAGGTCTCTGTGAAAAGCAATATATCTTGACATTGCCATAGTTCCATTGTTGCATCTACTTTTGCCTGATTCAAACCGTGGGCATTCGGTGACATAATCTCAAGGCCCGTGCCCTAGCTTTTCTTTACGTTGTTAGTGATCAACGCCTTTCGGCTTTGGTCCAAGTAGGCAATGAAACCATTGTTTCTTGCTTCTTTAACTTTGACCATTCCTTTTTCCTACTCTCCATTTGAATTGGTGTCAAATCTGGATCGGCCAAACCCCTTTCTCATTCTTCAATGTGCTGTACGTTGCGCAGATTACGTCCCGAGCATCACGGGTTGAAACTTCACCAATATCGGCTGTTGTAGCCTTTGGTTTACCAAGTCTTCTACGATATGTACCGGCTCATGGAGATGCATCATGTCACCAAAGAATCTTTTGAGTGTAATACGCCATATCTTCATTTTCAGGTTCCAAGAGGCTGAAATTTTAAGGTTCCTTGCCCTTAGTTTACGGGTGCGATTGTTCAGCCCTAATCATTCTGGTGGATTTGCGGTTGCTCCTTTGTGTTTCTGCCGCAGAGAAGCTAATGTAGCTTCTAGGTTTTGAATTTCTTGTGTGTGTAATCGTCATTGGCCGAACCATTACGCAATCTCCTTAATCACGGACCTACGCAATAGGTTTTGAAGAAATCCGGTTCTTCGTTTTGTGCCTTAAGAGGCGAGATTCTGCTGTAATACCTCATCGATGGTTTTCTTCATACCCACAACTTCTGCCCCTAAGACCGCTTATTTCACCTTTTAATTGGGTGACTAGGGTGATGAGATCGCGGAATCCCCTTCATACTTCGATCAATGATGCTTTATGTTGTTGTTTTTTTGCTATATACTTGTGCGAATCCTTAAAATCACTACTGACTTTGGGCACATTTTTTTTACATTAACTATTGTATCTAACTTTGCACTATTTTGAGCATGTTTCTTAATTGTATTATAAATATATGTAATGTACTTTGACTTGTTTACTTGTTAAATTGCTTTTTCTTTTTCTTCTTTTTCTTACCAAGTGCATGTTTTGTACCATTTTTGTATATTTTTTGTGTTATTGTGGTATATATTCTAAAGAAGGTGTGCCTTGGACTGCTTAGGTCATTGGACGGTCGATCCTATATATTTAGATCATAGGTTGCAATCTTTGGGCATCTCTCTTTTTATTATAGTCATCTATGATTGGGGACACCTATGATTTTGAGATATGAAATACTGAGTTCACCTAAGGTTTTGAAATATGAGATCACGGGGCCTCATAGGGCTTAGCCTAAGGTATTAGAATATGATTTACATAGACTCGAAACTCTCCTCTATCTGATTCACAGCTTAAGGTTTTTAGAATATAAAATCACAGGGACTCAAAGCTCTACCAAAAAATATACTAGCTTCTGATAAGAATGATTTAATCAAGACAACCATTGGGTCCAACACATTTAAATTATTGGGTGCATATTCACACGGGTATCTTTGTATAACAAGATTAGCAAAAATACTATAAGATTTCAAGCGAATACTATATGGTGTTGATTTTAGATGCGTGCAAAATACAATTATGAGGGGGCTCTCATTTGCTTTTCACGTCACCCCAGGTGTGAATATGCACCCAAACCAAAGGGGTTTAAGGAGGATTTTAATTTAAATGTGTTGGACCCAATGGTTTGTGTTAATTAAATGTCAATGGTAGTTATGTGTTGGTTGTTAATGTCAATGGTTGTTATGTGTTGGTTGTTATGTGTTGGGGATTTAATTTTTATATGTTGGATGTTAATGGTTTGTGTTGCGAAATTTTTTTTTGCCACCGGGGCCTCGAGGGACGTCAACCCCACCCCCCCCCTTCCGGTGTGACAAAAAATTTTAGAATTCAAACGAAAAAAAACTAGAATTCATTTGGGGCTTTCATCACGTAGCTTTTGAATTTCATCACAATAAAACAAATAGAATATAAGTAAAAGTTACCATAAAGATAGAAGCGATTGATCCCATTATTCCGAAAGTCATAAAGTTTGCAACACCCATACACAAACATATTTCAACTGGAATTTAACGCACAGCCTTTGGCCTCCATGGATTCTTGTGGTGAGAAACCAAAGTGGGAAACTTTTAACGCTTGTTAGCACAATTGGAATTTGCTTAATAAGTGCCTCAAAATCTAAAATGCATGGTAATTTTTGCAAGCTTCATTCGAATGAGCAGTAAAACAATATCAATAGCGCAATCGTATAATCGGTGGTAGGATGTGAAAGCCTACCAAACCCGGTAAAAATTGTTGTTTTAGCATAGATAACTTAACCAAACATATCCATATCATACATTATCAAAAGATCTGGAGAGAGCTTTCCAACGCAATAAAAATCATCTCAAACAGTAGCTCGGATCAAAAGTTATGATAAGAAATGTGTTGCCGGCGGAAACCGCATTACATGCGCCCTTCAAGCCCTTCATGTGCCCATTATGCACCACACACACAAAAGAGGGCTTTTGTTGTGAGCCATTGGTTGTTGACCATTATGCACCTACGCACAAAAAAGTGGTCATTGTTGTGAGCCATTGGTTTTCAAGCCCTTCATGTGCCCATTATGCACCACACATACAAAAAGAGGGCTTTTGTTGTGAGTCATTGGTTGTTGACATTTATGCCACCTGCACGCACAAAAAAGGGCTTTTTGTTGTGAGCCATTGGGTTGTTGACCATTGAAAAAAAAATTTAAAATCAATGGCTGAAATGGTTGCACTCTAGATGTCGAGCGTTAGTACATCCATTTGAATACATCACGAAATCATAGGAAAACCTTAGTGAAAAGCGTACAAAAACACAAAGAAAACCCCCTGTTATTATGCTACATATTCTATTTAATATATGTTTTTTCTTTTTTATAACGAAACTATTCAATTGTTTTAGAGTTATGGTCTATGATTTCAGAAGTTGTCATTTATATATCCATATCAAACTCGCTTTTGTAACCCCCGTTATTATCCTATATATTCAATAGAGCGTACTTCTATTTTCTATAAAGTAGGATTTATAACTATGTTAAAGCCTTTATTATGCATACTTCATATTTTTACTTGCATATTTGGGCGGTGAAGAGTTCTAGTAGAGCATAAGTGTCAAGGAGTCTTCTACTTACCAATGTTTTTCCAAAGACAAATATGAGGCATCATTGAGTAAATTTTGCTCCTAAGAGCCTCAAAACTTCTCTTCGCATTAAATGTTTACTCACTCAAATTTCAACTTTCATCATATGCTATAATTATCCAACTTATACTTTTGACTTTCCAGGAGATTTATTATACCTTGTTTTTATTTCATCATCCTCAAGCATGCATGTTTATAGATCTTATTTGTCTCTCTTTTCAATCAATTGGAATTTATGCAAGAAGATTTTTTATTGATTGACAAACATGCATTTTTGTGTAACGTGAAGCCATATAGGAATATAATTTATACTCTTATCCACTCCAGTCAGCAACATATTACTTATGAGTCAAATACACTGCCTCGATAATTTCATTCCATAATATTCTTGAAGCTTCATTTATTCCTAGTGAAGCATGTAAACGGCATTAAGACTGCTTGTGATGAATGGTTCCAATTGAAGAAGCATTTTGTCAAGAATAACTTTGAAAAAAGAAAGGTAGCAAGTAGGGTTCCCTATATGAAACACTTTTAAAAGGTTAACTATAGAAGAAAGTAAGTATATTTTAGCGTCATGAAGCCAAACCGACCTATGAGATAAAGACATGCAATACATAAAGCGGATAAAAAACCACACCAAAAATACAAATGCTACTATACAATATGTCCCTACTTTGGGATGGAAAAACCCCACCTGAGGAGGAAAAACCGGTAGTAGGCTCTCAAATCCCCTGTTTTGTAAGGAGACTACGATCGTGAAGACTTGCAAAATGTAGGGCCGAGGCGTGCAAACCATTGGTGATGCTAGCGAGTGATGCGGCGATGTTTGAGCATCTAAATGTCGGCATGTCTTTGCCGGATGTGTATATGCCGACACTCCTCGAGCATGGTGCTCATCCCTCTCTTGTTGCATGTGGCAACCTTTGGAATACTCTCTCTCATGGCGGAGGGATTCTTTTGCCCTCTATCCAGTACTCCAACGACTGTTTCAATGCGAGATGATGGTACCCGCCCCTCATGGAGGCAATAGCTCTCCGTTTCTTCATAGATATATGTGCTTTCAAGTACTAGTGTGGGGTTTGATTAATCTACGTGCGGTAGTGCTATGTTTTAGGCTTCGCAAGAGTGGCTGCATCCCTCAAAGTGGTAGCAAAGCGCCATTAGGTCGCATCCTATCCCCTTGGCAACAAGCATAGCCACAATCTGGCGGTAGTCTATAGACCACGTTCATTACTCCCACCATACTCCGCCGACCATCGTGCCCCTTGTGCCAATAACAAAGCCCTAGGAGAAAGATGTCGTGCATCCATGCTATTGACCTTTAGAAATATGCATGACGCCGCCCTTCATAGGGGAATCTTTGCTGGGGCCGTAAACCAGCCTCATATAGCAAAATCCGGATAAGGCACCGTGTCCTTGACATCTAGGATGCTCTTTGCACCCCCTATATCTTATCCCGGATGTTCTTGCCAATGAGGAGACATGCAGCCCTACGCAAATGTTGCCACAACAGGTCTCGAACATCAAGCGAATTTCTTAGTTCAGAGGTTAGCAATGGTGGTGAATCTTGAATTTTTTTCTCTATCAAAGCGTTGGTCCATTTGAGTTTTCATCAAGTATAACATTCATCCGTATGCTCATTGTTGGATCAAATAAGTACTTTTAGGGCTGCATTGGGTAATTTTGATGTGTTGACGTAATGATAGAGTCAACTCCCAGATTCTGTAGTTTTTTACTTTTACTATGAAGAACATCTGAAATATTGGTGACCTTACCCTAGAATCCATATGACTGACATGTAAGCACCATGCAAATTTAATAGCATGCACATGCTTATTATGCATGGTGGAATTTTCCTCAATATGCCTTTGGACATATGCCTAGCCTCGACCTTACCGGTCGTCAAGCCAATGTTTACTTTTTCCGTTCTAAATGGATGTTAATGCTCAACCATGAAAAATAAATTATTGTTCTATTCTATTCTAAAATCAAAATCCGGTCTTAGTGCAAGATCACACTTGTTTCAAGGTCTATGCAATTATCTTTGTTGCCTAAAAAAAGCACCTTTCATTTGCTTTAGGAATGCATGCAAATCTTTGCTATACCTAGCAAAATTTTAGAATAAATGATGCTCGTTTTAAAACTTTTTGATCATTAAGATTGAGTTTAAACCCAACAACTGGCGAGATTGTTGCAATCAAACTCCACAAGTGTGTGCAAACTATAAAAATTGCAGAATCGCACCTTATTGCACCATGTGTGCAAACATTTTGTGCAATATATCCGACCATGTGTGCAAACATTTGAAGTATATCTCAAAAATGGTCAAAGAATCACTTTACATTACAACAAGCCCTAACCCTATTACCTCCTTCGATTTTCCCTCCATTTTCACGGAAGGCGGCGATGGAGCAGCACCTATTTCATTTTCTCTCAAGCGGTGATTGGAGTTAAACCGAGAGCTCTTCCGCTTTGTTCGGTTGCTATGGCGTCTTCGAAGAAGTTTCCATACATTTTCGGTGCCCAGAGAGCTCTATTTGGTTCAAGGTGCGGTGTGAATTTGCTCCTTTGTGTTTTCTCTTTTATGTTGTTTAGTCTACTTATTCTGGATCTTGGGTCGTGGATGTGAATATTTAACGTGGCAAGATCTTTGGTGGTGGTTTCCGCTTTCCTATGGTGATTTCTCCTCCCCACCGTAACCGCAGTTTATAGTGCGGATTTTATTCCCTTCTATGCTCTTGGATAAAGCTTCGGCCGCCATAGCCAAAGCTCAACCTAGAGTGCCGGTTCTTTGCTTTGGTTAGAGAAAAAAAAAAGGGACTTCATCTATCTCGTAAGTTTTGATTTTTAGGCTCACGTAGAAGCCACGGCGAATATAACTGGATTGATTTTCGATTTTGTGCGGAATTTTTTTTTTTTTTTTTCTCAAATTTGAATGGGGTAAGTTATAAATTAGATGTTTTGAATTTGGAAGTCGAGAATAATATTATTAGTTGCTACAACCCTTAACACACAACTACCATTAACACACAACTACCATTAACATTATTAACACAAACCATTGCATTTACACATTTAAATTAAAATCCCCTTAAACCCCCTTTGGTTTGGGTGCATATTCACACGAGGGGGTTACTCGCAACAGAGTCAGCGTTGGATGGGCATATTTACCCTTTATTCCAACATCCGGACCGTATATAGCGATCCTCGTTTGTGGGGTATGCATGTACAAGTTTTTGTATACTGTATACTAAGGTTTACAAAATACTTTAAGGTTTGAGATAATGTGTACTTAATGGTGTTAATTTTGTACATGTATTGTAAATTTTAAGGGCTCTCGCTGCCCTAGGTAACCCCAGTGTGAATATGCACCCAAACCAAAGGGGTTTAAGGGGATTTTAATTTAAATGTGTAAATGCAATGGTTTGTGTTAATAATGTTAATGGTAGTTATGTGTTTTAATGGTTTATATTAACTAAAAATTTTTACCCCTTCGAAGGGGCCTTAAGGATGGTGTTGGGGGTGTAGAGACATTACCTAATACTCTAATGATGGCTGATGTATCATAGCCTCGGATACAATATGTCATAATATAAACCATAGAAAGATAAATTAATATGTGAAGCAACAAGAATTGAGATTTGGAACCATCAGATTGTAGTTTGAAGATATAATCTTGAATGAAAAAGCACACGCTTTTATTCTAAACGACATGTAATCATTGAAATGAGGTTTTCAAAGATGGCACTAATCGTAACACACTTCTATGGAATTTATACACAAAACAAGATTTCTAGATTATATGCGGCCTCCCTTGCTCTTCAACGTATTTCATTTAATTCAAACAACTTAAGAAGGAGCATTATTCTTCAAACAACTTAAAAGGAGCATTATTCTGGCTTTTCTTTTTTCAAAACAAATGAAAAAAATATTGTGATAATGAAGATGTACTCAGATAAAGATTTGCAGGATCAAGTCTTGTCCCATTTAAAATAGCATTTGGAAATGCTTCCGTGCCAGGAATGAGGCCGGAATGAGATGGCCATGACGCGTCATAATGAAGATGCACTCTGTATAGAAATTGTGCAGGTCAAGTCTTATCCCATTTAAAACAAAGATCTGGAAATGCTTCCAAGCCGGGAATGAGATGGCCATGACCTAAATTGCATACCATATCTCAGATCTATGAGAGCATTTTGTCGACTCAAAATGGTAGCAGAAGCCCGGTCTTTGTTTGGCCATATTTTGCCCAAAAATAGTTTCCTTGCTTGTCATTTCAATATTGCTCGCACAATTCAAACAACTTAAAGAAGGAGCATTATTCTTCAAACAACTTAAAGAAGGAGCATTATTATGTCAAACAAATCAAAAGAAGATTGTGGTAATGAAGATCAACGGTCATATAAAAATTGTGCGAGATCAAGTCTTATCCCATTTAAAAATAGCATCTAGAAATGCCTCCAAACCAGGAATGAGATGGCCATGATGTCATAATGAAGATGCACTCTGTATAAAAATTGTGCAGATCAAGTCATATCCCATTTAAAACAGCATCTGCAAATGCTTCTAGGCCAGGAATGAGACAGCCATGACCAAAAATTGCATAACATATCTCAAGATCTATAAACATTTTTGAGATAGGGGCCAAAGAAGGGTACAGATCGTTAAATAGATAGAAAATTTGATAGAGGAAATTCGATATGTTTTACTTACCTAACATGACGCGATTGAACAGTATTTTAAAATATCCATCTGCTCTTTTTTCTGCAACTTCGGCTCTTTTAGCCTCTTCTTTTTTTTTGCTTGCAATTTCACCTTCAGATGGGGACTTCATGCAAACTTCCAGCTAAATTCTATCGCAACCCGGATGGCCGTATGGGGACTTCTTTTCTCATTTAGAACTTTCTAGTTTTCGATTCGCAAACCAGATTATTACCATGTCCTTGGCATGCCCAATCGGGCGATGCACTAGTGTGTGGAGATGGCGTGTGTGAATTATGGGGAAATAAAATTTAATATATGCCAAAAGTGTGGCCAACACGAGGGAGAAATCATAGCAAACATGTACGAACATGAGGGTTACACAAGCTACGGATTAAAATAACAATTGTGATGATGCTACATATAAAAGATAAATATGGGAACATTTGATTTTAGTGCTCCACCATACCACATATGGCCAACACGAGCCTCTCAATCCATGCTACTCATGCTCAAATCCAAGCCATGCCGGTGCTCATAAATGGCTTCAAGGCATCCAAGCTACAAACTAAATCTTTTGCCTACGTAATGGTGCAATCTTCACCAAGATGGGTTTGGAGGCAAGCGGATGATTTTGCAAGCACAAGAATGGGAATTGAGAACACGGTATGGAGCAAAAGGCATACTCACCGGTTTCATCGAGAACACATGCAAATTCAAGTTATAGTTTCACCAAACTGGTCCAAGGCCCTTAATACACGAGTGCAAGGTCGCCCTAATCGCAAAGGGCGAATCTCGGGGAAGTCCGTGACGTAATCGGCGGAAGCTTGATCTACCAATTCCGGAAGAAGACGCGGGGCTCCATCGCTTGCCCTCTTCTAGGGTTCGATCTTGGTTTTTTGGTTTGAAGCACAAAATCGTGTGATGCTATGAGTCGATGTGAGGAAAAATGCTACATATTAATTTTAAGAAGGCCCAAAGCGATTGATTCGACAAACGATATCTAGCATTAAACCGAAAAAGAAATTATAGCGAGGATTTGATGCTCAAAAGGATGAGGAATGAACCAAATACTTTTTCACCATATTCTACGTTTGATCTAATCTCTCTAGCAATAACAAAACCTCGTACGATATCTAGTATGAAGAACACCACTAATTGACACCACCACCCCTGTTATAATGCTAGATATTCACTCCGCCATCGACACGAATCGAGAAGACAATAGTGCAGAGAACAAAATTTTTAGGGTTTGATCCATATGAATGCAATGGTCACAATAACAACCGTTAGATTGTTGAAGCTAATCCGGATGAACGCTCGAAAAAGGCACACTCTAGAAATACTATTTAGTATGGGCCAATGAATCTGACACTAAAATCATAGGAAAACTATGCCAAAAGTATAAAATTACAAAAAGAAACCCCCTGTTATAATGCTAGATATTCCCTGCTTCCTTTTCGGTATTCTTCTCGAAATGGATTCAAACCGCATTTGACATAAAAGTGCTTTGCAAAATTACATCGGGGATTAAGGTGCACAAATCTTATTTATGATGTTATGCTCCCTCTTTCAAGTTACTCTTTCTTTGCTTGCTCTCTGCCCATTTGTTTGGTCTTTGGTACATTTTGATGCATGTTTTGCATGTTGTTTGGCTAAACATTGTTTGAAGTTTGGCACTTTTGTTGCAACAAATAATCTTCTCAACGCACTATTTGCCATCGGGAGCTTCTCAAAAATGCATATGCCATTGAAGGTGCACAAATCTATATTTTTATGTTATGATTCCATTTTCTTATATTTGGGCCACTATTTGATGCGGATGAAAGATTTTCTAGATGTAGTTGGAAGTGTGGATAAAATCATCATTTGCCATATATGAATCGGCAATTTAATTCTTGATTTTTTAGTTGATCTATACGATATGTATTATTCCGATGCTTTATGCTACATGTATCCAGTTTCTCCATCATATAAGAGTGAAAATAACAAGGAATGATGATTGATCCTCTCTGTTTTTAACTTTGTATGGTATTGAAGCATAGTTTTTGTCTGCAGATGCCAAGGAGAAGTTACCTTACAAACACTCAAAGGTGTCGGGCGCCACATTGGGTTTAGCTTCTTCAATCAAGAAACTTACTAAAATTTATGCTTGGTTATTTCGGTTTTTTTTCTTGTTTTGCTTTTGAGGTCCTACTTTGTTGCATAAAGCTTGGATTACTCTTGTTGTTCTTTTTGCATGACTACCAATTCCCCCGCTACTTATTTGTTTCTATTTGCATTTTAGAATGCTAAGTAGTAGACTTCCCTTTTCACTTTATCCCCTTTATTCTTCCTTATCTTGTGTGATTCTAATCTGCCTCATTCTAGAGTTGTTATTGTAGGTAATGCTCCTTTTCATTTGGCAGTGCACTAAGTATGCTCCTTTCTAAGGCAAGTTGGCGTTTGAACTGTGTTTGATCCTAGTCATTCTAAAACACATGGTTAAAATTGTGGGTTCAATTCCCACATTGTCAATTGCAGTCACGCAGGAAGCATCACTAAACTTGACACATGCATTATTCAATAGTTTATACTTGAAACGAGACCAGATTGTTAATCTGTACAGGCTAATTATTTGATATATGCAAAAATAAGTCGTATTAGCAAATCTAAACCAACTACATATACCAGATTGTGGTATTACAACAATAATTAACTATCAACCATTAAAACTTACCATGTGCACATGCAAAAACAAGTCATATTAGCAAATATAACCCAATTGTATTTACCATATTATGGTTTTGCAATAATTAAGCATTATGGATCATCATCCTAAAACTACTACGTGCACATATCAAGGAAGATAAATGTCATCGAATATCATTCCACTAAACTAGAGATAGTAGGCATTAGTACACATCATATATTTTAAGCTGCTAATATAGACACTTAAGATTACCATGTGGACATACTGAGGAAGATAAATGCGATCAAATATCATTCCACTAAACTTGACATATTAAACATTAGTACATATCATATATTTTAAGTTGCTATAATGACCAATTACTATTATCATGTTCTAGTATCATGTACAAAAATAATGCGTGTTTATCACGTCATGGAATTGGATTGATGAACTATATTGTATAACTAGATATGGTTTGTAAACTTTTTGGCCCACAAACGCGTATTGATTTTAATATTCGGTTTTCACTAATAAATCAATACCAAAAAGCCATATTGATTCAATTTTGGGGGCCTTGTGTAGTCTGCATGTTTTTGGAGACAATGTTGCACGAAGTCAATGTCATGTTCGCGATCGTCTGACATGTAAAAATGAGTCTCCTTCACTAGCTTACGGTCACCAATCTGGATATTTGGACTTTCATCTCTTCTTGCATGCCTATACGTGATATGAACAAGTATTGAACATTGGTCATTCCTCCAATGTAGTGTTTGAATTTCTTGCTGGATTTTGAAACTGTAATTCTCTGCGAAATCGATAACTGAGATAAATGTCTGTAAGCATTCTTTGAACTGCTCTGCCTGCCATCTGGCTGTATAGTTATGTGGAATGAATTGCTTGAATACAGCATCAGCATGCTGTAAAAAATCAGAGCATGATGTATTCTTGTACACCAATTTCATGACATCCTTAGTCTTAACAACTGGTTTTCCACCTTTCCCAACATCTTTTGCATATGTTTCTTTCACCTAAACATAGTGCAAGTTCGATCAGCATGAAAGCATAAGAAGACCATTTTGCAAGATGTAAGATCTGAAACAGTTCATTCAAGTAACTAAAATAAATACCTTTTCAAAATTCTTCCAATCCATCTTGACACGTTTGCTCCTCTCCTTTGGACATTTTTTAAAACATTTTAGCCCACAAGCACTACATTCGAGTTGCAAACAAGTCCCTTTATACCATGTTGTTGTATCTTTCGTTGGGCATACCATGGATCTCTACATTTCACTAACACTCATGAACGTATGCTTAGAGGCTTCACAAGTTGGTCCATATCCACAAACATCACACTTACATGTACAATTAGAACCATGCAACTTAGAGTCTCGCCTAATCTTGCTCAAAGCTTGCCTTACAAATTCTGCTCTCATGTGATAAATACAGCAGCATGTCTCCCTTTCCTTGAGCCTCCTTACAAACTTAGGCTTTAGAGCTTCAAACAAGCGCAGCCCAATCTTCATACTTGGATATTGCCTTTTGAATCTTTTGTAGAACATTACCTGTAACTTAGAAATTAGATAAGTCTAATAAACTACACAACAAAAGACTTAAGCTTCAATACATCATTCAAAGACAAAAAGTCCACAAAAACCTTGCAAGGAAAAGAACATACCTGTGACTCTTCCAAAAAGTGTATTGCATGTAACAAATGAGGTTTCAGCAATATCTCTCCATTATTTTGTCTCCTCAATTTGAGAACTTGTCTTTTGTTTGGAGAAACTCTTGTTTTGGAGACCCAGAAGTCATAAACCTTTTCGCGGTCTTCATCACATAACTTGTCCATTCGGCTTTCTTCTTAAACATGGACCATGGCCTCCAAATTCAGCCCGTTTCCTCTTGTGTATAGCCATATAAACAGCCTTCCTCTTCAAGTTTAGAGCTCTTGCTCTTCGCTGACTCGATTGGTACAGTCATTAACAACCATCATCATAGTTGACGCTCTTGCTTGATTGACATCTTGAGTTCTGCATCTTTTCTTACTCTCAAGGGAATTCTTAACATTATCAAAAACATGCCTATACACATTGAATTCCTTAAACCAATCATGTCAAATTCAGAAAGCTTCTCGCGCGCCACGAAACTACCTCTCTTCTATCATCCTGGATGTAAGTTAGAACATACCTTGTTGATGTAATCCACAATCTGCTTACATAAGCTTTGTTTATACCTAATGCCCACCCTTTCCTTATCTTGACATTGTACCAGTGCCTCCTTTTCAGCCTTCCTTTTCCTCTGCATCTTCTTCTTGCTGACATAATTCTTCTGCATGCAGTGTTTGGAGATAAACAATTACATGCTTTCTTGCAATCATTAATATATACTGGAGAAATTAGTTCATGCTTGCTACTTCCAATTGGAGATGAGATTGTCTCGCAATTACTTTCATGTACAGAACTTTTAGTTTGCAATGGAATTGGTATCTCCTCAGCCACATCAATGCTTGGTATATGAGATTGCAAATTGTAATCAAGAGCAGCAGCTATCTCTGTTTGAATAGTTTGCAGCAGGAACAGGGCCAAATTTTTCCCTAAACAGAACAATATTTCGAAGCAGACTGATGCCAATCACAACTAGAGAATGGGTTGTTTGCGACGTCAGTTTGCGACGTATAAGAAACGTCCACGTCGCAAAAATCGTGTACGTTCCCATGAAGTCGCACAAAATTTAAACGATGTCACAGATAGAACGCCCCACGTCGTAGGTTGGAACACCGGCTCCACCTCATACCGAAGTTGATCCTCATTGCCATCCTTTACCAACCCTTCCCCATTGAGGAGCCGTGACTTGGGCACTAAGTTAAATCGCTTTCGTTGTGGTTCATCTCGTTTTGCACCTCCACCGCAAATCGATTTAGCATGGGCTAAGATTGGCTCACTATCACGAGACGCATTTGTCATTGTGAATCCATATCTGCATACTTTTTTCACCCATTCCGAGTAACCTGAAATGAATCTAAAAGACTGAATGAATTAGCTTTTCCTAGCAGCCTCTTGGATGACTCCTTCATGTGTTAATGAACATGGGGCCTCCTATCTAACCTACTTGCACGATTCCCGAAATTGTGGCTCATTTTAATAAGAAGAAATGACGAAATCTAAAAATTCGCCATCTTTTCCATGGCCTGCCATCTCAACTACCTGCACGAAACGCGAGGTAGGATGACTTTTCCATTTCTCTATGACCACTTTTTGGCATTTTTTTTAACCTCCTCGCATTTAATCAAGTCACTATTTTCAACCAAAAAATCCTATATTCTTACGACTGGCGATCATTTGAGATATTTATGGACTTGCCGAAAGTCCATATTTAATGAAATTGTGCTTATGTGTGAACATCTCATGCATATGATCCTTCCAGCAGGTATGATCTTAAAGTTTTGAAAAATTTCTGATTTGTTTGTCATTGAAGATTTCTGAAAGTTTAAATTCTGACTTGTTTGTCATTGAAGAAACTAACAGTGGCATTTGTTTTGCAGGTAAGGTAAATAGAAATTGGTCAAATGGCGAATTGGTATTCAATTTCCTAAACCTTGAAGTTTTATGTTGTTTGATTGAGTTGTGCTTTGATGTTTCACATGTAATACAGAGAATCTGGCATGCCATTGGCTCTTTTCCATAACACCTTTCAGGTATCATACCTTAACATCCTGGGCCTCGTCATTTAGGCCCAGGATTTAATCTGGACCGTAGATGGTAGGAGTGCTATATCCGATGGCAATCTTTGGGACGGATCATTATCTGCAATAAAATTGTTATGGCCATAATACCGACGACAGCAGTGCGTTATAGTCATAACACCCATAATTATTGACACGTGTCGCCATTAATGTCCTCTTTTCAGTATGCCATTGCCATGGCTTCAACGCCTAGCGCCATAGCCGGGAGCTTCAAGCTCCCATTCTGCAGTCCCGATGTGGCGATCACGCTTATTTTTTCTCGTAAGAATGAAGGCCATGGGCTTAGCCCCATTTTTCTCTTTGCTTTTTGCATCATTTGACGTAGAGATTTGCATCATTTGGCATATGAGTGTTTTTGGTAGTTTCGGTGTGTCTCCTCCAACTTTATCTTTACCGCCTTTTGGGTGTTGCTCTCGAGTTTCGCCGAAATGCGATCGCCTTTCCCTTCAATAGTGTGTTTTTCTATTGGTACGTGTCCAAATGTTTGATTAACGGCCCCTTCTGTGGATTAGATGTGAGCAACTATTAGGCACTAAATGTTCGAAGAGAAAAGCTATGCGAACCACTTCTCGGTACTCGTGCCCGTTGTTTTATTTTCATTGGATTTGCGACTTTGATAGTCGGTGCTTTCATTTTGGTTTCCCAACACTTAAAAACGGCTTACTTTTTATGGCTTGCAACATCTTTTTAGAAATCACGATTGTTTTTTATCCGGTACTTTGATCACAAAAAGCGCTTTCTAGCTTTATCTTTCTTGTATATTTTGTATTGTTTGGGTTAGAGCTCGATCTTTTTAGAAAGCAAAAGAAACTATAAAGAAACTGTTGTTTTCACGTGTTTTCTTGCATTAGAAGTTGAATGATTTTCTAGAATATGCACCGCATGATTCTTTTGTTTTTCTTCCGCCTAAATGATTCGCCCGGACGTTAAAGTGATAGCGTCGCGGCAGGCGTTATAACCGATCAAAATAACCTGCGTGGCCATGTGGTTGTGTGTGCACAGCTTACCGCGTGCGACCTCGGTTCTCGGCCACATGGCTTTCTACCATTTTTTTCGTGGCCATAACGCCCGCACGGGGCGTTATCTAGGCCATCACCATGTTCTGTTTGTGGCATCACGCGTATGCGGTCGCGTGCCTCACCATGTTCCCATTTTGTGGCATCACGGGTGTGCAGTCTGCGGCCTCACCATGTTCTGTTTGTGGCATCACCGTGTGCATATCTGCGCCTCACCATGTTCTATTTGTGGCTTCACCATGGCAGATCTACGCCGCACCATTTAGGAGCACTAGCATCACATGTATAAACTGCACCATTGATTGCTAACCATCACCATTAGGGTGTCAAAACAACCTAACTTTGATTACAATTTCTGATACGCGGGATCAAGATTTTGAGAAAAAAGTTGCAGATCTAGGTTGACAAAACCTAGAGAACATGTACGTAAAAGATTTCATGTTTAAGCCTAAAACCTAGAGAACATATACGTAAAAGATTTCATGTTTTGGGCTTAAGATTTGAATTTTATTGAAGTTTTTGTTTTAAGTTCACCATTGCTGGAGCCTCCACCTTAGAAGAGGAGGAGACCTTAGGGGAAAGGGCCTGGGAATGCAATGAAGTCACACTCATTATTAGTGTAGACGTCTCTGCGGTAGTCAATCCAATCGTATAAGGGGCCACCAGCAAGCGTGTTACAAAGAGGATTGTCCAGATCACTTCTAAGGGGCCGATCTAACCAGCGGAACAACATCCACGTTAGCATTTGAGCCTTCATTAGCTTCCAATCGGCGTCTGTGATGCATCCCTGGTATCCGCTCCACGCATCATCACAATATGTTTTCAGATTATTGGCCACGGCTGTTGCAGCAGCACGCTCATACTTTTCTCCAAATACTTGGATGTAGAATTGTTTCACCAGAGCAAGCGCAGGGCCCAACGCGGACACTATCTCTTCATCACTTCCCGCCTCCCTCATTGCTTCCTCGTTGATTTCGAACAATCCCACAATAATTCCCCTTTTTTCGTCACCACTTGCATTTGCTCTGTCTATCTCCATCTGCCTTGCCAGTGCTTCCAATTCTGTTTTGCTCTTGGTTATGATGCAATTGTTACTGTTCTGGCATACGCACAGTTTCCGTGTATCCAGTGCAAGTTCAGCCCCTAAAATGGCTCTCTTTGTTCTCAATATATCCCTCACAGCCAGAATTGCAGCAAAATTACACAAGTTAGGCCAGCATTTGCCCCAAAGTGATGATATAAGCTTGCCCACACATATCAACTTGAGACAAAATGCAAGCAAAAGAAGGCATCCACGTGCTAGAGCCCGAGCTAAGACGGAAATAATGGCATGAAATCCAAGTTCAATGCCCTCCAATTCTCTTAGATCTATATTCCGGGAAAAGATTTTGATTTCGCTAACTGGAAGACCCTCTGAGAATAGAGTAGTTATAAAGCGGGACATATCTCGGAACCACGAGTACTGTAAAATGCGTTCCGGCAACTGCTTTATGTCGGAGTTGAGATTCTCAAGTCCTATATCCAGCCGCACCAGCAACCCTGGCAAGCATTTGATCGCTACAGAGAGCATGATCCCAACACACAGAGACCCATAAAGCACTTTCCAGTATACATGATCGCCGGATTTGAAAACAGAAGCCAGTGACAAACCTTGTCCGACAAACAGAGCACATACCAGCAGTCCTGAGGTCTCTAAACCCACAGAAACGAGTACTGGCATTTGACATTAAGCAAAGTCTTAAATACTCCAGACTCTTCCAAATGCTTTTTATAATCTCCGTCGCGACCAGGATACCCACGGTGAGTATTTTGTTGTGGCCAAGGAATGCCGTTGTTTACAGCCAAGAGACCGGCAATCAATGGTCGGTCGATGCGATCAAACCCTCTCTTTGGCAGTTTCATAATCCTGCCATCTTAGCCGGAAGATTTCATGAGCCCGGCATATGGTTATAATGAGCACAAAGGGTAGAAGAAACTGATAGCTCCAGAGATGCCGGAATTGCGTAAGATTGGTGAGATAGAAAGCGTATTCTGAAATTCGAGAAGAGAGGCGAGCTGCTGCAGTCAAATCAGGCTCAGCAGAGCCGGCGAAGCGTAAGAAGAGCGCCAACATGAACATAACAGAAGCAAGGAAATGAAGATGAGGAGTGAGATCTGCAGGGCTAAGGGTTATTCCCGCTGCTATAAGTGGAGAAAGTAGAGTCGGAGAGAGGATCCGATGCGTCACTATCTCCTGCCAATCCCAAAACACATTGAAATATCGGCCCAATTCTGCAAGAAACAGGGCGCTGCAGAGGGCCAATGCGAAGAAATCAGAATATCTGCCACCGAAGAGCTGATAGATGTCGATTAATTTTTGGGAAAATCTGGGCTTTATTGCTGCCCCTATAATTAAGAATGTTACTAGTAGAAACGCCAGCCATGATACTATCCTCTTCAGGCTGCCCGCCATTCAAAATCCAACTACAGGGGGATCTGATAATTCTCGCCTCCGTCCAGTCCATTTAAACTAGTTCTCCGAGTAAATTCGGAAGAGGAAACATCCAGGAGCTGAGAGCAGGACCTATGGCTTTCTGAGCACAGCTTCCGGCTATGGCTTCCGGAGCAGAGCTTACAGAAGCCTGGAACACAGAGACGTTCTTCATGCGGAGCAGAGGGAGGGACCCGAAATTTTCAATTTTCAGTGTATTATCGTTCGGGGTGTGTGTAAAAAATTTGAGGCCATTGGATTGCAGAATTTCATGGGGAATATCCCATATGGGGCTCTCTCAGCCCTTCCCTGCAAAACAACATGGGGTCAAACAGCCATGTTTTGACCCCACAAGTCAATGGAGATAAAAAAAAATTATCCAAGTGTTTCACCAGAAGCTTGTTTTTATTTTTCATTTGAATTTGTTTACTCACATAATCTCCCTTCCGATCCTTACAAGCTGAAGCATTTACTTGCTCCTTCACCCTAAGACCAAGCCGAATAAGGCTTTGCTGGTGCAATAAGTGCTTACAAATGCTTTATAAACTCCATCTCTGCATATCTAGTATGATGCTAAAAATGCAATAACTACTCTCTTAGTTTGTTGGGGAGGTTAACCCTCCTCTTAAAAGATATGGGAAATAAACCCTCGATCTTGCGGGGGGCGAGAGGGTTTATTTTCCATGTCTAAAAGGGGAGGGTTGACCTCCCTTAAACTCTGGAGAGCAATTTTTTGGATATGAAAGCGGTTTATCCAAGCTTGTCAGAGATTGATAAGCTCCCCAAATCAACATATCTATTACTCGGCAAAAGACTTCGTTGTTCTCAATCTATTCTTTGGTTTTAAACACATATGGAAATTTTTTGCTTGAAGAAAGGGTAGAAGATTGCTGCGGAGTTGCGGCAAAGCGGTAATTTCCCAACCTTTTAGAGATGCAACCTTGTTTAAGATGACTAAATTTTATATCGAGCAAAGTGGGCTATAAGCATGGTCGAGAGCTCGAGGAGGAAAAAGTGCAAGCCTCTTGCTTCTGCTAAGCAGCCTAAAAATTTGTTGTATATAGGAAGCAAAATCAAAAAGCTTGATATTTCGATTGCTTTGGTAGGCAATGCATTGCGGATCATTGCTGCGGATGGGATAGCCCATGATCAAACTTCGCTTTTAAGAGGCAAGTGAGATCCATTACGGAATCGCGTCGGGCGCACAAAATACGTTTTCACGTCACTTCACATAAAAAATGTCCCACTCTCTACAAGAATTATCACGCCTTAAGCGGTAGGCTTCTTCCCTTGCAACACCTCAGAGAAAAATACAAACAACACAGCCACCGGATGGAATAAAGAAAAATATGAAGGCGCATTGCCACACCCAATTCTCGCTGCTCCATCGCCAATCGACAGCCTGAGCTTCATCTGGGAGGAGCCGCCATGCATCGCAGCGAAAAGCAGGGGAGAAAATGGGAGGTAGCGATGACCACGCGGCAAAAGTGGCAACCATTAGATTTAAATATTATATTCAGAGATTATCGTGGATAATCTTTAGGAGATTATCGTGATAATCTTACGCTACCCGGTTCTATGATTATGCAGAAGTTCTATGATATAATCATTTTTGATCCAACTGACTAGGGCCGGTCGATTAAGTGATAAATTCGCGAGACATGTGGTTTAAAGACCAAGAACCTATAAAACCCAAGCTCGTGAGAACCTCGTAGCAAAAGCAATGGAGCAGCGATGAGTCTGACGAGATCTTGCATCATTTCTAAGCGCATAGCCGGGGCGGCGAGTTGAACCAGGCGTGGTGCCGCAGCTTTCAGGGATCTGCGAGATCGCGAGTGTCAAGCCTTCCCACCAAATCGACCATGCTAAAAGATCCAGGAATCGAAATCAATCCCGGGTGGGGGTTCCTATGGCCTTTGCCAATCTCGCCGAGTCTCTTGGGGCGTTTCAAAGCGCTGAAGTCGACAAAACCTGGGAAAACTTCCCATAGCAAGCAATCAAACCGGTAGCCTCAAATCCCAACTATAGCAAATGTACCATGGCTTGCGTGATCAATCCGCCATAGCTTGCCGCATCGCTGAACTCTTGAATAGGAAACCATGTGCTCGAGGCACCGCAGCGGCACAACAAAAAAAAACCTTGCTCATCTTTGGAATCCAAACATGCCACCATCAGCGTTTATTGTATTTGCATGAATACCATGAAAAACCTTTAAAATCTTATGTAATAAATGTAGGATCTGGAATTTAGACCACATTATTGCCCCCCAATAAAAAATGGGGATTCAGAATTCTTAGACATGAAACTAATTAAAAAGAAGGGAATCACGAAATCTTGGGAAATTTTAGGTCTCCATGGGTTATGGATTTAAGAGGCCCATGTAATGGCCTCTTCTGAGCCTTGCGTGCACATCAAACGAAAAAAAGCGAGGGGCTTCAAAATTTACTCTAAAATGACTTGTTTTTCAAGTTGAAAACCAATCATCTACTTTCTATCTTCACTTCCTGATGGCTTGGTTGCTAGAGAAGATTTCTTTGGAAACTCGAGAAAAAGAAAGAATGGGGGAAATTTGAAGCCCTTAATTTTTGTAAGGAAAGGAATTTAAAATTTGAAAAATTTGGGGGAGAAATTTTTTGGCGTACAGAAGGGGCGGCACGCTCGTGGACCACCTTTCGCTGTGATTTACAAAATTTCACTACCTAAATTTTCAAATTCCTTAAATACCTCTTCCTATAATGGGGAGTATAGGGGGACACAATTACACCCATCTGATTGTAAAATCAACCATGGGACATAATCTCTGAGATGGGCCGATGCTCAGATGACATCATATATAGACACATTTTAGGGCCTATAATAATCTGATATCACTTTCCCTAGACATCACATAAACACACTAGTCCTAAGACAGCCTTAAGTTTGATGCTGCATAGAGTGCATAAAATGTAAGGTAATTGAGGCAAGATCAAAAATCATGTTATTGTTGTGTCCCTCGTTCTCGTTCTCGTCCTCCTCCACCAATCTTCAAGTCCTTCGTCAAGTCATAGAATTCCAAAGCATGACTATGCCTTACACATTCAATAAAAAGACTATGTCCTACATGTAATGAATTATTCTTGTCTTTAAGCCTCGAGGTAGGTGCCTAATAAGGACTGCGTACTAACCTATCTTCGAAATTGACATTTTGTAGGCACCACCTTACAAGTTGTAAAGGTATAGGACCAAAAAAAAAAAAATCATAATGTACGTGACTACACTTTGGGAGGTTCAACAAGCTACTATTTGGGAACTTCAAAGGGTAGAGGTGCTTCCATAGATTTAGTAGCACTTTTCTTAGAATTTATTATAACTATGGGTTATTAATTAAGGTACTTTCTAATCCTTAACTATTTCACAAAATTTCCTATTTCTTTTTGGCCGAACATTTGGTCATTTTCCGCCATTTTCTTTCAGAAAAGCTTTCTTTTGAGAGCGATTTCTTGTTCAATTTTCTTTGAAGGTGTGGTTCATGAACAATTTGAGCTCAAATTACTAGAAGATTTCTTTTGACTATGTTATTTCTACCACTTAGACTATAACAATCTAATTTATGGCTAATTTAAAAACATTTCTCCACATTTGGCGGTTCAAGACCGGAATTCTCATTCCATTCCTTAGCTAGGCGGTTAATCTACCTATTCAGGGGATATGGTCGATTGCTAGCTCTTGGTCAACCAATAACATTTCTCGATACCATTGTGGCGCTCCCTACAAAATATACTCTACGCTCCAACACTCCAGAGTAGGAAATCCCCATCCAAATCCTTTGATCGCATACGGGCCCTCATCCCTGCACCTGTGGTATCCCCTAAGGAAGGAAGGGGACACGAAGGTGTCTTGCACTTTCCCCCTATGGGTTCCTATCACGTTTTTAAGCATAAACAACGCCGAACTTAGCACAATAACAATACATCAAAACCGCCTCGAAGGGTAGCACATCCATACATACAATAGAAGTAAACACATGCCATAAAACATGAGAGCTCCTACCCAAGGACTCATGGGGTGGTAGACGCAAGGGGCCTCAAGTTAGAGCGCACGGTAGTAATAATGGCTGGCCGGGCTATAGACAATGGCTAGGGTTGACCACTCCATCCGCCCCCCGTGTGCATACTTTGCGGATGGGCTGGATCGAGCTCCGTATGGCTCTAGCCTTTAGATATGCAATCTCATGGCATCACCCATAGAGACTACTGGGTTTGCATCTCCCATTAACTGTCGAGTGTGAAGGGTTCCATCTCCCTTCAGGGATCTAGAGGTTCCACTTGGAATTTGCAGAATCGTATGCACATTACGATTTTTTCCCCGACTTAACCTCCCAAAACAAGAGTCGTCAGCCGCCCCCTGGCTCTTGAGAGCGTGGTGGCACCATTGCCCCTTGGGAGGTAATCAGGACTCCATGCCCGCCCACTTAAGTGACCGCCATAAGCCTCAGCTATGGGGTCCCCGATCCACGCCGCCAGGGACCCTCCTCCGCCTCGCCTAGCCCCGCTATGTAGTGCCGAGTCATACCATAGTTCCCATAGCCCAGGGTGGGCTCTATGCCTGCACAGCCGCAATAAGGGAAACTAAAGGATCTAACTAGGAGCATCACTAAGTAATGGCTACTAGGTCTCTAACCCCCTTCCCAATACAAGAGGAGCAAACATGATCAATCAACATCACATATCCACATAGCATGATAATAATGAGAAGAACATCTAAACCTAATCATGCACATCTAACTTACGCTAGGGTTCATTGATTAGGGTTCAAGATCTAGACCGAGGGTTCTAGGAAGGCTTTTACTAGAGACACTAAATGCTAACTCATTCAAGGCCCCTAACTTCTAGATGATCTACAAAGAACTCTAATCCAAATACCGCTTCCCAGGAACTCCCTCCTACTCCCATGTCTCCATGATCTTCAAGGTAGTTGGAAGTAGCTCCCACTCCTATTGACGCCACATGCTCGGGTATGTGCTAGGTTATACAACAACCGAAACGGAGTTTGGTGAGAAGGTTCCCAAGAGTGTTGGAGCCGTGAAAGAGGTCTAGGGTTAGGGTTTAGGCTTTTATAGGTTAGGGTTTAGCATGTTATGCCACATGGCTCCAATAGGGTGGTTCCCGTGGCGGGTGCCCAATAGGTTAAGGCCCACGTGGAAAATGGTCTTAACCTAAGGTTGGCTAAGTTATATGAATAACTTAGTCATGCCCTCTAGTGCCACAATCTATGGTATAGTTTGCTAGTTTTTGAAAGGGTATGTTGTAAACATAAGGTTTTAATGGATATGGGGTGTATTGTATAAAAAAGCGCATGCATGGGGGTAAGAGAATCTTTTGGCATTCAAAGAATGGTTAGGTTTGTAGGGCAATCTATATTCGGAGGTCGGGCGCTATCTTTGGCATTGAGGCTTTCCGCCCGCATCGTGGGAGTGGATAAGATGGGGGAAGCCACCAATATTTGCGTGTATAAATCGGGAGGTTGGAGGCTTCACCAAAGTTAGCTTAATTCGCTATGTTCTTTGTTGTTCTGCTTGTTTGGTTTTCCATGAGGAGGGATGCTAGAAGAGCGGTAGGGCAAAGCAGAATGGGCAGCCGAGTCCTCTTCCGCGTGTCCGGCTGTGGAGGTATGCGTGAGATGGCCGAGGGGATGAAGGCATAGGCCTCATAGATGTCGAATGTTACCCCGGGTGTGGCGGTGCAAGGATGCACCCCCAGAGTTCTATGACATGCTGATTAAGTTCTGTGAGGAGGATTGTGTGTCAGGTGCTGTTGCAGCGGAGAGGGGGAGTGACCTAGATCACCGCAGATTTCCAAGTGTGTGTTTAGGGTAGCTCAAGTCCCTGAGAGTAGTCAATTTGGCCATGAAGCGCAGGGTTTGGGTGGGGAGCTAAGAAGCCCTGTAGGGGTTGTCCTTGTTTGCAAGGCATTAAGGAATACTAAGCTCCATTGTTTTGAGGGGCTAATAGGGTATTGCATGAAGGATATGGGGAAGCCCCACTTCAAGCCGCGACACAAAGAATGTTTTCGAGCCAATTGAGATGGGAAGGACCTCAGACTTGCTCTATGGTGCGGGGACATTAAGCATGTGGTAGTTCTCGATAAATGTAAAACCCGCTGGGAAGGGCTTCTTCATTTTGTAAACTATCATGGTGGAAGGCATCCGAAGCCTCTAGCCTTGTATACATAAATCATTAGATGCTTGAACCGGAAATTTGTATTGTCTACTAGTCGGATCCTTCCTTCTAATAATCGCTTTATATCCGAAAGAGGTCAAGGTCACCCGCACCTCACAATCAATCCCCTTGAGTGGCGCTTTTGCTGCCGATGTTAGATGTGTGTCGCATGGGATCCCTACTGGGATGGAGCCTATTCAAATGGATTGGGAAGGGTAGGAAAAGATACCGATGAGGTCGCCACCGGAGACATGCATGAGAATTGTGTGGAAGGGGATGATGTCAATCTCGCACCCGAGGTCAAGTGGGGACATGCCCTGCACTCCACTTCATACCCTTGACACCACCAGAGATTACACAATGGCAATTGCGACTTGTGGTTGTAGGGGTCCGAACTTCTCTGGTATATATGTCTTTGTTTGTTTTGATTTTGCATCTTTCTTTGCAGCTATTATGCCCGAATAGAGATGGATCAACGGTATGGAGCTGGAATGGGGGTTGCCGTTAGCACCAGTCCTGTTGCACCCCTGGGATGAGGCCAGCTGACATGCCATTAACATTGGAAAGTGATGAGGAGGTCCCATCTTCCTCCGCACTGGGCCGCCGCTTCCCGGCCAAGTGTGCATGATGTAATTCACAATGCTCGCACTCTCCCCGTTGTCTTCTCCCAAGCTGAGGTGTGTGTGGCTCGATGTTGTGGCAAGTGTTGTTAACATTAACACTCGGGCGGAGTCTCGTGGTCGGTCATTAGATTGTTTAGGATGCAGCTTTGGGAGGCTCTTTGGCAAAAGATTGGAAGAGGCCGCCTCTCACATGGAATGGGAAGAGGTGGAGGGTCATGAACGCCAAAGATATGGGCGCGATATGAACCTCGCCGCCAAGATGAGCTCTTCTTCCGAGGGAATTGGCGGGCGTATTGATGCTTTGGCCAGCGCCACAACGCTTGTGATGAACAACAACCAGAGAGTGTGATTTGCTTGATTTATTGTGTTCTTCTCGTGGTGGTCGAGATGCATGAGAAAAGGAATAAAAATGGACGGCAGTCAGCCAAAAAGCTTGTCTTTGTTTGGAAAACCAGATTGCTTGTTTGGCTTCATGGCATTCAATGTGGAAAAAAAAAACTGAAAAAACTTAAAAACTCAAGGGAAAACATGGTGTGATTGCAGACCGCGATGTGGGAATAGCCCCCTCTTTTAAGGGTAAGAGATTGAGTTGAGGCAAGACCGCTGCAGGGGGTTCAATCCCCCACCAGGTCCTCATTCCAGCCCAATTGTGCTTCAGCCTTCTTTGCTTGTCGCCAACGTCCGCCTCGTGTATGGTGCCACGTATTACGAAGCTTTTTTTCACTCTTTCTCTATTTTAAGAGCCATGGCTATTTTTGTCTTCTAATTTGGGGCCCATGCGTAAATCCGGCCGCAAGGATGGTATGCTCCACTGTGTTGTGTTCTTTCATTCATTTTGTATGGGCCTGGTGGATAAGGGCTAATTCGTGATGTCTTGCCTCCTTGCCCTCTTCGCTCCTAACTCACCACAAGTTGGGTACGAATCAATGAAAGAAACTTAGGCAACTGCATGACAAGACCTCCAAGTTAAAGAAATGATGGGGAAATGGATTGGTAGGGGGTTCAAATCCTCCGCTTGGTTGTCTTTACTCTTGCGGTGTGATCAGCAAGGTCAAACCTGGGATGTGGCGCCAGTGTTGCGTGGAAGTTTGTGGGACAAGCCTCATTGAAGGCTTTTTAGAAGTTTCATCCGCCCGCTTCCAAAGAGGGGTACCGCTATGTTGAGGTCAAAATGACATTGAAATTTTGGCAATGGATGTCAACTGCCCTTGAAAATAGAGCCACATCGCTGTTTTGACCCCATTCCGCAATGACATGTACGCATGGGATCGCACTAGAGGGCATATCCCTGAGAATATTCCCCATTCTTAATGGGCGGAAATTTAGAGCATTTCTATACAAGGCTATGGAGATAGACTTGTGTTGTAGTGACTTCGACCTGGAAATATACGTATTTATGGCATATATTTCCTAGAACGCCATATACCCTTCTTAGCCCGCTTTTTCCTTTGAATAATTGTATGTCCTTAATTTCAAATTTCCCAAAATCACAAAGTCCCTCGGTCCGCTACCGGATTGAGCTCTGGTCCTAGTGGAATGAAGAAACGAAAGACCATGCCTCCCGATAAGCTCTCAATTTTGATTCGATTTGTCTACCTGTTATGACGATATTTTAGCCCTATAGCATTTACGGCAGAGACACTCGTCATTACTGATAGAACTCCATTCTTCGTCCTTGAAGGATTGGAGACAGAGCTGCTGGAAACCCATGCGATTGCCCGGTAGTATGTCAAGTAACATCTTGTGGGAAAGAAAAAGAGCTTTTTCTCGCGTAGGATAAAAGAAGTTCCGGCGACAAGTATAAGAAGGTCGATATGGTCCTCTCTGTTGCTGTGCCACATCCAAGATTGTCACACCAGAAAATTGTCACCGCAATTATTCTTCTACATCGATGAGCAAGCCCTGGGATTCACCTCTCAATATAGGTATATATGCCATGTATGCCGTTCTTTGCTGCCAAAACCCATTGTATACGACACGGGCCCATATGAAAACCCTTTGTATAATTACTACATTAGCAAAAACCCATGTTATATAATTACTTGCCCAAGATACTTTTTACTTGATATCCCTTTCCATACATATACTATATCTCTATTATTTTATATTTATACAAGTTTATTATTATTTAGGGCCTACACATTTGGAGAAGGTTGACAAAATGTGAGAAATACCCCCACAAAATACACCCTGCAGGAAAGATTCTCTTAGATTCTTAAGATTCTATAGAGATTCTGGGATTTTCAAAAATTATCCCAAGATTCCTCTACATTTCTTAAGATTTGATGTATATTCTCTTAGATTCCCTTGATTATTTGAAAATTCCTCAAGATTCTCTAGGATTCCATTAAGATTTCTAGATTATAAAAAGATTATCCCATTCCTCTATATTCTCCAAGATTCTTTGTAGATTCTCCTATACTTTGATTCCTCTAGACTCTCAAAGATTCTCTCGAGATTCCCAAGATTCTATGTAGCTTCTCTTAGATTCTCTAAGATGTCATGAACATTTCCCTAGATTCTCCAAGATTCCTCGCTAACTTAAAAAGTTCCTCTATTTACCCTTGCCCTCCAAGCCACATTGCTTATTCTCGCTAGCAATTAAACAACCACCACTTCAAATTGTTACTAGGCCCGGTAACGCCGGGCACCATAACTAGTGTTATATGATTTCAATATTTATGGTTATATGGTTATATATATGGTTATGATGTTATATGGTTATATGGAGCCAAGCAAGCCAAACACAGGACATTGCCCTGGGCTCCAGTGGAGGAAGATGGATTGTTTATTGTTGAACCTGTGGAACGGGATGGTCTTTGTAGAGGGCATCATAACTGCAGTGGATCCATCTGATAGTGTGAATGATCAATGGCTGGGAGATGATCATCTTGGTCTTGGCATTGGGAAGCTTCTTATCCAAGTTGATACAATCATGTCCTAGGGGAGCTCCAGTGACTGCATTGTGTGCTCTGGGTTGCTCGAGTCTTAAACTCAGTTAAGATGGCCAATTAGACATATTACACACAAGAATGGTGAGATATCAACGATTAAACTTTGTCTCATTTACTCATATGTAGTTTGAAGATAAATGTGAGAGGATATGGTGCAGGGATTAGACTTGTTAATGTTTGGGAGATGTTCCACATTGGTTACCATAATATAGATTTGAAAAAAAACATTCTCCATTATAACACTGCTAGAATGGACTTGAGCAACGTTTTTTATTGTCTAGTTATTTTACAAAACTTACAGATCCTGTGCATCGAGGAAGAGTTGTCAATCCATATCAGAAGACTCAACGTTTAATCAACACCTTGATTGAAATGTTCTCTCAACCAGGAGATTGGATTGTTGATGCATTTTCTGGTTCTGGAACTACTACTACATGTGCTTTGAGAAAAGGATGAAATTGTATTGCAAACAAGGACTCGTGGCAGATTTATTAGGTCGAGAATTAATTCTCAAGAAAGTATGCCGTGATGAGAACCGTGAACTTGGTGCTAAGGATGTTGACGATAGTGAGTGCCAAGCCAACAAGTTCAAGTCCACCACCATTTACAAATAATACAAATGATTTTGCAGTGTTTTATTGACTTGATTCTCCTTTGAAGATATGCAGTAAATTGGAAGAAATCAGAGAGCAAGAACCTAAGTCGATTTAATTAAAGTGGGTCACATGCCATTCCCACTTTTTTTTGGAACCCCCGGGGCTATTTTATACCTAAAAAAAGACGAGAGAAAATTATTCGACTCTATAACTATCCTAATTTGATAATTTCTATGTTAGGTTGGGTCCAAGCATACTATATCTTTCCCCGCTTTCTCGTGATCACGAAGTCGAGAACAACAAGAATACAACCTAATAAAGGAATTTCATTACACAGGTTGAAGTTGAAAAGAACTTTATTAATAAATTGAATAGTTACAACGATTTTACAATGGATGCATAGACCATGTTGGTCTTGTTGCCACTACAATTATATCATCATGGTAGGTGGTCCACCCACGAAGAAGAACATGCAGGCTTCTTTCTTGCCATCTATAAGCTCGGGGCAACCCAAGAACGCGGAAATGCCTCTCGAGGAGGTGCCTCGTGAGCCACCCGCCGACCTGTCCAACCTACTTCTCCCCCTCCTCCTCGTGATCTTTTTCATCGATCGCCGTCGAATATGTGCTGCTCCCCAACCTCCACAGATGTTATGCAATGCTTGCAAGATCCTTTTGAGCTTTCCCGAACTTGCAAAATGTCTTTTCCTCTCTTCCTCATCTCTTGAGGTCCCATAGCATCTCGCCACCACAAGCAAGCTTATCCCAAAGCCCCCAGAAGAGTGTAGCCCTCGTGGGATCTGTGTGCAGCCACCTAGAACAAAGAGAGTCCATGATTAACAATTACGGTGCCATTACTCATAACGAAAAAAAAGGATGCAGAATTCAAAATAGATTGGAGAGCATTCATTCCATATAGCTGCATCCAATCACACAAAGAAGCATGTAAATGGTCTCCTCACTGGGACAAACAGTTCCTTTCTCGATTCGCGAGTCGAGAAAGGCCCTGGAAACTCAATGTGCAAGTATTTTCATTAAAGAATATAGCTGCATCCAATTCCACAAAGAAGCATACAAATGGTCTCATCATTGGGACAAGTTCTCGACTCGCGAATCAAGAAAGGCCCTGGAAACTCAATGTACAAGTATGTTCATTACAGAATATAGTACAATTGTTGACATTTCTTTCAAAAATTCTCAGAACTTTGCTATCTGAAATTAGTGGTCACTGATCTTGATCACCATAGTATTTTTGGTCCATAGCCCTCATGATCGCGCTGCTCTTCGGATCAACCTGCTTGAGGTTCAGATAGTTTCTAATCACATCGGCCACAAGAATGGAAAACAAGAAGAACGTACGGGGCTTCTTCTTGCTGTCTATAAGCTTCAGGGGCAACCTAAAGAACGTGAAATGCCTCACGAGGAGGTGCCTTGCAAGCCACCCGCTAGCCTGTCCAACCCATTTCTCCACCCTCCTCTCGCATCTTTTCATCAATCGCCAGGACGAATATGCTCGTTCCCCAACCTCCGTGGATGTCATGCAATATTTGCAAGATCCTTTGAGCTTTCTGGACTTATGAAATGTTCTTCCTCTCTTTCTCATATCTTGAAGTCCCATAGCGTCAAGAATCAATGCACGACCAGCTTATCCCAAAGCCCCGTAAGAGTGTAGCCCGAGGGATCTCAGTACATGTGTCTGAAGCCACATAGAATAAAGAGAGTCCATGGTTAACAATTACGTGCCATTAGTCATGAGTAATGAAGAAAAGGATGCAGAATCCAAAAATAGATCGAGAGCATTCATTCCATATAAAAGATCCAATCACAACAAAAGAAGCATACAAACAAATTTCATCATTGGGATAATTAGTGCCTTTCTCGACTAGCGAAGTCTAGAAAGTCCCTAGAAAGTCAATATACAAGTATTTTCATTATAACCATCATTCAATTAAATTGGGATTATGTCTATTCCAAAATCGCTACCAAGATAAGCATTTTTTATTGACCATTATATTGAATTAACCACACTTTTGCATTGTGTTCATTTTGGCTAGGAAGATGCATTTTATGTTAAAATGCAAAGGCATTCAAATATTTGATGCAAATGACCCATATTATGACGTACGTTGGCAATAGAAAAAGCGCGTAAAATTGCTTATTAATTCAAGACATTCACTCGACTAATAAACGAAAATCTAAACATTGAAATTGTAATGCTTTTACGAATAAATAACGCAAGCAAGTTGCTACAAAACGTAGATTTTCGTGGTTCAAAACGCGCAGCAATTTACTTGGCATAAATAACGATTATAATAGAACATAAACTTAAAAACTAATCCGATTCATCGCCGTCCGCCGCAGCGGTCCCGAGATCCCCGCCGATCATGAACAAACCATGCCCGATTCCATATAAGATGGATTACAACATCAAAGGATAGAAGCGGGCCCGGATTCATAGCAACGACATCGCCACCGAAGTTCTATTTCTATTCTGCACCTGCAGAGGTTCGCATGGTTCATCTGTGTAATAGAATGTGCCATAATAACAAGCAGAAGGCGGAGACTCGGGGCCGATGGTTTGCCAATTTCATGCATACCTATTTATACACACCTAAATTATTGACTGTGATATACATACAAATTATTGCAAGTATAGCAAACCATACACATAATATAAAAAACAACGTACGCATATGTAACCAATAATGCTGATATAAGAACACAATATATATTCAAACCTTTCGTAAAGTATATTTCATATTCAAAACTTTTGGAAAGTGTATTTCCTATATACATATATATCAAAAAGTTCCCTTTCTAGAACGATTTTCTCAAGGTCCCCTCAATTTCCCCGTCCCATCAAGTTATGGTATGTTTTTGTATCTCTTCAATCGCTTTTTCCCCGAAGCTATTTCCCCGCAGACACAACAAAGCCGGGCGAAGTCATCTTTATCAAAATCTTGAGGATGATAGGGTGGCGATTCAATGACCGTGGACTGATTGAAGCAACACTTTAGAGCATCATCATCCACAATGATCATGCCTTCCTTATCCTCAACACCTAGGGCATCCATCATGTTTCTTGCGCAAGCATTTCACAAATATCTTTTAATTGCTTGGTTCTTTAGGGTTTGTGAATGAAGCACATTTGCTTTGATCCCGGATGGATTTCAATCTCTATTTAGCTCGTGCACTACTTTCAAAAACATCCTGTATATTTCTATGCTCCATAGATGACCAAATTACTGGAATCTAAAACAGTTGAAGGCTGGTCCAACATCTCCTTCAGAGATAAGGCGGGTAAACATATTTAGTAATGCGGTCTCAAATGGTTACATTGTGATACCATGACTTTTCAAACGTTGCTTTAGGTAACGCTCTACATAGCACACCATTCAAAATCAAAGACCAAGACTTTTGGGGAAGCCAAATCATTTCTCGTAAGGAGAACAATAACGCATGAGATGAAAAGAATGGAAAATCTTAAACGCCGCCACATTTCATTAATGATGGCCGTCAACGTAATTTAAAAATATGCTCTAGAAATCCTAAATCGCTACCAGCGCCATTTCTCATATGCTTCTAGTTTGTAAAATGCATGGATATAAAAAGGAACATTGCTCTATACCTTTTTCTTCATCATTCCCCGTGGTCTCTTCTTCTTCCCTTTGCATCTTTATTCTAAGTCAGCTTCCTGGCCCGCTATAGAATCACTACAACCACATTATTAGTTGAGATTCAGAAAGTGTGAACTACGCTGATAGTTCATTACCTTTACGCTAACCTCGCTAGTGCTTTCGCATTTGGGAGAGTCCGCTTTCATCACGCTATTGTTATTATTAATACTATCCTGTCATTGCCATCCCCGGGTTCATTTTCGTGTATTAAGGATGTTCACAGCATGTCGATAGGTACTTGGTGACTGGCCGCCAGTCCATGTCACATGATGTTGGAGCCATGCAATGCCTCGCCTTCATAATCTCCCTCGCCTTTAAGCAAATCAAGGTATTTCGCCTTAGAGCTAGAAGCTTTGTTTTTGCACGCCGATTGGTCCCCAGGGTGCTTCCTCTAGTACTTTCTCAAAGCGAAGAGGTCCAAAAATTTTGGCTCGATCATCTGAGACTACGCCTGCATTTCCTTGCTAACTTCAAAGCTTCTTCTACCATGTAACCTCCAACGGAAGTTCCCGCTAAAGTTGTTCCCTAATGGACAAAATGCTTCAATGAGATATTCGAAAGGTCCATAGAGAACCCGTTTGTTTAGCTTCCCTTATGTGAAGTTAGGAGCTCATACTTAATGTGGCCCATTAAGAACCGGGGTCGCCCTCGCTTTCTTTTCCTTCTTCCTCTTCTTTCCTCTTAACTCTTTCCAATTTACTCCATAAAATTTCTCCCCTTGCTCCTGTCTTATAGAAGACGCTTCAAGCAGATGCGCTCATCTAACCGGATAGCACCTTTCATGCTAGCTTTGTCTCCATCCTGCTTTTCCCTTTAAGCCTTTCATATATTCCTTATCATCCATCATATGGTTATCATAATAATAAGCACATGAGAAATTTATCATTGCTAAAGTCACCGCCCTTGTTTCTCATCTATGGGGATCGGCCCGTCGTGATGATTCTCAATACATTCTAAGTCATTTGTAAAGACTTAGATCAAATGGTATTGGTTCGAGGACATATAGTGACGCATTGTAATTACTGGCCGTGCAACCACGTGATATGTTGAAGAACGTGATATAGTCTTCGTTTAATTATCCGGTGCTCGCTTATCAAGCACCTAAGAGTGTGATATCATGGGGACCTTCACCCACTTCTCGGGGTAAGTAAGTACACTTGAAACCGGGCATTTGATAAAAACGCGGATTCCAATTGGGTCCGGCTTTCCCCACCAACGCCGCATTCTTTCGCTTCAAGCTCCGATGCAACTTTTGTGTGAATCCCATCGATCTTTGCAACGTTTTTCAACTTCGCCGCTGAAAGTCCTGACCAAAATACATACTTTTAGGTCGTCGCTGGGACTTATACTTTTGCATGAGTCCTAACTCCGCATTAACTAATTACCTCCGTAGTTTTGTACCTTTCACCAATCAGCTTCTCGAGCACTCTAATATTTTTAGCTCGCCGCATGCATCTTCAAAGGATCCGCGTCTTTGTTGCCGTAGGTTTTCAGGTAAAGGATTTCCTTTCTCATTAACTCCATTCAGATCATAGCCTTATCCTCCAACCCCATCTCGTTATATGGATATCAAAATTGATGTGTCAACAGAGGAAATCTTCCTCGAATCGCAACTTTTCCCCACCGTGAGTATGCCCTGCATTCATTCCATTTCTCCCAAACCGGATCCGGCAAAACTGTTCTGCGGTGCATCCTTGGGTACGCTGGTTCTTCTGCTAAAAGATCACCCTTTTTCATCTCCTTTTTTTCTTTGTTCGTGTTTTGGTCTTGTCCTCATTATGTCTCGACTTAAGTGTCCTTTCCAAAGAATTTGAATTCGCCATGGATCGCCCTCGTCTTCCGCCTTATTGGCTTCCCCTATATTCAATCCATCGGTTCCGGAAGTAAGTATCGTAAGTTGCTCTATAGGGATCGCAAAGGAATAACTTCGCTAGCTTCATAATCGCGGAATTCAAACAATCCTTCTAGCGCAGGGTTCAGCGCCACGCCGCTGAGCCATAACGCGCCAGCGGTTTCTAAATAGCGCAGTGTTTGGTAGACGCCTATAGTAATGGCGTTACCGGGCGCTGGATTATATATCGATAGCCACGCCATTTGTGCCTACTTTGAGGAGAAACGCTTATCTTCGGGCGACGCCCATGTCTCCTCAGTTAGTGCAAATCGCTACAAGGGCTTAATTTGTATTCATTATTTGAATCGCCGTGCCGATTTGCTTATTTGACGAGAAGTTCTCTACCATCCCCAGAACTCCTTTTGTTAGAAGGCACCGCGCCGCTATTTGCCTTTCTATTTTATGAAATCGCTACTAGCTTTTCATTTTGCAAATACAAAAAAATGAAATGTAGGAAGAGAATTACCTTTTTGTATAAGAAAGTTTTTCCACATGTCATTTAGAGTAGCGCTTTTATTTCTGGGCTTAGTGAGTCAGCCAGAACCCCATAGCTCGAATAGTAATACGTAAATTTTATAGAACAATCCATCTGAGGCCGGGTGGCCTTCTTGATAGAATCTTTGGCCTCTATTGAATAGTCACATCTATTATCATAAAATGTATGTCCTGTTCTCGGCGAAGTCCTCCAGAGCAATACGTAATAAGTCTAATAAACTACACAACAAAAGACTTAAGCTTCAATACATCATTCAAAGACAAAAAGTCCACAAAAACCTTGCAAGGAAAAGAACATACCTGTGACTCTTCCAAAAAGTGTATTGCATGTAACAAATGAGGTTTCAGCAATATCTCTCCATTATTTTGTCTCCTCAATTTGAGAACTTGTCTTTTGTTTGGAGAAACTCTTGTTTCGGAGACCCAGAAGTCATAAACCTTTTCGCGGTCTTCATCACATAACTTGTCCATTCTGGCTTTCTTCTTAAACATGGACCATGGCCCTCCAAATTCAGCCCGTTTCCTCTTGTGTATAGCCATATAAACAGCCTTCCTCTTCAAGTTTAGAGCTCTTGCTACTGCAGCTCGATTGGTACAGTCATTAACAGCCATTATCATAGTTGACGCTCTTGCTTGATTGACATCTTGAGTTCTGCATCTTTTCTTACTCTCAAGGGAATTCTTAACATTATCAAAAACATGCCTATACACATTGAATTCCTTAAACCAATCATGTCAAATTCAGAAAGCTTCTCTGCTGCCCTGGAAACTACCTCTCTTCTATCATCTGGATGTAAGTTAGAACATACCTTGTTGATGTAATCCACAATCTGCTTACATAAGCTTTGTTTATACCTAATGCCCACCCTTTCCTTATCTTGACATTGTACCAGTGCCTCCTTTTCAGCCTTCCTTTTCCTCTGCATCTTCTTCTTGCTGACATAATTCTTCTGCATGCAGTGTTTGGAGATAAACAATTACATGCTTTCTTGCAATCATTAATATATACTGGAGAAATTAGTTCATGCTTGCTACTTCCAATTGGAGATGAGATTGTCTGGCAATTACTTTCATGTACAGAACTTTTAGTTTGCAATGGAATTGGTATCTCCTCAGCCACATCAATGCTTGGTATATGAGATTGCAAATTGTAATCAAGAGCAGCAGCTATCTCCTGTTTGAATAGTTTGCAGCAGGAACAGGGCAAAATTTTTCCCTAAACAGAACAATATTTCGAAGCAGACTGATGCCAATCACTACTAGAGAATGGGTTGTTTGCGACGTCAGTTTGCGACGTATAAGAAACGTCCACGTCGCAAAAATCGTGTACATTCCCATGAAGTCGCACAAAATTTAAACGATGTCACAGATAGAACGTCCCACGTCGCAGTTGGAACACCAGCTCCACCCTACTGAGTTGATCCTCATTGCCATCCTTTACCAACCCTTCCCCATTGAGGAGCTTCGTGACTTGGGCACTAAGTTCTGTCGTTCGGTTGTGGTTCATCTCGTTTTGCACCTCCACCTGCAACTGATTCGCATGGGCTAAGATTGGCTCACTAATATGAGACTGCATTTCTGTCATTGTGAATCCATATGCGCCTCGTTTCGACCATTCTGAGTAACCTGAAATGAATCTAAAAGACTGAATGAATTAGCTTTTCCTAGCAGCCTCTTGGATGACTCCTTCATGTGTTAATGAACATGGGGCCTCCTATCTAACCTACTTGCACGATTCCCGAAATTGTGGCTCATTTTAATAAGAAGAAATGACGAAATCTAAAAATTCGCCATCTTTTCCATGGCCTGCCATCTCAACTACCTGCACGAAACGCGAGGTAGGATGACTTTTCCATTTCTCTATGACCACTTTTTGGCATTTTTTTTTAACCTCTGCACAGAATCAAGTCACTATTTTCAACCAAAAAATCCTATATTCTTACGACTGGCGATCATTTGAGATATTTATGGACTTGCCGAAAGTCCATATTTAATGAAATTGTGCTTATGTGTGAACATCTCATGCATATGATCCTTCCAGCAGGTATGATCTTAAAGTTTTGAAAAAATTTCTGATTTGTTTGTCATTGAAGATTTCTGAAAGTTTAAATTCTGACTTGTTTGTCATTGAAGAAACTAACAGTGGCATTTGTTTTGCAGGTAAGGTAAATGGAAATTGGTCAAATGGCGAATTGGTATTCAATTTCCTAAACCTTGAAGTTTTATGTTGTTTGATTGAGTTGTGCTTTGATGTTTCACATGTAATACAGAGAATCTGGCATGCCATTGGCTCTTTTCCATAACACCTTTCAGGTATCATACCTTAACATCCTGGGCCTCGTCATTTAGGCCCAGGATTTAATCTGGACCGTAGATGGTAGGAGTGCTATATCCGATGGCAATCTTTGGGACGGATCATTATCTGCAATAAAATTGTTATGGCCATAACAGCCTGACAACAGGTACGTTATAGTCATAACACCCATAATTATTGACACGTGTCGCCATTAATGTCCTCTTTCGTATGCCATTGCCATGGCTTCCAATGCTGCGCCATAGCCGGAGCTTCAAGCTCCCATTCTGCAGGTCCTGATGTGGCGATCACGCTATTTTCTGCAAGACTGAAGGCGCCATGGGCTTAGCCCCATTTTTCTCTTGCTTTTGCATCATTTGACGAGATTTGCATCATTTGGCATATGTGTTTTTTGGTAGTTTTCGTGTGTCTCTCCAACTTTATCTTTACCGCCTTTTAAATTGTTGCTCGAGTTTCGCCGAAGCCGCGATCGCCTTTCCCTTCAATAGTGTGTTTTTCTACGGTGGCACGCCAAATGTTTGATTAACGGCCCCGCCTGTGGATTAGATGTGAGCAACTATTCCGGCACTAAATGTTCGTGAGAAAAGCCATGCGAATCACTTCTCGTGTACTCGAAAACCCGTTGTTTTATTTTCATTCGGATTTGCGTACTTTGATAGTCGGTGCTTTCATTTTGGTTTCCCAACACTTAAAAAACAGCTTACTTTTTTATGGCTTGCAACATCTTTTTTAGAAATCACGATCGCTTTTTTATCCGGTACTTTGATCACAAAACCGCTTTCTAGCTTTTATCTTTACCAGATATTTTGTATTGTTTGGGTTAGGAGCTCGATCTTTTTGCTAGAAAGCAAAGAAACTATAAAGAAACTCATTGTTTTCTGTTTTCTTGCATTAGAAGTTGAATGATTTTCTAGAATATGCACCGCGAGAATGATTCTTTTGTTTTTCTTCCGCCTAAATGACTCGGCCCGGACGTTAAGGCGATAGCGTCCCCGCGCAGAGGCGTTATAAGATCAAAAAATAACCTGTGGTGTGGCCAGAAAGTCCTCACCGCATTTCACCGCACGCCGCCTGACTTTCTCGGCCACATGGCCACTCTGGCCATTTTTTCCAGTGGCCATAACGCCCGCGCGGGACGCTATCTAGGCCATCACCATGTTCCCCATTTGTGGCATCACCGGGTGCGATCCGTGCCTCACCATGTTCTGCTTTGTGGCATCACCGCAGGGTAATCCGTCATGCCTCACCATGTTCTCGCTTTGTGGCATCACCGCGGTGCATATCTGCGCCTCACCATGTTCTATTTGTGGCTTCACCATGGCAGATCTACGCCGCACCATTTAGGAGCACTAGCATCACATGTATAAACTGCACCATTGATTGCTAACCATCACCATTAGGGTGTCAAAACAACCTAACTTTGATTACAATTTTCGATACACGGGATCAAGATTTTGAGAAAAAGTTGCAGATCTAGGTTGACAAAACCTAGAGAACATGTACGTAAAAGATTTCATGTTTAAGCCTAAAACCTAGAGAACATATACGTAAAAGATTTCATGTTTTGGGCTTAAGATTTGAATTTTATTGAAGTTTTTGTTTTAAGTTCACCATTGCTGGAGCCTCCACCTTAGAAGAGGAGGAGACCTTAGGGGAAAGGGCCTGGGAATGCAATGAAGTCACACTCATTATTAGTGTAGACGTCTCTGCGGTAGTCAATCCAATCGTATAAGGGGCCACCAGCAAGCGTGGTACACAAAGGATTGTCCAGATCACTTCTAAGGGGCCGATCTAACCAACGGAACAACATCCACGTTAGCATTTGAGCCTTCATTAGCTTCCAATCGCCTTCTGTGATGCATGTCCGTTGGCTTCTCTGGTATCCGCTCCACGCATCATCACAATATGTTTTCAGATTATTGGCCACCGCTGTTGCAGCAGCACGCTCATACTTTTCTCCAAATACTTGGATGTAGAATTGTTTCACCAGAGCAAGCGCAGGGCCCAACGCGGACACTATCTCTTCATCACTTCCCGCCTCCCTCATTGCTTCCTCGTTGATTTCGAACAATCCCACAATAATTCCCCTTTTTTCGTCACCACTTGCATTTGCTCTGTCTATCTCCATCTGCCTTGCCAGTGCTTCCAATTCTGTTTTGCTCTTGGTTATGATGCAATTGTTACTGTTCTGGCATACGCACAGTTTCCGTGTATCCAGTGCAAGTTCAGCCCCTAAAATGGCTCTCTTTGTTCTCAATATATCCCTCACAGCCAGAATTGCAGCAAAATTACACAAGCTAGGCCAGCATTTGCCCCAAAGTGATGATATAAGCTTGCCCAGACATATCAACTTGAGACAAAATGCAAGCAAAAGAAGGCATCCACGTGCTAGAGCCCGAGCTAAGACGGAAATAATGGCATGAAATCCAAGTTCAATGCCCTCCAATTCTCTTAGATCTATATTCCGGGAAAAGATTTTGATTTCGCTAACTGGAAGACCCTCTGAGAATAGAGTAGTTATAAAGCGGGACATATCTCGGAACCACGAGTACTGTAAAATGAGTTCCGGCAACTGCCATATGTCGGATTTGAGATTCTCCAGTCCTATATCCAGCCGCACCAGCAACCCTGGCAGGCATTTGATCGCTACAGAAAGCATGATCCCAACACACAGAGACCCATAAAGCACTTTCCAGTATACATGATCGCCGGATTTGAAAACAGAAGCCAGCGACAAACCTTGTCCGACAAACAGAGCACATACCAGCAGTCCCGAGGTCTCTACCCACAGAAACGAGTACTGGCATTTGACATTAAGCAAAGTCTTAAATACTCCAGACTCTTCCAAATGCTTTTTATAATCTCCGTCGCGACCAGGATACCCACGGTGAGTATTTTGTTGTGGCCAAGGAATGCCGTTGTTTACAGCCAAGAGACCGGCAATCAATGGTCGGTCGATGCGATCAAACCCTCTCTTGGCAGTTTCATAATCCTGCCATCTTAGCCGGAAGATTTCATGAGCCCGGCATATGGTTATAATGAGCACAAAGGGTAGAAGAAACTGATAGCTCCAGAGATGCCGGAATTGCGTAAGATTGGTGAGATAGAAAGCGTATTCTGAAATTCGAGAAGAGAGGCGAGCTGCTGCAGTCAAATCAGGCTCAGCAGAGCCGGCGAAGCGTAAGAAGAGCGCCAACATGAACATAACAGAAGCAAGGAAATGAAGATGAGGAGTGAGATCTGCAGGGCTAAGGGTTATTCCCGCTGCTATAAGTGGAGAAAGTAGAGTCGGAGAGAGGATCCGATGCGTCACTATCTCCTGCCAATCCCAAAACACATTGAAATATCGGCCCAATTCTGCAACAAACAGGGCGCTGCAGAGGGCCAATGCGAAGAAATCAGAATATCTGCCGCCGAAGAGCTGATAGATGTCGATTAATTTTTGGGAAAATCTGGGCTTTATCGCTGCCCCTATGATTAAGAATGTCACTAACAGAAACGCCAGCCATGATATTATCCTCTTCAGGCTCTTCCCACTGCCCGCCATTCAAAATCCAACTACAGGGGGATCTGATAATTCTCGCCTCCGTCCAGTACATTTAAACTAGTTCTCCGAGTAAATTCGGAAGAGGAAACTTCCAGGAGCTAGGAGCAGGACCTATGGCTTTCGGAGCACAGCTTCTGGCTATGGCTTCCGCAGCAGAGCTTACAGAAGCCTGGAACACAGAGACGTTCTTCATGCGGAGCAGAGGGAGGGACCCGAAATTTTCAGTGTATTATCGTTTGGGGTGTGTGTAAAAAATTTGAGGCCATTGGATTGCAGAATTTCATGGGGAATATCCCATATGGGGCTCTCTCAGCCCTTCCCTGCAAAACAAGATGGGGTCAAACAGCCATGTTTTGACCCCACAAGTCAATGGAGATAAAAAAAATTATCCAAGTGTTTCAACAGAAGCTTGTTTTTATTTTTCATTTGAATTTGTTTACTCACATAATCTCCCTTCCGATCCTTACAAGCTGAAGCATTTACTTGCTCCTTCACCCTAAGACCAAGCCGAATCAGGCTTTGCTGGTGCAATAAGTGCTTACAAATGCTTTATAAACTCCATCTCTGCATTTTCTCTATAGATAGCTATCTAGTATGATGCTAAAAATGCAATAACTACTCTCTTAGTTTGTTCAGGAGGAGGTTAACCCTCCTCTTAAGCAGATTATGGGAAATAAACCCTCGATGCCGGCAGGCCGAGAGGGTTTATTTTCCATGATCTGCGAAAGGGGAGGGTTGACCTCCCTTAAACCACGGCCGAGCAATTTTTCAGATATGAGCAGTTTATCCAAGCTTGCTGTAGATTGATAAGCTCCCCAAATCAACATATCTATTACTCTGGCAAAAGACTCGTTGTTCTGAATCTATTACTGGTTTTAAACACATATGGAAATTTGCTGCTTGAAGAAAGGGTAGAAGATTGCTCTGGAGTTCTGGTGCAGCAAACAGAATTTCCCAACCTTTTTAGATTCTGCAACCTTGTTTAAGACAGCTAAATTTTATACTGAGCAAAGTGGGCTATAAGCATGGTCGAGCTCGGAGGAGGCAAAGTGCAAGCCTCTTGCTTCTGCGCAGGCCTAAAATTTGTTGTATATAGGAAGCAAAATCAAACAGTGACTCAGTGCTTTGGTAGGCAATGCATTCGCAGATCATTGCTGCAGATGGGATAGCCCATGATCAAACTCGCTTTAAGAGGCAGAGATCCATTACAGAATCGTCGGAACTGCCACAAAATACAGTTTTCCCTGTCCACTTCACATAAAAAAAAATGTCCCACTCTCACAAGAATTATCTGCCTTAACTGAGCCGGCTTCTTCCCTTGCAACACCTCAGAAAAATACAAACAACACAGCACAGATGGAATAAAGAAAAATATGAAGACGCATTGCCACACCCACTCATTCTGCGAAGCTCCATCGCCACTCGATCTGTCGGAGCTTCATCTGCAGAGGAGCCGCCATGCATCGAAACAGAGCAAACAGGGAGAAAATGGACGGAGGTAGCGATGACCACGTGGCAAAGTGGCAACTGTTAGATTCGAATATTATAATATTCGAGAGATTATCGTGATAATCTTTAGGAGATTATCGTGATAATCTTCTGCTACCCGAAGTTCTATGATTATACCCGAAGTTCTATGATATAATCATTTTTGATCCAACGGCTAAGGACGGTCAGATTGCGATAAATTGCGAGACATGTGGTTTAAAGACCAAGAACCCTATAAAAACCCAAGCTCAGAGAACCTCCGGCCGCAAAAAGCAATGGAGCAACCTGATGAGTCCTGAACAGATCTTGCATCATTTCCTAACTGCATGACAGGGCCCGGCGAGTTGAACCCCGACGTGGTGCCCACGCTCAGGGATGCAGAGATGCGAGTGTCCAAGCCTTCCCTGCAAATCGACCATGCACGAAAAGATCCGAATCGAAATCAATCCCAGCTGCCGGATTTTCCTATGGCCACTGCCAATCTCTTCTGAGTCTCTTGGGGCCGTTTCAAGCGCAGAGTCGACAAAAACCTCGGGAAAAACTTCCCATAGCAAGCAATCAAGCACGGTAGCCTAAATCCCAACTATAGCAAATGTACCATGGCTTGCCGCATCCAATCCGCCATAGCTTGCCGCATCTCGCCTGAACTCTTGAATAGGAAACCATGTGCTCCAGGCACACGCGGCAACACAAGAAAAAAACCTTGCTCATCTTTGGAATCCAGCATGCCACCATCAGCGTTTATTGTATTTGCATACGAATACCATGAAAAACCTTTAAAAATCTTATGTAATAAATGTAGGATCTCCGATTTCGACCACATTATTGCCCCCAATAAAAAAAAAATGGGGGATTCCTGAATTCTTAGACATGAAACTAATTAAAAAAGAAGGGAATCCTGAAATCTTGGGAAATTTTAGGGTCTCATAGGTTATGGAGCTGAAGAGGCCCATGTAATGGCCTCTTACGAGCCCTTGCAGGCACATCAAACGAAAAAACAGGGGGCTTCAAATTTCGCCACGAAATGACTTGTTTTTTCAAGTTGAAAACTGCAATCGATCTGCAGCTGATCTTCACTTCCCCTGTTAAGCGGAGCTGCTAGAGAAGATTTGCTGGAAACTCGCCAGAAGAAAGAATCGGGGGGAAATTTGAAGCCCCTTAATTTTTTGTAAGGAAAATTTAAAGGACTGAAAAATTTGGGGAGAAATTTTTTGGCGGCCACCAGGCTCGCGGGCGGCGCCGCTCGTGGACCACCCGCTCGCCTGGCGGTTGCCAAAAAATTTCACCACGAAATTTTCAGTCCCTTAAAATTACCTCTTCCATAATAGGTATAGGGGACACAATTACACCCATCTGATTGTAAAAATCAACCATGGGACATAATCTCTGAGATGGGCCGATGCTCAGATGACATCATATATAGACACATTTTAGGGCCTATAATAATCTGATATCACTTTCCCTAGACATCACATAACACACTAGTCCTAAGACAGCCTTAAGTTTGATGCTGCATAGAGTGCATAAAATGTAAGGTAATTGAGGCAAGATCCAAAAATCATGTTATTGTTGTGTCCCTCGTTCTCGTTCTCGTCCTCCTCCACCAGTCTTCAAGTCCTTCGTCAAGTCATAGAGAATTCCAAAGCATGACTATGCCTTACACATTCAATAAAGAAGACTATGTCCTACATGTAATGAATTATTCTTGTCTTTAAGCCTCGAGGTAGGTGCCTAATAAGGACTGCGTACTAACCTATCTTCGAAATTGACATTTTGTAGGCACCACCTTACAAGTTGTAAAAGGTATAGGACCAAAAAAAAATCATAATGTACATTGACTACACTTTGGGAGGTTCAACAAGCTACTATTTGGGAACTTCCAAGGAGTAGAGGTGCTTCCATAGATTTAGTAGCTACTTTTCTTAAGAGTAAATTTATTATAACTATGGGTTATTAATTAAGGTACTTTCCCTAATCACTTAACTATTTCACAAAATTTCCTATTTCTTTTTGGCCAAACATTGGTCATTTCACGCCATTTTCTTTCAAGCTTTCTTTTGAGCGATTTTTTGTTCAATTTTCACTTGAAAGGTGTGGTTCATGAACAATTTGAGCTCAAATTACTAGAAGATTTCTTTTGACTATGTTATTTCTACCACTTAGACTATAACAATCTAATTATGACCCTGCTAATGGGAAAAAATTTCTCCCACATTTCGCGGTTCAAGACTGGAATTCTCATTCCATTCCTTAGCTAGGCCAGTTAATCTACCTATTCAGGGATATGGTCAGTGCTAGCTCTTGATCAACCAATAACATTTCTCTAATACCATTGTGACACTCCCTACAAAATATACGGCGCCCAGCCATACACTCTGTAGGAAATCCCCCATCCAGTCCTTCGACCGCATGGGCCCTTCGTCTATCCCGCACTCCAGGGTATCCCTAGTGAAGGAAGCGGACACGAAGGTGTCTTGCACGCCTTTCCCCTATGGGCTCCTATCACAGCGGAAGCATAAACAACGTCAGAACTAGCAATAACAATACATCAAACTGCCTCGAAGGGTAGCACATCCATACATACAATAGAAGTAAACACATGCCATAAAACATGAGAGCTCCTACCCAAGGCTCAGACTCATGGGGTGGTAGACTGAAGGCTAGGCCTCAAGTTAGAGCAGACGGAGTCATAATAATGGCGGGGCTGGCTATAGACAATGGCTAGGGTTGACCACTCCATCCGCCCCTCCTGTGCATACTTTGCAGATGGGCTAGATCGAGCTCTGGTATGGCTCTAGCCTTTTAGATATGCAATCTCATGGCATCACCCATAGAGACTACTCTGGGTTGCATCTCCCCGGTCCGTCGAGGCAGGAAGGGTTCCATCTCCCCTTCCCGGGATCTAGAGGTTCCACGGGCGGCTAGAGAATCGTGGCGACACACGATTTTTCCCCGACTTAACCTCCCAAAACAAGAGTCAGGCCGTCCCCTGCAGCTCTTGAGAGGCAGGGTGGCACCATTGCCCCAGGAGGTATCAGACCCATGCCCGGCCCACGCGAAGTGACTGGCCATAAGCCTAGCCCGCTATGGGGTCCCCAGTATCCACGCTCAGCAGGGACCCTCCCTCCGTCTCGCCTCTAGCCCCGTTATGTAGTGCTGAGTCATACCATAGCTCCCATAGCCCGGTGGGCTCCTATGCACAGGCCGCATAATAATAGGAACTAAAGGATCTAACTAGGAGCATCACTAAGTAATGGCTACTAGGTCTCTAACCCCCTTCCCAATACAAGAGGAGCAAACATGATCAATCAACATCACATATCCACATAGCATGATAATAATGAGAAGAACATCTAAACCTAATCATGCACATCTAACTTACAGTTAGGGTTCATTGATTAGGGTTCAAGATCTAGACTGAGGGTTCTAGGAAGGCTTTACTAGAGACACGAAATGCTAACTCATCTGGCGTCCTAACTTCTAGATGATCTACAAAGAACTCTAATCCAAATACCTGCTCCTGAGGAACTCCCTCCTACTCCTGGCGTCTCCATGATCTTCAAGGTAGTTGAAGTAGCTCCCACTCCTATTGACGCGCACATGCTCCGGGGGCTGATGTGCTAGGCTATGCCACAACTCGAAACGGAGTTTCGAGCGCGAAGAAGGTTCCCAGAGTGTTGGAGCCAGGAAAGAGGTCTAGGGTTAGGGTTTAGGCTTTTATAGGTTAGGGTTTACATGTTATGCCACATGGCTCCAATAGGGTGGTTCCGTGTGGCGGGTGCCCAATAGGTTAAGGCCACGTGGAAAATGGTCTTAACCTAAGGTTGGCTAAGTTATATGAATAACTTAGTCATGCCCTCTAGTGCCACAATCTATGGTATAGTTTGCTAGTTTTTGAAAGGGTATGTTTGTAACATAAGGTTTTAATGGATATGGGGTGTATTGTATAAAAAAGCGTACATGAATGGGGCGTAAGAGAATCTTTGGCATTCAGCAATGGTTAGGTTTGTGGGCAATCTATATTCGAGGTCGGGGCGCTATCTTTGGCACGCGAGGCTTTCCGTTCCTGGCATCGTGGGAGTGGATAAGATGGGGAAGCCACCAATATTTCTGTGTATAAATCGTGAGGTTGGAGGCGCCTTCACCAGGTTAGCTTAATTCCGTTATGTTCTTTGTTGTTCTGTTTGTTTTCTTTCCATGAGGAGGGATGCTAGAAGAGCAGGGCGGGCAGGCAGGAATGGGCAGCCAGAGTCCTCTTCTGGCAGGTCTGCTGTGGAGGTATGCAGAGATGGCCCTGAGGATGAAGGCATAGGCCTCATAGATGTCAGTGTTACCCTGGGTGTGGCAGGCAAGGATGCACCCCCAGAGTTCTATGACATGCTGATTAAGTTCTGTGAGGAGGATTGTGTGTCAGGTGCTGTTGCAGCGGAGAGGGGGAGTGACCTAGATCACCTGCATTTCCAGTGTGTGTTTAGGGTAGCTCTGAAGTCCCGGTAGAGTAGTCAATTTGGCCATGAAGCGCAGGTTTGGGTGGGGAGCTAAGAAGCCTGTGGGGGTTGTCCTTGTTTGCAAGGCATTAAGGAATACGAAGCTCCATTGTTTTGAGGGGCTAATAGGGTATTGCATGAAGGATATGGGGAAGCCCCACTTCAAGCTGCACACAAAGAATGTTTCCGAGCGCCAATTGGAGATGGGGAAGGACCTGTACTTGCTCTATGGTGCAGGGGACATTAAGCATGTGGTAGTTCTGGATAACAGAAACCTGTTGGGAAGGGCTCTTCATTTTGTAAACTATCATGGTGGAAGGCATCTGAGCTCTAGCCTTGTATACACAATCATTAGGATGCTTAGAACCGGGAAATTTGTATTGTCTACTAGCTGGATCCTTCCTTCTAATACTGCCTTTATATCTGAGCATAGGGTCAAGGCCGCCTGGCACCTCACACTGAACCCCAGAGTGGCGTTGCCAAGCGATGTTAGATGTGTGCTGTATGGGATCCCGGCTGGGATGGAGCCCATTCAGCGGATTGGGAAGGGTAGGAAAAGATACTGGGATGAGGCTGCCACGCCTGGAGACATGCATGAGAATTGTGTGGAAGGGGATGATGCTGAATTCAGACCCGAGGCTGTTGGGGACATGCCTGGCACTGACTTCATACCTCTTGACACCACAGATTACACAATGGCAATTGGGTGACTTGTGGTTGTAGGGGGCTGCCTGCAACTTCTGTACATATGTCTTTGTTTGTTTTGATTTTGCATCTTTCTTTGCAGTTATTATGCCTGGAATAGAGATGGATCGTGCTGGTATGGAGCTGGGAATGGGGCTGCTGTTAGCACCAGTCCCGTTGCACCTGTTGGGATGAGGCCAGCTGATGGCGTCATTAACATTGAAAGTGATGAGGAGGTCCCATCTTCCCCTCCTCACAGACCTGCTGCTCCCGGGCCAAGTGTGCATGATGTAATTCACAATGCTGCACCCTCTCCTGTTGTCTTCTCTCCGAACAGGGAGCGTGTGCAGGTGGCTCTGGATGTTGTGGCAAGTGTTGTTAACATTAACACCCTGGCGGAGTCTGTGGCTGCCTCTGTTAGATTGTTTAGGATGCAGCTTGGGAGGCTCTTTGCAGCATTGGAAGAGGCCGTCTCTCACATGGAATGGGAAGAGGTGGAGGTCACCACAGATGAACGCCAGCATATGCGGGCGCATATGAACCTCGCATGAGCTCTTCTTCTGAGGGAATTGCGGCGTATTGATGCTTTGGCCAGGCGCCACAACGTTGTGATGAACAACAACTAGAGAGTGTGATTTGCTTGATTTATTGTGTTCTTTCTGTGTGGCAGGTCGTATGCATGAGAAAAGGAATAAAAAATGGACTGCAGGTCAGCCAAAAAAGCTTGTCTTTGTTTGGAAAAACCAGATTTCTCTGTTTGTTTGGCTTCATGGCATTCAATGTGGAAAAAAAAAAACTGAAAAACTTAAAAAACTCAAGGGAAAACATGGTGTGATTGCATCTGCATGTGCATGGGAATAGCCCCTGCCCTTTAAGGGCGGGCAGATTGCTTGGAGCTGCGCACTGCGCAGGGGGTTCGAATCCCCCAGTCTGTGTTCTCATTCCAGTTCCAATTGTGCTTCAGGCTTCTTTGCTTGCTGTCAACGCCTGCCTTAGGTATGTGGTGCCACAGAGAGGAAGCTTTTTTTGCACTCTTCTCTATTTTAAGAGCTATGGCTATTTCTGTGTTCTAATTTGGGGCCCATGCAGAAATATCTGCTGCTACGATGGTATGCTCCACAGGTTGTGTTCTTTCATTCATTTTGTATTCGCTGGTGGACAGTGGCGAATTCAGATGTCTTGCCTCCTTGCTCCTCTTCGTTCCTAACTCACCACAAGTTGGGTACGTAATCTGAATGAAAGAAACTTAGGCAATCTGCATGACAAGACCTCCAAGTTAAAGAAATGATGGGGAAATGGATTGGTAGGGGGTTCAAATCCTCTGGCTTGGTTGTCTTTACTCTTTGCAGGTGATCAGCAAGGTCAAACTGTTGGGATGTGGCGCTAGTGTTGCAGGGAAGTTTGTGGGACAAGCCTCATTGAAGGCTTTTTTAGAAGCTTCATCCGCTCCTGCTTTCCAGTAGGGGCAGCTGCTATGTTGAGGTCAAAATGACATTGAAATTCTTGGCAATGGATGTCAACGGGCCCTTGAAAATAGAGCCACATCAGTGCTTGACCCCATTCCGCAATGACATGTACGCATGGGATCGCACTAGAGGGCATATCCCTGAGAATATTCCCCTATCTAATGGCTGGAAATTCACTAGAGCGCCTATACAAGGCTATGGAGATAGACTTGTGTTGTAGTGACGGACCTGGAAATATACGTATTTATGGCATATATTTCCCTAGAACGTCATATACCCTTAGCCCGCTTTTTTCCCTTGAATAATTGTATGTCCTTAATTTCAAATTTCCCAAAATCACAAAGTCCCGAAGTGGTCGGGCGCCGGATTGGAGTCGGGTTCTAGTGGAATGAAGAAACGAAAGACCATGCCTCCCGATAAGCTCTCAATTTTGATTCGATTTGTCTACCTGTTATGACGATATTTTAGCCCTATAGCATTTACGGCAGAGACACTCGTCATTACTGATAGAACTCCATTCTTCGTCCTTGAAGGATTGGAGACAGAGCTGCTGGAAACCCATGCGGATTGCTGGTAGTATGTCGAAGTAACATCTTGTGGGAAAGAAAAAGATCTGTTTTTCTGGCAGAGGGATAAAAGAAGTTCCGGCGACAAGTATAAGAAGGTCGATATGGTCCTCTCTGTTGCTGTGCCAGATCCAAGATTGTCACACCAGAAAATTGTCAGTCTGCAATTATTCTTCTACATTGATGAGCAAGCCCGGGGGATTCACCTCTGTTATAGGTATATATGCCATGTGCGTTCCTTAAGTTGCCAAAAAACCCATTGTATACGACAGTTCCATATGAAAAACCCTTTGTATACGACTACATTAGCAGCCCATGTTATATAATTACTTGCCCAAGATACTTTTACTTGATATCCCCTTTCCATACATATACGATATCTCTATTATTTTATATTTATACAAGTTTATTATTATTTAGGGCCTACACATTTGGAGAAGGTTGTGACAAAAATGTGTGAGAAATACCCGACAAAATACACCCAGTGTGAAAGATTCTCTTAGATTCTTAAGATTCTATAGAGATTCGCTGGGATTTTCAAAAATTATCCCAAGATTCCTCTACATTTCTTAAGATTTGATGTATATTCTCTTAGATTCCCTTGGATTATTTGAAAATTCCTCAAGATTCTCTAGGATTCCATTAAGATTTCTCTAGATTATAAAAGATTATCCCACGATTCCTCTATATTCTCCAAGATTCTTTGTAGATTCTCCTATACTTTGATTCCTCTAGACTCTCAAAGATTCTCTCGAGATTCCCCAAGATTCTATGTAGCTTCTCTTAGATTCTCTAAGATGTCATGAACATTTCCCTAGATTCTCCAAGATTCCGTCAACTTAAAAAAGTTCCTCTATTTACCCTTGCCCCTCCAAGCCACATTGCTTATTCTCGCTAGCAATTAAACAACCACCACTTCAAATTGTTACTAGGCCCGGCAACGCCGGGCACCATAACTAGTGTTATATGATTTCAATATTTATGGTTATATGGTTATATATATGGTTATGATGTTATATGGTTATATGGAGCCAAGCAAGCCAAACACAGGACATTGCCCTGGGCTCCAGTGGAGGAAGATGGATTGTTTATTGTTGAACCTGTGGAACGGGATGGTCTTTGTAGAGGGCATCATAACTGCAGTGGATCCATCTGATAGTGTGAATGATCAATGGCTGGGAGATGATCATCTTGGTCTTGGCATTGGGAAGCTTCTTATCCAAGTTGATACAATCATGTCCTAGGGGAGCTCCAGTGACTGCATTGTGTGCTCTGGGTTGCTCGAGTCTTAAACTCAGTTAAGATGGCCAATTAGACATATTACACACAAGAATGGTGAGATATCAACGATTAAACTTTGTCTCATTTACTCATATGTAGTTTGAAGATAAATGTGAGAGGATATGGTGCAGGGATTAGACTTGTTAATGTTTGGGAGATGTTCCACATTGGTTACCATAATATAGATTTGAAAAAAAACATTCTCCATTATAACACTGCTAGAATGGACTTGAGCAACGTTTTTTATTGTCTAGTTATTTTACAAAACTTACAGATCCTGTGCATCGAGGAAGAGTTGTCAATCCATATCAGAAGACTCAACGTTTAATCAACACCTTGATTGAAATGTTCTCTCAACCAGGAGATTGGATTGTTGATGCATTTTCTGGTTCTGGAACTACTACTACATGTGCTTTGAGAAAAGGATGAAATTGTATTGCAAACAAGGACTCTGTGGCATTTATTAGGCCGAGAATTAATTCTCAGCAAAGTATGCCAGATGAGAACCAGGAACTTGGTGCTAAGGATGTTGACGATAGTGAGTGCCAAGCCAACAAGTTCTGAAGTCCACCACCATTTACAAATAATACAAATGATTTTGCAGGTTTTATTGACTTGATTCTCCTTGAAGATATGCAGAAATTGGAAGAAACGGTAGAGCAAGAACCTAAGTCGCATTTAATTAAAGTGGGTCACATGCCATTCCCACTTTTTTTTGGAACCCTGTTATTTTATACGAAAAAGACGAGAGAAAATTATTCGGACTCTATAACTATCCGAATTTGATAATTTCTATGTTAGGTTGGGTCCAAGCATACTATATCTTTCCCCCTGTTTTCTCGCATCACGAGTCGAGAACAACAAGAATACAACCGGAATAAAGGAATTTCATTACACAGGTTGTAGTTGAAAAAGAACTTTTATTAATAAATTGAATAGTTACAACGTATTTTACAATGGATGCATAGACCATGTTGGTCTTGCTGTCACTACAATTATATCATCATGGTAGGTGGTCCACCTTACGGGAAGAACATGCGAGGCTTCTTCTTGCCATCTATAAGCTCTGGGGGCAACCTGAAGAACGTGAAATGCCTCTCGAGGAGGTGCCTCGTGAGCCACCCGCTGACCTGTCCAACCTACTTCTCCACCCTCCTCTCGCATCTTTTCATCGATCGCCGGGTCGAATATGTGCGTTCCCCAACCTCCGTAGATGTTATGCAATGCTTGCAAGATCCTTTGAGCTTTCTGAACTTGCAAAATGTTCTTCCTCTCTTCCTCATCTCTTGAGGTCCCATAGCATCTGCCACCACAAGCAAGCTTATCCCAAAGCCCCGGTAAGAGTGTAGCCTGAGTGGGATCTGTGCCAGAGCCACCTAGAACAAAGAGAGTCCATGATTAACAATTACGGTGCCATTACTCATAACGAAAAAAAAGGATGCAGAATTCAAAATAGATTGGAGAGCATTCATTCCATATAGCTGCATCCAATCACACAAAGAAGCATACAAACAGTCTCATCATTGGGACAATTAGTGCCTTTCTCGACTAGCGAGTCTAGAAAGTCCCTAGAAAGTCAATATACAAGTATTTTCATTATAACCATCATTCAATTAAATTGGGATTATGTCTATTCCAAAATCGCGCCGTATAAGCATTTTATTGACCATTATATTGAATTAACCACACTTTTGCATTGTGTTCATTTTTGGGCTAGGAAGATGCATTTTATGTTAAAATGCAAAGGCATTCAAATATTTGATGCAAATGACCCATATTATGACAGAATGTTGGCAATAGAAAAAGCAGAAAATTGCTTATTAATTCGCACATTCACGGACGACAACGAAATCTAAACATTGAAATTGTAATGCTTTACGAATAAATAACAGCAAGCAAGTTGCTACAAAACAGAGATTTTCGTGGTTCAAATCGCGCGTGGCGCAATTTACTTGGCATAAATAACGCATTATAATAGAACATAAACTTAAAAACTAATCCGATTCGCCATTCGGTGGCCAGACTTGGCGGATCACGAGATCTGTCGATCATGAACAAACCATACTCTGGATTCCATATAAGATGGATTACAACATCAAAGGATAGAAGCGGGCCGGGATTCATATAGCGACATCAAGCGATCCACGAAGTTCTATTTCTAGCTCGCGGCACTGCGAGAGGTTCGCATGGTTCATCTTGCGGGTAATAGAATGTGCCATAATAACAAGCGAAAGCGGGCGAAGCCGATGGTTTGCCAATTTCATGCATACCTATTTATACACACCTAAATTATTGGCCGGTATATACATACAAATTATTGCAAGTATAGCAAACCATACACATAATATAAAAAAACAATACGTACAGAGAACCAATAATGCTGATATAAGAACACAATATATATTCAAAACCTTTCGTGTAAAGTATATTTCATATTCAAAACTTTTTGGAAAGTGTATTTCTGTATACATATATATCAAAAAGTTCCCTTTCTAGAACGATTTTCTCAAGGTCCTGTCAATTTCCCTGTCCAGATCAAGTTGCGGGTATAGTGTTTGTATCTCTTGACCGTTTTTCACGAAGCTATTTCTGCGGGACACTAACAAAGCGAGGAAGTCATCTTTGTCAAAATCTTGAGGATGATAGGGTGGCGGATTCAATGGTATGTGGACTGATTGAAGCAACACTTTAGAGCATCATCATCCACAATGATCATGCCTTCCTTATCCTCAACACCTAGGGCATCCATCATGTTGCGCAAGCATTTCACAAATATCTTTTTACCTGTCGGTTCTTTAGGGTTTGTGAATGAAGCACATTTGCTTTGATCCCAGATGGACGCCCAATCTCTATTTAGCTCGGGCACTACTTTCAAAACATCCTGTATATTTCTATGCTCCATAGATGACCAAATTACACAACTTCCAAGCAGTTGAAGGCTGGTCCAACATCTCCTTCGGATAAGGGGCGGGTAAACATATTTGATGCGTGTCTCAAATGGTTGTTGCGCATACCATGACTTTTCAAGCGTTGCTTTAGGTAGCGTTCTACATAGCACACCATTCAAATCAAAGACCCGATTACTTTTTGGGAAGCCAAATCATTTACGTAAGGAGAACAATAGCATTATGAGATGAAAGAAATGGAAAAGCAAGCGCCCGGTAGCGATTTCATTAATGATGCATGTCAGCGTAATTTAAAAATATGCTCTAGGAAACTCTAAATGCGCCCGGTAGCGATTTCTATATCTTCTAGTTTGTAAAATGCATGGATATAAAAAAAAGGAACATTGTCACGATACCTTTCTTCTTCATCATTCCCCGTGGTCTCTTCTTCCCTTGCATCTTTATTCTAAGTTGCCTCCGGTCTGCTAGAATCACCAACCACATTAGTTGAGATCTGTAAAGTGTGAACTACGCTTGATAGTTCATTACTCTTTACGCTAACCTGGCTAGTGCTTTCAGATTTGGAGTCTGCTTCATCATCATTATTGTTATTATCATCATCCTTGTCATTGCCATCCTGGTCTATATTTTCAGGGCCAAGGATGTTCACAGGCATGTCGATAGGTACTTGGTGATCTGCCTGCTCGTCCATGTCATCCATGATGTTGGAGCCATGCAATGCCTGTCTCATAATCTCCCGTTCCTTAAGCAAATCTGAAGGTATTTCGGCCTTAGAGCTAGAAGCTTTGTTTTTTGCACTGCCGATTGGTCCCCTAGGTGCTTCCTCTAGTACTTTCTCAAAGAAGAGGTCCAAAAATTTTTTGGCTCGATCATCGGAGACGACGCTCTGGCATTTCCTTGCTAACTTCAAAGCTTCTCTACCGATGTAACCTCCAACGTGAAGTTCCCAGCAAGTTGTTCCCAATGGACAAAATGCTTCAATGAGATACTGGGAAAGGTCCATAGAGAACCCGTTCTTGTTTAGCTTCCCCTTATGTGAAGTTAGGAGCTCATACTTAATGTGGCCCACAAGAACTGGGTCGTCCTCGTTTTCTTCCTCTTCTTCCTCTTCTTCCTCTAACTCTTCCACGACCTTGACAGCCTTCCCCTTGTCTTCTTGCTCCAGATAGAAGGCGTTTAGAGATCGCGTTCATCTACCGATAACCTTTGCCATGCTAGTTTGTCTCCATCTGTTTTTCCCTTAAGCCTTTCATATTCCTTATCATCCATCATGGCTATCATAATAATAAGCACATGAGAAATTTTACTTGCTGTGCTAAAGTCACTGTCCTTGTTTTCATCTATGGGGATGCTTTCGTCGTATGACTTTCCGCATTCTAAGTCATTTGCAGCACTTAGATCAAATGCATAGGACATGTCGGAGGGACATATAGTGGCGATTGTGTAATTCATTTAAACGTCGTGCAACCCTTTGCATATGTTGAAGAGCGTATTATAGTCTTCAAAAGCGACCATCACGGTGCCTCGGCTATCAAGCCGCGAAGAGTGTGATATCATGGGGACCTTCACCCACTACGGCAAGGCACACTTGAAACCCGGTGGACACTTGATAAAAAGCGTGGATTAAAGATCTTTGGGGGTTACGCTTCACCAGCGACTTTTCGTTTCAAGTCGGATGCAACTTTTGTGTGAATCCCAGCGATCTTTTGCAGCGTTCTTCAACCTGGGCGCTTGACAAAGTCCTTGGACCAAAATACATACTTCTTTAGGTCGTCGTTGGAGGCGTTATACTTTTGCATGAGTCCTAACTCCGACCAGCGACCACTCTCACGTAAGCCTTTGCAATTCCTCACCAAGCTGCCTTCTTGAGCACTCTAATATTTTTTAGCTCGTCGCATGCATCTTCAAAGGATTCCATAGTCTTTGTTGCTGAGGTTTTCTTGTAAAGGATTTCCTTTCTGATTAACCTATCCGGGACTGAGATGAGTTCTTGATCTTCCAATTCTGGGCCTTCCTCATCTACGTTATATGGATATCAAAATTGATGTGTCAGCGGGAAATCTTCCTTGTGAATCGGCAACTTCTTCTCCGTGAGCGCCCCGAAATTCATTCCATTTCTCCCAAACTGGATCACGAAGCAAAAACTATCTTGCAGGCATCCTTGGGTACAGTTGGTTCTTCGGCAGCATCACCCTTTTCATCTCCTTTTTTTTTCTTTGTTCTGGTGCTCTTGGTCTTGTCCTGTATTATAGTCTGACTAAGTGTCCTTTCCAGCAACTTGAATTCAGCGCTTTTGGGTGGCCAATGCAGTCGGCATTGGCTTCCCATATTCAATCCTTTGGTTCGAGCATGCGAAGTTGCTCTATATAGGGACTGCAAGGAATAACCGTTAGCTTCATAATCGTGAATTCAAACAATCCTTCTAGTTTAAAATCGCCGCCCCAGCGATTTCATATTAGAAGGCAAATCGCGCCAGGCGATTTGCCTTCTCTAAATAGCAAAGGGTTTTTGGAATGGTAGACGTTTCTCGTCCTATAAGCAAATCGCGCCTGGCGCGATTTCATATTAGAATACAAATTGCGCCACGCGCGATTTGCCTACTTTGAGGAGAAACGGCTATCTTCAAGGACAGCCATGTCTCCTCAGGCTAGGCAAATCGCGCGTGGCGCAATTTGTATTCTAATATGAAATCGCGCCAGGCGCGATTTGCTTATTTGCTTATTGAAACGCGTCTACCATTCCAGGAACCCTTTGCTATTTAGAAGGCAAATCGGCGCTGGCGCGATTTGCCTTCTACTATGAAATCGCGCTTGGCGCGATTTGCAAATACAAAAAATAAAAATGTAGGAAGAGAATTACCTTTTGTATAAGAAAGTTTTTCCCATGTCATTTAGGAGTGCGCTTATTTCGGCTAGTGAGCAGCTCGGGGAACCGGCCGGTTTACGTGAGAATCTGACTTATAGAACAAGCGATTCCCGGTATCTTTGTGCCTTCTTGATGAGAATCTTTTGGGCCTCTATTGAATCTTTGGCCATCTATTATCATAAAATGTATATGCGGTTCTCGATGAAGTCCTCCAGCTTGCTCCAAATGATTACCTTTTTGTTACGGTATCGTATGGCACTACATGCGGGCATTGGCACCATACGGATTTTTGATCATCTTTGTTCAATATCTCCAAGGAGTCTTTGCTTGTCATACCTTCTGGCGATATAAATAGCTTTAGTGGACACGAAAAGCCTATCCACGTTCTTTGGATGGGTGAAGCTCGAGCCAGTGGATACTTGTCGGCATATTTCTTGGTTTGCTCATTGCCTCCAACTGCTGGCCTTGTCATCGTCACTTGTAAGGCCTCTTTGTCACTTCATAGTTTCCACGCCTTTAGAGCTAGCTTCTTCCTTATCCTTCTTTGCACGTAAGTAGACCTTTGCTTTCGAGGGCCTCGTGCTAATGGCTCGTCGAACAAGCCGTAAGCCCCTCGCATATTAGTTTAGGAGTCAATGGCTCGCCAACTTTCGACCAAATTTAAAGAGGTTATCGGCCATGTCGTCTGATCTTAATGCAGTCTCTTTAAAAGAGCTAGCACTGCATCGATTGATCTTCTTTAGGCTCTTCTTATTTTTTTGGCCCACTTCAACTAGCACTGAACAGAAAGAATCGTCCTGTATTTCGCATGTGATAAGAATTCCCTGCTTCTTCATTTGATCAGTCTCTCTTACCCTATACATGAATATGAGGTCTGTCTTCCCACCAGTTTTAAAGATCTCCACATACCATTCTGACCCCTCTACAAGATCTTCTTCTGGACATGGAGGTTCTACCTGAGCCTTTATTATTCCGGATGTATCTTCTAACGTCAATACATCTTTGCCAGTGCATGAATGGTAACATCTTCATACGTCCTTTGCTTTTTACGAATTTGAAGAGGTCTCGCCTTGCTTGGTTCTCCTTTTGATTGGCTTTTGTGATCCTGTAACATTACATCACATGGTTTAATCTTTTAATGCTAAAACATATGCTATGTCGAAATATATGCAAGAAAAACGCGCTTGGCGCGATTTGAAAATAGTACAGAGCAAGTTCATTTACTTAAAATGCTAAGGACACAACTAACTATAAAAAATACAACTTAAATTGTCGAATCTACATCTCAAGATATAGAAACTAATGTAATGCCTTATTCAACTGCGGCTTTGACACAAATAACTATAAACACCACAACTTAAAGAGTTGAATCTTCATCAGAGGACACAACAAATTATAAAAAACACAACTAACTACTGAATACTGTTTAGCCACACATTAAGCACACATTTTTGGGACATATGAACTCAAATATTAGAGGGCACATGCTTCTTCTCGGATAATAACTCTATTATTACAGAAAAACATCCTAAAAACCTAACAAAAAAAGGGACACAGAAATCAATTACAGAACAAAAACAGATCAATTACCTGAGGCGCTTTTTGGATTTGTGCTTTTTGCTTGTTCAGCAGCCTCCAGGCTTGGGATTTGTGCTTTGGGCTGTCGCCCACCTCTACCTGTGCCTCGGCCGCGGCTGCCAGATCCTCTAGACGCCATAGAACTGCAGGTGCGGATAATATGAGACTGGGGTTTTGGTTTAAACTTATATGTATGCGTTCATAATCTAGGCCGTCAGATTTACAACCGTAAATTCAAATTCGCGTCCTTTTAAATTTATACCGCCTTAATTAACCGCCCGTCCCGCTCATTTACAAATTTAAATTGTGTTTTTCTTATTAGTGCAATTTCAAGATAACAATTAATTATTAATTTCAAGAAACGCATATGTGGCAATCTACTACCACCTAATCGGCCACCTACTATCAGAGCGCCCAAGATCATTCCTACTATCAGAGCGCCCAAGAACAATCGACTATCAGAGCGCCCAAGATCCATCTACAACGCCTTCAATCCCATTCGATGTCTGCTGAACTATGGTGAGTGTGATTCCATTCCGAATGCATTCTCTTGTTCTCTATTTTTCGTCCTCTATTTTTTCCAATGCATCCTGGTTCTTTATCAGTGTCGGAGAAGAATGCTATCTTTTAACAGCAAACTTGAAGCGCCGAGTAGGCTTATGTAAAATCGAAGATCTGAATCCAAGTTCTATGTGTCATGGTGTTCCTCTTGGAAACAGTTTCTGTAAGATTTCCATTATAAACTGCAATTATGAAGATGAGGCTCTTCCAAGAAGACATCCCGGTGGCGATACAATTGGTGAAAGCGTGGGCACATTTGTAGCATGGCCAAAAGAACGTCTGAAAAAGGTATGTATATTTGGATATTCAAAAAAAAATGAATATATCAGAACATCTGCGTGATGTTGTGAATTTTGAATTCTTTGATGCTCTTTAGTCAGTCATATCAACCCCATGAAACTACACATTAATGAAAATATGTAGTTTCTTGGGGTTGGTCATACTGGCTGGAGGGCATCAAAGGATTCAATGTTTTCGACATTGCATATAAAAAAAACATAATAAACTAATGACATAAAAGTATAGTGCAAAATTTGCCCGGTAGCGAGTTTGTATTCATATTCAAAAAAGTATATGTACATTTCTTCTTACGCAAAAAATGCGGTAGCGAATTCTTTCTATCTCTACAATATGTCACATAGGCCCACTTCATCGGCCCAATACGCCAAAAGTCCCCCTGAACCACTCACGATATGGCGGGATCCTCATCTTCCCTGCGAATGTCGAAGTCTCCAAACCCAGTGTTGTATCGATCCTTGATACTATAAATCAAATCCTCATTACTTATTTGTTGGCATGAGCCTTACTAAGAGCATGAGGAGCCGCATATGTCGAGGAGATGCGATGGAAGTGTTCCCATGGCCCCGTCTGAGGGTGTCTAATGGATTCTCCAACTCTCTTTGAGCGTTTTGAAAAAGCACAATCAAGTAATATCTTGTACTGAGGTCGAGTTGATGGTCGTCGGGGAAGTGTATTTGAACTAGAACCGGCCCGGTGTATTTGAACTAGGAGCGCCCGGTATATATGCATAAGGAAAATCCATGGCACTAGAGCGAGAGAAATTAAGTAATTAGCAAATGATATATTACTCTCCCCATAAAAGCGATTCGAACATACATAATTCAAAAGCGCGCCACGCTTGCGTTTGCTTTTTTTTCCGCGGATCTATTTCACCACGCGCTGGCGCGATTTGTATAGAACCGTATGAAATAGAAAAGCCAAACTAAAAGCAGCGCTGGCGCTTTGATTAACCTAGTGGAAAATCGGAACCCAAAATCGCCATTCTAACATATTATTCTACGGAATGCATAATGAGAATCGAGAATCGAAGAACGAGAATTCAAAATATGAAGCCAGTGAATATGAAGGCAGTAGAATAGAATAGAATAGAATGAAGGCAGATAGAGCAGATATATAATAATAATACTCCTTGTTTAGTTCATTATTTAGTTCATTGTTTTAGTTAATTATTTAGAGCAGATACAGGAAGAGATAGTGAAATAGAATAAGAAGCGAATCTGACAAAATCATATAAGCAAGATCATAGAAGCGAGATAGATCATAGAGCAAGATCATATAGGCAAGATCATAGAGGAAGATCATAGAGCAAGATCATATAAACAATAGAACATGTTTATAAGCAATAGATCTGTATATGAAGGTGCTAGGGCAGTTTAGGTAAGTAAAGAACTGATTAGGCAGTTTAGGTTTAGGACTGATGCATGTAAAAGTCTAAGACAGAAAGCACACCCCTTGATTAACTACTTTAAGTAAAGAACAGGAAATACTAACCTATTTGTGTTACGTACTGAGATTTGAGCCTTTGCCTTTGAGCGAAACCAAAATTCGAAAACAAAAGTTGATTTGAGCGAGAATAGCGGATGCTTTGGTAGAAGCGAGAACCTTTAACACAAAACCAAAAACCGGAAAACTTTGTTATTCCAAGCGAAGCCAAAAAAAGGAGAGATTGTAGAGAGCTAAAACCTTTAGCCAAATGCTTTGTAGAAACCTTGGCCGAAAACCCAAAAGCGTAAGCTTGGATAAAAGCGGATAAAAGCTCGAAAAGCGGCTTAAAAGCGGATAAAAGCTCGGAAGCAGATTGAAGGCCGAGAAAGATAGATTGACGATTCCTTAGGTCATGCAAGTGAGATAGATTGATGCCGAAGCGGATAGAAGCCCGAAAGCCGAGAAGATAGATTGAAGGTAGATTGATGATTGAGAATAGAAAGCCGAGAAAGCCGAGAAAGATCAAGCCGAAATTGGAAGCGAAGCGCTGGAATGCGAAATGGAGGCGAAGCGCTAATGTTCGAAAAGTGTGAGAGAAAAGTTTGAAAAGGAATGCTAACTTGAAAAATAATAACTGCTTTTAAAATTTAACCAGCAGCCATTATAACTTCCGCGAAAATTTATTACAAGGGTTAATTGTTTTAAGGACAATTGTTTTAATGGTTAATTGTTTTAAGGACAATTGTTTTAAGGGTTATTAAGTTTAAAAGTTTAAAAGTTATAAGTTATAAGTTTATAAAATAGTTTTAAGTTAATAGTTAAGTTATAAGTTTAAAAGTTCATGAATTAGACTTCTAACCTTAAAACTTTTAACCTACAATAACTTACCAACCTTAAATTTTTTAACCTATAATAAACTTCTTAACCTTAAAACTGCAAACCTATAATAACCTTAAAAGTTTTTTCTAAGGTTATTATAGGATACAAGTTTGAAGGTTATAAGTAGAGGGTTGAGGAAAATAACTTGGGGAATCCCATTTATATAAATAGAATGATCAAATAGAATAAGACATATGAGGCTTTCATTTATGAACATGTTAGTTAGAGGTTATTTGGATATGCTAATTTACTATATGTTTTTATGCATTCTAGGTCAATGGCATGCAAAATGCTAAAAAAAAAGCCCCCAATGATGCTGATCAAGGCAAAGAGAAATCCCCAACTAATGAACATGATGTCCAAGGAAAGGAAAATACCTCAAATGATGTTGATGATGGCAAAGGAAAGGAAAAGACTCCAAATGATGTTGATGATGGCAAAGGAAAGGAAAAGACCCCAAATGAAAAGGATGATGCCAAAGGAAAGGAAATTGTACTTTATACTTCGGGTCGATTGGAAAAACAAAAGGTCAAGATCCCGCATGCATGCATGCAAATGAGAGGCGATGGGAGAAGGGATTATTGTTCTAGCGAGATCCTATCAATGCAAAGTGAATGATGAAAGATTGGGGGGGACAGGTTAGGTGTGGCAATCTCAAAATTATATGACAATTGGAAGGAAAAGGGTTCAGGCAAACAAGAATGCCTAGCTTGTGTGAAGCAACTAGAGGTTCCAACTATTGTTGCATGGCCTAGGGGCAGTATTCAACTGGAGGGGAACTACACGTTTCCTATAGATGTAGAACCATTGTCAATAATGTTCACATAGTGTAGCAAGAGGCCACTTCCAACTTTCAAACATTATCCCACCAAAAGATGCAAGTCGATTATGATTGTTCTCTCACGAAGCTATGATGAAGGTTAGAGGAGGTGAATGTTGTTGGGCTTCTTGTGTTAGAATGTTCACAATAGAGGAGTTGGTGGGAGCAAGAGCTACATATCAGGAACATAAGTGTGATAGCAGGTCGGAATTTCATGTACACCATATTTGGCTATGCAATTCAGGATGAAAGATCAAAGAAGAAAAGATTCCCATTGAATGGAAAGTGGATATGTTCAAAAGCATGGATGGCTATACATGGAATTCCAACCTCTTCTTGGCACAACTGGCAAAAGAGACATGAAAATGGTAGTAAAATTGCATTGCATGGGAACACTTGCCTGGTAAGGCCTACCTCAAGAACTATAGCTGCAAAGGAAATATTTGAAAGATATGTGGATTTCAATGCAGAAAACATGCCACATAAGAGTAAGAAGGATGAGCAGGGGTAGAGTTATTGTTGAAAAGAGATTGCCATCCCATTGTACCCGAGGAAGAGCATATTAGAGGAAATAAATGCATTGCCGGGGAACTTGGGTGGCCTCTATATCCCAACCAGGTTTTAGTAGGCTATGGAATAAGCATTTCAAGCATGTGACCATAGCAACTTCAAACAACTTTGCCAAGTGCAATTTATGTGCTAAGCTGAAGGAGACACTAGATAAGACTGTGCAACCAAGTCTAAGGGCAAAGATAAGAGAACATATGAAGGACCATATGATGAGATCAACTATCATGTCGATCAACTTATTGGATGTGGAGGACCTTATACGCAATGGAACCTAATAACTATCTATGTATTATACATGATAAAATGGACCAATGAAGACTTGTCTTCCACAATTCAAGTACATTCCTAAGTCATGTGGAAGATCATACCCTTTTGCTGATTTCAATGATTTGGGGTAATATTGCATGGGCAGCGATCTCGGACCTATTATGGTTAGAGTTGTGGAGTGATGGTCAGATTTTCACATTGGGAGTATCATGAGGTGTTTAAGAAACTATGAGAAGGGTTACAATGGTCACCTACTGGGATCCTCTGACTAGCCGGGCACTACATAGTGCATTGTTGGATGGAACCCTAATAGTATTGAAAAGTTTAGCAAGGCAAGATTTAGGAGGAATGGACCTAATGAACATGTTGGAGCTTCAACATCTCGTGCTAAACCTCAAGATCTGCCGAAAAGCTCCTCTTGCAACTAGATAATTATGCTGGTCAAAATAAGAACGGTGGATGTTTTCTTTCCTATCCTACTTAAACATTTGTGGGTATTTTTTTGAAAGAGTCAATTTGGGGTTCCTAATGCCCGGACATACTCATGAGGATGTGGATGCATTGTTTGGAAAATATAGTCATGTATTGAGACAGTGACAGGTTACCAACTTTCCCGGGCTATTGGAAATATTTCATGGATGTACAAATCCATCTCCTATAGGATTCATCATAGAAGAAGTGCCTGATTGGAAGAGTTTTGTGGATGGTTATGCTCTCGACATGGAAGGTCATTCTAGACCTCTTCAATTCACTTTTTGGGTGAGAGAAGGATTCCAATCATGCAATGGAAAATGAGACCTTCAGAGGAGAAGTGGAGAGGTGGGGCAGAAATTTGGCACGAGGGGATGCAAATGGCAAGCCTATGATACCTCTGGTCAACCAAAAGCTCTAAACCCAACCGAAGAAGTCAAGCAATTGGGATTGACTAAGGATGGCATCAATGACTACATCAAGCATTGGCAAACTAATTCAGATGAGACTAATGGGTGCATTGATAGATTATTGGAAGAAGGTGATCAACTTGTTGGATGAGGTAGACACATCCTCGGAAGAGCTGAAAGAAGGGTGGTTCCCTAAAAGTAAGTGGAAAACATTAGCTGGTGCCGGCCGAAGATGATGGTACCGTTAGTAGCATTGTGAAGGCATATGCTCCTCCTCAACTGATAAACACTATGTTGGTCCTAAGAAGGATAGGCCAAAATATTTAGGCATGGATTGTTATGAACCTTCTAACGACGTGGAGTGCCACCAATTTGTAGTAGTAAAACCAAAGAGATCTAGAGACCTATCCAGTGTGGTTGGGATACACTATCTCGGATATTTGCAAAGAAGAAGGTGATGTTAACTTCAATAAGGTGCGCGTGGAATGGTGGTGTCCAGTACATCAGTTGAGTAATGTCACCGATAAAGAAAGATATTCAGATTGTTGGACAAAGAGGTGGAGGAGAAATCCAAGTGATCCTGATCTTTGGCTAGACATTGAAACCGTATTGTACTCGTGGACTCCAAAAACTATTCCTAGTAAAACAGCGAGAGTTACAATACCTCAGGATGTAAGGAATAAGGTTCTCATATCCTTGGGGATGCTAGTGGAAAAATGAAAAACGGTTACTATGTATCTTTTCTAAAGTTAATAAAAGTTGTGTACTACTTGAGTTCCATGATATATGATTTTGTAATTTGAAGTTAAGGTGTGAATTTATATTCCCGTGTGTGATTATATGTTAACGTCTATTCTAGTCTAAGGGCAACAAAGTTACTAAAAAGTGAATTTAGCAAAGTTACTAAAAAAGTGCAATATAAAATTTATCCCAAAATTAAGACATAATCCCAATTTAATTGAATGATGGTTTTATAGAATATAGTACAATTGTTCATGTTTCTTTCAAAACTTCACAGAATTTTGCTATCTGAAATCAGAGGTCACTGATCTTGATCACCATAATACTTCCCGTCCATAGCCCTCATGATCGCACTGCTCTCCAGATCAACCTGCTTGAGGTTCGGATCGATCCTAATCACATCGACCACAAGAATGGAAAACAGGGATTCCGCAAACACCGGAGCGAGATTGTAAGACAACCACTTATCTGTTTCATGCTCTTCTGGTCGATAACTCTTTGCAATGATTGTATTGTCCAAGTTATGATAGCACTTGTAGGCGGAGTCGTCTATGATCAGCGTGTTGTGTTTGTTAAAATCCTGGTATGCTTCATAAACTTTTTCCAGCCTTTTCACCATCATAGGCTTCCCCTTCGTGATGGCCGAATCGAGGTCTGACACATGCTCGATCCTTTCGTTTCTCCAAACAAACTTCACTTCAAAACGGGCAGGCTGAGTACACCAAGGACATTGACAACATTTTTCTTTGCCATACAAGACCAAATGGCCACTTCAAATCCCCGTTCCAAACTCCTCCATGTCATCCTCATTAAGCGCGACCTTTTCCTTATAGTAGGGTAAAAGCATGAAAGGGTGTACGTACATTGTACTGAATTGATGTACAAATATGGATACTTTTCACGTACATTTTGATTATTTTTTATTTGTATAAACATACAGTTTTCGATTTTATGTACTTTGCATATACATTTAAGCTAAATTTCGGATATGTTTTGGCTATGCATGTACTTTTTGGGTACTTTGGGTGATTTGTGTAATATAGCCACATGTACCAAAAGGGATACATTTATAGACACCCTTTCATGCTTTTACCCAGTAATCAAAATCATGGCATGCGTTGGATGCAACATTGCAGAATTCTGTGATGATTTCTTCCAACGCATGTCGTCTCTTCAGGACTGTGGCATAATCCTTTGCGTCCTGCATTTTTGAACTCCTGGTCTTCCTTAGCAAGATTGTCCCATCTAGGGTTTTGCCCTGTAGGTCAAGCATTTCTTTGTCCGTGAGGCCCTGTATCCTTTTCATGAACTGCTTGTCAAACAACTTTGGGTCTGGCCTTGTTGCCAATTCTCCATTGCTATCCTTAAGCTTCCCTCTTGGCCAGAGAGCCCAGATCTCAGTCCATTTTACCCAGACCCCTCATTGCACAGAATGAGGTCATATTGGTCATATAGGGATTCTCTGCCCTTTCTTGGTGTTCTCTTCTTTTTCTCATGTTTATCATCCCCCTCATCATCTTCCTGGCCTTCCAGAAAAATATATCTGCACAGTTTCTCGAAGATCTTCCACTTGTCTGAGGGAGCCCTGTTTCTTTTAGGCCGCTGAGGACAACCCAGTGCCTTCTACTGTTGCCGAGCATGTATAATTTGGTCAAACGGGCTGCAATGAATAAATGGAACTATGTCAGAACAGTATTTTTAATAATCCATGGGAAGAGAACAGTAAATTTAAAATTCTGGGTATTCTCGACTCGCGAGTCGAGAATACCTAGAGGAAGACAAAAAATAGAGGGTGCGGGGGCTTTCTGGACTCGCGAGTCGAGAATGTTCCCAACTGCTAGGAGGCCTCTGCATAGCAATAAATTAAACATTTTGGGTATTCTCGACTCGCGAGTCGAGAATACCCAGAGGAAGACAAAAGACAGAGGGTGCGGGGGCTTTCTTGACCCGCGAGTCGAGAAAGTCCCCAATTGCAAGGAGGCCTCTGCATAGTAGTAAATTTAAAATTCTGCGTATTCTCGACTCGTGAGTTAAGAATACTCAGAGGAAGACAAAAAACAGAGGGTGCGGGGGCTTTCTCGACTTGCGACACGAGTCGAGAAAGTCCCCAATTGCAACGAGGCCTCTGCATAGCAGTAGATTTAAAATTCTGCGTATTCTCGACTCGCGAATCGAGAATTCTCAGAGAAAGACAAAAAACAGAGGGTGTGGAAACTTTCTCGACTCGCGCGAGTCGAGAAAGTCCCCAATTGCAAGGAGCCTTCTTCATAGAAGTAAATTAAACATTCTGGGTATTTTTGAGAGGGTGCGGCGGCTTTCTCGACTCGCGAGTCGAGAATCGCCCTGGTGCAGGCTGAATAAAATACCTTATGTAGCTGGCACTTGCTGCTATTGTATTTTGACAATGGCTAATGCTGGCAAGCTCGGTGGGTGGTGTATCCGCTGAGTGAACTCTGCACTCCCATTTGGAATACCGATTCTTAATTCTCTGTGGGACCTCCTTTTTTGTCTTCAACACTTGTGCTGCCCTTACGGAATACTGACCATCCACAACCAGAACCTCACATCTTTGCCCTTCAAGTCTTCTCAGTGCTCCACCTCAACAACTCATCTGTAGCTCTACTGAATGGTATAACGTTCGCAGATGACACACCATGAGGTTCAAAATCTCTAGCATGTGAGCTGGATTAAATCCCCTGTGGTTGAAGAGGACCGCATCACCAGTGCAAACCTTCAACCGTCTTTTGTCCAATAGCAACCTGTGGCCAATCCCCATTGGATAAAACTGAGCCAGACACTCCATCTTTTGGGCCCCCCTCTACGACTTCTTTATTTGGTCTCTGGATCCAAGGACTGGGAGTCTACCATTTTGTCATCTTCCACATCAGAATCCTCTAGAGTGCTTTCAATTTCCCCACTTGCACTTTTCTCTGGGCATTTCTCCCTCTCAACAACATCCTTCGTAATTGTTGAGTGCTTTAAACTCTTAAACACGTTGGATGTGAACATCCCTATTTTAAAGAGCTTCTCCGGTTGTATGAGAGTTGTTTTGGCAGGATGCAGCCCGGCCAGACCAAGCATTCACCAAGTGGTATCGGGTCGGCGGGGTTGCCCCCCTCCGCCAACACTTTTGGCCTCTACATTGATCAGTTAGAGCCCGGCTTACTGAGCATGGGGGATGGCATCGACTTTTGCACCAGGTCATCCGCCCCACTCATCTATATGCGGACGATGTTGGCTGCTGGCCCACACCCGAAGCTATGCGATCTCACGGATGCCCTAGACACATTTTGTCGCTCTGAGACATCTTGGCGTCAATCTGGCCAAGACCGGGGTGGTTCTCATATCCTCTTTCGTCACCCCATGCCTCCCGCACTCACATATCGGGGGGCACGTGGGCGCCACGCCCACCTACAAGTACCTAGGGGTGGAGTTCCCCCCCCTCGCTCTGGCGGGAGGCGTCTATATCTTGCTTGGTGACAGCAGGCTGGAAAGCGCTTTATGCCATGCGAGAACGATCACCGTGCGAGGCCGAGCTATATGATTGGGGCCATCGGTCACATCTCCGCACCGGTCGGCCTGTCCTTCGCCTGCACGGGTCGAGTTTGGGGCCCGGGTCGTCTCTTTGGCGACACGGAATGACTTGGGCAGGTGCAGAAGGCATTTTTGGCACCTGCACTTGGGGTGAAACCTTCAGTCCCCTATCAGATTCTGCTGCAGGAAACTGGATTCTTGCCGCTTCAGCGGCAGCCCTTGATAGACACATCGTCTATTTTCAGAAAGTGGTTACTATGGGTGATGCTCGGCTCCCGCACCTGGCTTACACCGTGGGCCATGAGTCCGCTTAGGGCTTTGTTGGAAATAGAGATGGAGGGGTAAGAGAGATGGGCGATGATGGAACGCGGTCGTGAGCACGTGATGCGCATACCGGCGCAACGGGCCGATCGTGGCGACTGCGGGGAGTACCTAGATGCTTGTTTCCTTGGCAAGCTCGGGACCCCATTGCTCTAGAGCAGGTCAAAATGGCCCATTACAAGGAGCACATCAACCCGTGTTAGCCAGGGGCCCACAGCTCTACTGCGTTCCCGGCTGCCCGAAAAAGCGGACTCATTGCCTCCATTCGCACGAGGTGCCCACCATCTTCGCGATCGAGGCGGGCAGGTGGATTGGGGAGCCCCGCGGGGCAGCTCTGTCGGTCTTTGTCAAGCGGGTGCCATTGAGGATGAGTCTCACACTTTCCGAGTTGCCCGGTGTTCGGTCGGATCCGGGCCGACACGCTCCCGCGAATACGGCGGCGGACGTGCCCTTGCATTTGCTGATGAACACACCGTCGATGCGTGCCACGGGGTCATACATCCGGGAGGTGCGGACTGCGAGGTCACATTTGCCCCGTCGCGCTGTCCGTGACTAGGCACTACTGGGGGTGGTGCATGATTTGTATATATTGGGATGTTTCGCATTTTATATGATTAGCACGGTTTGTCGGCCGGGCTGATTTGCCACGGTTTTTCCTCGAAAACCCTTTGGTGAGGGGGTTTTAATCCGGCGGTAATCCGCTTGCTGCGTTTTTGTATTGGGTCCCATAGACCGATTGGTCTCCGTGGACGATAAAAGTACCTTCCTTCCTTCCTTCCTTCCTCACCCTGGAAATCTCCATTCCGAGCTCCCTTGAAGTAAGCGTTCCAGCCTCCTTCATCCTTTCCAAATCCTCCCAGCCCAAGTTCTAACAATTTACAGGTGCCGGCCTTTTGTCAGTCCCCTTGGCCTTGCTCACCCGGGGGGTTCACCTAGATTATGGGGTATGAAACATGTGAGTGCACCAAATGGGTTTTTTTATTGCCTCTCTGGTACCGTATACATAAGAAAAATATAAGGTTTTTATAGTTTGAGTATCGTATAGATACCAAAGGGAGTGTGGTGGCGCCAATGTTCGATTCGTATTCATACTATAAGGGTCCATCATTTTTAGTGAGCTTCTACTATTGAGGATTCTGTGATAATATGATATGACTATGATTATCATTATATCATTAAACACACTTTGATGTGTGGGACACATCGGTTGCTCCTTTCCATCTAGGCCGTCGATTTCAGGGGTTAAATCTCGGCCATATATTTAGATGTGTGTACATGCATGGGCATGCATAGGGCCATGCACCCCATCTGTGAACCGTCAGATCAAAGCGGAAGACGAAATCATAGCCTTTGATTTTTGTAAGCAAGGAAGGTTTCTTAAAGCTGATTTGGTGTAGTAGATGTTAGCCGTTAGATCAAAAGGTTAGGATAAATCCTAGCCATTAAGCTTTTATATTAAATTATATTTTGTCTTTTAAATGAGGTGAGGTGGCATCCTCATTAATAAAAATGTAGTGAGGTGGCAAAGCATTTATTGGATGGACCTTCTAGGAAGCTTCCTTTTTCTTAATCGCATTCAAAGGCCCGTAACTTGCACTAGAGGGGTCGGATTAAGGTGGGGCCTATGCCCTTGGATTCCTCTCGTCGAGAGCTTTCCAATGAGTGATGCTTTGGCACCGTTCCTTCATAGTTGGAGCCAACTTGATCGGATCCTAAGAATATTCTTATCTTAGAACCTTAATGGAATCTTTGGTATGTTACGAGAATCTAGGGGAATCTTCCTGGGATCTTTGAGAATCTAGAGGAATCTCAATAGAATCTTAAAGAATCTATAGGGATCACAAGAGAATCTTTGCGAATCTAGTGGAATCCAATGGAATCTTCATAAATCTTAATGAAATCTATGGCACACTAAGAGAATCTAGGGTAATCTTCCTGGGATCTTTGAGGATCTATTGGAACCTCATTAGAATCTTTAGAAATCTATAGGAATCACAAGAGAATCTTTTGAACCTAGAGGAATCCAGTGGAATCTTCATAAATCTTTGAGAATCTAGGGGAATCTTGATGGAATCTTAGAGAATCTAGGGGAATCTTGTAGGATTAGAGAATCTAGGAGACTCTACATAGAATCATCTATGGGAATCTTGGGAGATCTAGAGGAATCTATGGAATCTTCATAAAATTTCTGAGAATCTAGGGAATCTTAGAGAATCTAAAGGAATCTTCTTAGAATTTTACGAAATCTATGGTAATTTAAAAGAATCTGGTGATTTGGTGTAGCAGATGTTAGCCGTTAGATCAAAAGGCTAAATCCTAGCCATTAAGTTTTTATATTAAATTATATTTTGTCTTTTAAATGAGGTGGGGTGGCATCCTCATTAATAAAAATGTAGTGAGGTGGCAAAGCATTTATTAGATGGACTTTCTAGAAAGCTTCATTTTTCTTAATCGCATTCAAAGGCCCGTAACTTGCACTAGAGGGGTCGGATTAAGGTTAGGCCCAGCCGTTGGATTCCTCTCGTCGAGAGTTTTCCAGTGAGTGGTGCTTTGACACCATTCCGGCATAGTTGGAGCCAACTTGATCGGATCCTATGAATATTCTTATCTTAGAACCTTAATGGAATCTATGGTATGTTAAGAGAATCTAGGGGAATCTTCCTGTGATCTTTGAGAATTTAGAGGAATCTCAATAGAATCTTAAAGAATCTATAGGAATCACAAGAGAATCTTTGCGAATCTAGTGGAATCCAATGGAATCGTTATAAATCTTAACGAAATCTACGGTACACTAAGAGAATCTAGGGGAATCTTCCTGGGATCTTTGAGGATCTATTGGAACCTCATTAGAATCTTTAGGAATCTATAGGAATCACAAGAGAATCTTTGTGAACCTAGAGGAATCCAGTGGAATCTTCATACACCTTTGAGAATCTAGGGGAATCTTGATGGAATCTTAGAGAATCTAGGGGAATCTTCATACATTAGAGATTCTAGGAGAATCTACATAGAATCTTGGGGAATCTATGGGAATCTTGGGAGATCTAGAGGAATCTATGGAATCTTCATAAAATTTCAGAGAATCTAGGGAATCTTAGATAATGTAAAGGAATCTTCTTAGAATTTTACAAAATCTATAGTAATTTAAAAGAATCTAGAGAAATCTTGATGGAATCTTGATGGAATCTTGAGGAATCAAGAGGAATCTCAATATAGCCTTAGGAAATCTAGTGGAATCTCAAAAGGATCTTTGAGAATCTAGGGGAATCTTCATAGGGTCTTAGAGAATCTAGAAGAATCAACATAGAATCTTGGGGGATCTATGGGATTCTTGAGAGAATCTTTGAGAATCTAGGGGTGTCCTCATAAGATGTAAGGGAAGCGAAGAGAATCTAGATAGAATACTTGAGAATCTAGCGAAATCTTGATAGGATCTTAGAGAATCTAGGAGAATCTTTATAGAATCTTGAGGAATCATGTGAATCTTGAGAGAATCTTTGGGAATCTAGGGGAATCTTAATGGAAACTTTGAGAATCTAGGGGAATCTTGATGGAATCTTGGAGAACTTAAGGGAATCTTCATAGGATCTTAGAGAGTCCAGAAGAATCTACATATATTCTTGGGGAATCTATGAGAATCTTGAGAGAATCTAGAGGAATCTTGGAGAATCTAAGGGAATAATGTAGGAGAATCTACATAAAATCCTGGGGAATTTAGAGGAATCTTTTATGATCTAGGGGAATCTCGATAGAATCCTGGAGAATCTTGAGGACTTTCATATGATCTAAGGGAATCTAGGAGAATATACATAGAATCTTGAGAAATGTAGAAGAATCTTAGGATAATCTTTGAATGTAGAATTTTAAGAATCTACGAGAATCTTTCACACTGTATGTATTTTGCAGGGTGAATCTTGGAATCTTAATGGAATCTATGGTACTTTAATTGAATCTAGGGGAATCTCTCTAGAATCCTTGAGAATCTAAAGGAATCTCAAGACAAGATTGGAATCTGGAGAAATCATAAGAGAATCTTTGCGAATATAGAGGAATCCAAGGGAATCTTCATAAAACCTTTGAGTCATATGATTGCCCCAAGTCCCAAGCGTTTTTGCCAGTTTTACCTCGCATAGAGCATTTCTCATCAATTAAAACATTTTCCGTAACTGATGGATTACTTGGCAAAGGTCTTATACCATTCCATGCAAACAAAACATCATCTCGGCGGACCTAAAAATACAATTAAAATAGGAGCAGGTAAATATAATTGAACGCACCAGATGAGACAGCATCCTTCACTATTATTTCATGCTTGTAAACTACGGAATGGCAATTATAGCTCACGATTCAACATGGATATAAAAAAAAGGAAGCATATATAGGCTACGTTGGATCGACGAATCCTGCTTGGACCAATAGATTTGGCAAAAGCTGGCTAGCAAAATACCTCAAGAACAAAAACTTCAGATAAAATACCTGTGACGCTCCAAAATCTGGCTGCCTCTACCTTACTTGCTCCCGTATTTACCAACTTCTATCTTCTGTTACCTTACCAACCCTGTGAAGACAAGAAAACCAAGACTTGCAGAGCGCCATAGAAAACTTTGGATCACCACAGATCTTGTAAAAGAGAAGAGTGTAACGGGCCAGGGCAAGAATCCTTATTTCTGTCTAGTTAAATTCTTGGCCCGCTAATTTGTGGTACACTGCATCCACAATATCTGCAATCTTTTTACCCAATCCTTCTTTAGAGTAGATGAGATTCCAAGCAGCTTTAGCTGCTCTTTCAAGAACTGGTCCTCTGTAAAGTAGCAGAGCCAACTATCAAATTTTAACTTAGCCTCAAGTTACCCTGCTATCTATCTATCTAGATAGAAACTTTCATACTCAAGCTCCCATCTCAGTGCCTTAAGGTCTCTTTTAGTACGGGTCTCAGCACCAGGGCAGCTAAGAGCCAGACTTTGTTCTACTAAAGACTGTGTGCATCTTTTCAGTTCTTCCTGCAATACCATCATAAAGCAACCACATAATTCAGACATTATATCCAATTTCCAATCATCTTCTTCAACTATAGATCAAAATCAACAATCTCTAGGAAGAAAACCCCCAACTTTTGCAAATATAACCAAAGCAAGCCACATTCTTTCAACTCTGCAAATAACTTCACGACGCACTCACCGCCCTATTCCATACATCTCTGGCATGGTTTATGAAATTATTTTTCATCTCCATTTCCGCTTAGCTGAGCCATAAAGTGTGGTTTGTGTAGTCAATCTTCAAAGCTCTCTCCCAAACCGAACAAGCCCTAGCAAAATCTTTCTGAGTTTCTTCTCAATGAGCATACCTAACCCAAACGGTAACATTCCAATCCAACTTACCCGTCTTATGAGATCCTCGAACTCCTTCCTCCGGAGAAGATGATGCTCAGAAAGCTCAGCATAGTCAATGATCTTCTGTTGAGGAGGACGTTTGAGAGAGGGATTTGATGCTGTCGAGGCACAAGGCCAGGAACACTTCCCCAAGATATCCCGGCGCAAATTCTGACTTGGAATTTCCATGAATTTCTGAAGCCATAGATGAAATTAAACGACGGAAACAGCAGCCACCTGCACAAAAGTCTCACCTAGCAGCAACGTGGACACTCTAGAATTGCTTCAAAGTGTCCACTTGCGTTTGTGCAAACGTGCGAAAAATAAAATACTTACATCCGGCCGATAATTTGCAATAGCCTACAAGAACAGTGGCCTTGGCGCAGCATTCTCCTTTGGTGGCAGATGATGAACAAGCTGTTTGTATATCAAAATGAAATCATCTTCATAACTCCAGATTGCAGGTCAAAAGTGGCTTGGATCATACTTCATCACTGGAGTTCCCCAAATCTTGCTTATCCTCTCGTTATAAACCAGGTTTCATTCTTCCCATCAGACTCTAGACAAGTCTACATCTTTTACTTCATATAACTCACCAGCACCCCTGATTGCAAACCTAGAGCAAAGGTAAAAGCAGAGCCTCTTTTGTACACCTTTAGGTGTACTAATGCAATAATCTAGGTCAGCAAGAAGATCCTTCTCTGAGTTATAAGGGACTGTAAGTGCGTTCTTGCATGAAACTCCAACATCAGCCTTCCTAGATTGATCGGATGCAGCAACAAATGCCAACCTAGCTCTAACAAACAAAGGATCCCTCATGATATTAAATCCCTCTACTCTAACACCAGTGGTGGCCATTTTTTATTCCTGTCACTTATGAACAATCCTACCATTCGCTTTCAAAAGACAATTTAAACTGCAGGACATATAAACTATGCATAAATTTCAATAGAAAATAAAACAAAACAAAAGCATAAGTTAACAATGATTTACTTGCCAGAAGGAAAGAGCGATCTGTCTTTCTTCCTCGCCTGGCACAGGAACCTAACCACCATCTCATTCAGTTCTAAATGTGGTATTTCTTCAATCGGTATAGATGGGTGAACAGTAATCTTAGGATCATCCTTCACAAAAGATCTCCATGCATGGAACTTCCTCCTCGCCCAATTGGTTTGCTTCTGTGACCTGTCTTTCCCACCCTTATCCACTTCCCCCAACATCTGCTCATCTAAGTCAGCGAACTCTTTCGACCTTCCTTTCCCGTCAACTGGGGGCTCAATAAACTTCTGATAAAACCAGGGCTCACTCTGCAAATCCTTCAACAAATTCTCCACCTCTGAAGCGTTGGTGCTCTGAATTAACTTTTCCGCAGCAACCATCTCGTCCTCAAGCAATGTTCATCTCAAGCCCCAAATCCAAGGAAAAAGAAGGACTGATACTTACAGCAGCATAAGCAAGGGCTAGTCCAAAATAATAACAAATTAACAAGCACCTTGCTTCCTCCATTGCCATTAACTCATGTTATAACAAATTAAATGTATTAATCTACTGCATGCAAAAGCTTACAAAACATACATGTATTAAACATAAATGTATTAATCTACATGCATGCAAAAATATACAAAACTTACCTTATAGAAATGCATATTACTGTAGCTCCAAAAACTAAGAAACCTCCAGCTTAAACTTTAGACCACAAGGATCCATAACAGAATGAACAACTGCAACCTGATAACCACTGCACCCCTGCAACAGAGCCAGAAACTCGAGGAGTGAAGCAAGAAAGTCGATGAATGAAGCAAGAGACTCGAGGAATGAAGCCAGAAAGTCGAGGATCAAACTAATACTTCAGGATCACCTACAAGAAAGATAAACATTTGTTAGAAACAAGCAAACATGAAGGCAAGAACATAAACGAGGCAACCATGGTCGAAAACTTGCCTGCAACAAACAAAACAGGCCTTGACCTTCAAACAAAAGCTCCCTAACGCGAAAAAACTCGATGCAAGGCAAGCGCCAGATACAACTAGCTCCAAAAACTCGTTCAATCATGAAGCGCCTCAACGGAATGACGTAACGGCATCGCCAAAGCTCTGGAGCTCTGCCATAGCCGAGCAAGAAAGAAGGTTAAAAAAAAAAGGGTGCCGGGTAAAAAAAAAATTAATGTTTTGCCAGGTGGCCAGAATTTTGGCTCCGTAGTAGGTTTACGTTTAGGAGCTTGTCAGCCGTCGAGGTTTTCGGCTGGAAACCTCTCCGACCGGCAGGTTCCTAGGCACATTAAATGTTGAAAACATCACTTTCTTAATAATTCTCCTTCTTCCATCTTTCCTAGAGACCCTATGTGACATATGATATGAGGACTGGAAGTTTGGTATTACTAAAATTTTGAAGGTTCTTAGATTTGCATCAAATTGTTTTCTCTTCTAACCTCCATTCAAGTTGTTTGCTTCGCTTGCAAAACTTCCAATAAGTAGATGGTTTTTTCGCAGGGAACAACAGAGCTTAGATAATCGATTTTGGCTTTGGTTTTTTGCTTTTGAAATCACTGTTAACAGGCCAAGTTTATTATTATAGCTTCTAGGTTTGCTCTTGATATTTCTGCTCAGAATTCTCCGAGATGTTCTTGTCAGGATCATATCCAGATTCTACGCTACTGCAACACGATGTAGCACAGACTTCTGCTGCAAATCCGAAGCACTTACAGGGATGGTAAATGGTGTCGCGAGAAATGGGATAAGTTAATGATTCTTTTTCATTTTGGCACAGGGGTGAAAAAAACTGATGAAAAACCCTTGCTGGAATAAATGACTAGAATTTTAAATTAGATACGTCACGAGCAACACTTTGTTATTAGAAAGGTGGAGAAGACAAAGCCGTAAAAATTCTTGTTGAGCAAGAGGTTTTGCCGTGGCCCTAGGGGTTAATAGAGAAAATAGGCATCATGCTATTGGCGGGAAAACTAGCAAGCAACTCATAGTTGAATCTAGGCTCCCTCATGAGAATTTAGAAAATCTTGAAGGTACTAATCCATCTGAGGAGTCTCTGGATAATTATTAGAAGAAGAGATCAGATCTTTTGAACGGGTTAAGATGCTAGATTTTTATGAGAAGAACGTTACTCCGGAGCAAGCCTTGCTTTGTATTATAACCAAATGAAATTATACTTGCGGCAATAAAGAAGAGCGAGTCTGCTCGATTACTATATGCCACATTGAAACTGAAAGGCCGGGTGGATCCGCCCGCATTCTCAATGATATAGAGAGGCACCTTGCTTAAGCCCAAGCCTAGCTCCTCTACCACCTTTGAGGGTGTATTGGATAGCCAAGAGACGGATTGGGTTGTCTTACTTGCAAGAATTGTGCTTGTAAGAATTGTCTTGTAGAGACAATTCTTATTCCATTCAATCCTTGAAAGAATAAAGAGGAAGCTAGACTTCCTAATAGACTAATCCCAGTGATTGTGGGGAGCTCAGGGAGTTCTTAGTGTGGGGGGTAGATCATTTGTCATCCAAAGGTAATCATGTTCCAAATTTACAGGAATCCCCCTTACTTCTAAGACAACCAAACAACCATACTAGTGGCACTTGGCTCTCCTTATTTCGAACTAAAAGAGCCATCCAATCATGTTGCAAATTCACAAGAATCCCCCTTACTTCTAAGACAACCAAACAACCATACTAGTGGCACTTGGCTTCGCCCGCACTAAATTCTTGTACGAATAGGAAAAAGCTTAGCAATATTTTACTTGGCTATCTTGGTTTTCACATTTCTTAGATTTGTTCCAATTGCAAACACAAATATGTCGCTCACACTATCTCCCCCCGATTGGGGTTATTAAATAAATTAGTGGAAACCCTTCCGGGGTTCTATATGGAAACCCTTCCATAGAACCCCGGAAGGGTTTCCACTGAAAGTGAAATTTTTCGGGTGAAGATATTCGCCGCCGTTAATTAATGACCAGATTTAATTCGCACGGCTATTTTAGAAGAGGCTTTTTAGAAAGAATTTCTTTTCTTCTCACCTCTTCTCCGGCTGCAATTGGCGATTCAAGGTTTCACCTCACCGGCAAGGATTCAAGAAGCGTTTCTGAGGCAAGGATTCAAGAAAGTGTTTGTGGCGATTCAGGGGATTCAAAGATGAGTTTCAGTTCAATGATTTAAAAAGTCGAAAGGATATTTTGCGGCCTCATAGCCTTGAAACAACAAAGGCGGCGAAGAGAGTTTTCGGGACTAAAAATGAAGAGCTTGATATGGTTTCTTTTGGTCATCGCTTTGTTTTACAACAAGGAATTAGAAGCCCCAAAGCAGGTAGACCGTCCATGAAGAATCCGGTTTTGAAATCGAAGATATAGACCTTTGTTTCGATGGTTTCATACCGGAGGACTTTTCCTTTTCAACCGCTACACCGACACGGTTTTCATAGGTTAGTCTTTCTTTCATGATCCTCAAATGCTTTTGAATGCTTGCCCCATTCGTTTTTTCATCTTTACCTAATTTATAAAGAAATTGAAGCATAGAGTTGTTATTGTGTTCCACATGCTGCTTAAGTCTTGATTAATAATACAATAAAATGAGGGCCTCGTCGTTTGAGCAAATGACTTAGAGATGTTGGTATTGTAAACTGATTTCTATTGGTATTGCAAAGTGGTGGTCCTCTGGTTAAAAATCAAAAATCATGGAGAGAGTTTGATATGGATGGCAGCAGGCCTAGCATGCGTATGCTTTGAAGGAAAGATTTGCTCATTACTTTATACACGGATGTTTTTGCTATTTTAAAACTATACACATACTGTCATTTTTCAAATGTCCTGGATTATTGGCCAAGTCACTAATCCTTTTATTTCACAAGAATGTCTTTTGGTTTTCTAGATTTTGTAGAATGGATCATTTTCATTGCACGCTTTTCTTGAAATTATTCAATGGTTCAAATGGTTTCCTATACAGGTTGTTTCAATCCATACAAGGTGCCAATTTGAATTCATCACTTGTACCAATGACAAGACCAGTTCTCACAAGTATTGTTCCCTCAGATGGTCCCTTTTGCACATCAGCATTCAATGTAAGCTTCTATGTGCCACAGAAATTTCAGGCTGATCCTCCTGTTCCATTAGCAGAATTAAAATTGACTGTAGAGCGCTGGGACGAGCGGTGCATTGCTGTGAGAAAAATTTCTGGCTTTGCCAGAGATGAAAATGTAGCTCAACAAGCATCATTATTGGCTGCCAGTTTGGACAAGACCCCTTGGGCCAGTTTCTCATCAGGTTCATATGCTATTGCCCAGTATAATTCCCCTTTTGAAATCCTTAAGCGCACTAACGAAGTATGGATAAGTTTGTCAAAGTGTTCCATTGCAAAGGATTCTTTACCTCTAGATCTGATGGACATTGCAAAGGATGCTTTTATCCCCACTCGATTAATGGGACAATGAATCATGTTATTTTTTTTCCAAGGTGGCATGCATGCCCTTAGGAACAATGTCATCATCTGCTCATTGTATAATAACCAATCACTGGTCATATACTTGCATGAGTACTTGCTAGTCTTTCTATTACTTGCATGAACTGTTGAGGACCAAACCAGTTTATTGCCATTTAGGGAAATGTCCAAGCATTCCATCATCGCGCTCCATAACTTTTGAAGGGTTCAAGCATTTTAGATATGATTTCGTGTGGAGATTTTATGGGCAGAAGTATATATAATATCTTAAGGCTAGATTTTTTTTAGCCATGCAATTTAAACCTCTTTTGGTCCACAACCATTGGTGCACCATCGCATGCATAACAAACTCTATCAGAAATGCACATGTTGAATGCGCAATGGATTTTTGATCCCACAAATGTTATTTTTACTTTTATCTTGCATTGATTCCTGAAATATGGTAAGCACCCAAACAAAGTAAATGTTATATGCACCAAAGTGATGGCATCACCATCCTCATGTTGTTTAGAATGTGAAGTCATGGGAAGTCCACATGTTTTGATTACCTAATAGAAAAACCTGACACTAACTACATTGCCATGCTTCATCTATGCTTTACATATAGTTCCACTTTTGCTATGACGCTATTGTATATGTAGGGAGTAAGTGCACTACTTGAGAATGCATGCCTTAATGTGTTATGTTGAATATACGTAAGAAAGCACGCAAAGGCATGTCACCTTCTCTATCTTCTATAGCAATGCCTTTTCTAGGCATTTCCACATTTCAAAGTGTAAACCCTATGGAGTTTCTAACTGCATGTGGAAACCTAACCTATTTTCCTCCTCATCTGGAAACCTAAGCTGTTTTCCTCCTCCTGTGGAAACCCTTACCAATTTCCATCATGCAAGGAAATCGGGAAGGGTTTCCACTCAAAATTTGAATTTTGAGTGACGTGCACTCGATGGACGTGCGCCTTAATGTCGAGCGTCCGTGTGGAAAGGCGTGAGCCATAAAGGCTCACGTGTGTAAATATTTTGAAAAAAAATAATTTTGTGGAAACCCTTCTGGGTTTTAATAGAAACCCTTCCGGCTTTCCAATATGGAAACCCTTCCAGCTTTCCGTGGAAACCCTTCCGGGTTTTAATGGAAACCCTACCGGAAGGGTTTCCATGGAAACCCTTCCGGGTTTTATTGAAAACCGGAAGGGTTTCCATTAAAACCCGGAAGGGTTTCCATGGAAAGCCGGAAGGGTTTCCATTAAAACCCGGAAGGGTTTCGTGGGAGGCCAACCCAAATCGGGCGTACTTAAAACCATCGCAAATATGTAGTATTTGCTAAAGCACATACATATCTTTATGAGTTCACAGCCATCAGGAAACTATACAGCCCTAAATACTGGTGCATATACCCGCTTAAGGCCTCTAATGCTAGTATCATACATAAATTACAAAAACTTAAATATATCTGGAAACTTCTTGAAAGCACGTTGGAGTACAACCGGCATGCATAACTTGAAGACTCCAGTCTCCCTCTCTCTCTCTTATAAAACCATGTTGAAAGCTGTCCCAAAGAAAAGGCAGAGGAATTCATGGAAAATATTGCTTATTAATGGAATTTTATATTAAACACCATCTAGATCACAAAAACCTGTCATATATTTCTTTATAAGTCCAGAAATTGCATCCTTCAATACTTTGGCTGTTGCCCTTTCTGGTTAACCTTCACCATCCTGCAACATAGTAAATTCAGTTGATTAAGGTGCTTAGAGGCCACTGGGAACCTTGGCCCAATTTTATTCCCAAAATTTATTCCCAAGATCTTTCCCAAAATCTTCGCCAAAAGCCTCTGTGATCGTTAAAATATACTTCCTTCCTTCCTTCCTTAAACACAATTGCTGAGAGAACACCGTTCTTCAGGTTTGCTCTAACACCTCTCACTCTATGACGACCTGGAATGGGGAAGCCATACTGAAAAGTGGCTGTAGAGATGAGCAGAGTTCGATCTTGTCTAATTGTAACCAAGATATCTTCGTTTCGAAAGTTTCGAAGCCCTAAATCTCGAAAACAAACAAAAATAAATTTCAAAACAGAAAATAAATAAATGCTCTGTTACTCACCTGGCAAATACATCCTGCATATGTAAGCTTCAGGAGTGTCCCTCCAATCCTCCGTAGGAGCGTCATCAATATACTTAAGAAATAGTAGCCAAGCCCAAAGCCCAGCCAAGATCGAAAGACAAATTACAATTTTGTCGCCAGAAAGCATCTTGTCCTATCTATCTAATTACCTCAGCTTGGATATTATATAGTTGCCCTATAAAATGACTAGCATAGCTCTTGAAAGACCAAATTCTCTTTACCTGGAGCTCAGAAATTAAATCCAAATACTCTTTTCCCTGAGAGCTCAGTTAAAAACGAAAGAGCAAATAGGGAAATGCATATCTTCGGTTTTTAGATCTTTCAAAGATGAAATACTCTTCTTTTCGAGAAGCTTGCAGACATTTTACTTATAGAGAATACGGCCGACGGTAAGAAAACCAGCTGAAGCGCCTCGATCTTGAACTGATGAACCTTCTCTTGTTTGATCCCGTTCTGGCATGCTCAGATCACGAAGCAAACAAGAATAGGCTAAATATAAAGCAACTTGAGCCATAGCCAAGATCTTCGAAGCTCAGCCGGCCTTGTTCACTTTTTTAGCAAAAAGTAATACATGCTGCCGTGCGATAACATCAGCCGTTGGGGTGTCTAAAATTTTTTTGGGACCATTGGATGCTGGCATATGTCACAGCATATGCCATGGGGCGAATTTGCAGCCCTCAAATGCAAGTCAAGATGGGGTCAAAACCCCCATCTTTGACTTACCCCTAACATTCCACGAAACCATTGAATAAATAGAATATTTGAAAATTAGCAGCCTGACCAAACAAGTAGAGCCTGGGGAATCGAACCCCAGATATCCAATGCCCATGCCTTACCTGGCAGAAAATGAGCCCCAGCCGAGAAAATGAGCAGAACACTTGCTCAAGAAGCCACCCAAATTTCGCAGACAAAAAACTTTGAATCGGGTTAGGCGTTTCCTAAGAGCTCCATGGAGAGAAATAGTGATGCAAAGGCGTAAACAAGCAGAGAACCTTGGAATGAGACCAAGAAACAAAGCTTCAAACAAGTCGCTAAGCTTCAAGGAAAACGATGGGAAAACCGCGGCGAAATAATGGCAAAACCACAAGATTTGTTCAAAATGTAACCAAAGAAGACTCATGGGGAGAGCAAGACCTGCGAAACCCCAAAGCTCCATGCATCACCGCATCGGCCGCTCCATGCATCAGCGACTTCCGGACCCAAATCTATGCTTCGCAACCCCTACGCCAAATCTATGCCTTTATACCGCATGCGTAAAACCAAAATATGGAAAACTAAGCTCCATATATGGATATATATCTGGATAAAGACGGCCATGTTCTTGGAGATCTTGCCGGAAACACCCGATGGACGCTGCTATTACTAGTCTGCTTCTTGTGGGAGCGCTGTAGCAAACAAAATAGACTAAAAGCAAGCAACAAAAAAAGAAAAACGACCCGCCATAGCTGCCACAGTTCCTATAGAAGCGCCATAGCCGCCATAACCGCCTGCTGCATCGGCATCCTTTGAGCCTAAATGCCGCAGAAATAAAACCCCAGATTCGATTCTTCTATTTCGAATCCACAGTGCCACCGTCAGCATTTACGGTATTCTTATACGAATACCGTCCAAAACATTTAACAATCTTAGGTTATAAAGATACGGTTTGTGGAGGGCAAACATTATGTGGAAAAACTCAAATAAATGCCTTTTAAAAGCCTTAAACCCGATCAAATTATCTGCGCCCGAATTTGGTTACTCTCCCAAGAATGGAAACCTCCCCTTTTTGGTTACTCTCCCAAGAATGGAAACCTCCCTTTTAAGCTGAGGAGGTTTTCATATAGGAAAATTGGGGAGGTTTCTACTTGGATCAGAATTTTTTGAGCGAAGAGATCCGCTCCTCATAAATGCAAAAAATTGATCCACTCCTCATAAATGCAAAGAATTTATCGTCGATGGCAAAATTAGATTGCCCCTTTCAGATTCGTACAGGAATTTCTATTTAGAGCTTTTCAAGTTCCTTTCCTGTAAGCTGCTCTTGATGCAAAGCGTTGATTCTTGATTCTGAGGACTGAAAACTGGGGTAAGCAAATCGATTTTTGGAGTTTTGCATGTTTTGCTCTTTGGACTACCAATCTTGCAGAATGCGCCTTGCATTTTTATATGCCCAGACTCATCGCCAAAGGCGTGTATCCCTTCAAAAGTAAGTTTTTTCTTCGCATTCATACTTTGGCTGGTCATTTTTTTCTGTTTTAGATCACACCGCTTCCGATTTCAATCCGAAAATTCTGTCTTGTGTCTGCTATGTGGGTCATAAATGTTCTTGCGAATTCGATTCAGTTCTGGAAACTGCTTTAATTCTCTACTAGTAACATTGCCCGGCGTTGCCGGGCTTTAGTAAACATGCTATGTTGGGGTGAGGATATTGTGTTGTATTGTGATTTTTGCGCAAAAGCAATAGACCACCAAATAATATTGATTTACATAAGAAACCTTGTAACAATTAGAATGTTTGTTCAAAAGGAAATTAATTTATTGCAAAGTTGTGATTAAAAGAAGTCATGTCTTTCAACACAAATGCATTTATCTGCCTTTATGAAATTTGGGGTCTAATATGTTGTTATAGTGGTTATTACCCGGGGGATGCACTTATACATAAGGGGGGTATGGCATCTGCGTTCGGAGGGTGGCAAAAAACCCCCCTTGTATACACAATTTTAAAAGGCAATTTGACCCCTTTGTGTATAGATATTGCTCCAAATCAGTGCCTAAAAACACCCCTAACCCCTAAGTATACGTACGCAAATGGTCCAAAAAACACCCCTCCGTTGAACTCTCATGGGTTATACGCTGATCAAAGGTGAATCCCCCGGGGGTTATTGGAAGTATATATTATAGGTCTACATTGGTTATTGTTATTGAATTAAGAGTAGGGCTAAGGAACAACGAAGAAAAAAACCATACCTTACCTTAATAGGCTGCTGAATGCATAGGTACCAAATCATACGTTGGACCAAAGTACATGCTGGATGATAATGATGATGATGCATATCCTTGTAGACAAAGCATGGAGAATATGGCAATTGCAAAGTTCACGAACGCACAAATAAACACTTAAAATGTTTATGATGTTTGTGAATCAAGAATCGAAAGCTTTTTTGAATAATAATGTAGATAAAGAATAGATAATCACCCTGACTGGAACTTTTCAAGAAAAATGCTTGGTTGAACTATCGGCTCTTGAACCTTAGATAGAAAAAGATGTGTTTAGTCGTGGATATACAATGTTCTGTAGATGTTGAATAGCTGAAGAGCGGAAGAAAAAAAATATAGAAGATGTATTGTGAACATGCTTATCAAACATCCTAATTTGATGCCTTGTTCAACATCTTCCTAAGGTTATACACAATAAGCTTTATTCCACAACAGTGTTTCAAGTTCGGACTTGAATTTTTGTACTTATCAATTTCGGACTTTAATTTTTGTACTTAAGGTCCATAAATTGTTGTTTATTTGTTGCCTTTGAGTAGATGAATATCAATCGTCTCGGAAGGACGGGGTATAACATATTTCATAGGATTGACTAAACGGAAGCATTATGGGAATATGACATTTAAATTTGATAAATGTTTAGTTTTAGTGGAGTTTAAATTGTATTGACGTGCATCTTTTGAATTGACCTTTTGAGCACCTTTCAAACCCCTGGAACCCTTATGCCCCTCAACTTCCCATTTGATTTTGTTAACTTTCATGGATGAAGGCATAGTGTAAAAATATTTATAGAAGTTCAAATTTTGTCGAGGATTTGGAGACATGGAAGTATTCTCTAGCAAATGGCCAATTGGGGCACCAGTTGGCGCCAAAATGAGTGAAAAGAGAATCATTTGTCAGGATCTTGCCGCATCATTCTTAGTCTTTTGCCACATCATTCCTGGGATTGCCTTGTTCCATCACAATGGTGTCGACAGAGTTTGTATCTTCTTTCAACTAATTGAGGAGGCAAATAATAGATTGGAATAAAACATAGCTAATTCTAGTCAATGGATCTCATATATATATTTTCTAATTTGGTTGATGGCTTTTAAAGATCGCTTTTGTTTATTCTAGATAATGTGTCATATTTTATTGTTAAGCAAAAGTCGATTGAAAATCAAGTAATTACTAAAAAACTCGAGCGGCAATCCTCATACATCACTACCACTATTGAAAATAAAGGTTTTTACAAATATGTTTTAACCAATACTGTAAGACAATTTATCATATCAATGTCATGTGTCGCTAGGCTTTAATCTTAATGTGCTTGCATGTCCAATATGAGATAACTTGTCCAAGCGATATTCTTGAGAAACAATTAATGTTGACCCCCAGGTATGCAGTATATACATTTTAACTTTTTTGATATGAAGCACATTTTGGGATAAATTTCAGAGGCATTAGCATAACAAACAGAACAGACACAATAGCTGATGTTCATTCCTTCTAAAAAATTTCTCTGCACAGCTTTTGAATCCAATTTGATATGAGATATCAATCATACAAAAGCAACAACCCAAAGCTTGAATATAATCCAACTCATTTGCAGGCAATTATTGTGATATGAGTCAGAAATATGATTGGACAACCAGAACGACGTTAGTACACAAACAAAATACCACGACAGAGCTTAGGACAGTAGCCCATTCTCTAACTGAAGCAGGATTGGAGACTGGACCAGATTTGTAGGGTTGGAAATGAGAAATAAGTGGGATTTGTTCTAAAACGAAGGTGAACTAAACATCGCAATAAAATAGGATATTGCTAGACTAAACTAATGTATAATGTGTCAAAGCATTCATAAAGACTTGACCAGAGAACCTGCTGCAATGGCATAGAGGAAATGAGTTAAGCTCACGGCTAGTCTATGTTTAAGATTACTCTAAAAAGATGTTGAACTTGGGACCAAAGGAACATTGCTCTGATAAAAGCAACCTTAATGAACATGCTTGGAATCTTCTAGCCATACTCTGCCTACGTCTCTAGATCTCAAACACAAAAGACACCATCAAGGGAGGTAAAAAATTGATCAATATATCTTCTCCCTTTCCATTCACTATACACTATCATATATTTGTCTATAATACTCTAGCTTCTTAGTGGCAAACTTCATAATGATATAGAACTACCGAAACATTTTAGATGAGCAAAGAGCCATGGAAGCCTTTGAGACTGAATTGAAATGGCATTATCTAAAAATCATATTGCAACGCTTGACAATCACCTCTGAATCATTTTTTGTATATCTCTCATCGTTTTATCCTTCAGACAAAATTAGATCAAGCCAAGCAGTCATATGGCAGATATGCTCGTGCAATTACCTCTTTGTAGAAGGACATTATTTGTTGTTATAAATATCTTCCCGTTCTTCTGTATTGCCCTGTTGAGCGGCCTACAAAAAATACCTGTAATATTTAGAGGGCATAAAATACAATAGAATCTAGAGAATACTGAAGACCTTAGACAACATAAACAATTTTCTGACATCTTTAGCACTGCAAGAGGAAGAAGCAATTTTAGATAGTTAAGAGGCTTGTGTATGAATATCTGCACCCTGAGTTTCAGATAACAGAGCTCTAATCCATAACCCTAATATAATTTGCCTTCCAAAGACATTCAAAGCCTGCATGTGAAATATGTCACAGCTTTCATACAGTCAACAAACAACGAAATCATAGAAAGCATTTCTATATTCTATCTTGTAACCCCTTATTAGCTAAATCGAAATCATAGAAAAAGGGTTAACTCTTGGTGAAAATAGGTGGTCTAAAAAATCTGCTCACCTCCAATTGAACTTATGCACAAATTTTTGCACTGGCCCCTGCTTGTTGGCATCCAAAAAGGGTCCAGTTTCGGGTACGTTTTTACATGCAACTTTGCTCTCCTGAACACCTCAAGCAATAGAATGCATAAATATGCCCTAGCATGAGGAACAAACAAACGTCTGATAACACATTTTAAAGGACCTGACTTCTATAACGAAGCACAGATTTGAAACCAGTAAGGAGCAACAGGGCAAATACCAAGCTCGATGCCCAAATAAGAGAAACCATGCCTACAGAAATCATGCTAGTAAATGGAATGCCATGGAAAGAACCTCAGCGATGATGACTTACCACAGAGTCAAATAAGGCAGCAGTTCATGGTGCCTATAGCCAAACGGAAGAGAGGAGTTTCCACAAATCGTAGCTTGCATAAATCGTGGCCTGCATGCGGAGATGTTGAAAAATAAACTCTTTCTAGCCTCAGGCTAGAAGCGTGGCACATATTAATCTACCTAGGCATGCAACCTCCAACGCACAACAGGCTCGGCACAAAAAAAAATAGGTTTGGCGATCTTCATCTAACAGATGCCGGACATGTATGAACCAAACCATAAGGCGTTTTTATTTTTGGGACATTTGAAAAATTTTCTGGAAACTAATAACCTTTAAAACCTTAGGAAAATAGTTTAACAAAAATTCCAAAAAGTTTCCTACCAAACCAGAAAATCCAATTTAAACAATAGATTTTCGAGCATATTATATCCTTGGAATCGAGTTTTGCTAAATTTTAATGTTGCAGCAAAAATTTTTGCGTTTTTGCATGGCAGATATTTGTATTTAGAGCTCTGAAGCTAGGTCTGAAGCAAGCGGCAAGAGAAACCGTGATGATCAAACCCTTCCGCCTGGTATTCTTCTGTAACCATGGATATTTTTCTGTAACCTGTAACCCTGTATTATCAGCAATTTTCGTGGATACATGTTATAGAAATAGAAGCCGTTGAAATAGAAGTTCCTGCCATTGAAATAGAAGCCGCTGAAATAGAAGCCATTGAAAGGGGCATTGAAATGTTCCTGCCCCTTTGTAGAAAAGCTCCCAGGTTCAGGTTTTTGCAAGCCAAGAAATTCCCATGAACAAGTGAATTCAGAAAAAGGATGCATCGAACTAATTCCTGCTCAATTATTTTTTAGCCAAAAAAGGAAAAGGTCGGGTCGTGATCAGAATAGTGATGGCGGACACCTATTTGCAGACAAAAAAGGGGCAGATTAGACTATAAAACAGGGATGTGGGCCAGTTTTAGGGACTCATAAGACTCTGCTCTTCAATTCGATCTCAGCAACCTGTTTTTTTTTTTGTTAGCCGCTCCAATTCCGACCTCTGCCGAAATCTGAGCCAGCTCAAGACTTGTATGAATTCCCGTTTTGCCCGCCTTGGCTGCTGAATCCTATATGGAAATTGGATTCTAGGCTCAGGCCCTTATTTTAATTGCTTTAGAGCACATTTTGTCTATAACCATTATAAAATTGGGTGTCAGATTGTCAGATTGAGTGCAAAATTGTGTTGAGCTGTTATCAGATCTATAAGATTATTTCTAAATTTTGATTTGTGTTACTATGGCTTCAGAGAATTCAGTTTTGTTTATTATACCTGTCCTCCAGTCTTGTGTTGGGTTGTTAGAACAAAGCAAGAGATCACAAATTCATACCTAAATTTGCAACTTTTGGCAGGTTTAACTCTTGAACCAGCGAAAATATGAAGCCCAGCGGAAGGGAAATGTGAAGCCCAACGGAAGGGGAGGTTTCCATTCCAAAGATTCCAACACAGGATTTCTGATCGCAAGGAAAATTGGCAAAGAAGAATTGAAGAATTATATACTTGCCACAAATAGCGTGATGTCAGGTAAGCCTACACAAGGAGATTCTCAACTTTGATATCAGGAAGCTGGCTCAGTATTATTTCTTCAAAATATGGTTTGCATTGGGATATTGTATTCTCACAAGCTCTTCTTAGCAAAAGAGCTCTCTATACTACTCCTTTTTAATAATGAATTTATATAAAATTTTCAAAATTTTCGATACTGGTTTGAATTGGAGTGCGATTGAATTTGTTTTGCTTTTAGGAACTTTTTTGAGAAACCTCCCCAAGGTTATATTGTAAAAGAATTCCCATGTTCTTGGAATTTTGTGAATAAGACAAGCTGATATGCCTTGCTATAGTATTTTTTTTAATCCCAAATGAATAGGATTTCGTATGATTTTGTTTCAATGGTTAGTGCATTTTGTTGGCGTGACGTTAAAATACTATCTATCTATCTATCTTTATTGTGCGCTATTGTGTGCTATGTACGTGCTATTGTACCATGTTTGGGACTATTAAGGAACATTAAAATTCATTAAAATGGATGCATAATAGAAAGAAATAGTTTTATGCATTGATGTGGTGATCATAGAAATGCAAATTTCGTTAGGGTTGGTATGTGGTGATCATAGAAATGCAAATTTCGTTAGGGTTGGCCTCAGTGGACGATAAAAAATCATTCTCATTCTCATTTAATCTTTCATTGTGCCCTTTCTTTTAGTACTTATTAGTACTCAACAATATTAATGCTTCTTTTTCCTTACATCTTACCTTAGATAATATACATGGGAAGGGCGCACATGAAGAGGGCGAGGGTGTGATGACGCCTTCGCCGCCTCCACCGATTAGGACTTGCACTTCATGGGTGAGTTCTCTCTATATAGATTAACTAGATCCATTGCTTAGTTTTAGGGTTAGGGTTTTAGGGTTTGTTACGTGCATCTTTTTAGTGGCTTTTGCATCTTGGAATGTCTTTTGACCTGACGATGCTCAGAATACTGCCTCAATCTGTAAGTTCAATATAAGTCCTCTCTGTCTTGTCTCATATGTACACTTGTACAGTTTGATATCATTCTTATTCTCGAAAACATTTCGAGGAGGGGTTTTTTTTTATCCCGGTTTGAGTCCCATAAGTCGATTGATCTTCGTAGATGATAAAAACCTATCCTATTCTATTATATTCTATTCTATTCTATTCTTGCACTGCGACTCGCATGAAACCAACAAAGCGCCCGAATACCAAAGGACTTCCTTAACAAACTAGGATCGAGGACGAAGGTCACAGGATGAAGGCTAAAGGCCGAAAAGGACAGCAGGAAAGCAACGCCAATTGGCCAAACCAAAGTGTGAAGAAGCCCCTCCCCGCCTCGGAAACAAATCAAAGAGAATAAGGTATGCCGAGAGAAGAGGAAGTTACCGATGATAGGCTTCTCATTCATCTCAAAGCAGATTTCTATTAATAGGGGAGCGATGGATAGTCGCACACATGCTTAACTACCCACTAAAAATAAAGGGAAATCCAATTATATCATTTGGACCCAAAAACAAATACAATGCTAATAGATGAGTGGTTGATGTACCGCCGAAAGCTTATCACCGGATTAAAAACCTCGCCTTCGGTTTTCGAGGAAAAACCCTAGTGATAAGCCTTCGGCAAGGGGCTTAGACAAACGTAAGGCATAGAAACGCCCCAAAAACCCCGCATGGAGAAGTCAAAACGGATGGCGCCGCCCCCCGACCGCACATCACCAACACAACAAACGAGAAACATACCAGAGAATAGCATCACCCAGTGGGTGGAAAAAAAGCATCACCCACCGGGTGGAAAAACATGATAAACAGAACTTGTACAAAATATAAACAAAGAAAGGGGGGAGGGTGGGTTCAAAGAGAAAAAGGTACTGCTGAGAGAAGAGGAAGCGCCGATGAAACGTCGATGAAGAACTCCGCAATAAGTAGCAAACGCCCAACCTGAAGAACGGCCTAAAACGCATGCGATGCATGCATGCAACGCATGCAATGCATGCATGCTCGTCTTGAGCAAGAATGCCGATTCGCTACGCGAATCGACGACATTATGTTTTAGAATTGTGTAGATTTTCCAACACTGGATATATTTCTCTCTCCTTTGCTCCTAATCCAACTTCTCTTTTCAAACCTATTCAACAGCGGATCTACACATTACAGGGATGGTAAATGGTGTCGCGAGAAATGGGATAAGTTAATGATTCTTTTCATTTTGGCAAAGGGTTGAAATAAACTAATGAAAAACCCTTGTTGGAATAAATGACTAGAATTTTCATCATTTGGATTCACTGGGTCATGAGCAGCACTTTGTTATTATAAAGGTGGAGGAGACAAAGCGGTAAAAATTCTTCCTAGCAAGAGGTTTTGCCGTGGCCCTAGTGGTAAGTGGATAAACCAAGCATGATGCTCTTGGCGGGAAAACAACTCGTAGTTGAAGCTAGGCTGCTTCATGAGAATTTAGAAAATCTTGAAGGTATTAACCCATCTGAGGAGTCTCTGGGAGAATTTTTAGAAGAAGAGGTCAGATCTTTTGAACGGGTTAAGATGCTAGATTTTTATAAGAAGAATGTTACTCCGGAGCAAGCCTTGCATTGTATTAACCAAATTAAAATCATACTTGCGGCAACAAAGAAAAGCGAGCCTGCTTGATTATTGTATGCCACATTCAATCTGAAAGGCTGGGTGGATCTGCCCACTCTCAATCATGGGGAGGCACCTCGCTTAAGCCCAAGCCTAGCTACTCTACCACCTTTGAGGGTGTATTGAATAGCCAGGAAACGGATTGGGTTGTCTTGCTTCCAAGAATTGTGCTTGTAAGAATTGTCTTGTAGAGACAATTCTTATTCCATTCGATTTTTGAAAGAAACAAGAGGAAGCTAGACTTCCTGATAGACTAAGGAAGCTAGACTTCCTGATAGACTAATCCCAGTGATTGTGGGGAGCTCATGAAGTTCTTAGTGTGGGGGGTGGATCATTTGTCATCCAAAGGTAATCATATTCCAAATTCACAGGAATCCCCCTTACTTCTAAACAACCACTTGGCTCTCCTTATTTCGAACTAAAAGAGCGATCCAAAAATAATCATGTTGCAAATTCACAAGAATCCCCCTTACTTCTAAAACAACCAAACAACCATACTAGTAACACTTGGCTTCGCCCGCGCTAAATTCTTGTATGAATAAGAAAAGTTCAGCAATATTTTACTTGGCTATCTTGGTTTTCACATTTCTTAAATTTGTTCCCGTTGCAAACACAAATATGTGGTATTTGCTAAAGCACATACATGTGTTTATGAGTTCACAGCCATCAGGAAACTATACAGCCCTAAATACGGGTGCATATACCTGTTTAAGGCCTCTAATGCTAGTATCCTTACTATATTATAATGTTTTAGTGTCGTGGATCCAGCCCTACAGACGGATGAGATCCATGACAGCAACCACGCCCTAAAATCTTGGATGGTGCAGATTTCACACGCGAAACTTTCTCTGAGCTCTATCCCTAAGCAGTGAGTTCCGGAAGGCTCGGCATCTATCGAAAAACTAAGATAGCCGGATTTCATGGCTGAAAGTTTTGGCAGCCACCGCCTTGCCGAACTAAAGTCAGCGTCAATTCAATGGAAACTGTTTAGGAAGACGATGTTTGCATGCTTAGTAGCTGATAACAAATAGTGGATTTCCAGGTTCGATTTTGCTTAGCTGATATTGAATCGATGAGCTGCGAATGGATCGACGGCTGTGGAATGGATGATGAAGTTATGAGTGCTTAGAATACCGTTGCAGATCCAGTAACACCAGAAATGGTCGGTCTTTCTCTTTGGCATGCCATTCAGTTGTAGCTGCTTGATTGCCGAAATTTTTTTAATCATGGTTGCTTCTATTTGACTATTGGGTTCACATGTTCACATCATACAGTGGTTTGGATCATACAGTGGTTTGCATCCTGCAAGGATTTAGTCGGGAAGGCAGAACAATATTTTGGCTTTGATCAGGTTATGGTGCCTAAGATAACTAAAGTAGATGCCTATTCATAGCTTATATGCATTGCAAGTAAGACTAAGATAAAATGAGTTGTATCCATTTTAATATATGCAAGTTTATGTTAAAAACTGTTCGCTGTTAATAATGCCATTTCGTAACGTTTTGTGCTTATACGATTTTGCCAGGAAGGAAACATGGGTCTACCTCAGACAACAGAATACGTGAAGTGCAATAATATCTTAGGACAAAAGCCTCCTCAAATTTGAGGTATTAGTTTGGAGAGTTAAATTTACCGTCCTTTTTAATAGTTGCAAAGTTCATTTACTTTAAGGATGACTTTTATTCTATTTGTTGCCAGTTAAGAAAGTACTCTACTATGAGAAAAGCTCTCAAATTTTAAATTCAACATCTCTTGCTTTAGCATTAAAGTAAATTCACAGCTCCTTTTATCCTAAAGTTTGAAGTTGCTTTACGAAGCATTTAATTCTTATTTTCTTGCATATGCTTGATACTGATCAATTGTTTGTCAATGGCTCTTTTACCTTCCAAGTTCTTTGCATCATCTTTACGGCATCTGGTTTGTTGCCTATGCCAATCATATAAATATTGGTATTAGGTAGGCTATTAACAGACATATTCCTTCTTGATACTGACCAGATTGACATGGCTATGGATAAATGCCACTGTGAGTTGTAGATTGAGTTGGTGCATTTTGAACGTGTGGATAAATTCAGAGGTGGATTTTTTATCATCTTTAATCTCTTCCCAGTCAGCAGCAAAGTATCTCTACAAGAAAGGAGCATCTTTGCTCTGATATAATAAGCCATAAGTTGTTCCAGCACGTAAGCCATAAGGAGATGGTTTAAGGAAGAATGTTTGGGATCACCACATAATTGCTAGATAGATCAGGTCTGATATAAGTTGTAGCAATAAAGCATGATTTCATTAATTGGATAGAATAACGCAATTTTGAGAATTTTAAGCACACCTAATTTTCTCAAGCACCAATACTTTCACATATATAGTTCTCGAGCCCAAGATACATGAGGTCACTAACATACACATGTCCATACAAATTATGTGTTATACTTGTACGTGTACGTGATACTTGTACAAGCTCAATAATGGCGCTACAATCTACACCAATAATTCACATCAACAATTTTACTTCACTATAAAAACAGCTCCACTCGATGGTAGAGGTCATTCATCTTCCATGGCTTCCTTGCCTCCTCGTCCGGAGCACATCCGATCCTTCAAGTGCTACTTGAGCTACAACGATCTGTGTGAATGCTACAGAAATGGTATTAGTCTTGATCCATGGCTCCAGTCCAAAGCAGATGGTCCTGCGAGTGGTTGCAGGAAGCTCACTCGTGTTGTGGTCCACCTTTATTGGCGTCCTGATCAGGAGATCTATGAGCTGAATGCCATCACCGTAGCAGGTGTTGATGATGAGTGAATCAGTGATGACTACTGTATCTGTTAAGGATATAATAATGATATGAGCACCTATGAACTATGTAAGGATGTAATAGCACAATGAATATTATCTGATGTATCATATCTGAGTATAGTGTAACGGTGTGCTCTTCGACCTCCACTTTTTCTGCAAGCAGTCCCTAATTTCAATCACACCTAAATTACTCAAGCAAAAATGCTCTTACCTCACATAGATCCAAAATACAAGACATCCACACAAAATATCCATTATACTTGTTCGTGTACAAAATATGCGTTATATTTGTACGTGTACAATGTATGCATTATACTTGTAGATGTACATGACTCTTATACACGTTCAATAATGGTGCTACAGCCTAGCCCAATAATTCACATCAATAATTTTTCTTCACTATAAAAGTAGCTCCATTCGGGGCTAGAAGTCATTCATCTCCCATGGATTATTCGCCTAGTTCTGTGCACCACATCGAGGCGATCAAGTGCTCAATGAGCTACACTGATCTTGTGGGTTGCAGTGATAGGGGTATTCTTCTTGATCCCTACCTGCAATCCAAAGCCAATGGCGCTGAGATTCGTTGCCCCGGGTTGATTCGTGTTATGATCCACCTCATTTGGCTTCCCGAGCGCAATAGCTATGAAATATCAGGGATCACTACATCAGATGTTGATGAAGACTGAATCACCTGTTCAGCAATGTATATTGTAGTGATGTTCTGGCATATAAGATATAGTAATGCATAAGAGCACTTGTATTAATCTATACAAAGCAGAGAGCAATAAAAATTAACTACTTTAATGTACCTGTAAGACTCAAGTTTCATCTCCATCCTCAGAGGCCTCTTTAGCTAGTAGTTCCTGCACCTGGATTCCTACACTAACAGTTATCACAACCAATAATGGCTTCGGTTCAACCAACCAAGCATAGTCTATCGTTTTGAGAGGCTGATAACGTGGTCTGTCATTAGGATTCGGCCTCCATTTTTTATGCCAGCAGTCCCGATACTGTTGAGCGTATGCGGTACCTTTCCTAGCCACAGGCTCCCACCAAGAAACAAAAACCTCGTTATAATGAGGGGCAGTGGGATCTTGTATAGGATCCTCCTCTGCATAGGCTACCCATGTAGGACATGCATCTGCCGGTCTTACAAGTAGGAACATACCTTTCTGTACATCTTGGTATGGGTCAAATATCTCCACTGCATTCTTGGGTTTATCCTTAGCAGGTCCGACATAGGCAGCTGGAGCTTCATATTGATCGACCTGAATAGATTCAGGCTCTTCAAGCACAATTTGCCTTGTTTGAGGCCAAAAGTTCTGAATTTCTGCATTGCCAGGGGGTACTTCACCTAGCACACACATCACTTTGCACCAATAGTCCATGACCTCGTTCATGTAGGTATTGGACCACGAGTTCACACCAGCCCTGGATATATTAGCCCAATGCATCATGTACTTTGCAATGGACGACCTCAATGCTCCTATGTCCTTGAGGCTTGCATATGGCTTAACATTCTTGGGCGAGCCAATCGGTATCTTTGGCAAACCAGTGTCATCTGCTTTCCACATCCGAATATCCTTTTCTGGCAACCATTCTCTATGACCAGGTCTCATCTTGTAATACATTACTGGCCACCCATCATTCATGCTGGACTTAAACAATAAGGGCTCCAAGTGACCAACCAAACGGTCCTTCTTATCGGAAATGTATCCTTTTACGAAACCCTTCCAATCGGGAACCTCGGTAACAAGGTATGGTGCCGGTGCCTTTGTGCTACATTCTCGGAAGAGTTGCATTAGTTCTGGAATAGTTAGAGCATCCGACCTGCGCATTAACTTTGAATTTGTGCTACATTCTCGGAAGAGTTGCATTAGTTCTGGAATAGTTAGAGCATCCGACCTGCGCATTAACTTTGAATAGTTACCGAAGAGCGCATCAATGTCATCATGAGTGTGGCCTACCATCATGAAGCCAACCTGTATTTGATCAAAAACACCCAACCACACAAGATAGGATAGATAAGAGAAGAGATATCTGTTTTGTTCTCGCCTCTCAAGCACATGCTTGTCTAGCTGCAAGTAGAGCCGCCTAGGTAACCTCTTAAGGTGCGTTGGTTGCTTAGGAGGTGCTACAAAGTCTTCCCCAGTGCAATTGTTTTTTTTTTTTGTCCTCAACCCCGCACTGTTGAGGAGTGTGGTTCCCCACATGCCCTTAGGGTGAGCTTCTTCTCTCAAATGGCCCCAATTGTCTTCGGAAGTGTCCTCCAGTGTTTTGATAGCATGATTCAAGGAAACAACATGAAAATTTGAATCATCCTTCTAAAGGTCGAGTGAGAAATGTCCCAAGGCACCCGTGCCATGGCCATGCATCAGTGCACCAGTCACGCTAACTTTCAAGCGTTCACCTCTCCATACCGATTTAGCTAATTTCTCCAGTCTTGGAATCATAGTCTTGTTTTGATCCATCTTATCCTATATTATAATGTTTTAGCGTGTGTCCGTTTTCCATCAAGCCCTAAATCTAATGGTGTGGATTTGATTGGCTTAATCGAACGGTGATGATTTTATTGCAATATCGAAGATTAAGGAAAAGGGAGGACGAAAAGGCAAAAGTGAAGGGAAAAAGGCACGAGGGAAAGGGGAAGAGGGGAAAAGGGTATGGGAAAAAGGGGAAGAAGAAAATGGTGAGGAAAGGGAAAAAAGGGAAAACAAAGAGGGGAGAGAGGAAAGGGAAGGAAGAAAGGGCAATGGGAAAAGAGTGGGAAAAGGAGGAAAAGTAAAGGGAAAAGGGGCATTGGAAAAGTGAAAGGGGAAGGAAAAAAGAAAAAGCAATGCAGAAAGGGGAAAAGGGAGAGGAAAATGGGCATGAGGAAAAGGGGAGAGGGAGATGGAAAAAGGGCACGAGAAAAAGCCCAAAGGGGAAAGGTTGGAGAAAGGGGAAAAGGGAAGGGAAAAGAGCATGGAAAAAGTAAAAAAAAAAAGGAAAGAAAAGGGAGGGGGAACGGACAAAGGCAAAAGAAGAAGAGGATGGAGAAAGGAGGAAAAGGGATGCATGGAAAAGGTGGGGAAAAGGGAACGACGCAATGGAAAAGGGAAAGAGGAAAAGGAAAAGAAAAAAGGGGAGAAAAAAAAAGGGCACGGGGAAAGGGGGGAGGTTAGGGAAAGGAAAAAAAGAAAAAAGGGGGTGGAAAGGTGAAAAGGAAAAGGCAAAGAGACACGAGGAAAAGGGGAAGAGGGAAAGAAGGAAGTGGTGAGGAAAGGGATAAGTGGCATGGGAAAAGAGAAAGAGAAAGGGAAAAGAAAGGGAGGGAGGAAGGGAAGCAAAAAGGCAATGGAAAAAGGGGAAGAGGAAATGGTGTGGAAAGCAGGAAAAGGGAAGGGAAAAAAGGGAAGAGGAAAAATGGTGGAGAGAAGGGAGAAAGGGGAAGAGAAAAAAAAAAGGGAATGCAGAAAGGGGAAACGGGAAGGGAAAATGGGCACGAGGAAAAGGGAAGAGGGAAATGGAAAATGGGAAGGGCAAAAGGGCACGGAGAAAAGGGAAAAAGGGAAAAGGTGAGAAAGGAGGGAAAAGGAAGGGAAAAATAAAAAAGGAAAAAGAAAAAAGGATGGGGAACGGGCGCAAAAAAAAGAGAAAAAGGGTGACGAAAGGCAAAAAAGGGTCGGGGAAAAGGGGAAGGGGAAGGGAAAAAGAAAATGAAATGGGAGGAAGAAAGTGAAAAAGGACAGGGGAAAGGATGAAAAGGGAAGGGAAAGAAAAAGAGAAAAGGGAGGTACATGTTTCCATTCACACAGGTTCCCAGCTTATGCCCAGCAACGCTGGGCACCATTACTAGTCATGTATGATAGTGAGCGCCTGATCCGGTGATCGATGGGACAAAGCTCTCCATGACCAGTATAAGCTCCTACAAGAGATCTGGGCTGTCATTTGGTCCTTCCTTTCCACCTGCAATTCTCTTCTCTCCCGTGGATCTCTGGTCTTAGCCAATTTCTCTTTTATAACAATACAGGTATTGCACTTGGAGAAAGCTGTCCTCTTTGCTATTGCAACCTCTGCGTGATTTTGCTTCCACCCACGTGAGAATGAAGAATGACAGACGTGCTTGCCCGTCATCTCCATCACATTGGCGTCCACCTCCTGAAGAATGTCTTTCTTAGTTAGGACAGAGGGGAGCCTCTTCACATTCTCTCTTACCCCTTCAGTAGTGAATTTCGACCTGTGGGGCATCGTCTCAACATTCTCATCTATGTACATAGAAAGTAGGGCCTTTCCGGCGAGAGTGTGAGGCCTCGGCTTTTTCGAGCCCGTGTTACCATGCTCAGCAACTCTGTGACCAGCAAGGAAAAGTCTTCGCCACTTATAGAATGTGGACATTGGAATACCATAGGCTCTATGCCATGCTTTCAAGCATACCTGCTTATTATTTAGCATCAGCTTCTGGACCAGGCCGTTCTCTGAACAGACGTCTAACATGTTGAAAGCAAATGTGGTCCTCTCTGAAGCTCGCAAGTTCCAATAGAACCTACGCATACACGTAATCTCGGCTGTTGAGAAGTTTGCGCAGCATCTTCGCATGCAGCAAAGCGAAGATTTAAAGTCTAAAATGGAAGCTGCCGTGATTTTTCTCTCAGCTTTAGTGGCCACAGTAGGTGAACGTGGAGTCCGGTTCACCATTTTGTACATCCTCTTGGATGCCTTTTCAGGCTCAATTTGCATGGCATAGGGTTCTGCTTCAATGACTGTCTGTTTCGCAGTATTTATGAGTGTTGACACAGCAACATTGTCTACTAACACCAAAGCAATCGGCCACCTCACCAGGTCGTGCAACTGTGGCATTTCAGCACATGCTTGGCATCACATGGTCGGCCTATCTGGCATAGGGAATGTCTTCATAATGGTTGCTGCCAAGTAGTCTTCTCCCAATCTCATGTCACCAACTGCCTGATTAGGGTCGATGAAGATGATCACGCCAAGGGCATACGGTGTGTTGCAGCAGTCATGCAAGAGTGTGCAACTTTTCTCTACTAGCTCGTCCCTTGAAATGCCTTGAAAGTTATTCCCGGAAGGGCTTTCCTGTGCTTGCAACCCCTGCCAATCAATTTTTTTAATTTGTGCTGGCGGTGTGGATATGTCAGGTTCTTGCGTAAGGGTAGCTATCCACTGCGCTGGCTACAAAATAAAACTCCCTAAAGAATCCGCGAGCATTGTAAATTCCGGTTCAGGATAGCTTCTGTCGAGAATAACTTCCATAGACACTACTACGCTATCTTTCGGCAAGGGCAAGTTGTGGTGCTTGTCGAAGGTATGTACTTTTCCCTCGCCCACTTTGACTCCATGGAATAGTATGGACTTCGAGCCAGCCATGTCTGCAAGCACAAAGGTCGTTAGTGCTTAGAGAAAACGCCACCGCGATGTCACCGAGCACTTTCTGATCGTCTAAAGCATAAGCCACAGATAAACCACCTTCAAGCAAGGACCAGTGGTTAGCAGGATCGCGGCCGCGATCTGGTTGAGCAACCGGTGGGTTGTGTGGTCGTCCTGAAGAAGACAGCCATGTTAACACCAGAACCAATGTTAACACCAGAGAAGTGTCTATTTATAGGTACCTTAGTCTAGATTATGTTGCACAAGATCGCCTTCTCGATCCGGACAAGTAGTAGCTGTGCCGTAAGGATGACCTGCGGGAGAGGAAGATGAATCAATAAGGCAAGTGTGTATTTGTCTGTACCGGCTAGTTTCATCCAGAGCATTTATGGGTACCTTAGTCTAGAATATGTTGGGCAAGATCGCCTTCGCGATCCTGATGGCTACTAGCTGTGCCGTAAGGATGACCTGCATCAGAGGAAGATGAATCACATCAATGTCTAAAAACAGGAACATCTCACGAATTATTCAGAGAGGCAATCTTAATTCCCAAATTAGAATGGGATTTGATTTAACAGACACAAAGAAGGGGTGCATGCGGTAGATTTAAATGAAAACACAATTTAATGAATGAACTTGCCTGTCTTTGGCCTTCAATGAATTCTAGAACATAAAATATGCTTAGTTGCCTTCAAATTCAGATGAGCGCCTTTGGAATCCACCACAGCGCCTTCAATTTCATTCCAGCGCCTGTATGTTTCCACTCCGGCGCCTCGAGAGACTCCTTCCCAAGCTTTGCTACAATGAAAGTCTTGGAGGGTCTTTCCGCTCCATGAATTGCATTTGAATTTGAAAACGATGTCCTTCTGGCGGGCCTTTTTTTATGCTGTATTGTCCCTGTCCCTATCCAATTTAAACTGGGTGATTTGCAGTCCCCCTCACACAAATTCTCACGTGTCACTGTCCCGTACGTTCTCAACGTGGGCGTGGATATTTGGAGGAATGGGGAATATGCCGCCCGTCATAATGACGCCGCCTGTCATAAATGCTGGTCATAATGTCGCCGCCCCTCATAATTATGCGGCCCGTCATAATAACGCATCCCGTCATAAATGCCCCGGCCATAAGGGTGAACCCTATAAAAAGCGAAGCGCCTTTTTTCTGATCAACCGCGATTAGCCCGACTTGCGCCGCCAGCGAAAATTGGCGCCTTCAAGCATGCGGCGCCATCATGTCCGTGCATGACCCTCAAAGAAGGTAATTTCGGCGATTTTGTTTAGCATAGCTATCATCATAGCTGTTACTATGTCTTTTTAGGATAGCTAGATGGTCGACAGGATCGCGGCCGCGATAGTTGCGACCACGACCTTTCCTCTTTTTTGGAAAGTAGTGCTTACAACTATCGCTGCCGCGATAGTGGTGACCATTACATGTACAATGTAATACCCACAGTGTTCGTAAGGAACGCGGCCGCGTTTCTTACAAGCACAATGGTGAGATAACGCCGTTTGCGACTTAGTTCTTATGTAGCTACTGATCAACCGGATCGCGGCCGCGGATCTTCATGAACAACTTCTGCCACTAACTAGTATATCTAACCTGTGTTTAATTGCTATTGCAGCACTGGAACTTTTCCGCCGGCCCAATGTAGAACCGATCAGAATCATAACACCTGATAGAAGCCGGAAGTGGTGTCTGGAAATTTCGCAGGCCAAACCACATGTGGCTGGGGACCGCCGAAAGGATTTGTGTTTGTTCTTCAGGACTGGCAAGGGTCCAGAAGATTACGAGCAACTAGGTATAGTTATTGCTATGTGGGAAGGTACCAAAAATAATGTACAAGATGCAATAATTTGCAGCGTGGAAGATACTCATCAGCTTCAGTTTGTTGAGTACGTTTTGGGATGGCAGAATTATGATCCCTCAGTTATGATTGCGAGTAAAGTCAATAAAACGGCAAGCGGCAAGGGGATCCCACCAGTGCAAAGGGATTTGGGTGGATATTGCCATCATATGTTTCGTTGAGTTTGTCGGGTATAAAGTGCAACAGGGATATACTTGTTGGATTTAGTATGTGCAGAAAGGGTCTTTCTGCTGATAAGAAACCTCCTTCTGCTGCTTTGAAGGCTACTAAGGACAACAAACTGCCTTCCAGAATGGACACCAACAAGCTCAGAGCTGTTGCCAAGAAGAGATCCGTGGTCCCTCTGCAGGCTATTGGCGAACCATCCACTCCAAAGGATACTATACTACCCGTGGAGGTTATCCCCTCTGCAAATGTTGGTTCTTACATCGTGAGTCGACCCCTTCAGCTCCGTCATGCTTTGCCACCCACGAGAGACTCGAGGCATTAGAAGAACGGCCGACCAAAGAAGATAAGGACATTCAAGATCAAGCTTCAAAAAGCGACCACGGATGGCGATTACCGCGATTGCCGACATCTTCTACTCCTTCCTCGTCCACCAAACCAATACCTAATAGCCACATGTTGACCTGGCCAACTGCTACGCGAATGCCAGAAGAATTAAAGTTTAATCCAGATGAAGGAAAAACTCGCTCAGGAGACAGCCTCTAAGCTCGAGGAGTTCAAAAGGTATTACCCAATGGGTGTAAACTGGTTCCAGAGGGTCAGTATTTTTGATTGCGAGCCAGCTCCCGCAAATATGACACATAGAGTCCGATCAAATGACCATGTGCAGACCCTGATAAAGAGCTTCAAGAAATACCCAACGGAGGTTCTTACGCCTGCCGATGTCGTTCCATTCGATCCAGTAACAAGGTCAGTTACACCAATTCATTTCTCTCTTGGCATATTGGTTATATATGAATATGCTCAACCGGATCGCGGCCACCAACTTCTTGCACTAACTAGTGTAGCTAACCTGTGTTCAATTACTATTGCTGTCCATGCAGGAAATTAGTCACTTGGTCGCTCCCTGAAGAACTGTCAAACAAGAAATTCTTTATTATTTCTGGTAATCACAGCATCTTTGCTGCACAGTTTTTATGCACTTGCATGGGCAATGTCGAACAAAGGCTGGAATTTGCGAAAGCATATGCAAAAAGAAGAAGTCGTGTGTTAAATGGTAACCTCTCCAACAAGGAATACATTCAGATTTCTATACAGTGCAACGATGTAATCGCAGAAACAGTATACAAAGAACCCCTCATTGAAAAGCTCCAACAACTAAGAAACCAGCACAAGGCATTCGGATGTCCTCCACAAGGGCCAACAGGAACTGCAGTGACATCTGCCTGGAAGGTATGTTTTTCCGTTTTTTTTTGCTCAGGAAAATCGCCGTCGCGATCCTAACCAGCACTTCTGTACATGATTTTGTCGAGGTGGCTACCACAACTTTGAAGGTTAAGGAACTTAAGGATGAGAAGCAGTTCCTATTTATGCAAGAATCATCATGGTCTAAACTCATAGATGTTGTCAACAAATGGGCAAATGGAAAGCTAACTGATGATCAAGGGGAATTACCAGAGAAACCTTCAAAGGATTTTTTCAACAAGACATTCCTAAGAAACCTACAAGGAATGAACAATGCTGAGGTAAGTCAATTGATAGACGAAATCTTACAGGGCAAAGTTTTCTTGAAAGTGCAGCAAGGATATGCAGGACGTTTTCATTGCAATCGGAGGGCTCTAGACATCAGAATACATTCACTCATGCGTCGTGAAGTGTTATCATATGCCAATTCTGTTTCAGATAAGCAATACAATAATTTTGAAGAGTTGGCTTCATGTTTTCCAGAGCTGTCTGAACAACGTCTCCTGGATATAGCAGACACGGATTTCGAATATATTAAAGCGAACTATAATAAAGAGGCAGTTCAAAGTAATCTTCCAACAGTTTTTTTGGAAGCTATTATTGCTATAATGAGGCCAGAAGAGGCCAAGAAAATGAAAGAGAAGCAAAACACCGTGCATCACGTCACAAAAACTGGCATCCTTGTGTCTGCACCGGTGTCAGAAAATGCCACATTGATTTTTGTTGACATGTGTGGTTTTACGACGTTGTGGGATGTCAAAAAATACACAGTCTTCTTTAGCAGAGTTGCAGGCATGACACAGGCAAAAGTGTACCACATAGTCATGTTCCTCAGATCAGCACATTTGCCAAAGCTTTTTGTATGCGGTCGAGCGGATACAAGGTAGCTCCCATGTTTCCCTCGGGGGCTTATGAAGAACAAGGATGGGAGAGCAAAAAAATATAAAAAGAATTCGGTATTATGTCGACCATGTGACAATAAAGCGAAGTGGCGTTAAGCGTCTTTGCTGTTAAGCCCAACTTAGAGCTGACCCGACTCAAGTGACTAAAGCAGAAAAGCACTCCTCTTCCAAAATATCCGATTACTGGTGACGAGGAGGTAGACATGAAAACAAAAAGAAAATATTTGGAGTTATTTACAACCCAAGTTCTCATGGGCAGCTATGGAAGGTGACTTCGTCCTCAAGAGCCAAGCGAAAACCTCTTATGTCTATTACATAGTGAAGGAGCTGGTTCCATTAAAAGGTTGCGTTTTGGATTTCTTCTCAGTCGGAACTGCGTCAAGGGTAGCTTTGATGCAAGGAAAACGGAGTATTGCTTTTGAGTATAACGACAAGGTTTGCCGGTTCCTTAGATCTTTCTTCGAGATTCTTGAGAAAATGGCAAGGCCTGACACAGAAGAGCCAGGTGATGGGTTTGAAACACCTATAGATGATAGGCCTATCAGTTCCGACATGCCGGATATTAATATAACACAGGGAACGGATCTCAGCCAGATGGATCAGCTACTAGTCGGCCTGGATCAGAAAAGTTTGAAGAAATTTGAAAGGAAACCCGGGCGATAGAAGGCGAGAAGGCATCAGCAAAACTAGATCCTACGTTCAAAAAGCTTGAAGCACTGAACAAGAACATGGACTCATTACCGCCAATAATAACCAAGCACCTGGACAAGCCGATTTCTAATTTTGAGTACGTGGGCATGTTCTGAAGGCGGCTCCGGAAGTGAGAGAACCTCTGCCGACCATTCACCAAAAAGACAGAAGTTGGTTCTCTCTACTGAATATTCTTTGGCATTGCAGGATGAATTGTTGGATAGCGATAAAAGCTATGCTTCAGATATGTCATAGCGTGTTAAAAACGCAGCTGCCGCAATGGATGTTGACATGCCAGAAACAACTGGATATACAGAAATGGACCTGTCACAGACAATTGCTATTGGAAAGGAGCATATTGCAAGAATAGCTGCTCAATGTGGTGTTGATCCAGAGACTGTATTAGAAACTCAGTGATAAAGCCTTCGCATTTGTGCTGGGCATTGTTTACAAATTTTGTGTTAAAACATTGTGTTTATATTTTCACCTCTTTTTGGGTTCACTATGTGTTATACTTTTTGTTTCATTGTTTTATCAACATTGAATTGGATAAACAAAGTAGTTTGGAAGATCGCGGCGGCGATTCTGTAGACCAGATATAGATCCTCCAGACAGTACCTTGACCTCGTAGCACACAATGTGCTATTTGTATTCTGCATTCACCTGTTTTCGCAAGAATCGCAATGGCGATCCTTACGACCACTAGTGATCTTTGCTCAAAACCCCACGATTCTTTGTTATAGCGACTTTGGGCTACGCGATAACAAATTTTGGCGACTGTTATTTTCTCAAACTGAACTTACAATTATTAACACTTTATTTTGGTTGAGAGGAATCATTTCTTACCATCCCCGGGGTGACCACGACCTATTTCGTTGTCAAACGAGAAAACAAAATTTCTCTAATTAATGAAACCACGCTTAATATTCAGAAGTCCAGGAACCTTGCTGGTAGAATGCTTGGGATCACCACATAGATGTTAGATAGACTAGGTCTGATATAAGTTGTAGCAATATTCAGAAGTCCAGGAACCTTGCTGGTAATTGTTTTCCAAGAGACACACAGGCACACGGGATCTAATGCCCTATTCTCTCACATGCGCTCTGTATAAGCAATATATAGTCCAGCACTAGAAGAGGAAGCTATTATGCAAACCACCTTAACAATAGTTTTTGACGATTCTAGAAAACTTTATTTGCTGTTAAAGCCTGGAAGCCCATTAGCTGTTTCGACATCTACCATCTAGGAATCCATAAGTTTTACCATGAGGAGGGCTAAGGAGCTTGGTTCTGCACTTAAAATTGCCATAGAGAAATCTATATGGTGGAGGCTGCATATGACGTTGAGAACAAATGATCCATACATTAAATACAATAAGGTGTGTTTGAAAAATATAAACGGAAAGTATTTAGGACTATGTGCATCATTGAGAATGGATTGGTTGCCAGTATTTTATTCTAGTGGAACTGTTCAGGATTCATAACTTTGTGGTTATTCTTGCAGCTACATATGATTTTTATGAACTGGTATGATCTTTAGATATGCCCCTGCATGAAGACTTCATTGAAAAAAGTAGGTGTTTCATTCTTACGATCATTGTTTCATTCTTACCATCATTTCACAGACCAAGTGTTGCCCAAGTGTGTTTCTGCAATAGACCAATCGAAGCCTCCACTCAAACTTGCAACTACAATGTGTTTATTAAAGAACACATCCAAATGGGAATATACCTATAACCCTTGGACTTGCAGAGGTGTTGTAGTTATAGTTTTTTTCTTTTAATTTTAAGCACATGTTACCTCTCCCCAACAAAAATTTGAGCCTCATGTGTGAAATGCTAAAGATAACGTGGCAAATTAAATATTGTGGCATACGTGGAAAGTAATTGGATGATGCAAATAGGAATGGGAGTTATTGTGCACAGCAAGAGATTGGGCAGTGCAAATAGCGATGGGAGTCAGCCTCGGCTCCAAATATTGCGCACAACATTAAAAACTAGACTACGCCAAAAGGGTTAGCATTAAGGCCCCCATATATCTAGCAGTATGAGGACTAACTTCATACATCTAGACGTATTTTTAAATCTTGCACTTTTTTTTTTTTATCTTGCACTGGTTGCATGCGTAAACCTATTCCTTTGAATATGTGGATTGAAAATTGGCATTTCGATTTGAGTTGATAAACTATTACAGAATGCATAAGAAGTAGCTTTTCATTAGAAAGTAAGCTTTAACACTATGTTCTAACAACACAACTGAAGTTATACATTGATAGACATAACCATCAGCATCCCAATCAAATATCAATATAATATGCAATAAGAGGAGGAGATGAACACTTTTATAAAAAATTAGCGCTTATTATTGTACTTCGATATTTGTGACTCGAATAGCAAGATGAAAAACCCTTTTGGCATAGTCTAACTAAGGTGTTCTCTTAGGTATGATTTGGACATGCATATGATATGATTTGTTTGAAATCAACATGCCCTTTTGGCATTGGAAGGAGAAGGGTTGTGGTATTGTTGGAAGATATTGCAACAACTTCATGTGAGTGGCCTTAACCAACTTGAAGCTTAAAGTAAGAACCATGTATAGATAGAAGTATCATCCTAAACATGTTAGATAATGATGTAAATCGTGCAAAATTGCAATGCCCTTATGAACTCATCTTCAATGCCAATTTTCAATCTACAAATTTAAAGGGATATGATTTACACATGCAACAAGTGCGAGATTAAAAATGCAATGCATGAAGTTGGTACAAGCAAAGCCTCATACTTTAGGGGCCATAAGGTGCTCTCTTAGGTGCGAGGAGCCATAAGGTGCTCTCTTAGGTGCGAGGAGCTTTGACATTCGTGTTGGCACATTTTTCTCTAACCACAGTCCTAAGCAACTCTAGGAGCAAGTAGAAGATCACCCCTACCTCTATTTTTTAAGTCCATTTGGGTTGAGAAAGCCTGCGAGCAAGGAGGTCCAGATAGCTAACCCTATAAATCCAACAAACCTAGCCCATCAACAATGGGCACCATAACTAGTCATACATAAAGAAGTGATGCAGCCTGTTACAAATACTTAAATATATCTGGAAACTTCTTGAAAACACATTGGAGTACAACCGGCATGCATAACACTCTCTCTCTCTCTCTCTCTCTCTCTCTCTCTCTCTCTCTCTCTCTCTCTCTCTCTCTCTCTCTCTCTCTCTCATAAAACCATGTTGAAAGCTGTCCCCAAGAAAAGGCAGAGGAATTCATGGGGAATATTGCTTATTAATGGAATTTTATATTAAACATCATCTAGATCACAAAAAACCTGTCATACATTTCTTTTTCAAGTCCAGAAATTGCATCCTTCAATACTTTGGCTGTTGCCCTTTCTGGTTAACCTTCAGCATCCTGCAACATAGTAAATTCAGTTCAATAAGATGAGAAGTGCTTGGAGGGCACTGGAAACCTGGGCCCAAATTTATTCCCAAAATCTTTCCCAAAATCTTCGCCAAAAGCCTCTATGATCCTTAAACACAATTGCTGCCAGAACACCGTCCTTCAGGTTTGTGCTAACACCTCTCACTCTATGACGACCTGGAATGGGAAAGCCATACTGAAAAGTGCCTGTAGAGATGAGCAGAGTTCGATCTTGTCCAATTTCAACCAAGATATCTCCTTTTTGAAGCCCTAAATCTCAAAAACAAACAAAAATAAATTTCAAAACAGAAAACATATAAATGCTCTGTTACTCACCTGGCAAATCCATCCTGTATATGTAAGCTTCAGGAGTGTCCCTCCAACCCAACGGAGGAGCGTAATTAATATACTTAATAAATAGTAGCCCAAGCCCAGCCAAGATCGAAAGACAAATTACAATTTTGTTGCCAGAAAGCATCTTGTCCTATCTATCTAATTACCTCAGCTTGGGTATTATGCAGTTGCCCTATGAAATGACTAGCATAGCTCTTGAAAGACAAAATACTCTTTTCCTGAAGCTCAGAAATTGAATTTACATACTCTTTTCCTGAAAGCTCAGAAGTTAAATCCAAAAGAGCAAATAGGGAAATGCATATCCTCTGTTTTTAGATCTTTCAGAGGTGAAAGATCTTTCAGGCTTCTTTTTGAGAAGCCTAGAGACACTCTTTAGAAAAAATGCCCGACGGTAAGAAAACCATCTAACGCACCTTGATCTTGAACTTGTGCTCGTTGGATCACGAGACCAGAAAGCGCGGAGCCATGGCCATGGCCAGGATCTTCGAAGCTCAGCAGGCCTTGTTCACTTTTTCAGCAGAAAGTAATACATGCTGCCGTGCAATAAGATTCTGTTTAGATGGTGGAACAAAATAAATCGAAAATAAATGCCATTCACGAAATGCTCTTGAAATTTATGGAATGCCCTTCCTCATTAAGACTTGTTGGCCTTGTAGACATTTGCATTTCTTCAAATACATTCCAATATTTCCGTATTTTGCAGAATATACTTTGTTTAGCAAATATTTTTGGCAGAACTCAATCTAAAAGGTGAGTCCATTCTTCATCACCAGTGCTCTTTTAGCAATTCTCAACGACCTGGCCCTCAAGTTTTAATGCTCAGATTAGATCTCCGTTGTTGGTTGCAGTGGTGTTACCCACCATTAACACATTTAAAAAGTGCATAACCACGTAGTTTGTTATGCCAAATGGCCATAAACACCTAGCTTGTTATGAAAACCACCATAAAACCACTATAGAACCACCATAAAGCTCTCGGGCCCAAGTTCTTAATGTGGATAACACCCTAGAACTCGGGTGTTATGCCCTACTATAACAAATTCGGGTGTTATTGGCCTTGTAGACATTTGCATTTTTTCAAATACACTCTAATATTTACGTATTTTGCAGAATAACCTTTATTTAGCAAATATTTTTGGCAGACTCAATCTAAAAGGTGAGTCCATTCTTGATCACCAGTACTCTTTTAGCAATCCATCTTTAGCCATCAAAACTTGCGCTTTGTATAAAATTTTAACGCATCATTCAATTGTACATGTAGTGATCATCTAGCTCCATCTGACTGTTGTAGTTTTTGTCAAATTCCATCTAGCCATCGAATTTCATCTGACTATGTAATTAATATCACACTTGAGGGGCATTTAAACAAATTAAGCCATTTTTTAACCATCATTATTACGAATAAAATATTGGCTCCCTAACTATACATTGAAAACCAATAGTATATTGAGTTCGATATATGATATACTGTAGTATATCAAATTTTTATATTTTTTTTTTTTCATATTTCTTGGAGCAATTTTCGACCCCATTTTTTGGAGGAGATTTCGCCAGTCTTCAAAGCTGATGAAAATTAAAGTGCTTGCATCAAATTCCTTCTTGGTTTTCTAATTTTGCACCTTCATTCTTGGATGAGCTCCATATATGTTTATGTGCATGCTTTTCTATTATGTGCTTTTTGTATAAAAATATTATCTACATTTTGAAAATTATACCCAATTTTTAGGCTTTCATGCTAGGGGAAAAAAGAAAAAGAAAAAGAAAAAAAGAAAGCGTAGGCTTGCATGATAGGGAAAAAAAAGAAAAAGAAAAAAAGAAAACGTATATTGAGTTCAATATATGATGTATATCTAACTCGATATACGCTATATATATTGTATATCGAACTCAATATATGCTGTATATATCGTATAATTGAACTCGATATACAATGTATATCTAACTCGATATATGATTGGTTTTGAATGTATACTTAGGGTGCCAAAAGTAGCACCATATTAGATGGAATTGACAAGACGAACATAGGCGACATAATGTGAGGCAAAACATGACATTACTCTTGGAAATTTTCATGGGGAGTTGCTTTTCATAGAATTGACAAGATGGTACATAGGTGATAAATTTGAGCCAAACATGGCATTACACTTGGAAATTTTCGTGGGGAGGGACTTCACCCCTTAAAAAGCCTCAGTAGCACTGCGAAACTTTGTATCACTCTTGGCTACGCCAGTCGTGATGCATTGTCTGTCGACGCTGCCGCAGCATTTTACAGGGCATAAAGCGTTCCCCAAGAAAGTTATCTAGTAACACTACAAGAGAATAGGCAATCTAAGCGTCTCCCCAAGAAAGTTATCTAGTAACACTACAAGAGAATAAGCAATCTAAGTCACTAGTTTCATCAATTATTTGCTTAAAAGTGCACTTTCAAATTTTTTAAATTTTGATACAATAAGTGATGGTAGTTGTTGATAAAATCTATATCATTACTTGTAGCATCACCAATAACAACAGTTGTAGTATCATATTTTATAGCATTGTGATGTCATAATAGTATCATTTGTAGAATCATCTATAGCTACAGTTATAATATCATGTATTTGTCCTTGTGGTGCTATAATAGTGTCTTCTATAGGATTACAAGTATTGCTATAATTGAATCATTCATAATGTCAGCATGAGCGCTATAGTAGTATCATATATAGCGTCATTCTTTGTATCATCCTTTTTAACAAGATTAGTATCAAATGTACCGTCATTGAATGCCACATCTAACATGATTAGTATCAAATTCATTGCTTCACATAACTTTCATGGAAAAAATGATAATGCATTTATCATGCATATAAGCATGAATTACACTATTAATCTCTCAGTGTCTTTAGTCCTTGCAAAAATAAACAAACAACAAACTAACAAACCACGTCTAGGTTAGTTCAACCATATTAAAACAATGTTAGTTACTAAAATATCAATAATTAAAAACATATCTATTCTTTTTCACGGATTTTTGTTGCTATATAAACTATAGTCTAAGAACTTTACCATTAAGCCTCAGATTACACAAATCCAAGCTAAGTTAAGAGAAATATGACCTTCCAAAGTCGACCCATCTTTTTGTACCTACAGCTACAACTACCTACTTTTGCTTTTACATCTCTTCTAACATTCTCTAAAGATGTGTGCAATATGCAAAGACGAAAGATTGACATTGTTATCTTCATACTACCTTTCGTCTGAAGCTCCTCCGAAGCTTTTTGTTGGGAAAAAGTTTTTCGTCAATCCTTGCAGTATCTATGAACTCGAACTTGGCTCTAATACTAGAAAGAGTTAGACCCGAGTGTACTTACCAAGACTCCATCTTTCTTCGCACCGAGTCAGGATTGTGCCTCCAGCTGGCAAGGTCCCATCCGAAAAGCCTATGAGATGAGACACTAGCGTGTACATCCTTATATTAACTTTGCACTACAGGGTTTGGGTCTTCAAAACTTTCCAGTGCGATTCCACGTAGTTTGTCGTGTCGATGTCTGCATGGTTGAACGTTCGTTTGTGTCTTTGGCATTTACCATCCCACGTTGCCCCATTCAGCCAGTTGTGATTCAAGTACCTACATCGCGCAACACTTTGTTTGTTCCAGAGTCATGATGTAACAACTAATCGTCGTTGTGCACTCACCCTTGTATGATGTGGTTTTGTCCGTAGAGAAGTTGAAATTGTGCCAACTGGAGATTGTACGCGTGGGCGTTCGGCTCCGTCGTCAACTTTGACAGCTGCAGAGCCACGTCTCTCTTTAGCACCTCCCCGGCCAGGCGTGGCAGTAGATATTTTTGCCACGCACGCTTCGCATGGAACCAACATGCAAGAACATTGCCTGCAACCTGTTTGCAAATCCACGAGTGTCGTTTTCCATCTAGTGATACAATCAATGCACGCTCATCATACCTGCTCACCGTCTACCCAACAATGTGGGTCTTCTGACACGACCTCGGTGATAGCCCGTCTCTCACAGCCGTCCATGTCAATGGTGATTGACCTGGGCCTGATTGTGCCCATTCGTTCAAAGACAAGACGTAGTGCTATCTTCAGGGCATGTCGTTGGTGCCCCTCGTCGGCCTCTACGCTGCAGAGCATGTAAAACACTGGGAACCCTACACCCCGGACAATCGGTACAATGGCTCCTTACAGCAGAAACTTCCACAGATTTGTGCAAAAGGTTGAATCCATAGCCCAACCACCACCGCCGCTCCACCTTACAGCAGCCTCCAACATCTTGTCATCTTGGATGACTAGGATCCATGGCCGGGCTAACGGGTCTGCAGCATTAGGATTCCAAGGCTGGTGGAAAATCACCTTCCCAGTGGCTTTCCAATCGTCTATCCCGCTCTCAAGGCTTTCCCAGTCCGTACCCAGACTCCCACCTACGAGATACAATGTGGTGAGATTGAATGATAAAATATTTTTGATGACAAGGTCATTGAAACAACAGTTTGAACTAAGGGTAACCATATCCAGAGTGAGAAAGTAGAGTGAGAACTCAAAGTTAAATATTGTTCCAATAACTAAGCATTATGAGGAGTCTACGACAACATCACTGCTCCATAGAAAAACAATTTTCAAGGGATCTTACCGAGTATTCTCTGCCGGTACGCCAGTTGCCACACATCCTCCTGCGCCATCGTGAAGCGGTATATAAATCGTTCAACTGGGCTTACTGTCATACGTATTTGCGGTCCCCGTGATCTTGCGAAGTCCCACGCAGCACGGGTCATTTCAATACTTCTAAGCTCCTGTGCGGCAGCCGCAAACAGTTCAGAATGCACGGGCATGGACCAATCCTCCGCATTTGTGAAAGGGTCATGGCCAGTGTGTTCTGTGCTCACGTCGTGCACTACTCGATGTAGCACCATTTCCATCTTCTTTCACTGTCCGCAAACGAAACAAGCATCCTCTGCGGTGCGACCGTCTGATTTGCCTATCCCCCCGGGTCCCTCTCCTGCGTGGTTGCCTCCATCGGTGGCAGGCATAGTTATCCACAACCTCACCCGTTGCAGCCCGGACACGTTGATGCGAATGGACCAAACGAACATGATAAGTGGGTTGAAGCTCAATCACCCTTTGCTCGAGGCGGTCCATGGTGGTCTCCTCAGAGTAGTTGAAGTCGCTGTCCTTCATGGTGCGGCCACTTTTGCACGTGCACACTTCCATGCACGCCGTTATGTATTCCTGCGGGATGCCATGGTGTCGTAGACCGACCTCCCATTCTTCTGAAATCTTTTGAAATGTGGCAGTGGGGGACCGATGGATGATTCCATTCAGGTAGCCCATGGCAACTAGCTGGCTCCAGAACTCCACGTAAGGGACTAACTTGTGAGGCCCGGTTACGCGCCGGTACAACCAACCCCCAGAGTCATCGTCAGCTGAAAGCTCGTCACAATATGCAGCCCACCGGTATATCAGCCGAACATGGCTCTCGACCGGTGGCCTCCCGCTTCTCTGCGGGGCCGGGGGTAAGCGGGGATCGGCAGCACTTACTTCGGACGGGTGGGGAACATAGTGTTGCTGTAGGCACATTCTCATCAACCCATACACAGACTCGTTGAGTGCGTAACCACCCTGAGGAGCAACACGAAGCCATTGAAGTGGGTCCGGGTAGAGACGGGCCAGATCATGTACAAGTTCTTGGGGATCTTGGGTGGGAGTAACTTGTGAAGTGGTCTGGCCAGGCGGGTTCCACCCATCGCCCGCATTTTCCCCGATTTCCTCATCCGACATTGTGTCATCCTCGGTGTCATGAAGGTCATACTCACTATCATTTTCATCTGAAATCCGACTGACTGAGTCGTCGATGTCTATCTCTGCCATTCTCGTGCACTCTACTTGGAAGACAAATATAAACTATTGCAGCACGAACCTGCTACTGCTGCGATCGTTGAAGCACAAATCTCTGCACAGTCACCTGTTTCAATGAATTGTTAGATTCTGTATTACGAAACAATATCTTTGATTCAATTGAAGAAACAAATACCAACACTTGTATTTCTATAAACCAAACTGCAACAAGGTCATTCCGGGGAATTATGTGTCTACCCACCTAAATCCAAGACCTAGAATTAATTCATTGATGCCATTGCAAACCTTCACTTCAATATAAATTCAATGCAAACCATTAATATTTACAAACTATTAATATTTACAACCAAGCAGACTCCCTCAACACCTAGTACTGTTATATCCCTAACAATCAACTTCAAATCTGTCTTGGCAAATTTGATAATGTCATTTCACAACTTGAGTTCTCAACGGACTATGTATCAACCACATAGATTATGATATGAGATGAAAATATTGAAAATGCAAAAGAAAATAGCATATGGTCAATATTGAAAATGCAAAAGAAGATGAGAGAGATAGAGAGTGCACCTGCTCTAGCACCTGCGCCTGCTCTAGCACCTGCTGTAGCACCTGCACCTGCTCTAGCGGTCGCGCGAAGCAAAACCTCCAAAACGAAAACAATGCCTAGAAGGGCTGCGCGCGCCCATAAATAGCCCTTTGGCTCGCAGAAGGATTCGCCCAGGCGAATCTTTCTACGGGCCGAAGATGTTCAGGCGCCTGAGTTGATATGCCTGGCTTCGCCTGGGCGAACCCCTGTCGGCCATGTTCTTGGCACCTGCAATTATTTCCACCTTCGCCAGCCATTATGGCCCCACCATTGGGTTCGCCTGGGCGAACCCAGAAAACTCCCGCGAGCTAATCAATGCTGGTCAACTACAGTCAACTACGGGCCCCACCGGTGGGTTCGCCTGGGCGAACACGGCAGGGCAATGAATGCTTTCCGGCACCCCACGTGGTAATGGCCCCGCTGGTGGGTTCGCTTGGGCGAACCTGGCAGGGTGCAATTATGGTTCTGATCGTCTGCTCTGCCTGCCACCCTCATCTGCCACCCGACCCCGCCGGTGGGTTCGCCTGGGCGAACCCGGCAGGGAAGCGACCACTGCCACCACTGCCACCACTGCCACAACTGCCACACGTGTGCCAAACCCGGGTTTGGGTTCGCTTGGGCGAACCCGGTAGCTAATGCTACGCATGTCATCACTCCGCGACGCTGCCGCCACGTCAGGGGTGCGGGTTCGCCTGGGCGAATCCGGTGGGTTCGCCTGGGCGAATTTTTGGGGTTCGCTTGGGCGAACCCGGTTGGCTGCTGAAGTTAATTTCGGGAGCCGATCGAAGCACCGAACTTCTGATGCAAAAAGCTGAATGAAGTTTACACCTATGAATAATTACTAGGCTTTCAGAAGACATGCATAAGTGAGATGGGCTCTTCTGTGAGGGGCATAAATCTACTTTGATGTGTATGCATTGCAAATTTCTCTAGCAGAGCATGTACTACTGAGTTGAAGAATCAATTGGCAGCTACTGCCATTTCTTGAATCCATATAAAAAAAGCACAAATTTATGTGGAGATCATAGCATAGTGAAGATACATATTTTTGTGTCTCAATCGCTTGAAGAAGTTTTTCCACAACTCTTGGCTTATCGTTTCATTGGCTCTAACATTAACCTGCTTGATAAGTTAGGTTTTTAAGAGAGATCAAAATTCGAGAAGAGTGTATTTTTGAGAGAATATGACTGCTCTCTGCCTCTTTTATATGATCCAAATAAACTAACTCTCACATAAGTGTATAGTTGTCTCTTTAGTGCACACCACATCAAAGGGTATACTCCTAACACAATATATACAACTAGTAATGGTGCCCGACATTGCTGGGCATAAGTTAGGAACTTGTATGGACGGAAACCTATTCAGCCTGGACTTCTTTTCAAAAATCTAATATAATAGAACCAAATCTAACGTTGCTGATCTATAAAAGGTTTTTGTGCATTTGATACCCTTTCCTTTGTTTTTTGCTCTATCCCGTGTTTCCTCTTTTCCTCATTATGCTACACACTATCCTTTTCTCTTTTCCCTTTTTTCTTATTTTTTTCTATAAATTATCTTTTTTCCTTCTCCCTTTTTTCTTATTTTTAGCCCCCTTATCCTTTCCCTTCCCTTTCCCCTTTTTCTCCTTTCCCTTTCCCTTCCTTTTTTTTCTGACAGGTTTTTTCTCTTCCCTTTTCATCTTTTCCCTATCCTTCCCATTTTTCCCTTTCATTTTCCCCTTTCTTTTCCTTTTCCTTTTCTCTTTTCCATGCCTTTTTTTCCTTCTCTTTTCCTCACATCATGTGCCCTTTTTCTTCCTTCTAGGCTCATCATGAGCAGGTGGCATGATCACTCTCTTAACTTCATAAACTCCATGCTCTGGAACCCACACAAGGTGGATGACAATCTTATATGTATCAGGATAACTTCTAGCAGAGGCCACTGCAACTCCCTGCAGCCGAGGATCGAGTTTCAAGCCCCTCTGCAGGCATATATAAGTTTTAGAATAGTTCATGGAGCAAATTATGGAATCCACATATTCTGGAGCCGGTGGCAATGTAGATCGACAACTGCAATTAGAACAGGATGTGATCGGATTGCGGGACATAACTAATGCACTCCCAGTGAGGGGAACTCATATTTATGGCATGAGCAACACAGTAGCAGCATTATTGTGTAGACATACGAGTATGCATGTAAGCAGCACATCTAAAGGTGACACGTGAAATATGCTACACTAGCTACAATGAAGAGCAATAGTGGTACAGTAAAATTTTAGTACATACCTCTCTGAGTACTGTTGTTGTTCAAGCCAAGAAACTCCCTAGTGATTCTCCAAGTGTTTCTGCTCCTCCATGTTGTCTTTGTAATGGGTGATCCATTGATAATGAAGAATAATATGAAAAAAACATGAGTTACGGATGCTCAAGAGCAATGCCGAGCAGAAGCAGACAAAAATAACTATACCATCCTCCCTGTTGGGGCAGCATACCAATCAGAGGGTGGACTAGGGTCAATAGGTATAAGTACGGGAGCGCAAAGAATGACAGAGACAATTGAAATAGTGGAAAGACAGACGAAGCAACAGAGGGTTGATCGTTGCTTAACATCAGAGCAACTGAAGAAGACGTAATTGAAGGTTGTAGAGGCATTTTTATATGCTGGGTTGTCTCCACATATTTTAGAGCACAAAGCAATGAAAGAAAGCCTTCCAGGAAGTTGCCAAAGTAGGGCCGGCTTTTAGGTTGCTTTCATACAAGCATGCCAACAATAAAATGGTTGATGAAATACATGGAAAAATGGTCGAGATGGTGGAGATGAAGTTGTGTGGTGTTACTGAAGCCAGGCCAGCTTCACCAGTGATGGTTGGAGCAATGTAAACAAGGACCATCTTATGAACTTTATGATCGTGTATCCAGAAGGCGAAGTATTTTTGAAAACCGTAGAAACCAAAACTGACCAAGTGACAGGAGATTGGTTTTTCAGAAAACAAAGGCTGTGATAGAGAGTTTTGGATCGAAGAGAATATTTCAGGTTGTAATGGATAACGCGTCTAATTGCAAGTTAGCGGGTGAATTATTGAAGTCCGAATTTCCAGGGTTGCATGCCACTAGCTGCCAATGCCATTGCCTAAACCTACTGCTCAAGGATTGGTTCTCACAGCACACGTGGTTCAAAGATCCCATTCAAAAAGCACGTCGCCTTGTAAAATTCATCACAAAGAAGCCGGCAATTTATGCCATTTATAAGTCATTGCGTCAGAAGGCCCTAGCACTCATGAATCCTGGGCAAACGCGATTTGGTTCCAATTACATCTGTCTCAAAAGAGTGCTTAAGTATCGTGATTGGATTATCTCGACCTTCAAGATTCTGTCTCCTTTCCCATACAGAGGTTTTTGAATGGGAAAGGAGGCAGAAAGGGAAAAATGCTTCCAAACGCCGACAACAAGCCGCTGCCCTTTGAGAAATGCTTGGGTGGGAGACGTTTTGTTAAGGCATAAAGCATATTGTGAGATGCATGCAACATGTTTGCCTATGCCATCAAAATCCTTGATTCTTCGAAGGCAAGCACTAGAAAGGTCTGGAGATGTTGGCACTCAATTCAATCCTTCCTAGAACGTGATGGCCCCAATGCGCCCTTTGACAATGCTAAGCACGCAGCACTGCTCAGAAGCTTTTCATTGCCGAGTTAACCGAGTACCAAAACTTAAGTGGAAGGTGGGCAGATGAAGAGCTTCACGATGCATTGGAGAGTCATAAAAAGGAGCCCAATATGAAATCCTATGCATGGTGGCAAGCCCACAGACAAGTTACTGATACATTATAATCCTTTGCAATGACTATCCTCTCTTTCGTATCCTCCAATAGTGCAAGTGAGAGGAATTGGAGTGCCTATACACCCGTAATTGCTTGCTACATAAGAAGGCTAACAAACTTGTATACAACTTCTCAAACTGGCGGCTATTGAATCACAATAGTGGTGCATTCGCAATCGATAAGCTACAGTTTCCTTTCATGGATGCAGATTCCGAAGTGGAAGAGGACAACTTCGAAGACAGTGAGGACGAGCTACTTGTAGTAAATGCTGCAAACCATGTTGACGAAGACATTCAGCGTACCCATTTCGTTGACGACCAAGATGACATAGGCCAAGTCATATTCTCAGACGAGTCAGCCGACAGCGAGGATACCGAGGAGTTCGATACAGAAAGGCCAGGTTCAAGCAATGCAGGAGTTTCGCTTGAGGACTTGACTGGCCTACGTGATCCATCGGACTCTCCAATGCCAATTACCTTGACAAATAGAGAACGTGCTAGAAGAAACATGCACCGAGGACGTTGTATTAAGGGAAAAGGTCATAGGAGGTTGAACCTAGGTCAGCAGGCATAAGAAGATGGATATCTGAATGATGAAACTGATGAAGATGGTACTGCCTAAAAAGAAGAGGCTTTTAGTATCTTTAAACTATTGTAACCGTGGATGAGGATCTTTAAACTTTTGTAACCCTTCTGGCAATATTAATAAAAAAATATTTTTGTCATTTTAACAATTTATTACTGTGTTTCATGTATAATAATTATTGTCGTTTTAACAATTTGCCACCATGTTCCACGTTCCATGTATACTATATGTATTGTTATTGTATATGTAATTCAAGTTCAAGATTCAACCAAAGTTCGGGGTTCAACATTCAACCTAACTGCCTTGAGAACGAAGTGTTCCATTACCTCCGTCGACCGTAGTGTCTTGAAAACCCTCCCTAAATCAGATCCGTCTCGACTTCTGTTGCTGCTTGCCTCTTCGCATGCCACAGAATCTTGCTGATGAGAAGTAATCTATGCATGTCAAGGGGCCAAACATCCACGGACCAGTTGAGACGAATCTGATCCTGAAGAGGGTTTATAAGATACATGATCCACATGTGATATTCGGGTTCAACATTCAACCTGAGTGCCTTGAGAACCTCCCTTTGAAACCACCGCACCTTATTGACTTCCGTTATGGTTTCTCCCTTCGTGTGCTACAGAATCTTGCTCCAAAGAAATCTTTGCATGTGAAGGGTTGAAACAATCACGGATCAGTCTAGAAGATGCGGTGGTCAAGGAAGGTTCACAAGGCCCATAATCGAATGTATTGTTCATACATAGTGGCCTATAGCATGGCAAGAACTATCAGCTGCCTCAAGAAATATCAGAGTGAAAGCATCGCGCATCCTCAAATCTTGCTTTCACGCCTCTTTGAATAATGGAACTTAGAACGTAAACTAAGCTACATTGCCCAAAGAGGCAGGGAAAGAAAGATTGGGAAGTCTCGATGCTTTTACTCATCAATCACATGATGAGCGATGAACCCCTCCACACTTGGGCTGCTAATCTCAATGGCATCTGTCCCTCTACATCAAACCCTTCTTTTCAGTGGTCACCATGACCATGTTGTTCAAAGGAAAGAAGGCCTGACTAGAGGTCTAGATGTCAAAGGCATTATTTGTACAAATGTTTTGATTCACCTTTTACTTAGCTAATACACAACTCGGTGATCTTCCTGTTTGAGAACCGCACCCGTGACTCGTCTCGCCATTATCTCGTGAACTTCAAGCCACAGAATCGCAAGCAAGTTGTATCATCCATGGCCACAATAAAATAGAGTACTCAGAAATCTTGTTACCTCTGTCCTTTTATAGTCTACCACGACTTCGAAGGGGATACGTTCTCTAATTTCAAGTCACAGTGCTACTCAAGGTTTCCCATCATTAGCAGGAGATAGGATATTCCATGATTTTGTGCCTAACAGCCGCTATACGAATGGACAAAGCTCAAGCAGCACTTTGGCTTGAAATTAAAGAACGCTCTCATCTCTGACGTTATAGCAACTTGTATACGAGAACTTCCACCTCTAGAAAGAACGAGTTCTGCTCCATCTCTCATTTAGAGCCTCTCTGTGTAATGTAACCTAGTAAAAACACTAAGCTACATTAGCACGGAGAGTCTCTAAAAGAGAGCGAGAGGAAAGCTCGCTCTTTCTAAAGGAGATAACAAGAATTCCGAGAAATCTACATTGTTTGCCATGGACAATATAAGCCTGGTTAGTCGACAACCATCCCAAAGGTTGTGGAGAGGTTAAATCGCACTCCAGGATTACTCCCTTTTCGATTTTCCTATTTGACTAATCTAAAGTGCCACCTAAAATGAGTGAGCAAACTCATCCTAGGGGGCACCTTAGATACATCAAACATGACAAACAAAAAAGGACTAAGCCAAGGTGAAAGAGATGGCAGTTGATCTAAGGAGTTTCAGTGTGAAAGGTTCTAGAATACCTAATGCCTGCTTTGATGCTTCTTTGGACAATGGAGTTCATTTGAAATAATATTGGACACCTTACAATCTATTCGCAAGTCAAAGTTTAATCTGTCTCATTATACGTCACTCGACATTATTTTCATTGGTCTCGGTTGGATCAACCCAATCACTCTGTGGCCCTGGAGGTGGAGATAAGAACTGGTTAATGTCTGGCACTACCTCTCCTTCGCGCGGCTCCTCCACTCCCCTCCACAATTCCATCTCGCGATAACTTTCAAAAGTATGCATTTGCCCATCTCTCCTGCGAGCGACTAGTTGTGGCAAAGCTAGCATGCGGCCTTGCATATTTAATATGGCATATTGCAATTCAAGAAAAATCCATCCGTCTTGCATTGGACAGAAGCAACTTTGCAACATCCAATCAAGAACACATCGCATGTGCATACGATGCCTACACCCTAGAGTGTACCAGCCCACCTGTGTCAAGTTGTCTGCAGACCACACGCAATGTCTATAATCAGCAGCCTTTAGCTCTTCCCACTGGCTCTCATACAAGTACTCGCGAGGGAGATATACAATTGACTGCTCTGGAGTCACTCCAAAAGGGTCAGAGTCTAACGATCTTGTTAGGTTGCGCAAGTGATCGTTGTTTTTCCTGAGGACCGTTTCCTCTCTGTTCAATGTCGCTAGCTGCCGTTTAGTGTCCTCTAATTCAGCTGCCATCTTCTCATACCCATCGGCACGGTCCTTTAAGCGAATATTCTCTTCAGAAAGGGTTAGGTTCCGACTTCTCTCATTCTCCAATTGGGCCCGAATGTCTACAACTCATTCATGACCAAAGCCGTGGCTACCCCTGCCACTTCTAAAAGTCGGATAGCATCAGCAACTAGGTATGTAATGGTGATAGGCTCACCATGCGCCCCACTCTCGCTATCTTCCGATAGTTTAACCCTCTTGGTGCTGCCACTACCGCTTCCTTGCCTCCATTTTCTACTGGCATAATTTACGGGCACTTCCTTCACAAGCTCATAGTATACTTGTTGCACAAAACTCTTACTGAACTCACGATTGTGGGGTAGGTGTCCCTTCACTTGGACATGCCGCTCCACTGCTTTTGCTCGCACCACAGCAATCTTGCACTCATGAGCTTTGTACTTACCCCTCTTATTGGGACAATCTCTTTTAAACTCATTCTTGTCCAAATTTGTTATCACATCCTCGTAGTCTGCTCCATGCGAACAATAGCCTGGCCCTGTCTCACCAGCTACATTATGCACCTCTGTGATGGTGCAATTTTCTTTCTTAGATGCGTCTTCCATCGCATGCAACCTTCGTAACTCAGCCGTGCAATACTCATTCCCTTTTGCATGTGCTGCTGCTCTCTCCACTTGCCGATCAGTTGACAATTCAAGTTTGTTCTCCATGCTTTGCAAGAAAGGAGAGGGGGTCCTCAAATGCGAAGCTACTGAAAAATCATGTGCATCCGGAGGCATTTCCCGCTGCTACGATGTGCCCACGTTAGGAGGAGATTGGTCGTGCTGTTCATGAGACATAGCTGGGATTCAGGGGTGATTTTGACAACCTAGATTGCTTGTAGTCCAACTGTCATGTGTCAGTATGGTGGAACAGGGATTCCTTATTGGAACCTATTGGAAAATGGCCGGGATCCTAGAGGAGGGAATCTTTACCTCTGGCATCTTAAAAACTATGGTAAAAGTATCTTAAACTAAGTGAGAGCAGCCTAAAGATAACGATAAAGAACATTAGATACTATGAATAGCTTCTTCACGGATTGATGTCTATCATAAGTGGAACCCCCACATTGACTATTAAAATTAACTTTTAAAGTTCGTAAAGTAGTCATGAATATTCAATGGAAGTATAAGCAGGAAAAGACCGAACATTAGTTGAAGAACAATACCCTACAGAGGAATTTGGTTCAATGGATGTAGAAAAAATGCAAGTCCTTTGTTGAGAGAAGTTCCTTGTTAGCTAAATCATAGTATGCAATGTTCATGGGTTTGTTTTACCTCTATGGGATGCTGCCATCTGGTACGACATAGAAAGTACTGTCTGTCTGTCCATCCATTTATCCATCTTTTCCACATGAAAAATGGCTTTTAAAAAAATCTATACGTAAGTTGAAGATGTGCTTTGTACTACATAATTAGAATTCTCTATGAGTTTTGATTATAAAAATTAGCGATGACATGCTGAAAATAGAAATTAGAGTTTACAAATCATGGGAGAAAAGAATAAATTTTTGAGGAAGTAAGAAGCTCATTACATGAATTACAAGAAGCTATTGCTGGAAGACAAGAAGAGTTAAGCAACCTAATTAGTGAATTTGTTTGAGCAATTGTGTAGATTTTGGATGTTCACAGACTTGCATCTCTTTCAATAGACTGGTGGAGTTTCCAAAAAACAACAAGGCAAGAATTAGAAAAAAAAAAAGAGTTCTTGCGAAAGCTAAAGCATTGAATTTAGCATGTAGAAAATAAACAAAACAAACAAAAGAATTTAGTTATGATTTGGATTTGGAGCGGCTTACCACACATGTCTCTTACATAACAAAGATGGACTAGACACTTTATATATGATCCTTCACTGGCAAAGCACATCTTTTAAGATGGAAGAAAGTGCAAAGAAACCGTGCATAAGATTTTACGATGATATGCATTTTGGAAGGAAATTCTTGGTCCATTAGCTTCCATCTGTCAAAGCTGCCATGGGTTGTTGTCAATGCAAAAGAGATGATGGCCAGGTTTTATAATACAAAAACTAAGTGGGGGTGCACAAACATCTACCTTTTACAATCTCCTGTATAAAGAGTAGGCCAACATGTGCCTTTATTATTAATAGTCATTTGATCTTGTCCATGACTTCCCCTTTTTTTTTCCAATGGTGTACCTTTTTTTTTTTGCTTTCAGTCCTTATAATCCTTCAAAATGAACCATTTTTTAATTTGCAAGCATGACACTCAATTTCTAAGACTAAATTAATGAAGCTACAAAATTAAATGTCTTTTTTTTATATGTTTGCATCATATAAATGTGCTTTGCGCACACTTGTTACATAGTTCAGCGATAATAGATCATATAAATGTGCTTTGTGCACACTTATTACATAGTTCAACGATAATAGACTTAGATGAATGAGATTTTGTTTTGGTGATGCATTTCATTCTAGTTTGATGCAGAGATGTTCATATTCCATGCAATACGTGTTACTTCGAATATTATTTCAAATGTAGCCCAACAAAATAATTCTATTTGGCATCCAAAAATGAAAAAATCCTCATGGAAAGCTCAACGATCTTGCATTATAAGCCATTATACAACTGGCTTATATCCATACTATATTAAACTAGTCCTTTTTTTTGGGCCATATGGTTTGCTTATGTGACACGAAACATGCATTCGGCACTCAACATAAAGTGAACCTTATATATCTCATTTCTTCCACTATTGACTTTATGGAATGATCAAGCCCGCAATTGAATATGTATAAAGATTAGGCAACGTATGCAAGTTAGACTTCAAAATATTAAAGTCACTTCGGATAGTCCTAGGGCGATAGAGATTTAATACATTCTTATAGAGAATAGTATATTACAAAAATTGCTGCTTCTTCTTCTATTGCATTGGAAGCTACGCACATTTAAATTATATGAACTGGAATACATTCATATCGCTAGTACAACCACGTGAAGGTGGCTAATTTGAGGGCCAATGACCATTGACAAATGACACGCATGTACTGTAAGAAGTATAAGTTGTTGTCATGCCGACAATTGTTTTTACTATAAGTCCATCAAATCTAGCTCATGTTGAGATATGGGCTCCTAGGTCAAGCTTATGTAACTTAGTCCCCCGTATTAAGTTTACACGTGTTCTCGCTATTTCTTCTTAAATTACACAACTATGAGCGGGATAACAGATGCATGTGAACTCATATCCTTTTTGCAGCAGAGAAGAGCATCATAATGGAAGATGTTTCTACTGATTTTGGGTATGATCCCGAGCTTGATAATCTTCTAGAATTTTTGGACGATGAATCCTCTAACAACCATGTGCATTATGCGGGTGAGAGCTCAATGAATAAGTCAATCCAAACAATGTACAAAGGTATGATTTGTATTTATTGAACCGAATTGAATTGAATTGAATTAGTTTTTATGCTTAAGTACTTTTTATCCATTCTTTACAGAAACATGTAGCAAAAAGGAGGTGAAGCTATATAAAGGAACATATAAAGGAATTAGACTAAGATCGTGTGGAAAATGGACTGCAGAGATTAGAGACCCTTCTAAACAACATCGAATTTCACTTGGAATTTTTGACACCGCAGAGGAGGCTGCAAGAGCTTATGATAAAGCTGCAGTTAATTTGAAGGGCATTAGAGCTACACTTAATTTTCCAGATGAATTTCAAGAGCATCTTTCTCGATCTAGACATAGTCCAAGCACATATCTCGAGCTTAATAACTCAAGTTTTTCAGACGAACAAGTTGCAACTCTTGCCAAGCTTCAACAGTTAGGAAAGCTTATGTAGGCCTTTTTCATACTCCTATATGCATATTATTATGTCAAATTTCCTATTTATCATATGCCTAGGTCATCCAACCATTGGTTTGAAAATTATAAAAGAAACATCTTTGGTATTCTATTTGGTATAGACGACGATAGATCAAAGTCTTAAAATCGTCGAGTACTAAACATTCAAAATGGCATATAAATTTTTAACTTTTCCGTGTCTTACAAGATCTCCAAACAGGTGCACCCTGGACTACCACAATCTTCGGATTTGCCAATCCTACGGTCCAGATCCTATGATGGAGCCTCTGGGCACCTCTCGTTTCGCTTATGGTCATTTATGATTGGGGGCGCCTATGATTTTGAAATATGAAATACGTGTTTGCCTAAGGTTTTGATGGAATATCGAGCCTCTATACGGCTTCGTCTAAGGTTTTAGAATATGAAATACGGGGGCTCGAACCTCTACCAAAATATCTCAATGTCCTAATAAGACTACTTTGACCAATATAACCAGTGACCTAACGTGATTATTTTTTATCTTAAATCTATGTCCCCTTTTTATAACAACCCATTAAATTGTTTTGGGGATATGGTTTATGGTTTCAGGAATTGTTATTTTTACATCCATATCAAATCCCCCTGGAATCCCCTGTTATTGTGCTACATATTTGAGTTGAAAAACTTGAATTGGGAGCAATTTGGAACGTAAAGATGTAATTAAACTCCACGAATTCAAATGCATCTAGGTCTCATACCAGTTTATGTGAAATATGAGTTTAAGACATGAAGAAAAAAATGAATTTTATGCATCCTTAATAAATCTTAACAATTTAAGATACTTGTTGCGCGCTTCAAAACTATAATCACATAATAAGCTAATAATTCAATAGCCTTTGCTCTTTGTTTTTACCATATTTTATGATACTTTGTGGTCCAGTCCTTCGGGATTCTCCGATATGAATATTTGGAATTTTAAGTTCAATATTTGAAAATACTAGTTTAGATAATGTTAATTTCGGCCACCCAACAATATCGTCCTCTGATATCCCTTGTGCAGTAATGGAAAGATATCATCCTTCGAGATCCCCCCCCCCCTCCAGCATAGTTTTATCTAAGTTTAAATGCCAAAAATACCTATTTCCTAATTTTAATCGCCCAAGCATATTGTCCTTTCGGATCCCGCTATGATATATTGTCCTCCAAGATCCCGCAATGCATGCCTTAGTTCTATTTCCCAATCTGTAATGGCCAGACCGATGCTACCACACCTATGCCCACACGGCCATCATCCGAGGATTGTTTGCCCACTGCACAGGTCCCGCTTTCGAAGCCTGGCCAGGCCACAGCTCACCCGTTAGCCCTGAACCTACGCATTGTGGGTTTGGAGGAAGCTAGCGACACTCCCGGGGGGTTCACCTCTATGTAAAGGGGATATGGCATGTGCGTTCTGGGGGTGGGAGAAACCCCTCCAGATCTGGGCTCGCCCCCATAGAAACCCCTATGTATACTGATCGGTGTTGGTGAAAAATAATACCGATTCCATACTTTTACGCCTAGTCCAATCCCCATTGACCCTACCCTTAACCGTATTTTTACGTCAATATATCACTAATGTAGCCTACCCTCTACCTTACATTTACATTCAACCTCCAAATTTTGCAAGCTCCACAAGGTTGGTTGCATACCAATGCTAAATTCATATTAGTTGAACTTGATTTCAGCCAACTTGCACATCTGTGATTTCTTTTGTGCCTGTAGAGTGGTTGCATAGGACTAGAGGACTGTAGAGCTCCTTGACATGAAGGCTAAGAACTCCAAAAACGCTTACTCCAAAAACTAGCACTCACTAGAGTTTGAGATTGTCTGTCCTGGCGTTACCTAGGCCCAACACACTAATCCTGGTATTCAATATGAGCAAGTATCAAATTAAGAATCCCAGCAATCTTTATTGGGATATGGTGAAGAAGATTGTTCTCTCAAATCTTAAACAATATACTTACCAATTATCGATCTTTGAGATGCGGTTATTAGATAGTTAATTAAATCAAAGCAAGGATGCTACACCATAGGGACGATGAAGAGGATTGATGTCTCAAATCCCAAAGCAGCGGCACTGCACCGCTATAAGCGAGCCCTCACGAATGCCAAAGAAAATAAATCAATCAAGGTTTGTAGACTAGAATTATTATAAAGAGTTAATTCAGCAACAAGAGCTTATATCAAGGAACTATAAGTGTGCCTTGTTTTTCAAGTCTTAACAATTGTAACAAAGAATCCATAAAGACAATCATGCAATGATTCGGTCATTACCTTCTTCAAGTTTTTTGTAAAACATACACCAAAATCTCAACCTCTATTACATTTTGTTTGCTATGCCCTTCATCCTCCATCTCAACACCATTAATAGTATTGATAAATTTATATGGTCCATACATGAGTGACTGAAAAATATTTTTTTTTCCACGTTTGGTCCATTTTGCAGTTCACCATTGTAGAACGGGTATTTGGAAATGTGCATATAGAAGGATGCATTAAATGATTGGGTATTTAGCACGTTGATAGGATGTTCCGGCATTTGTAATCTACGGAAAAGGCTCCTACCATATCCTGATCTAGGGCACCTGTCCCATCCAAATAGAAACTTTGAAATCAATAATATTGCACTACAAAGAAAAGATTTTCCTTACATTACTAATTATAGTAGCCGGTAGCCGATGGTGATCACCAACAAGCACAAGGCGCTTTATCCTGATTAGGCCCATAACAATTGCCGTCTCGCCTCCACAAGTTGAGAAGCCTCGTCAATGACCGCAACACAAAATGGCAAAGATTTCTGTACAATCCGATGCGCGGAAGATGACACTGTGCAGAACACCACTGAAGCCTGATTTACAAGTTGCTCCTCCAACCATGAAACTGTTAAGGCAGTGCAAGTTGGAAAGCTCACAAAATTCAGGTTTTCTTGCAACAATCTGACAAGTTTATATAACTCGCTGACAAGTCCATATAACTCGGGTGAAGCTGACCCATTCATAACAAAATGCCCACCAACTTTGGGGATTAACTTGAACCATGATCTTGCAACTGAATCCGACACATTCTCCATCATTAGATGACTAATAGCTGATAATATATTTCTAGCTGATAGTATAGAGGTGGATTTTAGGAATTTGCTTGGCAGATCAGAGCAAGCAATCTCCACAGCTTCCACCAGTTGTGAATGTTAGCAACAGCCTGCAAATGATAATATGAACTTTAATGACATTCCATATAAATAATCACAATCGCATGCGAGAACTAGAACTAGGAGCTTACCTTTCTGAAACCTTTAGGAAATGCAGAGGTGACCCGTTTCTTTGCTGAGGTGATGCACGTAGAGGCAGACGGCATTCTCTCGGCTCGTCGAGTTGGAGCAGCACGGCCTGACCGCCCCCGTCATTTACTGGTCAGTTTCAGGGATGCTTTGTCCAGGCTGCACATCCTCCGCCATGGCAATCACTTGCAAGGGACCTCCTTCTCCGTCCAGGAAGATCTTACCCCAGCACAGCTCTGCCGACGGAAGGATGAATTATGTCGAGTCCGCTAGGCTCGTCTGCACCGGAAGTGGGTTGTGTATAGAGGCGGCCAGGCTATCATTCGGGATCACTGGCCACTTGATCCATGGGCAGTGTTTGTGTAGTTGATTTGACTCCGAGATCTGCTTGGGCTTATGCCCTTTTGTTTTATTCTAGCATTGTGATTTGCTACGGGCATAGTCCCCCGAGCTCTGTGTACTGGGGCTAGTCCCCATGTTTGATTTTGATTTTGGCATTGGCCTTCTTGGTTTGGTCACGGGGCTTGGTCCCCGAGTTTCAGTCTGGGCTTTTGCCCTCTCTTTTGTATTAGGTCCCATAACCCGATTGGGTTCCGCGGACGTTAAAATTTTCTTCCTTCCTTCCTTCCTTCCTTATTAACAATTTACAATTTCTTTTTTTTTTTTTTTTTTTTTTTTTTTTTGAAGGCAAGATATTTTTAGTTTTATTAATAGTATGTAAAAAGTACATTTATTCATGCTCCATAATACCCAAATAGCCAAAGTAAAATTTCACAATTTACATCGATCTTAATAACATTATTTTATTTTTTATTTTTTGAAGGCAAGGTGGGTATAACATTACAAAGTTCTTGCCAACTACAATTTGCACGCCAATTTATACTTGATTCTTTTAAACAAATTAGATCTAATAATAAATTGGCCATAAAACCAACTTGGTGTAACCCCAGAGTTTTTATAATTAATCATAAGATAAAACATGACATTTAAACATGTTACCCTATGACATATCTCTGTTCAACATATGCATTCAAAACGTAACCCAAAACAATGCTAGACAACACAATGTAGGGTGCAACGTCAACTACCAAACTTGGTATGAATTAGTGTATTTACAAATATAACACCATCTCAACTTGCACCGAGCTCTTCTTTGTTTCCTCCTTCCTCTTTTCGAGCTCTATCAAAGGCTTGAGCCTTGCCAAGCTAGTGCCATTCTGTTCAATTGCTAAGCTAGGGAGACTTTTAATATTGATGTCTGTGCCATCGACATCATCCACTCTCTCAAGTCTAGTGTCAAGTTGTCTCATGAGAGAATCAGTTGCAATTAGAAGGTAGGATCTTTTCTTGCCCTATACATCATTCTCGCAATTATTGCTTCCAAGGAGGCCCTTGCCTTCTTTAAGTTTGTTCTCATGCTCTTTTTGGGAGGGAGATTCCTCTCATAAATTTACAACCTCATCCTCGGGCACATCTTCACAAATCCCTTGCCCAGAAACTCCCTCCTCCTATGGCCTCAAGTGGTCCATGCCCCCACCAATTGTCCTATATTGGGACCTTGCACGTGTCAATTATCTTGCCAAACATTTGCATAACCTTAACCTGGTGTTTATATAAATTGCCCTTGGGTCTCCAAGGTCGATCAGCATGCCCAATTCTTGTGTGCCCCGTTCACAAAGTATAAATCATGCCCTAGAATACGCTCGTTTTGCACTTCTGCCTCCCCTTCCCCAAAGTTGGTGAATGTGACTTGCTCATCAGCAAAGTTCCATGTGCCTCATATGGTGCACTCTAGCGTCTTTTCCTGAGAGGTTTTTACTATAAAGTTTGCTTCCTTCATGGACCTAGAACACCTTTCAGGTATTCGAGGAAACCCTAAAGATAAACAACCATCTAAGAGATGTTATTTATACTAAAGAAAGGAACACTCATGCCTACAGGTCTTTTGGGTTTACAGGTACATTGTAAAAGGAAAGCCGCATACGGGTGTGAGCTGCCATCTATTTAGAAACTTAATCGACAGCCAAAGCTTCACCAGCCAAAATCTCAAAACACGATCGTCTCATCCTACAAAAAAACCATGTGAGTAAGACAAGACCCCGGGTCGGCTAAAAACATAAGCCACCAAGGCTCTAAAACCACAAAACAACCACCAAGGCTTTAAACCAAAACAGGCCACCAAGGCTCTAAACCATAAACCAATGGTAAAATACTAGTTAAGGTGCCCAGCTTTGCTGGGCATAAGCTAAAAACCTGTAAATGATAAGGCAGCAATATCATTAAGGTTCAATTAGTTATCTGCTTCTATGCCTCGATTTTTGAACCCAATTAGGCTATTGAAATATTATTTAAAAGAACCTTCTTATCTAGCTAGCAATCGTCCTCAAATGTATCATAGACAATAGCAACATTTTGTAGTGCTTAAGTCCCAACTAGTCATGTTATTACTATTCTAGTATATAGTAAAAATGCCCAGCGTTGCTGGGCATAAGTTGGGAGCCTATAAATGTTTAGGCCGCAATGAGAAAAGTGTGCAATAATAATGGTTTTTTTTTTTTTTTTGAAGGACGACAAGCATTATTCACCAACTAAAAACCAGAGCAACATAAAATGCAAAGACAGGATTATAACCCCAGTGGACAAACCGATCCAACTGAGCACAACCACCTGCCTATGCAAAAGAATGAATCTGAAGGTAAGTATGCCAGATCAGTACTTTCTTCTCTTGATCAAGAGAAGAACAATTGTAAGCCATAACAATTTTATTTTGCGCCCACTGAAGAACAATCTCATCCTCAGTATCTACGCCCTTAAAGATAAACAACCTCCTTCTCTTCCAGATTGACCATAAAAGCCAGCCACATGCGAGATGAAAAGCTCGTTTCCGTAGTCTGGGCCAAGCATCAGGATAGATAGCAAGCAAAATTTGCTGGCTAGATCGAGACGTGCCAAAAAGGGTCAACAACCAAGACCATGCCTGCCGAAGCCGCTCACACAAGAAAAAACAATGCTCAATACTCTCAACCCTTTGCTGGCATAAAGGACAGAGCTCTGAAATTCGATTATCCATTTTATGGACTAACCTGTTGACTCTGAGGCATCTATGGATCACTTGCCACCACAAAACTACTACTTTGGGATGAAGCAGCTTATCCCATGCAATAATAATGGTGCCTAAAATTGTTGGGCTTTACTTGAAAAGCTGTAGACAATACACGTGCATGCAACTATCGTCTACACGCGCACACCTAAAACCACGGATCTTGGCCAGCATGAATTTGGCCATCGGATTGCAGCATCAAATATTGACCGTTGGATCACTTTGGTTGAAGACACTTTGGTTGCACCACACAACTTTATAATATAAAGTTTATTTATTGTCGTTAAGCATGACAGGAACAAATGTGCAATTCCTTTTTTCAAATTCGGTCATTCCAAGGACATCCGGTATGGAAGATGCGGCATGATGATGTAGGGCATGTGTTCAAGACAATGGTGGTGTACGTAGGTTTTGCCAATGCCTTTAAGCCCTAATGGGGGTGGGGGGGGCGATGATCAATGTTCAAGCCAACTTTTTTTCAAGTCTATAATGCTTTTTGGATTTCAAGAGACAACGACGATTTGGATAAGCTCCTTAATTGGGCTGCATCTCCCTCATCCCCAAGTGTAAGGAGCCTTCTTCAATTTCGATTGGCGTCCCATTACCTTGTTGTCTTCATTTTACAAGATCTTTGCTAAAGCTTATGCTCAAAAGCTTCGTGACATTCTTGCTGATTCTATATCCTCTACACGGTCGGGTTTCCCTGCGCGGACGGTGTATTTTAAATAATGTAGCGGCTGCCTATGAGGGTATTTATTGGGCAAGATTGCGGGCTCATGAGATTGTTTACTTGAAGTTGGATTTTGCAAAAGCCTATGGCGGTGTTGATTGGACTTTCTTGGAAAAGTGTCTCTTGCATCTTGGCTTTGGTGCACACTTCGCTGGCGATGTAATGAGACTCCACTATTACGCTCATTCTCATTGTTCTTTTTCAAGGAGAGCCTTCACATTCTTTCAGGTTGGTCGTGGCATTCGTCAAGGTTGCCCATTGGCACCATTGCTCTTCACAATTGTAGCGAGAGGTTCTCTCTCAAATTTTCTCACTTTTTGCACAAGATGGCATCTTGCATGGACTCCCCATGCATAATGGGTCGCATGAGGAGATTTGTAATCGATGAGCGGATGATACTTTTCTTTTCCTAAAAATTTGATGAGCACAATCTGCGAATGCCATCTCACTATTGGATTCCTTTTCCTTAGCATCGGTATCTTCGTTAGATGGCGAAGTGTCTTTGCATTGTGGGCCGCAGGATACTCGGTTCCACCGAGTGTTTCTTGCATTTCCATGGAAGGTCCTTCCTCATGGCAAAGCGACCAAGCTTCTTGGTATTCTGTGGGGATTCATATTTCATTTGGAGATCGTGGGATCTTTGTTGTTAAGGCCTTGGAAAACACTTGTTACGGTGGTCCACGGCTAAATTGTCCATAGCGGTCGAATTATCGTAGCCAAATCGGTGTTGAGTGGCACACATGTCTATATGGCTTGGTTATCACGGCACCACAAGCAAAGATGCAGCTCATCATCGAATTGTTGAATTTCATGCGGGGTGGTACGTGAAGAAAGGGTTGATGTCAAGGTGGGTTGGGTGAAGTGCATCTTACCAAAGCAGCGTGGGGACTTGGGATGATCGACTTTCTCCTCTGAGCAAAGTATTAATTTCCAAGTTCATCGGAGGATCTTGAATAATGTTGATGTGTCTCGGCTCACGACTTACGTCCCAATCATTGCAGCTTTGTGTCTCCTTTGGCTCTCCTTCTATCAAGGCTTTGCTTCCTTGGGCTCTTTTCTATCCGTTGTCGACTTATGCTAATGTCGTCTCCTTTCCTCGGAGGGTTGCTTGATGCTTGGAATATTGTGCGACGCTTTTCCATCTCCACCCTATGGCAAGAAGTTTTCTTTGGAGCTAGTTGTTGGTGGATCCCTTTGGGCGATAACCAAACAGATCGCCTTTGGTAGCATCAGTTCATCCCTCGACACACGGCTACTGAAACTAGCGGGGTGTGCTTACAATTTCTGCATGGTACGGTGAAACACGATTCTTGACATGGGAAGAATTTGGGACAAAGTTCCTTCTTTTAAGATGGGATGCGCACAATTTGGCGGCAGGTCATTGCCATTCTTCCTCCTATACCACAAGTAGCGGCTTCCCATCTCACGGGTGGTTCATGAGAATGTTAAGGCTGAGCATTTGGTGAATTCTATGTATAAGATCCTTCTTATGGGCAGAGGTGTTGCCCCCCTCACAAAATGGCCTTTGGTGGTACCGGTGAATCAGCGAGAAAGTAGTTTGAACCGGGTTTGGGACAAGTTACTTCATCCAAAGTTGTCGGGTTTTGTGGTGGCAGATCATCCATAGATTGCCCTTTATGCGCGAGAGGGATGAGACAATCGAGCATTGTTTCTTCTTATGCCCAAGCATGCTAGACCCGGCTTGGTTGTGGCTTTGAGTCTTTTTATTGCGGTTTGAATAGTCAACAAGTCTTATTGGCGGTGTGCCCCAAGTTCTTGGGACAATATGGCAAAGAGGGCATTTCACTTAGCTTCAAAGCATGGATCATTTGGTCAGCGTGGAAAGAAGAAACCTCTTTATTTTCAAGGGCCATAGAGCCCCGATGCTCAAGTGCTTATTGAAGCTAAGCAATGCATCGTCAAAGCGTATATATCTTCCTCAAGTAAAGGATGAAGTGAAGAATCGTGTTGGGTACACTATCTCGGATTAACACTTATATGTAACTCATTTACATGTTTGTGTCTTTGTAAGGTGGCGGGTGGTTTTGCTCGTGGACAATTCCTCCTTTGGATTTTCAGTCCCCATCTCTGTTGCTCGTTTCGATGATTAATAAAGTTTCACGTCCTTCAAAAAAAAAAAAATTCCATTAATGTTATGTAATACATAAACCATTAAGACTTTCTAGGGAGTAACAGGGAAGCAATGTTAAAACGCCTATTAGTTGTTTGTGTTAATTGGAAACGATAACATTGGAAGCAATTTATATCGCAGCCTAGAAGTGCGAGTGAGGAAATTGTAAGCAAAATATGTAGTTTCATTTTATTTAGTATTTTCTTCAGCAATTGTTCATTATTTATAGATTTGGCTTTCTTTTATTTAATTATTAGATTTGGCTTTCTTTTATTTAATTACTGTGCATTCATTGAACATCTCCTGCACAATAGTCTAAAACTGTTCTAAAACTGTTGTGATAGCTAAGCATCAATTATGAACTTTGGATAAAACATGGGGCTAGCATTTGAAGCCTCATTTCCAAAACATGAGCATTCTACATAACTACACTCTTGCAATGTGATTTCACAATATGAAACCTATTTTAGCATATGAATATGGTCCAAATAGATAATGAAAAGCTGGAATATCGTAACACTACAGGACGAAACAAAGATGGAGCCACTTCAACTGTAACATAGCTTCAAATTATATAATGTATGTCCTGATATTGCACGAACATAGCATTTTCAAATAAGTTGCAAGATACATTATGTTTTCCTGATTTTTGCTCAGTTCTACACCCAAGTGTAAAAAGCCGTTAACCGTAGACCATTGGCAATCAATGATGCACATAGGAATGTGCATCAAAATCAAAATGTGATTCATATCACATTTACCTTAGAATGTATTTACCTTAGAATATTAAAGATCACCATCTCTGATTGCACCATCTCTGATGATGTTCACCATCTCTGATTGCATGTAGAAAGACATGAACAGGAAATCTTGTCCAAAATAACAATTGGTTACAAAACGCTAACCTGCATATGTACCTGTGTTTATCAGCTTTCCCATTGTGGGGCAATAACAAATTTGCCAAGGAATCAATCCTAGAGCTTAGTCTGATAATTTGAATGCCTTGCAAACTTATTACCTTTGATAAAAGGTGCATTAGAATATTTGAATTGAGAGGATCTTCTACCTGTAGATCATGCTGGTCAATTGTCCTTCCACAGTGGAGGTAGTTACTGTTGGCAATCATATAAACATGTTGCATGCATTAACTGCTCATAACTCTTCAAGGATTTGGAAGTGTTCTAACAGACCAAAAGTTAAATCGAATGTCAGGCACACGGGCACACGTTCGTCTTCAGCATAACTGGAGCTTGAGGAAAAGGTTCTCACGGGACTCCTTCAAGCCTTAGCAGAACACAATTTTAGTGAGCAGAGTTGAACTTTCATTTCATTATAAGATCGGAAAGCAACATATTTTTAATCTATTCTAAAATTCACAAAAGAATAGATGTAACCGTCTAAATCCTTATGTTAGTCGTATCTTCTTACCATTGAGTTATCTTGAGGGAGCACAATTATGTAATTCATGCCAAAATCACTATTATGTACCACATGAATGAGTTCTCCAGATAAAATTCTATTTTTTGCGAAAAGCAGACCTCTGCATGTTCAAAAACAAATAGTCAAGTAATATTCCATCCTGATAGGTGGAATAAATAGAAAAGGAAACACCAGTGACGTAAAAGGACAATCATGTTTCCTAAATTTGCTGGACGACCATGGAAAAGGCAGCTTACAATCTTGCGATCTTGCATGCTAGAATTCCAAAACCCACCTCCAACATTATAATATTGCTTCTAGAGTACCAAATCTCCAACAATCTGATCTTTTACACTGCCTAAATGATGGCATTACATAATTCTTTATTCAAAAAACCTGAAGATGAAACATAAAGAGGAATAAAACATCATACAGATTAAGAGCAAATAGAAGAAAAAGAGTGTTGCTGTGGACAAACTGACCTGGAGTGTTATCATTTGAGAGTCTATCTCAATTTTACTTTATTGGCAAAATCGTTTTCTTTTCTTGAAACGTTGGGCACCTGCAGTGTGCTGCATAGAAACAATAAAGAATACTGCATTTTTATGCAAAAAGGAAACAGTTTTAAGTCCCAAAGAAAAGGAGATTGTTTTGATTCATTACTCCTTATCTTCTCCTCAATTACCATCCATATTAAAGCTTATGTATCTATCATCGACTGTGTTAAATATTTGGGACAAAAAAATCTGAGGTGCCAAGAGGTACACAACATGTACTGCGAGTGAAACGGGGTGCAGTATTTCGAGGTGAATGAATCCATGTTTTTGCAACTCTGCAAATGCAATAAACCTAGTCTATGTCTTCACAAAACTGACCCTTGAAAATAAAGACGAAGTATTCAACGACTTGAGCGGAACACATACCTACAATCCCATCGACCCTGAAAGGATGTTGCATGCCGAAAATGGAGTTATAGCACCATGGACATGAAACCATCATCCAATTAAATTGGGATTATGTCAACTCCAAAATCACGCCAACCTGCTATTGTCTTCTAGGGGGTTTTTGTTTTTTTTAATCTTTTTTTTTGGACTTCAAAAATAACATAAGGTTGCGATTCACGTGTGACTTTTCATATGCGAATTGAAATATGCAGAAATGAAGAGCAAGTTGCTAACATAGATGAGACAAATATTGCTTGCTCGATAGATGATAATATTAGGTTTGATAATAACAAATTGCATGGAACGCGAGGCACTTCCAGACTCGAAATTATCGATACATGGCACAAATATCATACAAAAATATCATATATTCCAATAAAACATTAAGGGATCAATCCATGTTTTTCCACGTATTTAACAAGGTGTGGTTCCATGTCAGCCGTTCTATCCAGTTCTGGGTACGAATCTAACACTTCACCCACCGTCATCCCCATAGCCAAATTATGCATAATAGACACAAACTTCACCAGAAAATCATCTGTCGCAAAGTTTTTTGGATCGTAAGATGGTGGATTCAGGGCCTGTGTTTGATTGTAGAAGCATTTGAGAGCATCATCATCCACTATGATTATATCATCCTTATTCTCGATACCAAGTTCGTCCATCATGTTACTCAAGTGTTCAATGAAGATAGGCTTGCCTGTTGGATCCTTGGGATTAGTGAACTTCACACATTTGTTCGATCCCAAAGGGTCAACCAATGTCTCACGCATTTCCCCATTGCCTCCAAAGTATCCTTGATGTTCCTTAGTTCCATGGATGACCAAATACCAACTTCGAAATAACCCGAATGCCTCGCCTAGCATCTCCTTCAAGTCTTGACGCGGATAGATCCACTTGGTGTTTGATTCTCTTGGTGTGTCGATGAAACTGTTCTCTAGCCACTTTATTTTTGGGAAAAGTCTTGCAAAGGACTCCGTTTAGGTCGAACACCACAACCTTCTTAGAAACGCAATGGAAGTTGAAACATCAAACATGTATCCGGGTCAGCAAGATACGATAACACAAACAATACAAAACGCGTAAGCGTGATTTGAAATAGTCAATAACCAAATCGGCTCGGGCGTGATTTAGTTTGACAACGAAAAATAATCAAAGCACGCTTGGCGGCGATTTAATTCAAAGGTAATACAAATTAAATCACGCGTGGCGCTATTTAAATGGGCAAGGCCATACCTATCATCTTAGGTTTATTTGCCAGTCATCGGCCATCATTCTCCCCTTCGCCACCCTTAATCTTCGTCTTCTTCCCGATTTGTTAGAATTGTTATTTTCTATTAGTTCCATTGCGTCCTTCAAGCTCGACATTATTTTACTATTGATTTGGCAAACCCGCGGAATCACTAGAGCCGCCGATGCCTTCATTTTCGGTTTCCACATCAATTAGTTCATTGTTAACTTGTGAATCTACTCTATTGTTGCTTGCATCACCCGCAATGTGGGCAAAAATATTCCCTAAGTTCGCCGCCATCATCCGAGTACTTTGAGCAACCGGTTTAGCGGCTATTTGTTCATTCTTGCTTTCCTTATATCGCAGTTACTAGTTCCCACTCCGGAAGCAACGTCCACTTTCGAATTGGACAAGTCTCACGAGACTTTTGATTCTTGATGATTTCGGGTTGCCATAAGGGCCTTTAGGAGACTTGGCAAGCACATGCATGAGGAATGGTTCAAGAAAGTCTTTGGCCTGCTCATCACTCACAAAGCGGTGACATCTTCTTGCACCCATAAGAGCCTCTCGGGCAATATAACCTCAACATGAAGCTCCAAGCAGGTTGTATCAATTGGAGCAAATGCCTCGGCGAGGTAAGCTTGACCATAGGCGGGGAAATCCATTTTTATTTAAGGGGGCCCTTCTCCTTAGTTTGTAGCTCGTGCTTGATTTCCCCACTTAGGGGGGTCCCGATCCTCATCCTCTTGACTCATCCTCGATTACGGACCGATCCCGATCCGTATGAAAGAATATAGTTCTTATGTGCGGATCATCTAGAAGAAAACATTCCCATGCTGCGCTATTGTCACCCTTGGCCTTAGCAATATCATATTCCTCGTCCGACGGCATGGATATCATAATAAAGATCACATGTGCCATCTTAGATTCTGTTCGCGACTCATTATCCTTAACATCATATATTAGGCATCCCTCCCTAATAACTTTGAGGCACTCGGATCATGAGCGCAGATAGTGCATGCAGATGTGACTCACGAAGGACAAACGATGACAATAGTGAAGGACCTCTCGGTTGTCAATCCTATACTGACTGGTAAAGAAGCTCTTTGTAGTCCTTCGGTTCATGCCCATATCTCCTCTCCCACCCTCTTTGTCCAACACAAAGAGTGATATATTTTTAAAGGAAGTTGAATCGGGCAAGAGACCTTTGTACCCAATGGGACTGAATCTTGGGGCGGTGTCGTCTTCTCCAAAGTAATCTTCTTCACAAGGGCCACTTTTCTTCTCAACTCAGCCCAATTACCTTAGGGGGTAGAGTCTCCTTATGTTTTGTATTTTTAGCCTTCCAATTCTTTAGGAAGTCCTTTGACGAGAATACAAACTTCTTGATGTCATCATTCTTGACCTTGTATTTGTCCGGCAATCCAATTTGAGATAATGCCACATCCCCTAGATAGCCTTTGTAACTTTCGGCTCCTACGGTGACTTCATTGTCATTACATCCTTTACATGATTGCAAAGCACTCAACGAAGGACATCCTATCCTTGGTGAAAGCACCCTTCTTGTATAAGACTTCCTTCTTTAAGCCTTTGGTCTAAAACCCAAATGGTCTCGGCGTCGTCTAGCCCCCGAGTCTTTCTCATCTCTGTCACATTCAAGTCAAAGATGCTTACATCAACGGGGAGGCACCCTACCCATAGTATCCGGCGGCTTCCCTTGTGCATAAGCGTCCCGAATTCATTCCACTTGAGCCATACTTGCCTCCTTACAAAACACAATCTTATACGAGTCTCGTTGGTCGACTGCTTTGGATGAGCTTTGAAGGATACGCAATGTCATCACCACCTTTTTCTTTGATTTTCTTGCGGTCTTCTTCTTCTCTCAGTATAATTGTCTGCGGCGAGTCCGGCTCCAGCGGCTTTGAATGCCTCGGACTTTGACCCGCCATGCGGTGGGCAATGGGCAGCCATATTCCACCCCGCTGGCCGGGCGTGGCCAGCTTGTTCAGCGTATGGATTTGCAATAATACGGACATTGAATCAATATCATAGAATAGAAACACGCCGGCAGCGATTTGAATAGAATTGATGAAGAGAAAAATCACGCTGGCGTGAAATGAATAAAGTTACTAATGCAATTCCGCGCGGGCGTGCTTTCAAATCAAACCAATTCCGCCGGGCATGTTTTTCAAATCAATCGAATTCACGCCCGGTGTTTTCAAATCAATTGGTTGACTTGAAAACACGCGGGCGTGGAATTCGATTGATTTCAAAACACGCCGCTGGCGTGGAATTGGTTTGATTTGAAAGCACGCCGGGCGGAATACAATTTATGAAACCAAGGTTGATTACCTTTTGTATAGAAATGTCTTCCCCATTTCATTCAAAGTTGCACTAATCTCAGCCAAATCTGCGGGTGAAGTATTGGCATCCAAGATCGACACCTCCTATACGCATAGTGATTGTAGAACACTTTTTGGCTGTTTGTTTGTTACTTTGCTGATGATGGCCTTTTGTGCCTCAACGGAATGCTGCCGTCGATGATGACATATTTAATATCATCACTTGATAATATCTCCCGGACGTTCATTCCACCTGCCCAGCTTGTTCGAGATCATATCCCAAGGTAGCACATCCATTTGGCATAGGCATTTGACCGGATTACTAATCATGCTCTCAACAATCTCCATGGCATGTCTTTGGATCATATCTTACGCTAACATAAATGGAGCTTGGTGAACGGATGAGGGACTTCACATGGATGTAAAAAGTTTCCTTAAGACCCAAAGTGGATAATGGTCAGAGTATTTATTCAGCTTGTTCATGGCCTCTAGCTGCGCCACTCTGTCCTGTTCATTCTCAAAAACAGAAGCCTCCATGCCTTCGACAACTGCAGGTTGAACATTCTTCCCTAGATCTAGGACCCTCTTAGAAGCTTTCAAGTCAGCCAATTCCTAGCTTCTTTCGCAAATAGTGACTTGGTGTCGGTTTAGTGAACATGCCTCTACGCACAGCCTGTAACCCCTTGGCAAATAGATATTGGCGTAACTGCTACATTGGTTGGCCAACCATACTTAAAACATGTCTCACCGTTCACATCTGTCTTCATGAACGTATCCTTGTATGCGATAGCTCTCTGGGTGAGTAAGTCCGAAAGCAGATCTTTCTTTCCGCTTCGTGTAATCTCCAAGAGCAATTTGCGGTTGGTGTCATCCTCTTCCTCACAAGAGATTAGGATCCCTTGTTTGGCCATCTTTATGCGCTTCCTTTTTCCTCGAGAAGAGAGTTAAGTCGAGCTTGCCATTTGTCTTGGCAAGGTCAACGTACCACCTCGGCACCCTTCGCCCATTTCCTCTTGAGTGCAAGGCATGTGGGGTCGGTGGTTGCTATAAGAATCGGCCCTTCATCATCTAAGGTGAGATCATATGGTAATGCAAGATGGGTCGCCCGCGCCCTTGCTTTCTTGGCGTGATTAGAACCCGAATTAGTAGGGGTTTTCTTCCTCTTCAAACCTTTGCAAATGAAGATGAGCACTTTTTAGAGTACTTTTCAGAACAAGAGATCACGCTTGGCGTGCATTTAAACCTAAATTAGTACAAATCACGCTTGGCGTGTTGGTATCTCCTATTATTGACCATGCTATGCGTTAATTTGAAACTAAATTATTTTGCATCCACATTTTAAGCTACATACCCTTCATGAATCCATATTTCACACTATTTAACCTCATTGAACATTGCTATCTCCAACTGTCTAACACCGCTATATTCTATATATAAAAAGCGAGCAAAATTATGTTCTCTGAGCGGACAATCGTGAAAGCATTATGGCGATGTTAATACTTAAAATTCATGCAAAGCATAATAACTCAAACTCATGCAAAGCATATTATCTGAAGGCAAGGAAATATCTCAAATTCATGCAAGCATAATACTCTCCACACAGTGTGTATTCTGTGGCAAATTAAATACCTTGAATAGGGTTCTGTGTATTCTGATCAACGTCCTCTGAAGCTTGAGAAGAGCCGGGTTTAGAGATTCCTCTTCCACCGCTTCCTCTGCCCCGTCCGCCTCGACCTCGATTCGCTTTAGAAGACATCTCTGGAGTCGCCTAGTAACAGAGTCGGAAGGTCATTTCGGATACGCTTTCGAAGCTGCTTTCGAAGAAATAGCTTTTTCTACCTGTACGAGAAATAGAGAAATTTGAATTTCAAGAAAACACAAAATGCAGTTTCGAAATATTCTTGACACATACAAATAATAATGACGAAGACCGTCACGACTTCTTTCATTAAGTTTTTAAAACCAATCTACCCAAAAAGTATCCCGCCAAATTTATCCCGCCTAAACGTAGTTAACCTAATCTTTCTTCTAATTCAATTTTCCGACCGCCGGAGTTTCCATAGCCTTAAGCTTCTCAAATCAGCCGGAGACTCAAATCAGCTTCTCAAGAATGGCTCTGAGCACTCGGGTACTCATCTCATTCCAATAGCTTGAACATTAATTTCCAATAGTAGGTGTCTCGAATAGCAATTTTTCTGCGAGTGTAGAAGATGAATGTTTCATGTTAACTACAAATCCTAAAAGGAAAGTAGGATTATGCAAGATCGACTCCATCGATCCGACCGTAAACCGTCATGGAAATTCCGGGGATAAGTATGTCCGAAGTTCTGATGATTAAGCGCTGCGCTATGGATGAAGCTTTACCTCGCAGACACCCGGTGGGGATACGGTTGGAGAAAGTGTTGGAACATTTGTTGCATGGCCAAGAAACCGCTTTTAAAAAGGTATGTAACATGTATTACATTGTAGAACTATAGAAGTAGACAAAATTTGTTGTATTCATTGGAAAAAAGATTACAATTGTATATAACTGGATAAACTGGATAAACCGGACAAAATCCTGGACTCTTGTTTCAAGCCCAGGTCTCTTGAGTAGCTGGGCTATCGATACTCCCATTTCCATTGGGGCATAGTGAATTCTTCCGGTAAAACCCCGGCCAAAACACCAGGCTCTAGCTCCACCACCCCCTTTGCTCCACCTCCACCTCCCGCTCCTCGCCTCTGCTCCACCTCTGCTCCATTGGTTGAACCTCCAATGCATCATTATAACGCTTCTTGGTAGTGGTTCCATTGGTTGAGCCATCTCCATTGCATCGTTATACCGCCTGTGGTAGTGGTTCGTGGTTGGGGCATCAGGGCATAGAGGCTAACCACTAAGAAACGCAGCTCCTCATTTTGAATCTCGAAGCCGACGGATCGTAGATTCACTCTCGATCAATGCATGTCTTTGCATTCTCGAAGTGATTAGATAAAGAGGGCGAGCCTCCGATGCGATTGCAAGGGCCCCGAGCCCAGATCTATCATTGCCCTGGCGCTCTGCCGCCATCATCATTACTTGATCCAAGTACTCGGGGTTGCAAGATCGGTGCTCCAGCTAACTGGTGCTCGGTTTGCGGTTCAACCGGACCGAGATGGAGCTGGAAACCGAGGCTGGGCGGTGATTGCTGGCCCAAATGTAATTCCAATCCATCTTCGTCACCAACAGGGTGATTAATGTAACCGGCATCTATCAATAGGAAGTGAGCTTGAGTATCGGTATTCACGCTTTGGCGTGTTATATTTCTTTATTTATAAACTTAGAAACTAAGAGACACGCCCGCGTGTTTAGCGTAAAAGTTGAAAGTAGGGATACAATTGTTTGCACGCTTTCGGCGTGTAAAACCGCTATATAGGAAAAACTATACACGCCGTGCATTCAAGCTGACGGCGTGTAAATAATTGCCCGGCCTTTATCTATTTACTTATCTATCCGTACATTTTTTTTTTTTCTCCCTCCTGGAATGAATGAAGCGTGTATTCATGTTGAAAACCAAGGCTACCATAAAAACAATTTTAGCGTGTTTCAAATATTATCTTCAGATTTTTCTAATGCTTTCTACTACACTTATTCATAATAGAAACTTGCATGCAATAGCATGATTAATTCAGGAAGAGAAACTCAAGAATTTACTCGAACAAAAGAAGCGAGGATGAAGTTTATAAAAAACTATTACGGTTTTCATAAACATCATGCTTCCTCCGCCTCGAGCAAATGCAAAAGCTTGTCTTCTTGGATTAAACCTGCCATTGAGATGCAACTTAAAACTAAATGAAAACTAACCTTGAGTTCTCGAGGCTGGAAGGATTCAAGAACGGAGGACTATGCTTGTGGTTTTAATTAGAGGCTTTTCGATTAGCGGACCTTAGTCCCTCGCTTTTGGTTTTAATTGAGTCTCCGATTTCCCCTCGCTACTGGATGCTACGTAACAACAAAAAGCTGAGTCTTTTAGTAAGTTAGGAATTGCCGAAACCAAACATCTAACATTGATGAATATAAATCCGCCACCAAGATTTCGGACGGCCGGATCCAAACACACGTGCGCAGGTTTAACCGCAAATCGTATGAAGGAAGGAAGAAAATGTAGGAACTTTGAGAGCGTAAAATGGATTTATATAGGCACAATTAGAAAAAAGTTAGCGTGAATAATTGATTGCTTGAATTAACACGCTTTGGCGTCTTCTTCTTCCCGGACATGACACATGTATATGGTATATATGGAGAATATTGCATTTCATGCAATAAATTCTCCACGACATTTTATTCCATTTATTGCATTGAAAAAATAGAATTTAGAAATTTTATATAGGCTAACTTAAAATTGATTTTAAAAGGCAAAGTTATCAAGGCTAAAAAATGACTTGTAAGGTTGGGGAATTTTTTTTTAGGTCATATAGGAAAATTTCCTATGGTTCTTGTGATGCATCGAGGAGATTTCTCATGTGGTTGATTTATAGTGTTCAGAGACTTTGTTGAGACAAAATTTTGCAGATACAAAATTCTAGAGAGACAAAATTTTAGAGAAAAATGACTTGGAGCCAAAATAATTGGAGAATCTGGTTTGATTTTATCCAAAAAAATTTATGTCTGGAAAAAACTGTTTGAAGAAAACTGTTTGAAGACAAAGTTTATGAAGAAAACTGTTTGATTTCATTAAAAACAGTTGTATGTACAGATGCCCGAAGGCTTGGAAGAAGCAATTGCCCGAAGGCTTTTCACACAATTCTAAAAAAAAATGCGGGAGGGCGTGTCCAAAACTTCGTAAGAATGGAAACAAAAATGGGCGCCCGGGATCGCATCACTCTTCTTCCTGCAACAAAGAAGAAAGAAAGGTGTTAGAAAAGAAAGAAAGGTGCAAAACAAAAACAAAAAAAGAAATCACATGCAAACCTGGTTCATCTCTTAACCACTCCAAAAACCGGGTCGAATTTGTCGACCTTCTTCCAAATCCTCCTCCTCCTCCTCCTCCTCCTCCTCCTCCTCCTCCTCCTCCTCCTCCTCCTCCGAGATTTCATTCTCTGTTTCAGGGTCAAGCCAACCCTGAAGCAGAGCGGTCATGTGCTCTTGGGAGGACATCTCCTCCTCTTCCTCCAACTCCTCCTCTTCCTCCTCTTCCTCCTCTTCGAATCAGGAGGAATGGGAGGAGCTCAACTCCTCCTCTTCCATAACGAAATCAGAATCATCCTCTGAATCGGAATCAGAGGAGAATTGGGAAAGAAAATCAATGAGGGGGGGGAATTGAGCGGGTTCTTCAACCCGACGTCTCTTTGAGGAGACCTCGGGTTCTTCATGAAGGTCGAGCGCTGAGGCTGAACGCTTCATGGCGGGCAGAAAAAAAAATTGGGACAGAATGGAGGTCTTGAGAGCGTGAACCGGATTTATATAGGGTTAATTAGCTCTTAGCGTGAATAATTTATTGCCTCAAATAACACGCCAGGCGTACGAAATTCCCGCCAGCTATATTATCTAGGGTATATTATTATGGATAATAAATTCTCACGTCTATTAGTTATATGTCTTTTCGTAATCATATATCCAAATTTTCGATAATTAAAATTTGGATATATTTATATAAATGTCATTTCCTTGTTGTTGCCATGAAAATTCTTGTTTTAAATGATCGTTTACGCCCATTGTTATTATTATATTAAACCTATTTCCAAGGAATTTCTTGCTTTTAAAAAAATTTGATTTACCTCTACATATTCCATAAATGTACGTACTTTTTTTATCTTATGGTGTAATAATTTTTTCTTACTCATTGACTAAAAAGAGTGCAATTTGCCTAGGTCAATGGTGCCTCTCCAACTCAAGATGGTGTGCAACATATTGAAAAGAGCAATATCAATGAAAAACCAACTCCTAGCAAGAATGTTGAAGAAAAACAATTAGTCCTCTATAGTAGGGTGCAATGGAGGAACAAGAAGGTGAGAATCATGCACAAGTGCAACAAGGAAATAGTAGGCCAAGGAGTCATTGTGCTAGCAGATCCTGGTCAAGCTGTTAATGATGAAAGGCTAGGGGAAGACAATATTGGTATTGCAATTTCGATGTTGGAAGACAACTGGAAAGGTAAAGGTTTGGGTGACAAGGAATGTTTTGGTTGTGTCAAGCAATTGGAGGTTCCTTGCATCATGGCATGGCCTATAAGTAGTGTTCAATTTGTGGAGGATTATATTTTTCCGAGCCCGAGGTTGTTGGGGACAATGATTGTCTTGATATTGATCCATTGGCGGTTGGAACTCTAAACCTAGGCAAAAGGGGAGAAGTATCGGTTGCGGACATTATCCTAGCAAAAGAGCTAAGTTGATTAGTGACACCAAACGTGAGACAATGGTGAAGGTTAGGGGCTCAGATTGTTGTTGGAGTGATTGTATGCAATTCTTCACAATAGAACAATTGGTGGAAGCAAGAGCCACTTTTCAAGAGTACAATGTTGATGAGAGGAGGACCTACATGTACACAATCTTCGAGCATGCACTTCAAGATGAAAGAAACCCAAACAGAAAAAGATACCCTTTGCTAGGCAAATGGATATGTACAAAAGCATGGCAGAGTATCCATGCAATTCCAACTTCTTCATGGCATAATTGGCAAAGAAAAACAAAGAGGGGAACAGGATTGCTTTACATGGAAATAATGGTTTGTTGAGACCAACAACTAGGACCTTGGCTGCCAGGGAGATATTTGAAAAATATATTGATTTCAATGCAGAGTCTATGCCACACAAAAGCAGAAGGGATGAAAAGGGAAGAGCAGTTGTTGAGAAAAGGTTGCCATCACATTGTACTCAAAAGAGTATTTTGGAAGAAGTGAATTCCCTACCGAGAATTGGGAATTCTTCCAATATCCCAACCTAGCTTTAGTAGGTTATGGAAGAAGCATTTCAATCATGTCACCATAGCAACTTCAAACAACTTTGCAAAGTGCAATTTATGTGCTAAGTTGAAGGAGACTCTTGATAAGACTGTGCAACCTAGTCAAAGGGCTAGGATAAGGGAGCATATGAAGGACCATATGACTGACCAACTATCATGTAGATCATGTTATTGGATGTGGAGGACTTTATCTGCATTGGAACCCAATAACTATTTATGTATTATACATGACAAGATGGACCAGCAAAAGACTTGTCTTCCACAATTCAAGTACATACCAAAGTCATGTGGCAGATCATACCCTTCTGAGATCTCAATGATAGGGCAATCTTGCATGGGCGTAATCAAACCTACTATGGCCATTTTAGTTTGGAGTTGTGGAGCGATGGTCCAGATTTTCATATTGGGAGTATCATGAGGTGTTTGAGAAACTATGAAAATGGATACAATGGTCACCTCCATAGCCAGGCACTACATAGAGCATTGTTAGATGGAAACCCTAACAATATTGAAAAGTTCAGCAAGGCAAGGTTTAGGAAGCATGGGTCTAATGAACATGTTGGAGCTTCAACTTCACGTGCTAAACCTCAAGATCTACCCAAAAGGTTTCTCTTGCAACTTGATAATTGTGCTTTGGCCAAAATAAGAACAGTGGATGTTTTCTTTCCTATCCTACTTAACTTGTTTGTGGGGATATTTGAAAGAGTTAATTTAGGGTTTCTTATGCCCGGGCATACCCATGAGGATGTGGATGCATTATTTGGCAAATATAGTTGTATCTTTGAAGGCGACAACAAAGTGACCAACTTTCCTAGGCTAATGGAAATCTTGCATGAATGCACTACTCCAAACCCTATAGCTTCTCTCATAGAAGAAGTGCCCGATTGGAAGAGCTTTGTGGATGGTTATACATTGGATCTTGAAGGTCATTCCGGCCTCCTGGTTAGTTCACTTTTTGGGTGAGAGATGGGATTCCAATCTTCCAATGGAAGATGAGACCTTGAGAGGATGAGTGGAGAGGAGGGGAGGAAATATGGCGTAGAGATGAGAATGGCAAGCCTATGATACCTCTAGGTCAACCAAAAGCTTTAAAACCCTTGAAGAAGTGAAGCAATTGGGATTGACTAAGGAAGGAATCCAAGACTATATAAAGCATTGGCAAACCAATCCGGATGACACCAACCGTGCCTTGGTGGCTTCTTTGGAAGAAGGTGATTAACTTTGTTGGGGAGATAGACACATCCTCGGATGAATTGAAAGAAGGGTGGTTGCCTAAAACTAGGTGGAAGACCTTAGCAGTCTTTGAGGATTTTTTTGATGACACTTGTAAAGTAGCATTCATGCAAGCAATATGCTCCTCCTCCTTCCGACAAACACTATGTTGGTCCTAAGAACAATAGGCCAAAGTTTCTAGGCATGGATGCTTATGAACCTTCCAATCGACTTGGAATGCCACCAATTTGTGGTAGTAAAGCCATAATGATTTAGATACATATCCGGTGTGGTTGGGGTTCACTATCTACGATATTTGCAAAGAAGAAGGTAATATTAACTTCAACCATGTGCGGGTGGAATGGTGGTGTCCGGTGCATCGGTTGACCAACGTGTCGGATAAAGAAAGGTTTTCAGATTGTTGGACAAAGAAATGGAGGAGAAATCCGAGTGATCCTGATCTTTGGCTAGACTATGAAAGTGTTTTGTACTCATGGACTCCAAACACTATTCCAGCTAGAAATGCGAGAATTACAATACCTCTGGATGTCAGGAAGAAGGCTATGATATCATTGGGGGTGCTTGAAGAAAGTTGAATAACTATGTAAATTTTTGTTATCACGTTTTTATGATATGGTGCTATATTGTGAAATATTGACTATTTTGTAAATAACATGATATTACGTTTTCATAATTTTGAGGTGAAATGTGTGAATTTGAATATGCTACTAAAAACATGCAATATGAAATTTGTCCCAAAATTAAGACATAAACCCAATTTAATTGAATGATGGTTATGATCCTTAATGTAATAGATACATGTTAACCTTGAAGCAAATAGAGTGCCATAGTATAGTATTTCCAGCAGCAACATGGTTTCAGATGAGACTGCATATATCATCTTAACTGTAGAAATCGGACAGCCAAAAATAAGATCCTAAAACATAATCCTGTACAGAAGAAGAAACGCAAAATATCATCACGTACCTATTTAGCATGGATCTTGCAGGCTCTTGCTTGCAGAAGCTGCAAAATATCATCTCCATTGGCACATGCAACCCTCTTTTACAGGTCGTTTCTGGTGGCTTCCACAAGGCTGAGATTCCAATGCCGGAAGAGTGCATCAGCCTTGGTGCACTATGGCGACAGAAAAGTATGAAGAGGCCCATATCCGTTTGCAAGTTGCTGCCGTTGCCATAGCTCGCCATCCGGCGCCGTAGCCAAGCCCAGAAAATTGAGGGAACAATGGGATTTAGTGGCATCGTAGACAAAAGGCTTTTTTTGGACCTTCTAAAAAAACACTTAAAAAAAAAAAGTTTCATTTGGACCCTTTGATCTGGACAGGTCATTCGTGGCCGTTAGATCTAGGGCTGGATCCAAATCCAGGAATTACGGTATAACATTACTAGTTAAGATGCCCAGCTTTGCTGGGCATAAGCTAAAAACCTGTAAATGATAAGGCAACAATATCATTAAGGTTCAATTAGTTATCTGCTTCTATGCCTCGATTTTTGAACCCAATTAGGCTATTGAAATATTATTTAAAAGAACCTTCTTATCTAGCCAGCAATCGTCCTCAAATGTATCATAGACAATAGCAACATTTTGTAGTGCTTATACTATCATAGTCATGTTATTACTATTCTAGTATATAGTAACAAGGTGCTGCGCACGGAGGGTTGCCCTCCGTGACCCGAGAGTGAAATGGCTTAAATCACACTTCAAAGTCATGTTTTCGAGCATATACTGACATATACTTGGAATATGCCACAAACCCACATGGATGAGGGTTTTCCCCTTAGGGGCAACCCAAAAAACTGGACTCAAACATATCAGTGGAATGCTATTTCCATGCCCAATTCATAATTCATAATGCAAGGCATTCAAATACGCTAATAACTCACAAATTGAATGTTGCAAATAGGAAAAAGAAACACAATCCATTGGTTCCATTCAAACCTTGAACATATCGAAAGACGAAAGACGAGAAGCAAGAATGATGATTTCGTTGGTGGTAGCCAGACTTGGCCTCTTCAAGGGGTCGTAACAATTGCACTCTAAGCTTCTAATCATCTTGGATGTGGGCCTATAACAAGATACTCTGCTTAAGAGCCATTATGAAGAACCCTGAGCTAGCACATCGTCCATCTATTAGCATTTTTCTTGCACATAACAAGCTAGTTGTGAAATGTTGTAATTTGAACTAATCATTTCAAATGCTTATGTGGAGCATATGTGTAGCAAAAGTATTTCTCCTTGACATTTGCTCATAATGTTCCCATTTATATCAGCAATCTTGGCGGCCATAAACCATTCCAAAGGCTTGCAGAGAAAAATTTCATGTCTTCACAAATAAGTTTAATTCAATTCAATTATGTTGTCTAAGTTCATGGATTGAATGGCCTTATTATTAGGTAATCTTTGTGTTTTGGGGCAGGAATATGTGTAACTTTAAGGAAGAAAGTTATAGGCGAAAGTACAATAAAATAGGTATCGCAAGATTAATCGGTTGGAAGGCTAATCTAGCCTTTGGTAAAAAAATCATGTGCCCCATACCATTCTAAGTTCTAATTTTTTAATCGTGAGCAGATCCTATCCTTTGGGTTCTATGTAATTTCCATAATAGATTAGTCTCGAGGTGTACCAAGTCTTGCAAGCCAATTTATGCACCCCTTCCTCCATGATTTACCTAGAATCTGAATACACATTATTTTAACATTGCTTGCACTATAGCATTCTCATTTCTGTATTTAATTTTGTAACCAATTTTCCATATTTTGAGAGATATCTCAAAAGGGCAATTTCATAGTTTCTGTTGGAAGCAGTCTTTTTCAAAGACTGTAGAAACGAGAAAACCATCAAGTGAGGAGAGGGTTTTCATATCATCGGCCGGAAAAGGCGGAACTGCTCTTTCCCAGAGGTTAGAGAAAAATTCAAACAGTATTGGCTTTTGATCTTCTTCCTGTAGCAAGTCCTTAATGAAGCCAAATGTAGCTTTAAAGTCTCAGGGCGAAGCAGAGATAGGTGTTGCAAAATGATCTGCTTGAATCTCCAGTTCTTTTCAATACTATCAATCCAGGACTTAACCTGTGGAAAAAGCAAAAATAAATTCCTATTACAACAAAAACGACCACATGGACTAGTGTGCGGACACCTGCTTTGACTTAAGAGAGCATTATGCAAATTATGAGATCCTATGGTCACTTATTCAGTAGGACAGAATATAACAAATGAGAAATATTTGCCATGTGTCATAGACGAGTTTTTGTTTACAAATATGCTTATAGAAGGAGGCCCATAAGAAACTTAGTTCGGGAACAATTTATATGGCATGAAAAACCCTTTACCAACAGCTGACATTCTACGCATTGAAGCACAGCAGAAAAGGTTGGGAGTTTGACAAAAGCGACAATGATCGTGGAAGTAGTTAGAAGTACTTTGCAAATAGAGGATGAGACATTGGTTTTACAATGAGTATAATTATGTTAAACAAGAAATTTGACATTCCCATACCTTTTACGGTACTTTCTTTGAAAACTAATGTCTTGACAATGGGGGACACAATGAGCTTCTTGGAGACCTGTGAAAAGGTCTTTTGAGTTTCTAGAAGATTAGAGGGACCAAGAAATAAAATCTGCAGACACCATTCTTTCCCAACCCGAAAAGAACATATGTTACTCGAAGCAATAGCATCTCCAATGACATTAGATAAAAGTACCTTTTGACGATTTTGTTCGTTATCAATCAGCGGCTCATCGAAACATTTTTCCCTCCACTTAGAAGCTCGGCGGCCAAACCATTTCGGCTTTGCCGCTAGTAATGCTTGGTTGCTTACTACCTCAAAGGCATGGGCTTTGTCGGTCTGACTTATTCTCAAATGTCTTGTTACCATCTCAATAGATTAATTTTCCTATGCTCTATCGAATGAGGTATTTACCTCTACAAGTTTTCCAAGGATAAGGCGAAAAATGATCCTGTTGTATTAGTATGCAAAGCTTTTTTCATGAAGGTTGTGATATATGTGCATCTCTCTAAATATGCAAGCACCGCTTTGAACCTCATTAGTATGTTCTTTTGTGAAACACAAAAAACTATTAATTAAAGAAGAGGTGAAAAAAAAAAAAAAACAACAAAAAGTTTCCTTTACAGTCTTCATCAAGATAATTTGATGATATTGGTTTTGAGGTTCAACACACACATCCGCCAAGACATCATAATTTGTTTATGTAATCTCCAACCTTGTCTTGGGCACGATGCACATATAATTTGCAGTCTATGGAAGACATGGCTCACACGACTTCAACAACCCTTCATATGTCTGATCAGAGATCAGACCATGTGTCCAGAGGTGAATGTAAGTTGCCTTATTATCAATTGCAGCATTTAATGAAGGATTACCCATCTGGAACGAAAAAATATTGAAGTCATGAAGCAAACCCTGATGTGACAAATGTAAATATGATGTAATAGTAATCTCTGCAAATATCACTTACCACTATACCCTTCAACTTAAATTTATAGTGCCGGGAATACTAGAATATTTTAGAATCGCGACTTGCAAGTCGGGGAATATAATGCCCTACAAGTACATGGTATGTTAACGTCCTTTTTCCATTATAAAACACACGTTGCGACTTATCATACGCATAGCTTTCTCGGACATATAGAAATCTCTATCTTTATACTCACGGGATGCATTTTGAACCAAGCGACAAGGAAACATACAAGATCTCTAGTTTGCATAAAAGCAGAGAACATACTTGTGTATCTACAAATAGAAACAAAAATAAGTGGCATGTCTAGCGAGAAATTCTAACCCTTTCGTTTATCATCATAAGAATCACGAAGTGGTGTTGGAGTAAGACCAGCCAATTCCGGTGGGTGTTTCCACAAAAGAGCATGTTGGATCTTTGAAGAAGATCCATTCCATAAGCAAATGAATTTAAAGAATATTTTAGAGGCTTCGATTAAATAAACATAAAGTTTCCTGACCTCTATTCCACGAATGAGAATTTCGGATCAATCCAGTGCCGGTGCTATCTGGATAAAAGGGGCCAAGCTCTGTAAATCCTCCTGTGCCCACTGATGAGCATCCTGGTCCTCTCCGGTTAGCCGGTTTCGAGAGCGGCTGCCCACCAACAGAAGTGACCTAGCATTTACAGCCAATCATAAGTTTTTAGCAGTCACCAGCATATCCTAGGGATATTCTAGCATATACCTAGGATATGCCAAAAGCCCACATAAACAAGGGTTTGCCCCCCTAGGGGCAACCCAAAAAGGGATAAGAGACCACGTCCCTTCACTATTATTGCTTAAAAAGACATCAATTCGCCAAGCATATTATTGGTACACATGGACTTATATTGTTGTTTGATCAAATGTTATAATTGAAATGGAATTGCTGCTACTTAGAAGTAGATATCTAACAATAATTGCTACTTGATGTGGGTACCTCCATTGTTTTTGTTTTTTAAGGCGTGTTTTGGTATAGTTGTCAAAGAAGTCTGCCAATTTTGAGATTATATTATTTGAGATTCGTATAAGTTTTACTGTATGAGTTTGATTTCTTTGGGCATATAGGCATGTGATTTGTTTTTCTTTACCATTACTAAGCCAATTTTTGTCTCTGATATTATACCACACCAAATGCATGCTTTGAAATCTTGAACTTGGCTTTGGGTATGTTCGTTCAATGATGAAGATGGTTCTTGATTTTTATGACGTGTTTTGATAAGCCATCAAAGAAGTCTGTCAGTTTTGATATGTTACTTGAGATTCATATAGGTTATACTACATGAGTTTGATTTATTTTGTTTGGGCATATAACACCAAATTCCTGTTTTGTAAATCTAAACTTGGATTTGTATATTTTTTATTCAATGATGAAGCCAAATGGAAGTTAAAAGCACATTATATGTGCAATACTAATTCTTCCCATATCGAAAAATGTGTTGTGTAACATCCCATTAGAATACTATATAAGCACCATATAACTTGTACAGATGGTGCTGCTTTTCTTCTTTTGAAGCATTTTATTGCAACAAAAACATAAGAGCCTTACAAAAAATGTGATTGATATGCTCTGATAGACCATTTTACATTAGCTCATACAAAACATCTAATGTTCATGCCCACAAAATGCTCAACAAATGTTTTTATTTGCTCTGCTTGTTCTAAAAGTTTTTGAAGCCAAGCCTCTACTTAGGAGAGCACCGTAAACAACAAATCCACAAAACCTTACCTTCAGCTTGGCAACTTAACTTCCGAGCATTCTTCCTTAAAGTGTCATAACTCAGTACATGCAAAAACATATCTTATAAAGGAAAAGTGGCATGCACTCCAAACAATGTAAAATTTTCAAACGCAAAGTCTTGCACCAAATTGCCAAGTGTGCATAACAGACTACATTCTTTGTCGCTTAATATTATACATGTCAAATATGCCAAAATATAAAGTCGCTTAATATTATACATGTCAAATATGGCAGAATGTATAGTTCCTTCATGATGTACCGATACATAATCTCTTGTGAAAATGCAATATATTGGCAAAGACTTCAGGGCTATATTTTTTGCAGTTCTTTCCCTAGACGTATTTCTTGTTCTAAGTGGCATAATGCCAAACAGACCTCTCAAGTCCAGCTTCCCTCTTATAGTAATGGGGTATGCTCTTTCTTCATTAGGTTATTTCTCTTACGCAAGTAGAAGCAGAATCCAAATAAAGTTTCACATGACGATATTTGTGGCTATTGCTGCACCTAGGACAATTGTGTCCCACTGTAATTTGTTTCAGCGGATGACAAGATCAAGCACGTAATGCTTTTAGACTGACACTACTGGTAGCATACATGCTAGAAATGAGCACATACTCTGCAGTACAATCAGAATCTAAACAAACAATCTCCTTAACACTGTCTTCCCAAGTCCATATTACTGTGCGTTCTGCAAGTTCTAAGCAATGATCTCCAAGCAGAAATATTGGGTTGAACAGTAGCTTGAATTAAATTCTCTGCTTCATTAAACCGTCCAGAATGGCTAAGAAGATCAATCATACAATTATAGTGAAGTGTGCATGGTGTTATGGAGTAGTTTTCCATTGCTTTATAAAATTGGCGTCCTCGTCTACAAGGCCCGCATCTGGACTGATGCCATTAGATTGCATCTCCTTGAGACACTGCAGAACCAATAGCATCTCCATTTTGAGAATATGCAGCAATCATTGCATTCCATGCCACCACATTTCGATTTGGCAGTAAATCAGATATTTTCCTTGCAGTCTCTAAGCCCCCACAATTAGCATACATATCGACAATAGCTGTCCCCATAAAAATATGAGACTCCAAACCACGTCCTCTGACCTGTTCATGGATTTCCCTTTCTAGATCTATAGCTGCAATATCTCCACATGCTTTTAATACTGTCGTAAATGTAACATCATTTGGGTGAATGCCTTTGTGCTGCATTTCTTTAAAATAGTCAAGCGCAATGCTGCCTTTGCCATGCTGGCAGTGACATGCAATTATGGCATTCCATGAAACCACATCCCTACTTGACATTTGAATGAAGATCTTATGTGCCTCCTCCAAGTTCCCAAGTTTTGCATACGTATCAATAAGAGTGTTACATATGACAAGATCTAAGTGCAGACCAATTCCAATTATCTGCTCATGGATCCTTCTGCCCTGGCTTATGGCCATCTGACAGGCACAAGCCTTCAATATACTTAGAAATATTATCCTATCTGGCTTTATGCCTTGGCTAGATGGCCTTGCCAACATTGGGTGTAACCATCAACCATTGCACTGCACATTGCGACATCCCGGTTTAATGATCTTTCAAAAACCTTAAGTGCTTCCTCTAAGCCACCATATTTGGCATACATATCTACAAGTGTAGTTTTTACAAAAACATCCAACTGGATTCCACTTTCAAGTATTTGCTCATGTATGCAGTGGCGTTGTCCTATAACTCCAATGTTGCCACGTGCTTTTAAGATGCTTGTGTAGATAACATTGTCGGGCTTTATGTTTTCACATTGCATGTCAGCAAAGCATTCCAATGCAACAACGTTTTCATCACGCTGAACATATCCGTCAATCACTGCACCCAGGACACCACATTTCGATTTGGAGACCTCTCAAGTAGTCTGTGTGCTTTTTCCAAGTTTCCAGATTTTGCATATCCTGCAATCATTACAGTCCAAGAAACTACATCGTGTTTTGGTAAATCATCAAATATTCTTCTTGCATCTTCCAAACCTCCACATTTGGCATACATATCAACAAGAGTATTCCCAACAAATACATCAAATTGCAGATCACAACAAATGACATGTTCATGCAATTGCCTTCCTCTATTAAGGCTTGATAAAGAGATCCATGCTTTTAAGACAGTAACATACACATACTTGTCTGTCTTTATAGCTGAAAGGAACATTTCGTAGTACATTTCAAAGGCCATTTCGGCTTGGCCAAGCTTTGCATGCGCCTCGATAATTGCATTCCAGGTATATACACTTGGTTTTACAACTTTGTTGAATGCATAGTTGTTTGAAGCCAAATGCGTACATGCATCTATTCTCAAGCTATCTTGGTTCATTTCCCAATTGTGTTAACATGCAGTGCGTCTCTACTAATACCATGCAGTATGTCCCTACTAAGATGACACTTTTCATTTGTTCCACTTAAATTAACATGTGGATGTAGAGACTTGGCCTCAATATCCCTCTGTGGATTATGCATAGCAGCAACCATGGCACTGTAAACATCAAATTGTGACCTCAATCCCGATGCTTGACGCCTTACAAGCAGAAGTAAATCTTCTTCATTTAGAAATACCAGCATTGTGATATGATTGTAGCCAAGGTTTTCAACCTTCTTTTTGTTGCTGCTATAAACATGAACAAGTTAAGCTTGGCCATCCAATTGTCCAAATTGTCTTTTGGCAACAACTTGAAACATCCAGTATGGATGCTAGTAACTTATCATACAGAATAAATCACATCCTCAGAGAGTGTATTTGAAAGGTGCTTTAGGGTAATGGACCCAGATTTAATGACCCACAGATAAAGCTAAAAACCTGGAATGAGCACCGCTGTCAGTCATATAGCAGACACGAATATTTTGGGAAAATTTTGCAGATAATACTGAATTTGGCAAAGGTAGATGTTACAATAGACGCTACTTTCCCTATGAGATACAAGCTGGATCAATCCAGGCACGCCACAAACTTCCTCTTCTATAAGAACCTTCTGCTAACAAAAGATTCTACCGAGAAAAGAGGCAGTTTTCTTTGTGGGGAGAATGTGCTAAATGATTGCTTTCTTGAAGCTTGTATAGTTAAAAACACAGTCTGCTCCAAATATGCTCCTGCATATCACTCCTTTGAAGCTGTATATGCATAAAGAGTTCTTGATCACATGCTCACCAAAATTGATAGCAACAGCTTCATAATCAACTGTCATAGCCCGTTCAAAGGAAAGATTTGACATCAATGTAGGTGCACAAAGTTTGTCACCAGTTCCAAACACATCTTTATGTTTCTGATGTATTTTGGATGATAAAGGTAGTGCCAAGACTCTGTCATATGGCATATTTGGCACAATAAAGTCCCTGCTTAAGCAACAGCGCATCCAAATGAAAATATAGAAATGTGTAGCCAGTAAAATGAAGTAAAAGCAAACCTGAAGTGCTTAGAAAGAATGCCAGCATGCCTGTTTTCACCTGGGTCCCCCATGACTGATACGAGGAACATAAATTCCTTCCTTAAATGCTCAGAAACTTGTGCACTTCCATTGCTAATTCCTGATACCCGGCCAATAAGTCCTGTGGTGTCAACATTCACAAGTTTTATAGCATTGTTCAATACTTCTCAATATATCTGGAGCTTCATAAAACTACATCCAAAAGCACACATAAATTTGCTCATCATTACCTGCAGGGGAAAACGGCAAATGGAGTTATGCCCCCTGTGAGCCCAATCAATCCTCCAGCTCATCTGTACATCCTGATCCTTTGCGAAAAGGTTCCTGCGTGTGGGAGTTAGGCTTATGCCCATATTCCCGCAATATCCATGCTTCTACAATGTGCGTTCTTTCATTAAGCATAATCCTGTCCATAAAGAGTATGCTTGGCTAGAAATCTTTACGCTCCAAATAGAGGAGGAATTAAAGAAAAAAACCATGCACAAGAAGCTACATTGGCAAGTCGGCAGTTGCAGAAAAAAATAGAAGCGCGAAACATGAATGCCAACTTTGTACATAAATATATCTTGTTCACCAATGAGATCTAGGGATCCCTTTTTATGTCACAATCCTCACTTCTATCCAGGCCACTTTCATCGGACTCAACATAAACCCATTCACCAGCTTCAATTTCACAGAAAGAATCGGCATGAAATTCGCTAGGTGTTCGAATTTTCAACCCCACGCCAGAAACAAAGAATAAGAAAGGCAGGTGCTTTTACTGCATCTTGCGCTGCCATAGAGTATGTTTGGCTAGAAATCTTTGCGCTGGAGGTCCAAATAGAGAGAGGCTTCGATTAAATAAACATAAAGTTTCCTGACCTCTATTCCACGAATGAGAATTTCGGATCAATCCAGTGCCGGTGCTATCTGGATAAAAGGGGCCAAGCTCTGTAAATCCTCCTGTGCCCACTCTCTCCGGTTAGCCGGTTTCGAGAGCGGCTGCCCACCAACAGAAGTGACCTAGCATTTACAGCCAATCATAAGTTTTTAGTTTTTAGCAGTCACTAGCATATCCTAGGGATATTCTAGCATATACCTAGGATATGCCAAAAGCCCACATAAACAAGGGTTTGCCCCCTAGGGGCAACCCAACAAGGGTTTGCCCCCCTAGGGGCAACCCAAAAATGCCCAGCGTTGCTGGGCATAAGTTGGGAGCCTATAAATGTTTAGGCCGCAATGAGAAAAGTGTGCAATAATAATGGTGCCTAAAATTGTTGGGCTTTATTTGAAAAGCTGTAGACAATACACGTGCATGCAACTATCGTCTACACGCGCACACCTAAAACCACGGATCTTGGCCAGCATGAATTTGGCCATCGGATTGCAGCATCAAATATTGATCGTTGGATCACTTTGGTTGAACACTTTGGTTGCACCACACAACTTTATAATATAAAGTTTATTTATTGTCGTTAAGCATGACAGAAAAAAATGTGCAAAATAGGCAGTTCCTTTTTTCAAATTCGGTCATTCCAAGGACATCCGGTATGGTCTCCTGAGATCCAAAAACTGTCCAGTGAAATGGCAAACAACTGCATGAGACACAAGGTTCTGAACACACTGCAAATGAGCATTATGATCAACTTCGACAACTGGTAGGTCAGCCTGTGTAAAAGAATTAAAACACTGCTATGACTCATAGAATACACCATCAGGAGGCAACTGAACATCTATACAGTCATCTTGAGCTTGTAACCCATTTAGATACGAGCTCAATTATTTCTTGTTATTCTGTACCATAATATTAATGCAGCAGAAACACGAGCAGATTGCACGTTGGACGTCAAATCACGTTTGATCCAATCGCTAAATCATGTAGAAGGCGCTCTAGCCATAGCATCAGAAGAACCCCAATGAGCAGAAGGAGCAGACACACGCCCAGCAGAAGTAGACAAAAAAGAAATAGAAGCAACAATAGAAGTATTTACAGTGGTCTCTACTTGAGAAGTAGACAAAGGTGCAGATTTAGAAAGAGGGGGAAAGTGTTGCAAGCTTGTACTCATATCAAGAAGAGAAGGGTCAAAAGCAAGAGGATTGAGGCGAGAATTATTAGGTAAATTAGGAAGCGGCAAAGGAGAATTCATATCATGCACAAAAGAAGAAGCAAAAGCACCACCTACCACTTTCTTGGCTGACGAACGTGTTTCGGAAGCTGGCAAACTAGGGTTTGCCATGGCAGCCAAAATCTGTAAACTCTAAATCCGGCCTAGATAGACACAAACAAACTATATGAATTATATATCAATGGAAAGCTCACATCTGTAGCTTTCCAACGCACTATAGAACGCCTGAATCAGACACTCGAGCCAGAAGTTATGAAGAAAATCGCGTCGAGACCCTACATGGCGGCCATCACAGCGCCCCTTTCAGCTTGATCATCTCTCCTGATGGCAAGCACAACACAAAAATTGTTTGAAACCATCTTGACTAGAAAATTGAGCAGGATATAAAAGAGCTGCAGCCGAAGTATTTAGAAACCCTTAATAACATACAAAGATGACTACGACTGCAGTAAGGCAATATTAATCGGAGGTGTAAAATATTCGTCTTGGCTTTCCATACTTGCACCTCAATCACTGCAACTAACATCTAACACAGAAGCAACAATGCGTTAAATAGTGCATTAAAAATAATTTATGAAAAATGCATGATGTCTACATTAACATGGACACAATAATTTTTGGGAAGGTGTGTGCCTATGACCGCATAACAAAGTTATTCTGGTCAAGCATGCATTAAACAGTTCATTAAGAACAATTCATTGAAAGTGCGTGATGTCTATGATATCATAGACAATTAGACAAAGGCCGAGGCATGACAAATATTTCTTACAGTAACAAAGAAGCCACGATGACATATCAGATGTCAGATCAATTTTGGCCATGTAGCAGGTCGATTTACAAAGTTCGGCCAAGTAGTTGACAACAGTTCGATTTATATGACGGCAGATGGAACAAGTTCGACGGCATAGCCAATCAAGTTCGGTGGTGTCCAATCGATTTCAAAGACCCAATCGAGTTTTTCAATAGATTCCAAAGACAGAAAGATTTTCCCATCGATTTTTCCAAAGCAGAAGCAAATCGCTTTTCAAAAAAGCAGATCGATATTAAAGAAGCAGATCAATTTTTTAGAAGCAGATGGATCTTAAAGACCTAGAAAGCACTTTGTAGATGAATTTTAAAACAACAATTTGCTATGATGGCATAGCAAGAGCCACCTGCCATGTTAGTTTCTCAGACCAGAAGTTTTGTTGTCATGTTCATTCTTGTAGGCAAGTGACGGAATATTATAGTCAAGCAGATTAGTACTTAAAGTTTTCTTTTCTCATGCATACGACCAAAATTTACGGAGCGCCTCGCTGCGCCTTAGGAGTTTGCCTCTTCCTATAAATTCACACTTCGTCTATAAGGAACTGCGTACCACAAAGTAATGAGTGAGACAGGTAAGTAGTTTACCTTTTTTCTGCATTTTATGTTTTTTTTCCAAGTTCTAGGCATGTTTTTTGCTACATTTTTAGATATTTTCCACTCTTTATAAGCGTTCTTTAGCACCTTTTGTATTGTTTCTTTTGTTGATTTTCTCATTTTAATCTCATTTCATAAGCTATTTTGTTATGGCTGCATAGACTAGACATTTGTTTGTAGCTTTGTGTTGCACTTTCTTTGTACATTTCGAATACAGGCCTTTTAGTAGTACACAATAGACATCATGTGTATATTTCATTGTCTTGTGCTATGATGGCATAGGCGTAGCATGTTTTTCAAAAGGCCTTAGCCATAACATTATAGACGCAATACATTATTTCAATGTTTTGTGTATGATGGCATAGGCATAACATGTTTTTCCAAAGGTCTTCCATAACGTTATAAACACAGTACAATTTAGTAGTACATCGTGTGCATATTTCAATGTCTTGTGCTATATGACATATGCATAGCATGTTTTTAAGAAGGCCTTAGCCATATTGTTATAGACACAATATAGCTAGTAGTACAATATTTAGCTGACTGTAATCAATTTGTTGTGTTATTGCTTTAGTAGAAAAAAGACACTGTAAAGTTTAGGATTGCCTTGTGGCAGAATGTTTGTTGGAGCTTCTCTACTTTCAAAATTTTAAAATGTCCATAACCTCGTAGACATAATATAGTTTTTTAGTAACATGTGGCTTTAGTTAGATGTACTGCTACACGTGCACGTGTTTTCTAAACTCTTGTTCATAATAATGCAGAAGGACTAGAACAGAAAGGGATGCTGCTACTGGTTCGAAATCTACAGAGTTTGCCACGATGAAATATCGTGCCAAGCCAACAAGCTCTGAAGCCTCAACGTTTAATCAACACCTTGATCGAAATGTTCTCTCAACCAGGAGATTGGATTGTTGATGCATTTTCTGGTGCTACATGTGCTTGAGAAAAGGATGAAATTGTATTGCAATTGATATTGACAAGAACTCTGTGGCATTTATTAAGTCGAGAATTAGTTCTCTGCAAAGTATGCCTGATGAGAACTAGGCACTTGGTGCTAAGGATGTGCCAACAAGCTTTGAAGTCTGACTACCACGGATGGGGAATATAGACGATCCTGCAGATTTTATTGACGTGATTTCCCTTGAAGATATGAAGAAATTGGAGGAACTAGTAGAGCAAGAACCTATTCTTATTGCTAGAGATACTCATCTAGAGATTGAAAAAAATGATGAAGAAATTCTTCTTCCTAAAGATGTTCCTCTTGACATTTGATGATGTTGTTGTTGACATTTCACTTTCCTAACAGTGTTATGTTACAAGTTGAAAAAAAAGTTTATTTATCTTTTTCTGCCATTCTGGCTCAATTGTTTCTTTTTTTTTTGGATGCATGTTTGGTTGTCTTTCTAAAAATGCTTGTTTTAATTGCAACCTATTAGTTTCACAAAAGTTTAAAAATCATAACTCCAAAATAGGTAAATTCTCGTTAAAAAAAAAAGGAATCTACGATTGCACCACAGGTCATTAGTGCATTCGCTAGGTCACCTTGTTTAAACTCCAAATATGTAGCTTTTGAGCAAATACATGCAAATCGGACCTTTCACCAAACCTTTTAGCAAACCCTGCAAATGCCCACTAAAGCATCAAAGAGAAGATTCTTGTGAGTCCATGGGCAAAGAAAAATACCTTGTTGGGAGCCTGGAAACAAGCATGAGGCCTCTTCAAAGACATCCATGGGCAGCCATTCTTCCCAAAAACAGAGGTAAACAGAGGTAGGGCTAGCTGAAGTTCGGCATTTCAAGCTGGCAATTCAAGCTATGGCATTTCAAGCTGGCGATTCAAGCTATGGCGGTAAGAGCAACCAAAGATTTTCCTACCAGAATATTCGAGAAGTTAGCAATGATAGCCCATAGACTATTCATAAAAATTAAATGTTTCGGAAGTAATGGGAAATAACCTCCTCGGATCCAAGGGTAACGAATAGTCCGACCATTAGAATTTGCAAGGGCCAGTGGTAAAGGATCAATATATTTGTTCTAGTTTCTGAGCGAAACCCCATGTTAAAGACCAAAGGTAATAGAGGATGGCTCCAAAGAAGTTCTAGATATGTTAAAATGTTCAGTAAAAAATTTTAGAATGTAAAGTAAAAGATTTTAGAATGTAGAGTAAAACTCAAGAATGCAAACCAATCAAACATTCCTTAAAAGAATGCAGTAAGGTGGCAGCACCATTGGAGTGGAGTTAGAATTTTTGACACCTTACATTTACGGGAACACTAAAATTTGCTCATTGGCCTTCCTTTGAAGGGGGGTTATAATCCACATGGTCGTCCAACTTCCTCCCATAACCTGCAATGGTGACCTCTTGTGGGGGATCTTGCATCAAGTCCTCCAACACTTTCCTCTCACCCATGTAATTTGGACGGAGGATGCCAATCTTGTGTACCACGTTCCCAACGCCCCTTGACAGGTTGCGGTAGCTGGGGACCCCCCTTGACTTGCAGAACGCAATATACAGGCTATACGAGGCATGCTCAGGCCGTATCAAATCATCAGGACAGCTGGTAATCAGTAGTATTGGAGTACATCAGGGTTGCCCCCTCTCCCCCACACTCTTTGGCCTATGCATTGACCAGCTGGAAGATTGGCTTTTTGAGCACGGAGGTGCGGGCGGCCATCTCATGCATCACACAATCCGGCAACTCATATATGCTGACGATGTCAACCTCCTGGCCTACACTCCAGAGGACATGCAACGTCACCTGGATGCTCTTGACATTTTTTGCCGATTCACTGGCATGCGAGTTAACTTGGCCAAAACTAGAGTACTGCTAGTTTCGTCATCCCGTCAGCCGAGGCTCCCCTCATTCACTTACCAGAGACAAGATGTAGAGGTGGCTCCGACCTACAAGTACTTGGGGATTGAGTTCTATGCTACCATCCATTGGGATGCTGCCATCAGGTTGCGGGTCACAGCGGGTTGGAAAGCACTAAGAACAACAGCCACAAGGCAGAGTTTTATGCCTGGGGCCACCAGTCACACTTATTTAGGGCCTTGGTAAAGCCGGTCCTCTTGTATGGGGCAGAAGTGTGGGGTCCGGTGATATCCCTCAACACCTGGGATGACCTCCAGCAGGTGCAGAAAGCCTTCTTGGCACGGGCCCTTGGGGTAAAATCCACAGTTCCATACCAAATCCTACTCCAGAAGACAGGTCTTTTATGTTGGAAATGTCATCATACAATTACAGGTTTATCTTGAACATGCCATATGTGCAGGAAGAATCAATTCTAGAAGAAGCATTCATTATCCTATAGTGGATGCATTGTTGACAATGGTGTATAGGTTGTGGTAAAGATGACTATATGCTTCAAGACAAATACCTAAGGTTGAATACCTATGGTTAAATATGCTACAGTAAATAATGAGGTGTCGATACTTCATAAGAAATCATTTTAGAGCGAAAAACAGGTATGAACTTAGCAACTGCTTTAGGCGGCCTGAATCGATGGCTAAACCGTCGATGGCCCCTCTATTTTAAACCAAAACTGTATATCTCTATATAGACATTGGATTAATCCGGCTGAGGAGAAATAAATTATTACATTAGTTAAATCGATCCAAAGTAGGTGTTTTTGTGCTACAGTAAAGGTCTCGATCCCATATGAACAATGTTATTGAAATATTATAGTTCAATGGTGATAGTATGATTTGTAGCAATGGTTTAAGTTGCAATATTTGAACTTGTATTGAATATTCAAATAGTTGCACTATGAATCTAAAGTGTTATTTGACTCTAATATCCATCATTTGGTATCAGAGCCATGTCTAGCAGGTTTGGAGCAAGATTGCTCAGCACTGTTGATGTTTATAAAGGTGGAGGTTTGGAAAGATGCCATCAAGCATGTTTTAGAGGTTGAAGATCTCTGGGATCTTGTTGATCCTTTGAAAGGAATTGGAACACCAAATAGTAATGGAGTGAATATGCCAGCAAGCTCTAGCACAGGTACTCACAATACTAACACCAGCATTGCAGAAATAAATTCAGGAGACACCAATACTGGAGCTACCTCTGGAGTCATCATTGCAGGGGATGTGACTGGGAAAAGTTTGTTTGCCAAGCAGAAGGAAGCTCAAGGGATCATAACATCTAAGGTTAGTCCTACTATCAGGCTGAAACTCAGAAATATGACTGCCAGAGATATGTGGATTTTTTTGCTAAAGCATTATGAAGCAAAGACTTCATCTCAGATTGATCTTTTAGAAAAAGAATTAAGGAATCTTAAACTTAGAGATGAAGATGATGTTTCTGAATATTTCAACAAATTTGACAACATTATAGCAGACTTGAGTGGGGCTGGAGTTATTCTGACTGAAATTTATCAAGTGCTTGCCATAGCTAGGAAGTCGTATTTAATTAAAGTGGGACTCATTCCATTCCCATTTTTTTTCGGAACCCTATTAATTTACACAAAAAGATGCACCCCGACCCGAAAACTGGCCATAATTGGAATTTTTGTCTATTAGTGTGCATCCAAGCTTTTCTTCCAGTTTTCTTGGATAGCGTGTCGAGAACAAGAACAATGCAATGCAAACATGCATTAGACCTATCAAGTTCTAATTGAAAAAGATTCTTAGTTGAACATTTTGGCTCTATTTTCTTAGGTGGGTAGACAATAGATCACAAATTCCAACAAAAATTATGCAAATCATTTACTTAATCACCCAAAAATACTAGTTTTGAGATACCTTATATTTATAAATGGGCTCATTACAATATATATTACAGTGGGTGAAGACACCATAGTGGTCGTATGGGCACAATCATTACACCCTCTTCACACATGAACCACCTAGTGCAAAGGGCGCGTGGAGCTCTCTCCTAGTCACAGAGCAACTTACAGACGATAGAAATTTGTATGAGGAGTTCCTTTATGGGCCACGTGCTTGTATGTCCAACTGATGTCACCACCCTCTTCTCGGCACCTTTAATGAAATGATCTATTCATTGCTCCCAAGCATGTACTTTTTGGTCGAGATAAGGACTGCAAGAGACAAAATCAAATTAGTCGAGTGATGCTACATGCAATAAAAATAAAATAAAACATAGTTCTTAGGGCCATTTTGAAAAAATAGGGCATGAGAAAGGCACTCAAAGGGAAAACGCTGGGTTTTAGGGGTCGAAGGCCTTTCGACTACTGAGTCGAGAAAGGCAGCTCAAAGCTTAAAATGCAAGTTTTAGGGGTGGGAAGGCCTTTCGACTCATGAGAAAGGCAGCTCAAAAAAAAACGCAGGTTTATGGGTCAGACGGCCTTTCGACGACTCGAAGTCGAAAAGCGACTCAAAGCCGTAAACGCGGGTTTTATGGGTCAGAAGGTTTTTTCGACTTCGCCAGTCGAGAAGGTCAAACGGGGTTTAGAACGAGAAGGCCTTTTTTCGCAGTAGCGACTCAAACGGCTTAGCGAGAATGGGTCAAAGGCCTTTCGAAAGTTGGGAACTCAAAAAACGGCGGGTTTTATGGATTGAGAAGGCGCTCTCGGCTTCGCGAGGTCGAGAAAGGCCTTCCTCGGATCCATAAAACCTCGTTTAACTTTGTCGCCTTTCGACTTCGAAAGTCGAAAAATACAACCAAAAAACAGTTTGTTATCCGCCTTTTCTCGACTCGAGTCGAGAAAGGCAGCTCAAAGCGAAAAATGCAAGTTTGAGGGCCTTTCTCGACTCGCAAGTCGAAAAAGGCAACTCAGAGTAAAAAAAGGGCAATTTCAAAGCTCAGAGTCCGAGAAGGTCGAAAATGAATAACCTTCAAACATACCCTCCCCATAAATTTGCTACGTATTTTCCATAAAAAATAGACCCTCCCCATGTATTATCTAATGGACACATATCCAATGGACCCTCCCCCTTTCTAATGGACCATACCATATAGCTATATGAAGAGGGGACCATTGGGCTCATATTTAGCTATGTAAAGAGTAATGCCTAATGCACATGTAAATAGCAACATATGCACCTATAATGCACATTATAACCTACTATGCATTAGATCTATTAATAAGCATTAGACCTATATATTAATATGTACTTGTCCCCATTTTGTGTCTTGAACCTTCAAAATGGGTTACACAAGGTGTAAATTATATCATGATCTTGGCAAAGTTAAATTTTTACCTTAGAATAAGAATATATGCCTAGAAAGCGTGCACCATGGCAACATAATGTTTAACGTGTGAACATAGTAGCACACACATGAAAAGAGGAAATTGGGGACACGTCAAAATATAGTTTATTGCTTTATCTTATGTATTTTTTCCAATGGACACCATATAATTTCTACGAAAAAATAGACCATCCCCTTGTATTTTCTACGAAAAAATAGACCCTCCTTATGTATCTTGGAATGGACACTATATGCTATGTATTTTCTAGGTATACGTATAGAAAACAAATGGACTCTCTCCTCTTTACCCTTTTTAATATATTAATGTTTACCCCGCCTTTTTTTTATATTAATGTTTATCCTTTTTAATATATTAATGTTTACCCCGCCTTTTTTTCCCGCCTATACTTGAAATTTAAAATTTGGTACATACCTCTCTAATCCTGCTTCTGGAGTGTTAGCATCCTCGATACCTGTTGGCCGGGTCAACCTACCCCAAGCCCGACAGAGTTCTTAGGCAATGGATGACAAAATAATAATACTAATGACAGCGAAAAATATAATTCCGTTAATTACTTACGCCAACACCACCACAACTAGGCTCATAACTTCCGTTATACCCCTTAAGCCTAGCCGCACCGCTTCCTTTTACTCCTTGCATTAATTATTATGTGAGTGCAAACTTGTAATATTTATTATCCTTGATTTGTTTTAGCATCACATGGTCTTACCTAGAGTAATGTTCTCCTTGTTATTTTAATTTTCTTTTTCTTTTATGTATAGGGAAATCAAAAGGTTTAACTTATTAATATGACTTATGAAATTGTTGGAAAAAATTGTTAGGTTAACATGTAGTTAGGTCTTCACGTAAAAATTCGTTTAGGGCAAAAACCTGTTCGAGAAGGGGCAGCGGCCATGCACAAATCCGGCTCTTCTCTGGAATCGCTCTGACTCCTTCCTCTCTCTGCTATGGCATGATCAAATCGGCATGCTTCCTAATATACTGATCACGATTTTGCAGGTTAAGCTTCAAAACACTAGAATTCATACCTTGGCTCCGGCAAAGAAAAGCGAGGCGGCTTAGGGGCGCGGCTTGATCGGTCGGTTTTGCCTATAGCCTAACAGAACGGATTTCTAAGCAAAGACACTCGATTCGATAGGGGACGGATGCAAGGCGGCTCTACTTGCGGGCAAATGAATAGACAGGGCAGGCAAAATCTTTGGAATACTCAGCAGGTATATTGCAATCATTTTGTTTACACGGGATCTACACAAGGGATTTCTTTCAAGGTAATCCTTGTTAGAAACCGGGTTTCGAAAAAGAAACGCATGTAATTTTACTTGGATTTCAACAAACATAAACAGGAATCATTCACTTTCACACAAATTAACACTCATAATAATCAATAAAAGAAGGCATCATGCACAAGCAATGATGGACCAGATCCGCATACCGGACGCTTTCAGCAATCGCCAGAGAAGCGCAGACTTCGAATAGGCACAAAAGGGTAGTTTTTTCATTCACGTTGTTTTCCTCTTATACAATTCCAATAAAATCTGGACCTTTAAAAAATACAATCTTTGCCCTCCATGTGGAAAACTTCCTTAAGCTCCAAGATTTTGACACCTAAGCGATCCTTGATCTTCCATCTCTTCCAATCACATCATTTGTGCTTTCTCCTTACCATTAAAATTCGAATTTCTAATGGTCTTCAATAATATAAGCATCAAAATCTTCAAAAATAACCTTGTAACTATGCACTTTGGTCGATTTTGAGCCCATACTTCTTCATTGCGACTTCTTTCCACCTTTGTTTCACTCAAAAATCAAAATTTACAGTCAGCCGACCGGCTCCACATTATCCCCCCTTAAATGTATTCGACGTCTCGATGAATATAAGAATAGAAGCCTATTTTGAACTTGCTGGGATGGAGAAAATGGCCAGCAATACGGGAAATGGAAAAACAATGGTAAAGAAAACAATGGTCATGGTTGGTAAGCCAACTAAAAACAGATGAACATGAAATGATGGAAAAAATGATGCTCCTGCAGCGAAAAATAACGTTAGTAGAACATATGGCTGCTAATATGGTGAAGCTGATTGCAGCACTTTATGATTTGAATGATATGGATGAATGAAAGGCGTATGGTTTGACTAATTACGAAGAACAACCAGGTGAACCTGCCATGGAAACAAAAAATTAGTAAAAACATTGCTGCCTGATGGTAAAGCTTACATGGCAGACTTTAATGGATTGACATGGAATGGATGAGTGTAATGTGAAATGAATTGACAAAAATGGAGACAAGCAGGTGAACCTATCATGGAAACCATAAAAGTTAGTAACACATTGCTGCCTGGATGCGAAGTTGATTTGGCAGTCTTTATGGATTGAATGAGGTGAAAAATGAGATGAATTTGAGTAATACGGAGAGCAAGCAGATGAATAATAAGAAAAATCAAATTCCTTATTTATTTATTTATTTATTTATTTATTTATTTATTTATTTTATTTCACTTTTTTTATAAAATTTTCCCTTATTATGCTATTATCCCCCCTTAAATGTATTCACCGCCCTCGATGAATTACATTGCATCTGGAAGTTTCTTGAAAGTCCTTGGTGCATAATATGGCTTAAGACGGGCACCATTAATTCGCGTTGGGAGCTCATTCCCCTGTAAATCTTGCAATGACACAGAACCGTTAGGAAAAATTTTAAGGACTACATATGGTCCTGCCCATCTCATTCTCAACTTTCCAGGTTTCTTCCAATGTTTTGAATCATATAACAATACCAAATCATTTTCCACAAATTCTTTATTTTTATTATGAGCATCATACCATGTTTTACGTTGCCTTTGGAGTGCTTCTCTAGCCATGTATGCATGAAGGCGTACTTCATCTAGCTTCTCTAATTCTTGCAAGCGTGCCTTAAGACTACCATCTTCATCTAGCTTTTCCCTTACAGCCACTCGTAATGATGGAATTTCTATTTCAATAGGTAAGACACTAACATGAAGGGAGTAGATTTCGTGGTAACTTTGAATGCTATTCTATAGGCCCATAAAGCATCTAGCAACCTCTTGTCCCAATCAGTCCTATTAGCGTTACAAATCTTCGTCATTATATTACATAGAGTTTTATTGGTTCTTTCAACCTGGCCATTAGCTTGAGGATGATAGGGTGTACTCTTTCTATGGGCTATGGCGTGGCGTTCAGTCAAGGTAGCGACCACATCATTGATAAAGTGTGAACCTCTATCACTAACCAACTCTAAGGGACACCCAAACCTAGTAATGATGTTTTCATATAAGAAAGTTGCTACACTAGCTGCATTAGCATTTCTCAATGCTTTTGCCTCAACCCATTTGGTAACATAATCCGTGCACACCAATATATACTCACAACGGGTTTGAGCTGAAGGAGGATTAATGGGACCTACAAAATCTATCCCCCATTTTTCAAAAGGTAATATGGGAACTATCGGGTTCAGAGGCATAAAATCTCGTCTAGTAGGCCGACCCAATCTTTGGCAAAGGTCACAATGTTTCATGGTACAAACTAGGCCACCAATAACCAGCATTTAACACTTTCTTAGCAGTGACATCTGAAGCAAAATGACCTCCAGCAGGGGAATCATGGCAAGCTCTAATGACCTTTTGCACTTCATGAGGGAATATGCATCTACGCAGGATATCATCTTTACCTACCCTATACAAGGTTCCGGCCAGCAAAGTGAAAGGTTTACATTTTGAATTAATCTTTTTTCCTTTCTATGGCTCTCATATCATCCGGAAATTCACCGTGGAAAGGAATTCGCCACATCAACATACCATTCGAACTGCGGTCACCATAAACAAAGTTAGCATCGGGCAAGTCATCTTTTACCCCTTTATCGTTAGAATCACTCAATAATCGCGATAAATGGTCAGCAGTGCATGAGATTTTCCTGGTTTTACAATTATACTGAAATTGAAACTCTTGCAACATGAGTAACCATCTAGTTATTCTTCGGATTACGCAAGGTTTTAAAATTAAATATCTCAATGCTTGATGGTCAACAAAAATACAAATTCCTTTCCCAATAAATAGTGGCGAAACTTTATAATTGAATAAATCATGCCCAATCCTTCCCTTTAGGTTGTTGAATAATTCTTTTCTGCATTAGACAATTGACGACTAGCATAATAAATTGGATGATCCCACCCATCTTGTTGTGGTTTGCGACAAAATACTTCCTATTGCATATCACGAAGAGTCTACATGGACATGAAATTCCCTTTCCCAATTAGGAAAACTAAGTATGGGTGCAGTTATTAGTGCTTCTTTTAAACTTGTAAATGCTTTTTGACATTCTTGTGTCCCTGCGATATTCTTTCCCCCCTTTAAGGAGTGCAGTTAATGGTAAAGCCTTATTAGCATAATATCTTATGAATCTTCGATGATACCCTATATGCCCAAGAAATGCTTGTAATTGCTTAATGTTAGTAGGTGGCTCCAATTCCGAAATAACTTTAGTCTTATCAGGGTCAATTGCAATACCCTTGCCCGAAATGATCCTACCCAACAACGTCCCATGGGTAACTCCAAACAAACATTTCATAGGGTTTAGAGATATACCATATTCTCGACATTTCATAAAGCATAATCTGAGTTTCTCCCGATGTTCTTGTCTGGTACTAAAAACACAGAAATCATCAAGAAACACTTCCATAAACTCTCTTAGATAATCTTTAAATGCACCCGTAACTACCCTTTGGAAAGTGGCAGGAGCATTACACAACCCAAATGGCATAACCTTATACATGTAGCACCCCCATTCCGTGACAAATGTGGTTTTTTCCCTATCTTCCTTGGCAATACTCACCTGATTGTACCCACTGAACCCGTCAAGAAAAGAATAATACTCATGGCCAGCAACCGAATCAATAACGTTATCAGTGAAAGGAACAGGAAACCCATCCTTAATGGTGGCAGCATTTAATTTTCTATAGTCCACACACACCCTTAATTTTTTAGACTTCTTTGGAACTATAACTATTGGGGACAACCACTCACTAGTTTCCACTGGTTCAATAAACTTAGCTTTAATTAAATTATCCAGCTCTTCCCTTACCACCTTTGAGTAATGAGGGTTCATCCTGTAGGGTCGTTGCCTTATAGCTTTTGTGTTAGCTTCAAGTACAATTCTATGCACACTTAACTCGGGTGATATACCCTTCAGATCCTCATACGTCCATGCAAAGACATCCTTAAACTCCATGAGGAGATCCTTATATTCTTTATGTTCTTCACCAAGATTAAGTTTTCCCAATCGCACCATCTTGGGTTCTCCCGAAGTACCTAAATTCAACTCATCATAAGTGGGACGGGTTAGCATTTGTTGGACTTCCTTGGATGCACAATGGGAGGGGGTTTCTTTTAGCTTGGGTTCTCCCTCCTCAAATTTTGAGAAGTACTCAGGATATCTCTCCTCTTCTTCTTCCTTTATAGTTTCATTTACTTCTTCCACATTTACAGCAAAAACATTTACACAATTCATCCATTCCTCTAAAGCCACAGATGAAGTATCATCCCTCATTGTTAGTTTTTCATAACCCTCTTGCTCTACATAAACTTGGTCTACTTCTATTTCATTATTATTTTCGTTACTATCTACATCATCATCATTATTATCAACATGCATATCTTCAATTGAGGAACTAGTATCACTATCATTGTCATCCTTATTACGGATTGAACATGGACCCTTATCTTGATTAAATTATTCCCATCTCCAATTTGCAAATAGCCTGTAGACCAATCATGTTTAGCTGATGCTTGCATTAACCATGGCCTTCCTAACAATAATGGATAAGTGCATGCACTATTTGGCATCTTTAAAATGACATAATCCACAAAGAAAGTCACACCAGCAATTAAGGTTTTAATCCCAGTAACTAATCCCAAAGGTGTTACCTTTCGTTGATCAGCCATCCTCACTATAAAACTTACAGGCATAGGTTCTGGCAAATCTAGTTTCCTCCACATACTCTCAGGCATAATGTTCACGCCCGAGCCCCCATCAATAGTGCAATTTAGGTATCTTTCGCCCACTTATTTCCACATCCAGACAAGGTGAACTCATATCTGCAATTATAGGCCATGCAGAATTGACAACTACTTCTTTATGACTTTTTAATGCGGCCAAGACCACCTTACGACAACTAGGAGCGATTTGCAATAATTGTTTGAATGTTAAGGAAGGACTTTTATTTTCCAAATCCTTCAAAATATCATAGGGTTGTTCTTCCTTTAAATTCAAAACTCTAGTGTACTTCTTACGTTTACCCTTATCCGTATTTTCTTTATTAGACTCGAAATCATTTAAAATTTCTTTAACTTCCATTGGATGGGGGAGTTGGTCAATATCTTCAAACAACGCTTCGGGTTCCTCAACCTCACTAACTTCATTATCCCCTTCATTTATCACATGTGCTTCATTTTCTTCTTCTCTGAGTCTTCTTGCCCCACGAGTCTCCACAACATAACTTGGGATATTAACCGGCCCACATACACAACTCGACTATCTACCACCACTTCCTTTCCCTTATTATTAGAAGATGGTTCCCCTCTTGCCTTTAATTTGTGAGGACAATTTTCTTGGCTATGTAGGCCTTGGGTTTGTGAGATCCCAGTGATATGGGTTGATATCCAACTTGTCTCATAGGATTAGGACAATGAGGTGCTATATGACCTATCTCTCCACATCTATAACATTGGGGTGGAGGCCTCTTCATAACTCTTGGACGATTTTGCCTTTCCTCCACGTTGGTAGCATAAGCTGCAGGATAAAAGGGTTGTGCTTGATAAGTAGGGGTAGGGGTATTAGGGTTAGCTTCCATTCTCCAAAAATAGCATCTTTTTGTAGGGTGATTAGTTTTACCACACTTTTACAAGGAATTGGTATGTTTGCGGGGAGTAGGACACTTTCGGATGGTAAATGGCCATAACCCTTGCATTTCACACACCACATGTTAGTCCTCTCATTGTTTACTTGTGGCTTATTACTCACACCTCTTACCCAATTCAATTGCATCTCGTTCATTTTATTAGTAAGAGTCTCTACCACCTTTTCTAACTTTTTATCAACCCCTTCCTCTATGGTTGGCTTTGTTATTGGGGCACCACTCCCTAATGTGGCTAGCCTACTATAATCTATGGTACCCAAGTCACTAGGCGTGACACCCAACATTCCCAAGTGAGGGCTTGCTAAAGGGGTTTCTAGAGGGTTCTTGAGGGCTACCCCACCCAACACGAAGGCATAATCAACCTAGGGATTATAATGGCGGGCCATAGTTAGCTTGGCTTGTTCCCTACTATTTGCAATCTTGATGGCACTTTCTAAATCTGGCCGGGGTTTGACCCTTAGTGAAAAAGCCAAAACCGGTGGTAACCCATTTGTAAAGTATCTTACTTGATCCTCAACTGTAGGGGTGGGCTCTCTTTTGGCTACCAACCGCCTAAACCTCAAAGACAGCTCTCAGACTTTCATTAGGCACAAGAAGCGTAAATATGTTAGCTCATCATTTATTCTTTCTTGAAGGCCAATAGGCCTAAAGGCCTTTAAAAATGCTTTTCTAAGGTCATCCCAAAGTCAAAAAGGGGTAATACTCCTAGAGGTTCTATACCATTCCATTGCCCCATCCTCTAAGGTTGCTCCAAAATGCCCCTAAGTCTTTCAAAGATTACCATCCTCTTGATTGGCCTCACTAATAGTCAGAAATGATTGAATGTGAGAATCAGCCTCCCCCCCTTTTAAAGGTGAAAAGGTTGGGTATTTCATTTTAGAAGTTTTAGTTGCCATGGGATTAAGAATCGAAGTATTAGAAGGAGTTAATAAACTGGTTTCCTCTTCACTACTTTCCCCAGGGCTAGAGGGTATGGTGCTACTGCTACTGAACCCTTGCTCTACTAACAGTCTTTCTTCTTCCAAGACTTGCTCTTTTAATTCCCTTCTTTTTCGTTCTCTAAACTCTAGTCTAGCACTACGTTCAGCCTCTTGCTTCTCGATGCTCTTCTTTCTCCTTTCAGCATCCAGGCCCCAATTCATGCAAAAACTTTAATTACTGGAACCAATAACTTTTTTTTTTTTAATTACGTAGAGGTGGATGCCCCCTCTTGGCTTACAAATTCTTCAAATGCAGATTGCCTAATTCTTCTTACAAATTCTTCGGTTCCCATCCATCCCGGAATTGGTTGTGGTTCCTCCCATGGTCCACCGTCTCCCCAACCACTATTAGGTTGAATTCTCTTACGAGGATTATTTAAAATAAGTACTTTGTGCTTAGTGATGGGTAAATGTGGCCAATTTTCCATTCCTGCAAGCCATTATACATCCAACAAAAATTTAATAAATTTTATTTTATTTTATTTTTTATATATATATTTTTTTTTTTCGAAAATATAACAAAAAATTCAAGAGTTGTACTATTATTCGTCAACACGATTACCCTTTAGTTAATTTCTCGGAATGCCCCCCACCAAATGTTGGCCGGGTCAACCTACCCCAAGCCCGACAGAGTTCTTAGGCAATGGATGACAAAATAATAATACTAATGACAGCGAAAAATATAATTCCGTTCATTACTTACGCCAACACCACCACAACTAGGCTCATAACTTCCGTTATACCCCTTAAGCCTAGCCGCACCGCTTCCTTTTACTCCTTGCATTAATTATTATGTGAGTGCAAACTTGTAATATTTATTATCCTTGATTTGTTTTAGCATCACATGGTCTTACCTAGAGTAATGTTCTCCTTGTTATTTTAATTTTCTTTTTCTTTTATGTATAGGGAAATCAAAAGGTTTAACTTATTAATAGGACTTATGAAATTGTTGGAAAAAATTGTTAGGTTAACATGTAGTTAGGTCTTCACGTAAAAATTCGTTTAGGGCAAAAACCTGTTCGAGAAGGGTGACCATGCACAAACCGGCTCTTCTGCGGAATCGCCTCGACTCCTTCCCTCTGCGCTATGGCATGATCAAATCGGCATGCTTCCTAATATCGCGATCCACGATTTTGCGGGTTAAGCTTCAAAACACTAGAATTCATACCTTGGCTCCAGTGCAACAAAAGCGGGGGCTTAGGGTAATGGGCTTCGGATCGGTTTTGCCTATAGCCTAACAGAACGGATTTCTAAGCAAAGACACTCGATTACGATCACGATTAGGGACGGATGCAAGACGGCTCTACTTGCGGGCAAATGAATAGACAGGCAGGCAAAATGCTGACGTACTCAGCAGGTATATTGCAATCATTTTGTTTACACGGGATCTACACAAGGGATTTCTTTCAAGGTAATCCTTGTTAGAAGTTTCGAAAAAAGAAATGTATTTAATTTTACTTGGATTTCAACAAACATAAACAGGAATCATTCACTTTCACACAAATTAACACTCATAATAATCAATAAAAGAAGGCATCATGCACAAGCAATGATGGACCAGATCCGTACCGGGGACGCCGTGCAATCAGCAGAGAGCGATTTCGAATAGGCACAAAAGGGTAGTTTTTTCATTCACGTTGTTTTCCTCTTATACAATTCCAATAAAATCTGGACCTTTAAAAAATACAATCTTTGCCCTCCATGTGGAAAACTTCCTTAAGCTCCAAGATTTTGACACCTAAGCGATCCTTGATCTTCCATCTCTTCCAATCACATCATTTGTGCTTTCTCCTTACCATTAAAATTCGAATTTCTAATGGTCTTCAATAATATAAGCATCAAAATCTTCAAAAATAACCTTGTAACTATGCACTTTGGTCGATTTTGAGCCCATACTTCTTCATTGCAGCTTCTTTCCACACTGTTTCACTCAAAAATCAAAATTTCTGTTGTGCTGACCGCTCCACAATACCTTCAGCAAATCTTCAGCATACAGTCGTTGATGGGAGCTCTCTTCATCGATCTGTTCGTGGGCCAGTTTAAGGCAGCAAACACCTTTGATTTCTGTATAATGGGCTTTCCGGCAATAAGCAATAAGCAACTTGTACACAATGCCGGAAAAAAAAAGTATGATGCCTTGCATGCATCTCGCCCGACCCATCTTCCAGCTTCCGGCTTCCCTTGCCTTGCATCTTCCCTTGCTCCGGCCTTGCACCCGAGAAAAAAGGCGGCTCTGCTCTACTTTTCTGTATCTACCGAGAAAAAGGGGCGGCTCTTGCGGAAGTTTGTTCAGACAAGGGATATCCGACAACAGGGAGCCGCTTAAGGACGTCGTGACTGAAGACTTTACCTGCCTTTACCGCCGTCGAAGCCATGGGAATCGCCAGTTTATTTCCATTTTGCGAGCAAAGAAATCGCAGGATCAATTTGGAAGGGGCTTTTTTATGCTGTATTTTGAGCAGGTTCTTGGAAAAAGGAAGGCGCTGGATTTGCTGCCGAATCAAAGGGGCGCTGGATGTAAATGTGTTGGCAGATTATTTAGAATAGTCTCTGATTTCAGTAAAATATTGTATGCCCTAAGCGCAAGACTGTAAGTAGTAAATTTGTAAAGGAGAAGCAAACTGGGAAAGATCTTCAGTTTTCTAGACTAGCTGTGGTATGATGAGGTTATGATGAAATCCGGCGGCATACTAGAGGATTTTCAAGCAAAAGCTAGTAGATATTATTCTTCAGAGAGCGACGCGGAGGTCTCAGATGTGAGCGCTTCTTTGTCTGCTTCTTTTCAGATGGGAAGGGGAAGAGTAAGTCTTCAAATCTTGGTTAAAGAAATGCAGGGACGTGCGCTGCAACGGTGAATTCAAAGGGGCAGACCTGTACGCTGAGGATTGTAGTTCATCCTGGTCTGCCGGATCTGGCTGCAAACGCGGTTCTTCTTCTCCTTATTCTGCCGGATCCGGATCTTGCCGTTTATCTGTATCTGTAGGGTAAGTCCCTGAGCTCTCTAAGAAACATTCTGTATCTGTATTGTTCTGTCCTCCGGAACATTCTTCTGACAGGTGTCCTGTTTTGCAGACCTTTCTGTTTTGCGGACCTTTGTTCTTGACATTTGCTGTCTTGAACACACCTGCAATAGTTTACAATTCAACATGCACGTGATGCACATTCTCGCCTTGCACATTCTCAGCTTGGCTTCATTCCATGCACATTCTCGCCTTGCGAGGCGAGAAATGGTCTAAGGCAAAATTAATGTCTAGGCTAAATTAATTAATTGTATATATTGACTCGTAAATGTTTCTCTAATTTATAATATATAATTACATTGACAAACTAATTATATTAATTTATATATGTCCTCTAATTAATTAATTTGTAATTTATTTATTTATTTATATTATGAATATTGTATTATTATTTTTATTTTGGAGGGGGTGGGGGAGACTCTTGCCCCCTTTGCCCCTTCCTCTCCTCCTTTGCCCTTTTCGAATCCTCTACCCTCCCTCCCCCACACGATTCTTCCAACCACTTGCCCTTCCCCTTCCCTTGCCACTTCCCTCCCCTTGCCACTTCCCTCCCCTCCCCTTGCCCCTCTTCTCCCCACCCTTTTCGAACTCACTCTTCTCCCTCCCCTTGCACCCTCCTCTCACCTCCCCTTGCCCCCTCTTCTCACCCCCCTTTTCGAACTTCCTCCCTCCCCCCTTCTTCTAACTTAACCCCTTCCTTACTTCTCTCAACTTCTCCCCCAACTTCTCCCCTTTCCCTTCCCCTCCCCCTGATCTAACAACGATTCAATGAAAAAAGTTTTGTCAGTATGAGTCCCATTTTCAGTCTGAGTCCCAAAATTCGAGATTTGTCCCACTTTAATTAAATACGACTTTAGGTCTATAATAGACAATGATCAACTATCCTTATTTATCAGGAATATAGCAAAGAATAGAGAAGAAGCAGAAACTATTCTTAGAACTGAGGTTGAAAGAGTGATGAGGGATGAGGAAGAGAATACAACTGAAATTTTATATGCTGGAAGAAGGGGAAAAGGAAAAATTGAGAAAGGAACTTGTTTCTACTGCCATGAACAGGGCCATTTAAAAAATAATTGTCCTAAACTGAACAAGGACTTTAATTGCTATAATTGTGGAGGCAAAGGACACTTGGCTGCCAAATGTCCTTCACCAAAGGATCACTCAAAAGAAAAAGGAAAAATTGATACTAGAAGAGGAGGAAGATCCTCAGCTCCAAGAGGACGAGGTGGCAGATCCACTGGAGCCTTTATTGCAAGAGAACAAAGATCAAGTGAGAAGGAAGAAACTGAAGATGAAGAAGAGGTACAAAAAGTTTTTGCTTATTGTGATAGTTTGAAGTCTAACAAAAAATCTCGTGCACTTGTAGTTGATAGTGGAGCTGAAAGATCAGTAGTCCACTGCTCTGATCTTCTCAAACAAATCAATCAAACTCATGGAAGGAGTGTTCAAGTTGGAGATGGAGCATTGCAAATGGTAGAAGGAAAAGGCTTGTTGCAGCTGATAGATTTGAATGGAGAAATTGTAGACATTGAGAGTGTACTTTGTGTACCTACTCTTGTGAAAAACTTGATCTCTGCAAGCCAACTAGTTGACCTAGGCTACAGAGTTGTCTTTGATTCTGATGCATGTAAAATTTATCTTGGAAATGAAGTCAAGTTTTTGGCCAAACGGATTGGAAATCTCTTTCAAATGGATAATGTTTCTTTTGATAGCATTAATTCTATGGCAAAAAATGAATTTGCCTTATGGCACAGCAGGCTTGCCCATACTCATTGCAACAACTTGAAAATTCTAGCTAACAAGGGATGCATTAATTGCAAAGATGTAAAAGCAAACAAATTTCTGTGTGAAGGGTGTATGCTGGGCAAGATCACTAGATTACCTTTCTCAAAGGCAAAGCATAGAGCTAATGAAGTTCTTGAACTTGTTCATACTGACCTGTGTGGTCCTTTAAATGTCAAAAGCAAGTCAAACAAAAGATATTTTATATCTTTCATGGATGACTATAGCAGAAAATGTAAATGTTATTGTCTATCAAGAAAATCAGAAGCATTGAATGCATTTAAACAATATGTACTTGAAATGGAAAGGCAGACTAGGAAGAAATTGAAATGCATTAGATCAGACCGAGGAGGAGAGTACCTATCCAATAAATTCAAACACTTTTGCATCTCAAATGGAATAAAGAGGCAAATGACTTGCAGATATAGCCCACAGCAGAATGGGGTTGCTGAAAGAAGAAATAAAACTGTTATGAATGCAATAAGATCAATGATTAAGGGAAGTGGATTACCAAACTACCTTTGGGAAGAAGCACTTAATGCAGCTGTACTTATTCAAAACAAATTGCCATCATCAAGTTTGGGAGGAAATGTACCAGATTTAGTGTGGTCAAACAGAGATTATGAGATAAATTATGATGTATTTAAATGCTATGGTTGTCTTGTGTATTTTCATGTACCAGATGAATTAAGAAGAAAACTAGACAATAAAGGTGAAGTTGGTTTTTTGGTTGGATATGATGAAGAATCCAAAGGCTACAGAATTTTTGTTCCTAAGAAAGGTGAGATTATTTTCAGCAGGGATGTCATATTTAATGAAGAAGTCTTGTACAAAGATAGACATACAAGAAATAAGGCAGATGAGCAATCAGCAAGAAGAGAACATTCTTTTTTTTTTTTTTTTGGAGAAACGGCAGTGATTATATTATATTACATGCAAAAAGGTACATAGTAATACAAAATACAGAGAATAAACTCTGTTCTAAGGCCATATTTAAACAAAAACGGCCTATCGCTCCCAAGGAGGCTATTTTTAATAAACTAAAACACTGTTTGGATATGCAAGCCAAAGAAAGAAAGGAAATATTTTCAGCAGACCATCAAGATAAGTGTATCAGTGGCGAAATCAGTCATCCATAACTCCATCCAGAGTTATAATCGCATAGGCTTGATCCGTGTACTTATTAAGCAGGTAATCCAGCTCCACAGCCCCATATGCAGACGCATCCAAAATATGAAGAATCCAGGACTCCCGCGCTCCCTCACAAATACCAAGCTTATCTTGGAAATACGGCTTGAGTTCTTGTTTGAATTGCCATATATCCTCATCCGCCAGAATACGCTTAAGAGCTCGGATCATAATAGTTTCTGTTTTGACCCAAAGTAGGGCTTCCAGTACCTCTTGATGTGACATTGGGTTGGTGTTATCCGGAACTATTCTGGCATGTCCTCCCTCGTGATGTTTCTTAACCAGATAATCTGTTATCAACATCAGATAAACTGTTAAAGTAAGAAGTGAAAAACGAGTAAAATCCCTGAAAGGAACCCAGCTTATCCCAATTTTTATCATAGTTGGATCCCTTAGACAATCTATGCGCCATAGCTGCATCAGCCAGTTCAAGCTGAAGGATTGTTTTAAGAGCATTTATATCAGGTGGAGAGTGGTTTATGGCCACATTGTTTCTATGCTTCCAAATCGACCACATGCAGATAGTTCTGACTGTATCCAGAAATGGGGAACTATTTGCTAAGAAGACAAAAAGATCAGCCTCTGTACTCGGAGTGACACCAATATAGGCCCCAATCCAATTCCAGAAAGGAGTGAGCCATGGGCAAATAAAAATATGGCTTGAGGATTCAACTTGGCCACAGCCTAAAGGGCAGCTATCTATTGCCTGGTCATTGTATTTGGAACGGTAGGCATTGGACTTTAGGCTTTACTAACCATCTGAAAAAGGTAATCTTTCTGGCACATTGTAATTTCCAGCCTTTCCTGATAACAGCTATAGCTTCTGAGTCTGAGCAGCCCCATTGGTGGGCAACTTTCGTTCCATTAGAATTCAAGAGCATTAAGTAGATCTTGGAAACTATGTAGCCTTTACCATCCACAGTCCAATTAAGCTCTTTTCTTTCCCCACTCCTTGGATGCCGAGTTAACACATTGTATATATTTCTATTACATACTGTGTCTTGCACAAGACCAGAGATTTCTTGCCATGATCTCCAATCATCCCCTCTGACCATATTACCCACAGTACAGAGATCTTTGAGTTTCCATTCTTTGTATTTTCTGGGATGTTTGAGGGCCAAACACCCATCATCTTCATCTGTAAGTCCCTGGTGCCAAAAGAAACTAAAGTCATCTGAAACATTTTCAACTGGGCAGGCTTTAAAGCATACAGACACTTTATTCCAAGCTTGGATAACTCTCCTCATTATAGCAGATGTGCCCATTGCTGGATTTAGTTGATAGAAAGCAGAATCAGGCAGATGGTGTGGAGTAGATGCACTAAAGACGTCTTCCCAATCCAGTATTTCATTAAGTAAAGGGCAGGGGACTTTGAGGAAGAAGTCAGAGATCTCCACACTAGTTTAGCTGCTAAGACTTGTGCCTGCAAGAACAAATCCTTACACCCCAAACCTCCCCTTTTTCTGGGAAGAGCTAGGTACTGCCACCCCACCATATGAGCACCTTGCCAAATAAATTCTTTCATAATGGCCTCTATTTCCTGATAGGACTTTTTGTCTGCTATTATTGCTGATGAGAAAAACACATGAGAACTGGCAATAACACTGTTAACTATCCCCACTCTACCAGCCAAAGAGAGAGTGTTAGGGTACATCTTTAGCTTCTTTTTAATTTTGGTGACTATTGGCTCCCATAAGCCATGTAGACTCATGTTGAGGGCCAAAGGTAAACCTAATAGTTTGGTGGCTGATTGGTAACCACAAACTTTGATCCCTTCAATATAATCCTCTGGGCTAGAGGATATAATTGCACATTTATCCTTGTTTAGAACAACTCCTCGAGGCTTTCCCAAACCTTCATCATAGCTTTTTTAAAGTTTTGAATGTTTGCCCCGATTTTTAAGAAACACAAACGTATCGTCGTGCATCGCATAATGCATGTGGTATCATTTGTTTGTGAAGCTTTAAGCAGTTAATCTTGTTGTTCTGCTGCAGTTTCAGAATAACCCTGGTTACCATTTCTGCAACTATCAAGAAAAGATAGGGGGCCAGAGGACAGCCCTATCTCACTCCTCTTTTGCATTCAAAAAAGGGGGAGGGGGAGCCATTAACCAAAACTGCAGAGCAGCCTGCAACATTAAACCCAGCTATCTTCTTTACAACTGCCTCTGAAAAGCCCATTTGAGACATGGCTTTGTACAGAAAGCCCCAGTCTATTGTGTCATAAGCCCTTTTAAAGTCTAGCTTTAGTAACACACATTCTTGGCTAGAAATTCTGTTCCAATGCAGTCCTTCATATGCACCAATAAAATTATCAAGGATGCTTCTCCCTGGTAGAAAACCTGATTGGACTTGATTGATCTTTGACACTAAAATTTTCTTCAATCTGTTGGCAAAAATCTTGGCTATGATTTTGTATGTGACATTGGTCAGAGATATCGGCCTCCAGTCAGAAAATGTAGTAGGCTTATCTACCTTAGGGACTAGGGCAATGAGTCCAGCATTAATAGCAGGATGCAATCTCTCAGCTTGCCAAGCTCCCTGTACAAAGGTTGTAAGATCTTTGGACATTAGTCCCCAGAAATGCTCATAGAATTCTGGAGGTAAGCCATCTGGCCCTGGGCTTTTTCCATGAGCCATGCTCCTTATAACTCCCAGAATTTCTGCTTCAAGCGGGACTACCAGGAGCTGGTTATCATCAATCATCACATCTTTAGGTCCAAGTGAACTAAAGAACTCATCCATGCAACAATTATCAATGTTTACTGCTGCAAACAACTCTTTGTACTTATTGTGAAATAACTTTTGGATATCTTCCTGCTTGGACAGCTCAAGCTGACTGTCATCTATTACTGAGACTATCCCATTGTTCATCAACCTGCTCTTGGCAGCCCTGAAGAAAAATTTGGAGCTGCAATCATCCATCAAATTGACATACAGGCCCCTATTCTTGATTGCCAAGCTCTTTGCCTCATGTTCCTCAATTAATTTGACTTTCCTTTCTAGGATTTCTTCTCTCTGTTGAAGAGCCAAATTGGATTTATCCATAAAAAGGTTTTGTCTAACCTCTTTCATTTCCAGATAAACTTCTCTCTTCTCCTGTTTCTTTTTCCTGCTCCATACCTTGCCCCACTGTTTAATCCAATTTTTTATCTGCTTGACCCTATTGGTGAATTCTTTCATAGAACCACTTATGTTTATGGCCTTGAGGGAGCTGTAGAACCGAGTGTAGTCATCACAGAAAACTTTATTGCTCAGCAGACTGGTATTATTCTGAAAAGGAAAACAAAAAGGTGGAACAACATTATACATATATTGAGTCAATTGATGGGGATGATCAGCATAACATTGATGAGACTGTGCAATCTGAAACAAATAACAGTAGACATGATAATCTGGACCCACTTCCAGTAGAAAATAAACAAGATACAAGCTGCAAAAGGAGAAAAACTCAAATTGAGAAATTAATTGATGAAGCAAGAATAAATACTGAAACCTTTGGGAGGACTGAAGGTGGTAGAAGCATGAGATTAGAAAAGTTAGGGCAAAATGTTGATCAAGATAACATTGATCAAATTCTGGCATTTTTGGATGATGTGGAAATACCAAAGACTTATGATGAAGTCTTGGTGTCAAGTGACAAAACAAAATGGCTGGAAGCCATGCAAGAAGAATTAGAATCATTCAAGCACACTCACACTTATGACACGGTGAAAGAACCTGCAGGGCAAAATATTATAGGCAGTAAATGGATATTCAGAATAAAGGATTGTGCAGATGGAGGAAAAAATACAAAGCTAGATTGGTTGCTCAGGGTTATACACAAAAGAAAGGAAAGGATTATGATGAGACATATTCACCAATAGTTAAGTTAACAAGTATTAGACTGCTTCTAAGCATTGCAAATGCACAGGATCTTGACTTGCATCACATGGACGTCAAGACTGCTTTCTTGAATGCAAAAATAGAAGGAGACATATACATGAGACCAGCACCAGGATATGAAGAAAAAGATCAAATGGTTTGGAAACTAAACAAAGCAGTTTATGGTCTTAAACAAGCACCACGAGAATGGTACATGTGTATAGATAAATTCTTGAGAGAATCAAACTTTGAAAAGCTGAAAAATGATGGTAATCTTTATAGGTACAAAGATGGAGATCAATTTTGTATATTGGCTCTTTATGTTGATGATTGCATCATGATTGCAAACGATGCTAAGTGTCTTGAACATTGCAAAGGGGTCTTGAAAAACAGATTCCAAATGACAGATTTAGGGGAATTGAAGCAATTTCTTGGTATAGAGGTGATCAGAGATAGGGAAAAGAAAATACTAAAGTTGAAGCAGAGCAAACATATAGACAGTATGCTGAGAAGGTTCAATTTAACTGAGGCAAATCCAGTTGAAACCCCAATTGTTCCTGGTCATAAGCTAACTACTGAAAAGCATATTACAATGGAAGAAGCACAAGACATGGAAGATGTACCATAGGGTGTAAATTCTTTACTGGTGGTCAAAAAGCACTGTCCAGACAAGTGCTTTAACTGCTAAAAATCTCACATCCAACATGAATTTGACATGCATATTGTGTTTGAAAATTGAGTATTACAAATAATAAACGTGTCTTTAAAACATTAAAGTAGGAAAAATGAGGTACCAACTAATATAATTATTTCGTAATATCAAATTTTGTATTAGCTAAGTGCTTTATGTGCTAAGTCCTGTCGCAGAAAGTTGTACACCACCAAAGAATTTACACCCCATACAGGGCATTAATTGGATGCTTATTGTATCTATCCAACAATACTAGACCTGACATATCCTATGTGGTAAATATATTGAGCAGAAATTGCCACAATCCCACCAAAGAGCACTGGTCTGCTGGAAAAAGAGTATTGAGGTATTTAAAGAAAACTCAGGAACTTGGTATTGTATACAATTCAGAAAATTTAACTTTGCAAGCATTCAGTGATGCTGACTGGGGTGGAGACTTGGGCAGCAGAAAATCCACTTCAGGGTCTGCAATTTTCTTAGGTGGAGGTGTCATAAATTGGAAAAGTAAAAGGCAAAATGCTATTGCAATGTCAACTGCAGAAGCAGAATATGCTGCTTCTTCATTGGTTGCAAAAGAAGTATCATGGTTGAGAAGGTTGTTAGAAGAATTAAATTGTTTACAAACAGAGCCAACAAAAATTTGGACAGATAATCAAAGCTGCATTGCCATTGTGAAAAATCCTGTGGATCATGAAAGGACAAAGCATATAGAGTTGAACATTCATTTCATCAGGGATTTGGCTAGTAAAAATTACATTAGCGTTTGCCCATATCCGAGCGCGATATGTTCGATTACTAGTGCCTGGCCAGCTGTTGCATGAGTTATTGAATACGACGTCAGTGGGCTTGTTGGGGTCATATCTCCAGGAGGTTATAGATGCACGGACTCAGTTGTATCCTCCGGGACAGTATTGAACTGTCCTATACAATTGTACAGTGTACCAGCATACTTATTACTGCGAAGGTTTTTCCCACGAAAACCCTTCGGGGCGGGGGTTTTTAAATCCTGACAGTAATACGCTTGCTGCTCTCTTTTTGTTTGGATCCCATAGGCCAATTGGTCTCCGTGGACGATAAAAAAATCTATTCTATTCTATTCTAAACATGCTTGTTTAAATTGCAACCTATTAGTTTCATAAAAGTTTAAAATCGTAACTCCAAAACAGGTAAAATCTCGTTAAAAAAAAAAAAAGAATCTGCAATTGCACCATAGCTGGTCATAGTGCATTCGCTATGTCACCTTGTTTAAACTCCAAATTTGTAGCTTCTGAGCAAATACATGCAAATCGGACCGTTCACCAAACCTTTCAACAAACCTTGCAAACGCCCACCAAAGCATCAAAGAGAAGGGCTCTTGTGAATCCATGGGCAAAGAAAAGTACCTCGCTGGGAGAAAAGTATCACGCTGGGAGCTTGGAAGCAAGCATGAGGCCTCTTCAAAGACGTCCATGGGCAGCTATTCTTCCCAAGAACAGAGGTAAACAGAGGTAGGGCTAGCTGAAGTTCGGCATTTCAAGCTGGCAATTCAAGCTATGGCATTTCAAGCTAAGCAATGGCATCTGGAGCTTGGCATTTCAAGCTAGGGCAACCGAAGCTAGGGCACAACAAAGATTTTCCTACAAGAATATTCGATAAGTTACCAATGATAGCCCATAGACTATTCATAAAAATAGAATATTTGGGAGGTTATGGCAATAACCTCCTCGGATCCAACGGTAACGAATAGTCCGATTATTAGAATTTGCAAGGGCCAGTGGTAAAGGATCAATATATTTGTTCTAATTTCTGCAGCGAAACCCCGTGTTAAAGACCAAAGGTAATAGAGGATGGCTCCAAACAAGTTCTTATGATAGAATTTAGATATGTTAAAATGTTCAGTAAAAATTTTAGAATGTAGAGTAAAAGATTTTAGAATGTAGAGTAAAACTCAAGAATGCAAACCAATAGAGCCAAACATTCCTTAAAAAGAATGCAAAGAAGGTGGCAAAGACACCATTGGAGTGGAGTTAGAATTTTGACACCTTACATTTACGGGAACACTAAAATTTGCTCATTGGCCTTCCTTTGAAGGGGGTTATAATCCACATGGTCGCCCAACCTCCTCCCCATAAACCCGCAATGGTGACCTCTTGTGGGGGATCTTGCATCATCAAGTCCTCCAACACTTTCCTCTTGCCCAAGTAATTTGGACGGAGGATGCCAATCTTGTGTACCACGTTCCCAGCGCCGCGCTTGTGGAGGCAAAGTAACACAGTGGCCTCGATGTGCGTGTGACCAACATACAACAACCACATTTCAAAGCCATAGAAATTGGTTGGTCTCTTGAAGGGCAGAATGAGGAAGCCGAGTTCTTCTGGCCCCTGATTAGCCCTCTTCTCGGTGGTGAACAAAAGAACACAAAGTAGATGGATTGGGGCAGGTTTATCTTGCATTGGAGATTGGTATCGAAGTGGGGTACAATGCTCCTGGGAGGCATTCCAAAGCAAGTTTAACTTGAGAACGTGGGATAAGCGAATTTGGAACATGGTTCGTGATAATATTCCGCCTTATGCGGTTCCTCAAGTAGGTGCTTTCTGCTTACCCCGTGAAAATCTTGATAAAAAACATTTTGTTTCAAAAGCATACAAGGTCCTACATGTGAATGAAGTGATAAGTCTCCCCTCTCAGTGGGAGTTAACATTAGAAGATAACCATGTCACTCAAATATGGAAAGGAGTTTGGAGGAGCCACCTGCCACCAAAGGTATCCACACTGCTATGGCAAATTATCGACAGAGCAAGCAGGGTAAACATATTAGTGAACAAGTTCAACAGTAATGTATCATCGAGTTGCCCAATGTGCGAGCGAGAAGAAGAAACAATTGAACACTGTTTTATGCACTGCAGGGAACTCCGATCAGTATGGGAAAAAATGAAGGAAGAGTTTGAGACTTCTATTTCAGAAAAGGAGATCTTGTTAGGCCTGTACCCACCATCTTGGCAAACTCGAAAAAGAGTTGCTTTGAATCTGTGCAAAGGATGGCTTCTATGGCTAATATGGAAGAGGCGGAGAAAATTTGTGTTCTCCCACGAATATCTATATCCTAGTAACATATGGCCATCTTTGAAACAAAAGGTCCGCCATTATCTTGCAGCTTTTGAGGAGGAGGAGTGGGCTTCCCAAGCTCACGACTTTCTTTCATCACTCTTATAAAAGCTCAGCTTCATAGCCGAGTGGTTATCCCTACATAATAAGCTATGTAGGTATATGATATCACTGGCGAATGTATGTTAATCATGAGTTTCAATTAATATATATCTGATCCTTCAAAAAAAAAAAAAAAAGGATTTTAGAATGTGGAGTAAAACTCAAGAATGCAAACCAATAGAGCCAAACATTCCTTAAAATAATGCAGTAAGGTGGCAGCACACCATTGGAGTGGAGTTAGAATTTTTGACACCTTACATTTAAGGGAACACAAAAATTTGCTCATTGGCCTTCCTTTGAAGGGGGGTTATAATCCACATGGTCGTCCAACCTCCTCCCATAACCTCCAATGGTGACCTCTTGTGGGGGATCTTGCATCATCAAGTCCTCCAACACTTTCCTCTTGCCCAAGTAATTTGGACGGAGGATGCCAATCTTGTGTACCACGTTCCCAGCGCTGCGCTTGTGGAGGCAAAGTAACACAGTGGCCTCAGTGTGCGTGTGACCAACATACAACAACCACATTTCAAAGCCATAGAAATTGGTTGGTCTCTTGAAGGGCATAATGAGGAACCCGAAGTTCTTACGCCTCGATTAGCCCATTCACTGCATCGAAATGCATATTTCTTGAGGCGTGAAGCGGGATTGTTTGTAATTGGGGTGCTCAAGTAAAGGCGATGATCGAGAGATCTGCTTTCCATGAGAGACTATTTGCGGTCCAAGCCGTTAAAAGTCCCGGTAAAAGTGGCATACCCTTTTAGCAATTTGACAATAAAGGTGATGGGGCCTTGAGGAGCGATAGAGACATTGGTTCTTTGAACGAAAATCCCTACTACCATAGTCCAAGGATGAAACCTTGGCGGTGAGGTCCGGGATCCGGGACATTTGGGGCATGGACCGCCACTATGGATATCTATCGACAAAGCTCCACAAGGACTGCTCGGGGAAATACACCGGTAGCAGCAAAAATTTGGATCAACCGCCTCTTCTAGTGTAAGGTCTTTATGAGTGATCATTTGGTTTACACCTAACAGTCCGAAAGCACTCCACCGGACACGATCCAGGTTCTTTCATGCATTACTGTTGGAAACCTCGGCCAAGATTTGGTCGTGTGGAACCAGCCCTCTCCAAGGCGTCGGTCACAAGGTCAAGGAGCCATCTCTTCCTTGCAAAAAACTTCGAATGTTCGGATCTCCTCGCAGGCTTGCCATATTTTGGTCGTCTGGCTCCTTCCACCACTCAACGGGATGCCCGGCTATGGAATGTAAGATGAACTGATGGTATTGCGCTAGCCAGACTAGAAAGAATATGGCCTCGCGCCGAACCAAGTAAAGCATGCAATCCGGTGCTTTGGTTCTGGCTTTTATGAGGAGGGGGGGAGATCCGCAGTGGTCGCAAGTGCGGTGGAGGTCCGCTTCCATAATCTTCTCTTTCACTTGGCAAGCGATGTAATTGGGGGTGGGGTCCTGCATATGCATCTTTCGGGACATGGTCCGCAATTTCTCCAGCGCGAAATAGGATCCGTTGCCATGGCCGAGCTTGAAACCCTTCCAATTTTCCATGGAAACCCTTCCAATTTTCCATGGAAACCCTTCCTTCCTATTTCCCATGGAAAATTGGAAGGGTTTCCATGAAAATTTGGAAGGGTTTCCATGGGAGCCCAACCCAAATAGGGAGTACTTAGAACCATCCCCAATTATGGGTCAAGGTTTAATGGTTAAGATCAAATCCAATTTTTTTTCATCCACTTCATCCAATGGTTGAGGTTGATACAACAATTATGGGTTGACCCATTATTGGAAAGTTGATCGATTTTTATGTGGTCCACAATTGGATCATGGTTATGGGGTAAAAATGGCAAGGCAAAACAAAGATATGCAAAGATGATTGCCGAAATGTGTGAAAGCTAGCATAGCAAAAAGCGGGATGGGAGAAAAAGGACATGGGGGCAAACAAAAAAGACAAAACAAAAGAACGCAAAGAAAAATCAAAGAAAGAGGAGGATGGCTGATAACGGGGAGGTTATCAGCCCTTAAAAAAAATGGCAAGAGGAAGCGAGATATGGTGGACTCTTCAACGGCAAAGGCAGCAGAGATGGCGAAAGGTAATGGTATGGTGATAAGCGAAACGAGAGGTGCCCAGAGGCCCCAACATACGATCTGGGTCGTAGGATCGACGAATCCAACGACTATGATAGTCCAGGGTGCACCTCGTTTAGAATATGTCCACCATAGGTCATTAGTGCATTCGCTAGGTCATCTTGTTTAAACTCCAAATCTGTAGCTTTTGAGCAAATACATGCAAATCGGACCTTTCACCAAACAAACGCCCACCAAAGCATCAAAGAGAAGGCTCTTGTGAATCCATGGGCAAAGAAAAATACCTTGTTGGGAGCCTGAAAGCAAGCATGAGGCCTCTTCAAAGACGTCCATGGGTAGCCATTCTTCCCAAAAACAGAGCTAAACAGAGGTAGGGCTAGCTGAAGTTCGGCATTTCAAGCTGGCAATTCAAGCTATGGCATTTCAAGCTGGCGATTCAAGCTATGGTGGCAAGAGCAACCCAAGCTATGGCGCAACAAAGATTTTCCTACAAGAATATTCGAGAAGTTACAAATGATAGCCCATAGACTATTCATAAAAAACAAATAGAGGTAATGGAAAACAACCTCCTCGGATCCAAAAGTAACGAATGGTCCGATCATTAGAATTTGCAAGGGCCAGTGGTAAAGGATCAATATATTTGTTCTAGTTTCTGCAGTGAAACCCCATGTTAAAGACAAAAGGTAATAGAGGATGGCTCCAAACAAGTTCTTATGATAGAATCTAGATACGTTAAAATGTTCAGTAAAAATTTTAGAATGTAGAGTAAAACTCAAGAATGCAAACCAATAGAGCCAAACATTCCTTAAAAGAATGCAGTAAGGTGGCAGCACACCATTGGAGTGGAGTTAGAATTTTTGACACCTTACATTTAGGGGAACACTAAAATTTGCTCATTGGCCTTCCTTTAAACTTGTGATCAAAGCCTGCAGGTGCCACAAATGAAGCCTGCAGGTTGCAAACTTGTGATCAAAGCCTGCAGGTGCCACAAATGAAGGTTCAGCAACTTGAGTTCCAGACCGAGAAGATGAATAAAGATTTAAAAAAATGGGAAGGAATGATTAAGGATAAACCAAGTCTTGCAGACGGTATTCGGGCTATATGCCAAGATACAGAGGCTGAGCTGAAGGAACTATTACCAGAACTTGAGCAGACAAAAATCGAGGAGCTTAATCTGCTTTGTCACGAGGGAAGCATTAACAAAAGCATTGAAAGTCTTTGGAACCAAGGTTAGAGAGGTTTCGTCTTGCAAGGACCGTCTTCCTTTATTTGTCTTGGATCCACTACTTCCGGACCTTGATAAGGTGAAGATTATGGTAGTGGTGTCCATTACGTGGCAAGATCCTCCGGTGGATGGGGAAACCACTACCAACTTTGATTTTTGAATGCAGTCCACCAATACCATCTTCCATGTGCGCTTTCAGCCTCTTGAGGTACTTCATAACAAAATTCTGAAGTGCTTAGTATAATTGTATTCTCATTGACAAATTTAAGCTCACTTTGCGGGATTTGTAATCAGCATTGCATTGAGAATTCTTTGTCATGAATTTTTTACTGGCATGGGTACAAGCCTTAGGTGTGGTAGGGAGGATCAAAAGCAACTTCAAGCCTTGAGGCACTTATAGGTGAGCACTTATCTTTCATCGGCTTAGTCTCTTCCATCCCTGGTGGCTTAGTCTCTTTTGCTTGTCATGTTTATTGTATCTAAAAAGTGCCCCACGGGATGAGATCGCTCGCTCATTTTAGGGGGCACTTTAGATATATATAAACAGGAACATCGTAAAGAGAGTAAAAAAGCCTGGAGCTTAGTTAAAAAAACCAAAGCATAGTTACAATCAATTGTGATTCAGGTTTGCAGAGCATGGTGCCGTTTACTAATTCAGTAACTGTTCATACTGGTGGCAATGACTTTGTGAGTCCATATAGCACACCAAAAAGGGAATTATTTTCTACCCTCAAAGGTAACCAAGTCTTGTTTGATGCAATTGGGATATGTAGCTTACTTCTTCATCCCTACTTTGTAGATATAGAGGTACAATGTGGTCAGGTAGGGGGACAAGACGCTCACACCCCTTCAATAACATTAGACACAGAAGATACATCAGGTTACAGGAACTCGGACAAATCAGTAGATGTCAACAAATCAGTAGGTGCATCAAGTCAAGCTCCAAGTGGACAACAATCTGCCAGATCAGCAGATGCATTAAGTCATGCTCCACACCAATCTGCCAAATGAGCAGATGCATCAGGTTATGATCTGAACAAATCATTAGGTGAATGTAAGTCACAAGGTAACTTCCAACCTTTTGTGCCTGTCTTCTTTTTAATTTGACCCATATAGTTACAGAATCTGTTAAATTTTTGCATGTTGGAGCGTAGGTGGCATGTTGTGAGGTGAGGTTGGCCATGTCTGCTGAAGTAGCTGCTGTAAGCTGTAAACTGTAAAGTGCTTCCCACCCAACTGTAAACTGTAAACTGCTTCCCAAGGACCTGCTGCTGTAAACTGTAAGCTGCTCCCGAACTGCTGTAATAAACTGTAAACTCGGTCAGGAGCAAGAAGAATGGCATCTCGGGCCTTTTGGGTTGCCCGAGGTCGTTAATTTTCGCCATCCCATAATGATTTTCGGGTACGGCTATCAGCCAAAGGATGATGAGAGGAATTGATGGGACCGAGAGAATTTAAGGAAAAGGAAAGCATTTCAGTGGAAAAGCTGTTCAGAAGGATCTATCTGTCTCGGGGGAAGAGACAGAAAGTGAAACACGTGGTGAAACACATGTGGTGACACATGTGGTGAAACACATGTGGTGACACATGTGGTGAAACATGTGGTGAACCTGGCGCATGTTACATCAGGGACATCAAAATACAATTACATATTACATCAAAAGCAAACATATTACATTGAAACAAGGGGCATCAAAATACAATTGAGCATGGAATTGAGTTTCTTATATTATTCCCAAACAAGGCAAGACACAACAACATATTCAAAATTTCTGAATCATTAACCTGTAAGAATGTGTTCAACTATTCTTCATCAGACATGCTATCTTCATCAGATAAAACCTCGGGCAAGTTTTCTAGAATCTTTTCCTCATCTGCCTGGTCTAGCCTGTAAACAGTTCGAGCACCTTTCTTGATCTGCTGCATGGGAACTCGAATAGCACAAATTTGAGTAGAGAATACAAGTGACTTTGGCTCGTTTGTCAACAACTCATACATCACCTTTGACCGAGGCTTCTTTCTATAGTAAATGCCCTCCACAAGCGGTTTCACCTCTCATAAACAAGTTTCCGTTTCGCTTGAAGTCATTTTCAACTTCAAATTTTGGCTTGGTGCATAGCAACATCCAAAATACTGTAATCCTCCTCTTCCCTTTTAGGTGAAAAAGAATCGCAAAGCTATCTCCTTCTCTAAGTGCTTACGCAAGTACATTTGCCAAGGTTGAGTATAGTGGCCGGTAGACTTGCGGGTCTCTTCCACACATCCGCATGAACATTGGAGGATGGTTCAGCGACTACAAGGTCCCATTCATCTACATACAATTTGTTCTCACACATGTCCCATTTTCCATCAAACAATTCTTTGCAAAAACATGATAGCTTTACGGTATGTAGGCGTGTTGGATTTCTGTCTTGAATCCATGGATTTGAATGAATTTGCACGGTTTACGGAATTGTCTCTTGCACCCCAAGCCTTTTTCTGTTGATATCCTCGGGTTTTATTTTTTTAAGTATCTCGAACTTTTCTTCCATTTTCGGTCCCTCGGATGTACCACATTGAAATTGTTTCTCTTTATCTAGTTTAATGTCGGGATGTTTAAGTGTAGACCCATTATCCATCTTTTTCAATTCTGCCGCCTTCCCATCATGTTCACCTTTTCCATGGTTTGATCCAAAGAAGTTCCACATCATGTTGACCTCTGTATCACAACTGTACCTTCCAACAAAATAAAATGATCAAATTTTGCTTTGAATTGTGATGCGGACCATCCGAAAATACATAGTGCTATTTGGGGACATTGCCTTTTACGCTTTTTAAGTACTCAAAATGTTTCATAAAACAATGTTGAACAAAAGTGTGTCATGTTCCTATCATCCGGCACATAGTAGTGTGTTTCCTTCTCAATGGTGTACATACGTGGATCAACCTCGATAGGTTATTTGAACAAATATAGTTATCTCGGTTGTTGACCCGGCCAGCATGGTGAACTTCATTACGCTCCTTAAAAGTATAATTTCTGCGAAGTCAACCACGGATAGGTAAGCATCTCCGGGCAAGTTATCAAGGAGTTCTTTGTCTTGGCGCCTGCCACTTATGTCTGAAGTTGTGTAAAGGAAATTTTGGAAGCTTCTCCAACATTTTGTTCACCAGTGGAAGACTTGCGGTTTCATTGTTTTGGTGAACTAGCTTAGACTTCTTGCTGCCATCTCACGAATACAGTTTTTCATAGTCTAGGTATTCCCACTTCACCATGCCACTATCACTAGATTGTTCATGTGGGCGGATAGGGAACTTCTTAATCCCACACTCTTTACACTCACCCGAATGCATTCCCTCTTATGGTAAGGTTGGAAGCTAGTAGTTTTCTCACATAAAATTCCCCGCCCGCAGACTTCTTGTGCTACTTATTTTGTATTTGAGGCCATGCATTCACCATATATGTCGGCACACCAAAGTTGACAAGTGCACCGTGACTTTTGGGTGCTTAGTTCTCATACTATTGAAGCCATCTATTAGCATCGCATTCTAACATAGTATATACAAAGAACAACTATTGAAGTCCTTTAATTTTACAACAAACCATGGTTTTGACTTTTCAAACATCCTCTGTTTGATCATAACACTAGGATGTTCCGTCTTGAATTTCTGAACAATTGCAACCGCAAGGAAGATAACAAGGTGATCAAAGATATTTATTGCACACTACATTTTCCACCACACTAGGCACCACATAGCATATATTACAGACATTCATCTTACACCTCGTTATTCACCACACTAGGCACCACAAAGCATATATTACATAATTTACTGTACACCATATTTTTCACCACACTAGGCACCACAAAGCATATATTAAAGCATTTATTTTACACCATATTTTTCACCACACTAGGCACCACATAGAATATATTACAGCATTTATTTTACACCATGTTATTCACCACACTAGGCACCACATAGCATATATTACAAAAGATTTATTTTACACCATGTTATTCACCACACTAGGCACCACAAAAGTATATTTAGAGCATTTATTTTACACCATATTTTTCACCACACTAGGCAGGCACCACATAGCATATATTACAGCATGTATTTTACACCATGTTATTCACCACACTAGGCACCACAAAGCATATATTTACAGCATTTATTTTACACCACGTGCCTCACCACACTAGGCAGCACATATCATATATCACAGCATTAATAGGCACCACACACCACAAGCAATCACTAACCACACCAACCACATATCACAAGCAATCACTAACCACATACCACATACCACATTAACAATAAAAAATGTGGTGAAGAAATGAAATAACCTGTGATTCTTCCAGATAGTGAGTGGCATGATCCTCTCTTACATTTCGTTCCAATCTTCTGAACTTAACATCCTTTGCATTTGGAGAGACCCTACTGTTTTCGGTCCAAAATTGCTGCACAAGTTCTATGACAGATTTGGGAATTGCATCTGCTATTCAAACATCTCGTAGTCGCAAGGGTCCAAAACTGCACCGTATTTATCTGACGGTCGAGATGAATGCCTCGACGTCGAAGGTATAGGCATTATATATGTTAAGAAAAGGGGCACTCCAAGGGGGACACATCCACATCGCTCGATGGGGCTCCTCTAGCCCTAACTCCACATGTGGATAACCTTTCCTCGGTAGGGCATAAAAAAAAATTCATATGGTGTAAATATGGAACATAGAGAAGGCTCATCCAATTGTTAAGGCAAATTGTTTATGAAAAATGAATGTCTCAAATATATAGGGGGGTTGCACCAATAGTGGACCAATTAAGAGCCATGGTCAAGGAAATGTCAAAAATAAAATAATTTTATCAACTAAATTACATATGTCTATCTAAAAATAGAAAGAATCATTGAATGCCCCAATTGTGGGTCAAGGTTTAATGGTTAAGATCAAATCCAATTTTTTTTCATCCACTTCATCCAATGGTTGAGGTTGATACAACAATTATGGGTTGACGCATTATTGGAAAGTTGATCGATTTTTATGTGGTCCACAATTGGATCATGGTTATGGGGTAAAAATGGCAAGGCAAAAAAAAGATATGCAAAGATCATTGCCGAAGTGTGTGAAAGCTAGCATAGCAAAAAAAGCGGGATGGGAGAAAAAGGACATGGGGGCAAACAAAAAAGACAAAACAAAAGAACGCAAAGAAAAATCAAAGAAAGAGGAGGATGGCTGATAACGGGGAGGTTATCAGCCCTTAAAAAAATGGCAAGAGGAAGCGAGATTTGGCGGCAAAGGCAGCAGAGATGGCGAAAGGTAATGGTATGGTGATAAGCGAAACGAGAGGTGCCCAGAGGCCCCAACATACGATCTGGGTCGTAGGATCGACGAATCCAACGACTGTGATAGTCCAGGGTGCACCTCGTTTAGAATATGTCCACCATAGGTCATTAGTGTATTCGCTAGGTCATCTTGTTTAAACTCCAAATCTGTAGCTTTTGAGCAAATACATGCAAATCGGACCTTTCACCAAACCTTTCAGCAAATCCTGCAAACGCCCACCAAAGCATCAAAGAGAAGGCTCTTGTGAATCTATGGGCAAAGAAAAATACCTTGTTGCGAGCCTGAAAGCAAGCATGAGGCCTCTTCAAAGACGTCCATGGGCAGCCATTCTTCCCAAAAGCAGAGCTAAACAGAGGTAGGGCTAGCTGAAGTTCGGCATTTCAAGCTGGCAATTCAAGCTATGGCATTTCAAGCTGGCGATTCAAGCTATGGTGGCAAGAGCAACCCAAGCTATGGCGCAACAAAGATTTTCCTACAAGAATATTCGAGAAGTTACAAATGATAGCCCATAGACTATTCATAAAAAACAAATAGAGGTAATGGAAAACAACCTCCTCGGATCCAAAAGTAACGAATGGTCCGATCATTAGAATTTGCAAGGGCCAGTGGTAAAGGATCAATATATTTGTTCTAGTTTCTGCAGTGAAACCCCATGTTAAAGACCAAAGGTAATAGAGGATGGCTCCAAACAAGTTCTTATGATAAAATCTAGATACGTTAAAATGTTCAGTAAAAATTTTAGAATGTAGAGTAAAAGATGTTAGAATGTAGAGTAAAACTCAAGAATGCAAACCAATAGAGCCAAACATTCCTTAAAAGAATGCAGTAAGGTGGCAGCACACCATTGGAGTGGAGTTAGAATTTTTGACACCTTACAGGAACACTAAAATTTGCTCATTGGCCCTCCTTTAAAGGGGGGTCATAATCCACATGGTCGTCCAACCTCCTCCCATAACCTGCAATGGTGACCTCTTGTGGGGGATCTTGCATCATCAAGTCCTCCAACACTTTCCTCTTGCCCAAGTAATTTGGACGGAGGATGCCAATCTTGTGTACCACGTTCCCAGCGCCGCGCTTGTGGAGGCAAAGTAACACACTGGCCTCGGTGTGCGTGTGACCAACATACAACAGCCACATTTCAAAGCCATAGAAATTGGTTGGTCTCTTGAAGGGCAGAATGAGGAACCCGAGTTCTTCTGGCCCCTGATTAGCCCATTCACGGTACTGAAATGCATATTTCTTGAGACGTGAAGCGGGATTGCTGTAATTGGGGTGCTCGAAGTAAAGGCGATGATCTGAGAGATCTGCTTTCCATGAGAGACTATTTGCGGTCCAGCCGTTAAAAGTCCCTCGCGGTAAAGTGGCATACCCTTTTAGCAATTTGACAGTAAAGGTGATGGGGCCTTGAGGAGCGACAGAGACATTGGTTGCTGAACTTCGAAAATCCCTACTACCATACTCCAAGGTTGAAACTTTGGCGGTGAGGTCTGGGATCCAGGACATTTGGGGCATGGACCGGCCACTATGGATATCTATACAACAAAGCTCCACAAGGACTGGCTCAGGAAATACACCAGCGCAGGCAAGCTGGACCAACTGCTGTTCTAGTGTAAGATCTTTATGAGTGATCATCTGGCTTACACCCAAGAGTCCGAGCACTCCACGGACACGATCCTGTTCTTTCATGCATTGCCTGTTGGAAACCTCAGCCAAGATTTCAGACGTGTGGAACCAGCCCTCTGCGCGTCTGGTCACAAGGTCAAGGAGCCATCTCTTCCTTGCAAAAACTCGAATGTTCCAGATCTCCTCGCAGCTTGCCATATTTTGGTCGTCTGGCTCCTTCCACCACTCAACGGGATGCCCGGCTATGGAATGTGAGATGAACTGATGGTATTGCGCTAGCCAGACTAGAGAGAATATGGCCTCGCGCCGAACCAAGTAAAGCATGCAATCCGGTGCTTTGTTTCTGGCTTTTATGAACAGGGGGGGAGATCCGCAGTGGTCGCAAGTCCGGTGGAGGTCCGCTTCCATAATCTTCTCTTTCACTTGGCAAGCGATGTAATTGGGGGTAGGGTCCTGCATCTGCATCTTTCGGGACATTGTTCGCAATTTCTGCAGCGTGAATGCGTCGCCATGGCCGAGCTTGAAGTCATCCCCCATGCAGCAGCTGCAGAAGTGCGCCAGATCCGTGCCCGCGGTAGCCACTCGGAGCGCAAGCCACTCCTCCATCCACTCCTCCATCTCGACCACGAAGTAGAACCGATCCGGCAGCAAAAACTCTTGCAGAGTCCAGACCCTGTTGATCCAAGGTAGGGTATTCGTCATCGCCATTTCCCCCAAAGGCAATCTGTAGTTCAACCCAAATCCATGGACGGGCGTGTAGCAGGCACTGCTATGGCGGTAATAAGCCCCCATCAGTGGGATCTCCCTCGTCATTTCGTCAGAATCCTCATTCTGATTAATGCACAGTACATCGATCCATACCTTCTTCACTCCTTGGCCTTGGAGGATGCTTAGAAACTCCTTAATGCTCAGGTAAACTTCCCTTGTTGCTTGCACATCAGCCCAATTCTTCGATGTAACTGCTTCCGAGTATAGCTTCGCAGCCCCTTTGATCTCCTCCATGAGCTTGGTCACATGATCATTCCACATGTGAGAAACCACACAAAAATCCGACATGCTACCAGCCTGGCAAAACCTGAAGCTGCCTTTGCTGCTCAGAGTTGCTTCCACATCAATAACCCTGTAAGGTAGCTTGTCCTGCGGAAAAATTGGTGGAGAGGAACCCATGATTTTATTCAGAGGATGCAGCAGATAGCCTACAGGCTCATATGAGGGCTTGGCCTAGCTTGAAGCTGCTTTGATCCACGCACACGTCATTTATGGAAATGGCAGCATTCTTGCCATCCTCTCCGCAACTCAGGAAATGCAAACAGGTTTCTCCATCTTCGCATCTTCTAAGCTTGGTTTGAAGTCAGATCTGAATTATCGTAAACTATTTGGTTTGCTGAATTTTTTAACCTTATGTGCGCCCATAATGCTGTAGTTTTAGACGTCAGTCCATGTGCGCCCATCATGCTGCTTTGACTTTATGAGCAAGACCTACAATTGGGCTCTCATCTACTTACAGGCCCCATTCTGTTACATGGCCTCATGTTATGCGTTCTTCTGATTTACACCTAATGATATTTGTCTCTTGTCCTTTACCTATGTCAGTATCAAGCAAGGCAGTTTGCTTTCAAGAACCCTTTCTCTGAGATGTGTTGACTAAAATTTCTCTAGGCCATAATGTAGGATTGATGAGAGGGGCCCCTGCTTTTTCCAGTGGGACTGTATCAAGTGCTTAAAATTATATGCATGAAATTGTTTCCCTTTCTAGCCTTTGCTGGTTTTCAAAGTGAAGATATGATCTATTGCTGCCCTTAACCTAACAATCATTTTGCATAGCGCCATTGTTCTTTCATGTAGCTAGTTTTCTCAAGCTTGTATAGGAAAGGATCTTCGAAAAAGGAAAGAGCCTAATGCTTGTTTATATCCAACTAATCCTTTGTTCTTAGTTTGGCATGTGAGCAGGAGGTAATAGATGGGTTGGAGCAGTACAAGCAATGTGTATTGGATTTTCATGCAGGAACTGATCCTGATACCAAAATAAACAGGCTGGCTTCTTCAGCTTGGCATTTGTGCTGTACTGTCAGTGTAAATACACATCCTTCAATTGGATATGCTCTCTAAACGTCTTGTAAAATGGATCTTAATTTGTGGAATATCACTTTCTAAATTTGAGGATGTAATAGGAATTTAATATAACAATTATTCATCAGATCTGTCATGTCCATACAAAAAAATTGCCCTCAGATAACGAGCCTGCAATTAGCCTGCAATTGATATTGAATTGAGGCTTATTTAAACCAAGCAGAGTTGCGAGTCTCCTTTTTCCTTCAATGATTTCATGTAATGTAGAGCATGTCTAAATACGGGATGAGAGCCTTGTTAAACTCAAAGAAGTAAAATACTTGAAACAGCTTTATGGATATGGCAACATTCTTGCCATGCTCTGCGCAACTCAAGAAATGCAAACAGGTTTCTCCATCTTAAATAACATTGTGTGCCATCATAATTTTCATATATCTCAAGAAGGATATCAAATCTACTCCAAGTGGCCCTGCTTTCTCCATCTAACCAGTCTGCTTATCTTAGCAAATGGATCCATGAAGTTCCATGGTGCAACTGCTATTTTATTCAAAAAAGGAGGCATCAAACCTACTTTGGGAATGGGTTGTTCTATCATTATGACAAGCAGGAAATCAAAGAGAAGACAAGGCATTAGTCAGTTTAAACCTAGAAAAAGGATGGAAGGGCCTAAGGAAAATGAAGACCTAGTTTGTGAAGGAAGTTCCAGTTTTAAAATCTTGCATAGATATAACAGGGTACCAAGCTTTGACCTATTCAGAGAGAAATCCAAAACATCAAGATCAAACAATGCATGCCAGCATTAGAAATACTAGCCTAAAGATGGCACAAAACAATTGATGGAAGAAACAATTCAGGGAGAGGGAAATCAATCAAGGCCTTGGAAAAGCTACCTAATGACACAAATAAAAGCGAGACAAGCTATATTTAAACAAATCTATTTTGCTATAGATATGCTCTGGCATGCATCAGACCATGTCACAAAAAACCCTAAAAAAACCCTAAGCCCCTACAACCTTGCGCCATATGACACGTCATCTTCCTAGGTATTTTTATACAAATACCAGTCTCTAACCATTAAATCATCATCTACACATATATAATGCAGTTTCCTATTCTCATTTTCTGTTTTTGTCACACGGAATTTTTCTACGCTGCAATCTAATCTTATATGTGCATGCCACGTATATTTTCTTTATAATCTTTCGACGCCTGGCTATTGGCGATGGCAGGCATGCTTGACCTCAGATTAGCCCTGCCGCTGCAAGGTATGTTGCTCAGATGTTCTGTCTGCTGGCGTAAGAAGAGAAAGGGATCCTCTGCTTCACGGTGGCATGGCGAGCGATGGCAGTATGCAGGAAAAAAAGGGGGTTGTGAGTATGCTTTCAAGGCAAGTCACAAGAAAATTTCGATGAAGCGAAATGCGAAGCAAAATTCGGCCAGATTCGACTGTGCAAAAGTGTCGGTATATTGCCGGACGCCGAACCCAGCTCCTGCGGGCACAACTTCACTAACGGGCATTTCGGTAACCTCTTCGACTTTGCTCTTTTGTGCTTAGAAATTTAGGTTAGGAAGCCTTTAACGGACCTACACTGCTTCGAAATGCCTACATTCATTGGAGATCGCCATAGCCAAACCTGGAAGCAAAAATGCGGTTTCCGTTCTGGTTTCTTTGTGTTATTGCCGCGATTTTTGGGTTGCCCCTAGGGGGGCAAACCCTCGTTTATGTGGGTATGTGGGCATATTCAAGTATATCGACATATACCTAGCATATCGATATTTGCTAAAAACTGGTCACGCACGTAAATGGTCGGTCATCCGGCCCCATTATCGACTGCTACACAAACGCTATCCGCCGGACTTGGCTATGGCTTACGCACCTCGGATTACGCCCTCCCTTCCAGCGCCTTCCGTCGAGGTTCGGCGAGTTGAGCACATGTTTATCCCTTCCTTATACCCTCTAGGGCATAATCTCATCTTATACCTTACGGACCTCTGCCCGGTCAAATGCTCTTCACGTGGCTTCGCTTTCTCGGTTTGTTTGCTCTATTCCGTGAGCTCTGCTTTCACCGCCGCCATAACCGAGTTGTAAAAATTTTTGTGTTTACGGTCTTTGCATCTCTCGGCTATGGTTCTTTTCGGCATGGGGTCTTGGCGATGGTTCTTTGTTGCGAAGCGGAAGAAGACCAGCCCTAAAATGCTTCGTGGATTCTGCAGAGGATTGAAGGAGATCATGGGCGATTATGAGCTTTTATTTTGTGGGTTGAGTCGGATCGAGGGAGGGAGTTAAGAGCTATGGTGGTGCTAGCCAAGCAGAAGCGGGGGCTCTAGCAGAGGCGTTCATCTTACGTCGATGCTTCATTCTGCTTTGGTTCCAAAAAGAAATGTGGACTGGTTTGTACATCGATTTCTCTTTTCTTGCTCTATGATCTCAAAAATTGCATCCGCATCGGCTATGGTAGAACAAAACTTCTTGAATGCATTGCATTCATTCAAGAAGTTCGATATGGCGAGACAATTACTTTCTTAGCATGGCTATGGTGGGCATCTTGGTCCTAAAACGGCCCGATATGCACGGTGCTTGCTATTGCGACATCGATCCTACCTACTACTCATCTGAATTTACAAAAGTAGCCTTCTATTGAATTCTAAGATTGGTAAACATGGGCTCACGCAATACGTTTTCTTGCTAAGAGAATACTTCGGATCGTGTTTCGTTTTAGCCATTTGGGTCTTTCTTCGATTTGCCAAATCGCCATTTGATTTGCTTTTTTGTGCATCCAACGGGGTAATGCCATCGGGACGTTCCGGCGGACATAGTAATTGAAGCGGGGAGGCACAAGTTTTGCCTTCGCATAAGGTACAATTTCTCTAATGTCCGGATCAAAACTTCCAGCCCCAATTTGGCGGCACTTTTATGATTTTTTTTTTTTTTTTGCATCTATACGTTTCCCTTGGTGTCAAGGAGCCGGAAGGATCAGAAAAGAACCGAGGGATTCAGGGCCCTTCTTATAATGGGGCTACCGGACATACCGGAGGGGAAGAAACATTATTTGGTGGCCAAGTTACGCTATGGCACGAATGTGGAGATCAATCCGTCCAATGCGGTTTCCGAGATGATGTGCAAAGACGGTATCTTGACATCACGGATGACTATGGCGACAACAATCTAATTTTCATACGGAGGCCTTCATAAATGGAGTATCCAAGCTTGATCTCACTGCAAGGGTCGCTTTACTCCATAGCTGTGAAGCTCTGCTCCCCATGGCAGAGGATTTAAAAATTGTGAGCACATGCATAGACGCCATAGCTGACAAGGCATGTGAGCAATACTCTGAATACAATGATTCCATGGTTGTGCTCCATGCCAATAGCCAGGTGCACAGAACTGGAAATGTATATTGGTGGGCAGAGGACCTGGCAATTCTGTCTATTGGATTTTACAAACGGATTTTAGCTGCTATGATTTCTAGAGGCTTGCCTTCCAAGAGCATAGGTGGTATTCTGATGGTTTATGCACAAAGGGCGTTAAAGATAAGATAAGATAAGAGTTTTTATCGTCCACGAGAACCCAATCGGGTTATGGGACCAGAACAAAGGAGGAGGGCATAAGCCCCCAACAAAACACAAGGCCTAAACCCAAACAAAACTCAATATGGGGACTAAGCCCCGTGACAAAATACCAAAGAAATAGCAGAAGAAACTAATGTGGGCTGAAAGCACTATGAATATCCCAACCAAGGGTTCGTAGGCCACTGGTCGCGAATGATGGCCGTGCCTTCCCTATACACGGCCCACTTATTCTGCAGGCGAGCCTCTCGGACTTTACACAACTCCCCCCGTCGCCGAGTCAACTGTACCGGAGAGAGATCCTCCTGAACAGAGAAACTAGTATTTTTCAAATGGCTGCCATCTTTGGAGCACATCTGATGCGTCACGAGGAGGTACTAAAGCGCACGACCATATGACGAGGTCGATCCGGTCTCTGGGCCCCAACTCGCCGGGCTATGGCGATACTAGGCTGCTGAATGTGCATAATATCTGTGAAAAAATTCATGGCTTGCGCAACTTCTGAGCAAGAATCTGTTTCAGATAGCCCCACTATGCGCAGATTCAGGCCTCTACCTTGCTCGAGATCATCTATGGGAGGTGGAACCTGTCCCCTTGCCTATGAGAATCAGTATCCGCTAAATCACGGAGGTATCACGGACATCGGTCATTATGGTATCCTTGCATGAGGTTTGGACTGTCCGAAGTCATGGCATCTGCGACTACGTCTGGTTCAAGATCGACGTAGACCGGCTTTTTGTGCATTGCGGCCTATCCGGGGTCTAGCTTCACTGTATCGCGGCATCTGCGCCTTCTTGACACAGGAGAGGGTGGCGCTCTGTAGAGGGCAATTCGGCGAGAGTCTTGGAAGAAACCATAATCGATATCGGAAGGAATTGCTTACCTTCCATTATGATGATAGGGGCAAACATTATGCACGTTCCAAGGTGCGATAATGTATCATGTTCGATGGTGAGAGCGTGGCTTTAATTGGTCTCAATTTTAAGCTGGCGTAGAAGGTCCCATTTGGATGCACTAGGGTTTTACCTCGAGTCCGTCGGTCATAAGCGTGGAGGCTGTCCCGGGGTTCCCTTCTTGGATCTAAATGGGTCCTATTTCAAGTGTAATTATAGTTTGGATGGAAACATGGAAGTTATTGGCGAGATATCGGGGGCAGTGGATTTGGATTTATACAATCAAGTGAAGTTCTGAGCAATCAAGGGAATTTATGGGGCAGAGTGCGGGTTCTTGAGCCAAGGCGATGGAATTTATCATAGGTACGAGGGGGAGCTACAATCGGGGATTATCAACAAATGATTGGTAGAGAAGCTGGAATTTTACACAAGGAAAAAGCTGGATACCTACTGTGGCTATGGAGGAAGAACAAGCGTGCATTTGTGGAAGCCATTGTTGCCATGTTACCACATGAAAAAAAACATCATAATGTCGCGAGGAGGATTGGTATGCATTTGGATCGGGGCTACTCTTGATGACCCAAAAATGCTTGATTCTTGCTCTATTTAACCAATGTATGTTGTCTTTAGCATTCTTGCATAGATTTAAATCAAAATTGTGTGTGTTTCTGCGTCCTCCACATACCAAGAATTCCTTATGTGTCTCTTGCATTACCCCACATTAGATCTTTTATTAAGCGTTTCAATGCCCAAAGAAAGAATATTGTCATATGTCTTTGATCCATAACTTACTCTGTTTTTTTTCTTGCGAGGCTCATCCGGGATTAAGCGAACAAGGTGAAAAAAAAAAAGCGTGCAAGCTTTTAGGCGTGCAAAAGCTATCTCAAGAAGCATCGCTCCACGCGGCTCAAAATGATGATTGTTATTTTTTTTGCAAGTGATGCATTTTTTATGCGCCCTAAAAACAAAGCATAGTTGAATTCGGAAGCTCACGAATTTGCATTAATCTTTCGGGAGCTACTTTTGAAATGTTAGCTCATTATAGTATATGACAAAGGCCTTTGTATGGATTTATCAAAAGCCTCAATTGATGGTCTTAGGTTTGAAAGAAATGTTGGGCATATAATTTGAGTTTAATCTAACTTGGACTTAACTTTCTTTGTGCGGACATTATTCAAGACTACGGCAATATCCTTTTCTACTTTTGGGCTGCTCATTTAGGCGGCCCTAAATGGGGTATGCACGGAGTTGTGCTGGCTGGAATGTATTGGTGCAGTTCTTTGCTATAGGAACTTCGGTATGTATTGTAATAGTTAGCTTAAGTGTGAAATAACTCGATCTTCATTTTATGTCAATGAGCTCGCATTGCCATAGGATCCGGATCAATCAGCATTTGTGTGGACTAGGGCAGGTAGAATCAAAGAGGATTGGAAGTTTTGCATTTAAGTCAACATCTGGTTGAACTAGGTTACCAAGCGTAAAGAAGAGGCTATTATGCACATTAACATCATTATCACCATCATCATCTGGCATTGGTAAATTGGCTAATGAAATTGCTTCTTGTTGCCAGTTGACAATTTTGACTTGGGGGGCATGGATGATTTTTCAGTAAGTTGTTGCTTCCCAAGTGGCCCTTTGTGCACCACTTTCTTCCGAAATTTTAACTTTGTTGTTTTGGTTTTCAGAAGTATGGTATGGGTGGTGAGGAAGCTGAGAGCGATGATGAAGGTATGCTTTCTAAGTTTTCCAACTTTAGATGTCATGGTTTTCAAAGCTAGGCGTGTTTGGAAATCACTGGTCCATATGTGTTACTAGTTGTCTAAACTGGTATATATATACATAACATCCTTTTTTGAACCTTTTCCGTGTGGCAGATCTTCCCAAGCTTGAGAAAGCAAAAGCGACTTCTATCTTTGCTTATCCGGAAAGAGAAGTTGTTCTTTGTTAATAAACAAAAATCGAATGTAACCACATTTGCAACAAGCTTGCATTTGTGTGACCTTAGCATGCTTTCGGTTGTCAATTTCCATAATGTTTTTGTCCCCTTTATTTGGACATGGGCTTCATTTCCATTTTGGAATGTTCCCAAAATTATATTTCCAGCAACGTGAGTTGAGATTTTACAAAATTTACATATCTTTGTGGAATAGCATGAGTAAGTTACATGGCGATTCACGTAAGATAATACTCCATGCTCATTTTCGTATTTGCTCACCAATTTTTCTTCCATTTATCTTTGAATGGAGACAATGCCATTGTATAAAAGCTTAAACTCACCGGCACTACATAAGGGAGAAATAAGAATGAAATTTAAGCTAAAACTAAGTTAACTTTTATCTCTCTTAGCAATGTCGAGAAATATGTTCAATGGTATATAAAAAAAGAAAAATTCAAACAACGTTTTTACATTTAGTAATGGGCAAAAGCTCAAGGCTTTAGAGTGTATATTATAGGATTCTTTTCTTGAAAGCTTGTGGGAGTTTATTGCAGTGATAACACATTGCTTGCTCGTGTGAATGAATAGGAGTGTGGTTCGTATCTAGTGAACATATCCTTCCTTTGTCTTGATTCTACAGTCATGAACATATTCACATATCATTTGTTGTACACGAGGTCAACGTAGAGTTGGAACATTTGAGAACCGGTTAGCCCTTAGGAGTTCAACAGCAAGCATCTTGAGACATGAAGTAACGGATATGGACACTAATACAATAGTGACGTCAGGGCCTTCAGATGTTGCAAAATCACCTGAATCTGCGAGGGAAGATTGGTGGATGGGCACTGATGCACCAGTTGTAACTGATCTTTATGCTCTTTTTGAGGAACATGACTGGCCATTATTGAAATTTGATCTAAGCAAGCAGGATGTCTCCTTCCACATTCCTCTACATAGATTGCTTGCATTGCTGTTGCATGGGACTCTGATTTTGGAGGTTTGCAATTGTAAAAAGATTCATTTGCAGTTGTACAAAGATTCATTTTTTTTTTCATAATCCTCAAGGTTCATTTATAATTGTACATAGATTCATTCTTATTGTTCGTAATCCTTAGAAAATGTTTGTGTCTTTTGATTCATTTTATTGTTCAAAGTAAAAAATTTCTTTAGTGTGTTGTCTCCAAAATCGTTCCCCCAACAACCCCCTCTTTTATAAAGCACTAAACCTTTTGATTAAGGGCTCAAATGGGACTATCTGGCCAAACCATAAACTTGGCACCTAGTAGATCCCTAGTTTAATGTATTGTTATTTGCTTCTAACTTTCTTTGTATAAACAATGAATGTGTTCCTTGGCAAAGTTAGCTTCCTTTTTGCTAAGCAAGCATTGCATTGTCAAACGTTGGACTTTAACAGTGGGTTCAACTCCAAGGCCGCCGCGATAAATTTCTTGTAAATATAATGCATCATTAACAAGCCCAAAGTGAACATATGTAAAAATGCAAAACAGGTTGATCAGATCTGGCTCATATTGAATTGAGACTTATTGTTTTATTCGCAAAGTCCTTGCTCATTGTGGTGATTGCAATATCCCTTAGTCTTGTGGATGATGATTAATTCATTTTGTCTACATAGCATCTATGTAGATGCGATGGCATATATGTACATGTGATGATGTATAGAGGATTTGTGTGACATTTCGACATCATAGAAAAATAAGTATAATTTTTATTACAATATCATGGGCTCAATTAGCAATTGTGAAATATTAGCAACACCCAGCATAGAGAGTAACACGGGCTTCTATAGATACATAAAAGCAACCAGACATACCTTATCCATAACAACAATGATGACAACAGCTAGGAAAAGATTTTGGTTATTGAGAGATGAGCGATGCACCACTAGGGCACCAATTCCTAGGATGCCAAATATTTACGGACAATAGTATGATTGACCTGGATGAACAATCTACTACCAAGTACTTGAAGCATTTGATTATTGCTTCAAGTACTTCAAAACAAATTTTAGATATAGTTAATGCCATTTCCCTCGCCCGGAGAAAACAAGAACTACATGCATGCCACAAAAAGTTTAAACTTCATCTTATGCCAAAAGTTTCAAGCGGCTTGTTACGCTCTTTTAACTGCTACCTTTTTAGCTCCATCCATCCATCCATCCTGGAGACTGAGGGTTGATTGGCTTTGAGGTATAGCTTTCCTTGTGGTCTTACAGATCCTATGCTAGCTATATTATATTTACCCTCATCCATGTGGGTTTGTGGCATATTCCAAGTATATGTCAGTATATGCTCGAAAACATGACTTTGAAGTGTGATTTAAGCCATTTCACTCTCGGGTCACGGAGGGCAACCCTCCGTGCGCAGCACCTTGTTTTTTATTGGAACCTCAGAAGAGCAGAATGGACCCCTTTCCTGCATTTTTCAATTTGGCATTCTCTGGTGTTGGAAATAATAATTGTATGCTTAGTTTGGCTAAGGGAAGTCGATATGGGATTGATTTTCTGGCAGATGTTACTAGACGGTTTTCAAATGGCAAGAGCGTGCTTCATGTTGCCAGTAAGTTCTATTTCAAGCCCTGCTTCTGTTTGTTAGATATGTCTCAACAAAAATGCCATGTGGGATCATGCTTCAGGTTTATGTTACTATACTATATGCTGCCTATTTCGGTGTTGAACTTTGTATCTTTTTGGCTAGAGAAAGCACTTTCAAAGATTGGTACTTTCATGTTTTTCAAGCACTTTGTTACAATATGCACGGCACTTTGTTAGAATATGCACACAAAGTATAGGATCCTAAATAAGTCCTTATATTGGCAGGCTGTGAAGAGAAAGAGGTTATTGAATTGGCGCATGAAATAAAGTAAGAAAGTGCCTAGCAGATAGAAATGGAAACATCCAACTCTGATGCAAGGTAACAAATTCCCCGCAGTGGCTCGTGTATATGTATATGTTATGTCCAATTGATTGATTTCTCAGTTGTGGATATGGAATTATCATACACATAAAAACAGGTAGCTATAGAAAAGGGCAGCTAATTAACTTTCCTAATCCTGTGACTTTGAAGTTCAAGATAATTTAACATTATCTATTTTCACAATACAAAAGATGTCGGCTATTTGAAGTGCCGATTTGAAAAGGGCAGCTAATTGACTTGCCTAATTCTGTCACTTTGAAGTTCAAGATACTTTAACCTTATCTATTTTTACAATAGAAAAGATGTCAGCTGTTTGAAGTGGCTATTTGAAGTAGTGTAATGTAACCTTTATTTATTTTTACAATAGAACCGGTGTCGGTTTTTTGGTTTACATTGAGATTTTTGAGACCTGTTGATTCCTTTCCATGAAAAGGCATTTGTAGTACCTCAAATGCGAAAAGTGATTTTGGTGGTCTCTAAGGCTAAATGATTTGCAGACTAAAGATAAATGGTTCGTTTTTCAAAGAAGATAAATGGTTCTACCTTGATTAAATGGATGGGTATTTTGATGTTCGAACTTTGATAAATGGTTTGCCCTTCTTTGAAAGAAGATAAATGGTTCTACCTGGGTATTCTGATGTCCTAACTTTGATGGGCATCTCGTCTTTTGGGTCTATCCTTTGGTGGAAAAAGTGGATTGATTTGTGTGGAGCCATTTATGCATGTTGAAGCTATGAGATGTTGCAAAATATATATGGTCTACATAATGTTCACCTTCCTTTGTGTTGCCTTGAGGTAGTAATCTAAAAAACTGAATGATTCCATATCTTTCTTTCAAGTATTAACTCATTCTGATCATATAACTATAAAGAGTAACATTTGCAGTAGAAAATATCATTGCTCTTCTCCCATGAACTCATACAATAACTTAACTTGTTTATGTTGCGAGGTAAAAAATTGCAATTGAGGTGAACTTTTTTGAGTTGTGAAGAAGAAAACTCTTAAAAAAATCCACTTTATATAGAGTACACTTCATGGAATAATTTAAGGGCTAAACTTAGCTATTTGGCGATTTTTTAGCACATTTTCAAAAAAAAATGGCTAAAGTAAATGGAAAAAATTGGGAAAAAAATAATAATTTTAGCTTAACTTTTTTCGGGACTACACCAACCCTGGAGCTCTTTAGCCAAACGCTAGAAAGTAAGAGCGTGAAATTTTGTAGTATTTAGCTAAACCATAGAAACTTTTAGAATGAATTTCGGGCTAGTTTAGCTAACATCATTCTACTTTATATGAAATATATGACTAGTAGTTTAGTTTCTAGCATTATGAATTAATTTGACTCCTAGACTTTACTAGTTAGCGTTGTTTTAGAATGTTTTCACAAAAAAAATGACTAAAATAAGTGGAATATATTGAAAAAAAGTATAGTAATTTGGTTTAATATTTTCTATTGGCCACACTATAGAAATTTTTGGGATGATGTTTGGGTTAGTTTAGCTAAACGCTAGAAAGTATGAGAGGAAAAATATATAGAGTTTAGCTAAACCACAGAAAGTTTTGGGGTTAATATCGAGCAAGTTTAGCTAGTGTCATTCTGGCTAATAAGAAATATGTGATTAGTAATTTATTCCCTGGTACACTTTGAAGAGCTTTTTTGCTATTTACCAAAATATTTTAGATGAAAGTGTAGTAGAAAAATGAAAAACTAGCAAGAATAAACAAATTTGAACAAATATCTTAAGTATACTAAATGGTGGTTTGTAAGTTTATGCCACAACCACACATTTATACAAAATGTCTTTAAATTCTTTAGGACTCCATGCAATTCGGAGCATGGTATGGTTTTGATAAAGTTCGACTAGATATACATTGGACATTAACAGTGGGTACAATCCCCTTTGGAACCAAAGAAATGTTCGCGGCGGCCTTGGCCGCCGCGATAAATTTCTTATATATGTTATAATTCTACACCAACCTTGAATTGCCATTGATTTTGTTGGGTTTATTGATTTTGTTGGTTATGGGTTTTGTTTTGAAGGTTGCATATGAGCCATTGATCTCCAGAATATCCTAGGCATCATGCTAAATCAACAGCCAATATTTTTTTCACAAAAAAATCCTTTGCCACTTTCTAAGGTCACTTTGAAATACATGGACGTTTAATTTAGCCTTTCATTACATGACATTAAAATGAAGACATCTGCACGTCAGCACCACACAGACCTATTCTTATATTGCAACAGAATAGATTACAACACGTGAAACGATCGTGCACATGAAACCCAGAACGTGCACGATTCTTAAACAGCATCTGAATACATTTCTCTATACAAATGACCTTGGGATTTCAGGAACGGATGCACTTCATCAAATTATTTAAGTATATGATAACAGGGAAAAAATACACGAATAAATCCCGCTACACACAGCGCTAGAACTGATACGTTTTGGAGCGGCTCTGTCTTACTCATACCCATCTTACTGTTAGCGAAGCTGCCTATTCTTAGGCAGCGTGCCTTTATAAAAAGGCAACGAGAGCTCCTTATAGCTTTCACCTTTTACCATAAAAATATCTTTTATGGTCTATATATTGTAACACGATTCATTCAATAGAAGTGTCTTGTATTGTGGTGCATTCTTCTCTTTTATGTTTTCTTTGCAAGTTTAACATGGTATCAGAGCTTTAGATCAAAGGGAGCCTACTCTTTTATCTAGACCCATAAAGTATCCGGTTGTTCAAGTTTGTCATGATTTGTTGTCCTTGCAGCCAGCGGATTCTACAAGCCAAACTCCTGTTATAAGTCTTGAAGCTGTTGTCTATCTATTCATGGCTTGATGTAGTTTGTTTTCTTTTTCTTCCAGGAAGCCTATGAATCTACCCTGGCGGCCAAACACTTGTTCTCAGACTGAACGGCCTTGAATCCAGCTTCTGTATGTCATGCAGAGAATCATTCCTTAAAACCAATACTGCTTACTGATGTGATCTTACTTAAGTGTGCTTACTAGTAAGGTTCTAAAATAAAAAGTTAGAGGATCATAGTAGTGGTCTCACAAAAACTTCAAGTAATTACAATTGTATTTTGAAATGGGTTACATTATAGATGCATTGGAATCATGCTTTTGATTGATAAAAACTTGCATAACATGCGTATTAAACCTATCAATAGGATATTTAGCATTGCACGTGCTTGAAGGTATTTCATGATGATTGAAATGGTATTATATGATGCACACTGCAATGTTGCATACGCTTGATGATTTAATTGAGTGTTAAATGAAGTATTAATATTGGAAACTTCATTTGAGCTATGTCTGGACGATTATGACAGATATCTGTATTAGTGGATGTAAATGCTATAAATTGCAATTGTTGGTCTAGCGTTCTATAATCTTTGATAGAATGATGATGTTATATTATTGAGTAGTATTGCATCAATAGATGTATGTGGATATGTTATTATGACCTCTGATAGAACTGTTGACGGTCTATCATTGAGAAGTACTGCATCAATGGATGTATATGAGGCATGTGCTATTGGAAAGCAACATGTGCAGTGTGTGCTATTGCAAAGCAACGTGTGAGGCATGTGCTGTTGGGAAGCAACATCGCCTTCAAGCAACGTGTGAGGCATGTGCTGTTGGGAAGCAACATCGCCGTCCTTTCAATGCGAAAGGCAAATGTGCAATTTAGCTTAGGAAGCTTAATATGGAACAAAAGTCGCTAAATCCTAATGTGGATAATAGACCTCCTCATCTTCAAGTTGTTCATCTTTACATCCTCATGTTGGGAATGAGCTTGTAAATCCTGAAGTGGAAGATGATTTTTGTCTGAGGAGTTTGATTTGTATGATGGGCGATGAGGATCTTGATGGTCTAATAGATGTGACTCTGATATGAAGGCAATGGAAGCCCACCAGATGGTCTAATAGATGTGACTTTGATATGAAGGCAATAGAAGCCCACCAGACAGATCTTGAAATATCATGAAGCTTTAGCTACTAGTCTTGATCGGTTATGGTGAAAGAGGCTATGTCTTCATTACAAACCAGAAAATGGCGTATGGAAGCTTGAGAGTATTGCTAGCATTTGTCATTTCGGTTTGATTTGCTTGCTTTCGGTTTGAGCTTGTGCATCTTGGTACATGTGGCCTACTACCTTGTGCATGGTATAGCTTGTGAGCCTACTATCAGCGATTCTCCTCGACCAAAAATGGCATTGTTGAGTATCAAGAATGTGCAATAATCAATGTTGTTCGATGTATGCTTATTCATCTTTGGCTTGGATAAGTCATTTTGGGAGAAATTGGTAGCTCTTGTTGTTTATGTGCAAAATTGAACAATAACTTCTTCTTTGAAAGGCGTAACTCCTTTATGGATGGGGAGTCAAACCGAATGTTCAAAATTTTCGATTCGAGATACTTGATAGCCTAATTCCTAATGTGGATCTTTGGGTCTTTACATCCAAAAAAGTGGAAGATATTGAGGCGTTTGTTGGAAAAGGATACTACTTGAGTCGTCTTATAAGTTTAAGACAAACTTTTAGAGCTAAGTTTTGCAGGTTTCTATGTGAATATAAGACGTTCTCAAGAAAATTTTATGGTGATTACACTTTATGTGGGTGACACAATTTTGGCTATCAAGAGGAGACTATCTTCTGCATTTGAGATGGTTGGCATGGGGGAAATATACTCATGTTTAGGTATACAGGTTAAACGAGATGAAGAAGGTTTAAATGCTTTCAGGAAAATCTCTAGTGTCTTGGATGAGTAAGAAACAATGATGTGTTTCACTTTCTACTGCTGAAGCAGAATATGTTGCTGCATCTTTGGCGAGCCGCGAACTTGTTTGGTTGCGACGCTTGTTAGAATGCTTAAGACAGGTTCAGGATGGACCGAGTATACTTATGTGTGATAATCAAAGTGTTATAGCTTTTCTGCATTTCAAATCCAAGCACATCGAGTTACATTATCATTATGTTAAGCTTGAAGTTGCAAAGCGCGTACTTAAGTTGGAATATTGTCCAACTAATATTAGAAGATTGTAGCACTCGGGTTTTTTCCTTTGTGACCACCAAAGGTTTTTTTCATCCGAGTGCGAGACCAAATTTGCAGGTGGGGAGATTATCTATGAGTTGCAATATTTGGTCTTCTTTCTTAGACACAATATTTCTCTATATTTTATTTGGTGAAAGACTAAAGTCGCAGGTGGGGTGTTAGCGAAGCTGCCTATTCTTAGGCAGCGTGCCTTTATAAAAAGGCAACGAGAGCTCCTTATAGCTTTCACCTTTTACCATAAAAATATCTTTTATGGTCTATATATTGTAACACGATTCATTCAATAGAAGTGTCTTGTATTGTGGTGCATTCTTCTCTTTTATGTTTTCTTTGCAAGTTTAACACTTACTACAATCATCCCTCCGGAGCTCAGCCATGAAAAATCTCATTATTCTTGAGCTCAGCAAGGAGCTGAGTTAGTTTAAGAATCAGAATCGGAAGGGCGAGCAACAAAAATTGTGAGTTACAGGGGCAGTGATCCCAGCAAGAAAACAAGTAGGAACTGAGTATGAATGCAGGGAATCAGACCTAAATTGAACGACGATGACCGATTTGATCAAGGGAAGCATGAATCAGAGGAACTGCCGGATTAGCTGCCAGGGATGAAATCGATTGAGTGGGTTAGGCTAAAACAACCTCATAAGGGCCGAAATTGGGTCTGAATCTGGGATCCGAACCACTGTCCATACCCGTCTTCTTCGGCATGCGAAAATGCGAAAAAAAATGCGAAAGCCGTCGAATTCGAGCCCCAGGGGGACCAGAAGACAAAGACTAAGCTTTGCAGATTCGGCAGCTACTATCGAACTGGAGATTCAACTCAGAAGTTAGGCAAAGTATTCTTTGTATCTACTTTTCTTGCAGGATCCCAACTTCGTCAAATTCAACCAAGCTCTCAACAGGTTCTCCATTCTTCTCCTAGCCAATACATTCTGAATTGTGAAGCTGGAGTGCATCCTTTAAGAGCTTACCTAAAATTTCCCTTCCTTATCTCTAATTTCAACGTTATCTTTTTTCTGGATATTCTTTTGCTCGGTCTCTGGGTATTATTTTGCTCGAAAGCTTAAAACTCGTAGTTGATGTATAGAAGTTGACAATGGCAAGACCGTTAACATTTATGTTAAGGAAACTTAAAAAGTTTAGGTCTCCGCATTCTAGTGCCTATGCCAAAGCCAGACAGAGAATTAAGATCATATGGTACTTGTTTCTTGTCATGGCTTGTTTCATTTTCATGCAACAACGGTTTAAGACTGTGGCTGGGGACAATCTTGGGGCACCACCTTGGCACACAATGAGAAAGCCCACGTTGTGGAAAATCATTTCCAGGATGCCAACAGCAGTTACTTGTGCATATACTGCTGGGAAAAATTTGGGGCCAAAGGCCAACACTACAACCATTCAACCAGGTCCCTGGCCTAGTTACTTCAAGTGGATGAGGAAAGATTTGGCACCATGGAAGACAAAGGGCATAACTTTGGAAAGTTTAAAGCTGGCCAAGAAAACAGCTGCTTTTCGAATTGTCATACATCAGGGGAAACTCTACACAGAACTCTATTATAGGTGCATTCAGTCCAGAATGATGTTCACTCTCTGGGGGTTTCTCAACCTGCTGGATAAATTTCCTGGACAGGTTGAGGATGTTGAACTCTACTTTAATTGCCAGGACAGACCGCAAATTTACAAAAGAGACTTTGAGTCTGGTGATATTCCACCGCCTTTATTTGGCTACTGTAGCACAGATGAACACTTTGACATCCCATTTCCAGACTTTTCATTTTGGGGATGGTAAGCAAGTTGCATTTTATCTGATTATTTTCTTGGACAAGCTACCAACTAATCTTTTGTTTATGGAAATAGGCCCGAAATTAAAATTAAGCCATGGAAAGATGAGCTCATAAGCATTGACGGAGGCTCACAAAAAATGAAGTGGGCAGACAAAGATGGCTATGCACATTGGAGGGGAAATCCATGGACAAGTGACATTCGCAGACAGTTGCTCAAATGCAACTCAAATGATCATCAAGCACACATTTATACACAGGACTGGGTGAAAAAGATGGATTTGGAGGATTCTAGACTCAGCAATCAGTGTGACCATAAGTATAATATATATGTAGAAGGATATGCCTGGTCTGCGAGTTACAAATACTTACTAGCTTGTGGATCCCCATTGTTAGCCATAAATGGCAAGTATTATGAATTCTTCACGAGGGGCCTAGTCCCATATAAGGATTTCCTGCCAATTGAAGCAGATGACAAGTTGTGTGGATCCATCAGGAGTGCAGTTGAGTGGGGAAATTCACATCCTACTGAGGCACAGATTATGGGTTCCAGAGGACGTGAGTTTGTTCAAGAACATCTTAATATGGATCGTGTCTATGAATACATGTTCCTTCTCTTACGTGAGTATGCAAAGCTTCAGAAGTTCAATCCGCAGGTACCTCCAGGATCTGATCGTCTGTCCCGAAATGCAGTGTTATGTGTTGCCAATCCTGCGGAGAGAATTTTTCTTCTCCAGTCTTCCTGAGTTGAGCAACTATATTTATGTTGCATTGCGAATTGTGGGAGAGGCAAACATTGGTGGCTTTTTGGTGACCATGTGTTATCTTTGGAATGTGTAAAATTCCAAGGCAGCTGGGTCAAACAGACTCATATATTGTTCTTGAAAATGTGTTGGTGACAGTGCATGCTGTAAATCTTGCTCCACAAGGTAATCTTTTTGCTATTCAATCATTGAGGGAAAAGAAATACCAGTATGAGCTACAATATTGTTATGACATGTGAAAACCAGCTGCTATGCATCTGTCTTGACAGAAATATTGAAGCTTGGATTGATTTGATGCGAATTGCCTAGGAGATGCTAATATTGTGTAAGACACATCATTGTTCTTAAACGTAGCAGGCAATCAAGGCATGCAAGTTGCAATATCAATATGAATCATGAGCAATAGAGTTTGCAGTCCCACTTGTACGTACCCCAACAGTATTGAGTGCTAGCAAATCAGGTATTATTTACAGGATGGTACTTGGGCTGATGTCATATAACATGTCTTCAGATTGGTTTCCAGGCCAATTTCTTTGTGAAATGAAAAAAATGCAGTCAAGTCTGAAGGAAATGTCGAGCCAAACATCATGTGTGATTTATGGAAATGTGTAATGAGTCTAATGCATAATGGAATGGATAGATGCTGCTAATGGAAGGTTCATCCATTGTGAGGGTACTATTAAATCTCCTTAGGATCTAATATATATGTTTTTCTAAAAAGATTTCTTAGAAACTACTGTATGAAACCTAAACGTAACATTACAAAATAGCAATGGCGCATTGTGACGAATTGTAGGCCACTCACAACTGTGGAAAGAATGATGCAAAATACTTGTTGGATAGCATTAAAGCAACTAGACAGAAAAGCTAGGCTAGTCTGAATCATAGAAAGGTGTTAACTAGGAAAAACTATGTTTTTATATTGATTGCTGTGCAGAGATGTCACACATATGGAATAGCAACTGAGTAGGTTAGAAATGTTAGTCCCCATGATTAATCTACGCTGCCTTCAAATCATAGAGAATGTATCAACATACTATAGCGCCCAGAAACAAATAATAGTTTTTCAGTTTGGTTTGAAGTGATTACAATTCCAATTATAGGGAAGCAGGATTCTGATACAAATCATGGCTTTCAGTAAACAATAGAACCGATAAATGTGTTGCAAAATAGAAAATACGGAAGTACAACATATGGCTTTGGTTGCAGGATATCTCCAGCACATGCTGATATGTTTGTGTGCAAAATGTTAGGAACGTGAGCGATGGTCAAGACAGATGCTCTAAAACCTACTAGGTGTGTCTTTTATCTCTGAAGTGTAGTTTTGTTTAGTATATTATACAAATAATATGGTGGTGTTGTGGAACCGTTTAAATCTACAAGTTTGCCTTCGAGCTCACAATTAACCTAAGCTTTAATGATACAATCTTTATTTTTCTTAGTAGAGAAATTGCTTTGATGGGAACGGGTGTGGCATGTTATCTTCCTATAACTAATTTGGCCAGTGCAAACATTAGAGACTGCTAAGAGTCATTCTGCAAGACAAACTGAAGATTATTTCAATAATAACATCCAACCTCTGATCAGTCATGTTCCAGAGATTCTTGAGACTTTTAGCGTGTTGTAAGCCTATTATTTTTTAGCTGCCTAACGTTGTCATCTGACATGAATTCTGTAGCTGAGGCTATCCAGAGATTTGTTTCATTTTCTGATCAAAATACCATTGCTAGTATCAACATATATAATCAATTAGCTTGAAGAGGCTTTGGTACTTAAATCTGAGATAATGTGCTTCCATATGCAGAGGATAATTAGTTCTGTAAGCAAATTGAAATTCTTCATCGACATGTCTGAGAAATTCGATGTTTGGGAAAGTCATCCTGACAGCTTATCTAGGAAACACCGCTTAAACATGTTATGTTTGTTTGTTATTCTTTGCAAATTAAAACCGTTGCCAAATTGTCAGGCCACCTCGCAATGATGCATATGCTCCTCAAACTTGCTAGAATAATTTAAGATCTTTGTGTAAGTGTTTCTCCATGCCTTCCAGATTTCTTGGATTCAGCATATATTTCATACTTCTGAATATCAAGCAAAAGAATGGCAGGGCCTATATTGTAAATGCTCAGATTTATAGTGTAAGCGTTCCTATTTCAGTAAGAAAAAGAACGATTCGCATTTTAGGGTTGATGATTTTGAATAGCACACAAACGAGAAGAAACGAGAAACCTCCAATTGTCATTCCGGAATCACCATAGCCTTGCTTTTTGTAAAAGAATTTCAAGGATGACCATAATGTTCCTTGCGCAAATTAAATTTTTGTACACTCTAATAATCTTGCTTTGGAAGTTAATTTTTTGTACATTGTAATGATCTTGCTTTGTAACTTATTTTTGTACACTATAATATTCTTACTTTGCAAGTTAAATTCAAGCAAATGGGTAGACATATAAAATTCCTAAATGGTTTCATCAAGGTTATGTAGCCTAATCACAATGACACAGAAAGCAAAGCTATATAAAGCTGGCATAGAGTTCTTCCATACATTCATAACCATCGAACCATGACTTGTGTAATATGATTTTTTGTTTACAATGCAACTTGTACTTAAAAGCCATATGCTCTTGGTGGAATCATTGCTCCACATGACAGGTTTGGGAGGATTTTAATCATTGTTCAATCCAATTGAATTGTTCAATTGAAGAGCAACATAAGATTGGCTTTGGAGATTACTGCTAATATATCAAGCACCTGACGATTTTTTAGTGCCCACCATATTGACTCATGCCTCAGTTGAGCCAAACCCTAAACTTGATGAATCTATTAAGAGGCTTCTTTTCGTTTTTTTTTTTTTTTTGTTTCCAGTATAGTTATGCCAAATTTAAGGGAACAGTAGAAAAATTGGTTTGCTTGGAATGAAGATGTTAAGGCACTTGATAATAATAAGTTCAAAAAATAACTAGAAGTTCTAAGAGATCAAGGCACATAATAATGAATAATGAAGATGTTAAAGGCACATAATAATAATGAATTCAAAGATTAACTAGGAGTATAAAGAGGTCATCCCTAAACTTGATGAACCTAACAAGAGGCTTCTTTTTTCGTTGCTCATTTTTTTTTTCTTGTTTCCAGTACGCTTCATGCCAAATTGGCAACCGTAGAAAACTTGGTTTGCTCGGAATAAAGATGTTATAACACATTAATAATAATAAATTTCAAAAAATAACTAGAAGTATAAAGAGATCAAGACGCATAATAATGAATAGTGAAGATGTTAAGGCACATTATAATGAATTCAAAGATTAACTAGGCATATAAAGAGGTCATGGCACATAATAATGAATTCAAAGAATAAATAGACCTGTGTAGCAACAAGGGTTATGAGACAAAACTATACATAGTGCGACTCTAGACATAGTTGTTTCTAGAACTAGTATGTTTCCACTAGACCAAAGGTCCAAGCACATTCTAGATCAACACCCTTATAAAGTTCATATTTTAAAAACTACTTTAGTCTGCGAAGATTGCTTAACAAACATGGAGACCGTTAGGGGTTAGGGTTTATATTAACAACAAGGACAGTGCCTGAATCGAATTATAGCTTGGTAGATGAACATAAAAAAAAAAAAAAAAAAAAACCTTTTAGTCTGATTCTTTTGCCTAGAAGACAGTTAATCAGACCTAAGACAAATAGCCCCGGTTGGAACTAAAAGTCTTTGAAAATGCAGTCTTAGAAATGACTAGGTGTACATCAAATCTAAGCCTTGATTAGAATCAGTAAAAAAACAGAAAATAGAAAATAATGACATTTTGGAAAATGGATAGAAATAAGATAATTTAAATACATCTCATATTTACGTCCTGCCCTTAAGAACATGCCCTTGTGAACAGAGAAATTCTGTTTTGGATACACGAAAGTCATAACTTCCACTTGCCCCTATGAACAAAGAGGCCTAGATTTCGAATACAAATAGCATCATATTAAGTCAATATAGACGACATATTTTTTGGACAGTTTGATCTCATAAAACAAAGGTAGATTTGACATAAAAATAAAATCTGAGTTTGTAGGTATCACCAAATCGAAACAATGAGGATTTGAGCAGTGGTATTGCTCACTCATTAACCAAAAGAACACCACCAGGAGGGATAAGTTCGGTTACCTGCAGTGGAACCAAATGCAAGTTAGCCTAAAGAGGGTAAATGCATAAGCCACAAACAGGTAAGCTGGGAACCTATCCGGCTTAACGCCCTTCACCATACATTTAGTAATTGAGGAAATAACCAGCAATAACACAAATATATAGAACAAGAGCAAATTCTGTTTGCACCATTAAACTTGTGCAGCTAATAGTGAATGAATAAAATATGCAAGCAACATGAAAATTTAAGAACAATTTGAGTGAAGCATGAGCTAACTAAGACAATATATAAGATGCATTGCACAAGCAAAACTGTTCCAAGTTGCTTCCAAAACAGAAAATAGAAGGATAAGATTTAGAACTTTCTGAAATTTTTATGTAAAAATGGAGGACTTGTACATCTATGCAAAGACCCAAGCAAATATAAAGGTTCAAGTAGGACAGAGAGCATGGATATTACGTTTGCACTGTTACAGCTGTGCATGGTGGAAATAGAGAGTCTATTATTTGAGTTGAATCAATGCAGATCAGAAATGAGTGGTAATGAGCTATATTGAATAAGCGAGTGTTAGCAAGCAAATAAAGATAAATAGAGCAATAGAAATTATCAGATCTGATTGGATTTAAAGCTATTTATTCACTGTATGCTGTGAGAGCCAATAAACCATATGTACATGCACTAGACTTGAACAACAGAACTGATTATCTTTAGCTTACAAGTCTATAACGGAGAGATTTACAGCCAAATACTATAATTATCATTTAGGCCACACTTTAGACCTCTATAGGAAATCATAAGTAGCTTAATCAAAAACTCTTCTAGAATTTTCAATACACCACATCATTCTGGTTTATCACTCTGATTTCTAGATCTACATTAATGTGGTTTACTGCTTTGCTAAGAGCGGCCATGCCAAGAAGTTAATCTAAGAGGGAATGAGTTTGTTTATTTGGAAAGCTTTTAGCAGACGTAATTTTCCTAAGAAGCTAAGATCAGAAGTTTTTCTATAGAGCAGATGCCAAAATAGAAGTATGAAACAGAACTAAAAGCTAGAAAAAGAACCTTTAGCTAGAAAAGGAGATCCCTGTAAAGCCACTCAACGAAATCTAGAGTAAATATCTGAGAAGATGGTAATCCTAAGGATAAGAACACGGAACGCCATGTTGCCCGCCTCGACGATTTGGTCTTGTATGGATGTGGCCGATTTAGCAGAAATAATGTTGGCACCTCTGTGCTTCGCTATTCAGAATTGTCTACTTCCATGCTGGTTAAACCTTTCTGAGCAGAGCTCCTTTCTTCTTCAAGAGCAAAATAAATTACAAGGGCAGTGGAAAAAATGATCAGAAGCGAAGCATGTTAAGGGACCATAAAAGCACTATCCCATTGTCTACACCAGCATCTGTCCATCTATTTGCAGTTTGTACAGGCCAGCTTGTGCAAGATAGACGGAATAGAGAGACATCTGCTGCCGCCGAGGTGCCGTTAGGTTAAGGGCGGACCCTAAACGTGGAAAAGGAAAAGCATTAAGGAAATTTAGAAGCAAACATTTTTTGGTTTATTTGAAACGTATTATACAAGATGCAACGAAATACAGAATCTGGCGTTTGAAATTTGCCTTTCCATGGTCTAGAACCATATGGGGCTGAATGAAGACGACACATGTTTATCTCCATCTATTAGCTTGAACAAGTGTTAGATTATTCTTCCTATAAACATACAGAATCCATGATATCCTCCTGAATATATACTGTCAAGATAGTGCTCAAATAGAAATACGGGAATCTAGTGTAACACTATGATGGAGAAACGAGAAGATAAAGCACAAAGTATTTCTAAGAACGTCAATGAACACATGTTAGATTAGGAAAAAAGATGTGCCATAAGCCTATCATGAATGACTCACTACACTTAGTTTTCAAAACTGTTTAATATATTAGGCTAGATACCATAGGTAGAATGGCTACGCAATCTATCAAAGAGGACCAAGTGTGTTTGGTTAGCTATTACATTATAAAAAAATCCTTCCTCCTACCACGGAATGGAGGGAGAACCTGTTATTATTCCCTCAAAAAGAGTGAACAACTAGGTACAACAGGGAGAGTAGGGCCCTGTTGTAACACAGGAACCCTACCCTACCCGTACAAATCTACTCTTAAGAAATTGGTACTAACAAGGAAAAACTTACAAAATTCTTTGAAGTGTTCTGGTCATGAGACCAATGTCCGACGGAAATCCTGGAAACATGTTGACTCTCAAAGTACTGAGCAGAATTCTGATTATGTCCTTTCTACAAAACCCATTGTGGCAGAATGCTAGAATCGTCACATATATATCTTTAGCTGCTGTAAATAGTGTAAAAGTTTTTTTATGATACACACCAAGCCATGGAAAAACTCTTTCCATAAAAACCCACGGCTAGTGGAACGTATGTTAAATTTGAGTTCAGTAAGTTCAACATCTCGTTGATACAAATAGAACTTGTGAATTTACATTGACTTTGTGAGTGTAGATACATACCCCGTTGCATGAGGAACCTCTTGATTCTGGAATTCAGTATGGACTAGACCACGTACTTCAGAAAGATCAGTTCCTTTATCCATATATTATTGTTGTCATCATCTTTATCAACAGTTTGAAAAATCTGTACAAAAGAGTAAGAGTTAGTTAAAGAAGAGAAAAGAGGCAGATGAAATAAAGAAACACCCAGATTCTAACCAAGGTCCGGAGTTAAACCCTGGAACTGGAGTAACATTAAAAAACCTTTTAGTCTGATTCTTTTGCCTAGAAGACAGTTAATCAGACCTAAGACAAATAGCCCCGGTTGGAACTAAAAGTCTTTGAAAATGCAGCCTTAGAAATGACTAGGTGTACATCAAATCTAAGCCTTTATTAGAATCAGTAAAAAAACAGAAAATAGAAAATAATGACATTTTGGAAAATGGATAGAAATAAGATAATTTAAATACATCTCATATTTACGTCCTGCCCTTAAGAACATGCCCTTGTGAACAGAGAAATTCTGTTTTGGATACACGGAAGTCATAACTTCCACTTGCCCCTATGAACAAAGAGGCCTAGATTTCGAATACAAATAGCATCATATTAAGTCAATATAGACGACATATTTTTTGGACAGTTTGATCTCATAAAACAAAGGTAGATTTGACATAAAAATAAAATCTGAGTTTGTAGGTATCACCAAATCGAAACAATGAGGATTTGAGCAGTGGTATTGCTCACTCATTAACCAAAAGAACACCACCAGGAGGGATAAGTTCGGTTACCTGCAGTGGAACCAAATGCAAGTTAGCCTAAAGAGGGTAAATGCATAAGCCACAAACAGGTAAGCTGGGAACCTATCCGGCTTAACGCCCTTCACCATACATTTAGTAATTGAGGAAATAACCAGCAATAACACGAATATATAGAACAAGAGAAAATTCTGTTTGCACCATTAAATCTGTGCAGCTAATAGTGAATGAATAAAATATGCAAGCAACGTGAAAATTTAAGAACAATTTGAGAGAAGCATAAGCTAATTAAGAGAATATATAAAGATGCACTGCACAAGCAAAACTGTTCCAAGTTGCTTCCAAAACAGGAAATAAAAGGATAAGATTTAGCACTTTCTGAAATTTTTATGTAAAAATGGAGGACTTGTACACCTATGCAAAGACCCACGCAAATATAAAGGTTCAAGCAGGACGGAGAGCATGGATTTTATGTTTGCACTGTTACAGCTGTGCATGGTGGAAAAAGAGAGTCTATCATATGAGTTGAATCCATGCAGATCAGAAAATGAGTGGTAATGAGCTATATTAAATAAGCGAGTGTAGCAAGCAAATAAAGATAAATAGAGCAATAGAAATTATCAGATCTGATTGGATATAACGCTATTTATTCCCTGTATGCTGTGAGAGCCAATAAACCATATGTACATGCACTAGACTTGAACAACAGAACTGATTATCTTTAGTATACAAGTCTATAACGGAGTGATTTACAGCCAAATACTATAATTATCATTAGACGTCTATAGGAAATCATAAGTAGCTAAGTCAAAAAATCTTCTAGAATTTACAATATACCACAATATACTGGTTTATCACTCTGATTTCTAGATCTACATTAATGTGGTTTACTGCTATGCTAAGAGCGGCCATGCCAAGAAGTTAATCTAAGAGGGAATGTAGCTTTTAGCAGACGTAATTATCCTAAGAAGCTAAGATCAGAAGTTTTTCTATAGCGCAGATGTCAAAATAGAAGTATGAAACAGAACTAAAAGCTAGAAAAAGAACCTTTAGCTAGAAAAGGAGATCCCTGTAAAGCCACTCAACGAAATCTAGAGTAAATATCTGAGAAGATGGTAATCCTAAGGATAAGAACCTGGAACGTCATGTTGCCTGCCTGATCGATTTGGTCTTGTATGGATGTGGCCGATTTTGCAGAAATAACCTTGGCACCTCTGTGCTTCGCTATTCAGAATTGTCTACATCTTTGCTTGTTAAACCTTTCTGAGCAGAGCTCCTTTCTTCTTCAAGAGCAAAATAAAGCACAAGGGCAATGGAGAAAAATGATCAGAAGCGAAGCATGTTAAGGGACCATAAAAGCACTATCCCATTGTCTACACCAGCATCTGTCCATCTATTTGCAGTTTGTACAGGCCAGCTTGTGCAAGATAGACGGAATAGAGAGACATCTGCTGCCGCCGAGGTGCCGTTAGGTTAAGGGCGGACCCTAAACGTGGAAAAGGAAAAGCATTAAGGAAATTTAGAAGCAAACATTTTTTGGTTTATTTGAAACGTATTATACAAGATGCAACGAAATACAGAATCTGGCGTTTGAAATTTGCCTTTCCATGGTCTAGAACCATATGGGGCTGAATGAAGACGACACATGTTTATCTCCATCTATTAGCTTGAACAAGTGTTAGATTATTCTTCCTATAAACATACAGAATCCATGATATCCTCCTGAATATATACTGTCAAGATAGTGCTCAAATAGAAATACGGGAATCTAGTGTAACACTATGATGGAGAAACGAGAAGATAAAGCACAAAGTATTTCTAAGAACGTCAATGAACACATGTTAGATTAGGAAAAAAGATGTGCCATAAGCCTATCATGAATGACTCACTACACTTAGTTTTCAAAACTGTTTAATATATTAGGCTAGATACCATAGGTAGAATGGCTACGCAATCTATCAAAGAGGACCAAGTGTGTTTGGTTAGCTATTACATTATAAAAAAAAAAAAAAAACCCAGTCACAGCTAGCCTTAACCTCAGTCAACTAGCAGGAGCATCTACCAAGGTCAATCCCTACGGTAGTATTATCTGCCCACACTAAGACCAAAGTCTATGTTGGCATTTGTAAACCCAAATTTGTGTATTTACCCCATATGCATAATCATAGTCCATAATTCTTAAAATCTTAGGCATATCCAACCAATACTTCAAACAACATTCTATGTAATGCAATCATTTGTAATATTACACACCATTAATATGGTTCATACAGCCACGTAATGTTTAAACATTCTGCTCCATTAAGGTACTATCTCAGTATGTCAAAGTAGTACTTTATTATGCACAGACCACATATGTCAATAAAATATGCTGTTTATGTATCAAGTTGGATCTATTTTTTTATGCCTCACATGAAAACTTAGTCTTATTGTTCCAATATCAAATAGTTCAAACGAAAATTCCATCATATAGTAATGCATGTAAACTTTGTCATTGCCACATATCCAAAACATTTTCATTTTTCATAAAGGCCAGCAGCATGTATTCACAAAGATAAAATCATTTCCTGTACCATGTACTGCTGTCATTTTTACAATTTTCATTCCTTTTTAACAGTAAGACCATCTTAAAAATCCAAGCTTAAAAGCTTATGACCAAAACCCAAAAATACATGTTTCACAATGTCATCACTTAGTGCTCACATAGTTTATCACAGACTTAAATACTCTGGACTAGGCGTATGTTATGATCATAGATATCAGCATATTCATAATCTGCATCTGCCTATCATGGAGAACAAACTGAATTCGAAATGTAAATCAGTGGCTCATGCCCGTTACTTGTATCAGAAGCATTACTTCCTATCGATCAGTGCCATACTAAATAGGGTAGATATTACTTGAACATTTCGATGTTTCTTCCTTCACAAAATCTCAAACGTCCATCCTCAAGCTCTTAATCCAGAAACAGCAAAAAAAGCAACAAATAGAAGAGAAACCAAGTACCTGCAGCCAATCAATACACTGTTAGCCTGAAAAGGGTAAGAGTGCAAGGGCCAAAAGGTACAGCTGGTTTCTCGGTTCTTCACCGGTCACCATTTGTAACCTTTTTGCTCCTTACCAAATAAAAAACTCAAGAATGGATAAGAAATAGAAGTTTAACATTAAACAGTATAAAGAATCTCAGCTTAAATACTTGTTAAATTATATAAAATCAGGTACAAAGCAACATAATCCAGCAAAAGCCCAAAGCTATACTTAAACAGCGGTATTTACTGTCATGATTGCTTTCCATCTATTACTAGACTGTTTTAAATATAGTTCAGGCTGCAATCCATTCCAGAACTTGTATTAAATTGACATGCAGCAAACCTGATAATCATCTTGTTCATCATCAGACTCATTGTCTGATTTATAGTTGTATGCAAAGCCCTTTGAGGAAGATCCCCCGTCTTATTCCCTCCATGCTTAGCCATATTGGCATTAGTTTTCTTGGAGTTGCACCATTTCGTTCTTCATGTAAAGGGCGTTTTTTGCCCAATGGCATTTCGATATGCATCTCATCCATTACACTAGGTGGATCCGGAATGGATAGTAATGTCTGATTCGTCTTCTATCAAGTGACTATCGAAATCTGAACTAAGCGAACCGCCATCCGAGTTATATTCATACCCATACATGTTTTAAGTATCGGGAATTCTTGGTGGGAAAAAAGTCTTGACAAGATTATTCAAGTATGAATGGTCTTTGCCACATCCCAAGCATGTGAAGGATAACCCATATATCCAAAGATACAAAGCATTAAAGATTTCCATAAGCTTTATTTTACTAAAGTAAAAACTTGCCTTGTGCCGGAAGATGTAGTCGAGTAGCCGCCATATCCATGCCCTAAAGGGAAAAATCCATTACGGTATCTTGTGCGAAGTTTTGGCCGGCTTCACTTTCTGGACTATCGTCATGCGGGTGTGCTTAAAGCATTCCGCATTCAAGGAGTAGCCGAGGTCGCACGCATGCCGGGTCGTTCTCATTTTTTCTTTGCAGACCTATTGGACTTAGGGTAAACTAGCAGTGGATGAAAATTCGGGTCCATGAAAATATAGCCATTATATGAATGTTAAACAAAATATTACATTTCACCATTATAATGTACCACGTTAGTCTTGTGTACAAATGATCTATGATGCTAATGTTTTTCACAATCATCTTATCATACACATCTATGACAGGGAGCAAGGTTTAGATGCACCTTATATGTATGAAGTACGTGTAATACCCCACATTTGAGTACACATTGGAGCCAGAATATACCCAATTACCGTGCTCAGCTCAACATTAGACTATAGAATATCATTTTTATAGAATATTGATTCATGAATTTTTATAGCCTTCATATGTTTACATATCCAAATTCACATTTATTCTACCATACTAGGAAAAGTTTAAAGACAGAAACCTATGTTCTCATTACCATTTTCCATAAACAGTGGTATGACAGCCAAACTAGAGTGCATATCATCTTTTTTTTAAAAAAAACCTACCGCCAACCGTAGGAAATGAACGGCCCCATTAAAGTTATGCCATGAACAAGGGGAGGGTGGACCCCTACCTTTCACAGCAGGGGTCCAACCCAAATCCCATTAATAAATCAACCCACTAAAATAAAATTAAAAGTATGATGCATCAGTGTAACTCATACCTTTCATATTTTCGTTGTAATTTCTTGTATCAGATCTTTGGCATCATAAAGTAATCCAGGGAATGTGTGTACCCTGATATATTTGATGACTTGTCTTCTTATGCCAACTTTGTCGAAACCGTTATCCACAAATCTTTCTATTAGTTCTCTAATGTCAGTTCCTGCCCCAATAGGGCTTGAATTTACATACATATATGGAAGAACTTGCGAAATAATCACATTTCTGGCTTGATGATATGGCCTACAGCTATCGCATGGATGAATTTCAAAGCTTTAAAAGGCAGTATGTCCCTCTTATCATATCTATAAGTCCGATAGATACCATTAGTCCTGTTGGCAATCTCAATGGTCATATTGAGAAAATTGGCTTTACATCCATGATTACTATCTTCATCAGCACCATTATAGTTGTTCATAAAAGTTTCCTCTTTGACACCCAAATATCTCATGTCATAAATGTTTATCCCAGCCTCCTCACCCAATGGTGTTTCTTTGAGATAATTTCTGATATTAGGACAGTTTATAGCAAACAAATCATCAATATATCTAAAGGTATGTCTGAATTTGCACACTTCATCGTATCTCCCTTGACTCGCTAAATTCTTGATAAACATCATCTCAAACCATGCCAAATATAAATTACACCAACTAGGACTACAGGCAAATCCCATTGGAATGCCACTAATTTGTTTCCAAGTTCTGCTTCCCATGATGATGTGACAGTTAGCAAGAAGCCAGTGATTGGCTTTAATAAAGGTACTTCTGTCCATTTTGAACCAGCATTTACCTTTGGGTTCGATCTTAAACCATTTGACGGTATATTTGTCAATATTAGTCTTCTTGATCCATAATTCATTCTTATGATGTTTGATTTTCATTTGTTTCCAAGCAGCATCTATGACTAATTCCATGATATGGCAGATACCAGTTTCTCCCTGCAAAGGAATATTCTCATAGCATTTAGTAATGTCTGCCACATATACTTCATGTATCTTAGGAGGAAGATTAATTATCACATCATAAATGGAATTAATAACCCAACTTGAGTTGATCTTTCCAGGAAACAAAGTGCAAACTTTAGCACACATCATTTTGGAGATCTCAGGCCACATACTTAGAATGTCATTGAGCCCAGCAGTCACTATTTGAGAAATTTCTGAGTAAATGGTGCCGTGTGCATTAGTAATCCATCTATAGTCACATTTATGGGCCTTAAATATGCCTAATAGATAAGGTAATTTTTCAGATTCGAAAAGGCTGTTGCCAATCAAATCCTGGATCTCGTTTTTGAGCTTGTCCTTGATCAATTCCTGGGATGTGTATATCTCTTGAAAATCCGAACTGCCAAGCCTTTCTAGAGCAATGTGTCTGATATGTAGAGGGCATATAAATGATGGGTTGTTGGTGGCTTTGTCAACACCTGATATGAAAAGATTTCTAACTAGCCATTCCAAATTGCTAGTAGCAGCTGCATCATTAAAAATAAACTTTCTGTTACTTTCTGCTTTGAAAGCATTAGTGATACTCCTGGATACTGTTTTCCAAACTTTGTTTTTGAAACCAGCTTTTTCCTCATCAGGAATATTAGGGTACATGTATTTGTGTACATCAAAGAGAGTATCACACATGTTGCTGATATCAGTTTCCAGAGCACACCAGTCAAGCATCCTATTAGGAATATGATTCAGTCCTTTTTTGAATTGGTTCCTTAGAAACTTATTTCTGATAATACCAAGGTTTGTGGTGCGTACATGCCCAATTTTTTTGTCTATGAAATTCTTCAGGTTGGGATTGCTACATGGGCATGGGACAACTGATTCCTGTGCAAAAGTATTATATGGTTTATAGACCATATCTCTTAGATTTTCCACGTATTTCCATCCAAACATCGTGTTACTCATCATTTGCTGCCCACTTACACCAAAGCATTCAAGGGCAATCCTGTGCACGATTTGAGGGACACAAATATAGTCTTGGATTTTTGATAAAAATGTGCAATGTATAATTTTCATCTTTGTTTTGGCACTTTCTTCTATCAGATGTCGCCTTCCTTGACAATCTACACTGATGAATTTAAGTTTCTGTAAATAAACACCTATCTAATGTTATATTTATGCAAAGAGTCAATAAACTTAGGAGAGGTGGCCATTGAGATGTAATAGGCATTAATTTCCTAAAGTGGATAAACAAATCCAGTGGCCTATATGTCAAGCAAATGTAGTCTAATTATCTTTACATCTTACAGTAAATTGGTTTAGATATTCCACATACCTTTATGATAGTAGGTTTACAGCAGTAGTATATATCTTTATAAAAACCATCCAGTCCTGCATCTATCCAATGGATTTCTGCAAAAACACGTTTTGTATAGTCATTTATGTTGCTGTAATACTGCATAAAATAGACCTTTGCCACACTTGGTCAAAGTATCTAGTGTAGTGTTGAAAGCCGAGTGGCAATATATTTTGGTACTTTAGTATTACTTTTGAAAGAATCACCATTTTTAAATCATGAGAAACTACCATGGACTGAACACAAATGTATTGTAATAGTGTACCTTATTTATCATGTGTAAACTTCAGTGCCTGACCTCCGGTGTAATCTTTCATATCTGTTTTGTCATCATGGGATTTAGTAACAGAATATCCAACTGGGAGTTGTGTCCCAATGTACTCCACCGATGCATTATCTGACTCAGCAGGTGAGGATTTGGTAGGTGCCATGGTAATTCTTGGCGGTTTTGTCACGCGACTTTGCACACTAGCCGAGTGGCTATTGGTGCTTTTCCCTGACTGTCTTCTAGTATTATAGCTGCTGGAATTGTCGTTGCCCTTCAGGAATGAGATAGGTTTAATTGTCTTTTCGCAGATATCCACCATTTTGCATTTAGGTAGATTTATTTTCAGATCCGACCATGGATCGGCGGCTAACTTCATGGTCATGATGATTAGTGTATCTCTGACTTCCAGATATGAGAGATACGCCATGATACTTGTCTTTAGGTTAGATTTCAGAAAATTTCTGAAAGCTACCATTTGACCTGCAATGGACAAGCCTGGATATATCACATCCAGATTATTAAATAAATACCAAATTGCATGGTCAAACCATGTCATGTTATCCCTGCATGCCCTGTTTTTTCCTTTTCCTCTGTCTTCACAGATACATTTGATGAAAGGGCACATAGTTCTCCATATTCTTTTAAGGTAGAAATCATCCCGTGTGATTGTCGGATATGCCATATGGCCCTTCTGGCTAATGTACATAGTAGGATCAACGTTGCATGTTTTATCGAAAAAATGTGTATCAATACACATCTTAATCTCATCCTTATTGACAAATTTTTCCATTTTTTTAGCAGCAGTGCTGGCAGCAGCAAGTTGGTCAGTCGAGATGTTTCCGAGAATGATCCACGCTTCCTTGCTGATAGGGGCAAGTGCTCCAAAATTTTTTGATCTCCAGATACCTTGATTGTAGGGAAAAGCATGGTTTTCTACCAATCTAATAGGTATAATCGGAAACTTAAGACAATTATGTAGAGTGAAGTCAAAAGTACCACATTCATCAAGTTCAGTGCTCTTGTTGTCCATTTGCATGGTGATTTTGTCTTGTTCCGATAGTAAATTGTCACCAAATGGATCTTCCTCTTCTTCAATGCTTTCATTAAATATCAAAGGCTTCTCCCCTTTCTTCTTGATTTTATTAGCTGCATCCAAGGCTTTCAGACCAGTGAAGAATTGCTTTCTACAGGCCTCTTCTTCCTCTGTCCAGTGAAATATTTTGTCAGGTAGTGAGTCATAAACAGAATTGATGGCTAAATATATGCTGTCCCAATTGTCCCCAGCCTTGTTAATCCGAGGTGCCACTGAAATCCATTCACTGAAGCCCAAATGTGCAATTATAGAGAACTCATCTGACTTTCTGGCATTTTCTCTTTGTAGGATATATTCATGTGCTTTGATGTCCTTTATACAGCCAAGTACAGTCTGGACAGCATAGCTGGGGCATTCGATTTTGATGCTACTGTAACCAAGGTCAGCAAGGTCTTTTTTCCATGTTGGTAAAGCAAGTGGAATCTGTACTTCTCTTTCCTGGAATAAAATGCAGTTGTCCACCAGTTAAAGGTAAACATATATAAAATGTAACAAGAATGGAGAACCATATAAATGTAAACACATGAGCTAAATATCAAAATTTGGGATACAAATGTCACTGGTAAAACCAATGAACAGAAGTATCTAAAAAAACCCAGTCACAGCTAGCCTTAACCTCAGTCAACTAGCAGGAGCATCTACCAAGGTCAATCCCTACGGTAGTATTATCTGCCCACACTAAGACCAAAGTCTATGTTGGCATTTGTAAACCCAAATTTGTGTATTTACCCCATATGCATAATCATAGTCCATAATTCTTAAAATCTTAGGCATATCCAACCAATACTTCAAACAACATTCTATGTAATGCAATCATTTGTAATATTACACACCATTAATATGGTTCATACAGCCACGTAATGTTTAAACATTCTGCTCCATTAAGGTACTATCTCAGTATGTCAAAGTAGTACTTTATTATGCACAGACCACATATGTCAATAAAATATGCTGTTTATGTATCAAGTTGGATCTATTTTTTTATGCCTCACATGAAAACTTAGTCTTATTGTTCCAATATCAAATAGTTCAAACGAAACTTCCATCATATAGTAATGCATGTAAACTTTGTCATTGCCACATATCCAAAACATTTTCATTTTTCATAAAGGCCCAAACATGTATTCACAAAGATAAAATCATTTCTGTACCATGTCTTTCTTTGTCATTTTACAATTTTCATTCCTTTTTAACAGTAAGACCATCTTAAAAATCCAAGCTTAAAAGCTTATGACCAAAACCCAAAAATACATGTTTCACAATGTCATCACTTAGTGCTCACATAGTTTATCACAGACTTAAAATACTGGACTAGGGCGATGTTATGATCATAGATATCAGCATATTCATAATCAGATCACGCCTATCATGGAGAACAAACCGAATTCGAAATGTAAATCGCTGGCTCATGCGGATTACTTGTATCGGAAGCATTACTTCCTATCGATCAGTGCCATACTAAATAGGGTAGATATTACTTGAACATTTCGATGTTTCTTCCTTCACAAAATCTCAAACGTCCATCCTCAAGCTCTTAATCCAGAAACAGCAAAAAAAGCAACAAATAGAAGAGAAACCAAGTACCTGCAGCCAATCAATACACTGTTAGCCTGAAAAGGGTAAGAGTGCAAGGGCCAAAAGGTACAGCTGGTTTCTCGGTTCTTCACCGGTCACCATTTGTAACCTTTTTGCTCCTTACCAAATAAAAAACTCAAGAATGGATAAGAAATAGAAGTTTAACATTAAACAGTATAAAGAATCTCAGCTTAAATACTTGTTAAATTATATAAAATCAGGTACAAAGCAACATAATCCAGCAAAAGCCCAAAGCTATACTTAAACAGCGGTATTTACTGTCATGATTGCTTTCCATCTATTACTAGACTTTTTAAATATAGTTCAGGCTGCAATCCATTTCAGAAATTGTATTAAATTGACATGCATCAAACCTGATAATCATCTTGTTCATCATCAGACTCATTGTCTGATTTATAGTTGTATGCAAAGCCCTTTGAGGAAGATCCCCCCTGCTTATTCCCTCCATGCTTAGCCATATTGGCATTAGTTTTCTTGGAGTTGCACCCCTGTTCTTCATGTAAAGGGCGTTTTTGCCCAATGGCATTTCTGATATGCATCTCATCCATTACACTAGGTGGATCCAGAATGGATAAGTAATACAGTTCGTCTTCTATCAAGTGACTATCAGAATCTGAACTAACTGAACCGCCATCTGAGTTATATTCATACCCATACATGTTTTAAGTATCAGGAATTCTTGGTGGGAAAAAGTACTGACAAGATTATTCAGTATGAATGGTGCTGCCACATCCGGCATGTGAAGGATAACCCATATATCCAGTATACCAGCATTAAAGATTTCCATAAGCTTTATTTTACTAAAGTAAAAACTTGCCTTGTGCCAGAAGATGTAGTCAGAGTAGCCGCCATATCCATGCCCTAAAGGAGAAAATCCATTACGGTATCTTGTGCCAGAAGTTTTGGCCAGCTTCACTTACAGACTATCGTCATGCCAGGTGTGCTTAAAGCATTCCGCATTCAAGGAGTAGCCGAGGTCGCACGCATGCCGGGTCGTTCTCATTTTTTCTTTGCAGACCTATTGGACTTAGGGTAAACTAGCAGTGGATGAAAATTCGGGTCCATGAAAATATAGCCATTATATGAATGTTAAACAAAATATTACATTTCACCATTATAATGTACCACGTTAGTCTTGTGTACAAATGATCTATGATGCTAATGTTTTTCACAATCATCTTATCATACACATCTATGACAGGGAGCAAGGTTTAGATGCACCTTATATGTATGAAGTACGTGTAATACCCCACATTTGAGTACACATTGGTTTTTAATATACCCAATTACCGTGCTCAGCTCAACATTAGACTATAGAATATCATTTTTATAGAATATTGATTCATGAATTTTTATAGCCTTCATATGTTTACATATCCAAATTCACATTTATTCTACCATACTAGGAAAAGTTTAAAGACAGAAACCTATGTTCTCATTACCATTTTCCATAAACAGTGGTATGACAGCCAAACTAGAGTGCATATCATCTTTTAAAAAAAAAAAAAAAAAAAAAAAAAAAAAAAAAAAAAAAAAAAAAAAAAAACGCGAGAGGGGGGCTTCAAATACACTGAGAATAGATCAATATCAATAATATCACTCAAAAGAATAATCTCATGTTGTGCATACAATTAAATTAGTTACAATGCTCTGCATGAAATGCACTTACATGCTTCTCTCCAATGCTACCTACTCAAAAGTTTAAGGCAAAATGATATGAAGTCAAGATGGGATAGGCCAGATATAAGAATAAGAATAAGAATAAGAATAAGAATAAGAATAAGAATAAGAATGATTTTTTATCGTCCACTGAGACCGTATCGGCCTATGGGACCCAGCTAAGACAGAATGGCATGACATTTATTAGGATTTTAGCACCTGCAGTAAAAAGACCAACTTAAAATTTGATGGTTCCATCATTATATAATCAGAAGCAACAATTGTGCTTACGGAGTTTAAAACCAAAGTCGCCCTCTTGTTACATAAAGAATCTGTATAATCTCTCATTACAACAATACTATTTGACCTCCATGGGATTACAGATGTTAAATTCAATTTTGAATAGAAGACCTTGCTCGAGGCTTATGACACCTTACTAATGGTAAAGTCAAGGACTTGCAAAGGTTGCATCACTGATCTGAGATTGTTCTAGTACTCACTAGTATATTTAATAGAGATCTCCATGAAGGATTCCCTTTAGATTAAAACATCAGTCGAGTGGTGCCGACTTACGTAAAATACAATATGATCATCACAGACCTAAGTTGTTAGCTTCAAACGTTGAAGGCAAGTATAGACATTGCAGCCACGTTGAGCTACCTTCGGCACATCCGACACAACAGACAGCCGCTAGCATGTAAAAGAAAGACCAACAAAGTCCTAGTTCAGACAGACAACAGCTCCAAGACAGCCGAGCCCCTTAGGTTGGGCAATGCTAAGACATAACTAGGCCTACTAATGCATCTGCCTATCGAACAGAGAATATTGAGCCATAATGTGGTGGTCCGCTTCACAAAGAAGGCTCTAAATAATAATCCTCTCCAATTTCATGTTCCTGTGCATCTTGTTAAGGCTTCTCATCCTGGCCTTCATCGCCATACCCAACCACGCATGGTGAAATTCATAGTGGCAGATATAGTTGTAAGAGGTGCTATACCCATCAAGCAACGAAGTTGAAAGTTACCTCTTTATATGTGGACTATGACCTTACGTCGCTACAACAAAAACCACGTCGATGAGAGTTTGTACATTTCTGAGACATACACCAAACTGGTAGTTCTGTCGCACTAGTATATGGCAAGATCTGAATATTTTGTCCATGTAGCTATACTGTAATAGATGTTGTGCAGAATGACACAACTACACCATTTGTTCTGAAACAAGTGCTTGGACTACATCTGCTCATATAAATGCAACCGCAGCTGCCTCTGCAACCCCTCAGAGAGCTGTTAATAAAGTCCAACCATCGTTGCTGCTACTGCTACTGCTGCAACCCCTCGGTGCCAGTGCAACTGTTGGTGTTGCTAGCTCACCTATACACACCACCACTTTTAAATAGAGAATGGTCTTCTGGAATTGTAGGGGCTTTCCATGAAAGAAAGGAGGAATCTTGAACTTTATAACTAAGGATATGGCTTTCATTTTCCTCATGGAAACATGGGGGGATGCTGATTGAAGGATAGTAGATCTGCAAGGATATCAGCACTATTCATTGTTTAATGAGTGCACAGGCAAGCGATATGGCAGCATAGCCTATTATTACAAGGACCATTATCATCTACAGCCTAATTACATGAGGCAAATAGGCACAATTGATATATGTGGGACGGGTGGAAAATACATGTGGAGATCTCCTTTTCATCGCAACATGTTATTTCTCACATGCCGACTCAAACTTCTACAATAGGCATTCAGATGTAGATAGATTTGGACCCATATGTCGATCTATAAGATGACATGCAGTAGCACAAGCAACTGAGTCATGTTATACTAGTAGGGGATTTCACTGCATGCACAATTGCAGCTCAATTGACAAAATCCAACTCATTGCCTGAGGAAATGTTGCAACTTCAAACTATGGAAGACCTTTGGCCACACCAAAAAATCTCAGAAGAGAGCTAAGAATATACTGGAACTAATATATACAGATCTCTGAAGCCTTTTGAATGAACCAGAATCAATTAAAACAATCTATTTTATGACCTTCATAGTTGATTTTAGTATCCTTGGCGCATTCCCGCACTATTGTTGATAGGGTAGTATGATGGAGGCATTCGAGTTGAGTCTGAATAATATGGATACTGAATTTTGTAGTTCGCATGGGATATCTAGCTGCAATAATCTCTTTCATAGCCTTTGCAAAACCCATGAAGCAGCAGTATAGATCCTGTCTTTTATTTATGTCGTCCTCGATCAAGGTGCATAATGTGCAAATATGATCAATAATGGGTCTAAAACTGGCATATTCAAGTGCATGTACTCCTGTCTTCTCTGCCCATGATATCATCTGGTATTCAAGGATTTTGACGAGTAGTTTTGCCAACAAAGGATTGACCATAATTATTCGACAATTGGCAGGACAATGTAAATCCCCTGCTTTATATGTTCGAACTACTCTGTTGATAGTCCATTGCATAAGGAAGGCTTCATGGAGAGCCCTATTGAAAAGATGGTCATGATTGTAACAATTTGAGGCTTTATCCCACTTCAATAGCTCTTCCTGCATGCCATCTAGATTCGCCCAAGCATTTGCAAGCAGTGTGTGACATGTGCCTCCGTTATGGTCAGTGAGGGACTAGTTTGTGCTGGCACAATATACTAGATCATAAAGAAATTTTTCCAAGAGTCTACATAGGCTTATATAGTAGCACTCTCCTCCAGAATGCCTGAGGGTAGTAGTCAAGAAGGTAAAATATTTTTCAGTGGTATTCTGCAATGTAATGCGCCTTCTTGCCTTCGAATAAAGCTTTCTATTATCTAATTTCTTGGAGGCATAGAGTTGGATCAAATACCAATCAGTGCTGTCATTTTGGATCTTTTCATATCATTCAGACCTTTTGTTTCTCGGAAAGATGGATGTGTGCAATGGTCTAATGTTGCGTCTTCTTCCAAAATATCATTTTGCTACACTCAAAAGGATAATAACAAGCCTGCAGATCGATATTTCAATGTGCAAAGCTGCAAAATTCTCGATATCTCCTCTATTAGCAGCTGGGCATAATCCTCCACATTTCATAATCTTAATGAAGCTGAGGCACCAAGAAGGCGTATGCTTGCCAAGCATACACCCAATGCACGTGCTATAGTCTAGGTTCTCTTGCAGCTGAGATATCAAACCCTTGCTTAGCCATAGCCTCAATGTTCTTATTTTGATGAGTATGACATTATCTTAGATGCCAATCATTGATAGATGGAATACTCACGACATTAATAGATGATATGGATCATAAAGGCACCTTTTCATAAAATGCACAGTATTGGGTATGACATTATCATCTGTGAATTTCTAACAAGGGGTGCATGCATTGTCCTTTGTTGTCAAGAAGAGAAAGATGGTCCAAGACCCATCTCTCATTGCTTATAAGTTGCTTATTGAAGAGCATTTCTGATTTGCCTCTTGAAAACCAAAGGACCTACAATTTGTTTTCCTGTAATAACTCTATTGCTAGTTTATCATCGGCATTAAATTCCTACACTTGGTTGGCTTTATATCTAGCTCTGTTGCACGTTTTGGCGTGATCCTCAATATTCCGAAACCTAATCAAATCACGTATTTGCTACGGCATAACCAAAGCATCATCTATTGTGCTTGTCAGCAAATGATACTATTAAATCCAGAGCCCTTTCACCGAATTCCCTATATTTTGAAAGCTAAGATGACAAAGCAGGTATTCGCACAAACAAAGTCAAAGCATTGTTTCTCACTAGCTAATAATTTGCATTAGAAGTTTTTAAGCTTGATTTGCAATGCACTAGGTTTAGCTTGGATTAATATATTTCTTTTTTATGATCCTCTATATTTGAATCCTCCTTATTGGATCATGTCTACTATTTTGTACTTTAAAGTTATAGTAAACAAAGCAAATGTCTGCACTAACATCACTAAAACGCCCTTTATTTGTTTTTCAAGTCATTTGAGTATAGTGAGTCTTGTTTACAATTTTTAGACTGCATCAGAGCTAGAGCCAGGCCATATATGACTTTGAACCATAGCCTATCTCATAGTTACATTTCCATGGCATAGCATATTCTATGCAAGTTAGGCTAGTTGCAGTTGACGACAAAATCTTGCTATCATTGAACTACATTATTCTTAGCATCTGCATATAATGCGCGCAATGTTTCCAGACAAGTTACGCAGAAATGAAGAGCTGCAGCACGACACAGCTTCTTTTTGAAGGGTTGTTCAACCAGCATAACAAGCAACTTCGAAGAGGCGATAAATAAGGTTTTAATGAGCCGTGCATACCATTCTGTGTCCTAAGGTTTCTCAGTTTCAGTGCTAATGCTATTAAATTAATAGCCTCTGACCTAAGATATTCATCTCGTGCACTCTTGCACTGCTCTATCAACTTACCAACTAGTGACCTGCTCAACCAGGAGTATCGTGAAAACAACTCTGCGCAAAGAATGAACATGGCGGTCGGACCTTTTCTTGGTAAAGACTTCCTCTATAGCGATTGACATAGTGCGCACTATACTTCCCTCTTCGTAGAGGGAAAATTTGCTTGCTTCGACTTTAAAAACCAAAACCAACAGGCTTGAGAAATATCTCTTATCCTTTTGTTCAAGTATCCGGACGCTATTCTTAATGTCTTTTGGAGCATAGTATCCAAGCTCTCCCCTATCAATGTCGTGCCTTTAGGATATTCTTTGCCTTTCAATATCTTACAACGCATAACATTTTCTAATTTAGAATCAAGCGGATTCTTGTCATCCGTAGAGCATGAATTAATGAAAGCTTTGAAGAAGAGATGGAAGAACGATCAACACAAGAGTGTTACGAGTTTTTGCAAGAATTTTATAAAAAGCCCAAGAACGCAGAGCTTAAATACCGATAGTTGAACATGAATCTCGGTTTTACTTTCTAAACCCCTTCTTTCTTTACGCAAGATGAGAATCAAGTTTAAACATGGATCCATCATCTAAAGAAAGCTCCGTCTCATCGAGCTATCCGCCCCATTGTTGCCCGACATCTTGAACCATGGTCATTTTTTGTTTTGCACATTTCCCTTCATAGTATGCATCTGTGTTGCATTTTGACCACTTTTCACTGTCTCATCCTCTGAATCGTCCTCTACAGTTTCATCATTGACATCCTTGTCGGGTTCACCATCCTCATCACCCTCATCCATTTCACCATGTTCATCTGCACTTTCGTCTTCAATAAATCATCATCATTGTTGTCATCAACTAAATTATTTTCATCGTCTGATTTATGTCTTGATCTGCCAACTTCTTTTCTAACAACTTGCATCATTGCAGTATACTTTAAACAGCTCCACAAACATCTAGTAACCATGTCAGTATAATATAGAAAAACGAATTTGCAACAATATTGTTGTGTCGTACCTCTTCAGCTGCCGTCCGGACAGGTGCAGATGAACTTGCTAATAATGAAAGAACCACGTCTAGCACCACGTCATTTATATCTGGACTTCCATCAAGGGATTTCAATTGCAAAATCAATTTGTTGCCCAAATGCCTTCAACATCTCCATAGACATTTCTGTAACTGTACCAGGTTCCAACCATGCTTCATACATCAATTGTGTTAACAGAGAGCGTATTGCCTGCAATCTTTTAAGATGTCTTCATTCTTTCCCATATCAATGTGTAGCCATTGCAAGGTTAAATCACTACCTCGATGTGTTCATCAATTATGTTCTTGAGATAACTTTGAAGAAACTTACAAGAGAAGAAATCTTAGAGACTGCAGATTGCAACTTTAAAATAACGGTAGAATCCTCCTCTGATGTAGTTCTGATAAGTGGAATTAGGATTGATTCCAGTGTATGCACATCAAATGAACAACTAGACAGAATTAGAATCCTTCTTAGTAACACTTTCACTATAGCCGCTTTTGGAACTGAACCAAACGACAGTTGACTACACTTCTGCAAAACATGCAATTACAGGGATAAGCTGCTTATCACCATTGGAAGCGCATTTGCATAAATCTGCAACAAATTGCTGTGCGGACTTATGAAGAAGATTATTTTTTGAAGAAAGAATATCTACAAGGCAGCAAAAAAATGCTATAGACAGAACTCTCTCGATACAGGAGGTTAAAATTTGTGGACAGAGCATCAAAACAATCTGCATTGCCAGATGCTTCCTCTGGTGGGAAGATGTCAGCAAAGAATCGTCAATCACAACCGTCTAGAATGCCTTCAATGATTCTTCGACTATCTTCAAATGTCTTTTTGCATGGGTTTGACCATCCTTTTTCCCCTTCCTTTTCTTCCTTGATTGCTGTCCATCTAGGAATAATAAAATGTCAAAAAGCACCTGTCATACAGGGTGAACCCTTGGATGACTATATGAGGCTTCATGCAGATGTGAACTAAATCTCAGTATATGTCCATAAAAGATGTCCAATTATTTCAAATAACAAGATGAAAATACCATTGGTGCCCAATATCTAAAGCCAACAGTAAATGTACATTGACTGAGCAGTGAATGTGATGAAATAAAACAAGCAAAAAGCATTTACTCTAAACATCATATTGGGAGAGCATCTTACTTTCAAGTAAGGAACTAGCTGAGTCAGAGAATCTGGTGTGAACAGGTCAACAATATTTCCTGCCCTTATAATAAATGCAAATGCAAATAAGTTGCTTAAAAATCTGTCCATCTAATAAATCGGGAAGCTTTACATTAAGCTTTCGAAGGAGCAATAGCACGTCAGCCTCTCCAACATCAGCTTCCGCCTGGATCCAATCCTTAGATTGCAGGATAGCAAAAAGAGTAGCCTCTAATAATTGAGAAGGTTGCTGCCATAAGACCTAATAATAAGAATAGGCAACCTTTATAAGAAATATATGCTGCCAAATGACTCATATCTTGTCTGCAAGTTCTAATAAGACAACTGTGGCTGGTTCCCTAAGAAAGCTCTTTTTCTTTGCTAATGTAAGTATTTGTTGTGCCAACACCTTGATAAGCTCTTGATCAAAAAATGTAGAATTGTTACTGATGAATCTTCCTGCCCTTATAATAGATGCAAATGCAAATAAGTTGCTTAAAATCTGTCTGTCTGAAGCGTAGGCTTGACAATGTGTTTGCAGAAGCTCCGCCCATGTGCAAAGGAAAACTGGACGAATTTGAACGACTCCCGGATTTGCACGTCTCCAACAAAAAGGGCAAGAACCCCAAAAACAAAGAAAAATACCTCCGAGGTTGAATGCTTCTAAGAGCAACCTATCTCTAAAAAACCCATCTCTGAATTGGAGTAGCATTCCATAAACAGATCTCTGAGTTGGGCAGATCTGTGAAGCAGATCCCTAAACAGAGGGTGGTTGAAAGCATCGGTGTCCACAATAAATCTTCGGCATTCTACGTCAGCATAAACGTTTAAGGCAGCCAGGACAGATCCAAAATGCTTCTTTTAAGAAAGGAAGATAATTCTTTTCGCGGTGGGTAAGAAGGAAGGCATTCTTAGAATGAAAGGAAATACCTTGAAGATAGATAATTAATTAGATGGATAGAAGGAAGATACTTTGAAGGACTAACCTGGCATTCTTTATACAAGCTCCTGCAGCGATCCATGTCGGTTTTAGTTTCTTGAAAAGCCTCTTCAACGGCTGGGCATGATGGATGTCTGGAGCTCTTCAATACGTGGTCCCAAAATGCCATTGTTTCAGGCTGTCAGGACAAACAAGTATATGCCATTGTTTCAGCTATATAAGCAAGCAAGTAATAGTCAAGAGCGTACTCTCACTGAGAGTGGAACGAAACTTTGATGCCCCCCAGAGGAGTTCCTGCTTGCTGAGTTCCTCTATCTGCTGCTCTTTCTTTTCTGCAACACCCCTTTGTCGAAATTGCTTGCTGCTATATCTTCTCAAAGATAGAAAAGGAGTGCAAGGGAGTCCAGAAGATGGAATATAAAAAGTGAAAGGAATAAGGAATGCAAGATGGAGCTTCAATCTACCTCGCCAGTTAGCCGGTTCAAAAATCCGCGATCGATAACGCAGCTGACCGCCAGTTTACAGGGAAGAACAGGTTTTGAGCAGTCATTGGCATATCCTAAGTATATTCCAACATATACCTAGAATATGCTAGAAACCCATATAAACAAGGGTTTGCCCCCCTAGGGGCAACCCAAAAATGATCATGTAGCCACCCCTATTGTCTTCCTATATAAATCAACATAATGGCTGGCGGTTTAGGCAAATCAGGCATAAATGATGGCGGCCCTATAGTAGCTTTGTGGGTACAAAGGGGCAGGTTCTGGTTTATGTACTTTTCGTACACCAATCAGAAGGCGCCACGTATATCGGCCCGGAAGAGTTGATGGGCGGGAGATGGATCGTGGAAATCTTCCATGCTCCGGCGAGAGAGGGTTTAGTTAGAAAACGCAACAAACCCTACTGTGAATTCTTTCCTTAGTCCGGCGCTTCTTATCTTCTGATCCAATCCATATTTTAGCATCTGATCCATCCATCGCCTCGATTTTCCTCTTGTTTTCGCCGGACACCATATCCATTTCTTTCTGAAGGAACTCCATTTCCTTTTTTTTTGAGGAAGAAATCCGCTATGGGAGCAGGCCGCACCACCGAAACCATCATCGTAAATACTTCTTCCGATGGTAGGCATGCTCCGCAGCGTAACTTGCCCGTTCGAGATCTTGGAGGCGTCATTTTTGGTTGCTCGAATGATACGTTTCAGGAATGCTTGGATAAGCAGCTTTTTGGCTTGCCTTCCGGCCATTGGAGCTATGTGCAGAACATTAAGGTCGGTCTTCCTGTTTTTCTTTTTAATTACGAGATCAAAGTGCTCTATGGAGTATTTGAAGCGGCCAGTGATGGCGGATTTGCTATTGATCCCCATGCCTGGACCGGTGGAAACACCTTAAAGACTAGGTTTCCTGCTCAGGTTAAGGTCCTTTGTAGGCAAAATTGCAAGCCGCTTCCTGAGCGGATCTTTGGCCACGCTATTAGAAATAACTACTGCCACGAAAGCAATCGCAGGTTTATGTTCGAGCTTACACGGCCACAGGTTAAAGATCTTCTAGGTCTATTTGGAGCGTTGCCGATCAAGCCCGTTTCTCAATCTTTGTACAAGCCCGTATCCAAATCCTTAGACAGCGATGGGTTTCTTGTGGTCCAGAAAAAGGGATCGAAAAAGGAACCGGTTCAAGCTGCAGACGACGATGGGTTTATCACCGTCCAGAAGAAGGGTTGGAAGAAAGAAATGGCTCACAAAGAGCTGCCTGCTTCTAGATTACTAGAATCTTCAACAGTTAATGGTCAAGTGCCTAGTGTATCAGGATCAAGACAGAATGCATGCACTGCTAGGGTTTCTGAGGTTGCAGAGATAGGTAAAAATAGTAAGAATGCTTGCCTTCAAGGATCTGCAACATCAACATCACAGAAGAATAAGGTTGGATCTGCAACATCACAGAAGAATGGATTAGCTGAAACAAAGGTTGGGCTGGAAGCTTGGAAAATTGGGTTGAACGCCTGGGGCTCTAAAAGTCCTAGTCCACCAAAGGATATACCAGATTCATGGGAAGAGCGAGAAACATGGATTGCTTGGGCTTCTGGGCCATCATCAAAGAATAAAGATGGGTTGTCTGGCACTCGAGGGTCTGAAAGGGCACAAGAGCGAAAGGAAAGGTGCATTCAGGTGTCAGAAGCAAATAAAATTGGACAATCTGCTTGGGGTTCTCAAGCAACAGAAATACATGTGAACGAGTGGCCTCAGACAGCAGAAGCAAGTGAAAATGGCTGGGATGCTTGGGGATCTGATTTATCTGAGAAGAGTTTGAATTGCGGAGTAATAACTAACAATGGATGGAATGACTATGGCTTTGAAACTGCACAAAAGGGTGTGAATGTGTGGCCTCAGTCTGCAGAAAAAAATATAAATGGCTGGGGTGCTTTGGAGTCACAGGCAGGATCCACAAATAAAAATGGCTGGGGTGCTTTGAAGTCTGAGGGTACTGAAACAAATGGAACTGAATGGGATGGTTGGTGCTTTGAGCCAGAAAATACACATACGACACTTTGGGGTGCTCCAAGGTCTGTGACAGCTGAAAGGACTAGTGCTTGGATGTCTCCAACAAGACAAATAAGCAAAGATGATTGGCCTAAGACAGGAGAAACAAGCAACAAGTGGCACAACTCTGCAGAAGATCCTAACTGGGACATGGCAACAGTTATTCGAGCCTTTGCAGCTTGCAAGTGCACTTTGAATGTCTGATCAAGTAACACATCATACACGCAAGATTGGTTTTGTATGCATTATAGAGACCATTGACTATGAATGCACTGCTATCTTGGATGATGGAAGTTGATTTAGTTTAGTCAAATGCATGGTATTATTGGAAGACCGCTTCAATGGTAGACAGAGTTGAAATGCCATCTAGTTAGCATATAACTTTTGGTTATGGAACAGACTACACTGTCTTTCATGCTAAGATGAAAGAAAAAATTGCTACCATCGCAATTTTGTTTTGATGTGATTCACTTGGACAGATTTTGTGAACAGCCTGTTTAAATATGGCATGCCTCTTGGCGCATTGTGGTCTGTCTTTGGATCAGTTATGTGAGCGATCTGAACATTCATAAAGATGTCTGATAAGATCAATTTTGTTTGTGTTGGTGCTATGTCCATAGAATTACATGACTTGTAGTAAGACATTGTCTCATGACTTTTTAACATTGTATTAGCTAAGAATGTTATCAGCAGATATTAGGGTCTATGGAGAACTACATTCTCCTTCTCTAATTTGTCTCGAATCGTTTGACGCTGCATCTTGTCTATTTTCTTAAGAAACTTCTTGAGCAAATCATTTCCACTGTTTCTTTGTATAACAAACCTCATTTCTGGTATGAACAGATCAAACGCTCTCATATTGTGATTCGGAATCTGAACTCAAGGTATCTCTTGAATCCAAGGTGTTCAAGTTTGGAATCGCTTTGGGCCTGGGTAGATATGTGCAGCTTCAGAAAAAACTTTACTTGTATATTGTGCAGATGTATGCTTCGAGAGATAGGCATGAAACTTTCGGCCTGGGCAGATCTGTGCAGCCTCCGAACCCCCGAATCCAGAAAATGAACAGATTGCTCGCGCTTATCAACCTGCAAACCGCACTCAAACTCGGTTCCACATCGCAACCCTAAATTTATTGTGCTAAAGGTAAAATTTAAAAAATACCCCTATATTTTGGGTTTTCTATCAAAATGCCCTTGTGTTTTGCAGTGTGAGAATGCCCCTAAAATTGCTACGGAGCCAGCAGGAAAGAGAAGAACGGTTTATTCTTACTTACGTTGGAGCATTTTGGCATCAAACTACATAAATTTCCTTAGGTATATTCTGGATTTGATCTGCATTCAACAGGTATGTTCCTTTCTCTCCTTTTACATTTTTCTTGCTCCTGGAGAATTAAACTCCCTTGTAGCTTCAACCATAATGGGTTCTCAATGCTGCAATGCTAAACACGAAATTATATGAAGGAAAGCAGTCGGCCCTGTAATAGATTGGCAAAAGAGAGAGAATTGGTTCAAGCAAGCATTTTTAGAACTTTTTTTACACTTCAAGCAGAATGCAGTCCGCCCTGTAATATATTGACAAACCTGAGCAATCACATTAAACTTGTAATATATTCATACAATTTCGAAGGTTGCATATGACTGTGCAAAATGCCATCTAATCCGTCTTCTGCTAGCAATCATTTGCACTCAAGCATAAAAACCACATCAGAAATTGATGGCCCATCTTTAGCTTTCAGAAGGCTTCAAAACTGCAAGCATGATGACTCCAAAAATTCATTTTGGAGGTTCACCTTAAAGATGGCTGCAGAATTCATTCAACCCGTTCCAGTCTAGAAATTCATTCCCATAATTAATTCAAGCCGTTCACCTTAAAGATGGTTCCCGTTCTTCTTTCTCGATAGCTTCCAATAGCTTCATAGCCAATATTAGAGGCATTTTGATAATATATCAAAATAATGGGGCATTTTGACAAATATCACAAAATAGGAGGGTATTTTTAAAATTTTCCAAAATTAAATTGGCTTCATTCTGCCGCGAGATCCAATGACGCCATGCCACATGGCATAATTTATTTCTCTATCAAGAACCGCAACAAAGAATTAAAGATGCTGGCGTTCTTCCATTTCGGTGAGCTTCAGTCTGATTTATCCTCTCTTCTCACGATTTACCCAGCATTCTGACTAATTTACATGCATTCTGACTGATTTACCTAGCATTCTGTTTGATTTACTTGCATTCTACGTAAGATCTACTGCCCATAGAATGAAGCCTAACCTGCTTCCACGTAATAGGAATGTCCATTTACTGGACATTCTTGGAATGTCAACCATGCCTCCACCCGATGGCATCGGCATAATATCCACAACAAGAATGTCCAGTAAATGAACATTTCTGTATAAGAATAGAATAGAATAGAATTTTTATCGTCCACGGAGACCAATTGGCCTATGGGACTCAAATAAAAAGAGAGCAGCAAGCGTATTACCGTCAGGATTAAAAAACCCCAAGAAATCCTTCCTATTTTCCCCAATTAGAAAGGATTTCCAAAACTAAAAACCAAGAATAGTGTTGGGGAAAGTTTTAGAGGCTACGAGAAAATTTCCTAATGTCCCCCCAAAACAGTCAGATGTTTCAAGTTCTTACTTGGAAATTTGTATATTCCTCATTATGGAATATGCTCCCATCTAGTGGAAGATAGTGTGAAGGGCAGTACATATTTATAAATTGGAGTTTGATGTGTTTAAGTGTTTTGTCAATTTTGTACTTAATTTTGAAGGCGCTAGAGTGATTACATTAGTTAAGTGCTAGGCCTAGTTAGGCACTAGGTGTTAGGCTTTAGGCTCCTTGCACCTTTCATTTCTCTGCCTTCAGCCATGCCTTTGCCTTTTTTGTTGGACACCACTGTTGGGTGCTAGGGCCGCATTTCACAATAGTAGAAAAAGGAGAGGGGCTAAGTGTCAGGACCAGAAACCTCCGATCAACCACCAGGATAGAATGGGTACAACTTGGCGGCTGGTGTTCCATCTCTCACATATGAGGAACCAGGTTGGTGCACCAAAATTGAGGGATCATAATTTCAGACACAACTGATGTGAATCAATGGAGCCCTCAATGTACAGCTCAAAGCTGAAGATAACGAATGGCCACGAAGCCAAGTAAAAGCAGTGTACAGATATACAAAGAACCAAGCTAAGCCCGCATGATGGCTACATATACTTTTCAGCATTGTATGCTAGTAGCAATCCCTTGGTGGGAGCTCGTCAATGCTACGTAAGTCCAATGGCCTGACTGACGTGGTAGCCAACTGCACCAAAGCAGGGGAGCGAATTAATGGAAGCAATGCAACGGCCAAGTCATCTCCAAATTAGTCGACACCGGCTCAATGGGGGGATGTATTCTAGCCTTAGCGGGTGAGACAACTAAGGTGGGGAGAGGCTTTGCATCTGAGTGCAGATAGAATGCATAATGGGAAAATCATAATTTCCTTACGCCGTGATCATTCGCTTGCATTCATACCTAGGAATGAGCTAGTAGCCTGTATTGAGAGCACTCCATGAGGGCATGTATCATAAGCTTTAATGTCTTGTTGATAAATTATATGTTCATAATAACTGCATAGATAGTTTTGTCTTGTGTAGATATCTTAGTATCAAGATAAAGTAAGATAATAATTATATAAAATCTTAGTTCAACCTTCGTAAGGATGTAATTCCTTCCAAAGGCATTTAAGTAACCTTTATAGGGTCTTGGTAAATATAATAAGAATTTGTTTATCTTATTATAAGTATAGCAACTGTAAAGTATATACATGTAAGGTTGATACATCACCAACCAAGTAGCAAGCGAGAGTCACACGTTCAACACTTGGATCCAATGATATAAACCCTAGCCATATGATGAATAATTAATACTTTTTAAATTATAAGTATTGCCTCGATAATTGTATGGCGACATATCTTAAAGGGCGTAAAGTTATCATAGAACGGTCAGTTAAAAAAAGGACTATTCCAATATGTCCAACAATATCACTACAATGTTAATGTGGGAATATTACTTTACACTACAATTGTCTGACGAATATTGTCTGACGCATAAGTGTCAGTTTAATCGTCAGACTGTCTGATGCATGGTGTCAGCTTAATCGTCAGGTTCTCTGACGCACAGTGTCAAATTAATCGTCAGATTATGTGTCAGGGAAATCGTCAGAAGTGTCTGATGCACAACGTCAGCTTAATCGTCAGATTATGTGTCAGAAAAATCGTCAGACAATGTGTCAGGAAAATCGTCAAGTTTGTGTCCGGAAAATCGTCAGATTATGTGTCAGGAAAATCGTCAGAACATTCGTCAGGCTTGTCAGAACTATCGTCAGGTTTGTTGTCAGAAGTTTCGTCAAAAATCATTTTGTTGCTCTATTGCTATTGAGAGATACATGGTTAGGCCAATAAAGAAATTTAAACTGTTTCTAAACGAGTTGATAAAATCTTTTGCCAACATCATTGAGATATTACTAATGTAAAGAAGTACAATTTGGGGCCCAAAAGTCAAATAAGGATCTTTATTCTCTCTGCAATACAACTTTCAGACTTAAAAAGTTTCCAACATCTTCGATAGTTTTTGAACGAGATACTATTGAGATACTATTCATTTACTGATTGTATCTCCCAGCATTTTGTCAATTCAATTCAATGCATGAAATTCAGCAGCCCAGTCTGCTTTGCAAGCTCGAGTAGTCTGCTTTGCAAGCTCGAGTTGCCACCATTAGCACTCTCAAGTTATTGAGATACTATTCATTTACTGATTGTATCTTCCAGCACTTTATCAATTCAATTCAATGCATGACATTCAGCAGCCTAGTCTTCTTTGCAAGCTCGAGTTGCCACCATTAGCACTCTCAAGTTGTAGGTAAATGATGCAATAACCAGAGGCTGATCCAACTGCTTGTGTTTCTTATGCTGAGCACGCTTCTTTGACTTCAGAAACACGTCGGAAGAAACAAGAGCAAGCACTAAATGGGGGATGCCAGATGTTTGTTCTTCTTGTATGTCAACAACAGGAGAGACAATGCTGCAACCCGCTGTTTCAAACTCCATATCTCTACTCTTGCAGGTTGCAAGAAGGGCATGAACAATAATAACTCTGGACACCACAGATGGGCAAGCAAGAATTATAGCAATCTCAACATTTGATATGCTCAAAGGCGCCTTCCAGTCAGGATCTGAAACTCCGGAACATAAAAGAAACTGTGGTGGAATAGAGTCATCTGCTGTAGGTACTGGAAATTGCCAAACAATTATGTCCAAATTTCCTTTGTTTCGAGTTTCAACTTGCACATGACAGAAATAGACTCACAGAGTACAATAGTGTTGAAGATGGGTACTCTTCAAGCGAGGTTTCACCATTTAGAAGAGCTTGTGAAGTTTTGTCTTCGTATTTTCCATTGTCAACCTCATTCATAGCTTGCAGGACTGCATCTCTGAATCGAGATTTCCGTCTAATAGACGAGAGCCCTCTGACATAATACAAGAGAACAACATCATGCACAAGCTGAGGACATCATTCTTCGCATATTGTATCTGTGGGCCGAAGGCGGTTCCGAGAAATTCCAGATGATGTATTTCCAGAAATAAGCGAGACACTGTTTTTGTCAATGGAGGCTATTCTTTAATAAAATATTTTCTTATTGTTAAAGGAACATCTAGAATCGCATAAACAAGTCCCTTTTTTCCCCCTAGAACGATTCTAAAGTTTTAATTGAGTAGCTAAAAAAAGCTATGTTCACCTTACAAAGTTCACGATCATAATGCGCAACAGTAGCCATCACTTCTCGGCCCTGGAGCTCCTTCACCTAATGAAACAAAGCAATTAATCTCCCAGCATCTCATTTAAGCATCAAGTCATTTAATTTTAAAATGTTTGATGCCAAGAGCTCCTCCTGATATTTGCAGTAGCAATGACATTAAGAAACTGGTTTCAACATATGATGTGAATTTTCAGATCAGCCAGCTGGTTGCTTGTAGGCCAACTGCCAATTACTGTACATATATGTTTGTCACACAGGTAACCTTATTCATGGGATCTAACACCTGTAACGTCCTCAGGCAAAATGCAAAGGCATAATTTAACAGACAAAACCACAAACTTGTTGCTCGAGCAGTTTGTTCTGAAAGGTGATCTCATTCTTTCCAAGTTCCATATCCTCTAGTCCACGTTCTAAACTTTGTGTCCTCTTTTTTGCTAGCTCAAGAGCCTCCGTTAGTTTTATGCTTTGTAAAGCCTTTTCTTCAGTCGCCAAATGACAACAATGATAATAACCCAAATGAGATGATATTATTGTCAGTGTCATTTTGAAGATTCGGCAGGTTAAGATGATTACTTTTGCTACTTCTAATTGCTTTCGCAATGTTGTTATCTCTTTCCTAGAGGAATCCAATGCATCTTCCTTTTCACATTGCGAATGCTGCTCAGCATTTTGCTTCTGAATGGTAATGACATAATTATTAAATTCTAAATTAGAAAGGCAATGATCTGCCATTTCCATCTCCATCGCTGCATAGTTTGGACCATCAATATGAATGGATCATTTCACAAATAATGACGCTTTTTATCTTTTTCGACCAAAATAGGACATCCTAAGACCCTATCTACAGCTTGCCTGAACTCAGTTCCCCAAGAAAACATGATCATTACTTCAAAACAATAAGCCTGCCATAGGCATCTGAGAACACTTGCATACCTTCTCAAGCTGATGCCTCAAAGCCTCAAGCTGCCCACTTTTTGCCTACATAAATAAATGTCATGTGAATGTCAAAAATGAGTTTAGGATAAGTCACTCTTTTTCTCAGACAAACTGTGAAAAACATAAAACAAACTAAACCAAGAAAAAAATCAAACCTGGTAGAGGCCATGCCAATGTATAGTTTCAATGCTTAGCCTTGAAATCTCTTCCTCTTGCGACTTTAAGAGGGCAGTCTTTTTACCTATAGTAAGTCTTATATAAGAATCTAGAGAAGATCTGTACCTTCTTCAACACTGTCTTATCAATGTACCTTATCAACCTCCATTGTAGCCTCACGAGCAACTGCAACTGCTTGACCTGCTGCTGCTGTTGCTTGGGCCTGGGCTTCTGTTGAAGCCTCCTCTGCAACCTTCCCTCTTAGCTCTTCTATTTCAGATATTTCCTTTGGAGCTACAAAAAGGGTAATCAAAAGGACATCACGCTATGTTTCAATCACAGGCAGTTTTTGAGGAAACAGCCATAACAGATAAGTCAAAGGCATGCTGCAAACATGCATTCTACAACATACAAAATTTAAGAAGATCCTCCAGCTCCCGAACTCTTGACTGCAAACCAGATGCTGCTACCTCGACTTTTGCCAAATAATTTCGCAATTCCAACTTTCCTGCTCAACTTCAGCCCGGGTTCTGCAAATTAATCATACGAAGAATTAATATGAATTTTATAATCGTATGATATCGTGCCCAAAACCTGTGTGCATGTATTTAGAAATGACTATAAGGAATGAACTGTTATTTAACAATCTTATTAGTATAGTTGACATGGAAGAAGAAATTTTCACCTTTCACAGGCTTGTAAAGCGACTCGTAATTCTGAAATTTTCTTCTGCATTCCAACCTGACAAAGCTCAAAAGTATATTAGTCTCTATGGACTCTATCAGGATAACTTGCCGGCTTTAATCAAGCATTTACCTCATTTGCAGAAGGCACAACATTACCCAAAAGCTCAATTGCAGAATCTCAGCTGGATCAAATGTTTTTGTATACACAACTTCACACCTCTCATGCATGCACCCCAATCTCAGCTGGGAGATATCAGATATATTCCTCCCCTCAAAACTAGTGCTGACGTCCATACCAATGTTTCTGATTACATTGTCTTCGGTGGCAATCTGATCCAATATCTGAAGCTGCATTGCAGATTGGCAGACCGGTACCAAGTAAGATTCATCTAGTAATTGATTTGGGTTCAAGGAGGCTGGGTCTCTGCCAAGGGAGAGCAATGCTCGATCTCTTTCTGCCGCAGAAAGTCCTAAATGAAGCCGTCTTATTTCCAATTCCATTGCTTCAGAATAGCTCAGGAGCTTTGACTGAGATATGAAAACATTTAAATTAAATCATTATAAATAAATCAGGTGCTTCATAGATGATAGAAATTCATCGCAATAGAATGTAGTTGAGATAGATGGCTGAGCAAACAATTTCAGACAAACAAATATGTGATAATCAGGAATGCAGGAAACTTCACCAAACAGCATAAAGCCTATATATTCTATTGAAATAAACATGAATAATGAAGAAAACATATAGATGACAGAGATGCCATACAAGATCTGAGTGCCAAAGATGTGCTTCCACCATTGCAAACAAAAATATAGCACTAATAGTGCACTAATGCATAACTAATCTACAAGAAGATACAAACCTCAAGAAAGTATTTGTTGCTAGTGTCCTCTGGAATTTTCCACTTCGCCTTGGATCTTTCGTGTGTCTCAGGCTTGTAACTGCATTTGCTCCAGGCAGACATAAAGCCCATGCATTTATATAGGCCACTATGTTATTCCACTATATTATTCCACCATGTTATTCCGCATGGCCTCCATACATTGGGTTTATATATTGGATTTATATAAAATACTCTATTCCTGATTATTCTGGAGAGAATAGATATCTGAAGCCTTTCTTGCTGGGGCCATTCATCAGTCCGCAGACCATAAAATGCAATCCATAAAATGCTCAAATTCTACCATGTCAGCATATGTAACAAATTATCTTTACAGCATATGATTTTAAATCAAACATTTCCACATTCTTGCATAAGCAATAAACCAGAATAGTTGATATTAAAGGCACAAAATAGTTATTTATCACAAAAGCTTGCTTTTAAAGCAATATGTAAAGTTGTAGGCTCAATATTCAGAAGTTGAAAACTCTGAGATCTCAAAAACAAGGCTAGAAACTGGAGGTTTCAAATCAGACCTGCTGTGCTAGGTAAGTCTATTGCATTTTTAACCCTCAAATATCAACCTGCAGCCAAACCAATCAGTTAGCATAATCACCTTTTCCTTGACTTTTAGAATTGGGATTCCAAAAGAAACACATAACTAAACTAAACTAAACTAAACCTAAATGTTTACATGTATCATCACCTGCCTCTTTGAATGATCTATATTGGGCAATATTCTTAGCAACGTTCGCTTTACCGAAGTCTGGAGTCAAGTTCCTGATGCCTCTGCCCTTCTTCCCGTTCTTTTTGGAAATGCTTCCAATGTCAGTTTTCCTAGTGGCAATCTTCTTTTTTTTCTTCAAAGTATCCAATTCCTTTTCTTTTTCTGGAAGAGTAGCAGATGCAACTTGATCGAGCATGTTTCTGTTCAAAACGGCTGTTGTCCCCTCCTCCATCATTTCTGCAGCCCAAGGAGGAGTACCATCAGCACCACCACCACCAGAAAGTTGCTAATCTTCCACCTCCCTCTCGTCTCCTTCCCAATCCATGTCATCTCCAACTGTCATATTTTGAAATCCACCAACATCCATCTCGCCCTCACCATGCACATCTTGATTGACATCCTGCTCCTCTTCAAAATCTACTTCACGATCATTTCCCAAATCATCTCCTGGTATTTCAGGAGGATCTTCAGGCAGCTTTATGTTCTTCTTTTGCTCCTGAAACAATAGTGTGGTTAGTATATGCTTATGGTAACATTTAAACAAAGACTAAAGATACTTTCTCAAAACCATGATTTGGTTCAATTCACGAAGCTAACATTTTTTAAAACCCTTGAAAGAATGAGACCATCTACCTTTCTTTGCCTTTTCAACAGCTTGTTCTTCTGTTCTCCCTTCTTCCCAATGTGATCTAGACTTCTAAACTACAAACCACAAGAGCCACTTTTTAGATTGAGCACATCTAATAATTTAATTATTATTTAGAAGGCACTCTACTTATATTTCCAGGAATTTTCCCTTCCGCGATCATGGATTCTCGATACAACTTATATGTTTGTTTGGCTTTAATTTTTTCAACAATGGCTGCATAGCTGCCCCAATCTCGAAACTAAATAAGATATAAAATCAGAACTAAATAGTTAAACAAAAAGTTTATGAATTAATAAGTTTCTTACATAATCGGCAAGCATGCTATCGAAGCCACGCTTCCCCATCTTTGTAGATCTTTAGCTTTTCACGCAGCGTACGATCTGCCTTACAGTTCTCTTGAAATCTATCCCAAACATCAGGCTCGATATATTGCAGGGCAGTTTGAGTTTTACTTTTAGTCAAGTAGTTCCTATCCAATTACAATAAACAACTAATAAACAATTTAATAAAGGTAATAATTGGTTCAACTAAGGTACTTACTTCCAGTGATTGTAGGATCGACCAGCCCAGTATATAATGTCCCGAGGCATTACCCCTGTACCAAACTTAGATTCCATATGCTTCACTATCTTCTTCTTGGCATCTGCTGATATGCATTTCCAGCCCAAGTCAATATCGCGACAATAAAATTTAACCACATGGCCAAGCGCCGTCTTCCATGCTTGGCCATACTCATCCATGTGAATACCACCTCCTCGAACCATTGTGACGTGCCCATAAAGTGAAGATTATTTACATATCGATCTACTACCGAAGCAATCGAACAACCTTTTTCTTCTAATCGAACAACCTTTTTCTTCTTGGAAAGTCTTCTAAATATGACATACTCGTCCTCATCTTCACTCGATTCCTCTTCCTCTTCCAGCTCCTCATTCACATCTTCGTCACTCACAATCTCGTGCTCTTCATCATCCCCATTATTTTTCGGGGCATTTACAGATTTCTGACTGCAAGCAACCAGCACATGCATTATATGAAAGGAGAACAATGGAAGCAGAAAATGAATCTTTGTATTCGTGGTTTTTTTTTTCGTGCACAAAAAATGATAAATTCTACCAATATTCTGTCCAAGCAATTTATCTGATGCATGTTACATATGTAATGCTGATGTAATCCCGCTCTAGACATGCCACAGATTCCAGGAAAGCAGAATAGCGCATACATGCAATATATGTTATGCATGTTTATCTTAACTGGCAGATTACTGCAGGCTTTTTCTATAACAGACATTAAGGTAACAAGGGTCATGCAGCCTTTGTAAAATACTCAAACAAATGCTAAGGCATACCATAGCAATAGTGTTAACTATACACCATGTAAAGGATTTTGGTAACTAATGGCAGCAACCATTAAGCATTTATTTTCCTTAAAGAGTACTATAGAACAGATATTTCTTTCACAAAGACGAATTAAGTAGTATAAATTTTGTTGTCTTGCTATTTGCTCATGTTCAAGGATTATTTAGCTAAAATATTTGAAGTTCTAATTCTTGTGTCATTTTACTCAGCCTTATTCAATTGGGGACTTGCTATGCGGGATTGTTCACCTTTGCGTCCAATTGGCAGTAAGGAAAGAATAAAACTGATGATTCAAGCAAAGGAACTTTTTGTGCATTCAAAATATAGCATGTGCAGCATAGAAACATACGCAAAAAATGTTAACAAACAACATGCGTTCAGGTTTAGCAGATTTCAATCTTAAGATGGCACAGAAGCATAATCATGGGTGCAGAAGTGCTTGTTCCCGAGACAGTATGTCATAATGGCATGCACAATACATGATAAATGAATGGCAGCAAAGAGCAATGTATCTCTTCCATGCAATACTACAAGCATCTGTAAACTATATTGACAATTTGTCGTAATGCTATGCACAATGCATGATGCGTGTATGGCAGCAAAATGCAAAGTATCCCTTCCATGCAGACCAAAGGCAGTTGTAAACCATAATAAAACATCTAATTCCATGAACTTTATTAAGAATATCTTTTAGATAGTATTAAAACATGCAGAAATATAGTTTTCGCATATTACAAAATTGCTCAGTTTGTAGAGATCGTGTACCATTATCTTTCGATTCTAAAAATGCATCATAGAAGTAGGGTAGTAGAAAGTACCGTGTATGCAGATAGCATAATCACAAAAGGAAATGACATTTAACAAAGTACAGCAGATCCTTGAAGTAACACCATCCTTGACGTTTGGTGGATAACAGGTTCTATAAGCCAAAACATCTCAAAACCGCTGATAATAATAACATACCTGGATCTTCGTGCGCTCTTAGAAGAATTTGAAACATTTTTGTTGCTCCTAACTGTTTGCTTAAGCTGCTTTTCTAACAAAGACTTGAACTTTAACAAGCCTTCTTGCGACAGCTCAGCAATCTTATTCTTCAAGTCATTTGTTGTGTCATCTTCGTTGGTGCTATCTTTACCTCGTGATTGAGCTCCCATTTTAGACTTATTCTTTGGGGCCACTAAAGAAAATAAAGAAGCAAGTCATCAAAAACATACTCAAGGAGTCATACAAATCAAAGCATCCGAAAGGTGAGTGGAAAAGGCTTACTTTTTCAAAATTTGGAATCCAAAGCCTAACTTTAAAGCAGCAACCTACAGCCTACACCTGGAAATTCACATCAAAATTAGATAAAGAAAAGTGTAAAGAACGGAATAATACCCAATAAGAAAGGGAAAAAATTGGCACCAAGATTAACATATAGGAATTGGCCTGAGCTGGAAACTCTGCTTATGCCATTTTGGACTTCGATTTAGACACTAGCAAATGATTATGAGAAGAGGCAAGGAGCAAAACATAAACAGACAAATTTGTCTCCATTACGGATATAAAGCATAAGCAGGCAAATTCGTCTCCATCTTGGCAAAATTTGTCTCCATTATGGATATATTGTACTGGTCCCAGTAGCTATCCATGGCTAATACATATGTTGTCAAAGTTTAATGTGCTTCTATAGATCACTGCAATTTCATTTGCATTTTTTACTTAAAGTTTATCTTCATCTTAGAGTTTACAATCGCAATTTCTGCATTTAATAAGACTCTCTTGTACTACTTGTAGGCCTTCCTGTCACAAAACGGTTATTGGATCCTCCACTACACGAATTCCTCCCTGAGGGTGATATTGTTGAGATAGTCGAGGAGCTGGCAAAGGAGACAGGAGTGAAAGAGGAGGAGGTTTTGTCACGGATAGAGAAATTATCAGAAGTTAATCACATATTTGTCTCCACCATGGCTATGGCTTACAACTTGCATGCCTAAATTTCTATATAAGGCTATGAAATTCTAAAATGACACAAACCTGTCCTGAAAGAAAGAATGCGCTTGATCACCAGACAAGGGCGCCTAATCACAAAGGGCATCGGTTACATTCGAGGACGTGGCGGGAAGCAGAAAGTACTTTGGCAAAAAAAAAAAAAAAAAAAAAAAGAAGAGGAAACTCGCGAGACACGTCGACCACAATTTTTTTGGACTTAAACAATATTATTGTGAAAAATAGAAAGTATTCCTGACGATTTTTGTGACGAAGAAGCGTCAGATATTAAAAAAAACGTCAAAGAATAATGCCAAAGGTTTTTTATTTTTTTGACGCACGGATTTGTAAATTTAGGGTTTATGCTACAGATTTGTGTTGGCTCAGGCACTCTTTCACTTAGTCAAGCGTTTGGGGGCTTGCTTATGGAGGACTGAATGCTGTGTACTCGAAGTCACTCACACGTGTTGTTTCATCCATTGTTAGGAGGAATAGCGTCTTTGGTTGTTTACAAGTGTGTTTGCATGGTAATGTATCCATCGCCTTCTTTTACATGTAATTCTTAGCATCTTTTACCATCTGACCGTATTTATCTGATCCCCGCTCCTTATGTCCTTTTGTGTTTTTTAAATCCAATGCAAGAATGTTGTATATGTCATTAACTACATAAGCCCTTGAAAACGTAGCCCAATGAAAAATATTGCATAATCTATATGTACATTTAAAGGACATGCTCATGTATTTAAAAAAAAGAAGAGGGAGAATAGTTAGTGTTTCATTTCTGTCATTTAGATATCCGTGGAATTTGGATCTTTTACCTGCGATCTTTATTATTGGCTATGGTCTACAATATTGCCTCGTTGGCATCTCCTTTATATCTAGTGCATATTTTGTCTGGCCACAAAGTATATTGATTTAGAAGCGTGTGCAATAATAGCAATCATAATAGAGGGCAAGCTTGTGCATAACCAGATTGTTCAAATAGATTATGGAGCAGATATTATTCTTGGAGAGCACCCTACTTATGCTAAATGTGAATCGTCTCAGCTATTGAAATCAACAAACCGGGATGGCTGGCTCTGATCATAACTCTGATTCTCACTCGGATGATGACTTCGATTCATCGTCTTCAATGTCGTCGAATGACGACTTCTCACCACTAAGGTTTGAGCCCCTCTCTCTCCCACTCTTTCTCTCCCCTTTATTTTGTATTTATTGATATGAATGAAATTCATGGCTGCTCTCAGTGATAGAGATTCTTCATCGTCTTGTTCAAGCAAAACTAAGGTAGCTAAACCTTGGCTTCGAGATGATCCATTGGAGCGGCGTGCAAAGCAGTATGGCAATTGTTGGTGTAAGAGATGCAAAGGCAATAACAGAAGAATGTACAGCGTAAGACAAGAACACAAAAGGAAGTATGGTCTGATGAGAAATGCTCCACCTCCAACTGAGCCCTGAATTGAAAGTACGTCAAGAAGCAAACAACGTAAGAATGTGTATTTTACAATTTTATTACTTGTTTTAGCAAAATCTCTAATATACATCTACATGACTTGTTGTAGTACTTGGACATGCTTGACAAAAATCCTGCAAATGCCAATCCAATAGGTAGCCCTACGTCTTCATCCTCGTCCACATCATCATCTGGTCCATTCCTCTTCATTTGTTCTGGTTCAAGTTCAAGTTCAAGTTCAAGTTCAAGTTCAAGTTCTAGTTCAAAGGAGACTCAAGAAGTTAAAAGAGGTCGCACAAGGGGAAGTACGGTGGCTACCATAGTTAAGAGCCGTTTTAAAAAACTTGCATGACTTTGCTCATGCATGTGAAACTGAAAATGACATAGTTGATCAACTCCCTCATCATCTCAAAGCCTCTATTGCCCCATTTGTACGAGCATCCTTAGGTTGCTGGGAAGGGGAGCTGCCTCCAATGTTGAAAGAGTTTATGTATTGGGGCCATAAGTACATGATAGCTCCTTCTTTAAAAATACCACAAGTTGAAGGGGGTTGTACATCATGGAGCACGTGAATGTACCATCTGGTCACTCAATTGTATTGATGGTATATGGGGGTCCCACGTACCCTTGGGGAGTATGGCATAAACTTGCTTCTTTTATGCCTAGTATGTCTACTTATGCCATGACATTGAATGCGGCATCTTGGAGTGAGCAAAGAGATCGTGGAGAACGCGCACTTGTGTACATCGATGGTCGACCAAGCATTCATGGCAATATTGCAGCACTTATAAATAGCTCTCGTGGCCGCCCTGAATTAACAAATGCTGAGTTTGAGGAGACTACAGAACATGATCCACGGTACATGAGTGGATATGTTGGACCATATGTGACAGTTTGTGCTATACGGAGCCTCCATCCTGGCTATTCATTTATGTGGCGTTTCCTACCATAAGGTACAACAATAGGTTCCCCATTTTTTTGGCGTTGTACCCGCCTAGAAATATTTCTTTTGAAGGGATAATTCACAAACAACTCATCTCCATGTAATGTTGGGAATCATGACAAGACTTATGTGTTTTTTTTTATAACATCGTGAATGATGAATGATCAATGCTTGATGTTTTAAGTTTGGCACGCATGCATGATAATAACGAAAATGTTTTAACATTTATTCTTTGATCAGTTATGGATTCTTTCAATTTTCTTTTCATTACCACATTCATAAAGCAAAATGTATTTTTTGCAGTCAAGTGATGATGACGTCTCGTCTACTCGGAGTGATTTCCACGCGGAGAGTGGTTTAATGGAAGCTATTCAAAACTACTTCCCAACCACTAACGATGTGAATGTCAATGATGAAGAAGAGAGACCCATCACACTTCTTGAGAAAGAGAGCAACAAACCAGTATATCCAAATGCAAAGACATCACGTCTTGCTGCATGTATTCTCATCCTCAACCTACAACACAAATCAAGTTGGAGTAACAATAGTGTGGATGAACTTCTTGGGTGGGTGGTTTTTTTTTATTATAATATTTATTTTTCTTCCTTGCTTCCTTATACTTTATCGTGTTTGATAATTTGCTAGGTGAGTATATACTTCCAAATGATACCAAAATCGCGAAGAGACGTCAAACAACTCTTGCAAGAGCTAGGTTTGGAATATAATTGTATTCATGCGTGTATAAATGATTGCATATTATTCCGCAATGAATATAGTGACATGAATACTTGTCCTAAGTGCAATGAATCAAGGTATGAAAAAACAAAGTCTAAAGTTCCGAAGAAAGTTTTGCGACACATGCCAATCATTCCACGATTACAAGTCATGTTTAAATGCCCTTCCCTAGCCCAATTCATGGATATTCATGCAAAACACCGAAGCAATGATGGGATTTTGAGGTACCCAACGGATGGTGAGGCTTTGAAACATATAGAAGACAAATGGCCACATTTCAAGGATGAACCAAGAAATGCTCGCCTTGCCTTGGGCATGGACGGAATATGTCCATTTGGCACGATGTCCTCTACTCATAGCGTCTGGCCCGTTGTTGTTATCAACTATAATATACCACCTTGGATGGCAACTAAGGTAGGCCATTTAATGCTAACACTTATAGTTCCAGGTACATACTTTATATACCCTTGTGATGCATTTTATGTATGTTGTGGCTTCTTAATTGAATGCAATGACATTTTTTTAGGCAAATACCAAGTTAAAGATATGAATGTGTACTTGGAACCACTTGTGGAGGAATTGGATATTTTATGGAAAGGCATACAAATGTATGACATTTCGAGGCAACCACATCATTTTACATTCCATGCAATATTACGCTTCACAATTCATGACTATCCTGGATTTAAAGTTGCATCGGGTACGATGCTCACATTTACTATATGTTTTGTATGAGCTCTCGACTATAAGATTAACAATTGGGATGCCATTCTTTTACAGGATTGCAAACTAACAGATCATGTGGATGTCCATCATGCGGCCAAAACTTAACATCTTATAGATCACCACACTTGTCAAAGATGATATACATTGGCCATCAAAAGTATCTACCACTAGGTCATCCGCTCCGTCGTGGTGATATATCAAACGTGCCCATGCGAAGAACTCCACGTGATTGGTTGGATACATGGAATGATCATGACCCAAAGATGGGTAAACATCCTCCTGGCATGAAGATGTTGTCTACATTTTACAAATTGGAATATTGGTCCGAATTAAAGATTGCACACCTCTTAGATCCTATGCACATATTAAAAAATGTGAGCCATTCACTTTGGCGTCATCTTACGGGAGATTGGGAAACTCTAAAAGCTAGGAAGGATCTAAAAGATAGAGGCATCAAAAGTGAATTATGGCCAATTGAAGAGGATGGCAAGGCTTCTCGCTTTCTTCGAGGTCCTTGGGTATTGAAGAGGGATGAACTCAAACAAGTAAAATGCGCTATCAAAAGTTTGCGGACTCCAACTGGTTATGGATCCTCTCTTAGAAGGGCATTTACAAAAGATGGGGATCTCACAGGGTTAAAGTCACATGATTGGCACAAGTTTCTACAGGTACATATATAAAGTGAAGAAATATGACCAGTGGACTAAAATAGATGAATTCCATCGCTAATTTGCTTATAATATATCTTCAAACTCATGACATCTTTTTGGGTTCCTTCTACTATTGACCATATCTTCACTCTGCGAACACTCATAGAGGATACCCGGAATCGACGCCAGAATCTGTACTGTTGCTTTGTGGATATCGCAAAGGCTTTTGACACAGTGCCTCGGGATAAGTTGTGGGACTGATTGAGGCGACTAGGGACCCCGTCGACTTGCGAGAATGCTATATATCTGAACTATCTGAGGCTTGCTCGGTCATCTCACACTTGTCGGGGGGAGGCCGTTGTTAGTAGCATTGGGGTGCGCCGGGGCTGCCCTCTATCCCACTGGCGGCTCTTCGGCTTGTACATTGACCAGCTAGAAGAATGGCTAGGCTGACGGGAGGTGCTCAGTTGATGCACCACATAATCCGAGCAACTCATATATCGCGATGATGTTGGCACGCCGATATACCCGAGGAGGACATGCAACGCCACACGGATGCTTTGGACACTTTACGCCCAATTCACTAGAGTTAACTTGGCCAAGACAAAGGGTGTTCTTTGGTCCCATCATCCGGCACCCGTCTTCCCTCATTCACTTACCAGGGGCGGTAGTGGAGGTGGCTCGATCTTATAAGTATTTGGGCATTGAGTTTTCTACTACCACACAGCTTTGGGATGCATCCATCAGGTTCGGGTCCGCTGCGGTGGAAAGCCCACAGTATGCAATGCAAAAACATGATCCAAGGCGAGTCAGTATGCATGGGGTCACCAGCACACTTGTTCGTGGCCTTGGTTGAACCGGTCCTCCTCTATGGGGCGAAGTGTGGGGGCCGGTGATATCCCTCACCACTTGGAGCGATCTAGGAGTGTACAGAAGCTTTCTTGGCGAACGCACGGGAGTGAAATCCGCGGTCCCATATCGGATCTTGCTCCAAGAGGCAGGCTTCCTTCCATTCTGAGGAGGGCTCGCTTTGGAGCGTCACATTATTTACTTCGAGGAAGGTGGTGGCTATGGATGAAGCGGCTGCCCAACCTTGCTTTGGCAAATGGCGATGGGCCCGGCGACTCAAAGCTGGGCTGGAAAGACAAAGCAAGCCCGGTGGTTCGCTATGGAATGTGCGGGCACAGATGTGGACCCGGTGCATACACCGGCGAAGGAACCTTTTACGCCTTGAAGCGGTACCCGGATGCTTGCTTCATGGCCAAGCTTTGGGATCAGAGGCCCTATCACATGTCAAGGTGGCAAATTATGTTGCGGGTTAATCCCATGCTCACGAGGGGCCCACACCACTACTGCGCACCCATCTACCCATGAAAAGCGCGGGGTGATTGCTTCCATCCGCGCAGTGCACACCACCTCCCGCATTGAGGCGAGGGAGATGGATTCGGGAGCAGCGTGAGGGCCGAGTCTGTCGGTCTTTGCCAACAGCGCCATTGAGGATGAAAGTCACGCCCTCCAGGCCTGTCCGCAGACGAGCATATCGGGCTCGGTATGCTCGGTTTAGTTGTGCCCCATCGGGCCTTGCATGAGCTAACGAGCACGGCCTCTCGTAGGCTTGTTGGGATCGTACCTCCGGGAGGTAATGGATCGCCGGATTCGATTATGCCCCGTCCGACATTAACCTCAGTTTGTACTTGTGATTATGTATATAACTGTGCAGTATGTCAGCATTCTTATTGCTACTAAGGTTTTTCCCCCGAAAACCCTTCGGGGCGGGGGTTTTTTAATCCTGGTAGTAATACGTCTGCTGCTCTCTCTCTTTGTACTTGGGTCCCATAGGCTAGTTGGTCTCCGTGGACGATAAAATCATATTCTATTCTATTCTATCCTTATAACAACATATTCTTCCATGTGCCTTGGAGAACTGCCTCACACTACGCATCCGAAAGGTCATCTATAGACTCGCCAACTTCTCCAGGTGGGTCTCTTCTAAACAAATTGTAGTCGCAGATGTCCCCACTATGGAAATAGAGATTGCAAAAATATTATGCCAACTAGAAGACCTATTTCCCACTAGTATATTTGATCTTCAGGTATAATGTAGCTATTTTGAATAAACTTCATGTACCAACCGCACCTAACATGATTATTAGTAGGTACATTTATTAGTGCACTTGCCGCGGGAAATATTGCTCGTGGGTCCGAACCCTTCTAGATGGATGTTCTTTTTAGAGAGATATATAAAGGTACTAAAAGGCCTTGTGCGTCAGATGGCAAGACCCGAGGGATGTATGGCAGAAGGACATCTTATTGAAGAAACACTATTCCTCTTGACAGATGCCACTACATCAATAGATCCAAATGCACCAAAGATTTGGAAGAAAGAGATTCCGAATTGGTTAGAAGGTGAAGTCTTGCAAGGTCTAGGTAAACAACGGAGGTTAAGTGATGAAATGTTTGAAGGTATCAATAAATTCATTGTGAACAATACCGATAGCCTTAAGAGGTGGGTGGAATTGTATAAAATTGAAAAGTCTTAAGAGATAGCGATAGGAAAGCATATGCTGCAAGGAATCGTCGTGAACATCATAAGAGAGCCATACAATACCCTAGAGAATTAATGTCGCTACCTGATTCTCCACCCTATTGGTGGTTGTCAAAAAAACTTAGAGAAGCTGAAGAAAATGGAGAGAAAATTGAAGAAGATGACCTCAACATTGCATTTAGTTCTGAAAAATCGGTAAGTTTCTATTTGTTGTTTCAATACGTGTTTTTTGCATTTGTTATAAGTATCTCACAGCACTTATGTTTAACCAATGTGCAGGCTAAGTTCCATAATTGAATGTGGGCATACGGCGCACATTTTAGAATTGATAACATCGACAAAGCTCGTGTTACTTTTGACTCCGGAATCGTTGCCTCATTTAATCAAAAGAGTCAAGCAAGCATTCGAGATGATAACCCTATTGATGGAGAACTTGAGTATGTTGGGATTATTACTGATATCATTGATGTGGATTTTCGATCATTTCGACAGACCATACTGAAGGCCAAGTGGTTAAAACCTTTATATCGTGGACAAAATCAAACGGTACGACCACATCCTTCTGGCTTTTTTGAAGTTGACTCCACGCATGTTTTAGTAGATAGAAGCGAACCATATGTTTATCCACATCAAGTTCGACAAGTTTTCTTTCACGTCAACCCTCAAAACAATGCATGGTGGATTGTAATTCCCACGGAACCAATGTCGCGTCGACATATTTGCAATACAACCATTGAGGAACAAGTGTCAGAGGTTCAAGAAGAAGAGGTAGAGCATGAGCAAGCAATGGAATTTGTTGAACCAAGAGACATAGAGGAATATGAAGCTCAAGAGGGAACAAGCAATCAAGGAGTGAGATTATTGATGCATTTCGATGAAGATTATGATGAGGAGGAAGTTGAAGGGGAAACAAACAATCAAGGAGTGAGATCACCAATGCATTTCGATGAAGATTACATTGAGGAGGAGGAAGATATTGAGCTCCAAACTCCAAATATCCGACGAAGGCTACTCCTACAACTAGATGATGATGAATGGGAAGACATTGAACATGATTTTGCGGACGAGGGTTTGATGTCTGATGAGTAAGACACAACATTTTGATCTTATATTGAGTTCAAATATGACCTAATTAATGCATCTTCATGATCATCTATCCCCATAAATAATGCTTTTGGCTTCATTAATATAGTGCATGCTTCCTTTCTTTCCATTAAATTTAGTGCCAACTACCTTAAGAGCTTGAACTTTTTTTTGCTAGATTATTGGATATCTTTGAGATGATAATAAATTGCCAAATTATAAGAATTTTAAATTGATACCTTAGAATGCAGCTTATGATGTGTTTTTTGGTATTTAGACATTGATTAGACTATATTTAATCGCTTTGAAACATGTAAAGATTTTGAGAATTTCAAATATTAAACTATTTAACCAATATTTGCAATGACATAACATTGCACATACATAACAAATTCTATGTCTTCAGAGATGCCACATTGTATTCCCCCCGAAAAAACTCTAGCAAGACTAGAAAACTGTCGAGTTATAATACGAATATAGATTGTGCAATCTTAAGTCTATTAGGTAGATTCTTAAGCGTCCCATACACATATAAACATGAGGTATACATATGCACTAGCTTGAACATATATATTTCTAGTTAGGATTGACTAATCGTCACACGAGACTGTAGATAATTTACCTACAATATTAGCTAGGGATAGGAGATTTACATATTTCTTTCTCGAAGAACTTCATTACACTTGATATTCACCACTAGATAGATCGAGAATATAGCTTTTCAAACCATCAAATTTAATCTAAAATTGACTCTTGGATGAAATGATAAGACTTAAACTGTAATAGTGAATTTTGACGATTATCCTGACGTTTTCCTGACACAAAATCTGACGAAATGTCTGACAAAAAATCTGACGTTTTATCTGACACAAACCCTGACACAAAAACTGACGAATAATCTGACGCATAATCTGACAAAAACTCTGACAATAAATCTGACGTAAGACTTTTGACGAATAATGTGACGATTAATCTGACGTAAATATCTGACGAATAGGCTGACGAATTGTCTGACGTAATATCGTCAGAAAAAGCGTCAGAAAAGTATGCGTCAGAATAATCATCAGCGTAAACATCAAGCAGAAATCTCTCTAGACGGTCTGACGATTTTTCTGACAATTTTTAGCCATTCTCTTGTAGTGTTAACGTAATTAATTGGATGCATTAAAGGAGTCCAGCAGGGATCATGCAGGGTTCCAAGGTAATACTTATTTAAGATGTTAACTAAACCGTGGTAAGGATATAAATCCTTCCAAGGATAGATGTACGAACTTGAGGGTTCTTGTAAAAATAGATTTATTTTATGTACACTTAGGTGTATCTTAGGTATATACTTCTATGGGTAATGGAGAACCCAAGGAAGAGAATAAGAAGCATGTGCCTAATTTTTGTGTATGATAATTAAAACCTTGTTTAGGTAACAACATTGTCTAAATTACGATTAGTATTTATGTAACCGCGCTAAGGCATATGTGAACGTCATAAATATTGTTAAAGCCTAGAGTAAATATAATTTTACCATAGGAACTAATTGCTTAAATCTTGTATAAGCTAGTAAGTATGTAAATAAATAAATTGTAAAGTTAATGCAGGGTTCCAAAGTGAGGAGACTCGTGATGCTGAGGACAACATCAATTCAAGGTGGGGAGAATGTGACGTTCCATCATAATATACGGTATCAATATTATATTATACTACCACGTCACTAGTACATATCGACACGGCAACCGTAAAGGGTTGTACCATGGGCACAATCATTAGAACCCATTATATTGCACATGTTATGCAATATCCCATATGAGCCATATGACCCATTAGACCCTAACCCTAAAACGTGGGCATAAAGAGGCAGAAACCCAAAAAGTGTCCCCTTTTCGGATTCCAATCTCTAAGCACCTGTTCAAATCAAGCGCCTGCGCCATTCTGCCTTGCCAGACACTGCCAAGCCCGCTTTGCACAACAAATCTTCTGGACTCGTTCATCTTCAGCCCGAACAGGAGCATGGATGCTTTCGGTAGCTGGAGCAAGCCAAGGATCAGGTAGATGGCTATTCTGTTGTGCAATGCCGACTTCCACTCCGGCATTAGGCCGAGTTAGTATGTTAGATTAGTCTTAGAGGCCCTATAGATTTCGAGATCTCAGCCTCTAATGAAGGAACATAACCATGTATGTTTAGGTAGATAGATTAGATGATTATTCTGTATTTCAGTTTATGGATGATGATGTTCTATCTCTATGTGCACTCCTATATATTAGGAAGGGGGGTAGAGACCCTGAAAGCCTTAGTAGATGATGTACCTAGATAGCCTCATTAATTCCCAATTAATGCGGCCTGTGCATAAGAGTCCACCTGGCTGTGGGTGGCGGAGCTAGACCGGCTAACAAGGAAGACTTGTCCAGTTATAGTTGATCTCTCTGGTGTGTAAGCCTACCAGGGAACACTGTGGGCTAGGCCTAATAGTTGGCCACTGAGTGTGGGCAAGGTATGGGCTCGACACCTCTTGGGTGATGCATCACCTTCAATGGGGTTGAAGTCATAGACGAGCAGTGGCTCTCTAGCCCGCCTGTAATTGGCATGCATCTTCTGGAGGGGAGTGATCTCCTTCTGCCTCATTGGGAACTTGGGAGATGTAATCCAGTAATAGCCCCTTTGGCTATGCACCCCGCAGGCTACGGTCAGACCCTAAGACTTATCAGCCTATCTGCAAAGTATGCACATGAGGGGCGGATGGAGTGGACTACCCAACGGCCATGTTCTTATGCCAGCCCAATACATTTGCCATGAATTCTGTCTGTATTGACTTCTCGAGACCCAAGCCATCAGTCGATCCTCATGAGTCTAAGCTTTGGGTAGGATTCCCCTTATGTTGATACAAATATTATGTTATGGTGAACCACCCTTCGAAGTGGATATGTATGTTATTTGATGTTAGGTGCTCATGTTTGATGTGCTTCTGCAGCTAGATAGGTCCCGAGGGAGACGGGATGAATGACACGTCCATTCTTCCCCATTGGATTCTTGTCTGTTAGCAAGGATCTGATGTTAGGTGGACGGCCTCATGTCAGCAAGGGCATTGACAGGAGGGATGAACTCTGGTTCTTACGATGGGAGCATCGTAGGAGCAGACGTCACAGAATCCAGTTAATATAGTTTGCATATTCCTTCAATTGGTATTAGAGCAGTTTAACATTCTCATCATGGCAAGCAGGTTTGGAGCTTCACTACTGAATGCCATAGATATGTACAAAGATGGTTCAATATTTTGTCTGGAAAGAAAATTTGAAGAATGTTTTAAGAATAGAAGACTTGTGGAATTTGGTAAACAGTAAAGAAGATGATCATGCTTTAGTGGATTCTTCTATGGGAAGCTGCTATCTTCTAGAGTGGTGAATCAAGATAAAACAAAGTACAAATAGACTCAAGGAATCATTACAAGCAAGGTTGACAATTCAATCCCGTTGAGGATAAGAGGTAAGCATCCTAGAGATATGTGGAAGTACTTGATTAAAAGTTATGAAGAAAATTATCCTCTCAAATGGATATACTAGATATGGAGTTATGGAAATTGAAATACAAAGAAAAGGAGGATTTGACAACATTATTGCTAAATTTGGCAGTATTATTGCTGATCTTGAAGGTGCTAGTGTATGGATGAACGAGCAGCAGTAGGTACTTGCGATTTATGAAGTCATGAGCAATTTCAAACATCTTGCAACACTTATGAGGAATGTTGAAGACACTATATGCAGGAAAGCAAAAATATGGCACTCAGAACGTAATACTAGGCAGCCTTATGATTTTAACAAGAACAAAATATGACCATGTTTCACCTGCAATATATATGGTCATATTAAGGTCGTTTGACCTAAAAATAAAGAAGCAGTTGAATGCTTTAATTGTGGAGGAAGAGGTTACTATGCCAATAAGTGCTCCAGCCCTAAAAATAAAGGAGCAGTTGAATGCTTTAATTGTGGAGAAAGAGGAAGAGGATCTGATAGAGAACCTCTTCATCACAATGAAGAACTTGAGGAAACTGACGAAGACATTGAGGAAAGTGAACCTAAGGAAGTTTTGGTTATTTCTAGATTAAATGCCAAGCTAATGAGGACATATTAATTACAGATAGCGTGATAAGCACAAAGAAATTGTTAAAAGATTGCAGAGGAAGAAATAGTGGACAAGTAAAACTCGAACATGGAGGTTTGCAGCATGAAGAAGACGTTGGTGTCTTAGAATTGTTTTAAGTGAAAAATCAATGAATTTGAAGGAAATGTGTGTTCCTAGTTTAGTTAGGAATATAATTTATGTTAGTCAATTAGCAGATTTTGGATACAAAATGCTTTTGAATAAGGTGAAGTGTACTATCTTTCTTGATAATGAAATTAAATTTGTTGGTTTGCCATATATAAAAATGGTGGAGGAGCGAGCCTTCCAAACATGAACAAGTAAACTTCCATTGCTTGTCGTCATTAACCTCCATTGCTTGTCCTCGTTCCTTTTGGATCCCATTAACTAGTGTGACAGTGTAGATGGCATCATCCAGTGGCACCAAGCGTGCGGCAATCGGGGATTCTGTTGACATGCCCAATCCGAAGTCAACAAAAATAATCCAGAAATCAACTTGTTTGTTCGTTACTCTTGGAAGCAAGATACATGTGCTCGTTCTAATCCAATATGGGAATCTATTACGAGCAACATCCAAAAGTTACAGGGCGTTGAATGTGGACGTCGTGGATGAGCATGCACTGCACACAATCACAGTACCATTGAAGGGCCTAAAGTCCTGCTTTCCTTATTGCCCACAGATGGTCCAAACATATGGTCACTGGTAAGTACCACCCATGACCAACCCATATATGTCAACCTGCTAGTTGTTATTGTCGGGATCAAAGAACATGTGATGTTCCCTTTTTTGCTAGTCGCAAACACGTGCGGCAAAAAGAATGTTGCATAATTGAAGTTCTGGCCTGAACAGACACGTGTTTGAGAAGCTCAAACGCTCTTTTTTTAGGGCATAAACCCATTGTCTTATTCAAGGCCTTGAAGGTCACTACGTTCCGTGGCCAGACTAGTTTAACATTTGTGGAGGCTAAAATGGCATTCAAGATTGTAGAGAACGCAGTGTCGAAGCTGGTTTCTGGATGAATTATAGTTACCAGATGATGACGTAGTGGTGGCACTCACAAAAGAAGTCTTCATAGCACACGTCCTAGACAATACCAAGGCATATCTTCTGCTCCTAAAACTAAGCCAAAATTGCTCTTGCTTGTCACCTTTTTTGATACGGCTTTCCACTAATCAAATATTCTTGGAAGTGCAGGTCTCAACACATTGAGATTGAATATAACTGGCGACAACAAGGTCGTGAAGATATGCAATGCTTGCAACAAGGTAGTGTCGGACAGTGTCTACGAGATGTGTGGCAACGATAACATGACAAAAGAGTTAACAATGTTCGGTAACATTGACACTACGTCCAAGGCGCTACATGTATAGGAGCATTTCTTGCCAGGAGCATTTCTTGACAATAGTAGAGCATTGGCTACAACGAAGACAGATCCTCCATCATTGCGCCAAAGCATAGTGAAGAGCCAGGGTAAATGCAAGTTCGAGCTGAACCACGGACTCCAAATCATTGCTTTCAATAGGCCTAGGCTCAGAACTCGACCCATAACTATTGAGCAACAAAAGACATGCCTTTGCATTTTTAAGTAGCTTTACTTTGCTTGCAATTTCCATTTCATGCTATTAAATTCCTAGCAACCTTCTTTAATTTATAAGATCGAGTTCTTCCATGTCCTGAACAAAATTGACATGCAAAACAATTGACAGTTTTTAAGTCCTTTTGCACCCCCTCCCCAACCCCTCCTTTTTGTCTCACTAGCAATTTGAGACAACCAAAAGATCAAACTATAATGTGCAAAGCTTTTTAAGCATAGATATGCTAAATGCAAAGCTCCGCTGTGCAAACCCATCGAAATTTAGTGCACATATTATCAGTAAACATGTATTTCCATTCTCTGCTCTATTAGACTTGTCCTTATGCTTTTGCGATCCTTGTTCTATGTCGAGGACCGGAGATTTCTTCAGGCCAATTTTCATAAAATCATGGTAGCAAGTATTGTATTGTTTTGAAGTAGCAATTTTGATTAATTGTGAAAATATGACTCTGGATTATGATTTAAGCCACTTCACCCTCGGGCCACGGAGGGCAACCCTCCGTGCGCAGCACCTTGTTCTCCCTTAACCGGCAAGCTTTCTAATCCAAGAAATCCCTGTCGTTGATTCAAGCTCTGTTATAGAGTATAACAATCAGCAGCATGAGCCTGGGAGCCCCGGATGCATCAGCTGAGCCCAAGATTTAGCCTCGGATGCTGATAATCCAGGCTAGGAACTGATAACCTAGGTATGGGCGATGCGGAGCCTGCAATAAACGATCTGGGGAGCTGATAAACGATCTGGGGAGCTATGGGTGCAGCTTCGGGTGAGCTGATAAACGATCTGGGCAGCTATGGGTGCAGCAGCTTCGGGTGAGGCAGCTTGCATGCCGGTTAAGGGGGTTAATCCCCCTTGCTTGCCTGTTATGGCAAATAAACAGGCTCGCCATCCCGGGCTCGCCTGTTTATTTGCCATAACAGGCTTGCAAGGGGAATTAACCCCCTCTTCAACGGAAGATTTTGGAAGGAGTAATTTCCATCATCTTGAAATTTCTTGTGGAGCTGAAAATTTCCACAAGAAATTTCAAGGTGATTGACGACGAAATTTGAACTACCTTAAAGTTTTAGCCCATTTTTGAGGATCTTTGATTCAAGTTTGAAAAAAACACCTCTGATTCATCCAGATTCATGCACTAAAGAAAAAAAAACCAAAAAAGCAGCTTGTTCTTGAGGATCTCTGATTCAGGATGGAAACAAATACCTCTAATTCAACTGCATTCATGCACTGAAGAATCTAAAATGAGAAAAGCAAGCCATGAATCATGATTCAACCTTGATCATCAGAAAAGCGGATGATCTTGAGCTCGGTTCTGTCTAGAGCCGCCGGATCTGTCTTAAGATTCGCATCCAACCCTTAAGATCGGCATCAGAGCTCCAGAGCTCCATCGCCTCAGAGCTTCAGATCGGCTCAGGGTTCTTCACGGCTAGGGCAGAAACAGAGGGAGCAGGCGGCACCGCCCAGATACGCTGCCAGGACGTCAACATGAAATTTCATGTTTTAAAAATCAGCTGAAATAGGGCGAAATTTTAAGGTGGTTAAAATTTCGATGCAATAATGGAAGTGGAGGCCTCCATCTTGAAGTCGGAGGCCAGTTTTTAATCTTCCACTCCGGCAGGGGGAGCATCCACAAAAACTAGTTCAATCTGCTGGTTCGCCTCTCTTCTAAAGCTCCTCCCCCTTTATTATGCCGCTCTTCACCTCTCTGGTATCCGCTCTCATATCAAATTAAGAGACGGAGGTGGAGGCAGCAAAGATTGCATGTGGCCACCCCTAATGAGTCTAGTCTAATCTATATAATCTGGTCTATCTTTGATAGTAACAAGATTCTAGTTTAGTACTGCATGAAACTTATTGTGGCCGCAAGGCTGCCGCAAACATTTCTCTCTTTCAACTCCCTTGTGATCCAGAATCAAGCCTGGAGGGACTTTGCCCTACCAGAAAGAACGGCCAGGCCACTTTCAGCCATTGATTGTCGCCATGTGGATGGTTAGGATTTCGGGTCTTGCAGAATGTGGTGCACCAGCAGAATGATGATCAGAATGTCGTCCGAAAAGTAGAGCAAATTCGCAAAAAGAAACTCTGACACATGTCGCAACATCATTGGCTGAGAAGGTTGAAAGTGGCCTGACCGTTCTTTCCGTTTAGGTAAGTGCATTAGGACCTAGAGGTAGTTTACATATTCGGGATGGGATCATATGTTTCCATGTCTTTTGGCATCCATGTGCCAAATTTTGTGTTTGGGCTCAATTCTTGATTAATATATTGTGCCAGATTTGGTGTTTGGGCTCACTTGTTGGTTACTATATTAGTTTGAATTCTTTTTTTTTTGAAGAACGTGTTTTACTTCATATTATACACTCAAAATATTACAAAGTACTTCCAGAAGTAAGAAATGTCCCTGAAGCATCAATCACTTTTAGATGATCACTCCATATTGGAATTTTAATACGATCAGGCCAATTGGAGCTCTGAAAGCAATTATACAACTTCTTATGAATTTCTTGAAGCACCACCTGAGAAGAAATACGCTTATCATAAAAGACCTTTCTTCGCCTTCGCTTCCATACATTCCATATTAGCCAAGACTTTGCCATATTAGTTTGAATTTTGTCTTTCGGGGGCAACTAACATGTGGACACTCAATGTAATAGAAGACATCCTCAACTATGCGAAATTCAAACCGATTTTATGTTCGAAAAACAAAATATCAAATTCTCAAATGAATATCACAATGTAGCAAAACATTCATTTAGTTCCGAACTGTATACCACGGCTTAATGATCTAAGCTATAATGAGGTTTTTCTGTAATTTCATTTCACAATAAATATACCTCCACATCTTGCTAATATGCCAAAACTTTGATTGCATTCCAAGTGTTTGTTGCTTTTGTGCTTGTAATAGCAACTAATTTAAACCAAATTAAGGAACATTGTAAATCTAATACGAGTGAACCAATGTTGAATTGAGCCATTGGAATAAAACTCATTCAATGCTTGATAGATAGTTAAGTTTTATTCTCAAAATGCATCCACAAAGAAACTTGTTGTGACAATAGTTCTATGTAAACAAGTAGGTTTTCACGATGCTTAATGTCACTTGCATAAACATAGTCGTACATACTTGTCTCTGGTGGTGCAGTAAATATATTGTTTCTCATCAAACAATTTCTTGAAGCACTTAGTGATCCAAATCTGCTCTAGCTATTTGCTTCAATAGATACATTTGTTTATAATAAAAAGCTTTTCTATGCTTACTCTTGGCAAAAACAACTCCTACATAAACCAATAAAGTAAGCATTTAGACACCTAGCCTTCCTCCTTACAAATGTTGCTCTCAGTTGGCTCCACATCCTGTATGCAAGAGACGATCAATTCAATGCATCTTGAAAGAAAGACATGTAGAGGCAATCATACCTTAATATTTGGGTTCTTGCTCTTTAAGAATTGAGCAATAATATCAAAATATCCACTTTACTATAGGTGTTATCCCAGATTTATGGGCCACCCATTGTTTCAAATTGAACCTGGATAGTAGGAAATCTCTAGCCACTACATCTAGTCGGTTCGTAACACTTAAAGCTGAAGTAGCCCCACCTTGGGATTTACAGAGTTATCTAATTGTTTAAGCATGTAAGAATTGAGAGTCCTCTTTCTAATGTTTTCAGCCATATGTGCAGCAGCTCTTAAAGTCCTATTTGTGTCTGTTAACTTCAGCTCCTGAAGCCCAAAGAAGAATGTAACAAAAATTATAGCGATAATGGCAGTCTAAGGATTAGTCATAGATCTAGCCTGAAAAAAATCAATAAAGGCTTATGCATACCTCACAGCTAGACAATGTCAAAAGCTAGCAACACGTCATCATCATGGTCACATCTAAATCAGTTTCGTTACCCACAATCCTATAATATTGTATACATCAATTACAGTAGTTGCCTTTTTGTTCTAAGAAAATTTGGAAGCCTAAATGTAGATCTGCACAAGCTAGATATTGAATCCCCAGGTAAAAGTCCTCCACCTTAAGTTCTTGCCCATCCATATGCAATGTAATGTTGCTAAAGAGGATCCATGCATGGTGTATAAGGCCAAGGCTAAATAGCTAGTAGTTGCACCCTGTTAGTCTTTAGTATCAGCCATAAATTATAAGAGCAAGCAATTTAATAGTAGAAACCACAAATGGACGTGTCTTCACCTAGCATGCACTGCAAGTTCTAAAGGACTGCTATCTATTCTCAGGATGAAGGTTCTGGTTAGCTTCCTGATTACTAAGAGGCCTGAAATTAATATTCCTCATATACTCGTGGATACTCCTGCCATAATGCATTCATCATATGGAATGCTAGCAAGGCTATTTTTAATAGTATTCCACATGTAGCTTCTCTCTCCTGGCTGGTGTTGAGCATAAACATTCACGAAAGCAAATCTCTTAACTGCAATATCACCATGGAGAATTTGCCATCTGCCACTTCTAGCATGCATCATCTGAATGTTAGTAATATTCAAACTGTTCCTCCATGCAATTGAGATACCCTGCAGAACAATGATTAGGCCTGATAGCCCAGAGTCTAAAATTAGAAGGCAAGGAACAAGCAATAAGCTTTTCAAAATCATCATCATGAAGTTTATGTTCCTAAAAGAAAATCATGTCAGCATTAATAGAAGAAATACAAACTTTTAACCTATCTTGTTTAACATTAGAATTAATGCCCTGGAGGTTCCAAGACACGCATCTAAAATTAATATCCATAAAAGCTAGTTCCTTTTAAACCCTTGAGCTTCTTCTAGAAGGCTCAGGGGTATGTTTTTTGTTCTTCTTTTCCTTTGATAATGTATTAACTGCCAAGAACTTTTCATTTCTTCTCTTCCCAAATCCCTGTCAATAATATACTCGAGGTATCCTAACTCAGAGAAATTGGACTGATCACTGTCATAAACAATATCTTCAGAATTTTGCTCATACTGAATCAGATTGCTAGCATCCATTCCTTATTTTCCTCAGTAATCTCTTCAATAATAACTTTACTGTTATTACTCAGCTTGTCCTCCTGCCCAGTCCAGAGAATACATATATTATCAGGGACAATCACTTTTACAGCTCCTCATTCTGTTTGGGTCCCATAGGCCAGTTGGTCTCCGTGGATGCTAAAAACCTATTTTATTCTATTCTATTCTTTATGACTTTATCTTCAACTGAATCTTTCTTCTGAACCCACACTTTCTTAGCTTGGACAGGGAACATTGGGGCCTTCCCTTTGTTTGGGATATTTTTAGTCTTTCTTTTCTGACCAGAATCTGGGACTTTAGGATACTTGATGTGCACATCCAGAAAAGCATCCTCTTCTATTTTGGTACCAATATATTTTTCCCAATTGGAGTTAATTTCTTTCATAATACAATTTGAGGGAAAGTCAGTTTGAGGGATAGAGATATGAACGACCTCCCCCAAGCAGCTGCCAATGGCCTTGAGATGATTATGAGTCCAAAACATAGGGGGCAAATGTTAGTCCTATACGTCCTGGTACAGGACTATTCATGCACACGACGGATCAGGACAAGGCCAAGGATCCACAGTCAGGCACGGGTCAGTCATTAAAGGCCCCGCAGAAGACCAAGCCGCCGCAGACTACGCAGTCAAAGCCCGTGACCGGGACCAAGAGGAGGCGCTCAGACAAGTGACGGGCCGTCACCGCCAGCATCAGCGTCAGCGTGACTTGAGGCACCTAAAGAGGCACCTAAAGAGGCACCAGAACACCATGAAAAGAATGTTTAACTATAGCTTCCTTGTCCTTTATAGCATAAAAATCCAACAGAGAACCTTTAACATAATCTTTCCTATCCAGATTGTTAAAAGTACTGTCCCCATCAAAAGAATTTAAAAGAATGTTTTTGAAGGAGGGGGGACGTACCATTAATCTTGTCATACTTGCCCGTAGTTGGAATTTTGGAACTGAGCTTTGAGTCAGATATCTTTGTTGATAGTTTATCTAGATTGAGGCTGATGACCCTTGTACAATTAGGACAGGAACATTTGCTTGCTTCTCGCGGGTTGAAATATTTGTTGGTGTCACTGATCGAGCAGTCTTGGTGGGGACAAGTTTCTGAACCACTATGTCATGGTTGACTTCAACATTTCTGAGCTCAGCATCAGCCAGTAAAGAAAGATCCTCTATAAATTTCTCTTTGAATTTGATAATTTCATGGTCATTTGCGCTTTCCCAAACTCGAACAAGACGAAAAGCGGCCTTATAATTCCATTCCAAGAGCTCGAGCTCCTCTGCCAAATCTTTAGTTGTAAGAAGCAGCTCCGACATGCTTTCCTTGAAAGCTTGAATTCTTCAAGCTACAACTGTCATCTTTAGAATGCCCAGATTTGGTCCTAATCATTTGGTACAGCAGCAAATCGAGTTCTTGAAGCTTTTTTATCATATTCCAGACTAAATCTCGTTCGCCAGCCTTTCCTTCTGCATACTGTCTTTCTAGCATAAAGATCTCCTCCTGACATGCAACAATCAGACCTTCTTTCTTGATTCCCATGCGGCTTTTTCCTGTTCTCTGATAATATCAAAGGTAACTATGAGTTCTTTCATCTTTATCCAAGCTAAGTCGCCATTTTGTTCCAATTTGAGAATGATCTTCCAATCTTTGCTTTCTTGGCCAATTGTTTTATGATCTTCCATTTCCTCCAAGAAGCCCTGACTGGAACTTTCTCCTTTAAATGTGGTCATTTTCGGCCTCATCTTGAAGCACAAGAATGTTGATTCCTGGGCCTAAGCTGAGATCTTGGCGAGTATAGAGACCGAGGATTTGACAACACAATCTGATAACAAAAGGTTCTGATTCCAGAACAACAAACTGTGATTCCTTCAAACTGTCTCAAGAAATCCTGAGGAGTTGAGTCCACTGATAAGGTGCCTTCCTTCTTAGAGAAAGAAAGCACACACAAAATGTCTGATTCTCTGTTTGATCGAAAATTGCAAAATCCTACAGAACGCCTACTTCTACAGGTCTGTACTATCCAAATTCTAACGATAAGCCGAGCCTGAGGTGACAGACCTATGCTAGGGACCAGGTTCTCGAGAATAGCTGAGGTGACCCCTGCCTCATCCATCGAGCCCGTCCCTTTTTCCGAGGCGCCAAATCGAGCGCCCAGTCATCATCATCCCTCCGTCCTCCCAAAACTAAAGTCTCAGTTTGACATTTTCAGAAAATGAATACCACAATCAAAGAAAGGAAAAGACATTGCTTCATTATCAATATTTATCTAAAAAACATACAAGATGGTTTATATTGAACTGTTCATAGCAGGAATACAGAAATAGAACACAGATGCTTAAAAAAAAAAATTGGATTTAGTGTCGCCTCCGCAAAGACACTCCAAGGAAGGCATGGATCCCAAAATAAACCCCTATCCTTTGTTCTGTTTCGCCTAATAATTTGATGTTGACTTACAAAACTCTGGCCATTTGGGCTTCTCCTGTTACTAGAAACATAGCTTTCCAAACATTTGCAACAATTTTATTGTAAGTTTCATCTGCAAAAGAAGAAAAGTCTATATATAAGGGTCCTATTCACTGCTATAATGCAGAAAAAAAGTATCACTCAAAGGTTTTTGAATATCCATGTTGCGTACCCTTTCTGACTGGGGCCAAATCGGCCTGAATCTGTCTCTCCTTAAATGTTGGGTCCTCCTGAATATTTTCCTGCAGACTGAAATGCCACTGCATTTGGTTTTATAAGTAAACAAAATGTAACAGACTTAGCATTCTCAAAGATGGCCCTGGACTTCGGTGCCGATTTTGGTCATTTGAAGCAAGGATGCTTGCCAGCCGGCCTACGAAATATATAAAACAAAAGGTAGCAAATAAGACATCTGAAAGAGGAGACATCAGATTCAAATAAGGCCAAAATAGAACCTGGCTCTTGCCTTACCAGAAACTTAGGATTCGAACCTCCTCAACCCGTAGAAGACAGATTAATCACCAAGTAAGAAAGAAAATAGAAATGTTAGATCCGGCTCCAAGCCGCAGCACCTCATCACTTTCAGACGATCTGGCATAGATCAAGAGGTTTCTATCCGCCATAGATCTTGTGGATAACACAGAATGGATTGGCATCTCCGCCAAGGCGGTAAGGCGGAGGCGCCAAGGAGGCCAAGGCGAAGGCGAGGCAGCAAGCGGCAAGAATTGCAGAGTAGAAAGAAACACAAAACAACATAGCCAATAGGATGTTAGGACTGAGATCGAGATCTCGGCTGTTGATCTCTGCCATTGAAATTTTTTTATTTCTTCAATATTGTATTTCTCCATCTTTATTGCGTGACCTTTGGATCAGGGAAGATTCTTTAGAATCTTTCACATCAAAGGCCAGCATTCCATTCTAATTAAAAAAACTCCTGCCTAAATAATGGCATTGCAAACTCTGCTTTTTTTTTTTTTTTTTTTTTTTTTTTGGTTTGGCTACATGACAAGAAAATACATAGCATTTTTTGTATAACCTCTAAGATTACCCGATGTTTTAGGGTCAAGCCCTTACTGGGTTTTTATCAAAAACTATAAATTTGGCACATGTACTTTTATTTCCTTTGTCTTGGTCTGGGTAACTCAAGCTGTTTTTCCCTTACTTTTTTCAATATGGGGCATCCGACAGTTCAAACATCTGTGACCTTCCTATCTTGGTATGTTTGAGCCACCTTGGCATGTTGGAGCCACCTTGGCATGTTGGAGCCTAGGTGGCATGTTTGAGACACCTTGTCATGTTGGAGCCTAGATGGCATGTTAAGCCCACGTGGCGCATGTTGGAGCCTAGGTGGCACGTTTGAGCCACCTTGGCATGTTTGAGCTTAGGTGGCATGTTGGAGCCACCTTGGCATGTTGGAGCCTAGGTGGCATGTTGTAGCCACCTTGGCATGTTGGAGCCTAGGTGGCATGCTGGAGCCACCTTGGCATGTTAGCACCTAGGTGGCATGTTAGAGCCACCTTGGCATGCTGGAGCCTAGATGGCACGTTTGAGCCACCTTGCCATGTTGGAGACTAGGTGGCATGTTGGAGCCCACATGGCATGTTTGAGCCACCTTGGCATGCTTGGACCACCTTGGCATGTTGGAGCCCGTGTGGAATGTTTGAGCCACCTTGGCATGCTTGCGCCACCTTGGCATGTTAGAGCCCGCGTGGAATGTTTGAGCCACCTTGGCACGTCTGAGCTACCTTGGCATGTTGGAACCTAGGTGGCATGTTGGAACCTAGGTGGCATGTTGGAGCCACAACCTTGGCATGTTGGAGCCACAACCTTGGCATGTTTGAGCCACCTTGGCATGTTTGAGCCATCTTGACATGTTGCCTAGGTGGCGTGTTTGAGACACCTTGTCATGTTGGAGCCTAGGTGGCATGTTGGAGCCCACGTGGCGCATGTTGGATCCTAGGTGGCATGTTTGAGAACCTTGCCATGTGAGCTTAGGTGGCATGCTGGAGCCCACGTGGCATATGGCATGTTTGAGCCACCTTAGCATGTTGGAGCCTAGGTGGCATGTTTGAGCCACCTTGGCATGTTGGGGCCTAGGTGGCATGTTTGAGACACCTTGTCATGTTGGAGCCTAGGTGGCATGTTGGATCCCACGTGGTGCATACTGGAGCCTAGGTGGCATGTTGGAACCGATATGGCATGGTTGAGCCACCTTGGCATGTTAGAGCCCGCGTGGAATATTTAAACCACCTTGGCATGTTTGAGTCTAGGTGGCATGTTGGAGTCTCAGGTGTGGCATGTTTGAGCCACCTTGCCATGTTGGAGTCTAGGTGGCATGTTGGAGCCACCTTGGCATGTTTGAGCCACTTTGGCAATGGCATGTTTGAGCCACCTTGGCATGCTGGAGTCTAGGTGGCACGTTGGAGCCACCTTGGCATGTTGGAGTCTAGGTGGCATGTTTGAGCCACCTTGGCATGTTGGAGCCTAGGTGGCATGTTGGAGCCCACATGGTGCATGTTTGAGCCACCTTGACATGTTAGAGCCCGCATGGCATGTTCGAGCCACCTTGGCATGTTTGAGCCTAGGTGGCATGTTGGAGCTCGCATGGCATGTTTGAGCCACCTTGGCATGTTTGAGTCACCTTGGCATGTTGGAGCCTAGGTGACATGTTTGAGCCACCTTGGCATGTTGGAGCCTAGGTGGCATGTTGGAGCCACCTTGGCACGTTGGAGCCCACGTGGGGCATGTTAGAGCCTAGGTGGTATGTTTGAGCCACCTTGGCATTTTTAAGATTAGATGGCATGTTGGAGCCACCTTGGCATGTTGGAGCCTAGGTGGCATGTTGGATCCACCTTGGCATGTTGGAGCCCGCATGGCATGTTTGAGCCAACTTGACATGTGGGAGCCTAGATGGCATGTTTGAGCCACCTTGCCATGTTGGAGCCTAGGTGGCATGTTGGAGCCACCTTGGCATGTTGGAGCCTAGGTGGCATGTTTGAGCCACCTTTGCATGTTGGAGCCCACATGGCATGTTTGACCCACCTTGGCATGTTTGAGGCACCTTGGCATGTTTGAATCTAGGTGGCATGTTGGAGCCCGCGTGGCATGTTTGAGTCACCTTGGCATGTTTGAGCCACCTTGGCATGTTGGCACCTAGGTGGCATGTTGGAGCCACCTTGGCATGTTTGAGCCATCTTGCCATGTCGGAGTCTAGGTGGCATGTTGGAGCCACCTTGGCATGTTGGAGCCTAGGTGGCATGTTGAAGCCACCTTGGCATGTTTGAGCCACCTTGCCATGTCGGAGCCTAGGTGGCATGTTGGAGCCACCTTGGCATGTTGGAGCCTAGGTGGCATGTTTGAGCCACCTTGGCATGCTGGAGCCTAGGTGGCATGTTGGAACCCATATGGCATGGTTGAGCCACCTTGGCATGCCTGGGCCACCTTGGCATGTTGGAGCCCGCGTGGAATATTTGAGCCACCTTGGCATGTTTGAGTCTAGGTGGCATGTTGGAGTCCGCGTGGCATGTTTGAGCCACCTGGGCATGTTGGAGCCTAGGTGGAATGTTGGAGCCACTTTGGCATGTTTGAGCCACCTTGGCATGTTGGAGCCTAGATGGCATGTTGAAGCCCACCTTGGCATGTTCGAGCCTAGGTGGCATGTTTAAGCCGCCCTGCGATGTTGGAGCCTAGGTGGCATGTTGGAGCCACCTTGGCATGGTTGAGCCACCTTGCCATGCTCGGGCCACCTTGGCATGTTGGAGCCCCCGTGGAATGTTTGAGCCATCTTGGCATGTTTGAGCCTAGGTACTTGCGTGGCATGTTTGAGCCACCTTAGCATGTTGGAGCCTAGATGGCATGTTGGACCCTAGGCGACATGTTTCATGTGTGAGACACCTTGTCATGTTGGAGCCTAGGTGGCATATTGGAGCCCACGTGACGCATGTTGGAGCCTAGGTGGCATGTTTGAGCCACCTTGGCATGTTTGAGCCACCTTGGCATGTTGGAGCCTAGGTGGCATGTTGGAGCCAACATAGCATGTTTGAGCCACCTTGGCATGTTCGAGCCTAGGTGGCATGTTGGAGCTCGGGTAGCATGTTTGAGCCACCTTGGCATGTTTGAGTCACCTTGGCATGTTGGAGCCAAGGTGTCATGTTGGAGCCACCTTGGCATAACGTTGGAGCCGCATGGCATGTTTGAGCCTAGGTGCCATGTTGGAGCCTAGGTGGCATGTTTGAGCCACCTTGGCATGTTGGAGCCCGCTTGGCATGTTTGAGCCACCTTGGCATGTTGGAGCCTAGGTGGCATGTCTGAGCCATCTTGGCATGATGGAGCCTAGGTGGCACGTTGGAGCCCACGTGGCATGTTTGAGCCACCTTGGCATTTTGGAGCCTAGGTGGCATGTTGGAGCCCACTTGGCATGTTTGAGCCTGGGTCGTATGTTGGAGCCTTGGTGGCATGTTTGAGCCTCCTTGGCATGTTTGAGCCTAGTTGGAATGTTGGGCGACTTGGCATGTTGGAGCCTAGGTGGCATGTTGGAGCCTGCGTGGCATGTTTGAGTTACCTTGGCATGTTGGAGCCTAGGTGGCATGTTGGAGCCATCTTGGCATGTTTTAGCCACCTTGGCATGTTGGAGCCTGGGTGGCATGTTTGAGCCACCTTTGCATGTCGGAGCCTAGGTGGCATGTTTGAGCCACCTTGTCATGTTGGAGCCTAGGTGGCATGTTGGAGCCCACGTGGCATGTTTGAGTCACCTTGGAATGGTGTTCTTTTGACAAAGAAAAATGATCTTGCTAACTTTGGTCTCGACAACTGGTGTATGAAAGGGGAGAAAATGATGTATAAGAGATGATGTTTTTGGGTGGAATGATCGTAGTATAGCCTTGCGAAATATCATGCCTTAAGAAGTAACATCATGGCATTGTGCTATACATTGAATTTCAAGTAGTCTTCCAAACTTTAACTTTGGGGTCTTCAACCTTTGACTTCAAGTGTTCTAGATGCTTAGGTGATCAAATGTCCTTCAAGAAATGCCTATATGATGCCAAACTAGTGTTCATCTTTCGTTCTTCATATCAATGTGTCTTTTACAAGCTTCCAAGTGATGGATGTCTTCAATTTTCATGCTCTACAAGCTCTCTCACACACACATGGGTGAAGTCAAATGCTAGTGAAGTGTGTCAAGCATATATTTTTATGCTGCCATTTTGTGGTAGTAATGGCATGTGGACAACTTGGTCATACATGGATTCTTAAAAAACCTTAAAAAAACCACACCTCAAAAATCACTACCTTAAAAAAAACATCCCTTCAAAAAACCATACTGCCTGAGAAAACAACATATCCTTAAAAAAGAGACTACACCTCCTTAAGAAACCACCCATTCTTGAAAAAAAAAAAAAAAAAAGGGATCCTTAAGAAAAACTACATCATAAAACGCCCTTCTGATTGGGTGTATATTCACACGAGGAGTGTCATAGGGTCTCAAACTATATAATACATGTATGAAATCAACATCATTTAGTACATTGCATTGAAACCTTATAGTATTTCACAAATCTCACTATACGAAATACCAAAACTTGTAGGAATATACCCCACAAACGAGGATCGCCATATGTCCATCCAACATCTCTTGATGCCGAAGTCACACCTCGTATGAATATGTACCCCTCCTACCCTTCTTCCCCCCCCCCCCTTTTTTATTTTTTAGTTATATGTACTTTGAGTGGTGTAAAATGATTGTTCACCTCCTACAAAGTACCCCTTTACAAAAGCAAAAAGCTTATTAATCAAATATGAAAAGTACTAATCATAAGAACAAATTTGAAGATATTGAATCCAAATATGTCCCGTCACTTTTGACTCAAGGAAAGAACACTGTAAGCCATCATTCTTGGCCACAACAATAACGTCACGTGCAGATGAGTAAATGCTCTGAAAAATGTGGCATTTGCCACGCTCCCATATCAACTACATGAGCCAACCAGAACCAAGATGGAATGCCCTCTGTTTGGCTGGGGGCCATGCATTGGGATAGGATGCCAATGCATCGGCAGTCCAGTGCACTGTTAAACAAACCTTGTAGCCAGGACCACGCTGGCTGAACCTCTGGACAATAAAAAAGACAATGCTCAAGGGTCTCAACGTCTGAAAGGCAGAGCGGGCATATTGCAGATATGCAAAGATCATAAACGATGCCGGAAGGCATTAACATGCAGGCACTGTGGAACCTACCACCAAAGTACATAAACTTTAGGATGGAGCAACTTATTCCAAAGCCAACGCTATATATGCAACTCAAATTGGGGTGTGGAACCTATATGCGCCACCCATTTGGCAACGGGAGGAATTGTGGTGCTAAGAGGAGTTGCCAAAGTGCTTGCCTTTGTAAATATTTGTGACAATCCCAAGGCAGCCTTTCGATAACACCAATCTGCACTATAAGAGAGAAATTTTCTGCGGCCTTCTCCCATATAGACACATCCCAATGGGATGGTAGAAATTTAGCCTGTAATTCAGGCCAAGACAATAGACGACCGACTTCATACCATGCTTGAATAGAGACACCTGCAAGAACCCATCGTCTCTATATAAGGGGATTAACTGATGCATCCAATGGAGGTGCTGAGGGGTTTGGAGCTGGTCTCCACCACCATGGAGTCTCCAATATGGTGTGGATGGAAGGATCTGGCACAAACAGGTGTCTGACTGCATCCCATGATGTCAACAATCCATGCAAAATGGAGTTAGAAAAGGCTGCAAAGGCTGAAATACTACCAAAAGCAGAACTAGTTTGTCTGCCTTCTTGCCTAAAGGGATACAGTCGTCAAGAGCTTGTCTAAGAAGGCGCAAACCAGGAGAGTCATTATCACCATTCAGATGTCTCCAAATGAACTTTGAATAAGGACTTTTCTCTACAATAAAGAAGTCCATCATATCCAGACCACCTACACATTTTGGAAGGATATATTTCGACCAAGCAATCTTAATTACAACATCTTCCTCAATACCCGCCCAAATGAAGTTTCGGACTATTGCAATGAGTTCGTGTACTTTGACCTGTGGGGTTAGCAATAAGGATGCTATATAGATGTGGGTACTATTAAGGACTGACTTGACCACTGTAATACGACATGCAAGGAACAGTTTTGTAGTGGACTGCAAAAACAAGTGTTTCTCTAAACCCTTAATGATCTCCTCCCATGGAGCTCCAGCATTGACATGGATGTCAACTGGAATCCCTAACAATTTTGTGGCCTATCCACCATGAGCATGTAGCTTCTATAGATAATCATAAACACACGCTGGAGTTGGGGTATCCAATCTCCATAAAGTTGTACACTTCTGCCACCCCACAAGGACACCGGAAGGCAATGAAAATGTGTCTAGGAACAATTTGGCAGCTTCTAGATTCTCACTGTTAGCGGTCAGAAAGAGAGATGTGTCATCTGCATATTGATTGCAAACCTCTTGTGTGCCATCCTCCATCGCGAAACTATGGAGAAGTCCCTCTGTGATTGCAACAATGAATAACTGTGACAAAACCTCTGCGACAAGTATGAAGAGCAATGGTGCTGGCATCCTTGACAAATATCACAAGCAAGTGAGAAGTCACCTGACAGCTCATCATGGAACAGAACGGTTTCCTTAATAGAGACATGCAGATTGATGATGTTTGACATGAATTGTTTTCCAAATTCTAGCCTTAGCATATATCGACGCATGAGCTCCCAGTTAACACTATCGTACTTCTCAAAATCAAGCTTAAGGTATAGAATTGGAAGGTTTTGCTTACTTGCCCAATAAATTCCCTTGTACATTGTTTAGAATGCATCTTTTTGGAAGAAAGCCTGATTAAGTTATCAAGATGGAAGTAGGAATGAGCAAAAAGATACATCTTTTTGGAAGAAAGCCCTTCACCCACTTTGCAAAAGCCTTGGCAAAGATCTTATATATAGATGGCAATCCGCACAATATTTAATGACTTTAACCAAAGGTTCAGCTTGGTTTGGATAGAATGGTACCATTGTTAAAAGATTATCCATGTCACTGCAAACCAAACATAAATGGTAACTGGCATAAAACACATATTTGACTAATCCAAATATATACGATTTGTTCAAGTGATGTCTGGCTTCTAGTCCTCTTAGCTAGGCAGGACACCTTTTGTATCTTTTCTTTTTCTTCACTCCTTCTCATATCTGTTCTATTTTCAGATCCCTCTTTCTCTTGCTTCACTCAAACCGCTGGCTTCATATCTGTAGCCACATCCTCCACTAACTTTTCTTTAGCACTAGTTGTATCTGTTCCTATCTTAGATGTTTCTTCAATCTTTTCAATTGTAGCTCCAACAAAGGCCAGAGGTTCACTAGTCTCCTCTATTTCTGCAAATAATAAAATGCATGAACATGCAAGAAATAAATGCTTTAAGTATTTATCTTTTGATTTACCATTTGCATCTCAAGTTCGGTCTGATGATACTTTAGAAGCGTCTTCTGTACCTTGGCTACAATTGTTTTCCTTGGAGTGTCACGTTTACAACAGAATCTATCTTCTTTAGAGTGTCAAAGACCACTTCATTATTGTCCTCAGTCGCTGGTTCCACTACTACAAGATCAGCAGCAGCATAAATATTAAGAAAGTCTAGAATTTAAACTAATATGTGCATATACCTGTATTGCCACATTCAGCCCTTTGCTTCAAGAGGTTAATTTGCTGTGCATATGAAGCTACAATGTAGCTTTGCTTGTGACAACTGTATCTGTTATTCATGTAATGAGCACAATTTGCTTCCTTATAAAGTCCAAGCAAATTCATCTAAAACTAATTACTTACTTGATGTTCTTTTTCCTCCTCTCTTACGCTCTGCTACAGATGTCTTCAATGGGTTCAAACGCGATCTAGACGTCGAGAGATGGATTTATCATTCTTTCCTCCATAATAATCATCTAGACAACTTGAAAAATCAAGTATTTGCAGGAGGATCTGCTCTGTTCTTGCCTGCATCTGCATACAAAGTGAAATTGAATCACATATATAAAGAGACCATAACCACATATTGCATATATTTCTCTATCTTCTTTATACTATCTATTTCACCTACAATAGTAACCAGATGGCTGAAAGAATACTAGTGTCCACTATAAATTAAAAGCATAATGGCAATGTATAATCCAATTCAGAATGTACTCAATGTAGCTGCATTGGAGGATTCTTAAGTTCATTTGGAGGATCCTTAACAACATGGTTGACTCACCTGGAGTGCGGTTGGTGACGCAGTCACTTGCACATTGTGTTTCTTTTGGGAAAGCTTCGTTAAAACCGCTTATTCCTTGGGGTCTCTTTTATCAGCTATGCCCTTTTCCTAATGCCTCCTCTTTTTTGAAAGGCTTGCTAGAGTCTTGGGAGACAATACAAACCTTATTTCGTATTGATCTTGTTGCATGTCATTAGTTGAGTGCCCCTTGTTGGTGGACACCGGTGGAAAATAATCTTCCACTTTGTGCATCAGTTCATCCATTAACTCAATGACGCTGGAGGTTAGCAGGAATCTGCCAGTTAGCGACATGGCAAATCTTTCAAACAAAATTCTTAATGCCTCAATGGAAAAGACCTATTTGGCAAAAGGTTGCTAGTACTCTGCCATTGGTTGCTCCAGAGGCTATTGAAGGGTGCATGTGGGTTTCCCACCAGAGTGTTCACGAGCATAGGCTTCTGAACTCTATGTATAGGCTACTTGTCAATGGTGATATCCTTCCGCCATCCACTAAGTGGTCCCTTCAGCTCTCAGCTCCTAGTTGGAGATATATGTGGACTTGGACTTGGGATAAACTACTCCATCCTAAGGTGGCTGTGCTTTGGTGGTAGATTCTTCATAGATGCCTTTGTGTGAATGTGCTTGTCCACAGATTTGATCCTCGAGTGTCAGCACTCTGCCCACTGTGCAAGCAAAGGGACGAGACCATTGAGCATTGTTTCTTTTTATGTGATCATCTCCAGCTTGTTTGGTCTTGGCTGCTTCCTCTTTTTCATGTGACATTGACAAGTCAGCAAGTGCTTCTGGCTATTTATCCGGATCCTTGGAATAAGTTGCCGAGCCAAGCACTTCATTTAGCATCAGAATGGTTGTTGTGGTCCATCTGGAAGCGCAGAAGATTGTGTATCTTTCAGGGTTTGGATATTCCTCCTGTAGTTGTCCTCCAGGACGGACAAGCTAGTCGCTAAAGCCTACCATTGCTCTTCGCTTGCTTCTACCAAGCGACAATTGATATTTGAGTCCTATTTGTTGAGTGTGTTGTCTTATGCATAGGCTGCTGGTTCTACTCAGTGGATCATGATTGTCTTTTGAGATTTTATTCCCCCCTCTGCATTTGTATTTTGCTTTTGGCTTGGAGTTTCAATAAAGTTTCTCGTTCTTAAAAAAAAGGTAGCTGCATTGGAAAACTGTATATAATTTTATGCACCCGAATCCAAATGTAGAAAGCTTCTTAGAGAAAAGAATTCATAAATGCATTCCATGTATTCAAAGCCAAGTGTAGAAAGGCTTCCTGGAAAAAGGATAGCAGCATTCAAATGTATTATAGAGTGCAACATCTATCAAAATGTCCCCAGATAGAAAACCACATACTTGTTATGCATATATACACAGACTCTCTTACCTACTTATCCTATTTTCTTCGTACGTAAACTAACTCCTTAATAACTTCTAAATAATATCTGGCAACAATGTACACCATGCATATTAATAATATGCATATACGAATATGATGTTTACACTAGTCTAGAAAGCCAAGACTTCTTCCAATCCTACATATCTTCACTTCAACCTATATGTTAAACCCCTAATTAATATACCACAAAACTACTAATGCACAACTTCTCACTAATATGCATCTACCATTTCTTATACCTGAATCGAGCAAGAAATACATGAAAGAAATAGATTATGCATGCTTACCTTTTCCAATAAGCCTCAATGCACGAGGTAGATACACATCCCATGTGCATCCTGGCACTACGAGTTGTTCCTTGTGCTACCAAGATAGGAGATACATAAGTTGCAGTAAGGATATCTGCAAGATGCCAATACCACTGGAGAGAAACCAAAATACTCCTTACAATTTGTGTAGGACTAAAAATCAGCATTTGGCTGCTCTGCAACTGTAAGCAAAGAAAGAGGAGGAGGCTGCAAGCTGAGGACTGAGGAGTGATCTAAGAACTCCATTAACGCCAAAATCTTTGTGTCTCCCTCCTCATTTGCTTTCTTATTTGAGGACCTTACATCAATTTCAGAATCTAGCTGCTTCATCTCTAATGCTTTTGCTTCCACTTCCTTTCTATGTCAGCTAGATCTCGCCCCCGCTTGCTTTTGTGCACAATCACATCCTCCACCTTCCATTTTAGATGCTCAAACTTCATCACACTATCGTCACTTTCATCCATCTGCTTTTGAAATTCCTACAACTCTGACATCAAATTCATATAGTTAGTTTCGACCTCATAGACCAACTTAGCATATACTGCTCTTTCCCCTTCCCTATGCTTCAAAGTCTCGTATAGCTACAATCTTGTATCCTGTAATTTTTGCATCTTCTTGCATATGCCTTCCTTTAAAGAGGATCTGCTCTCAAGAGATAGATTCAAGCTGTCTAGATCTTATAAGACTTTTGGCTCTTGGCATTGCTTGACTTCATTGTTACAACTTCAAGCAAAACCTCAAATTATTTCACCTTACTTTTAGCTGTGGTTGCTTTCTTCACATCATTCCAATCAACTGATTCACCTTACGTGTAAGGCAAAATGCCTGAGCAAATACAAGGGAGCATAGTAATTCTGTACATCTTTCCGACCAAATGCAAACTCGTACCACTCAAAAAATTCTGCCTAGTCTTCCAACTTCACCAGCTCATCCTTGTACCCATACCTGGTTAATTTTTTGGAACCCCAAACTTTTGTCACTAAAGAATGTAATCTGTTTCTCCTTGAATTTCAAGTTTTTCAGATCTCTTGTATAAAAACCGTGTCCTCATTCGAATCTCCTTGCTATAGAGGATTGCCAGACTTCAAATGTGTCCCTGTTTTGGAAATCCTTGGAGATTTTCGGACCGAGGCAAAGGCAATGGCCTTCTTTGGTGTCTTTCCCATTGTATATGCCTGCAATGCAACAATGAACATCTTCTGTCCTAAACGTGCAACAATCTGCACTTGCACATGTAAACAAAAACTTAAAGTAATAATTACAACTGGAAGAAAGAAACCTAAAGAAGAAGTCAACTGTACCTTTGAACTGCTGAGAAAACCCTGGCGACTTCTGTAGAACGTGCTTTAGTCGATTGTAAGAGAACGAGGTGCTGGATCGCAAGGTAAAAGTAAAGGGATCGAAGGAACTATTAGAGATTGAGAAGAAATACCATCTAAAAAGGCATCGATCTATTCAAGGAAGTTCTCTTTATACATCTTAGACGGTGTATCCATTTATGGACCTCACCGCACTGCTAGATTAATGGAGCAAGCTCCTTAACTTCTGGAATTCTAGAAATAGCTAACTCTATTTTGACTGAACCCTAACAACCAGACGTCACATGACTAAAAGTTCATATTTGTTACAATATCAGAGTTCCAATACTCCTCCTCAAATATGACTTACCAGACCAATGCTTCAAACCAATGCTTCAAGACAAAACACAAAGACAATTCAAGAAAAAGACTCAGCAAGAACTAATCAGAAATGATGAACTGTATGATGAACCATCATACTCCTCCTACAGCAGAACACTAGCATTTTTCAACTCCCATCTCTTGCAGGCATTATGAAACCTTGTTTTTGGAAGAGGCTTGGTGAGTGCATCTGCAGACATGAATTGTGTCTTCAAGTGTTTGATACAAACTTTCTTCTCTTCAACCTTCTCCCTGGTAAAATGGAACTGTATCTCAATATGTTTGGCTTTTGAGAAGTTACCAGGATTCTTTACAAGGCTTACAACAGCCTTGTTATCATTAAAGATCATAATAGGATGAGGCTGAGTAAATCCGATATCATGCATTAACCTTCGAAGCCAAACGGCTTCTTTTGTGGCTGCACACAAAGCCATATATTCTGACTCACAAGTACTAGCAGCTGTAGCCTTTTGTTTCTGACTAGACCAACTGACCACTCCTCCTTGCAGCCAGAAACGGAAGCCTGTATGAGATTTGCGGGTGGTTATCTCACCTCCATAATCAGCATCTACGTGTCCCTTAAGAGTAAGGGGCAGTTCAGAATTAGCCCTGTAAGTAATGCCAAAGCTCATGGTAGAGCTAAGGTACCTCAGAATATGTTTCACAGCTTGCCAATGTGCCAAAGTAGGAGCTTCCATAAACTGACTGACAGTGATAACACTTTCAGCTATATCAGGCCTGGTACACACATCAAGGAGCGTACAATGCTCCGATAAGAAAGTCCCTGGAGTGTGTGATAACTCTGCGTATCAGCTGAGAGGCTTAGAAACTGCAGGCGTACTTACAGATCGCGCTGAATGCATGTTGGTGCGTGTGAGCAAAGAGTCCACTGCCTTGGATTGGTGGAGCGTAATGGTTTGAGCTGCTACATTGCTGATCACATGAATGCTTAAAAAGTATTTGAGTGCTCCAAGGTCTGTCATGCAAAACCTACTTGCAAGACTATTTTTAGTCTGAGCCATGAGGCCATCATCGTTAGAAGCAAGAATCAAATCGTCCACATATAGCACGACGATGACAAGTTTCCCACCACAAGATTTGGTGTAAACATTCCAATCAGCATGTCCTCGTACAAATCCTTGGGCTGTAAAGAAATCATGAATAGTTTTGTACCACAACATGGGAGATTGCTTAAGGCCATAGATGGCTCGTTTAAGCCTGCACACATAATCCTCCTTGCCGTTGATTGCAAAGCCCAAAGGCTATTTCATATAGACCTCATCATGGATCTTACCATGGAGAAAGGCGGACTTCACATCCATCTGCTTCCCCATCCTTTTGTGAGCAGCCACGTGCTACTAATCTAGCTTTATAACGAGTGACATGATTAAACTCATCAAACTTGAGCTTGTAGATCCACTTACAGGAAATGGCCTTACGGTTGGGGGGGAGCTTGCACAAATCCCATGTATTGTTCTGCAACAAAGAGCCATACTCCTCCTGCATTGCTTGGTTCTAGGCATCCTTTTAAGAATTGTGCATGGCCTCCTGGTATGTGACAGGTTATTCGATAGTGACATGACTGTGCAAGGCTAAGTATGCCGCTCTATGGGACTTTCGACTGTCAAGATACTCCTGCATCTTAGTGGTGAATTTTGGAGCATGTGAAGACCTCCTGATAGGAAGTACTTCAATCGTAGGTTCCTCTGGAAAGTCAGCATCAGATTCAGGCTCAGAGGGCATGTTATCTGCAAAGGCATCTGCTGCACCTTCTGTATCAGAATCAGATTCCGAGTCAGACTCTAGGGAGTCTTCCATGGCTTGCATGGGATCAGTGGAGACATTGTGAGTGTCTTGACCCAAACTGAAATCATGTTCATTGAAGCTTACGCTCCTCCGCACAATCAGGTTCTTTGTACTTGGTATGTACAACTTATATCCTTTGGTTGTGTCGCCATATCCCACAAACATGCAAGGTGTAGCTCGTGCAGATAACTTGCCACCTTTTCTCTCATCTTTAGAGACATGTGCAGCCGAAGATTCTAAGGCCTTCTACCGTGGGTTTCTTTCCTGTCCATGCCTCCTCTGGAACAGATGCTAGTACCGTCTTGGTTGGAACTTTATTGATAATATAAACTGCCGTATATACAACCTCAGCTCAGAACCTGTGGTCAATACCTTTGCACAAAATCATTGATCTGGCACTCTCCAGAACTGTCCAATTCTTTCTCTCTACGACACCATTCTGTTAGTGTTCATATGCAACTGAAGTCTCATGTCTGATACCATGCTCAGTAAGAAAAGCAGCAAATTCATCATTAATAAACTCACCTCCTTTATCTATTCGAATGGTCTTGACTTTCTTTTCTTTAAAGGTTTCGGCTGTGACTTTCCACTGTTCGAAATGAGAGAAAGCTTCTGACTTGTGTGCCATAAAGAAAACCCAATTCATTCTGGTATAATCATCAATTATGAGCAAGAAGAATCTGGAGCCCCCTATAGACTTCAAGCGGGCAGGACCCCATACATCCATATGGACAATTTCTAAAGGATTGCTGGGTCGAGCAGCCTTTACTTTCTTGTAAGCCTTCCGATGCAGTTTGCCCAAGGGACACCCCTCACAAATCCCCTTCGAAGCATTGATTTTAGGAAGATCTTTAACAAACTGCTGATTTTTCATTTTCAACAGCACCCCAAAGTTGGTTGAGATCAGTGCATCTAGCACTAAAGGCAACATGCTGATCCCTGCACCAACTTAATTTATAAAGCGTGCCTTCCCTGACGCCCTTAGCTAGGACAATATCCTCTTTGTTTCATATTATGAATTGGCCATTGCCGAATGTGACAAAAAGAGAGGCATCATCCATTTTAGAAACTGACAGAAGATTAACTTCTAGTTCAGGAACAAACATGGTATCTTCAAGATCAACACATCCAGTGTAGCAGCGCCCATGCCTTTGATATCCAGTTTGCCTTTACCAATTTTCACCTTTGAGTTGCTACTATACTCAGTCAATTCTTGTCTAAACAAACTCCTTTTGGCTGTCATGTGGTCACTGGCCCACGATTCAAAATACCAAATTCCATGGGTTACATCAGCTATCATACCAAAGCAGGATCCTGACCATGGATCATCTTCACCTTCACGCGGTACTTGTTTGATCTTCTCCAGGAAACAGATGACTTTCTGAATTACAAGGACAAAGACAAGGCAAAGCATTTCCCAAACCGTCTGTCTCAGGGATTTGCTTCTCGGTGCAGCTTGTGCCATGAATGCTCTTAATGCTGAAACAAAAGAGTCACTGCTAGAATCATCAGTACCCCTGGAATCACTGCTGTCCTCCTTAGCTGCTTTGTGTCCATAAGCAGATCTCTCAGGCTTTCTCTCAGGCTTTCTCGATCTTTTGACATCATCCTTTTCCACTTCTTTAGATCTTTTCTTCCTTTTGCTTGGCTCTGGACAATCTCGAGCAATATGTCCCACCTTATTACAATTGCAGCACTTCCGAGTTTCTGCTCCTTCTGCTCTTCCTATAAAGACCTGACCATCTCTTAGATTTCTTGCTGGTTTGCTTCCTTTCTGGTTTGATTCTTCCATCAGAATCTGTTGGCATGCCCACTCCAATTGGACATGTTCTGATGATCCAATCAGGTTCTTTACATTGTTATACGATGAGGGCAATCCCATAATAGTGCTCCTATTACCAGATCATCTTCGAGCCCCTTTTCCATCCCCTGCAATTGAAGAGATGCAGATTTAATCCTTGAAATATACTCCTCTCCAAAGGCACAATCTTTCAACTTCGTGGTGAAGATTACGAAGTACAAATTCGCCTGCTGGGAGAAGTGCCTCTTCCGATAGATCTTTGACAATTGCTCCCATGCTTCTTTGGCACTGCTAGCTGCTTCAACCTGTGCTATCATAGTATCATCTAGATAGCGCATCATTCAATTTCTGGCCTCCCAATTGGAGCCATTTCAAGAGAGCTTGTCTCTCTGCATCATTCCCTTCTCTACCTTCAGTTGATGTTTCACCTTTTAACCACTTGGGCTGCAGTTGCCTTCGGAGCTGACAACACTGGTCTTGGCTCATCTCCGGAAACCACATGCCAGAGTCCCTTCTCTGACAATTTCCCTCATACCTTTATAATTTAATAAAAGGCATTAGCATGCGTTAGTATCTCAATTCTCCCCATCTCTGCCTGGCCGGGATCAACAATCCAACTCCAGAGGATTGACTGGCTCTGATACCATATTAGAGGTTTAGAAGAAATACCATCCAAAAAGGCATCGATCTATTCAAGGAACTCCTCTTTATACATCTTAGATGGTGTATCCATTTATGGACCTCACCGCACAGCTGGATTAATGGAGCAAGCTCCTTAACTTCTGGAATTCTAGAAATAGCTAACTCTATTTTGACTGAACCCTAACAACCAGACGTCACATGACTAAAAGTCATATTTGTTACAATATCAGAGTTCCAATAGGAACAAGAAACAAGAAGCAGGAAAGAATGGAGGGAATTTCCCACTATTTTTGGGCCCAAAAAAACCAACCCAAATTCACAGTAATTATTATACATTTCAAAAAATGTATATGTATTAAATTGGCTCAATATTTTATCACTATAACGTGCTTTTACCCACCAATATCTATGGGTCTCGAATCTAAGATGAACCACATGGTAGCATTTTATCATTGATCCTAAAAAATGATAAGTTGGAAGCTAGGTTTTGTCCTTTGGATAATAGGTTCGTATTCAATGCGGCATTAAATTCCATTAACTATTTTCCCACCAAGAAAGAGGAAAATGATAAGTTGGAAGCTAGATTTTGTCCTTTGGATAATAGGTTCATATTCAATGTGCTATTCTGATGCACAAAGTGCAACAAGTTTCTAGTATATTGCAATTTTTATTCCATTTGTTTGCTGATATGCATCTCAATGTTCTGCAATTTTTTTGGAAATTAGTAATTCATAAAACATATATATTGTTGCATTATATCTGAAGCTTCTCTTTTTATATGATTTTTAAAGGGTTGGTGACATTCCAAGCAAAAGCTTCTAGGAACACAAGATAGTCGATGCAGATGCATTACGACAAACATTGGATGCAGTTAAGCTATGAATTTCTACATATTGATAGTTGCTTCTCTATCAGGATTTGATGCTAGGGTCTGTTCGGCTGATCTATGACCAGATTCGTTAGTGGACATCTTTAGGTTCAAGGGCACTTCATCATTAGGTACTTGTTTTAATAAGGTCTACATCCATTCTATATGCTAACTACTTTCTATTCTATTCTATTCTATTCTATTCTTTTGAAAATATGATTCCTTATTTTACAACTTCCATTTGTTATTTTTCGAGATTTATCAATAACAAGCATTTGCCATCCTATTATTAGGCATAACAAGAAAAGCCTTTGAAAAAAATGGATGGAATTGTCATGAGAAGAGCATAAACTTGTGGACCAAAAATATGTCTTAATGTTCGTTCCATACTATTTCATGCTAGATATTTATTACAGTTGTACATTCGATGCCTAATTTTGGCCCCATCGAGGCCGAAAATATTTCCAGCGCAGAGTAATTCACCCTACACCATCCGCAAAACCATTACATCTAACACTTCTAATTAAATTCCCCATGAAAACCCCGTTTGTTTGGGTGCATATTCACAGGGGGTTGACGTATGGTAGTGAGAGCTGTTGGATGGACATATTCATAAGTTGTGCCTCGAATTAGACCGTAGATGATGATCCTCATTTGTGGGTATGTTTCTACAAATTTGGATATACTGTATAGTGGGGTTTGTGAAATACGATAAGGTTGAGTGCATTGTACTAAGTCGTGTATTATATAGTTTGAAGGCGCATAGCTTTGCCAGCCCACAGTTTTTGAGTTGAACTAATTAACAATAGAGAAGTGAATTGACTTAGAGTAATTACAATCAATAAGGTTACAAAATTCAATTTGAGAATTTGTTGGATAACCCTACTACTTGAAGGCATAGACATGCTAATGGATTCTAAATTTCAAGGCATCCAGTTTCATCTAAAGGTTTTCAAGAACAAAAAGAGAGACCATGATAACCCTCTGACCTGTGCAGAGATGCCTTGGAAAAGAGAAAAGAAATACTTTCTTTGATGCATTGAACACAATCTGGAAGCCTCAATCTGACTACTTCATCTTGGACCAGTGCATAATGTATTTGGAATGGTTTTTTAACTAGAATCTCCACTATTATCGCAATGTGCTTCACAAGTGATGCAATCTCCAAACCATTATGAAAACTGAGAAGCCGAGGAGGCAAAGGGATAAATGCACCAGAATGCAGGTAAATGGGAGAAATGATAAGTATAGAGAAGAAAAATAAAGAAGCAATAGCTATGGCAAGAGATGGTAGTCTGAGACTACAGAGCTTCCTCATTTTTTCCTGGCTATAACGCTGAAAAGTCTCCACCGATAAATTACCTACAATTGCAGGTTTAGTCTGGTAACTGGGAATATTCAAGAATATGGTAGCATGTACTAGGAATATTCCCACCCAACAAGGGTTTTCCCTTCAAGGCAACCCAAAAAAACTTGTATTTATCAAGCTTAAGAAAAAAAAATAGCTTTTATTTTGGAGTTAGAAACCATTGCCTGAATGCCAATTGCACTATATTTGCCATGCTCAAAAACCCTAAATATGGAATACTCAAATTGTAAAACTTCTTCAAACTGCCATACCCGAGGTCACCACTTCAAACATAGCCAACATCGGTCTAGTAACGAGGACCTTAAAAATCCATTGCCCTAGAGGTCACGGGTTCAAGTATGACCAGCGGGTCCTATGGGAGAGACCTTAAACCTGCCATATATAATCACATGCAAAGCAGCCCTCAACATATCACCGAGTGTGATATGTAAAATGTGATGGACGCTAAGGGAGGCAGGAAAGTAAGAACCCATGCTCCTATAGTACTTCCTAGAGCGGGAAGAGCGAGGCGGTTATCTTCAGTACTACACACAGGAAAGAGGTAGGAGCCCCCTAGTACTAGGCTTTGGGAGGGAAGAGGTTGAGCGGGAATTCAAACGGAGTACTAATCCTCTCTTTTGTCTACCCAAAGTTGTCATAGTTGTTTGATTTGAAAAATGCAAATATTTCCTATCTGGCCTATGAGAGGCTTATAAATAAGGTTGTATACCATTATTTATTAATAAAATCTAAATATCTTGCCTTCAAAAAAAAAAAAAAATGTGATGTAGACTGTACTCATGATGAATCGAATGATGTCTTTCCAAAAAAAAAAAAAAAAAAAAAAAAAAAAAAATTAAAATAGCAACCTTCAAAAACTATAAGCTCCAATCTGTTGGAAAATTAGGCTCTGACTCCCACTTTGCAAGATATAAATGTTGTAAATATTCCTAAAGTTGCTCGTACCATAAGATATAAATGTTTAGATTAGATATTCCTAAAATTGCTCATACCATGTGCAAGAAGGAAATTATTAAAAGTATCATCATGCATCTAGTTTCACCTTGGACCGTAGTACACCCTTTGTTGTTTGGATGTGAATTATTCCATGTGATATGAATTATCGTACTCGTCCTTCCAAATTCCAAAATCCATGTGTGTTCTCCTTCCAAATTCCAAAATCCATGTGTGTTCTCTAAATATCCATAAACTCTCATGGTTTATTTGTAAAACACCGATACCACACATCGTTTCAAAATAAAGCAACCATTTCTAAATCTGGAAGACATTTGATAACTTTAGGTCCAACAAACGTAAAGTAGTAATTGATCTTATTAGCACAACATTTATTCCATGACAAATAAGAGAAGCATATTAAATCTGTAAAAAAATCATAAAATCATCAAGCATAGGCATTTTTAACAACAAAACAAAACGACACCCCTCATTAGTTGGTATTAAGGAAAAGAAACTGCACGTTGCAGCACAACACAATTGACAAATATGGCAGAATGTAAAGCAACCATTAATTTCCATTAAAATCCATTCCCCAATGCCATGCCAGGCTTATCATTTTTGGAAGAAAATGAATAAATAGATTTCACATGGTATGTGCAGTAAATAGAAGGAGAAAAAGAGGCGCTAAATAAAGTGGAAAGAAAAATCAAAGAATATAGTACTCATCCTAATCCACGGTGCAATCCATAAGTTATAAGATATAGCAAAACAAATCTGTGTTGCTTTACAAGAAACCTGAACCTTATGATATTCTATAAATAACCCAAGTGCTAGAAAGTCAGATCTGCATGTAGTATATTAAAATGGTGCATTGGCATACGTAAAAAGCAAGTCCAAACGTTCCTTATGTCAAATGTTTCTTTATCTTATGACTTGTGATCTATTCAGATAATAAAGTAAAGTAGAAGTAGAAGCAGCTTCAGAAATTACAGCACTGAGATGTCACCATCAATTGGAGAAACAGATAGCATAAAAGAACCAACCATAACAATACATCCTTACCAGAATATCATTTATGAAGGCTCAAGAATTTTCAATTCCTTCAACTTCAAACAAACAGCACGCTGTACACAATAACAACCTGTACAGTTGCCTGTAACTGTGAACAACATTACCTTCCAGATCCTTGGCACATTAGAATGCGTTTGAGATGACAGTAACAAAGTAAAAATGGAAGCCAGAATCACAAATGCTAGTGCTTCAACATTGTTCTGATCAATGTGTTAGCTTCCAGATCCTACAACTTAGATTAGAGTCTAGTATATTGAGTTTCAGAACCAATTAGACAAGGAGCCAAATTAATGAAGGGCAGGAGATTCAGCTTGTCAGCAAGTATCAAACAAAGAATAAAGTCAGGAATGAGGGAACCTCAAGAGCTGAAATGAGTAAAAAACCTGTATGTGCACCAGCATGTGTTCTCCTCTGAAGAGTGTACAAGTTTTCCTGATGCCGAGGCATTCCAGAATCTAAGCTGAAAATGCCTAGAGACTTCTCAATTCCATGCAGTGCTGCAGTGAACATAAACATGATGCTTTTTGAAAATTTCAAGCACACTTTGCAGCAACATCAACCTTCATCTTTGAAGTGAAATAATTCAGGTGGAAGGGGAGTAAAAGAATTGAGGAGATGGAGGATAATAGAGATGAGTGGGAGGAGTCCTATACAGAGGAGATCTATTAGGAGACGGTGTGATTGGCGGCGAAGCAAGAGGACTTCTCAGACCTGGTGCAGAGTGATGGAAATTCTTCATAGGAGTTAGGCGAGGCGAAGGCGGAGAATTGGCGCTAAATCTCGGACTTGCCCTGCGGTTGCTAGAAGGAATTACCATCATGAGATCACTTGGAATGTAATAAGGCGAGTACCGCGCAGGAGACATGGAGGATTTTCTAAAGGAGGGTTCTTTAGATGAAGGCATGGGACTGAAGGAAGACCTTGGGGGAGTGAAGACAGGAGAAGTAAGGGGTGTAAGGAAGGGGGTTTCCTGAGGAGTTCCAGTGTAAGATGCAGTGGCATAATCGCAGGAGCCTCGCTTCGATCTGCAATCTTCCATCTCCATATCTTCCTTAGTCTCTTCCAAGATGGTGAAGAGACTTCTAGCATGTTGGTGCTCATGTTGATGATGTTCATCTGTGCTGTTCTCCACATGCACAGGGTACAATTTGGCCACCAGTTCAGAATGAAAATTAGACTGGCTGTGCTGCTGATGATATACAGAACTCATTATGCTCAAATCTGAAGAATGATCAAACCTTGCTTCTGGATTTAGTATCATCATAGTGTCCTGGTTGAAAGTACTTACTCTTCTGTTAAAGAAGGCCTTCTTTTTCCAGAAGAGTAGGTAGTAGAGCTCTGCTACAAGAAGCAGGAAAAAACCAACAAATATCACACTTAGACCTATTCCCAAGGCCCCCAAAGAACCCATATTTCTGTTCCTGTTTTCTGCCAATCAATCCTCCTTAACATGCATCAAAAACCTAAACCTAAATTGGAAGAAGCACGAGACCTTGAGCCTGGGCTGCAGCGCATGAAAATCCCCTGCATTTTCAGCCATTTTTTTTTCGTATTCAATGGCCAAATGAGACGAAGAATTGCAGAAAAAATCAATCCCACCCTTTTTGTCTAACCGGGCAGAGAACCCAGAGTTTGCATTCCAACTTCAGACCTCCAATGCTCAGATTTTGCAGTTATGGACTTCCTGTTCCAAGGAGAAATAGTAAAACGGCATCATCCATGTTTCAGCCCCCAAGAAAAAAGAACTGGGTTCGAGAAGGAAGGCCTGATCTCCTTAGTGCCACAAAAACCAAAATATGGAGCGAAGGTACAAACAGAAGCACAGGTCATGCAATTTGGCGCTTCGACATTATTGCCAGAGGGTCAGCTCTACTGGAAAGAGAAGAAAAACAAGTCAAAACTATGGAGATTTTAATCTGAAGAAGACCCAGCAGAGCTATTCTTTGTCTAATAACCACTAATCCAATATGCCATCACGGATCTGCGGCTGGTCGATCTGCATTGGGACCCAGATGCTAAAAGGGGCTTGCAAAGTCTCAAAACAAGGACCAGGGAAAGGGGATTGCCGGATTAAACAACCCACAAAAGAAAAAGCGGAGGAACTCTGCGACAAACAAGCCCTTGCACCGAAGTCCAAATCCGCAGATCCGTGCCCTGTTCTTGCCCTTTTTGGGGCTTGACTCCTTGTGCCGAATTTTCTGTTACCTTCTTCTGATCTGTTTTACCCTTTGCAGGTACTATTTGTCAGAAAGGAAAAACAAATGAAACAGAGTACCACTCACTGCCTGACTGCTGCAGGGCAACTGCCATAGCCAAGCTTTTCAGAGCAACAGAAACCCAGTTTGGGCTTGGCCTTGTAATGTAGAATGGGATCTGTCCAAAATCAGGAGCCCAGGCCAAAAACAGAGCTAGCACTGTATTCTATCATTTATTCTGTTATAAGTTCGGCTTAGCCTTGATCTGCCATCTGCATCAGTAGAAGCCATAGCCGAATCCGACCCTTTTGTGTGCATCCCTGTTTTGGAAGCTGTAATTTTGTAGTTTTTCAGCTCAAGAATTGAATGCCATGTGCTATATAATTACTGGCCGCCAAATTTAGACAAATGGCTTTGTGTAATTAGAGCCCAGATTCTAGTTAGTCTGCTCATGTTTGTCTTGTTTTAGCTGCAGGCTTTATTGTATATGGTCTTGTAGTTAACGTCTCTATTCATGTTAGCACGAAGATTACATTAATTAGGTTTATTCTGATAGATTATTCTTAGATCACTGATCAGGAAAACGTGACCATTTCTGCCCAGAATTGGTTGGACGTGTAGCAGAATATAAATAATAGTTGGAAATGCGGTATCTTTGATTTTCTCGAGGAGATTCTTCTTTTTGGGAATTAGGTGTTTTTCATCACAAACAAGAAATAGAAGCACATTTTAGTTCAAGTTTTACCTTTAAGAACTAGGGCTCTCAATTCTTGGAGTGTATAAAATCCCATAAGGGCATTCTATAAAATGTAAAATGGACTTATGTTGAAATTTCGTCCATGTTGTAGTTGTATTGATTTTACATGATTTAGATAAAATTTAAATTGGTAGTAATTTTAACAAAAGTCCTTTTACTATCTTGCATAATGTGTTTACATCTAATAGCTAACCAACCTTTAAAATAAATCAAGCATCATCTGAAACATTCCTTGGAGATTCGACTAGATTATCATATAACGTGCACGTCCCAGTTATGGACAGAACAGGTTCAGTTTCGTGGATATACCAGTTATCCCCTACATGAGGGAGATATCATATTCAAATACTTCCTACCAAGATATTATTATCCTGATTGTCAAATAAATGCGCAACAGACTGAGCTTAACTTTGTGTCTTATTGTTGTCGCCTATTCCATTGATGTAACATATGTGCCTTACATATATGTGCTTATAAATGACTGCCATATGACAACCTAGGGTGGGTTGTAAAGGGGGGTGGCGACCTTGATGTGCAAGGCTCCATGCAGAGTATCTTAGAAGAGAAACATTGTTTCATTCTTGGGCAATGGGAGACCATCTCTTTCAATGAATATTGTATATTGCCTAGCTTCACATCCCTTGTCTTCATAGTCATTTTTTAGTATTCAATTATAAGTACTCCATTCAAGGAGTCCACATCCCAAGCTTACAACTCCAGAATGACAAATCTATTTCTAGAACAACACCCAAAGTGGAGCATTATAGACGTGACTCCACCATCTGGCTTTCGCATGAGGTGATACTGAATACATGTTTTACCAAGACCTGATATCACCATGGATTGTTTTGTAGTTCCATCATTCAATGTTGCAATAATTCTTTCACTCCTTTGATGGGTGAAGTGTTTCAAATTCATTTGGATCCATACTCTGGACATCATAAATTCACTAAGACAAGGTAAGAATTGATCTCCATTCTTGGTTGGCTTCATTGTTGCATGTAGTAAGATTAACTATGCCTTAATGACAAAAACTTTGTGATTTCCTGTAGGTTATGACATGTGTCTTTTCGCTCATTCCTACTTGCATTAATAAATCCTAACAAAAATAAATAATATTCACTTCTTTAACAGATAAACAATGCAAATTTAATGGATAATAATACAAGTTAGTTAATGTCAGAGTCCAATGGAGCATCTTTCCAAGAAATATAAACTGCTAGTATATGAATCTACGTTCCTCCTCGCGGATAATACAACCTTGTGATAAGGTTATAGAAGGAATCTTCTATGTATTCTTTATTAGTCATTATTTTGTCTTTTGTAAAAGTGACAATGTGCTTCCATTACCTTTAAAATATACTCTCCCCCCAAACCTAAATTCGAATACTCCAATGGTGCAATTTAGTAAATAAAAATGGGCTTTGGATGTATTTTTATCTTGTTTAGGGTGATAGTGCATGCACAATATCATCAGCGATCGACTGCGTGTTGGTTTATATGGGATGCATCATGGTCGCTTGTGGTTGGTGATACCGACAGGTATTATCATTGAGGTTGGAATAACCTTTAGTAGTTAAGAAAAATTGCTCAAAATTATAGGAGGTGACTTGTTAGAATTATCAATTTCGAGGACAAGGACATAGATTGGAATTTGGAGATGGGCAGAACCATATGACAAGTTTTTGCTCTAGGCGGTATCACCGAAACAACGGTAAATTTAGCGGGAATCTATTAATAAATACCATCACAGAATGCGACTACTTACAACGTTAGGTTCTGAGAGTTATATCCCCGGGTCGTGTAGGGGACATGACACCTTTCACAAGTAGAGGATTTCCCCTAGGAAGGAGAACCAAGTTCACACCCAAATCAAGGGCATCTCGAAAAGGCACGAGAAATAGAGTAGAGAAAGCAGATCCATAATTGTATCTATAAAACTGGAAAGATGTTGAATATCCTAAAGCCTTGATCTTATCAGTCTTTTCAAGCCCCGCTCTGATTCACCGCCTAATTTTTCGAGCAAATCAATGCCACAAAAAACACATTCGCCAACAAATATTTTTTCTGGTTCACACTACCATCATACAAAACAATTCCTTTAGGAGACTGGCTGCTGGCAGTAGCCATCTCCCCTGCCTGGCCAACAAGCATTCACCTCTTGGTCTTCCACAATGTCAAGAAAAGAAAATTGGATGTAGCAGGCCAAAGTAAGAATGGAGAGCTGCGTTCATTCTTGCTATAAATGATCATCACATGGCACTTTGCGATTGGATAAGAAACAAGAACGACGGTGTGGTCTTGGGCATGGGACAAGCTACTATATCCTAAAGTGGCAGTTCTTTGGTGGCAGATTCTTCATAGGTGTCTGCGGGTTAATGTGCTTGTCCATAAGTTTAACCCTAGAATATCAAATCAGTGTCCAGTATGCAAGCGTGGATCTGAGACCATTGAGCATTGCTTTTTCATGCGTGAACACCTTAGACAGGTATGGGACTGGTTGTTTTCCCTTTTTCAGGTTTCACTAACAAGTCAACAACTGCTTTTGGCAATTTACCCAAGTACTTGGACAGAGTTACAAGGCCAGGCTTTTCATCTAGCAGCAGGATGGTTGCTTTGGACTATCTGGAAAAGACGAAGATTGGTAATCTTCAAAGGTCTGGATGTGGCAGATAATCGTGTTCTCCAAGAAGCTCAAGGTTACATTGTAAAGTCGTATCATTGTTCTTCACTTGCCCCTCGCAAGAGGCGATTGATTTTTGAGGAGTTTTTGGATGTGCACTCTTATGCTTAGGCAGGTTGCTTCACTCGGTGGGTCTCCGCTTATCCGCTGAGATTTTATTCCTGTCTCTGCATTTATACTTGTATTTGACTCTTTGATTGAATAAAGTCTGACGTCCTTCAACAAAAAAAGAACGACGGTCAATTTTTCTTGACATAATGTGTGAACGGAATTTACATTAAAAATAAAAATTTATATTAACTTAAAGACGGAAAAAGATAGTGTGAACATGATTTTTATTGATGTTTTCTTTAAAAAAGTTAGCTTAACCCAATGCTAACTAGCGGTGCAAAGGACACTTTTATTAAAAATTTAGCTTAAAGGATGGCAGATGCGAAGTAAGGTTATCGGTCTGGCTGAGGCTGATAACAAAAAATGTGTGACTGAGCACGTAAGGCTGAGGCTTGCCAAGGTCGAAGGCCGGGCCGAGGGCATATAACTGAAGCCATGCATTTTTTGTTATCAGTCTGGGTAAATACCGATAACCACCTTATCGGGCTTATATGGGTGGAATAGTACTGATAACTAGTTATCAGCATTGCACCTATCAATATTGCACCAATAATAATAACAAAAAATGAAAGGCTCTCCCTTTTTACACAAGAGTCTGATAACGCACCGTGAGTAGATTGTTTTACTAACAAAGGACTTCTATGCAATTTGGGAAACACATGTTCCATGTATTTACGTCTTTTTCTGAATTTATTATCCAATACACTAGAAAACAAAAGGAACATAATTTTTTCCATTTATATCAAGCAAAAGGAAGCAACTCTTAATATCCGTTCTAACACAAAGGGCATAACAACATGAAGAATGCTCTTTATACTTTTATTAAGATTGTCGTCGGATTATCTAGATAACAGAGATACCATCAATCTAATTAAAATCAATCTTTGGCAATATAACGAAGAAGATACTATATGCATCCCTTTTAGTCCCAAGAGTTATGCTATGGACTACATTAGTCAACTTCCAGGCTCCTCCAACTAAAATTAGGGTACAATTATAAATTGGCCATTCTTAAAAGAGAGAACTACTACTGGAAAAGGCAAAATTGTGAACATATACAAAAACATATGTATTTCGTATTCAAATACAATGAAATCCATATGCAAACATTGCCTCTGATCAACCAAAAAGCCCATGGCTTATACCTCGTGTGGCCTTGAAAGGCCTGGTAATAACTGATGCAGGGTCGTAGATCATAAATAGGATGACATTTGAACCTAACAATAGCTTCAAATGAACATCCAACTAGAGTATCTAAAGTATGTAATCTCTAATAACCAGCTCCATATCACACTTACATGCCATTTACAACAAAAGCTCTATATGAGAAAGCATTTATCACTTATCTCCATATGAATATAATCCTCCATCCTTGACATTGCCTTGAAGTTGTAAAGCCAATTGCTCTCTGTAATTATGATCTCTTGTCTCAGTTCTTCATATAATTTCGTACGCTAATTAAGAAACCCTACAATATGGAGATCAAATGCACTATTATAGAGATTCTTTCCAGACAATGAATATCAGTAAATAAAACTCTTTGGGATTTAATACGGTCTTGGATGAATAAAAAAATGAAAAAGAGTGTAGATAAGCCATTGATACCAAGCACTCTTGTGGACTTTTATATCAGGTAATTTGTTCCTCTAATTATTTAATTCAATGCAGTGATGTTGAAAGAAATGTAAAAATCAAAGCAACGCCAATAAAATAATCATTATGACATTTTAGCTGCAATTCCAGCCCATTTGAAAAAAAAAAAGGGGGAGGTAAAACATATCGCTCTCATATATTATCATGCTTTGCATTTCTTGACCACATTTGTGCTAGCATGAATGCCTCAGAAAAGCTTCAAGAAAAAAGAACTCTTGGGCAATGAAAGTTCTATTTAAAGGAGGAAAACCATGAAAGCAAGCGATACATAGCATATGACGATGTAATGAATAGAGTTATGAGAGTTGCTACTCTATGTATGCTTGATGCGTACACACATGTGATTATATCATAAAAATCAAATAGTGGTCCCAACAAGAAAAGCATAGATTATCTGTATATAGACAAGTTTTCTTTTTCAAACAATCTTCGTAGCCATAGTCGATGACCAAGAATCTCAGCTATCCTTAAGGATTTTAGCTAGCATATTTTCTCTGGCATAATTTGGTCAAGATTTGCTATAGTTGAAAGTCATCGAAATAACAAAAAGATATATAACTATTCTATATATGGTACTCATCTAAACCTTGCTTCCAATGATCCGATCCTATTCAAGGTTCAGACTTGCAATCCCAGTGCTCTTTTGCACACATATATAAGCATACCTTCATCGTAGAAAGCAATATTCAAAATAGCTTGTTGGATCTTTAATACTTGGGAACTTTCCTTGCTCAGTCAATGCAATTTTGTTTTTCTAGCAATTGCAAAAGAAAGATTGATCAACTCAAAATATAACTTTAGAAAAACATGAGCACTTTAACAAACCAATTCTTATCAACGAGAAGGTTTGACGACTTTAGATCACGATGAACAATAACAGGTGTACCACCATGCAGGTAATTCAACATCTAGCTTGCATAATAAACATGAAGAAAAGCATGTTACGAATGTCAAATAACATAACATGCATCCAACAATACAATTTCCTATTCCTCCATCCATGTAATTGATTATGAGAACAATCAATCAACTTATACAGACTTCCTACCTATAACCAAATATAATTCGATAAAATTCAACTCAATTGAATTCAATTCCTCTATCAAATATAGCTTCTGAAAACAGCTAGCACTCATGAAGTTCAATAATGTTTATCTTAGAAGATATTTAGTCACAATTGAGAGATGGAAAGGTTGTGTAACTGCACCTATGAAAAGCACATGTTCACATGCAATAGGCAAAGAGGTGGACATCCTACTCTACATTCAATTAAGGCCCTTTTCCACGATAGTCCTATTTCTAAAAGTCATATATTTTAACAAATGAGGTTTGCCGACCTATTGTCCTAAAAGGAAAGCACTTCTCCACTATGAAAATAAGGTTCGGAATGGGTTCAGATACTACTTTTAACGTAAATGGGGGCTTATTTTTCCCCGCTATAAAATAAGACACCTAATTTATTTGAATATAAATATTATAATTAAAAATAGGAATGTCTTATTTTGTGATGGTTTTCCACTAGTATTTTAGTGGTGTCATATTTATGACTACCAAAACGCACCATGTAGTGGAAAAGCAAGTTTAAATTTTGTGTCCCGTTTTTTGCTCTGGAGTCACAAGCGGTGTTATATACAATATATGACAGTCATATTTTGCGACTATTGTGAAGGGCCTAAGAAAGAGTACTTACTTATCATTAATGGGAAGTCCACATGAGGTCTGAAATCAGTAGTTATTAGGGAGGTGGGCGTGAATAGCTATTAAACTTACTAGTTTACTATGAAAACACAAGAGAGACAAGTATGCACCACAATACAAGACACGTGTTACAATATATAGTACCATAAAGGTAAAAGATAAGTAAAGGCGCTTAATGTGCCTTTTCATAAACGCACGTTGCCTTTCTAATAAAAGCAGCTTCGCTAATACCCCACCTGCGACTTTAGTCTTTCACCAAATAAATATAGAAAATGTGGTGTCCATAAAAGAAAGAAGACCAAATATTGCAACTCATAGATAATCTCCCCACCTGCAAATTTGGTCTCACACTCGGATGAAAGAAACCTTTGGTGGTCACAAAGGAAAAAATTCGAGTGCTACAAATTTATAATATCTATCCTTATTCTCAAGGACACAAAGAATAATGCAATAGTACTTTTGATAGTGTTCTGATAATGCAATAGCACTTTGATTATCACATATAAGTATACCCAGTCCATCTTGAACTTGTCTTAAGCACTCTAGCAAATGTCGTAACTAAACAAGTTCTCAGCTCGCCAAAGGTGCAGCAACATATTCTGCTTCGGCAGTGGAAGGTGAAATACATCGTTGCTTCTTACTCATCCAAGACACCAAAGATTTTCCTAAGAAAATAGAGCAACCACTTGTTGATCTATATGTGTTTGGACAACCATCCCAATCTCACCTGTGTACCATCATACAAATCCAATTTCTATATGAGATCATCTTCCACTTCAGGATTTACAAGCTCATTCTCAACATGAGGATGTAAAGACCTATTTACAAGCTCATTCCCAACATGAGGATGTAAAGATCCATTATCCACATTGGGATTTACAACACGGGGATTTGAAGGTGCATTATCCACAGTAGGATTCACAACTTGAAGATGAGGAGGTCTATTATCCACATTAGGATTTAGCGACTTTTGTTCCACATTAAGAATAGCATACATCAAACAACATTGATTATCGTATGATTCTGACACTCAACAATACCATTTTGCTGAGGGGGATAAGGAATCATTATGGTATGCTCACGAGCTATACCATGCTCTTCACAAAAACATTTGAATTAAGCAAAGATAACATAAGCATAAGGTAGTGGGCCACATCAGCATGCACAAGATCTCAAAGATAAATTGCACGTTTCCCTTCCTTTTGCAACAACACATGCCTCACACGTTGCTTTCCAACAGCACACACCTCACATGTTACTTCTCAACAGCACATGCCTCACATAAATCCATTGATGCAATGCTTCTCAATGGCAGACCATCAACAGTTCTATCAGAGGTTATAGAATGCTAGACCATCAACATTTGCAGTTCATAGCATTTACATCCATTAATACAAATAAGACACTGGCACAATCGTCCAGGCATAGTTCAAATGAAGTTTCCAATACTAATACTTCATGTAACACTTAATTAAATTATCAAACATGCTCAACATTGCAATGTGCATCACATAATACCATTTCAATCATCATGAAATACTTTTAAGCACATGCAATGCTAGATGACCTATTGATAGATTTAATGCAATATGCATCACACATTATGCAAATTTTTATCACTCAAAAGGATAATTCCAATGCATCTATAATGTTATCCATTTCACAATGCAATTGTAATTACTCAAATTTTTGTTTCTAAATCAATTACGAAACATTTAGTCTATGACTCATCAGCACACATTTTTGTTCAATTACGAGACATCTAGTCTATGACACATCAGTATACACTTTTATTAGACCACTACTATGATCCTCTAACTTTTTATTTCAGACCCTTACTAGTAGCTAGAAGTCACATCATATCACTATTAAGCACACTTTAGTAAGATCACGTCAGTAAGGTCTAACCAACTAAGCTGCAAAGCGGGCGACGATCAACAATTATGCAAGGCTAAAATTCATTATAGTTGGCTCATGACCTACTGAAGCAGCAGCAGCTTTGGATCAACAACAAACATGCCTGGATCAAGAATGACCTATTTTGACCAACAACACTACAAAGGGAGCGGTTAATAGTTTAAAAAGATAAGCACAGAATACTTTTGTGTGGGACACCTATTAACCACTAGCCCAATAGATCTTTCTGCGAAAATTACAGACTATAGCCGATCATCTAAAAAATTTCAGTTGAGCTCTTAAGAATAAAACATTAGAGGATATATGGGATCATTAGAGCTCTTGTAAGAGTATTTTGGGGGGCATGGTATGTAGGATCCCAAACCTAATTCTCCTCCCTCCATACCTAATTTTCACTTTTCCATCCCTAAATTTTGGCAATCATTATTTTCCAACGACCACAAAATTTGATGATTGCATCTGGATTTTCCCTTTCCCAACAAACCGAACAACCACGCAGCCCCGCCGGAGTTCGTTGATCTCGCGCCATCGAGCTCGCTTCAGTGCCCAAGCATCGTTCGAATTTGAATTATGGCGGATTCTTGCCAGCAAAAAGAGCGAAATTCTGTTGGCAAGAATTGATCAAATTCTAAGCGACCTATGGAACTCAGTTTTTTGCCTTTTGAATGGCAAAGGTATTTGGTTTCTGAATTCTCATTGCATTTTCTTCAATTGTTCTTGTTCTCATACTTATTTTTCAGGATCAAAATAATTCTAAAGTCAATTTAGAGTGCAAGCGCCAAAAGGATGCTTGCCTTACAGAAATAAGTTCACTTGGAAGCAATAAATAGATGACGATGTATTGCGAGCTTCTGGAGCCATGAATATAGATCTCTGGACTAAAGGGCAACTCTATCCCCGGGATCCTTTCACTCGAGTTCATCCAAACTTCCACTCCGCATCGGGTCTTATTGAATTCGCTTGCAAGGGTCAGTAAGGTTTACTTGGTTACTGTAATAATCTGGTTAATGGCAATACTGATCCACATTTGCGTGCTATGTATAACCATTTATATGGATTCAATTGCAAAGTTTTGTTCGATGTTAACCAGCTCCAACAAGCAAACTACTTGTTGTCTCAACAATGCCGAAAGCTTGAAGAATTGCAGGTGCAGAATCTGATTGGTGACGGAGATGAAGTCACTGCAGCAAGGAATGAAGAGGGTTGCTCAAGAAAATGATTTCCTCCACAAACGAGTGAAAAGAATGAAAACAACTCCGCTGGGGTTCAGGGAAAGGGCAAAAAACTTGAAGCCTATAAATATACCCCCAAGGGTGGAGGGTCAAAGAAAAGGATCATGGCTATTAAAAAGCTTATGGATCCAAACCTTGCACAAGAAAACAAGAGAAAACCTGCTAATGTTGCCTCTTTGTTAAAGAAATTAGTTACTAAAGATGATGTATTGAGAATGTTAAAGCTTCCTGGTAGCATTCAACTTAGCTGTAGTACAGCAAGTCTTGTAGGAATTGGGGAACACCCAGATGCAAGAACTATGTGATAATGTCGGAATAAGTAGACAGGCTTATATTGCTTTGTTTAGATGTTTGCAGCATGGCCTTAAACAACAAGGCATCACCAAAACTAATCTACTACCACGGATGACTAGTGTAAGGGCTTGTAGATCGTCGAGAAACAAACAAGTGCAAGAGCTTCTTGGTGATATGTATCAGCTGACCAGCAGTGTCAATTTGGATACATTGCCATCTTATAAGAAGAAGTATCCTGTTTGCTTGGAATAAATCACCCCAAAGCTCTAGGGAAGCTGCCATGCATGAGGTTAAAAATATGCTATCTAATGTGGGACTTTATGGCGGGCACTACAAAATACTTCAAGATCCAAAAGTATCAGGCAAAGTTCCTCTGAAGCCCAATATGGGTGGTCCAAAGGCTAAGAGGTTTTTGCCTCCCGCGAAAGAGAACTCATCATCTTTTTTAGGATCTGGCAATTGAGAACTGGCACTGTCGTCAAAGCTTCCTTCAAGCACATCACTCTCAAGGACCAGTTTGATGCTCCTATATACTCTAAGAAAATAAGGCAGTTCCTCGAATCCATTCCTTAGGAGAAGAGAAATGACTGTATAGGAAAGAGGCTTTGTTTTGGATGCTTCCAGTTAGGCCAGAGAATACATAGTTGTTCCTCCGTTTGGGAGTTGCTATGATGGAGATGGGCTGGAAAACACCTACAAAAAACGATGACATGTTATGCAAGAGGTAGCAAAAAAGTCTTTTGTTATCTTAATTGACATGGGTAGTACCCACAATAATTTGAGACGATAAAGGTCTAATCCCGTCTATACACCATATCAAGGGTAGAAGGTTAAATTTCAACATAAACTTGCCGGATGTATCAGTAGAATGGCATCAAGGTGATGAACATTGGAATGTATGATTTCATAATTGGGATGGAATATCTAACGCCAACAAAATCTTTGATTGACTGCACCCAAACGAAAGATAACATTGACAGAACCTAATGGCAAGCAAGTCGAGATCAAAGGTAAGGAAATTACTCCAATAACATAATGCAATGCATGGCTACTAAGAAATTGCTTAAGTGCATAAGAAGATAGGAGATAGCTTATGTTTTCAAATTGGAATGCCTAAATCCCATCTCTAAAGATATTACAGAAGAGAAAGCTTTAAGCAAGTTGCCCAAGCAAATAGCAAGTTCCCAGGGAAGATGAAAAGAGACTTTGGAGGCAATGTACAGGTCAGCAACAAGTGCCTTTTTTCTTGAATTATTTGTCTTATTCGATTCAAACACTTTCTTGATAGAAATCTATCAGAAAGCCTCCAATTGAATCAAAATTTGACAAATTCCTTTGCTGGCCGTGTAGAGGCCCAGCAATAATCTGATTCTCCTCACTGTAAGCTTCATGTGGATGGTAAATTCTTCACAATCTTGAAGCAAGATCATAGAATAACTTGTGGTTTTCTTCAAGGCTCCTTTCTTGAACTATGGAATCATCTAGTTTGCAAGCAATTATTTCCAGATTTCTTTTTCAAACCTCTCAGCAACAGCAACCTTTAATGTATTTTTGTGAAAGGGCCGAAGGATTTCTGTCAAAATTTACTCAGAATGATCTCAAACACAGAGACGGGTATGAAATTGGTATTAACAGATTATGGCAAATTTTGGTCACTTTATCTAATCGATCTGTTCTCTAATTAGCTTGTCAATCCTTCAATTCCTTTTGTTGCCTCCCCTTTCCTTTTTCCCTCGTTGTCTTTTCAAAAATGCCTTGCTAATTTCTTCATTATGGCCAAAAATCCTAAAATTTTGAATATCTCAAAAACCCTAAATGCAAATTCCCTTATTCTGCTGCACAAGTTTATGTTACTTCCTGCTACTCAAAGAGGCGATCTCTTAACCCAGTTAAGTTCCTTCCACTCTGATCCCTCTTTTAAAATTTGGGGATTTCTCTGTTTTAAATTTTCTCTTCAAAGAGATGCACCATTTTTTCTCTGATCTATCACAATGGGACAATTTATCAAAGGATCCAGATTTATTCCTCCTCTGGATGCAAATGTTGTTTCGATTTTTTATGGTGTTCCAAGATCTGTTCAGCAAATATCCACTGATCGGGAACTTGCTCGAGAAATTTATAATCTTCAATACATGACACGTCTCAATCTTCAACTCTACAAAGGTATTCATTTGAATTCTTCCTCTATAGCTTCAAGGATCGAATCCCTTCATAATTTGGCTATTGTTATTTCTGTTGACAACGTTGCTTAAGCATAATGCGAATCTAATCCAAACTGCATGGGCTTATTTTTTGTACGTTATAGTACATATTGCCATTGTTGAATTATCACATTGGTTTATGGTACAATATTTTTGTTGTTTATGGCTTGAGTGAGTGGAGTTTTACATGAGGCTTGTTTGTGTATGCAAGATTTGTAATTGGAAGTGTTCTTGAAATGGTGGACATTTTGTGATGCTTTGATGTTTGTTCTTTGACCTATATATATTTTGTCAAAAAAGTCGTGATGTGGAATGGCGAACGTTATGACTTGATGGTGATGAGTTGTCATGCGAACATAATACATTTTATGTACTAGTGTATAACTTCGTGCCAAAATGCCCGCTCGATCATTGGATCTCAAGAAGGCATATTGAGTTGGTTAATTTCTTCTATCATGCCTTAAATATGCGAGGGGCTTAAGGCAAAGGTCAGCTCTTTTCAACGGCCACATGAAGCTCATGTCGCACAGCCCAACTTAAAGCAGGCTTATGTGGATGCCATGGCCAACTTTGTCGTCTCAACTATTGCTTTGTTGCAATAAAAAAAGAAAAAAATCCTATTGACTGCTTTGCATTATTGGCGCAAGCATTTTTGTGTATTTATATCTGTTGGCCTTTGATGAGGAATATGACACAAAATATTCCAACATTTAAGGACTACAACACAACAACGAAAAAAGAGGCTTAGATAAAGAAAAATAGAATAATGTAGCACATTACTTTTATGTGTGCAAGGACAAAGGCTTTATATCTCAGTAATTTCTTTCGTTGCATTGCCTAGATGTGTGAATGGATTATAATATGTTTTATATATGTCATTTATGTAAAGTGTAATTTACCGGAGCATAACAATGTGGTCTCCATGTCATTGGAAACAAAAATACATTTTTGGCGCATTGACTTCATAAATACAACACAAAAGCAGGTTTAATATTTTTACAATGATATGAAACTGGAGCTTAAAATAAAGGGAAATATTTTCCACGCATATCTTATGCTTTCATATCTTTTTTACATTTAGATATCTTCACCACATGTCTTATGCTTTCATATCTTTTTTACACTCATATAACTTCACCACAGCCTTTAAAGACAAGCGAACAAGAGTATCATAGTCATGTCTTCTTCACATTCATATATCTTCACCACAGCTTTTCAAAGATGAAGCAAACTAGAATATCATGGCCTGCCATTACCTCGATCAATTGATCAAACTAGACGGACTATCAAACTATCAATGAAACGGCAAACTAGAGTATCATAGTCATGCCATTCAACAATTGTTGGAGCCATTGATCAATTTCTTTTTGCTATTTCTTTTAGTTGCATGAAGCATGGCAAAAATGGACTACAAAACAATGAAATACTAAACTAGTTAAAGTATTTATTGCCTATCTTCACAGCTTATGATGCTTTTGCCAACATAAAAGCAGCAAAAAAATTGCAATTGCACTCTCTAAATATATGCAAAACCCAACTGACCTTGACTCACATTTGCATTTGCCGAAGATAGCAGTCCCATTCAAATCATGAGCACATCTTTCTGCAATATTCATGGACTGTACTACTGTGATTTTGTTGAGTTTTATGGTCTGTTACAAATCAGGATAACTAGTATCATTAAGTTTTTCAACTAAATAAAATCTGCTAGAATATGCTATTCTGAGTGGTCACGCATACAAACATGCAACTGATGGGTGCATGCCCTGGGATAATATATCAAAGAACATGTGCTTATGACAATGAAGACATACACTTCTTAGAGAATATAAAATGCTATGCTAAACAACATACTGGCCGTGTAATCAGAGCTCTGGAACACAAAACAATGGCAGCGTCCTCCACAAAGGGACAATCAGTATAAGCATCACCTGCAGGTATATGGATAATTTCCTGCACCAAATCTGTGGGGAATGATTAAAATAGAATAAGCCATTTAACCGAAGGAGATAAGCTTAAATTGATGTTGTAGAAGACATACGTTTTAAAATGCGAATGTAGGCAGAATGTTTCTGTTTGGCAATATTCACACTAATGGAAGAATGCGGTTTGTTTATAGTAAGACATTGAAGAAATGTTTTGGGAACGCCCCGCTTTTTGTCTGGTTGGCTCTTCCGAGACATGGATAAGAATTCAAAGGTATTGATAACAACAGGCTCGCAATCTTTTGATTCTGTAACAAGATGTTAAAGGTTAAAGACATTCTCCACATCCTGAGTATGTTCTGCAGGGTAGACCTTGGGAGGAACATAGCCCTGTTTAAACCAGGGATCTTCCAAAAACTGATTAAAGGTAATACGCAAAACAGGATCAGGCTGCAAAATCTGAGAGATAAGATGGCGAGCCTCAGCACCAAACCATGTAGGGAACTTATATTTAGCTCTCAAGATCTTCCTATACAGGGCAGGCATGTTTGTCTCATAAAAAGGCATACAGCCAGACATGAGAACAAACAAAATAACACCACATGGCCAGATCTGCCTTGGCCCCATCATAACCTCTGGTGCTACATAATTTGGAGTGCCACATGTAGTATGCAGCAATCCATCTGCCCTTAATTGCAGGCAGGGTACAGAGACCAAAGTCAGAAATTTTTAAGTTGCCCTCTGAATCTAACAATAAATTTTTAGGCTTTAACAGCAGTACTGCACAGCATCAATGAGCTGCTGAAAATATTTCCTTGCCTCATCTTCTGGAAGCATTGTCTTTTCCACTATTTTGTTAAACAGCTCACCTCCGGTGACATACTCTATAACTAAGTAGATTTTGGTCCTGTTTGCATGGCCCTCATAGAGATGGACTACGTTAGGATGCTTGTGCTTAAGCACCTTGTTTTTGTCTAGAACTTTCACTGCCACATGCTCCCCTGTTTCTATGCTTCTGGCCAATCTAACCTTTGCAAATGTGCCGGTTCCTAACAAAGGGCCTAGCTCATACTTCCCCACTTGCGTATGCACATCCATCAAAAAGTAAAAAACTTCCCTTGAAAGGCTCAAACCCACAGATCATCCAACATCGACACTATCAGAAATCTCACCAAGCTCAAAGCTAAAGTATCTAAGGCCTAACTCATTCTCATCAGCTCAAAAGAAAGAGCAAAAATTCGAACTACAAACTAAAGCAAAGGCATTATAATCAGACCACAAGATGAGATCAAATCTAGGCTACATGAAAATATCACTAGGAGACAAGCAACTTCTCACCAAGGCTTAACGACTTTTGCAAAACGGCACACAAGTCATTTGAGGCAACAAACACTGTTCGTTTTGCCGGAGAGAAAAGTCCATTTTGCCATTGATATGAAGCCTTTAGACCCCCAGCGATTCTGCTGCACACAAATATCAAAAGCGAGAGGTCGCCACAGCTTATACAGCAGAGCTGACCAGATAAATGTGAGGTATGCAGATCGGAGTTCGGGTTCAGGGTTGTCGAGTTAGAAATACACCACCAATACTTACAGCAGAAGATGTATGGAGATCATAAAGTCACACGCATTTCTACCATCAAACTAGAAATAAAGATTAGCCTTCCTCTTTCTAGAAACAGCTTCGTATTAACAAGTTTATGCGACAAAACTTGTCTTAAATTTCCTTGTCGGTTTGACAAGGCATCTGACCAAGAAGACAAACTCTGACTACATATTTGTAGTAAAAATTTCATCTTAATATCCATTGATAGAAATTCCATCCAGACTTTAATTTAAACACTGGGCTTTTCCTTTTTATTTCAGCCTCACTGTTTATCGTAATTTACATATGCAAAGAATTTAATTACCTGCATCTTCGAGGCGTTACTCTATTGTCTTCGCCAAACTTCTATCTGGCAAAAAATCCATTTATCAGGAGAAAGGAAAGACACATGGAATAAGAAGAGATAGAACATAAAACACTGTATTTATAGGCGAGACATCTATAAACTTGACCTGTAGAGCATTCAACATTTGCCTTTAATATTTACAGCATATTCAGACAGTTATATGAGGAATTCATCGATAAGTACAAGTTTCCGTCCTCGCCATTACCAGTTAACCATAAGTACTAAGAACAAAGTGAGAATTCAACTTGTACTTTCGATTCCAGGGCAGGCATATCCATGTTTTCATATGCTGAAATTATCACAGTGTATGATGCAAATATCTGCTCGTCTAGACTATTTACCCCAAGAATCAGAGGCACTCAACAAAGTTCCAGGCCTTGGTAAAGCAACGTACCCTGTAGCATCTGACAGTGAAGTTTAAATGAAACAGAACCATACACATGCCAAGTGGGAAATATCCAATCAGATTTATCTTCTGGAGTACGGGTAATCTTGATAGAAAAGCTATAATTTGAATTCCTCCATTTTGGACCCACATTGCTACATCATCTTGCTCTTCAAAAATTGAATACGGCACTAGCTTAGAGTCCGCTCCAATCCCTTCCAGAAACAATCATTTCACATGCATATCAAATTACATCCAAGGAAAAGTTAAACACACCATCCTTTTTGTGCCATTACGCCGTAAAAGTTCCAAAAATAAGATCTCCTAATAGGATGAGCTTGGCACTATTTCAAACACAGATGTACAAAATCGTGTGGATGCAACAAACTTGCAGCCTTTGGCAGCAGACCTACATTTGAATGACGACTTATTATGAAGGAAATACTAAAACAACGCATGGGAAAAACCTCTTCTAGAATTTGGAGGATGTTCCTCAGATGCTGAAACAGAATAATAACGAAGCAGGAGAAAGTTGAAATCGACACTGATCTCCAGGATAAATTACACCAGTTTATTATATCTTGGCAGCCCAACCCATGGCCGAGGCTGCAGTGTTACAGGCCTACATGTTATCCAAATTAAGGACATCAACTTAAACTCGCATGACAGACCCACATATTTTCCAAATCAAGGACATTCAAATCAAACTCCGAAAGCATGCAATAGTCATTACAGCTTCCATCAATAAAGTATTAAATTAGTGATACACTGCAAACACTGTTTCTTCATAGCAGTGGTTCAATAATTATTATTACCTTAGTTTTCAGAATCAAACTGCCAACACTGCTTCTTCATTGCCAACTGCCAACACTCAGCAGTAGTCCAATAAATAATTAACTACTTAGTTTCCATCACAATCGAACTGCCAACATAGCTTCCAGGCAGCATCACACAACTGTGATCAAGCTGGGAGTGAAATTCATGTCAAGGCGAGCTACGAATTTACCTTCCAAAGGGGAAAATGTCGAAGGCAGGTAAAAATCTGAAGCTGAATCCTGAAGAATTCAAGAAGTGCATGGTAAAAGGAAGAAGCAATACAGCGGCAACAATCTGTGAAAAGTATAAGGTGTTTTTTGACAAATAGATTTAAAATCTCCGTCCGTATAAACATTCGATAGAATTGTCTAGCTCGCAGCATGTTCTGACACAACCTGATCTTAGATATCCTTCCTTGATCTATGGCTCACTGGCACCACTAACTCTATGAAAATTTCAGAACCTTTTTTCCCTTGCATTATGGCTTAGTACTTCGTTAAAATAGGACACTGCTACATCATAAACCTTTATGCACCTTGGGAAGACAATTTAAATGTGGCAACAAGGATGTCTGTCACTAAAGAAGACCATGATCAGCATAATTTATGGAAACATAGGAACTGAACAATGCACTAGATGGAACGGGAAAATAAGTATATGGAACTAGTCATAAGAACCTGTAAAAGTGCTCACACGAGCAAGCAAATTGAAGCTGAATATTGCTTGACTTCTGTTGCCCCTTCTCAGTTAGCATATAGGATACCACTGGACCCCTCCCTTGCGTGATGCCTTCGGACCGCGCTTGGAACTCTATGTGACTAAAAGAGACAATCACCTGACCTAGAAATGGGTCGCCATTCCAGGATGAAAGCTGTAACATATCTAGATATATTATCTACTGAATTATCACTAACATGCATATACATATAGACAAATAGACATGCATATACACGCGCCAACACCGCACCCAGCCATGAACACATGCAGAATTCACAGCTACCTTACCTTTCTTTTCCTAGACTTGTGCTTAGAGATGAAAGGGATGTTTCTCAGACCAATCTTTCCTATGAAGCCTGTCCTTATGTTATATCTCAATGGATTATCTCTTCTATCCCAAACTTCGACCAGCAATTTATCCTGCACACTGAAAAGGGTGAACCAGAAATCACTTTGGTGCACATGCTGCTTTAAGAACATCAATTTTAAAGCACCACTCTGTTTTGTATATACACAAGTCCTCTGGAAAATGCTGAGTTAACGAACAACTTTTGTCTATGTGACTCATGTTTTGGCTGGGGAAATTTGGAGGCTGTGTGCATGCAAAATCTCAAAATCACATATAACTGTAAACTGTCCAAGAGATGCGCCTTCATTAAATTAAAGGAACTTCAACTTCATCAGTAACTGATGTTAAAACCAAGCTTAGCACTTTGCTTTGTGAATTATCATAGAAACGTTTGTAAGAATGCCTGCATCAATATGGTTCTAAGTACAAATTGGTTCTTTAACATCAGAAATAAATTAACAACCAATGGTGGCACCCCACATCAGCAAGCATTGACCCAACCGCTCTGCCATGAACCGCAGATGAATTCCCTTAACGCAGGTAAATGTGGCACAAAAAGAGAAGCACTGAGACTAACCTAGTGACAGGAATCCATGGAGATGCAGCTTGCCATTGCGCACTGCCATTGCTTTCAGCAATGTCGGTGAGGAATGCTGGACCTTCTTCAATATTTGCAGATGATTTAGCTGGCAAAAGGGTTACAGAACAGTACACCTGAAGCCGAGCTGCTGCTTTGCCACAGTTTGTTGCTGCTTTGAAACAGCTGGGGTTCGCTGCCTTAAGATCGTCTACAGATAAAATGTCAACTTGGACTGCTCCAGAGAAAGAAGGGAATGCGACGAAAGCTTTAATCATTAGGGACAACTCTTGCAGCTCTTCCTTCTTCCATAGCTCATATTGTGAAAGGTCCTCGAAGCTATCAGGATCTGTGAGAGGAATGTGATCTTGCAGAAGTGCGTCATATAACAACTGTAGCTCTAGGCATCAAATTTAAGGAAATATCACGCTTTGTTCGATTAACACTGGAAAGGGAGTAGGGGGATTTATCCTCGATGTGCTTAGTTTAGATTTGGGTTCCCTGGTGTCAGCAGTTGTATGTGTGTGTTTATAGGATGATCTGGTTGCTGCTGTCAGTTGCCGCTGTGACGACCTAAGAGGCTTTCTTAAATTTTTTTCTGACAGGAATCAAATCGGCAGGAAGAGGGGGGCTTTGAGCTTTTTTTATCAAGGAGATCAAAGAAATCGCGGGTAAGTCATAGGCTGCTTCCATCAGATCACTTTATCCTTTGGTTGTGCAACTGTTGCTGGTTGTATTGGCTGGTTCCTGTTGATCTTGTGCCTCCTAACCATTAGCATAGGTGCAAGCTTTCAAAAGCTTCTTAACTCTTGCATTTTCCAATCTCATTTGCGGCATTTCCTGCTCACAGGTCCTCATACTAGGCTCTCTAAATAGGTTCTTTGGTTGCCAATATTTGGTTGCCGGAGTTTGGTTGCCTTGCAGTCCTTAGTTATGTCCCAGAGTCCTTGTTGCACATTTCATGACATCAGACTTGTTATGAGCTCTTTGTTATTTTCACAACATATATAATTGAGTTTGCCATTTTCCATTTTTGTTCCCAGTAATTTTTCTGCGCCGCAATTTAAACCTCCTTTTTGTTGCCACGTTTTGGATAGTTTTCTCTGCACACGAATCCGAAACCTCTGTTTCTTTGCCACGATTTAGATGGATTAGAACAAGTCTGGCTGGGTAATCTGTCGTTTCTACACGCAATATCTGTGATTTTGTGGATAATCTCTGCACACGAATCCGAAACCAGTCGGTAGAAGCTATGGCGGCAACAATCTGAATGCTTCCATCTGAATGCTATGGCGGCAGCGGCAGCGGTGCATCAAGTTCCTCGGTTGGGCATGTTGGGCATTGCTGCTTCAATGAAGACCCTGTTTTGGCTTGATTTGGCTTGATTTCGGCTTGATTTCGGCTTGATTTGGAGCCCAATAGGCGTCATCAGTTCATCCGTTCTTCCATTTTGTGTCTCTATAGCAGATTTTCTATGAACATTTTTTTATTTGCATGAGAGGGGACTCCCACTGACTCTGGTTGCTGGCATCTAGCGCATTCATTCCAAGTATACTGAGGAGGAACTTCATCCTGCGAGCACAACTTCATTTCGACTCTGCTTTTTTTTGCCTGTAACGGACCTATACCGGTTCCGAATGCCTGCATTCATTGGAGATCTCCATAGCCAAACCTGGAAGCAAAAATGCGGTTTTCGTTCAGGTTTCTTTGTGCTATTGCTGCGGTTTTTTTTGTGTTGGAGCATCAGAAGAACAGAATGGCCCCATCTTTCCTGCATTTTTCATTTTGGCATTCTCTGGTGTTGGAAATAATAACTATATGCTTAGTTTGGCTAAGGGAAGTCGTCCACTATATGGGATTGATTTTCTGGCGGATGCTACTGGAAGGTTTTCAAATGGCAAGCGCATGCCTGGTATTGCCAGTAAGTTCTATTTGAATTCCTACTTCTATTTGTTAGATGTGTCTCAACAAATACGCCATGTGGGATCATCAAATGAGCCACATCTTGCTTCAAGTTTATGTTTCTATACTATATGTTTCCAATGTTTGTTATAGGCGTTCTAACCTAACCTAACGTTATCAATGATGGAGGTCAATTCATCATCTGTTTTTGCTATTCCAGGAGGAGTTTGGGTAAGCTTTTTAGACTTTTCAATTATGTCTCTAGAATCTCTGATTATGTTTTAGTTTGACAGGCACATTTGACTGGTGCATGCCACTTTGCAGGTTTATTGGATCTTCTAATAGAAATATAACAAGTTTTTACTTTGGGCTCATAGTCACTAGAGGTGATGGCAAGGTGATGGCAGGGAAATAGCGCCAGCTGGACCCAATTATGAGCATTTTTTTTGGCTAGAGAAAGCACTACTAAAGATTGGTACTTTCATGTTTTTCAAGCACTTTGTTACAATATGCACAGTACTTGCATGTCTTTTCAAACACTTTGTTACAATATGCACACAAAGTATAGGATCCTAAATAAGTCCTCATTTGGCAGGGCTGTGAAGAGGAAGAGGCTATTCAATTGGCAAATGAAATGAAGTAAGAAAGTGCCTATCAGGTGATCCTTGATCATGCCTGACAAACCTGATACAAAAGGGAGGGCATGTGGAGAACTACCTGTTACAGACTCGCAAACGGGTGTGAAGTGATTGTTGTATTACGCCACTTCGCATCAACATTGACAATTTAACACTGATACAATATTGGTCTTTTATAAAACATGCCTGAAAGCTATGGAGATATTGGAGGAAAACAAAAATGCAGGAGTTTAGGACTTCAGTGCTTATTGGCAAATTTTTTATGGCGCTTCTAGGCAGGTGCAATCTGCTCAACCTCATAGGGACTTCTATGCTCTCCCAGAAGAATGTTTATGATGACGAGGAGGTAGCATAAGTATAGAATTGTTATTTTCCTTACATTTCTTCTTTCTGAGCTGCAATGAAAGTATCAAGGCCTCTGGCAAGCTCAATTTTTAACTGCAATATAGAATTTGCTTTGCTCAAAATGATCCAGATTTAATCTTCTGTGGAACCCCGGTTTGGAAGCAAAGAAATTGTGTTTAAGCGTTCATAAAGCGACAATGAGAAATCTGAGGTTTTAAAACCAGCAAATGCTGTCAGGCTGATTTAACTGAGTAAGAGATGAGGAAATTTCTCCATTCTTGGGATCAGTTCACATAAGGTGGCCACAAGAGAACATGTTATCAAAATGCATGAGATGAATTTGAGGGAATGTATATTCATTTTGAGAGCAAGGCATGCAAATATTCATGAAAGAAGATAGCACAGACAGCCAAATCATTGATACACTTAACACGAAAAGGCAGAAACATAGATGCCTGATAAGAAGTGTTGTGATATTTGTTCAAATTGTTTGTTCTTGCTAGTTTTTTATTCTTTTACTACACTTTGATCAAAAATATATTGGTGAATAGCAAATAAACTCTTCAAGTGTACTCTATATAAAATGGGGTTTTTTAAGAGTTTTCGTCTTCACAACTCAAAAACATTCACCTCAAATGCAATTTTTTACCTTACAACATAAACAAGTTAAGGTTTTGACAAATTTCAAATAGATATACATTTGACATTGCTTCCAATGAAACAAGTTTCCTTTCGACAACTTGACAAGAGTAGCTGCAATTGCTTCTATGTGTGTGCAACCAGAAGTTTCTCATAGGCCTTTTATGGGTGAGGTGGTGCAAGCACTGAAGATGGTCTATAATGATTCAGATGCAAGTGATGGAATCATGTCTGGAAATGTCGAGATGGCGGGGAGAGTCACCGTCAATTTGTAATGAGAATGTTACTCAAACAAATATGGGATAGTAGGTCCGCATTCGCACTGCATAGTGTCGGGATCTTTTCGGCATCATTAAGAAGCAAAGAATCGTGTTTTTTTTCCGCGTAATGCCGCTTTTCACATGGCAATTAAAAGTGTCTAAAGAATTAATCACATGGGCAAAAAAATATGCAGGATTCCCTCAATTGACAACGTTGGTGAACGACACAATTAGGCTCTCAATTGACACCGTTGGTAAATGACACAATTAGGCTACATGAAACGCTCCCACTTTCATTTCATGTCGACACCTACATTTAAACATTATCTATAAAATTTTGGGTGTGTATATGCATTTATCCTTCTAGAAGGACACTAACAAAGCACCTTTAAGCAATGCAATTTGAATATTCTTTATTATCTCATACAATGTAGTGCAAATAATATTGTTTTTTTTTTTTACTTTCTGTTTTTTAAGCCATGGAACAAAAATTCAGGTCGTTCAATCATATCTTTTGCAATTACAGTTTAAACTATTTTTATCTTGAAATACACTCTATAATACTTAGGCACAGAACTGACACCAAGTTAGTAAAGAGAAATGTTCGCGGCGGCCTTGGCCGCCGCGATAAATTTCTTGTAGTTCTTAGCAAGACAACAATAAAACAATTTAGCATATAAAACAGTTTATATAATAATACAATGGTACAAATGCTGCTAGTGGAAGTGAGCTTTTGGATGACCTTGCAAGAACTTCATGCTTCGTATCTCCTTGCTCTTCAACCCAGGTTCCAGAGGATGTTTCTTGCCAAGCCTCCTCCAATGGTAGCTGCTACCTCCTCTGGAGTCCTATTAGTGGTGAGGACGATAACTGCTAGGCGTCCCACCTATAGATGCCTGATGGAAAATTTACAAGGATGACATGGTCAATGTTGTCAGGAAGTCTCATGTGTCTACCAAATCCTGAAAGCGAGGTTGTCAAATAAACTAACTCCTCTCCATGCTGACTAAAGTTCTTATGGAAGATTATGATTCTATCATGTCGATGAGAAGCTGTAGGTAATATCTGAGTGTCACCCATGCTTGAGCTTCTTCTAATCTTGTGCTACTTCCTTTATGCTTGGATGCAGAACAAACTGAATTTACATACACTGACATAAGCTCGTTGTAGTCGGCCTTGGTGGTTTTGAAAATGTCTAGCTTTTTTTTTTTTTTTTGAGAGAGAGAGAGAGAGGGAATATGAAATATTTTTTTCATTAATTACAGAAATGCATATAGGGCATAATTCTGATAGAAGAAAACAAACACAGGCCCATGTAAAAAGGAAATAGTATAAGAACCATAGCCAAACCTCATTTTTCCAAGTGAGGATAAAACATCAGGACCCATCTTCAAAGCTTAGAATCCAAGCAATTTGTCCCAATTGTAGCTTAGTAAGTATCCGAATTATGAAAGTAACGCTGCTACAAGTCTTGATCTCTTGAAAATCTTTTCCAAAAACTGTGCAAATACTTAGGAGCCAAAACTTATGAAACTTTGGTCAAACTTAGGAAAATATCTAGCTAGGCTGCTCTCAGTCTGATGGTTTTGTTGAGCTATTGGCTGCATGATCGCGGTGGTGTTTCTCCTGATTTCTTTGCGTTCTTGTATTGTCAAAGACTATTCCTATGAGGGGAGATCTTCCTCCCTAATGCTGATCCTGATGCAGGCATCCATGCTTGACATTGTTCTGCCCTTATATGATTATGCTTCATGCTTTTCCATCTAAAACTTGTGTCTCAAAGTCGATGTAAGTTGCTGAGATCCTCCTACTTGTGTAGGATGTAGGAGCTCGTCGATGCGATAGCTCTGAGCTCGTCATTCTGGAAGGTTCTTGATGTCATTTATCAAGAGGTACTCCTCCTCACCAAAGGAGATAGATTGGTGATGCCCAATCCCATTGGTGCTACAGCTACATGGGTTTGCCCTTCAATTTCCATCCTCTGGATTTATTTCATGTGCTTACACCTTTTCGTAGGTTATGCGTTGGATGTGTCTTTGACGTCTTCAAGCAATGCGTCTTCAAGGTGACTGCACATTTGTAGTGTGTAAATAACATAAACGAATACTTTTGAAGGTTTCTTTATTAGCATTTTTGTATGTATGCGTACTAAAAGAAATACACAAGTATTGGCTTAGTTGCATGAAAATGTAGTAAGGGGTATAGAATATATACAAAAATATGTAAAAAAGAGCATTGTAAGAGAAATATTTAAACTTTCCAAAGCCCATGTTCATGTAGTTTGGCAATGTAAAGCCTGATCTAAAGCTCTAGCTAAAGCGGTCTTGGATATCTAGTACCTTTCACATGGAGTAATTTGCCCAGCACTAGACCCTATATTCTGGTTTACTTCTTCCATGATACTTTTGTAGGGGGGAGTGGCAGACAACGTGGCATGCAAATTAAATTCCTTCTGGAAATTAGGAAAACTTAGGTAATATCTACCCTTATGGCATGAGCTGAAGCATTTTATCATTGCCTGAATGTTGAAGAGGTGTTACTATGATAAATGGATGCTTGAGCGCTTTTTGGGATTATGAAAATTAGCTAAGAGCTTGGTGACAACTTGTAAGCTAAAAATGAGGTTATGTTGCTTGTATAAGCAAATCCTAACTCCAAAATTTTAGGGCTTGGTGGAATTTGAGTCCGTTTGGGTAATATTTGATAAGTATAGCTAGCTTGATGTAAATTGTGCATGCACGAGTTGCTAAAGAACCTATTGCAATAGAATTCATTCAATTTGGATCTTGTTTGGTCAAGAAAAAGTGTTTTAGAATTTGGGTTACTTTTGAGTGTGCCTGGGCTAGTTTTCTCATGAAGCAAAGAGGCCGACGCGTTAGATGAGAGTACTCAATACCTTTTTGGTCAAAACTAGGTCAATTGCTACAACTAAGAGCATAATCCTGGTCTATAGGTTCCTTTGAATTTAGTATGCATATTTGATTGCTTAAAATTGTCGACTAAAGTTCAAACTAAGGGGGTACTTTTACTAATGTCTGGGTTAGCTTATCCAGGCACTGGGTGAGGGTACTTGAGTCTATGCTTATCCATTTTAAACATTTTAAGTTAAAGTCAAGCATAACAACTTAAAAACAACATAGTTTACACATTATATGCAAACACTTCACAATATATTAATATCATCTCGCAAGAATACAAGCTATGGCAGGTCTAGTCAGCCAAATTCCTACAATGAAAGAGCTCCGTAGGAGAATTTTGTCCCTCAAATCGAATTTGTGGATAAATCTGATGAAGATCTTGATAATAAATATGTATCTTTATAATGTTCTTGACATTAGTGAACAATGGTGATTCTGCTACCCAAACGACTGGGCAGTAAACATCTTATTTTTCTCCTTTGCAAGGTTATGCTATAAAAAGATACTAATCTTATCTTATGATAGTACTAGTATGAAAACTTACAAATACTAGTATAAATAGGTACAAATCCGTGATGGTGGTATGGACGCTTCTTACACGTGGACTAAACCATGTGTAAGAGAAGGATATGTGTCCCAGATGATCCAGAGGATTGGGAAGTGGCAGAGTTCGAGCAAGAGTAGGCAATCGCAAGGGGGAGAGGCAGCCCCATTCAAATCTGACATTGATAGAAAATAACAGACAGTATGCCTGAGAAGCAACTAAGATGATCCCGAGAGTAAAGGCATAACTGGCTTTGATAGATCGATTGAGAGAGAAGGATAAGCAGAGGCTAATGATCCCAGGAAAGTTGGGTATGATTATAAGGAGGCAGGCAGCCGCTATTCCTGTCAGAAGACAGGTCTCGCAACAGTTCGCATCCAGCAGAATCGGGCCCAAACATGATTGTTTGGTCTTGGTCAGAGGGTCAATGGAGCCACCGAATCCAGGCATGAATCTGGGAATGTCCCCCTCTACAAGGGGGAGAACCAAGAAGAAGTCGGACGGATTCAACAGCCACGCCCGATTTGCCACATCTTGATCCTATGTTTAGAAAAAGATAGCGAATGTTTGGAGGAAGGGAGAGGTCGCATGTCGCGCTAGGCGCTAGGCGCTCCTATCAATTTTCGGTCCCGTTCCGATGACCTCCGTTTTGATAATTACGAAACACCCCTATACATTTCACCATTATTTAGTTGTTTTGATACATAAAGGTGCACTCGATCTTATAAAAATTAAGCAATGGCAGGACCGTTCCAAGGGTATGTAAATCTGCAATACAACAACCACTGCACTAGTGAAGGCATTGTGAAGAGATTGGACTCAATCGCAAAATATTGTACTAATTCATAGGCAAGACAAAATGCAAACGTAGCACATTGAAAACGTGCAATATCAAGATAACACTGCAAAATAAACGAACATAGATAACATGCAACTCCTGTGACGCAATTAACTAGCTAAAAATCCATTACCTTCTGTATTGATCTTACAGCTTCATCTAACATAAGGTTGAAGAATGTATCATTTGAAGAATATATCATTTGCTTCAATTTGCAAATAAATCTCAAATTGGGTCTGTCAAATAAAGCGTGCAAGTCCAAAGGTTTGCATTCACATTCAGCTGCTGAATGTAATAAGCATCTACATTAAATTGCTCGTCAACTTCATCCGTTTAGTAAATACACATTAACATTGTTAGCACTCTGAACTTCTTATCTTTGTGTTGCATTGATTCTGAAGCATATCGTGAAACCAATGTAAACTTGTTATGAGAATAAAACCATGCAATACGGTTTATGATCTCAACTAGTATCTAGGACTTAAGAACTAATATAAATACGTACTTGAATTGAATGCCATTTGAAACACTGATTTACATGCTCTCTCTCTGCACAATCTTCAAATACATGAAAAAGAGTAAATTCGTATAACAAAAACTTCTTTAGATGAAGCTTCATTTTGTATATCCACAATTCAGCATTTTTTTGCTGTAAATTAGCTAATAAGGGTAAGTACAATTCAATGATGCACTAGAATCAGTGAAAACGATTTGAAAAGAATACGTACCTTGAAAATCAGAACTCTGTAAACTTCTTTCTCAATGTTCATATTTTCCAAGCTTTAGCCTCAAGCGGGAGTTCGTAAACAGATCTAGATTTAAGGACAACGAAGAGGATGATTTTTCCCACAAAAAGAGAAGGCAGGGGATGTAGAGCCAAGGTTATGCTACATCCGTGACCCCAGATTAAGCCAGCAAATGCTTTGCCTACCTATAGAGTTTTTTATACAGAATATCTCAGACGGCATAGCCATGGTTCTGCCCTTGGCTACCAGGTTCTCGAGGTTAGAAAACAACCTAACTTCTTCAGCTTACGATTTCAGAAATAACTTAAATTTTGAGGATGCACATAGTTTAATCTACTCTATTGAAGACCAAAATTAGAGAGCTTACTAAAATAAGATGAATTTGTTTAGAAGCTCCTTGCCATAAACAATTTGAAACAGCCAGAGTAGGAGCAGATGTAGAAGATGTGGACTCTTAAATATGCATGCATTCAAGGACATGTGCAGAGTTGTTGCCAAGATGTGGCATAGTTGTCTCCAGGCGAATTTCGACAGCAAAAAGTAGCCAGAAAGATCCGGCAATGTGGCAAGAAGAGCTCAAGCTTGGCTGTCATAGCCCTGGATAGCGACCGCCATATCTTTGAATGGAGTAGATTACTGAAAAGAAAAAAGGGCAAAAGAAAGGAAACTTGGTTTGCAGCGCAGAACCACGAAGAAAAAAAAAAGGAACAAAGAAAAATTTCAAACACAATTCCATATGTTTTGATAAAGTTAAAACACGTCAATATACTACACATATATACATTGCGTAGGGTTGCGCATTGATAAGATAAATCCACTAACAATGCATTTATTGCACCATGCACCCATTGGGAATTATTACATTACACGTGTTAATATAGTTCAAGGAACAACGTTCTTATCCTTCTTATGTAATTTAGTTTGCTATTTTTGTTCGCGTTCCTGAGCCGCAACTAAGAGAGGCTTGCAATCAACATGTGTCCTTTCATTTGAATCAGATAATCTTAGCGATCTCTCATGCAACCAAATTCGTTCCTATGAGCCAAATTCGTCCTTTGCTTGCTTTCGAAGGCAAGTATCATAAGGATTAGGGCAAATACCTCCCTCGTTTAAATTTAAGTTTTCCTTTACTTGCATTGCCATCGCCAGATCCAGGGGAAGCGGCTGACGCCTATTCTTCAGAATCGTCATATCCAAACTTATCCCTGCTCGAGGGATCTGTGGGGCACCGGATATCTGCAGCAGATCGTCGCACAAAAGCAGAGGTCCTGGCAGGCAAGAAAGGATTGGCACGACAAAGCATTATGTGGCAACAATTTTGACATGATTTGTTTCCTTCTGTTGTTGGCTGGATCCACCACCATAGCTAGCCAGGGATGTTCCTGCAGCTGGAAACAAAAAGGTGTCGACTATGGAAAATAGGGTTAATCACCTATCTTGCATATATAATGATCGTTGAATCACCGCTGTGACAAGAGAGTAGTGAAGAAGAAGACATTACTAGCTTTTCTATTCTATGGCGTCTGTACCATTGATCGCTACTGTTGCATCAGCCAAATCCTAGGCAAAATGCACATGCTAGTTTTTCTGCACTTGCAAAGTTCTTTGCCAGATCTGACATAGTGTCTTCTTCGGATCCATGTCTTCTTTGGATCCAAGGGCAAACTATGGTGCATATGCAGGGAAACACTTTTCATATCAGAGGTTGATTCCCGTTGCTTGGCAACAACTGCCAATCTGGAAGGGGTGCTTGCTTTACTGAGGATGTGGGTGGCTTGAAGGAACTCCTGCTGATATTTGGGCCTTCTTGGTGGATGAAACGGTTTTTCCTGAGATCTTCTTTGTAGGAGAACACTCCCATCCCACACAAGACCCATCTACTGATACGGTGGAATTCAGAATTGCTTATCTTGGTGCAGACAGACCACCTATTGCAAAGTTTTTTCTATACTCTGAAGCCTTCTCTGATCACATCACTTTGGAGCTCTACAAGTCTTCCTGATGCGGTCTCAGCATGGAGTTTCTTGTTTTCTCTTCTGAATCTAGCCCTCAAGCCTCTCAAGCTTCAGCTACTTCTTCTGTTTTTTCCATACCATCCTCCTTCTCTTGATGATATCTCAACCATAACTTCGGCCTCGTTATTCTCAGAAAATCGACTACATCTGGTGGGGATACATTGAGGGTCCAATATTGCAGCTTTGGGGTTCTATAATCGATCGGAGGTTGTTGCAGCAGGAGTATTTTTCTTGTGTTGGGGGCTTTGCCATACGTGGAGCTGATCCAGCATTTGTTCGAAGACTGGTCAGACTTTTGATCTTCAGCAACGTGGAAACAGAGCCTACCCAATCCTTTCTGGTGCATTGCCCTTGGCTCAACAACTCCTACTACTGGTTGGAGACATATTATTGAGCATGACCTCCATGGAGCCTGCATTGTCTGCTGAGAATGTGGAAGCCAATATATGCCCGGATATTGGTGATCAGCCTTGTATCTCCTCAAGATATTCACGAGGTGGCGAACCGGATTCGTCACCTTGATAATCAGGCCCTTATTGCCAAGATTATAAGGGGTAATCCGTCTTTAGCTGAGATTAAGAAGACTTTTGAGCGTGTATGCCGTGGCAGATTCCTACCTCGGATCCAGCCTCTGGGAAATCTATACTTTCTCATCACCTTGCAAACTGAAAAGGAAGCTCAGATTCTTTTCAAGAAGGGGATAATCACTTGTCTTAATGGCCAAGTTTTGCTGCAAAAGTGGAGACCGGACTTCAATCCCAAAAAGCCTGATGCTTTGTTCTACCCAATATGGCTGTCACTCTCTGATCTTAGTGCTGAATACTGGACTGAGAAGGCTTTCAAAGCCATTGCTTCCTATCTCGGGGAGTACGTGTGCATGGGTGGGAACACCTCTGAGGCCCCAAAGATTTGCATCACAGTAGATATTTTAAAACCACTTCCACGTTCTGTCTTCTTCAGGGGATTTAATAATACTTTAATAGAGTTTATTCTCTCCATCTCTGGTCTCCCCTTCCCCTGTTCTGGTTGTGGAGTCAGGGTGCATGCTGGGGACATATGTCCAGACCACTCTCCGGTCCTTGAGCACAACGGATCTCACAATCAAGATAAAAATAGTATGGCCACTATTATTGACTCTGATGGGTTCATGGAAATTAACCCCAAAAAGTCTGCCAAGAAGCAGACCGTTGGTGCTGTTACCCCAGACTATGGGGGTGAGTGCTCCTTGAAGGCCTGCCCAACGCCTTCCCCTGTTCCTATGAAAAAGCCCTCTATTCTTGAGTCAGCTTTGGAACCTCCTTTGCCTCCAGAGGTCCTCTCATGTCACAACAGATTTAGCCCACTTGCCCTCGCTGATATTGATCCCAATGAAGAGGGCTGGCTACTTGGTTTGGCAGCTACTCCAGAATCTGTAGCAGAGAACCCAAATGATCATGTTGGCCCTATTAGATGTCCCCAACTCAATGGGGAAGTCTGTCTCACATCGCCCAAGGCAAAGCAACTCAACAATGTCTGCCTGATCCAAGATCTCTTCTTCAATGCCTCCAAGCTCCATTGTGCTGGTCCTCGCCTGGTCTGCGATGATTCTGAAGCTCCGTCTGCCATGGAGACTATGAACAATCATGTTCTCATTCCTGCAGTGCATACTAACCTCTTGGCTGCAGATCCTTTGGATCAAGGAAACACTGCTGCTACTGGCAGCCCCAAAGAAACTCCGTCTGCTACGGAGGCTATGAACGATCATGCTCTTATTCCAGCACCCATTCCAGTAGTGCACACAAACCTCTTGGTTGCAGATCATAATGATCAAGCAAATGTTGTTGGCAACAATATTTCTCTGTCTAAGAAACTAAATGGGAAAAAGAAAGGGAAAGATAATGGGATCAAGCCGGGGAAGTACACCTTTGAAGCAGCAATAGCAAAAGTATGTTTGGAGCATTCTCTGGAGCAAGGAAGCATGGTCCTTCCGTCAAACAAGGATGGAAATACTCCTCTTTAAAGCTGAAGCTGGAAGCTTCTTTCAAGTTTTTTTCTGCATACTTCCTAGTCTTGTGGTTATTTTGTTTCTCAACCACATGCTTATGCTAGTCCTGTATCAGGATTATTTTGTAAGGCTGTTTCTGTAAGGCAGGTTTCTATATATCAGATGTTTTTACATTATAAAGTGCTCAGTATGATCCAACTCATTGTGAAGATGTTTGACTTTAAATTTATTATGGTCATGGCAGTTATCTGGTCGGTGCAAATATCTCTGTTTTCTGCTAGTTGTATATGGTCTGGAGCATCTCGGTTTTCATTCTACCTGCAAAACATAGCAATCAGCTCTGCAGACATCTCTGGAAAACCCTTGGTATGGTGTTGGTGTTTTAAATATGATGCATGCCGGTTACATATAAACAGGCTGAAAGGTTTTCTCTCTGGTCATAACGTCATGGATGGTTTTGCCGTCCCATGCTGCTCTCCCAGCTCAACCAATTCGCTCTGTGGCTGCTCCTGGGATAATCAACCAACTCCCTGCAAAGAGGGTTTCGTTGCCCTTTCTCTATACTGTTGTTGCTTATTCCTATCGTAAGCAACTATTTTTATCTCAAGTATTTTTATCTCCCCCTCTATTCTTACAATATCATTGAGATATATCATGCTCGTCTCAAAGCTATTTGGCTGGGTCCTATCGCTTTGGTGGGGGGAAACGGAATGTTTCTAGGGAAGGACGACAACTCTATGCCTTACGGTGTAGTTTTACACTCCATGTGTCTACTTACTTTGAATATTTTGTATGTTCTGTCACCCATGTGGAGGCTCTTGAGATATTCCTGCAACATCGACATATGGAAGGTGTCGCCCCTATGGGACACCTTGGCACTTCTCTGCTCTTTGGCGTATCTATTCACTTTGAATATTTTGGAAGATGTCGCCCCTATGGGACACCTTGGCACTTCTTTGCACTTTGGCGTGTCTATTCACTTTGAATATTTTGTATGTTCTGTCACCCATGTGGAGGCTCTTGAGATATTCCAGCAACATCGACATATGGAAGGTGTCGCCCCTATGGGACACTTTCAATTTTTCCAGAAGATTGCCCCCCTTTTTTGGAATAATATGGAATTCTTTCTATTAGGGGCTTATTGGGGTACCTCGAGTTGTCCCTTTTCAGCATACCTAAGGGGGTCCATATATAAAGGGACTCCCCCAAAACATTTACCCCCCTTTGTATCAAAAGTCTTACTTCCCCTAATAAGGGAATCTCCTAGGTACAGTCTCCTTGATATGATTATTCCCACTTCGTACTTGGTGAGAAGATGTGACCCTGCCAGGAAGGAACATAGTAACGTCCCTGTACCTAAGGTTGGGAGATTGCCTATAGTCATAACCACTTCAGGATGATCATTGTCTCTTGGAATTTGCGTGGCATCAAAGGAGCACTCAAACGTGCTAGGGTATTAGCGGCAATTAGATCAATGAAGGCGGACATTATCATGCTGCAAGAGCATAGGCTCCCTGACTTTGAGGCTAGTTCTCTTGGCAGGTGGGTGGGCAATGGCTATTCCTCTTTTAGTTGTGCAGCTCAGGGAACTAAGGGAGGTACTTGTATCCTTTGAAAGGTCGGGCCTCGGAAAAACCATTTTCGAGATTGGGGGCGGTGGCGGATCGGTTATATTTGAAAACAATAACCGTCAGTGGGGGCTTATTAATGTCTACGCCTCCAATAAACCCGCTGAGAGGGCAATTATGTGGAATAATATTGAGAGCTGGATTTCCCAGCACGAGAACGTCGTTGATAACTGGATACTTGGGGGTGACCTAAATATGACTGACACGTGGGATCAAAAAGTGGGCTTGCATAGGAATCTGCAGGAAGAGGAAGAACGAGCCTGGCTTTCTCTAATCAACGGTGCGGGCTTTTCTCTGGTTCCTCCCTCCAATACTACATTTTCCTGGTCTAACAAACAGAAGGGTCAGGATAGAGTGTATTGTTTGCTTGATAGATTTTACCTGGCCAACAAATCTGCAGAATTTATGGACAAATCCTATGTTGAAGGAGATCTTGCATTCACTCATTCGGATCATGTTCCGCAGAGGCTTACTCTGGAGGATATCCCCTCTGCCAGGATATCAGGTAATATTCCTTTCAAGTTCAACGTCTCATGGTTAACCAAAGAAGTGTTCTGTAACCCTTTTAAGGCTTTTCTTGGCTCACTGGAAAATGGGGACAACTCCCCCTCCATGAAGGCATGGGTCCATAAGCTCAACATCATGAAAGCTTGGGTCAAGAAATGGGGAAGAAATAGGGCTCTGATCTTCAAGAAGGAAAAGGATCTTGTCTATAATAGTCTCCGGATTATTAAGCAAGAACTTTTTAGCGACCCCTATAACCGAGATAAACACACTTTGGAGGAGGAGCTCGAAAGCAAAGCTAAAGCTATAGAAGAGGAGGAAGCAAGGGGTGCTGCTATACGCTCCAAAACTAAATGGTACGCTGAACTTGATCATGAGAATTCTAAGTGTTTTTTTAGATTGGCTGGGGCCAGATTAGCAGAAAATAGCATTACCTCTATCAAAGATCAAAATCAGGTCCTCCTAACAGATCAGGATGAAATCAAACGCTTCATTAGGGAAAGCTTCCAGGACCAATTTAAAGAGGAACCGCTTCCATCCACTTACAGATCAGAAATTGCTAGATGGCTGTCAAAGGTTGATTGCACGCACTTAGTTTCGGAAGCTGACAATCAATCCTTACTTCAACTGCTAGGGGATGAAGAAGTCTATAGGACTCTTTGCTCCCTGGCAGCTGGTAAATCCCCTGGTCCAGACGGATTTCCCCCGGAGTTTTTCAGGGAGTTCTGGGAATTCTTGGGGCAGGACTTCCTCAGGGCTATTAGGGGTGCATGGAACTCCCAGCTTTTACATCCTTCCTTGGCAGCTGGATTCATCACTCTCGTCCCTAAAGTGTCAAGACCTCAGGTTATTAGTGAATGGAGACCTATTGCTTTGACCAATGTTTTATATAAGGTCATCATGAAAGTTCTGGCTAACCGTCTGAAACCTATCCTAAATAGGATTATTGGCAGAGAACAATCAGCCTTTCTCCCTGGAAGAAACATTCTGGATAATTACTTGGCTGCTAGGGAAGGGTTACATTGGTGTAGGGTATCAAAACAGAACTGTGTGCTGATAAAGATGGATTTCAGGAAGGCTTATGACTCTCTTAGATGGGAGGCTCTGCAGGAGGTGATGGTTCATATGGGTTTCCATAGGCAGTTTGTTGATATCTCTATGGGCATGAACAAATTAGCATCAGCATCGGTGCTTGTTAATGGGGAACCATCTGGCCTCTTTGATCTCCGAAAAGGTATCAGGCAAGGGTGCCCTTTGGCTCCTTACTTGTTTCTCATTATGGCAAATCTACTGACTAGGATGGTGAAACTCAAAATTTCAAAAGGTTCAATGAGTGGTCTCTCCCTACCAGGTGGTGCTGACGAGCTCACAATTATGCAATATGCGGACGACACCTTCATGTTTCTCAGATTTGATGATGGTAGCTTTCAGACATTTCGGGACGTTCTCCTGGCCTTTGAGATCATATCCGGGATTGGTCTTAAACCTAACAAATGTTCCACCCTATGGGCACTAGAGACTGTGCCGGATCCTCCAGCCAGTATGCTAGGCTTTCCGGTGGTGAAAGCAGGTGAATCAATCACTCTTCTGGGCCTTCCACTTTCCTTATCTGATAGTATCAAAGGACTCTGGTCGCCTCTGTTGGATCGTCTTCGAAAGAAGGTTGCCCTATGGTCAGCCAAAGGTCTTGCAGTGTCTGGGCATGTAACAGTGGCCAATGCTGTCCTTGCTGCCTCTCACATTTTCTTCTCGTCTGTGATAGTGGCGCAGAAATTTGTGTACAATCAGATCCAGGTCATAATCAGGAAATTTATCTGGGGAGGTATGGCCAAGGTTGGTTGGTCAGAATTATGTAGTGATAAGAAAGAAGGTGGTCTGGGTTGCAAAGACCCCTTCTCTCAGGCTCAGGCATTAGCAGCCAGATACATATGGAGAGTACTACAAGGTGACACTTCCCCTGCCCTGGTATTTGTCAGATATTGGTTTCAACGATGTAAACTCAAAAGCAAGCCCTCCCTCCCTAGGGACGATTTTGGAGCCGCCTTTAGAGACTTCAAGATAGCCCCAGGTACCTCTCCTGTTATGAGAAGAATACTCCAAGCATGGGCGAAGGTACTACCATTATGCTCTCCTGCTAAGCTACCTCCACATGCTGGTAAGATCAATCCTTTCTGGAATATTAGGGTCTGGGGATCAAGGAATCTTCCTCTTGCACTTGTACACCCCCGAATCTATAGTAAGTGGAAAAGTCACGGGATCTCCAGGCTATCTCACCTTTGGGAGAATGGTAGATGGATCTCCTGGTCCAAACTAAAAAGGCAGGTCCCAAATGCTGGCGAGGGTGATAGGAAGATCCTGAGGGAAATCCATGCTAATATCTCTGGTCTCTCTGGACTGGAGGGTCCTGAAGAAAGTTGGGAGTGTGTGGAATCCCCTTCCTACAAGGTAGCTAAGGTTTATCGAGCGCTCCGTGGAGAAGTTCCCCTTAAAGCTGAGCTCATTCTAGGGGTCAATAGACCAGCTACTATTCAACTCCTTGCCAACTCCTGGAAGTCCATGTGTTCTCGAAGAATCCAGTTTTTGCAGTGGACTGCCCTTCAAGGTGGCCTCTCCTCCAATGCTAAACTCTTCCTGAGAGGTATCTCAGCAAGTGAACTGTGCCCTCTAGGCTGTCAAGCTAGCGAATCCACTGCACACGTGTTCTTTTGCCCTAGAATTTCTGACTTTTGGAGGTGGGTTACTCCTATTCTATGACTTGACTCACACCAACTCAACTGGCCAGGTATTATAATTTCATCTGGGAGCTGCCAAATTACTACTTCTCTGGTATCAATTGCCCTTTGGGTGGTCTGGAAGCATCGATGCCAGGTGGCTTACGGGGGGCAAGACGTTTGCATTGACAAAATTAAAAGCCTCTTCAATATGGAGGTGGCCTTAATGGCGCTAGCCCATCACAGAAAGTTGGGTAGGAACTATAATAAGGAACTTGACAGAATTGGCAAGCTTGAAGGTTTTTACACGTTCTTCAAGTGTAACTGGGTTGACAAGGATGAAGGCAATCATCAATGAAGGAGGTAAACTCTTGTCTAGATCCTAAAAATGAACAACCCCAAACGGCAATGGTGGTGGAAGTGCACAGCCCTATCTATAGTACTCGCTCTTGTGGTGAAGAAGGTGCTTTGCCCTATAGTACCTACATGAGTGGGGAAGAAGAGCTGGCTGGGCCACTAGTACACCTTCAATTGCCGGGTCTTGGGTCTCTGGATTATATTTCTCTATCTGTCCCGTTGAGGGGACCCAATGTACTCTTTTTCTAAACTAATAAATTATACTCTTACCCTCAAAAAAAAAAAAAAAAAAAAAAAAATATCAAAACTTATATGTTTTGGTATATAAGTTAAAAGGATAAATATGCAACCACCATATATAACTGAAAAGATTGTTCATTTATAGCAAAAATTTCAGTGGCAGTAGCCCTGTGGTTGAACCTTTGTTTTAGCCCTCATCTGTCATAGGGCCACAAGATTGTTCATTTAGTAGAAATTGTGGCTAACTTTTGGTTTGGTTGTTATCTGCCCTAGGGCTAACTTTTTGGGTTGCCCCTAGGGGGCAAACCCTCGCTTATGTGGGTTTGGGTGCATATTCACACGGGGGTGACTCCGGGCAACGAGAGCTGTTGGATAGGCATATTCACCCCTTATTCCTTAATCTACACCGTATGTAAAGTTCCTCGTTTATGGGGTATGCAAGTACAAAATTTGCATAACAAGATTCGCAAAATACTATAAGATTTCAAGCGGAATACTATATGGTGTTGATTTTGTACGTGCAAAATACAATTATGAGGGCTCTCTACCATCAGACGTCGTCCCAGGTGTGAATATGCACCCAAACCAAAGGGGTTTAAGGGGGATTTTAATCTAAATGTGTTGGACCCAATGGTTGTGTTAATTAATGTCAATGGTAGTTATGTGTTGGTTGTTAATATCAATGGTTGTTATGTGTTGGTTGTTATGTGTTGGGGGATTAAATTTTTATATGTTGGATGTTAATGGTTTGTGTTGCAAAAAAAAAAAATTGGCCCCGTCGGGGCCTTTAGGGACGTCCCCCCCTCCCGGTGTGACAAAAATTTTAGAATTCAAACCAGAAAAAAAACTAGAATTCATTTGAGGCTTTCATCACCTGTAGCTTTTGAATTTCATCACAATAAAACAAATAGAATATAAGTAAAAGTTACCATAAAGATAGAGCGGATTGATCCCATTATTCTGAAATTCATAAAGTTTGCAACACCCATACACAAACATTTTTCAACTGGAATTTAACAGCAGCCTTTGGCCTCCATGGATTCTTGTGGTGAGAAACCAAAGTGGAAAACTTTTCTGCTTGTTAGCACAAGGATCTAGAAGCCTTGGAATTTGCTTAATAACTGCCTCAAAATCTAAAAATGCATGGTAATTTTTTGCAACCTTCATTCAGAATGAGCCATAAAACAATATCCAATAGCGCAATCCTGTATTAACCAGCTGGTAGGATGTGAAAGCCTACCAAACCCGGCCGAAAAATTGTTGTTTTAGCATAGATAACTTAAAACAAACATATGCATATCATATACTATCAAAAAGATCTCGGAGAGAGCTTTCCAACGCAATAAAAATCATCTCAAACAGAGCTCTGGATCAAAAGTTATGATAAGAAATGTGTTGCCGGCGGGGAAACTGCACTACATGCGCCCTTCAAGTTCAAGCCCTTCCTGTGCCCATTATGCACCACACACACAAAAAAAGGGCTTTTGTTGTGAGCCATTGGTTGTTGACCATTATGCACCACATGCACAAAAAGAGGGCTTTTGTTGTGAGCCATTGGTTGTTGACCATTATGCACCATACGCACAAAAAAAGGGCTTTTGTTGTGAGCCATTGGTTGTTGACCATTGGAAAAAAAAGGGCTAAAATCAATGGCTCAGAAATGGTGCACTCTAGATGTACGCATTAGTACATCCATTTGAATACATCACGAAATCATAGGAAAACCTTAGTGAAAAGCGTACAAAAACACAAAGAAAACCCCCTGTTATTATGCTACATATTCTAGGTACATGCTGGAATATACCTAAGATATGCTGGTGACTGCTCTAAACCTATTGTTCCATGTAAACTGGCAGTCACCTGCATTCTGGATCGCGGATGTTTCAACCAGGTAACTGGCAAGGCAGACCGAAGCTCCAATTTGATGCAACTGCAGCGAAACAATATGCTGGGCCTGTGCTTACGGAAAGCATGACATAGCTCACACAGTTGTGGCTCCAAGTGAAGCTCCTTCGTCTGCTCCCAACTCTAGTATCACACATACTCCACCAAATGCTCCATAGATCCAGTCTATTCCTATGATCCACTTTTAAGTGATTTGTATTTTCAAAATCTTAGTATTGAAGATTCAAGAATATAGTGACAATCCACAAAACTGGCAGCAGGGCACTGGTATTACATTGCCTCCTGTAATTGCAATGCAACAACCACCTAATCCTCCATTTCTTCCAATACTAATCTAGTTAAGGCACAACCTACCACTGGAGGATCAGGAGGAGGTGGTGCTTTTGGAACTAGAGATGCTTGGGGAGGTGCAAACCTTGGGAAAATTCTGTCAACTCCAAGGCAGATATGTGATGCTCTTGATAACGTTTGTCATAGGTCAAGAACGGGAAAAAAAGGCAAATATATCTTTATTCAACTTATCACGTTCTTTTTCAGAGATAAGGTCTTATCTGCTCTTGATATCATTACAGGTTTTGCCTATTGCAGTTTATAATCATCAGAGAAGAATGTATTTTGAATCATTATGCAAAGAAGGCTTTAAAGGAGAGGGGTGGGTCACCATCTTTCTTAATGGGAATGAATTTTGTTTGCTAGGCCATGTCTTTTTTTGTGCTTATGTACTTCCAGGTGTGAAATCAACTACATACATAGTGATATTCAAATAAATGTATCAAACTACTCATGTACAGCCTTCTGCTTACTGGCTATCTAGTACAGTTTCCTTGACAGTCCCAATTGACAACATGTTCATTGGCATCAAACATGTTAAGCTTTGGCGAATAGCCTTCATATTGCAATCTATAGCACCAAAATGGAATGTAACACAAGGAATTTCATATCTATTGTAATTGTTTTTTTTTATCACTCTTTGAGGTGTCTTCCATTTAATCTTTCTCACTCATTTTGATTTAAGTTACATAGCTCATTTTAATTTGGTGAACTTTCAAGGAAAAAGATCTTGTTTATCATTTGCTATTTCTTTTTTTGCATAAGGGAGAAGGATCTGGTTCATCACGTCATGCAATTAGCTTGTAGATCCATTTAGTTATAGAGAACAAATTATTGTCCACTCCCTTATGTTTGAGTTAACTGTTTTCTACATGTTTATCTTAGAAAAGAGGATGTTTTGCTCAAGGCACATGGACCATGAAAAGAATCATAGTGGCTTTGTTTAATTTAGTCTTAATATACCATGTCACCTTTGTGTTATTCTGATTTAGGATGTTCCTCATCTGCTAGCATTCTTGAACGTAAGTTGGATATCTGATATTTCAGATTGTCTTGCAAATACGGTGTATGGCTAGTTTCTAATTGGAAGCAAAGGGGAATGTTTGTCACTTGTATATGGGTTGCACAACTCCTTTCGTTTTCAGCATTTGTCTTTGTTCCAAAGTTTTATATGGAAACTTTGGTAAGAATATATGCCTTAATTATTTCCAGCATTGCCTTTTCTGAATTTGAGATTCTTTAATATTTCCATATGCGCTTTCAAAATGCAAATTATTTGACGTATATGAATTATTTTCCCTACAGATATTTCATGCATAATTGATAATAGATCTGATGGGTTACAGGTGGATAGTTTTCATGTATTGTGCAGGAATGACTTACCCTATGTCGCTCCATCTATGTTGTTGCAAGGAGGATTGTGTTCCCTTGCACGTGTTTATAAGCTTCATTGTTCTTGAATATTTGGATGCAAAGGTTTTGCTTCCCAAGAAGAGTGTTGCAGTTGCTGATAAATCTGTGAGGGCTATGAAAGATGGGCTTCTAGAAATATCGTGACATAGTTGTGCACTATATTTAATAGGTATGAATGAGTGGTGTAAACTGGTTAATGCTGGGGCAGAAACAGACCTGAAAGTTCAGAAGAAGACGTGCAATGTTAGCAGACTTAGTTATTCATAGCCATAGGGCTTGAACATGAACTTGCTCTATGTTGTGATGAGTCCTTAAATTACTCGTGGCTAAAGATTAATGCTTTATGGCATAATGAGCTAGGTTGCTGAATAGGTGTTTTTGAAGGCATTTTGCATGCAGCTATGAATTGGTACAATATATGTTTCAGTAATGGGAACTGCTGATATAGGCTTTGCAAACATAACTGCTATTTGTTATTGAACTTAAGGATACATTTGTGTTGTAGCTAGATATGCCCTTAAACTTAATTCCTAGCCTACATTGGCATTCGTCTTATGGACCCTACATGGTCAGGATCTCATGCTACGAAAAGCCCAATCTGCCATTACGACGATCTCTTAAAATTGGATGACATGTCATGATTTCGTTTATTTTTACTCTTTATTAATCCCATTAGTATTATCTTCATGAACTTTCAGGATCCCATAACTATTGCATGTTTATGAATGCATGTTATATGGGGAAACACTTATTTCTTACTTGCAGTAAGTATATCTTTCCTTTCTAGTTACCAAGAGAGATACATTGAGGTATTTAACATTGTGGCAGACTTCTTTCTTTTGGGATGGGTTCTAAGCGTATTGTCTGCTTTTGGGTCCTGTTATTGATGAGCGTTTCCCTTTTTTTGGACGAGGAAGTTGATTTTAATAGTGATTCCTACTTTTTAATGTTGGGTGTTTGCTTTAAAAGTCTTACAATATGCTGTAACACGATGACATCCAATGCATTCTCAATTTTCTTAAAAGTATGTGCCTAATCAAGAGATGTAGAATATGGCAAAATGTGCATTACATATATGCCTTGGAGTTGGCAGATCTTTCCCAAGGTTTGCACCTCCCCAAGCATCTCTAGTTCCAAAAGCACCACCTCCTCCTGTTCCTCTATTGGTAAGGGATGAAGGAGCTTCACTAGGAATTGTAGACTGATAAGTAAATGGATTTCCTTCAAGACGAACTCGGATCTTAGGAAGAAAACTTGGTTGAGGACCTGACATCACTATTGGGACAGAAAGAAGCTTTGCAATTGTAAGGGCACCAAATACCTACAAAACTAGATACAAATTAGCCTATGCCATAAACATGCAAAGACAGAAATCCCAAAACTCCCGGAGATGATGCGTGGATGATATACAATATCCCAGTAATGCAACCAAGTGCATGTGCCTTACCATACTTAAGACAACAATTTCTGCTTGGAACTCACTTGAAACTTTGTTGCTCACCACTGCAGAATCCATCCTCTTTACTACAATATTAGTTCCATCATCCAAGATGAAGACGAAATGTGGAGAATTGGCCAAGTGATCCCCCCACATACAGGTTCGTTTTGGAAATTACCCAGTTTGTTGCTTATTGGTTTACATGTAGCATGGTTTAAGCTCATGGATAGGAAGAAGCGTTACATTGCACTACATCTAGTCGTGCTAGAATGGATTATTGCATGTTGAATTGGATGTACTTAGACCTGGAAGAATTCCCAAACAAGTGTATTTAAACCTGGAGAAAACAAGGTCTACTACATTAGGTAATAATTTTACACAAAGATGTGAGGATCTGCCAATTTTCTTCAATACTGATTTGAAAGAGAAGAGATTGTTGTATCCATCACCTTCAGCTGCAAGTCAATCCCATGCTCATGAGAGGCCTACATCAGTACTTGTGCACCCATTTGCCCATGAAGAAGCGCAGACCTATAGCTTCCATTCGCACGGGTGCTCATCGTCTCCGCACTGAGACAGGGCGTTGGACTCGGGAAGCACGGGAGGATAGGCTTTGTTAGTATTGCCATTAGGGCACAATTGAAGATGCATGTCATGCCCTCCAGATCTGCCCAGTGTTTGCCTATATACGACCGCGGTATGTGTTACACACTAGCACCTCTAGTGATAACCAACACACCAAAAGGGCGGATCCTTCAAGGAAATCGTTATCCAATGGGCCCCAACCTTTCCAGGCTTTATCCCATACCCCATAGACCATATCAATTCCTCCCCTCCTCAAGATGCTTGCCCTCAAGCATGTGGAATACACCAATGTTGCCACGAGGAATTGAACCTTGGCTCTGATACCAAATGTTACACACTAGCACCTCTAGTGATAACCAACACACCAAAAGGGCGGATCCTTCAAGGAAATCGTTATCCAATGGGCCCCAACCTTTCCAGGCTTTATCCCATACCCCATAGACCATATCAGTATGTTCGGTTAGTTGACCAGCCGCTGCATGAGTTATTGAATACGGCGTCCGTGGGCTTGTTAGGGTCATACCTCCAAGAGGTTATGGATACACGGACTCGATTGTGTCCTCCGGGACAGTATTGAATTGTCCTATACAATTGTACAGTATGCCAGCATACTTACGAAAACCCTTCGGGGCGTGGGTTTTTTAATCCTGACAGTAATATGCTTCTTGCTCTCTTTTTGTTTGGGTCCCATAGGCCAATTGGTCTCCGTAGACGATAAAAGTATATTCTATTCTATTCTATTCTATTCTATTCTATTCTATTCTATTCTATTCTATTCTATTCTATTCTATTCTAACAGCACAACCCATCCCTTTTTAGAATCAAAATCCTGAATACAAGTCTGAGTGACAAAGTAAGGCCACGCAATAATAAATTTCATTGCGGCCTATTTATGTACTGTACAATATTATTGTCAGTTCCAGTCGCTATGATGGTGTTTAGCATGTTTCAGTATCCATAGAATTTCAAGGTAGGTGGCATTGCTGAAAGAATCATATCTCGCAATCGGGTCTTCTAAGCTACATCCTATGTTGCTAACTAACAATCTTCATTTATCTTCTTTCTTATTTTGAGATGGCTTTGATTGTCGTGCCACGGAACGCCGCATGTAACGCCGCATGCGGCGTTCCTTCTCCCGCATGCGGTGTTTCCTTGCCGCTCTATTCAAACGAAGTTCAAAAGTTTTTAGGAAGCGTTTTTGTTTTTTACGAGAGGGAAGCGGATCTTATGCGTTATAAAGCTCGTGGCAGTGCATTCGTCTGCCCTTACACTCTAGATAATGAAATGTAGAGGCGATTATTAGCTTGGCTCATCAAACATACGTTAGTTCATAGTTCCTTGCGTTTTCTGCAGTGGATTGGGAATTTTTGGAGTACCTGCATGGAAATGCAAACTTAGGTAGAAGGTCAAGCGTTCACATTTCGTTTTGAAGTAGCTAAGAAGCTGGTGCAGGGCTCGATCATGAGCTTCGAAACGAGCATTGTTCCCTTTTACTATGCAGGTTTCAAGGTTCTAACTGGTTACATCGGAATTTCGAATCCATTAAGGCTATGTAAGAGCAAGTTACACCAGTTTCTCTCTGATTGGCTTGCCATTGAGTGCAGGAAAGGATGAAACGGCAAAACCTAGGATTTTGTAGTAAAGTGCAGAGTATTATTTTCAGTAATGAGCTCGGATCATTTCCAATATTGTCTGGTAAGCTATTCATTGTTCTGCTATCGAGAACTTCTGAAGCGCCAGAACCCTACTGATTATACTGGTCGCAATTTTATGTGCAGTAACCACTTCTATGAATGCTGCATACCAGGGTAGCCCTTAAGCCCAAATTTTTATAGAGGTGATTTAGAATGTGAGGTGAATCTTAGCTTTTTTCAATTAGTTATGTTGGCGATTTTGTTTCGGGCTTCAATTTGAGTTGTAGCAACCTTGGCGAATCTTTCATCCATCAAGTGATGGAATATATACTTTTTTCTCAAGTAAAATTTGGGTCTACAATATATATTTGTTATGTCCGTATACAGTTGTAAGCGTAATGCTCACATAATGAATATACATGTTACCAGACATTGGCATATGATTGTAAATCTCAATAGCTCCACACTAAGGGCAAAACAACAACAAGTACACAAACTTAGCTGAGGCATGATTGCATATTATGGTGGGCAAGCACAAACCAATTTGATTTCAGTCGTCTTTTTAAGATTGGATAAACAACAAACCAAAAGCAAAAATACTCCAGGATTGCATACCTGGATGTTGGAACCGGATCATGAAATCCATATAACATGCATTGTTTTTTCCCTTTCCTTTTTTTTTTTCTTGGAGGTAAATGGCAATTCTAAAAAACTCACCAAGAATAGAATTCGTATTAATTTTACATGATTTTTGGGGGTTAAGGGGCGATTTTAGAATAATTACCAAGAATAAAATTCACATGGGGGCGAATCCAAGAATCCATCATTTAGTGATGTAGGCTAACTTATGAGTGGAGGGTGAAAATTCCATAGACAAGGTGGCGATATTTTATTGGCACCACTCCTAATTGATCCTACTCAACAATAGTGAAAAAAAAATGCAAATGTCCAAAAAAATAGCCTTTTGGCGATATTTCGAGCTTAAGGGCTACCCTGCTGCATACTCCATGCCGAGGATGCTAAACGTGTTGGTTGCAAATCTCCTCTAACAAAGAACAAGCTAACTGCTGGTTGCGGATTACATCTGCCAAAAATAAGCTGTATATGTTAGATTAGTATCAGAGTCTCTTCATGTAGAAAACGAAAATCTTGGATATGTTGGAAGGCTCTTGGTATTGAAGTTGAACGGGTACATCCAGTTTCTATCACGCACAAAGATCATTCTATGAATGTTGCAAGGGAAAAAGCTACATCTGATTAAGTTGTAAGTATTCTATGCTGGTTTTGTTTTTGCGTCCTTTTATTAAATTTATCAGCCAATTTGTAGAAGCTATTTTATTACAGCAAAAATCAACAAAATCATTTTGTGAATGTTGCAAGGAAAAGAGCTACATCTGGTTAAGTTGTAAGTATTCCCTGCTGGTTTTGTTGTTCCGTCCTTTTGTTAAATTTATCAGATAATTTGTGGAAGCTATCTTATAGGACAAGATGATCTCTTATTATCAGGTAATGGAAGTCCTACGCGCATAAGAGAAACAATAACAAATAGTGAACCTGGAGCCGTAACTGGCAATGCCAATGGTGTAGTTGATTGTGCACCTTCAAACTCCTCTTTTTCAAGTGACATATCATCATACAGCAACTCTCCAGGTCTAGCACAGTTTGTAGTTCTCTATGTTGTTTTCAACTTTGCCATCACTCTATCCTAAAGCCATAGACATTAGAAAAGAACAAGGAATCTACTAATGCCCCAAAATGACAGACAAAGATTTGGCGTATTAACACAATTCAAGCTGATTCTTTTCTATGTAGCGGTGAGTTTTTACTTGGTATTTTCTCAAAGCTTTTGTTTTGCATGCATAGGCTTTACCTGGAATTCTGCAGTACCTAACAAACATGTCCCAAGGATTTTCAAGCAATATCTTTGGAGTAGTGCGGTCTACCATTATCAGTGGGAGTGCTTTCTCTATACCCTGTTTGCCTGCCCTTGGTTGCAGAGCATGCAATGGCTCTTAGTGTTGCTCTTATGCTTATGATTTCAGAGATACTCTGTGTTGTATTTGATATTCTTCATGTGTTGCAAGTTAGGGTCCGGTAACCACTTCTATGATGCTTCATACTCCATGCCGAGGATGCTAAACGTGTTGGTTGCAAATCTCCTCTAACAAAGAACAAGCTAACTGCTGGTTGCGGATTACATCTGCCAAAAATAAGATGTATATGTTAGATTAGTATCAGAGTCTCTTCATGTAGAAAACGAAAATCTTGGATATGTTGGAAGGCTCTTGGTATTGAAGTTGAACGGGTACATCCAGTTTCTATCACGCACAAAGATCATTCTATGAATGTTGCAAGGGAAAAAGCTACATCTGATTAAGTTGTAAGTATTCTATGCTGGTTTTGTTTTTGCGTCCTTTTATTAAATTTATCAGCCAATTTGTAGAAGCTATTTTATTACAGCAAAAATCAACAAAATCATTTTGTGAATGTTGCAAGGAAGAGAGCTACATCTGGTTAAGTTGTAAGTATTCCCTGCTGGTTTTGTTGTTCCGTCCTTTTGTTAAATTTATCAGATAATTTGTGGAAGCTATCTTATAGGACAAGATGATCTCTTATTATCAGGTAATGGAAGTCCTACGCGCATAAGAGAAACAATAACAAATAGTGAACCTGGAGCCGTAACTGGCAATGCCAATGGTGTAGTTGATTGTGCACCTTCAAACTCCTCTTTTTCAAGTGACATATCATCATACAGCAACTCTCCAGGTCTAGCACAGTTTGTAGTTCTCTATGTTGTTTTCAACTTTGCCATCACTCTATCCTAAAGCCATAGACATTAGAAAAGAACAAGGAATCTACTAATGCCCCAAAATGACAGACAAAGATTTGGCGCATTAACACAATTCAAGCTGATTCTTTTCTATGTAGCGGTGAGTTTTTACTTGGTATTTTCTCAAAGCTTTTGTTTTGCATGCATAGGCTTTACCTGGAATTCTGCAGTACCTAACAAACATGTCCCAAGGGTTTTCAAGCAATATCTTTGCAGTAGTGCGGTCTACCATTATCAGTGGGAGTGCTTTCTCTCATACCCTGTTTGCCTGCCCTTGGTTGCAGAGCATGCAATGGCTCTTAGTGTTGCTCTTATGCTTATGATTTCGGAGATACTCTGTGTTGTATTTGATATTCTTCATGTGTTGCAAGTTAGGGTCCACTCCCATAGTCCAGTGCTCTAAGGTACATCCATCTATCTATATTTATTATTTTTTCAGTGCATGTACATGGAAAGTTGAATGTCTCCTTACATTTTTCTTAAGTATCTTTGACCATGAAGGTACATAGATCTGCTGCTACAGTACAGAATCAATGCTACTGAGATGGGTGATTGACCATTACATGAATAATGTTATGGACATAAGGAGGATGTTGCTATGCTAGGTAGAGTGTTATTTAGGTCGCATTGCTTTTGCTATTTGAGCTATTTCCTAAGGTCACTTTTTTTACTGCCTGTTAGGTGTTGTAGGGTTTTGAAATCTCAATTTTTATCTTTTCGCCTTAATCTTCATCTTGCGTTCTATACTAGGTTTGGAAGCAAGAATTGTCGCAACAGCTTCACTATGTCACTGGACATGTAGCTAACATTTTTATATGATCACATATTCTTAACTTTTGGATATTATGTTATTTTAAATTCTTAGATTTCACATTTTTGGCTCTTAACCTGAGGGCTGATGTGCTCCACTCCGTAGAAACATTTATCTGATCATTAAATTTAGCTATTGCATTTATTCTTCTCTTCATGATTGGATAACAAAGCATAAAAGGTAGTTCCTTTGACGCAACGCAGTATATATATGAAGCGGATGCACAATGGATGTGATCCTTGATTGAGAAAGGTATTTGCAATATTAAAGCTGTTTGTTTGCCTGAGCCATGCCAGATCTATTTCTTGATGTAGACCGACTATATTTGCAAAGGGCTCAAGTAGTCCACGTTTTTATTAGTTGTTTAAAGCTCAAAACAAGATTGACTATGATGGATTTGGCAAACAAAGTGCACATTTGTATTTTCTCTTGATACAAGAAGCAAGCTTTTGCTGGAATTGGAATGGTCTAAGAATGGAATACTTATACAGATTCTTAGGCTGTTGATCTTGCAAAGTCCATGCCCTCCTTGATGTCTCCTGGAAAATATTGCATGTTTTCCATGTCCCAATAAGAGCTATAGAAAGAACAATGAACTTATTGGAAAGATCTCTGCCTCTGATTTGGGGTTGTGTTTTTGAAAAGTTTGTTGCACATTATTCTTGGGATATTCGATGCATATTTTGCAACTTGCATGGTCTGAATGTTATCCGGTTATCTCGAACCACACATCTATAATGAATCACTTTAAATCTTGCATGCATAGGAGCTTATAGGGTACCACATTTATTCCAAGTAAAGTTATTTCTTTTCAAGTTGAGTCAATTCTAAAGGGGTCATTATTTCACTACCACTCCAATTGCAATTGTGCTGATTACATATTGGATGTACCATCTTCCACAAAATCTTGAAGCCTTATAAGTCCACAAAATCTTAAAGCATTATAAGCACCAACTAAACACAATAAACACCTAAGGTGTATGCAAATCATGCCATCTATCTCCATTCTATTCCATCCAACACATTTCGTTATTCCTACATATTCCACATGAGCATGGCTAATGCCCAACCGTTTTAAACGTAACCTTCCTAAACCTAAAAATCGTCACACTTTGGACTCCATTATATCTAAGGCACAATGACATTTATAAATCTTTTAATCCACCTACAAATACCATTATGTGTATCCAGTCCACATGTCCACGACTAATGCCCGGCATCACCATGCACAATGACATTTATAACTCTTTTAATCCACCTACAAATACCATTATGTGTATCCAGTCCGCACATCCACGACTAATGCCCGGCATCGCCGGGCACACGTTTCTAGTTTGATTGGGTTCGTTATGTATGGACTTAGTGTAACGGCTCCATTTGCATTTTTAGTTTGAGTTTAGCTGTCCTTTGTAATGCTCATTAGTTTATTTTACTGAAGTACCATGCAACATAGGATTATCATATCAGAAGGGCCAATGAATGAGAATAGAACATTCAACCTTTTTCGGTCTCTAGAGCTATATGATGATAGTTTTCTTTTGTATTATGTTAGTTCCACATGTAATTTCTACTGACAACAAGAAACTTGAGGCCCATCACACAGTTCTGACAGAGAATTTGCAAACGATGTCTTATTTATTTGTACATCTGCTTTCATTGTTTATGAGCATTTTGAAGACTGGTTCTTATGATAACAGGAACACATTGGAGGAATATAGAAAAACAATTCTGCAACTTTCCACAAAGTTGCTGGCTTTTATTTCTAATAGTCTTGGTTTAGATGCAGAATACATCAAGGATGCAGTTGGAGAGCCATTTCAGAACATTGTTATGAACTATTATCCACCTTGTCCCCAACCAGATCTCATGCTAGGTTTACAGTCACATTCTGATTTTGATTCAACTACATCAGAATCTTTTTCAGAGTCAAGGACTTATCTGCTCTTGATGTCATTATAGGTTTTGTCTGTTGCAGTTTATAATCATTACAAAAGAATATATTTTGAATCATTACGCAAAGGAGGCATATAGCATGACTAGTGGGCAGAACGGTCGTCCTAGTGACGTACAAGTTGTTGAAGCTGGAAACCTTGTAATTTCAATACAAGGGTTGCGAAATGCCACAAGAAATTTCAATGAGAAAAGGGCCTTGGGTAGGGGTGGTTTTGGTGTTATGTATACAGGCATCTTAGATTTGACCTTTAAAAGTCCATTTTTATTATTGCTTGCTTGTGCTAATGTATTAAATTTATGAAGCAAGTATTTTACCTGCACTCATGTTACATTTCACTCATTCCTCGACGTTACTTAAGTAAGCAAAAACAAATCCAATGCATAACCCGCATTTTTATAGACTATATATAGTGCCCTGTGAAGACAGACTTAACATTAATTATGTTGAAGAAGAGCTGTATTTTTACTCTCAAATGCAAGTATCAAGTATTCTATTGTTTCAAAGTAGCAATTTTAATTGATTGTAAAAGCATGACTTTGAAGTATGATTTAATCAAGTATTCTATTGTTTCAAAGTAGCAATTTTGATTGATTGTAAAAGCATGACTTTGAAGTATGATTTAAGCCACTCCACCCTCTGATCATGGCGGTCAACCCTCCATGCACAACACCTTGTTAAATTCGCTTTGTTGTATTTTCTTCTTTCTTCTATTTATTTTTACTTATTTATTTAATCAAATAAGAAAGGCTATATTACACGTGGGCGCCAGACGAGCAACGAGAGCGCCTTAGGGTTTAGAAAGAGGCCTTTTTTTCGTGCAGGTCCATGGCAGTCAAGCGCAAGCCACTTATTTCATGGTAAAGCATCCAATCCAGAGCTCGGGGCGTGGATTAGGGCATGCATTTTGAGCTCCAAATCGCGGGCGCTTTCGCATGGTGCAGATTTTGGCGCTTTCAGTCCAGGTATGGTAATCCGGCAGCACCCAACAAATAAAACTCTACTTTTGTGATTTTGTTATGTCGAAAAAGAGGATGTAAGAATGACTGTTGCAATCTCTGGGGATAACGATGGTGGCAATGGCAGCAGTACTGATATCAGCGGCAGGGATGAGTTTGTTAGAACTGCGGCAAAGCTTGCGGTTGCACAAATATGTGAATCTGTGGGTTTTCATGGTTTTCAAAACTCAGCAGGGGAAACCTTGGCCGAGATTGCTATCCGTTACCTCCGGGATTTGGCCAAAACAGCACACTATTATTCCAATCTGGCAGGCAGAACAGAAAGCAATGTGTTTGATGCAATCCTGGCATTGGAAGATGTCAGTCCGTCAGGCATGGTTATAGACCCATCAAGGCCTCTTGCAAACTCTACTGCATTTCGAGAGGTTATGAAGTATGTTGAATTTGGCGAAGAAGTACCTTTTGCTAGGGCACTGCCTCGCATTCCCATTCCGAAAAAAAGGAATCCTCCCCCCAGTTTTTTACAGCTTAGAGAGACGCCCCCATCATCTCATATCCCAAGGTGGGTTCCAGCCTTTCCAGATCCACATACTTACAAGGTTACTCCGGTATGGGCAGAACGCAAAGTTGATCCTGCAAAGGAGAGACTGGAGCAGGCACGGCAGAGGCGCAGAGCTGAAAATTGTTTATTTTCTCTTCTTAGATTATCATCTGGTGCATCTGCACTTCCTCCCTCTACAGGCCCTTCATTTGGAGCTCTATCTGCTTCAAGGGAACAGGAGGAATTGCTGGCGAGACTAGAGGTTGAGGGCAAGGCCAAAGGAAAACGGCCAGTGACATCACAGAACTCATATTTGGCTCCTCCCTTACCAGCTGGAGTAAAAGAAGTTACGCCAGTATGCTTTGATAAAGACAAGCAAAAGCCACCAGAAGAGCATCCTAATGGCTCTGCTACATTTTCATCAGTTTTAGAAGCCTTTGCTCCTGTAGTGCAAGCTGCCAAAGCAGGTGTGCATGAGATCAGTAATCATCCTAATGATCTGCATAAGAGAAATCTTCCAGATCCTAAAGAGAGGCCGCCTATTTTACTCAGTTTTGGGTTTGGTGCAAAAGCTCCACAAAAAGGCAAGGCTGCAAGCTTAATTCTTGGTAAGAGGATGGATGGGGCAAGAGGGTTGCAACTTGACAATGAAGAAGAGATGGATGAGAAGAAGAGACGAGCAGAGCAAATACTTGCAGCAGCTCTAGATGGCATGGAGGATGGAGCTTGATTTTGACAAGGTTAGCATGCCATTCACCAGGCACTATTTATTATAGGCTCTCGGGGTATGTAACACTTACCATTTATTGAAAACTCCAGTTTTCATGTCCATTTATGGCAAACATCTGCCACCATTTGTTACAACCCTTATGTGGGGTGATTAGACAATTTATTAAGCCAAGTAGCAGCACAGGGAAAACAAATTTACTAATTATGGAGCACACTTGGTATCAAGTCTAAAAATCCGGAAGGTTAATTGTACATATGAACCTTGCTATGCATCAATTGATTTCATAAAATTGTTTAGCAATTAAATTTTGAAGGAGCTCAGAAGTATCTGCGAGTTTGTCTGGTGGTGCAACAAATGGTTGATAAACATTCATAAGAGTTTGTTGAAGATTTGCTTCGATGGCTGAGTATAAAAGAAAATCTAAATACAAATCAATGTGTTGCGAGTTTTAAGTGGCACACATCTCATTTTTCGAGTCCGCATCTAATGTGTCCTGTGCGGATATGGACAGCATGAACATGCAAAATACTCGTTATCTCCTCTTGTCATTCTTTATTATGTTCAATATATTATAGGATAGTAGAAGCGCAATTCTTTCTCGCCGATTTTTTCTGAATTTTTGAGGGGGGAAAACACTTTAAAATATGGGTTTAAGTGTACGTTATCGTTTTGGTCGTACTACAAGCAAGACACTGTAATTACCCGTTTAAAAAGCTGTTCTTGCTTTTCTAGAAGTAGCATAGCAAATCTTAAATTGGCAGATCTGTTTTATAACGAAACTTTGAATGCATCATATGTTGCTTATAAGGAGGCATGGTCATTGAATTAGGAGTTTCTTGTTTTATGATGGAACTTTTTGTCGCTTGGTCATTGGATTGGGAGTTCATTTGGTTGTTGCTTCTCTTAGACAAACGCAGACCCCCCTCAGTTATATTTTGGGACTCGTTATATTTTGGGTCAGCCTCTCTCTGAAATGCCTAATCAAGTTTTGTGCTTTATTCCAACAAGCCTTGCAGCAGCTGAGCTCTCCTGCTGTCATGCTCTGAATTCCTTATGTTTCTGATATATTTCCAAGAATTAACAGGCAAAGTCTTTGATACAGGAAATAAGCCTTGGAGGAACTGTTGCATGTGTGCTATCCTGTCTGAAGTGCAAGCAAATTTGCTTCAATTCAACCTTAATATATTTGAATAAATTCTCGTTACAGTTTGCAATCTCATCAAGCACTAATGTTGAAAAGATTATAGGCATAATACCTTTTTTGTTTTGCTCTTTAGAAGACCAGTAAATGTGAAATGCAGTGCACAGATCTAGAATCTGTTACCTAAATTATTGTAGTTAGGGCTTTCTGTGGAAGACAGTATGAGACACACACGAGAAATGAAGCAGTCACTCAGCTCCTGTGTGCCTCTTACTGCCTTCGAAGTCTAGAAATATTGCTCAGGTATTCGTCTTTCTGAAATTGAAGCCATTATCAACGTACTCATGCATGCACCTGAATAGCTAATAAATAAAGTACTTAACAAAAGCGAGAATTGAAGAATATATGTGAACATAACATATAGCACACAATAAGATCGTAATATTACATTATAAAATATTCAATTGCGAAAACAAGCCTTTTAACAAAGAACCCTAAGTTTTCTGTTCATATACTGTAGCTGGGCACCATAGCTCAGTTATAATAGAGCTCCAAACCCATGCCATCATGTATTTCATAATCCCCAAGAGTTATGTGATCCTTGTAAATAGTGTACCATTTTTGGATTCTGATTTTTTCAGCCCTGGTACCAGTTTGAGCAGCAACGAGCTTCTTCAGGTCGCCGATGGTATCATCCTCGTTACACTTGACACGGACCTTCTTGCCAAGTCGATCGTTCAGCACTACCTCGATCATCCTGGTTATCGCTCCGGCAATTCCTCTACCACGAAAACCCTAATACAAGCCCCTTCTGAAATTCCTCCCAAATATAGCCCTCTTTTCTGAAAAGGTCATCTTGACACCTCATGTCCACGTGGCTATATTATTGGTACCTTTTATAAAGGTTCCTAGACCATTACATGTAGGATATTCTTTTAGTAGTAGCAGCACCATGTTTTGACCTCCATTGAAATACTCCATTGAAATACTCCATTGCTCTATAATCTTATTTTCCCACAGCACACAACCATTTCCTTTTACACAATAAAAAATTAAATCCCCCCTAGACCTCCCTTTTGTTTAGGTGCATATTCATACAAGAAGTGCCTTCAAACATTGAGAGCCGTTAGATGGACATATTCACAAGTTATGCCTCAGTAGATAGTGATCCTTATTTGTGGGCTATCCCCCATAAGTTGGGGTACACCACATATGGAAATTGGTAAAATATTGTGGCGTTTTAGCATAATACTAATAGTCAAGCCCAAAATTGCTGGACTATAAGAAGGTTGTGTGGATTCGATCCCATTTCATAGAAAACCAAACCAATATTGCTAGATATAATGGATTTGTGTGCATTTAACTCATTTTTCCTTCCCCTTGCTTTCCCCTCTTTTTTTTTTTTTTTTTTGAGGGTACGAATTTTTTGATTAATATAAAAACAAGGTACACGACCTTCTTGTGGGCTCCACAATAGGCCAGATAGGAAGTATACAATGCTCTTGGTCACCAGATAGAAAGAATTGTAACAAAAGATACACGCAACCATCAAACTGAAAAGCCACCCTAAGATCACATCCATGTACTATGGTCTCAACCTCTTCTTCATCCCTGCAAAATGATGTGCTCCTCAGCCTTTTAGTTCTTCCAGTACTAGAGGGCGTGGCCTTCTTCCCAACTATTGTAGGTACTATGGGAAGGTAATAGCACTTGTAGAGTGCAATCATTATTCCTCAAGATCTTGAAGAACACACCGAAGGAATACCTAGAAGAATAAGATAGGCAGGTCGCTCTTGATTGTATGAGAACGCCTGAAGATCTGCCTTCTTCTCCTACTAGCAGTACTATGGAGGCTTACTTGCTCTTCCAGAAATACGCTCCACTACCAAGAAGCCCAACCCGCAAGATTTGAAGCAGAAGTAGATCTGTACTAGGCAAGGTTGCCAACTGTCTTCCCACTAGCAAGGTACTATAGGCAATTCAACAAGAGCTCCCTCCATTACTAGAGCAACCCGCTACTCCACTGTATAGCGCCTCAACCTCTTCTCTACAATAAAGGTACTATAGACTAGGCTACTCTTTCCAAGTAGAGCTGCAAGGCAGAGTAACATATATTCAACAGTTTTGAATACTACAGGAGAAAGCCAATCGCAATTCCAATGGAGATTTTCCAGAGAAGCTTCCAGTAAGATGCTGCAGCCCCACAGACTCATGGCAGTCCCGTCATGACAAAAAGGAGTTGCAGTGAACAAAATATCTGTTTCAATAGTATCTGCCTCCTGAAGCACACTCCCGAAAGATTTGAAGGCTTAAACATTTAAACAGAATATGTGTTGCAGCTACAAGAGACACAGGTCTCCCGTCCTGTATATCTTGCTTTACCAATCTGGCCTATACGGATCACCAAGTCATCCTCTCTAGCTGGGATAGAGAAGGGGAAAAAATCCATAGGCGGACAGCTAATATACATATCAATGTGCATTGAGAAAAGGATGGGCCATCCAGACTATCCTCCCAACACTTCGAAATGCACAAAGAAAATGCACTTAGTGTCCTAGCACACAAACAATACTAGGCAAGCGACACAGAAGATCTGATACTCCATGCCATATCATCCAGCAAGAACTCTTCATGTTGCCCAGATATCAATCGACGAGGATATTCATTACAAAGCGAATACATTCAACTCTTCCTGCATATACGCTGTGCTTGATACCAGAATGATCAGTATAAACAACATTCTTATTCAGGTTCACGATCATCCCAGGTAGGGATGCAGACCCACCATTTGCTATGACCCTTTCCACGGATTTTAAATCTACAAACAGAAGTAGATTTAAATCCACCATAAGTAAACCTAGAATTAATCTGGAATTTACAAGGAATTATGCGTAACTCAGAACCAGACACATCTATTTGATGATTTATCTTGCCATGCCATTGACCACCCACCCATTTGGAGAGGAGGGAATATCTGGAATGCCCAACTTTTCAAGTTCGGTATACTCAATGCAGGTGACACTAAATTTCCAAAGTCGTCTCCACCAAAACAAAGATGCAAAACCAAATTTCTGCACAATCAGGCATCTTAATGAACTTCTAGTTACATTTGAAATGCAAACTTCCCAATTTGGAACAGTTGACAGCTTCCATATTTGCTATGGAAATAGGCAACAGAATTTCATATGCAGATACATGAGCTAATTACCTTTCTGTAATGACTGCCTACACCTGACAAGGCCAATAAAGTGACATCTGTTGCGGCAACAGGATTGCTGTATAGGTGAGGAAGCAGCGCCTACAAGGAGTGCAGGCATTACCGCAGTGAGTGCGGTCTCACAGCAGTATTCAAACCAAAAGCAGATTTATGGCATACTCAGATCTGAAAAACCAAGCCTACTACTGTTTATATGCCCTAGCGTCAGCCAGAAGATGAGATCCAGACAAGTTCAGTAACCCACCAGAATCTTTGGAGCACCTGCTTGCTAGCCTATTTACTGCTTAAACAGAGAAGCTCTCACGGCAAAAAACACAAAGCGAACCCTTACCAAATCGCAGTCTGTTGTTTAAAGAAGAGAAGATTGAAATGGCGGCCATACTTCAACCAACTCCCTGTTGCAGCAGACCCAAAAGCGGATGGTAATGGAAACCTCATGATCTGCTATGGGCTTCTGCAAAACAGAAGCAGCCTGGTCGCTGCTCTTCCAGCTACCGATCAGAGTCTTGTGGGCTCTCAGTGCTCGGGCGGCCGCCGCCGCCGCCCTAAGGCGCAAACCCTAGCGGCATCGTCCAATATTGTCTTCCTGCTTTCCCCTCTTTCCTTTTTTTATGCTCCTTTTTGCTTTTCCCATTTTTCTTTCAGGTTTCTATTTTTTCATTCCCCGATTTTCCCTTTTCCCCTTCCCTCCTTTGCCCTTTTCTTTCTGTTTTCTCATTTTACCTTTCCTTTTCCCGTTTTTCATTTCCCCTCTCCTTTCCGTTTTCTTTTTTTCCTTTGCATTTTCCCTCTTTTCCCCTTCCTTTTTCCTTCCCCCCTCTTTCTTCCCACCTTTCAAATCTCCGCGTTAAAGATTTAGAGTTGATTCCTGTTTCCCTTTTCCTCTTTTAAATCTGGGCTACTGGATCAAAGCATTTATATTGTCGAAAAGATTAAATCTCATTTAGGGTTGATCTAGGACATACACTAAAATCCTATTGTTTAAATTCGGATTTTCCGGTTTGATAAAAACTTTTTTGGTTTTTTTTTAACATCATTTTCCTAAGGTTTAAGGTTTATTGGCAGCCGGAAGATTTTTACGACATCCAAAAATCGAGAAAAAACATTTTCATGGTTTTCAGATATGGCGGCCAAACTAGGGATGGGAAAACTTATGCGGCATGAGCGACGTGTGGCCAAGTCCGATGCTTGAGATGCCGGGTTGCATCTGTATGATTTGGGTTACCTATTTTTGTATGATTTCTGTTTGGGCTCGACAGCACCTGACGAGGAGGAGGGCGCATGCCATGCCACGATTGAATCAGCCACGATTGAATGGCGATTTTGTCTTCTGGCAGCATAGATCCAGTTCTAGCACAATTCCGGCCCACTGCCTAAGTCGCAGAGCTATTTCAGGTATTGTCTCAATACTTTCATGTTTGCAGTCTCTTTGCCTTCTTCATCTTTTTCCAATTGATCTCTGCTTTCATTTTCTGTTCTTTTTCTAGGAATCCGAGCTCCCCATCCATGCTCTAGCAAAGCCACTGATTAGGTATGATAATCATTACATTGTTCATATTAGGGCCCTCCTTTGTGGTGTTACGGATACTGATGCTACAGCTGCACAAGAACTATGCAGGCTTTTGGTGTTTACTTTAGCTGAAGCCACAATCTCTATCAAATTTTGTCATTTTTTTCTATAATATATAATGGAGCATGTGTTGAGGAGCACAAAAGTAGGCCTGGTTGTTAATTTAACCCTCTGATACCAGTAGAGAGCCTGCATTTGGACAGTTTGATTATGGCTATGGAAAATCTAATCCCCTTAATTCTTTTGGAGCTCCAGCATTGGCTTTGTCTTTTGCAGAGCAAAAGTTGATCATCTTTTTTTCTTCCATCAATGGAAATGAAAACATCATCATTGTTTTGTATTGGATCTATCTTGCATATTCAATTCTGCTGCAAGTAAAACAGAGACAAGAGCCTAAGGTGGGTTAACTTCAAGCCAAGTATTTTATTCTATATCCATTTCTCTGATAGGTTTAACTGCAAATGAGCCGCTTCAAGGAGCTTTTGGCGATGGAAGTTGCACCCATACATATCTCTGGGCACAAAAGATATGGTGCAGCAGACAGATGCGATCTATTTTGGCAGATAATAAGGAAAAATGGTATGTTTCAATTTGAATAACTTTTTTTAGCGATTGCTTTTGATGTCTATTTTTTTAGCAACTGTTCTTGATGCTTACAGCCATGCAGTTTGCCTTGGCGGTTTTCTTCTCCAGTTCTGAGCATTCTGCCATGATCAACATGCTTGCATTAAAGAGGATTTAAGAAGCTAAGGGTTGGATATAATTTAGATGGAAATACAAGCTTTACAAACATCCAACAAAATAAACTTGCAGTGGCATGGGATGTCGATGTATTAGCAGTAAATATTTAGATCCATAAAATGGTCTGGTGTACAGTGCAAGAACTGAATAGTGCGCTGGTAGGTATTGGCATCTCTTATAGCTATTTTTATTTGAAGAACTAGCCAAACTCTTGATCTCTAAAATCCCATTGATTGTAGGTGCTATTTTTAGACATATAGACATGTTGACATTCTGATAAGGTATCAATATTTGACATTTTCCCATTCATATATTATGCAAGAATATAATCTGCCCAGACCAAAGAATGATTTGGCATATCTTGAAGTAATAGATCCAAGTAATTGTATCCAAGTAATAGATCCAAGTAATTGAAGTATTGTATCCAAGTAATAGACCATTATCTAAAGTCGTTTGAAGCCTTTCCCGACCCGTTTCCATGGATGGGCAGGATGATCATGAATATGACGATCAGAGCAATAGCCCCAGCCCCCGCCGTGGCTATGGATCCCCAGGTATGCGCCCCTCTTCTTGGATTTTCTCGCTTTTGGCTTCTTTTGTTTGATCAAGAACTCATGGCTTTTGTGTTCTTTCCATTTTTGGTTGTGTGCCTGACTGGAACTTGAGCATCCTTTGATTCTCCACATGCATTAATGATCATGCGCATTTGTTATGGGTGCACAGCAAAACTGGTTGTATAAGAGGTTCTATGTTCTTCGCAATCTCATTTTTCGTTTTCAATTCTATAGAAACGTTAGTGCCAAACATGTCTGTTACAATGATTTTCAGGGCTGATTGACGATTCATGTGGAAATTTGATGGTTTTGGAAGAAATGAAATGATGAAAAGAGATTATATGTACCAGACACATCCCTTTTGCTTGCAGCATCTTCTATATCATGGTTTCTTGGCACATGCATGGGATGGTGGATTTTATATGGAAGTGAGGTATGTTTGTTGTTGAAAATAAGAATCTTCAAAGTAGGTACACAGAAGTAGAAGAAGGAATCCAAGTGAAGCTGGCCAGATATAAACATATGTGATGCAAATGCCCAGTTTGAATTGCTCCATGCCGTAAAACAATAATTGCGAAAATTCTACCAGTAGAAAGATTCAATAGTGGCCTTTGTCTTAAATTATTCATCAATTTCTTATGTATTATGTATGGCAGTTTTATCAATCAAACATTCATTTAACTAGCAAGCATACTAGACACACTTTTGGCAGGAAAAAAAGTTGTACTTAATTTTTTTTTTATTTGATCAAGGCATAAATTTGACCAGGGTGGAAAAAACCGAGGACTAACAATGCTCTTTGATGCTCAATATATACACTCTTAGACATATCTCCAAGGTGCTTTACCCCTTTCAAGTTAATAGCCAAACTCTGTAGTTGTGTGATGATAAATAAATAAATAGATAAAAGTACTATTTCGCATAATGTTCACCCATGAGGTAGTGGGATCTTTTGTTCATTCTTGCTTAGTTCAGAAGATGATGCAGTTGATCATCCACTAGGTAATGGAATCTTTTTATCTCATGACATGATGGATCACATGCTTTGGTAAATCATCCATGAGGTAGTGGATCGTTTGGTCCCATGATTTTGTAGATCACGTGGTCATTTTATTTGTTGTGCTTTGAGAAGAACCACTGTGGTCGTTTTGTTTGTTGTGCTTTGAGAAGAACCACTGAATGGTCAACAACATATCAGAGCATTAAAGCCTTTTACTAATGCAGGACTTCTTTGGAAATGGGTAGAAATAAGATGGATGTAAATTTAAGGTCATTTAGTACTTGATGTTGAATAGTAATAGACCTTACCACTATCGTTAAAACTTGACTCTAAAGCTAGCAACTGGATGCCATTTCTCATCCACAACACAAGAATTATATAGTGGCACATTAATATATGTTATCTAGCAATCACATTCAAACATCCATACCCTACACAAAAATGCCATGTATCTTTTTTCGTGATGTGGTTTTACATGTTAAAGACCACAATATACTCGTGCTTTAAACAAGACGACATCCGAGATTTATGAGGCTCCTCAAACTACTGGTAACACCCTTTGTGGGTGTTCCTTGTGATTGTTCACAAATGAACAATCACATGTAACGCCCACCAAAGGTGGGCAACATAGTTTGATAAAATACATGGGTTGTTTAAGAGTACTTAATCAACATAGCTTGATGAAATATATGGGTTGTTTATCATATCACTTTGTTATTAAAGTTTGCCAATGCCAACATGTCCACAAATGTCCATGTTATGATAATTCAAAGGTTTACATAGAAAATACGGGTGCTATTCCAAATACCACATACACAAAATTTATATATTGAATTCTATGTCAATGAATTACCCTTGCCCCCCCCAAGCGACATTGATTGTTCTAGCCAACCATGAAACAACCACCTCTTCAACTGTGCAAAAGCCCGGCAACGCCGGGCACCATAACTAGTCTATAATAAGATACGATATAACACCTATGCTATATTGCTACATCATAGTACATGTCAAGTAGGATATGATGTACAAGAAATTTATCGTGGCAGCTAAGGCCGTCGCGAACATTTCTCTTTCCCAACATCTTTGTGTCTAAATATATATGAGAATAATAATAATAAAAAAAAAAAAATCACAGTGGCATCGGAATATTTTTTATTTTTAACCAATTCACTTATTGGAATATGTGATTCTACAAACAAAGAAGCAATAATGCAAAACCACCTTCTTTAATGGTGCTTTTAGCGGGCATGTTGTGTTAGAAAAAGAGAAAAGGGTTTTGTGGCACTTGGTGCTACTTTGTGAATGCATCAAATTACACCTGCATTAATGTTAGCCAATAGAATTTGCATAATCTACAGCTTTTGACTGTCTACAATGGAGCATATGCTTCTTTGAAAATCTGGTTATTTCCTTGTATTTATCTATTTTTATTTGGCAAAATCGATAGTACAGCTTGTGAAGGAATTGTTCATAATAGAATATCCCAAGGCGTATCCTTTCATCCAGTCAAAATGTAAGCATCCAAATAAATGCTTGTCATAAAGATATACCATGCAACACGCATGAGGAATTCAGGAAAACAATCTTATCAAAGCATCATCGCCTTAGTTCTCTGTTAGCATGGTTTCTAGAAGCACAATGCAAAATCTCTAATGCCAAGCATGTTCTTACATGAAACTGCACTGAATGTGGCACCACATCATTATGATTGAAAAGGACCTCAAATCCTTTGCATTCCATTATTTCTAAGTTGGGTTTAACTTTGAAACATAGAGGGGCATTTTGGTAATTATCAAAACTTGTAGGGGGCATATTGGTAGTTTTCCCATTTTATTATTTGCTGCCTTAATAACTCTTTGAATTTCTTATTCAATCCGTTGGAATTAAAATGTCAGGAATATTATTAGACCTAATAGCTTCGGAGAGCAGGACATATTTTTGGTTTAGGACAAGACTTTGTGGAGATGATGGGTATTCCAGTTTTAGGCATTATTCCTAGTTTATGGGAGAAAATTTTGAATGGTGAAATCGTCGCAGTTGCTTCGACTTTCTATTTGAAGATTTGATGAATCAGGCCGATTCTTAATAAAAACATGCTTCTTTTGCCAGAAAAACAAATATAATTTATACCTAAAGCTTTGAACTCTATGAAATATGCCAAAGCCCTTATTACCGACACACCTAAAAGTGTCCAGAAAGCCCTTAGCATATGCTCTGCTCATGGTGAGACGTTTAACCTGTGCCATCAGATCCTAGCGGCCCTCTATTTTTCCAGCATTTGAGGCTCCAGATATAAACGCAAATGCAGCTTTGCTTTTGCTCTTAAATTTCCATTACGAAATAATGATAATAGAGATGCCAATTTGAGCATATCAAAAATTCATTCCCTCTATAAAATGTGAGAAAATGTGTCATGGACTTACCATTTGCCATAAAATTGATAGAATAGGCTAGTCACAATTGAAATACAATAATATATGACTAGCAATATATTTCAATTTGGAACTTATAGGAGCCTTAGAAAAAAACTATGTCGGTAATATATCTTTATGACTTTGAACTGAAAGTTACTGTAGCACAAGTGAGACAATGGAACTTTGAAGTATATGGATCAAACTAAAATAGCATCGAAAACCCTTGAGATACATGTCAGATCTGCCATATCTTCAGCTTTCATTCGTGTATTATACGTACTTCTTGGTTTTCATATATAGTCGGGAGCTCACCGAACTTTTCAGTCGGTTTCGAGCTTCCTATTCCTGAATACAGATTAGGCACTATTCTATTCGTTTTTAGACTACTATAAATACATAATATTTCGGTCCAATGGTTTAAATCCACACTATTGACCATGGTATTAACCTCTAATACCTTAGAGATTTAATTCTTCTAAGATCCTTCTGCATATACTCATATCCTTCTGCATGTACTCAAATACTAGAAATACAGATGACATGACTATGATTTCCTTCATTTCCCTTTCATATCATCTGTTATTTTGACTTCTTTCACTCCTAACATTGTCTATAACTTTTGAAACCTGTAAACAGGCAAAACTTTAGTAAACACATCTGCTGTTTGTTCTTCAGTACTCTTATATTGAACTGAAATTTTCCCCTTTGACACTATATCGCTCACAAAATGAATTTAAGTTCAATATGTTTTGTCCTCTCATGAAGGACCGGATTTCTTGTAATAGCAAGGCAACTTAAACTATCTGTATAAAAAATTGTTGGTTCCATTTGCAGTATGCCAAGCTCATCTAAGATTCTTCTTACCCAGACAATCTCTTTTGCAGCCAATGATGTTGTATTGTACTCAGCCTCTATAGTTGACATTGCTATGCACCCTTGTTTCTTGCCTCTCTATGATATACATGTGCCTCCAAGTTTTAACACATATCCAGACCCTTGTGTCCAAATCCCCACCCTAGTCTGCATCTGAGTATGCTGTTAGTGTGGGATCATCATTGCAAAATGTCAATCCATAGTTTTGTGTTCCTTTAAGGAATCTAAGTACCCTTTTTGTTGCTTGCCACTGCTGCCTTCCTGGGTTATCCAAAAATCTGCTCAATAAATTAACACTGAATGCAATATCTGGTCTGCACGTGTTTGCCACATATAAGACACAACTAGTCAACTCCCTGTATGGGCATCTTTCCATTTCTTTCATTTCTTCTTCATTTTTGGGACTTTGCTCCAATGATAACTTCTGATTCGTAGCTAAAGGAGAAGAAGCTATTTTGCATCAACCATGCCAAATCTTTGCAACATGCCTTGTATGTTCATAACCTGTGTTATGCAAAGTCTTTTCTGCTCATTATTTCTGAAAACTTCCATCCCTAGAAATTTCTTAAGAGAACCAAGATCTGTCATTTTAAATCTGTTGCTAAGAATATGTTTGCAGTAATTCAAACAATCAACACGATTGGCTACCATGATGTTATCATCAACATAGAGAGCAATAATGCAAAACTGATTATTATGCTTGAAAATATACAAATTACCATCATTCTGCAACTTTATAAACACTTGTTCTCTGAGAAAAATAAACCATTGCTTGGTGATTGTTTCAACCCGTACACTGCCTTTTTTTAATTTCCAGACCATATTTTTTCCTCGTTCATAGTCTCTGGCCTGCTTCATAAATATGTCTTCATCTAAATCCGCATTTAGAAAAGCAGTACTTACATGCATATGATGTATAAGTAGATTGTGAGGATTTGCATAAGCCAATAACATCCTGATGCTCGTTAGTTTAACTATAGGTGAAAAAGTCTCTTCATAATCAATTCCTTTCTTTTGGGAAAAGCCCTGAGCAACAAGTCTTGCCTTGTACTTGTGCTCACCATTTACTCCAATCTTTAGCTTAAAAATCCATTTATTACCAACCATGTTTCTATTAATTGGTCTTTCTACTAACTCATATGTTCCTGTCCTTTCGAATGAAAGCATTTCTTCATTCATTGCTGCTTGCCATCTATCAGCATTCTTAGAATTAATAGCCTGGTCATAACATTTAGGAACGTTGGTTTCCACTAATGCAAGTATATCATGAATCTCAAAATTTTCTAGTCTCTTGCTGGTTCCAAACTCCGTTCTTTCAAAGTTGTCTGCATTGATGTCTTGTGTGTCTGCCTTAAGCAGTTCAGCCTCTGTTCTTCTTCTTCTCCTCATATTTTGATTTGCAACAAGCTCTTGTTGTTTTCTACATTCTCAATTTCCTTGTTTGTAGCTGATTGCTCATCATCTTCCAGGTCAACTTGTTCACATTGTGTTCCTGGTTCTGCATGCTCACTAACAATATCAGCTCTCTTATCAATTTCTTTCCTATTCTTGTACAATATGCTTTCATCAAATATGACATCTCTAGTCACAATGATTTCCCTTTTTTTTGGTCGATAAATTCTGTATGCTTTGGACATATCATCATATCCTACCAAAAAAACCTAAGACCGCTCTGTCATCTAATTTCTTCCTAATTTCTTCTGGTATGTAAGTGAATGCAAGACATCCAAATGCTTTCAAACAATCATACTTTACCTCCCTTTGAGTCCAAATCTCTTCAGCAATTTTACCATCCAAACTTGAGGTAGGAATCCTGTTCGGTATAAAAACTGCTACTTTAACTGTTTCTTCCCATAGATAGTTAGGTAGCCTAGACATTTTAAGCATTGATCTCATGGAGTTAAGTATAGATCGATTTTTCCTTTCAACCACACCATTTTGCTGTGGTGTATGGCTACATGTTACTTACCTTCTTATTCCTTTATTAATGCAGTATTTTCTAAATTCCCCTGCCATAAACTCACCTTCCCTATCTGACCTTAAGCATTTGATTTTCTTGCCAGTGTCTCTTTCAACTTCTGCTTCATACATTCTATAAGCTGTAAATGCTTGATCTTTGGAGTCTAAAAAATAACATTTGGTTCTCCTAGAATGATCATCTATAAAAGTTATGAAATACCTTCTCCCTTGAAGACTTCGTATGTTGATTGGACCACATAGACCATTGTGCACCAACTCGAGTAGCCCTTTTGCCCTTTGCTTTGATTTCTCGAATGGCAGTCTTGTACTTTTTCCTATCATACATCCAAGACAAGTGGAAGTCTTCCAAATCTGTAACAGAAATCAGTTCTCTTTTTGCCATCATTCTTAAGTTCTTTAAATTTGTGTGTCCAAGTCTTTCATGCCAGACTTTCAAGGATGGACATGTTACAGTATTTATGCAACCTGTGAAGACATTATTATGAAATCCATATAACTTTCTAACATGTTTTGCATAGAATCTCAGTTCATTGTCAAGAAACACTTTACAAATAGTTTGTCAAAGCAAACTTTAAAACACAAATCAGCCAACTGGCTTACAGAAATCAAGTTTCTAATAAGGTTTGGCACACAAAGTACATTGCTCAAATTAACTGCTCATCCTTGCAGATAAAAAAGCTCTAGCATTCCTGATTCTTCAACCCTTTGTAATTCTCCATCTCCCATTTGTACAAATGTTGCAGACCTGCTTCTCCTTTCTTTTAGAGCATCAGTAGAGTTTACTACTAATCTCTCAGCTCCACTATCTATGTCAAGAAGATTATCATCATTAGATTTCCTTTCTAAACTATCACAAGCATTTGAAATACTTACCTCAGCCTCAGAATCTTCTTCTTCTGCAGTGGTACTCTGTGTTAACTTAACACTACTAATTCCTTCACCTTTTCCTTTATTCCCTCTTCCTCTAGCAGCACTTGAGCTGCCTCTACTACTGTTGTAGCCTCCTCTTCCTTTTCCTCTGCCTAAGTCCTTTGGACTGGGGCAAGCAGCAGCCATATGGCCATAGTCATTGCAATTAAAACACTTGTTTTCCTTTGCCTTAGGGCAATTAGCTTTCAAGTGTCCATATGCTATATAAATGAAGCATGGACCCACTTTTCCACTTCCTCTGCCTTTTCCTGCATACAAAACTTTGATATGTTCATCTTCTTCTTCTTGACTTATCCTCGTTTGCTCCATCTCAGTTCTTATAAGGGCTTCAGCCCTTTCTCTGTTCCTTCCCACAGTTCTAATCAGAGTTCCTAACTCTCCAAATTTTGCAAAAGCTCTTGCTAGAGACATTACCTGAAACTCTCTAATGATGGGAACTCCAGCAGCCTCCATATCTGCTATTATATTATCAAAGTTCTGAAACAAGGTGCTGCGCACGAGGGGTTGCCCTCCGGTGACCCGAGGTTGTGGAACACAAGAACAATAGTGTTTGTCTTTATTCGTGAAGTTGCTATTCATTGAGATGGTTTTGTTAACACAAATTGACTGCCGCAGCATGTATGCCAAGTCTCATTCAATTACATAGGCACAGAATGTCTTTGAGCATCTCCAATAAAAAATGTAGACTTATGGACTGCAACTTTTGCAGGCTATGTTGAACATGGATGTGGAAAGGAAGTTCTGACCAGATGTTGTCACATTTGTTTGTGGCTTAAAGGGCTATGGCAGCATAGGGGGCTACTGACAAGGGCCAAGAGATACATAGAAAGGTGCAAAAGGGTTTGAACAGTCAAATATGACATAATGCTGAAATGAGTGCAGTGGTTTAGTCAAATTTTCCTACAATTCTTCCTTAAAGATGTACATAGTTTAAGGTTTTAACATGTCATTGGTTGGAACAGGGTTTTTATTCTTCAAGGCAAGGGAGATGCACCAAGCTTGGATATGGCCGTTTAGACCACCACTGTAAACCAAGCAATTACCAGCGATATTCATGGTGATGGCCAAGCTTTTGACAGGGCTGCAGAGCCCTTCCAAAATGGCAATGCAAGCATGACCTTTTCCTTCTACCAATCTCAAACTCTAACACTCTTATCTGCAGAGCCATCAGACAATATACCATCCATGGATGCTAAGCATAGCACGACAAGATGCCGATGCCCCTTCAAGTTTCTACGATGCAATTGCATTCTTTTAGTGATCCAGTTCTCCGGACCTTGATTAATCCTTCACTTGTGCCGAATACAGAAATTCTTCCTTATGGCTCATTGCTAGAGCATTTCTGCAGACTTATGATGTAATGTAGCAAAAGAACATGCTCTTTCTTACCTTTTGCCATACCTTCACCTTCTTATCTGCAGATCCAAAGATAAACAAGGCCATCCTTTGCCACTAACACACAATTCACAACATCACCATGTACATGGATGGATTCAACACACATGAAATCAGAAATCCTCCAAATCTTCAAGGTTCTATCCCAAGAAAGCAGAGTAGAGCATGCTGAAGTCATGATCAGTAGCCAAACAAGAAATGGTGTCAAAATCTTTGGATCCAAACACACAATTTATGTCTTCTAACCTCGAACAAAGCCCTTGGGCTGAAGAACCCTAAATATAAGATCTTTAGCAGTAGGCAGAGTATGGGAAAGCTTGTGGGAAGTCGGATGGCTGGAGCTCGGCCTCCAAACTCTGATCCTATGATCCTGATGACCGCTGAAAACCCTATTTTTTATGTTTATGATAGTCTTCGCTGCTCCATCTCCATTACCAAACCTTGAAAACTCTGTGAAATCAGCCCTTCTCCATGCTACAATCTGGCTAGAATCAGAGCCCCTGTAAAAAAGATCCCCACAGATACAAAGGGAAAAAACAGGGCCGGTATGCGCTTTGAATGATGCCAAACACTTATACTCTGCACTCTATTCTTTGGGCAGCTGCCTTATGGAGCACTTCGATTTGCAGCTCGAATCTGATCCTACAAACTGTGTAGTACAATCTGCACCATCTTCGACATCAGGTTTACATGGGCTTACCCTTGAAGTGTCGGAGTAGCAGCTTTGCATCCTCTTTGCTTGGAAGAAGAAGAAGGGTCGAGCTGCGCCATAGCCACGCCTTATGACCGACCACTTACAGGCACCAGCCAGTTTTTAGCAGTCACCAGTATATGCTAGGCATATGCCAGCATATACCTGGATATGCCCACATACCCACATAAACGAGGGTTTGCCCCCTAGGGGCAACCCAAAAATTGTGTTAGATTATCACTTTGTTGAAATCTCAGCTTTCTAAGCTCTCTATCAAGCATATCAACTTGAGAAGTATTTTTAACTTCATAGGTTTCGATCAAATACTCCCACATTTCCTTTGGTCTTTTTCCTTTTAATTTCAACATGATATTTGAGCTTAACTTGCTGCTTATTTTGACACGAGCTTCTTGTATTTTACCTCTTTGACCGCTCTCATTATGACCTCCAGTTACACTTGCAGATCCTTCAGCTCCTCTGGATGAATTTGTGGTACTACTTTCAGTATCAATGTTATCAGTTCCTTCAATATGCTCCCATAAGCCTTCAACTTCCAATACATCCTTCATTCTGCCTTTCCATGCTTGAAATCCAACCTCTCCTTGGAACACTTCAATACCACTTAATAGTGATGCTCCCAACCTGGTAAACATGGCTCTGATACCAAATGATAGAATAGGCTAGTCACAATTGAAATACAATAGTATATGACTAGCAATATATTTCAATTTGGAACTTGAACTATAGGAACCTTAAAAAAAAACTATATAGGTAGTATATCTTTACGACTTTGAACTGAAAGTTACTGTAGCACAAGTGAGACAATGGAACTTTGAAGTATATGGATTAAACTAAAATAGCATCAGAAACCCCTGAAATACATGCCGGATCTGCCATATCTTCAGCTTTCACCCGTGTATTCTATGTACTTCTTGGTTCTCATATATACTAGGGAGCTCACCGAACTTTTCAGTTGGTTTCGATATTCCTGAATATAGATTAGGCACTGTTCTATTCGTTTATAGCCTACTATAAATACATAATATTTCGGTCCAATGGTTTAAAGCCACACTATTGACCATGGTATTAACCGCTAATACCTTAGAGATTTAATTCTTCTAAGATCCTTCTGCATATACTCATATCCTTTTGCATGTAGTCAGATACTAGAAATACAGATGACATGACTATGATTTCCTTCAAAAATACCACTAGTTACTAGTTCATATGTGTGCGCTCTCTGTGTGCAAACGTACATGGTTAGAATCTCCTTTAGCTACCATATACCATGTGATACACCATCATTATAATAAGATTTTCAAGACCCATTATGACAACACAAATGTGAAAGTAAACTTTCTCATCAAAGCTCTTCCCAAAACATTACTCACAGCCTATTGTCAGCCTTTGCAAGCCATCATGCTATCAGATCATGAACTTAGGCTGTGTAGGTCCACACCCTTGTCTTACCAATGTACAGACATGAGTCTACACAAGGTAATCATTTGGTTTAAACCACTGTTGGTCACTCATCCATGAATTGATGATGTGTACGCTTAATACCACATATTTCCTTGACTGCCATTGCTATATTACCATGTCATATTAATAAAAAACCCCGCCTCCTTTCGCAGATCAGGAAAGGCCTTGCAAATTGTCTTTTCTTCAAATTTTGCCAAGAACAAGGTGAGTAGGACCTTGTTGCGGACAAGGCCCTACCCAACCTATATTGTAATAGCTCATGATCCATGGGCATTGCCTTTTCAAGCTTTTGGCTAATGCCTTTCTAATGAACATCTCAATATTTATGGTTCTTCCTGATCAATATCCATCGGTTGTTGTCATGTTCATCTTTGCACTTTGCATTTGTCATAATTGAAAACCAGTTCCTTAAACCACTGGTTCATGTCTGCTCATCTGTCCTGTGCCCTTGTCAATAAGCTTGGGCTGCATATCCAACTATGGTCTGCGCAGCAAATTTTGGGTTGTGCACTTTGCATTTATCATGGTTGAGCAAAACCATTTCTTTACTCACTGGTTGGTGGATGACTTCATGCTTATCACTATCTCAATGTTTAGAATACTGGGTGTCAACAGCTCATAATCCATAAGCAAATGCCATTCTAAGTTATGGGCAAATGCCTTTCTAATGAACACTTTCAATACCTATAATACAACATGACTAGTATCCTCATCATAAACATGGCCGCATCCCAAAGTATGGTCGGCCCTTCAATCCCCCACATCATAAATGTTTTTGTCCTATAAAATAAAATATAACCAAATGTTTAGAATGCCTAGAGTCACCTGTCACAAATAACCAGAGTCTAAGAAATTGATATAACCAATATCTTTAATCCAATTGTTGTTTGCATCATGCACATTAGAAATGACTTTGTCCAATAGAATAAAATATACCCAAGTGTTTAGAATGCCTGGAGTCACCCGTCACAAATAACCAGAGTCTAAGAAATTGGTATAACCAATATACTGAGAACACAACGAAAAACCTTTTGGTGGTACACCAAACCATTAATCTTGAGACAAGATTATAATTATGAAATAAGATTCAATAAGTAGTTCCTTCAGCATGCAGGTGAATATGCATCCAGACAAAGACCTGGTCACTTTCATTAAATACAAAATCCAATGGAAAATGTTTTTTCATATTTAAGCATATGTTCAACAAACCAGCAAAAGCCCGGTATAATCATATGTATATTCCTTCACTATATTACTGAAATTGAAAACTCGTGCCTCTTGGATAGAGGTATGTACATGTGTTTAGCAAACTAGTAATTGCACGGTCTACTACTATTCAACTTGCAGAATCTATTAATCAAATTAACTACATGTCTCTTTTGGACAATAGATACATAGATAAAATGTCAAAACATAGCCGAAATATAATTTGCATAATCCATAACCAAATATGGAAGTCTGGATGCCTTCATACAGAAGTCGAAACGCCAGATACCAGTTTCAAAACTTTTGGACTTGAAAACACAACAGAGAGCAGAGGACCATGTTACCTGCAGTAGAACCAGAGGATGGTTAGCCAAGTTCATGGGCAAAAGCCTAAGCTACTAGCTGGCATCATGGGGTCCCCTAAGGTTATCCCCCTTCAAACTGCTTGTAATCAAAACAAATTCCAAAATAAGAAATTAATGACCCTATACACTAGAAAGTTAACATAACATATCTTCATTACAAATGTCACATGAGAATGATGTTCCTATCTAGTAGAATTTTTCTGGCAGCATAGAGTTATACATGCTATACAGGAAGCACGTCTCCAATACCAATGTGAATTACACATGACTATGCCAACCTGTACCTGCACATCACCAACACGAGAACAAATGTGACAAAACAAACCTCCCAAAGTGGAGGGGCTAATCACGCGTGCCACACGACAACAAAAACAAAAACCTCTTCAAATAGAGGGGCTGGTCACGCGTGCCAGGCGACAAATACATTAAACAATTAAAGGGGGGAGGGTGGGTTTCAAAGAATAGAGAATAAGGTAGTGCTGAGAGAGAAGAGGAAGCGCCGATGAGACGTTGATGAAGAACCCCACCTAATATAGCGATCTCCCAACCAGAGAAGGCATGCAATGCATGCATGCTCGCTCCCTCTAGAATCTCGATCCGAGGGCTCGGATCGATGGCATTCTAGAATGGAGCTCGCATGAAAACGACAAAAACCTCCCGAATAGAAGAGAACTTCCTTATCAAAACAGGATCGAGGACGAAGGTCAAAGGATTATGGCTAAAGAAGAGGCAAGGCCGAGAAAGGACATGCCAGAGCATGAAAGAAACACCACATTGGTCAATCCAAGCAAGGAGAAGCCCCTCCCTTGCATGATTTCAAAGAATAGAGAATAAGGTACTGCTGAGAGAGAAGAGGAAGCGCCGATGCATGCAAGACATGCATGCTCGCTCCCTCTAGAATCTCGATCCGAGGGCTCGGATCGATGGCATTTTCAGTGTGCTCCTTAATTATGATGCATAACTTAATGACAAAACATATTTATTCTAAAACCTAAAGTCCGTAACTGCCATATGCATTGTTTACAGTCCTACTCTTAGAATCTAGTGCTTTTACTAAGCTTAGCCAATACCTTGCTAACGCAAGATAGCTAATGCATCAACAGACAATACAAAAGCCAAATGGATAAATATGCATCTATTTTCCGAACCTGATTAGTTCATTGAAGACAAAATGACATGCCAACGACATCAGCTATATTTTCATCATCAATATATGGATCTTCCATGCATTTTACTGCTTTTCTGAGCAGTGGCCACTTGATTTTTCTTGCCAATGTTCATCAACTCAGGTCAACTCAGGCATCCCATGATGAAGCTTAAACAGTGTAGAATGTAAAAGCCAAGCCCTAAACATGCATATCGGATTTCAAACAACCATCTAAATCCTATTCGAAGTATAGCTACATATGAAATACACCAATGCATTAGATCTTGATAAAGCAAACTACCCAAACCTGATCACCTTGTATAAGGTTTACAGATTTGCCAATGCCATCCAATTCAGTAGTACCACCAATGTGCAAAGGAGAGAAACCTCCTTGTATCATATTACTCTAATGAGCCCAAATATCCGCCATAGCATTGTCCATAGTACTAAACCCCATGCATATTGCCTTCTTTTCTCACTAAATCAATGCAATGCCACCGTCTTTAGTTTTCCCATTACAAGAGGTTTGTGATCAGAGCCAGACACAGTAGCATGTCATAGGTAGACCTTATATTTATACCTAAAGCTTTGAGCTCTACGAAATATGCCAAAGCCCTTATTACCGACACACCTACAAGTGTCCAGAAAGCCCTTGGCATATGCTCCGCTCATGGTGAGACGTTTATCTTGTACCATCAGATCCTAACGACGCTCTATTTTTCCAGCATCTAAGCATCTGGATATCTCTAGCTATAAACACAAATGCAGCTTTGCTTTTTGCTCTAAAATTTCCATTTCGAAATATAATGATAATAGATATGCCAATTTTAGCATATCAAAAATTCATACCCACTATCAAAATGTGAGAAAATGTGTCACAGATTTACCATTTGCCATAAAATACCACTAGTTACTAGTTCGTATGCTTATGCTCTCTATGTGCAAACTTACATGGTTAGAATCTCCTTTAGCTACCATATAGCATGTGGTACACCATCATTATACTAAGATTGCAACACCCATTTGACAACACAAATGTGAAAGTAAACTTGCTCATCAAAGCTCTTCCCAAAACATTATTCACGGTCTATTGCCAGCCTTTGCATGCCATCATGTTACCAGATCATGAACTTAGGCTGTGTAGGTCCACCGCCTTGCCTTACAAATATCTAGACATGAGCCTACACAAGGTAATCATTTGTTTTAAACCACCATTGGTCACTCATCCATGCATTGATGCTGTGTACACTTAATACCACATATTTCCGTGACTGCCATTGTTATATTACCATGTCATATTATTGGGCTAAAGTTGTAAAATATGCACCATCCCATCCCTTAGCTCCAACTAGTAGAGGTCCTCTGTTATACAACCATTTGTTGGAGCAAGACTAGCACACTTGATAGCAGCATCCATTGCGTCCTAGTCCATACTGAAAAGACATGCCACCTGGTAAGTGACTTTTAATAAAATTTTACATTGAAGTTATCCAGCAAAAAGCTCACATGTTCTAAAATCACACCTCTTCATTGATTTTCTGACTTAAACAGAATACTTTTACTCTATCCATTATACACACATTTATTTACCATGATAAGACGAAAATCATACCAACAAGTATGCTTTCTTCCCCAATTTCAGTTAGTGAAAGAAAAGCTCCGGGGTATACATGGGCCGTTTATATTTTTATCTTAGCCCTTTCCTTAGTCAGAAATACAAATATTTTGAAGTACCATAAGAAGTCCTTTCCATCTCCTTTTAATCAGAACTCCATAATTGTTAAGTTTCTTACCTTAACTTAAAAATGACATGACATTATATTTTCTTAGCTCGCTCCATATTTTGCCCAATAAAATACCTCCGGTATGTTGTCCATTTTCCTCTTGTAATGGTCACCATTCCATCTGATCCAATACTGACAACGTGATCCCTTGAGATGCTTGTTGTATCTATAACTGATGGATTACTTGCCAAAGGTCTTATACCACTCCATGCAAACAAAACATCATCTCGGCGAACCTAAAAATACAATTAAAATAGGAGCAGGTAAATATAATTGAACACACCAAATGAGACAACATCCTTCACTATTATTTCATGCTTGTAAACTACTAAAAGCGATATGGACGAAAAAAACGAGAGCATATATAGGCTACGTTGGATCGACGAATCCTGCCTGGACTAATAGATTTAGCAAAAGCTGGCTAACAAAATACCTCAAGAACTTCAGATAAAATATCTGTGATGCACCAAAATCTGGCTGACCCTGCCTTACTTGCTCCCGTATTTACCATCTTCTATCTTCTATTACCTTACCATCATGAGTCTAAGAAGTACCCTGAGAAGACAAGAAAACCAAGACTTATAGAGTGCCATAGAAAACTTTGGATCACCACAGATCTTGAGAAGAGAAGAGTGTAACGGGCCAGGGCAAGAGTCCTCATTTCTGTCTGGTTAAATTCTTGGCCCGCTAATTTGGTGTACACTGCATCCACAGTATCTGCAATCTTTTTACTCAATCCTTCTTTAGAATAGATGAGATCCCAAGCAGCTTTAGCTGCTCTTTCAAGAACTGGTCCTCTGTAAAATAGCAGAGCCAACTATCAAATTTTAACTTAGCTTCAAGTTACCCTGCTATCTATCTATATAGATAGAAACTTTCATACTCAAGCTCCCATCTCAGTGCCTTAAGGTCTCAATTTAGTACGGGTCTCAGCACCAGGGCAGCTAAGAGTCGGACTTTGTTCTACTAAAGACTGCGTCTATCTTTTCAGTTCTTCATGGAGTACAACCATAGAATTCAAACATCATATCCAATTTCCAATCACCTTCTTCAACTATAGATAAACATAAGTTTCTCATTTGTAAATAACTGTTATAACGAACTTTATATTTGACGTTAAATATATACTAGTAACAGTGCCCTGCATTGCTGGGCATATGTTGGAAGTTTGTAAATGATTGCAATGAGGAAAGTGTGCAGCAGTAACCCTTTATTATAACAAAATACCCAAAGATAGTAACAGTGCCCAGTGTTCCTGGGGATTAGTTGGAAACCTTTAAAGTTATCGGAACAATGAGTTAGATAGTGTTGCATTGGTATCTATAGATAACACGATGCCTGTACATAGCAGTTCTGAGTGGGAGCATATTGTTAACCGGAGCAGGTTTTGAGGTAAGCTTATAGTCAAAGTCTACAACACTTTGCGATGTAGCTAGGAGCATCTTGTCGCTTATATGTATAAGGTCTGCTATCTTGTCAAGTTCTTGTTGGTTGATAATCTCAACCATTGCCATGCGTCTCCCTAACTTCTTATTACCTAGTGATCTCAGGCTCTTGCTGCTGGTCCTGTGTTTGTTGGTCCTCTCTCTTCTGGTTTTGTGCTTGTTCGTCTTGAATTTCAATTTGTCCATCTCCTTGAAGTTCGATGTAGATACATGCTTGCTCATTATGTCCCTCTCTAATCTGTGTTTATTGGATTGTTGGGCTATAGTTGGGAACATGTAACTGAACATAAACTATTAATAGTGGTGGTGCTTTGAGAAGAATGTTACATGATACTTTATAGGAAGCTTAGTGATGCACGAGGAAACTTTTAACTTAATGCACTTTTAGTAGTTGTGTTCGTCATTTTTAGTACTATAAAAAGCATACAACTTTCACGGTTATCCCTCATTAGCTAAGGTTATTATTAGACGATTAGGATCTTGTACGAAGAGGTGGCAGTCATATCATGGCGCGGGATAATCTTACCCTTGTTTCGGGGATCCCGGAGGGGTGATACCGGAGGACGCGATCCTCAAGAGGTGTGATCCCAGAGGACGGGATCCCCAGTTACCGCGTTACTGCCCAAAAATCTTGGCCCTTATAGGGATTTTTGGGGCAAACTTGCTATGGAATTTTCTCCCTCGATCCAACACCGAATCACATCGGATCGGTTCGTAGTTGGTCGGAATCAGGAGGGCAAGTGGAGCAGGACGAGCGCCGCTGCACTTGTCTCGCTCTGATCCGACCAAAAAAAACCGAAACTGTGTAGTAAGGTGTTAATTGCGCAGTTAACTGTGGGATCCCAGAGGACTGGATCTCGCGTGGGGATCCTAGAGGAGGGGATCCCATTTGGGGATCCTGGAGGGCAGGATCAATCCAAACCAAGGTAAGTCTATCCTCAGGCATCATATCACATGAACATACTCTATTGTTTGCCATTATAATAATCTAGCTATAGATGCTTTCCAATACAAAACTAGTAAACGTGTGCTCGGCGTTGCCGGGCTAATGTCGTGGCATGTGTTTTTACTCCTCCTTTGAAGTCCATGTGCAACTTCGAAGCACATGATATTGGCAAGAATAGACATTATTTGCTTTTGTAACTATTTTTATTATTAAAATTTTCTAATGACAATATCATCGATATATTGACTTTGCGTTTATGGATTTCAGTAGGAAAAACAATACTTTATAAGAAATGTTTTTTTTTTTTTTTTTTTTTTATAAAGCTTGCACGATTAATTTAGTTGCGCATCTTAAGATATTGTTGCCATACCTTATTGAAGGCGGTTGTGGCGTTTCCTGCATCAACCATACATTTGAAAATAATTATGGCCATGGCCTAGGTATATACTGGTCCAATAGGTTATGGCCATATCAATTGGTATCAAACTAATGTATACTTCAGGATTTTTAAGGGGTGCATTTAGTGGAAAATATATACAGCTATTGGGCATTGTATGACATATACTAGGGCTTCGCCATATTCATATGCAGGATTCGAGGCTGTCTTGAATCCAGCCGGCCTTGCACAGACCTTCTTGGCTCGACCCAGACCTTGTTTGCAGACAATATTAATGTAGCAGATCTGGTCTTTATGAATGGCGGTTGCATGGATTAATTTTCCCGGACACTCTATTGATTCGTGGGAACTCATTTGGAAGAATGATATGCTCTTTTCTGACTCAGCCAAACAACAGATGAATAAGAGAATTCTTGGCTGAGCGATAGCATTCTGTAGGCAAAGCATTGGTTTTGTGAATATCAAGATAGACATGGATGGATGTAACAAGCTTAGCAAGTATAAGTATGGTGGCCTGCCACAGAACTTGCGATTTCATGGAGCCCATAGGCTAGGCTTTGGGGATAAATTCCTAGTTTGTCGCTGTAACTCAGTACATGGAAGTGCATGAATCGTGTACGGAGGTTAATCAGGTATGATGTGCTCTTTTACAGAATTTTTTAAGTATGTGCATGCTGGAGATCTGCTAGCAGCACTACAGACTTCAGTGCTAATTATCTGGATGGTTATGGCAAAACGAATTTTAAGGCCATGGCCAATCTGTTTGGAAATGGATTTGTATATGAGGTCGTTTCTTATAACTTGTTTCCTTTCACCTTTTTTTTCTATTAAAGGCTTTTATTAGCATATGACATATCCTGCCTGTAACTGAAAGGCTATTCCTTAGCCCCTTTTTTTTAATCTAGTTATGGTTATATTCTCTCATGTATCAGGTTTTATGTCAAAATATTCTAAGTTCTTCTGATTCTTTGGGCAAAAGGATTACATTAGGTGATCGGTTGACAACCGAGAAGCCTAAGGTACCTTTTGGCCCTTGCATCTTTACCCTTATCAGGCTAATGATGTATTGGTTGGCTGCAGGTACGGGCTTCTCCTCTTAATGTTTTCCTTTTGTGCACAGTATTAGGAGTTCTTGGGAGATGGCATGCATTTTGAGACAAAAGCTTTGAACACATGAAGCTGGCTAATTGATTCAATATAAATGGTAGACAATGATCCTTTGTAAGGGCAGTTGACAGCTCAGTTACTGTCTGGTGATGATTTTCCTTATTCTCTTAACCAAGGTACTCGGTCTGATTTTTATTAGTACTTTGTGAAACATGACGCCTTTGAGCAAATATGATCTCAGCAAGGTCGAATATGATTTTGGTATGCTGACTTTCCATATTTTTCTCAGACTTAAGGAAGGTTTTAAACACTGTCCATTTTTGTTTCTTCTTATTAAAGGCAGGCATCTTAAATATGTGTTGGCTATATGCTGTATTTTGCTGCAACAGTCCTTAAGATTACATTGAAAATGACTGTATCTTTCTATAATCTTAAATTCAGATATAGCATGTCATAAATTTATGATTGAAAATATCTATTCTCAGTGGGTCCTCTTTTTCTGTGGATTATTAGTAGGGTATTTCCCGTGCTGTTCTTAAAATATTACAGTGGCCTAAATGAGATATGGCCTATGGAGTATGTGTCATGTTAAGGAAAGAGTTATTCTTAGGAAGAGTTGTGTGTTGTGGTTTTCATAGTATGATTGCTGCACATGGGCTGTGTTGTACAAAGCTCTCCAAATTCTTGAAAGGACTGCTATCTACTGGTTCAAAGATGGTTGCTCTTAATAAAATATTAATGACAGGTTGCTATGATATATGGTTTGTAAACTCCACGTTTTGTAATTGCATGTAGTTGGAAAGGGTATACACAGGAAATGATCATGGCTTAAATGTCTGGTTATTTATGGATTAAACGACCACTCGTTAATGTCCATGTTTCGGACTGTTACTGGAAAGAGTGGTAAGTTAATTATTCTGAATGATAATGGAATTTTTTATTGTTATCATAGGTTGTCAAAGGGGTTCATTGTACATGACACATTAAGGCCCTGATAGAGTTCCTATGCACTACTTGTTATACCTGACAATCTTAGGTTGTTATTATTCAAGATCATTATTTGTTGTGATCTAAGTCTCGTTGCATGTCCCCTAAAGACCAAGTTACATTGGATTTAATATTCCTTTGGAATATAAGGCTTGGTTGGGATTGGAGTTTAGTATATTTGTTGTTTACTGTGTTCCCTGGACATATGGTACCATCCTGGATTGTAAAGTCCTCGTATGGCCAGATAAGACAGCGGAGGGATTGACCGAAGCTGATGTTTGAGCTAGGTTTAACTCGTTCAAGCCGGTGTTCTTTTTTTTTTTTGTGTTAATCTAGGCGTGATGGGCATTTGATTACCATACAAACTTGGTTGCACACATCTGTAAGCTAAGTTTTATTTTATTGTAGTGGCTTAAATAATACTACATGTGAAACTGGACCTTAGATTTTAATAAGCCTGGGTAAAGTGGCTTTTCTTGGAACTTATTCTTTAAGTTTCGCATGGATGCGCGAAATAGTTGTGATGGCCCAAAAACCATGGATATAGTTTAATTTTGACCTGAACCGTCAGCATGGCGGCCGATGTGCATATTAACAGAAAAATTGGACAGATCTTACTAAGTTGGTTGTTTGGCATCAACGGATGGATCCGGTTTATTCTACATCTTAGGGTTCTGGATTGGATTTATTTATGGTACCTTCGCTTTATAAGAATTAGCACTGTATTGAGATTTCGGGTTCTTACTGGCAATGCTATTCTAGCCGATTGTTGGCTTATGGGAAGAAAGAAGGGTGGACTAAATAGATCCACCGTAGCTAAGATGGAACTGGAAAAAAACAAAGCAGAAAAGAGGAGGAAGATCTTCGATTTCCATAAACCAGCTAAGGGGCTTAGCATCATCACTGGTGATGAGTTGAATAAGCAAGATGTTTCAGGCAGCAATACACGTATCATGCATGGGATTGGTGATGGGGTCACTGGAGTCCAAATTCTTGTTGCACAGGAAACTGTGGTTGAAGATAGTTGCACTGGCATAGTACTTGAAAATCCGGAGCCTTCTAACGCTGATCCTAACCTGGAGGTCTTCAAACAGGTTAAATTGATGGACTGGTTTATATTTAGACTACATTTCATGATCTGCTAATGTCCTTTCTTTATAGCATTCTAAGAAATGTCCAGAGATGAACTGTTATATCTTATAGGAGTAGTTATGCACAATAAGGCCAAATACCAGGCGGACAGATGTTGTTAACAGCTAATTTCTTATTCTAACAGTTTGTTATCTTAACCCAAGCTGGTCTCGGTGCTCTGATCCTGTTGCCTACTATGGGCTATGTAGTTGCTAAGCTGATCATGGGATATTACAAAGTTCATGCTGTTTTATGGGCAGTGTTTTTGAGTTAAAAGAATATTTTCTGCCATTATAATAATCTAGCTATAGATGCTTTCCAATACAAAACTAGTAAACGTGTGCTCGGCGTTGCCGGGCTAATGTCGTGGCATGTGTTTTTACTCCTCCTTTGAAGTCCATGTGCAACTTCGAAGCACATGATATTGGCAAGAATAGACATTATTTGCTTTTGTAACTATTTTTATTATTAAAATTTTCTAATGACAATATCATCGATATATTGACTTTGCGTTTATGGATTTCAGTAGGAAAAACAATACTTTATAAGAAATGTTTTTTTTTTTTTTTTTTTTTTTTTTTTTTTAGGAGGGTAGGGGGGAGGAATATTTGGAAAGACGGATCCAAAACTTATGCTCAAAATCTCATCATTAGAAGTAGTTAAGTACATCAATAAATAATTGGTACCTAAATGCATAACGCAAAAATTTTGTCCTGGTTCATTGGCGTACTTTAGTTCGTGATAGAATTTTAAATATGCATCTCTACATGGCGCACATCAACAAATACCAAATGTTGTACTTTGTGGGATGCTCCCGTGATATGTCACTTCTCCTACAAATAACATCTTAGCCAGGGTAAAAAGTGAAATGTGAAATACTCGTGCGAGTCATTGATTCGAACTGCCCATGATGCATCATGACTATCAAGCATGTAAGACAACTTATCCCGAAGGTAGGCTCATATAATGGAATTAGATACCGCCTCAGGATGAAACGATTTGTAGACCCTAAAAGACGTTCCATTACATATCCGACACATGTAAGTTCTTTTGCTACTAAAACACCAATTTGTTAGTGCACAGTGTCGTTTCTCATGCGATAAAAGAGATAAACAATCGAAGGTTGTAAATTGTAACGTTTCAATTAAAACGTTGTCATTTGCTTAAAACTTATTGATGCTATCTATATTGCCATCAACTCAACAACAAACTTGTACATATTAAAAGCAAAACCCTAAAAATATCATTGTCTGATATGAACGTTAACCTAAAGGAAGGAGACGAGTGATGCCGGAATCAACTATGGAAGTAAATTTCAAGGTGCAGCCTTTTGATTTGGATTTTCATCCCTCGTCCTCAATTCTGGCAGTTGGTCTCATCAGTGGCCGTGTGCATTTGTATAAATATGCCGTTGGAGCTGAGACTGTTAAGGTATGGTCTTCCCGGCCTCACAAGGAGTCATGTAGAGCCTTGAGGTTTGCAGATGGTGGCCAGGTTTTGCTCTCTGTTTCTCCGGATTGTTCTATCCATGCTACAAATGTAGAAACAGGAAAATCCCTTGCTCGACTTTCTAATGCCCATGAGGATGCCATCAATCGGATTATTAATCTTACTGAAACTACTGTAGCAACTGGTGATGATGGAGGTAGAATCAAAATATGGGATGTTCGCCAGAATAAATGTTGTGGTAGTTTTGAGGCCCATGAGGATTATGTCACTGACATGGAGTTTGCACCAGATGTAATGCAATTACTTGGTGTAAGTGGTGATGGTACATTGTCTGTGTGCAATTTGAGGCGTAATAAAGTAGAGCACAGATCAGAGTTCTCTGAAGATGAGCTGCTATCAGTTGTTCTCTGCAAGAATGGCCGAAAAGTAATATGTGGTTCACAGACAGGAGTGATTTTGTTGTATTCATGGGGTGAATTTGCAGACTGCAATGATAGATTCCTGGGTCACCCTCACTCTGTGGATGCATTGTTGAAAGTAGATGAAGATACGGTGGTTACTGGTTCAAGTGATGGAATTATTCGCATGGTGTCCATCCTTCCAAATAAAATGATTGGGGTCATTGGGGAGCATGCTGAATTTCCCATTGAGAGATTAGCATTCTCGCATGACCGGACAATAATTGGAAGCGTTTCCCATGACAATTCTATTAAGCTATGGACTATGACAGAAGAAGACTGCAGCAGGGCTAATGCTGGAGAGGAATCTCCAATGGATATTGCTGAGCAGTCATCCCAAATGGTTCTTGATACTGAGAAGAAAGATAAAGGCAAAAAGAAAATGAAACAGAGTATCAAGTCTTCTAAAATGGAGAACTTTTTTTCGGATTTATGATACATTCACTTCTCTTGCAATTTTAGCTTTTCTTGGATATTTAAGAAAATATAGCTTCAAGTGATACTTCGTAATTTGTGGCTAGTGTGCTTATCTATTAACGAGATGCTATTCACTTCTGTTGATTATCAATCTGGCCGCTTGTCTGCCCTAAAGTTGTTTTGATAGGCTTTGAACTAGTTGACATTCTATGGATCAACAATCAGGTTGTTAACTTACAGAAACGAGTGAATGATCATTATGGTGGAGAAGCAAATGTGGCCTCTGGCTCGGCCTACAACTTGCTCTGATCAGGTAAGCTTTAAAGTTGTACCAATAAGCTTTCAAAGCATTGCATATGTTTTTTTTTTTAAGGAACAGAATTTTTACATTCTTTCTGTGTCAAGGAAAATGTGTCCAACGTGTATGATTCATTACCGTAATCTGTACTTCGATGATCTTCAGTAAACTAAGGTTGTGCCCTTGTTCGATAATGGAGTTCAGAGCATCCAAAAGCTGTGCAAGAATGCAGAGTGTGAAAGAAGGCAACCAGGGATAGTAAAGGAACAGCTCAGAACTTGGTTAGTAGAATGAACTCAAAACGTAGATCTCCTAACCTGCTAACCAGATATTCTCACTTTCACTGGGTATGCTGACAATCCTTATGGTTGAGGAGCATGGGCTTAGTAAATAGATCTGACGAGATTGAATGAATAGAGAAACTAATTGTAACTCTCTAGTGGACGACATTGCCAGAAAGTAATATGGTGGTAATGTATTTCAATATGGTTTTCTGGTTCTAGAGATCTCTGATTGTCATAGTGGTTCTACTTTCATGACCATATCTGAATCTAAGAAGATGGGATGCATGTCATTGTATTGTTAGAGCAGAACATCTAGAAATGGAACATAATCCTTAAGGAACTTTTTTCTAGATGCCTAAGAAAGAAAGAGAGTCACAAAGTTGAGATAAATCTTTACAAAACTTCCATTTATTACATAAACCTTGTTGTGCTTGGCTATGGAGAAGAGTTTGGATAGGTGTCAATGTCAAGAACGGAATGGGTTATGGGTCCTACATGGCCAGCATAATAATTGTCTGCATGTTTCTTACCAATAGAGCATTCAGGGGTGTATCCCTTGAATTAGTAATACGGGGTAGCTCTGCTGCAGAAAGCTGTTAGAGGTCTGAGGCTTGAATAACCTCGACCAAACAAAATCATACGTGATCATTTTTTATTTGCTTTGGTTAGCGAGCTTCTAGGCACCACATTCTTTAGTTCCCTTGTTTTTTATCTCAGTTCATTATGATACTGATTTTTCCCAACTCTATAATGGCATCAGAACCACCTTTGATGGAGAGAAAGTGAGGGAAATTTTCTTAAAAAGGCATCAGGAAACATTCATCAGAAAGTGATGCTGAACCAATTTGAGCACACATGCTCACAATGCAGACCGATACATCTCATTCATAGTTCTTCTTGCATGAATGTGGTGGTTATGTGCTGCACTAATAAGGAGCGGCATGTATCCAAACTCTTAAAGAAACTTTGTGAATGCGCACATAATGAATCTTCATGTTCTTTTAGGATGCCAGAAATTCTCTTGTGGAAATAAGGAAAAGGATCATGCGTCTTCAAGTCCTACTTTATACTAGGTACATAAAAGCACTACTGATTGATTTCTGATCAATTTCGTGGAGCATCTGATGCTGTAATTGCTTTTGATGGTCTAAAGTTTACAACCTTTTTTATGTTTATCCCTCTGATTACATTTATGTCAAATTGTTTCTTCCTCGTTCAAGGGAAAACACTTCATTCACATTTTTCAGGTCAAACTGAACACAAAATTCTGCTGGACCCTTGTGTTTATCAGATTGCCGTGCATCATGTGGATTTGAAATATGGTTCAAGGAGGAAAGATATGTCTGCTGATGTTCCTATGTAGTTTGATTATAGAAAGTCATGGGCTCCATCTTATTTGGCTGTCCTGCAAAGTGTGTACAGGAAGGGGCGGATGGCCATCGTTTTATGCCAGGTCGCTATTGTTATGGTTCCCTGTAGGTGAATGGGCATGTTTTGCCTTCTTGTTTATGCAGCCCTCTGCATTATATGATATTCTTGCTTGTTCATCTCAGAAGCCCCTCTCTCATATCAATTGTTCAAATTTTGAGACTATTCAAAGTTGCACCTGTCCTGGATAATAAGTGTTACAATGCCCTACAAGATTGTGGTTATCAATGCTGATACAAATGCTACTTTAATTCAATGGTGTTGCAGAGGAAGAAATTCCACAAGGGCTAAAGTGCAAATGAGTGCATTACACAATATACCTTGAAGAAGATAGCTAGCTACTCATAGCCTGCCAAAGGCCTCTGAGAATAAAGAGCAAGCATTCATGGCAGGCCTCTGAGAATAAAGAGCAAGCCAGCCATTCTTCCCCCTTCATGTTGATATAGTTTGCGAGTTCATGAAAGCGTATTTTTATAACATAAGGTTTACATGGTATAAAAATAAGGTTTACATGGTTTAAGGGCTGTAGGGCTGTATTGTATCAAAAAGAGTATGAAAATAGGGCAATAAGGAATCTTTAAAACCCCTGTTTTTAGGGAAGGTTTTTTTCTTTTTAGGGTCGACCACCGTCACCGAGTTCTAAGCGAATTTATTTTAGAAAGTGAGAGGAGGGTTGATAACGGGTATATTATCAGCCCTGAAGAAAGGGGCAAAAAAAAAGTCGGCTGCATCATCGGTCGGGCGTGGCGCCTCCATGGTTTGATGCAAGGCCCATCCTTAGAAGATGCTATGGCGACGAGCGCAGAGGGTGGCTAGGGCAGATATGGTTAGGGCGGTTGCGGCTAGGGCAGATGCTAGTTGTTTTGATGCTTGGCAGTAGTTTTCTGCCGATTGTTCAATAGTGGGACGCCCAAAAGAAGAAGGGAAATGCATGATGGCCTAAACCGCAATGGTACAACAGAAAGTGCTTCTGGAAGTTCTCTGCTGCAGTAACAGAGCTAGTTAGGGTTCTTATCCTTCAGAGGCAGCAGCGGGAGGTTGCATTGGCGATCAGGACTGGGCTTCGGGATGCCAAGGCCGAGTTTTCGTTTATGCGTATCAGAGGGTTGAAGAAATTAGCTAGGTTTCTAGCAGTTTTGGCCTCAGAGGAAGGAGGCGTGGAGCTTTTCAGGGCAAGTCAGGCGTATCCTGAGCTTCAGGGTAAGCTTGTCATTTTCAATCATTTGTGTTGTTGGTTCTCTGATAGGCTCATATCTGATGATAGCTTAATGCAGGCCGATTATTCTAGGTTTCTCTCAGATTCCTGGCAATTAAATCTTAAGTAGGGGCGTAAGGTTAATTTTTCAGTTTCATTACAGAAAGCCAGAATGTTTTGTATATGTGAAGAAGCCTTTGAAAATGGAAGAAGGGGGTTCAAATCCCCCGGTTTGTTTGTCCATTCTCTTTGCAGGTGCTGAAGAAGCCTCGACATTCACGGCTGGCAAACTCTTGGGCTGCTTCGCTACTGTAGCAGGGAAGCTTGTGGGAGAAACCTGACTGCCTACTAATTTAGAAGCATGATCCGCTCCTACTTTAGTGCCTCCAATAGTGGCAGTTGCTATTTTGAAGTCAAATGACATCAAAATCCCTTGCAATGGATGTCAACGGCCCCTTAGAAATAGAGCCACATCAGCGTTTGACCCCATCTCCCGATGAGGTGTAGGGATGGCTTGCTACAACAATTAAAGAGAATGTGCAAGTTCATTTAGGCAAAAGGTATTGGCAGTGTGTCAACTGTTTGTGAGAAAGCATTGTGAAAAGGGCTGCCATACATTGCACTTGCTAGTATGATCACTCAATCTTGTGTACCATGATCACCCATGACAGATGATCTAACATCAACTTCTAGATTTGGTAGAGGTCAACAGAACCATACTTTTTGTGTGGTATGTCCTTATGGGATGATGCCATGTGGTATGAGTAAAAAATACTCTATCTAATAGAACACACTAACCGCCTTTAAAATAAATAAATAAGTTCCAAATACAAACTCTATAAGTTCCCCATCATCAAAGCTTGGTATTTTCGAGTATTTCCTTCCAACGCATTGACATCTCTATAGTTTGCTAGTTCCTTCCAACAGATTGACATCTCCATTGACATCTTATCAAGACAAAGAGTAGTTGCCTTGTGAAGATCACACTATTTCCTTGTAGCGTATAGTTGGGTTGAGATTTATAATCCTATACCATATTCGGCATGTGTTTCAACAAACGAAGGCACAACAAATGACCACATTCTTTGCGGTGTCGAGATTCTTCAAGCCATGATTATGTTTTCCTCATGAAATTGATCTTTGGCATGTTTAAAGTATGCTTCTAGGGTTATTGACAATATATTACCTATTGTAGATTCATAGTGAGGAGCATATATTTTGCATATATTTTTGCTATAATAGTTGTAGGCAGGTTGTTCTTGGAAAATAGTAGTAAGATATCCATGCATATTCATCTTTGCTACATTAGTTTAACGTCTTAGGGTACACATTGACATCAGCATTGACATCTCATTAAGACAAAGAAGGGATTTCAAAGAGTAGTTGCCTTGTGAAGATCGCACTATTTCCTTGTATAGTTTGAGTTGAGATTTATAATTTTATACTATGTGAGGTATTATACACACCAATTTATATTTCAACAAACAAAGACACAATGAATGAGCCCATTCTTTGCAGTGTCAAGATTCTTCAAGCCATGACTATGTTTTCTCCATGAAATTGATCTTTGACATGTTTAAAGTGCGCTCCAGGGTTGTTAACAATATATTACCTATTGTGGATTCATAGCGAGGAGCATATATTTTGCATACATTTTGGAGTTGTAGGCAGGTGTGTTCTTGGAAAATAATAAGATATCAAACTAACTTAGTTTGGATCCTTTCCATCATACACAGAAACATATATATAAAAGGCATGCATATTCATCTTTGCTACATTGGATTGAAGTCTTGGGCACATGTACTCGTACATGTATTGTTTCCTGAAATAATTAGCTTAGCTAATAATAGTCAACATACCATCAAGCATATTGATGGAAAAAAAACTTTAAGAAACCATAAGCAACCATAAATATTGCAAGATACCTATATTCTCTTCAAGATAAAATGGACAAAATAAGATCTAGCAATGCCTGTGACACATACCAAAAGGCACTTACGATTCCTTAAATGTGCACAAAATTTGGAAATCTATCAAAATCAACATTAACATGATTTATACACGAAGGCTCGTCTTGAAGTTGTATTTTAAGGTAGAGTTGCATAAAAGGGCAAAAATCGCAATTGCGATATTGGAAGTCTAAAAAGTGGTGCTTGATTAAATCGTATTTTTGATCTTATAAATTGAAATCTATCCTCATTTTGCCACAATGTTCTATTTCCCTCTATTGTAGTTAAGGTTGATGTGCATTTTTGCATTCAAATTCCTAAGCAATTGACAGTGAAGTAAGTTGTTGCAGATCCATGACGGTCACCCATTGGACAACAAATCCAACACGAATGACAGCATAATAGATTATGTCTAAGTGATAGATTGCATTATATATATCCATCCAAATGGAAGATACACACGATGACAGGCTAATTTGACATAAGGAATCTCATAGGAGATATAGACAAAATGAGGATGACGAACATCATCAAGCTAGGTTGGCATATATGAGAAATTATAGGCAACAACGTAGGTGACATGAATCAAAAGATGAAAGGGAACCTCACTTCTACTATAGAAGAGAATCACAAAGGCGATATAGAACAGGCAGAATCCTATGCACAAGACGTTTGACAATGGGTACATTGGCACAACAGAGCTGCATTATTCTAACCCATCTAGTTGTCACGTAATTTTTGTGGTGCCATGGGACACGTCCAAATGAAAGAAATGTTCAATGTTGTTTTAAGGGTAAGGTGTATTTGCCAGAGCTTATGGAAAGCATGTATCGATTAGGCAATTACTCATGTGGCAACATAATAAAAGCAAAGATTTCCATTCAAACATAAGAAATTACAACAGTGCACTAGCGTTTGCATCACTCGGCGCAAATATTGAGCAATTCCATGGACAAAGACCATATTGCTTCAAGATCCATCGACAAATTTACCATAGGGTAGGTCCAATTGCCTCAAGTGAGGGAAACCCTTCAATATATGCCCAATTATATATCATGGACTCCGGCTCTGCAATGGAGGATAGACAAGAGAACCCTCAAAATGCACAATGTGACTTCCAACTAATGTCTAAATTAGACACAATAAGGGAAGTCGATCATATGCACAAGCATACAAGATGATGGATGAAATGTATCAAGAAGCAGAACTAGCTAATCGGCAAGCTGACATGAGGATATACATACACACAGATAGAACATAGGATAATCGAAGGTACAATGGTGCACATAGCAACGAAGTTGCACTTATCTTTGCAGACCCAAATGGGGAACCTCAAACTCGCAGGGATATATGCATTCATGGTAGAACTGGTAGCTTGCACGGTATACAGGACACTACCCTAATTGTATCCAATGACCTATCCACTGTTGTTCCCCCTTGAAAAACAAGGTTGTAGTCTGGTGCTCGAGATGGAAATCCATCAACAAGCAGAAGAATAAGAATCAAATTGCTGCATTTTATGCATACACAACAGCTCCCAGCTTGTCTAGACCAAAGGAACAATGGTATCCGGTCAAATCCCCTATTATGTGCTGGTAAATTGACACAACAATACATTGTGGATGCATACACAAAAGTGGAAGGGCTAATAGAATATATAAGTCAAAGATATTTGGAGCAATGCCTTCCCTCTGGCAAGATGGTGGTACTTTTTTTCAATTTTCAAGGATCTATACGAGCCTTGCAACAAAACTATCAAGATGCAATGGCAGTAGCTAAATGCCATGGTAGACTTGACTTATTCATCAGGCAGACATGCAATCCAGAATGGGTTGAAATCCAAAAGAACCTATGCCCCCACCAAACAATAAACGATAGGCCAGATCTTATCATTCTAGGGGAGTTCTTAAAAGATATAACTGAAAAACAGGTATTTGGAAAAGCTAAGGCATGGACATACACTATTGAATTTCAAAAAAGAAGCTTGCCACATTGCTACATGTTGCTCATACTCGATGAGAAAATTCAAATAGTTGAACAAATAGACCAAACAATTAGTCCAGAAATACCAGATCCTGCAATCAGTCTGAATCTACATGTGCTTGTCATGAACCACATGATACATGAGTCGTATGCAAGTGCTATCAGGTTTAGAAACATCTAAATGCACCCAATCCTTTTTAAAAGATTTCAACGAGGTAGCAAGTCTTAATGAGAATGGATACCCACAATACAGACAAAAAGTTACACCCAGGCAAAAGTTACATCCATCCCAAACGTCCCAACATTAGTGTGGACAATAGTTGGGTAGTTCCTCATAATCCTTACCTCCTAGTACAGAGCTCATATAAAATGTCAAGAACTGCCAGGGAATTAGCAGCATAAAATATATATACAAGTATATACACAAGCGCTATGATTGTGCAAGTATTGGGCTAACACCCACAGATGACAGATCGTTAGATTGGGATGAGGTCCAGCAAACATACTTGGATAGTAGATACATATCAGCGCCTAAAGGAATATGGAGATTGAACAAGTACAAGATGCATGCAAACTCACACATAATCATAAACCTTCTACTGCGCTTGCCATTTCAACAATGATTGCAATATATGGCAGGACAAGAATACTAGCCTATCCAACAGGCAACAAAAGGGTACAATGTTGAATGGATAGCTTAAACTCAATTCAGAAAAAGAACATGGTAGGGTATGCAGAAATACCCTACCATTATAAGTATGAAAAAGAGAATGGTGAAAACATCAAGAAGCGGATAACTAGCATTAGAGGTTTGGTGGAGTCTATTAACACCCTTGTAAGCCATTCCCAAATTTGGATTTTAGTTGGTACCCGAACCTGCAGGTATGGGCAAAAAGCACCCACGAACCTCAACCGAACCTCAACCCTGGAGCAACCGAACCTGGTAAACGTCATTATTACTTGTTGTTTTACTCATTACGCCTAAATCCCTCCTCCCCCCACCTTCCCATCAACCGAAGCTACAAGGAGTAGCGGCGAGGACACCTCAAGAATGCCTCAATTGGGGCCAAAGCTTTGGAGGGCATTTCAATTTAGTTTTGATGTCAATCCCGCCCAAATCCGAAGGAATTCTCTAGTTTTCCTTCAGTATTTTGGCTTAAGAATTGCATCAATTTGGTCGTCGGTTGTGGAGCTCTGAAAAGCGATCACGCGACTCTGAATTCGATCTATGGCAGAGGTAAATGTTCTATTAATTTCGGCCAATGACAATGAGTAATTCTTTTTTGAATACAGAAACTAAAAGGCCAATTCCGGGTGGAGGTGCCCAAGAACTGCTTGCCCTACAAAAATCAATATAATCGGAAGGAACAGGTCGATGAGAATGCTCTTCGAGCCTCTGGTGCAATGAATATTGATCTCTGGGCGCGTGGGGAACTGTATCCCATCGATCCGATCACCAGAAGACATCCTGAATTTCGTTCTCCATCGGGGCTTATTCATTTTGCCTGTAAGGGTAATCAAGTAATTCTGATGTGCATTTGAGAACAATGTACAATCAATTGTGTGGAGTGCATTGCAATATGGTAGCACATTGTAATTACCTCCAACAGTGTAACTATTTCTTAACCAACGTGTCTAAGAATACGTAAGAACTGCAAGCTTCCAATCAAAGGTTGCTTATGGAGGTGGAGTCACTTAAACAAGGATTGAAGAGATGCTCTGAGGACAATGACAAACTGGAGAGGAAGTTAAAAAGACTGAAAATGACACCACTGGGCATGAGGGAGAGGAAAAAAGAACTGAAGGCCCTAAATATACTTGCCCCTAGTGGTGGGGGCTCTCGAAGAAGAATCCACGCTATTAAAAATCTGGTGGATCCTACTATGGCTGAAAAGAAGAAGAGAAAACCTTGTAATATGGCTAGTTTGTTGAAAAAGCTTGTAACTAAAGATGATGTTATAGATATGTTGAAGCTTCCTGGAGCTAACCATTTAAGAAAAGCTGTTCTTTGAGCAGTGCTTCTTGAATTGGGAAAGAGTCAAAGTGTTGATAACATGCAAGAATTATGTGACAATGTGGGTATCAGTCGACAAGCTTACATTGCTCTCTTTAGATGTTTGCAGGATGGTATCAAGCAACAGGGTATTACGAAGACCATACTGCCAAGACTCAGTTATGTCAGAGCAAGCAGAACAAAGAGGAATGCAGAAGTACACGAACATTTGGGAGAGATGTACCAGATCACCACATCCGTGCACTTGGGATCACTAATCACTGGGAAAAGTAAGAAGAAGGGTGGCTCCGGAAATGATCTATTTGTTCTTAATGAGAAGAATAATTGTTGGATGGATCTCTCTAAAATGCTTCTTCTGTTAGTTCGCTTCTATGATATGAAAGTGGAAGAATGTGGAGGGAAACTCCAAATTGCTATAAAGTTGGATGAGATGGAACTGATCAAAGGTGAAAAGTATGAGAGGGTTTCTTTGACATTAATGAACAGGGCGTTGTCAAATTCTGATAATGAGGAAGGGAAGTTCTCTGTTCAATCAGAGGACCATATTTGGTGGATAGGGATATTTCAAGTACCGGAAGAAAATCATGGTGTTCTTGGGTCTTTCAGCGAGACACCTATTCCTACTATTATTCTTTGCTCATGGAGTCGGAGAGAAGCTTCGGTTCCCCGGCTACACGGAGATTACGAGGTTGAATGGCATCCGGCTGCTGATCTAAAGACCATCAAGTGCATGTATAACATGAAACATGGTTACGGTAAGACTACCCCGCATGTCCTTCTTGTTTGTATGCTAGGGTAGATGATAAGGGAAGGGAATGAGTACTCTCGAATGTGACTTGACCGGGATGCTGAACCAACGCGCGTGAGAAGGAGGACAAAACTTTGATCCCCGTACTTGCAATTCCTGTGAAGAGAGTACATATTTGCACTCTCCATGCCTTTCTAAGAATAGTGGATAAGATGGTGTACATGAGCATTCTTTTTGCTTGGAATAAGTCTCCACAATCAGCCAGAGAAAAGTGTATGAAAGATGTTGAGAACGTGCTTTCTGATCTTGGTCTTCATGGTGGTGACTATAAAATCCTGCAAGATCCTAAGAAGGGAGGCAAGGTTCCTTGTAAACCATCTATGGGTGGGGTGAAAGCGAAGAGATTTCTGCCTTGTACTAAATTACGTAAGAATGGATCATTGCCAACTGGAAAGTGGGAGGGGTATAAGGACTTGCTGGAAGCAGAAGATGACCGTACTTCACGTGGGAGGGCAAAACTAAAGAAAATTAAAGCGTGGCAGAATCTGAGCAGTCTGGTAACTTTGATGGCAGAGAAGAAAATGGTGGGTGGAAAGTTAGATGAATTGAGTAGCAAGATGGCTGAATTCACGAAGTCGTTATACAAGCATGGGGAGAATGCAATGTCACACATTACATTCATATACTTCACGCCCATGGCTTGTGGTTTGCCAAAGATGCGGGAGCTTGGGAATATGGAATACTTGAGGAATGGAGAAGTCACATAAGCAAGCCAAGAATGCTTTTTTCAGGTTCACACAACATCGAGGTTCGTGTGGTAACTCATTGCAACAGATGTGCCAATGGTTCTATAGAAGGATTATCGTAAGCTAGAGAAAAAGATAAAGCTAAACAAGACCACGGCGTTGGCTAGAATATTGAGGAGAAAAGTTGAGCAGGAAAAAAAAAACAAATATGGTGTAGCTCTAGTCGGCCAGACAAGTTAAAAGTGGCGATCCACAAGGATCGACGAGGGGTAGAAGATATATACAGGGGAATCAATTGTATGAATAAATTCATATTAATGTATAACTATTGACCATGATGTGCAACTATGATGTTTCAAATATGTTAGGTTGGCAGCGTGGGCACGGTGCGAACTTAGTTTGTATTCAAGTGCTGAATGACAAGTATTCGCACCGCGGGCTACAGGTGCGAATGAAGTTGGGAATTAGTTATAGATTAACCGCTATTCGCACCGCGGTGTACGGTCTGCGGCTTAAAAGCTTTTGGTTTCCGTGGCTATCTTTTCCGTTTTCGCACGGTGGCAGCGGTACTCTTTATATAATTATCTTTGTTATCGATGTTGTCTGCTTTTGATATTTGTTCTAAGTCATTACATTGCATATTTATCAATCTTGTCCACTCATTTGTTGCATTACAGTTCAGAGACAATGGCACAGGATAGCGGTAATGCCGGATCTAACAATATCAACAACCAAAGAACAGAAGAGAAGGCGCCGTCCGGGCGCACACATCATGGTGAAGACAGCGAGGGCGGCGCCACTAACTATGTCGGTGCTTCTAATAAACCGAGCGAGCACCGTCTTCCGAGGCGAGAAAACATCCATCAAGCGTGTGCGGGCCGGTAGTTGAGAATGTTGCCAATGACGCAGGAGATTTTTAGAGACATGCCTTAGAGCCAAGGCGTGTTTACTGTTCTCTTCGGCCATTTAGTCGGAGAAGGAACCTTCGATGCGTGCGGCTATCGTCATGGAGTTCCCGTGCGTTCGATGATTGCATCGTCGTTAACGTCGATGTAGTAGTTGCACTGAACCACGGCGTTGCTGTTCCTTCGATGGGAGCTGACAACTTGCTTGAGGCACTCCATTCCTTCGTCGTGTGGCCCAGGTTGATGGCTTCTTTGACGCCAATTCCTAACACATTCTCTGTACTGGCTAATGAGATAGATTACATAACCGGACTTCCTCGTAGAGTGCCGGAAGTTGGATTGGTGGAGATAAACCAGGGGCCAGACTTGCTTGGAGACGACAATGAGAATGCTAAGCCCCATGAGGATGACCATCGGGATGTGCATGTCAGGATGTTCTGTTGGCGATGTGGCCGTCCAAGAACGTTCCTATTCTTTTCGAGGCGGTTTTGAACCCCTGAATGTTATGTACAGTAATGTCCCTATCCAGGTCCCTGTGACAGCTCAAATAGAAGAAAATATCGTTCTACAAGAGGCACTGCAAAGCACTGTGGCGGTTGTTACGAAACCGTAGTACCGTGATGCGATAGTGGTTTCTGTTGATGAGCAACTGTAGTCGCGGAATCCGGTGAGCGTAAGAGGAAGACTAAGCCTAAGCAGCTGCGGAAGAAAGCGGGTTTCTGTAAAGGCCCTCCTAAGCTGAATAAGAAGGGCCAGCCGTTTAATCCAAAGTTAAGATGGATGCGCGAAATCCGGCACTTCCAGAACCACGTGGAGTGGGTGCTTCCAAAGCTCACAATGGCTAGAATATGTAAGGAGGTGGTTCGGGGAGAATCTGATAAGATGAAGAGGGATGGTGCAAGGTACCGGAGAGCTGATTCTGATTTTCCAATGCGGAAGAGGTGACTCGATTCACTGCGCAGATGCCATTGATGCTCGCGAGCGCCGAGAATCACATGGTCGGGTTCTTCAATTTGTGTGAAATGTTTGTGCATTCCAAGAGAGTGACAATAATGAGGCGGGGATATTGCCTTGACAAATTACTTCGAGGCATGTAAAGTGTTTTATATTAATAAAAGCGATCTTTGTTGTATATTTTGTATGCTTGCTAAGTATTTTGATTGTATCTATTCTCTAAGTATACTTAAAATGCATTTGCCACGGTCTGCGAAATGGGTATAAATTACTTTGTGAGGGTATTTTTGGCCGTGGCCACGGTGCTTGAAAATTCTGTAAGTTCTTGTATTGGTGAGGCAATTTCAGCACCGTGGCCACCGCGAAATTGAATCATTCCATAGAAGGTGAACCACAAGATCGAGTGAGCATATTAACATGTTAGAGAATATATTAACATATTAGAGAACATTTAGAGAACGGCAAGTAACGGAATTATGTCCAAGTAACCTTCCCCTAGGTTTCTAACCCCTTCCCCTTCCCCTGCGAGGTGTAACCCATGCATCTGGGTTAGGAGTCAAGAGCTCACGATCATCCCAGCCTGATTCTTCCCACCATATGGGGTACCTAGTCATTAGAAAAAGTAATTCCAGAGGATGGTACTCACGGAAGAAGAGCGGACCCAACTCCACAAAACCGTTGTACACGTTGTAGTACACCCTAATAAGGCCATACATGTGTCCCTTAGAAATTTCATGAATGAACTCTGATATGTATGCATCCAGAGAGTGTGCTAAATATCCAGCACGAAGAAGAGGCCTCAATTGCTGTAGCATCTCGTCCAGATAAGGAGGGGGTTCAAGCATTCCCCTCATTCCAAGTCTCCTATAACATTCAGATGGATTAATTTCCCTCAGTGGCTCATGACCACAATCAAATCGCTCCAGAATAAAGTTGATCAACTCCATTGTAAGCTCCTTGGTGGGACTGTGGCGCAACCTCCACTCTAAGAAATGGTCCCATAGCTCATCCATTCCAGGCCGCACAGAATGCCTGGGGCATGCTTGCAGGCCTTCTGGAGTGGCCCAGGGAGGATTCGGTCCAATCATTTGCAAAGAGCAAATGATTCGGTCCAATCAAGTAGCAAAGAACAAGGAGCACGAAGAGCAAGTAGCAAGAAGCAAGGATCAAGGACGATCAAGGAGCAAGAAGATCAAAAACGAAGGAAGATCATGGAGCAAGAAAGCGAGGAAAAAGATCAAGTAGCAAGATCAAGAGCAAGGAACAAGATGAAGTAGCGAAGATCAAGTGGCAAGGAACAAGGAAAACAGCATGCTTGCAGGTATTCCGGATCAGCCCAGCGAGGATGTTCTTGCAAGAAATTAGTGGAGCAGACAAGAGAGGCAAGAAATTAGTGGAGCAGACAGAGAGGCAAGGAGCAGACAAGAGGCGGACAAGACGGGGAAAGAGGCAAAGAAGCAGACAAGAAGCAGACAAGACAATGAAGGCATAGATGCCTATTTAAAGAGAAATCAGGTATATATGCCATTATACGAGTACCATACGAGTATCAGGTATGTATATAATCCAATAATTTCTATGTATATACCATCAATCATTTTCGTGGGTACATACATCAATAATTTTGTGTGACGTTCCAGCATAATATACGCCCCCAATACGTATATTATACTGCCACGTCACACGTACATGTCACAAGTGACATGTACTTGAGAGCAGGACAACGTTGCACCTAGGAGCTAAAGGTTGCACCTAGGGGGCAACTTTGGATGTTGGGTATGTAATTAAACATACACAACAAAAGGTTCCTTGTTCATCCATTTCCAAATGGCTTAAAGCCATTTGCCCATGTGGATGCCCTAACCTAGATAGGGTCTATATAAGGGCTAAAACCCTAGACCCTAGCTCTCTTCCATTTTGCCAATTAGGGTTCTCTAGAGCTTCCTTTCCTCTTTCGCATTTAGGGTTTCCCTGGGCCAATTCGGCCAAGGTAAGACTCGAAATCGCATTGCCGAAACTCGAAAAGTCGGATTTACAACAAAGGTTCTTTGAGTAGCGATCGTCTTGGCAAGATCGGGGAGCATGGACGCCTTCCGAGGATCAGGAGCAAGCCAAGGAGCAGGTATCTAGTTGTTCTGTTGTGCAAAACCGTCTTTAGGCGTGGCAATATGCCGGATTAGTATGTTAGATCATCTCTGGAAGCCTTGTAGATCCCTAGATCTGAGACTCTAACGAATGAACCTAACATTGGATGTTAAGTAGATGGACTGATATGATTCTCTAATTCTGTTCTGTGATATTGCATGTATTCCACTCTGTGATCTCCTTGTTGTGGGAAGGGGGGTAGAGACCTAAAGGCTGTGTAGTAGATGCTCCTAGCATAGCACCTTAGTTCCCACATAAATGCGGCCCGTGCACAGGAGCCCACCTGGCTGTGGGTGAAGGGGCAAGGCCGGTTGATAAGGAGGAACTTGTCTCATCGCGGACTGACCCCTCTGGTAGTAAAGCCTATCGGGGGTCTTTGCTGGCTAGGCTTAATGGCTTGTCCTTTAGCGTGTGGGCAAGGCATGAGCTTCGACACTCGTGGGGTGGTGGATATGACCTTCCGGTGAGTTCAAGTCAAGAAGAAAGGCGGTGGCCCTCTAGCCGCCTGCGATGAGCATGGATACCTCGGAGGAGAGGCAGCTCTTCTTCGCCCTCACGGGGCTGGGGAGATGCAACCCGGCGGTAGTAGCCCCTCGGCTATTCACCCGGCGGGGCTACTGGCCTAGTCCCAACACTTTTCAGCCTACTGCGCAAAGTGTGCACGGGGAGGGGCGGATGGAGTGGACTACCCTAAGCCATGTTCTATGCCGCCAAATCCATTGCCATGAATTCCCCCGCAATGAACTCACGGAGACCTAGCCGTCAGTCATCCCCCTTGAGTCCGAGCCCTGGGTAGGATCTCCCCTTTGTATTATTGTTATGAAGGTATAGCTGACTCCGTGATGTTGCTATTGCTATGGTGATTGTGTTTGTATATTATTAGTTGTGCTCACGTTTGTTTGTTACGCTTCCGCGGATAGGTCGATCCGATGGAAGGCGGATGAATGACACATCCACTCTTCCCTTGGCGGCTCGCCCCATGGGAGTAGAGTCGTGGATGGATATTGTCGGCATTTGCCGGGGAATGCTCCTCCGCCCGAATACGATGCGGGCATCATTATAAGGAGTAGGGGGGCGTCCGCGATGGTATCGAGCATGATCTTGGCATCCAAGATCGAGCACTGGCCATTTTTCCCTTAGGACTAACAGTAGATTCGAGTCTTGGGGTATAGCCACCCAAGCAAGAGCTTCGAGCAATTGGGAAAATTCCCAATTTTTGGGTAGATTTTAGCTCCATGATAGATTGCTAGTGAAGTGTAGCATCTTTCCCAACCTAAATTGCCGAAAAATAGTCGACCCCTCCACGAGTCGCCAAAGCACCATCGGAGGTTAAAACCGATTCGCTTGGCGCCTTTGTGTGAGTGGTTGACCTCCGTTGACCTAGTTAGGTGTCCCAATTAATTAAGATAATGGTGTAGTTTGGCTTATTCCCTTAGTTCTGGATAGGTTTGTATGTTATAACACTAAGAAACTCCCTGTAAATTGAAAAAATAACCTCGGAAACAGTCGACCCCTCACAGAGTGCGCCCAGCACCATTCGGTTGGTAATCCAATCGCCCAAAGACCTTGTCGCAGTGGTGGGTGTTTTGGAGTATGGTGAGCCCAAATGAATGCCTGTGCACCTTCGCTAATGCCCTAGTTGTTTTTCCCCCCCATATGAATTGCAGGTCCCAACCCTAAATTCCACCTCCTATAAATAGAAAATTAGGGTTCCCATTTTACCCCCACCTTTCGGGAGGCTTATTTCGCCCAAGAAGAGCGATCTTCAGGTGCCAAAGCTTGAAACCGGCTGCATAAAAAGCATGGCACCTGGACGTAAAAAGCATTTGCCCGCAAAGTTATGCCACTGTGTTATGTGAGCTTCAAAGAGCGAGCCGTCCAAATAAGGCCGACGGAGGCAAGCGACATCTCCGGAAGAGGAGGCACCGGTTGAACTACTTAACCCTAACCCCAAGAGCGTGAAAGGGACGAGCACCTTGATCGGGAGTACCGGCGCGGCCGCGAGGGGGAGGGAGTCGCTGAGGGAGATCTTCTGGGGACAATGAAGAACCGTAGCCGGAACCAAGAAGAGGAAGAGGGAAAGAGAAGAGGGTGAGCCGAGGAAATCCAAGCATGGAGGCCTGAGGAAAAAAGAAGAGCTAAGAAAGAGGGAGGGAGGAGAAGGAACAGAAGAGGGAAGAGAGGATGAAGCGCAAAGAGGAGCGGGAGAGGGTGAGAGCGGAGAAGGGTAAGGACCCGGAAGTGCCGGCGGAGAAGCCGAAGAAAAAGAAGACACCGCCCGGGCAAGAACTATACAGAGCCGGATCAGAAGCCCCCATCTTCGCCCGACCAACCCGAGGAGGGAGCGGGGGAGGACACGAACCAGGAGAAACGGGCCCGCCGAACCTAACACGGAAGATGAAGACCACGCGGACTAATGCACGCCCTATCCTAAATGGCGGAAATTGCCGAAGCACCCCCGGCGGCACCAAGAAACCAAGACGCAGAGGGAGTCATATGCGGCTGAAGCGGGACTTGCGTACGGGAAGGAGCTAAAGGAGTATACTGCGTACACATGAAAATGTATGAAGAATACTCCAAATACTAATGAAGAACACAGGGGGTTAAAACCATTGAGGGAGGGTTCGGCCCGGACGAAGAAGAATACGTTGAAGCCACCCACGGAACGGCCAACCCCTCGAAGAAGCCAATGAAGAGACCGGCGGACTCAAAATTCGCGAGGGCGGCCCAGGAAATCAAGCACTTCCAGCAGAGCTATGGCTTCCTTATTCCCCGAGCTTCCTTTGCACGTTTGACGAGGGAGATTTTGCAGGAGTTCGACCCATCCAAACGGGTCACGGACGACATGTTGCTCGCACTGCAGGAGGCGTCGGAGCAGCACATCGTACACTATTTCGAAGACTCTGTTGCGTGTGCTCAACACGCTAAGAGAGTGACTTGTATGCCCAAGGATATTAGACTAGCTCAGTTTATTAAAAAGGAGGGCCCCTGAACTATTGTAAATGACCTTTTCCTTGGTATAAGTCTATAATTTTGATAAATAAATAAGTCAAATCGAGTTTAAATAGGGTGTATTGCCAAATTCTACATTTAGAAGTAGCAAAGTTTGGAACAAACCAGGCATTTTGACTCCACCCCTCACAGAGTGCGCCCCAACCCATTCGGTTTGCAAACCGATCCCACCCTGGCGCACTGTGTGAGTGGTCGAACCCCAAACTCCACCACAACTTGCCCAAATAAGGCGAGTAAAGGCTCCATCCTATCTATCTCGATGAGATATCCAGGATTATGTCTTTAGTTCTCTAGTTTAGCATTATTAGTGACCTAAACAGCAGTCCACCCCTCACAGAGTGCGCCCCAACCCATTCGGTTTGCAAACCGATCCCAACCTGGCGCACTGTGTGAGTGGTCTCGTCCGAATTGATCCAAGTTGTCCTTAGACGAACCAAAATCATTGCTTAGGGACCCTTAGGAGCATTTCCAAGCTCAGTTAGCCTATAAATCATACCTCTAGACCTCAGAAAGTCAGAGAATTGTAAACCTAAAATTTTCCCAAAATTAGGGTTTTGCCTATAAAGGGGAACCCAAGTGTCATTTGCACCTTCCAACCTCGCTCTCTGCTCCAAGCCGATTTTCCTGATCCTTAGGGCGTTTCTGCATCTGTCTGTCATCCCCAACTCCTCAGTGCTCATGGCCACTTCTTCATTCAAGCGATGGTGCAGTAGCCACGTGACTCATGTGGTCAAGGCGACATCGAATCTGTCTTCGGTGTCTTCGAAGGGAACTTGACATTGAGGCCACAATCAACGCCACTCCCTTCTACCGAACATCATGTCTCGAGTTCCATGCCAAGATAGGACCCTTTACGGTAGAACTCCCACCTTGTGTAGGGTATTTTGCACCTAAACTGCGCCCTCAAGTCAAGCCACCGCAAGATATCCCAAATGTAGATAAGTACTTAGAGAATAAAGCAGTCCGCCTTCCCAACTACATGTCCATCTCTGTCAATAGGAGGAGGTACTTCTCCTATCTGCAAGCTAGTAGCCATCTTCCTATCTCTTGAGGGTCAAACCCGGATAGGGGAACCCTCGATTCAGCCTTTAGAAGTTGAACCCATAGCCATGGCCGGAAGAGGAACGGATGCGACTTCGAATCTGAGCAAGAAGAAGAAGAAGAAAGGAGGAATACGAGTCGGACCACGAAGACTGGATCCGAGCAAGAGAGGCAAAGCAGCCGAACGGAGATCAAAGCGAAAGAGGGACCGAGAGCAACAAGAAGAGCCCCCACCACTCGGGCGAGGGGCATTACAAGCTTGGCGCCGGTGTTCATAGCGGCGAAGCATATCTAACCCTTCACGATATCAAGAATCTTCCCGCGGTGTCGCGACGAGAGGTCTTAGGGTAGATGAGATTACGCACCTTACGACAACGAGGCGGATCTCGGCGACTTCATCGATCGAGAAGCCCGGGACTTCCCTATCGGCATAAGAGAAGCCAAGACCTTCCGTGAGACATCATCAGATATAGAGGCTTACGCGGGCATCGGGCGGATGATGGCGGTAAAACGGAATTGCCCTCGGAGGAGGAGTTCATGGCAATTCAGGAACAAATGGGTATCAAAGGCAAGTCCACATCGGCATTATTACCGAAGCTTCGCCAACACCCATCTGAAAGCGGCATGGAGGCGTTATCAACCTAAGGAGGCTGGTGCACCAAGACTTCAGAGAGCTAGAGGAGATACCAGTGGATGACTTCGCGGGAAGGCACAGGGCAACTTCCTCGTCTGCCGAAGAAGCAGGGCATGACAAAGCACTCAGATACTACCTGCCGTTGCTGCTAGACGGAAGAATAGCGGTTATTCACCGCCAATTTAGCCCAAGAGGTGAAGAAGGGGTCTTTATGCTTATCGCCCTCTCAGGGTTTGGACACCATGCTCGATTAGCTCCAAACATCGATCATGTTGTCCTGATCAAGAGAGCGATTGCACTGACCATCTTCGACTTTGCAATCCCTTATAGGCGGCAGGGCAGATTGGCAGTGACAGCTGCGTATACATCAGATAGGAGAATTGAAGACATGGAGGCAGCACTCCAAGGAGGGACGACAACAAATATTCTCAGGAACCGCGGGGTCATAGGGTAGGTACGGCCCAAGTGAAGAAATTTTTGGAGGACCACCCTGACTACCTCAAGAAATTTCAAGAGTAGAAGTTTATTAATTTGCATGTAAAAGTTTTAGTATATATATATGAATATGATATATATCTCTTTTTGTATATAATTGTTCCCTCAAATTGTATAAACAAGTAAAGCAACGTAACACACAAAACAAGAACTAATGATCAGAATGTACTCTAATGTGCATGCAGCTAGAGTACCTAGAAACCTTGATGAACACAGGCAGCGAGAACAAGAACATACCCCACCAAGGCGCTTCCAGCCGAGGAATTTGCGCCCAGAATTCGAAGCAGTAACACCGGAAGAGGAGCTATCCCAGATCAGATCGGACATCCACGACATAAGGGCATTGTTAGCAGGGGTAGCAGCAATAGGAGGACAGGACCAGAATGTACCCTTGCCGGAAACACCAGCTGGCCGGACAGTGCAACAAAGGAAGAGAAGCAGAAGGAGAAGATCTCCTAGTTCGGGATCCTCGAGCTCCAGCTTCGATTCTGAACTTCGGCATCGAGGAGCAGGAAGAAGAAGAGAGACGGGATCGCCGGCAGGATCCAAACCGTGACAGGGGCAGATCACAGACTGACTACCAGAAGAAAGTTGACTCCGCCCTTAGTAATGTTTGGAAAGCCAGAAAGTTAGAGCAGTTTTCAGGAGAAAACAGATCCGGAATGGAAGCAGAGGCGTGGCTGGATGAGATGAGTGAGTATGGCAACGCCTATGGCATGAAAGATAAAGACAAAGGCAGGGTAGCAACAGCAAACCTCAAAGGTGCGGCTAGAATTTGGTGGAAAAGGGCACGCCAAAGCACATGGGCTGGCGAGAGGCGATTGCAAGTTGTAAAGTTTCGCCAAGGCGTTCAAACATCATTATGTACCAAAGAGAACATAAGTGCAACATGATGATGGCCAGTTCTATATAGGTCGCAGCGGGGCAACAAATCAGTCGAAATATACGGAGGAATTCATGAGACTAAGGCTTTATGTGCCAAAGTTGAGTGAAAAGCATGCGGTGGAAGGCTATATTGAAGGCTTGAACGATGAGATCCGCAAGGTTGTAAGGGCAATAAACCGAAGTCCGTGTCGAGGCGAAGCAAAAGGCCATAAGTTTGCAAAGGAACAGGTCCACAAGAGCGAGGCATCAAGGCAGCAATATTTCCGGGATAAGGGGAAAAGCACGGGGGGCTATAGCCCAAAGGGCGGCAAGCCCGGTAGCTAGCAAGACGCTAAAGTACAATTCAAATTATGGGAAGCAAGGCAACACAAGTAGTGGCAAGCAGAAAAAAAGCGAGGTAAGCTTCAAGGAGCAAGGAGCCAAGTCTAACTACTCCTAAGCGGTGAGGCAATTTCTGCAGAAGCGAGGAGTGTATAGAGAAGCGGTGTGTTTTGGATGCTTCCAGCCAGAGCATAGGACCAACAATTGCCCCCGATTATGAATGCGGCATTGGCGAGCCGGGATGGGAGACACCATCGGACCAGACGGCGACGGCACGCGAGATTACATCCATGGTGAGTGTCACATCTTTGCAGCTATTGATCTGAGGAATGTAGAAAGTCGGTATAAGGTGATCTCAACGACCAGGAAAAGCCCCAAGAGAAATCCTTTATAGTATTGATAGACTCACGGAAGCGGTCATAATTTTGCATCCCCTAGGATGGTAAGCATGTTGAAGTTAAAGCCGTTAAAATCCAAGCCCGGGCGGTGGTGGTGTTAGCCAATGGAGCAATTAGGCATCTGGCGGGGAAGAGAATAAACTTCAATGTAGACTTGCGAAGCGTTAATGTTGCATTGGGAGGCGGAAGTCATGAATATAGGCAAGTATGATCTCATTATTGGAATGGAATATCTTGGACCAGCGGGGAGCAATCATCGATTGTGGGAAGCGTAAGGTGACCTTAACAACTCGAGGAGGGCAAGGTCATCGAAATCCGAGGTAAAAAGTAACCCCAATCATGCAATGCATGAGTAGTGAAAAATTGCTTAAGTGCATAAGAAAGCAGCAAGTGGCCTATCTCCTTAAGCTTGAGCTCCAAGATCAGGAGCCGGAGACAAATAAAGAGATCAAAGAATCTAGCAAGCTTCCCAGACCAATAGCAAAGTTGATCGAAGAATTTCATGACTTGTTTCTGATGAGATTAAGCGACTTCCGCCCTATAGAGGAGTCGAGTGTGAAATAGCACTTGAACTGGGGCCGAAACCTACAAGCAAGGCACCTTATAGGATGTCAACCGAGGAGTTGCCGGAGTTAAAAAGCAATTGCAAGAATTGCTAGACCTAGGGTTCATAAGACCTAGTGTCTCCCCGTTGAACCCCTATTCTCTTTGTGAAGAAGAAGGATGGTAGCCTTAGGATGTGCATTGATTACCGCTTGATTAAATAAGCACACCGGTCAAAAATAAGTATGCCTTGCCTAGGTCGAGATGACTTAATGGATCAGTTGCGAGGGAGCAAAGATCTTCTCCAAAATAGATCTCGGATCGAGGATATCACCGAGATTAGGATCAAGGAGGAAGACATTCATAAGGCGGCGTTCAGGGACAAGATATGGGCACTATGAGTTCACGGTTATGCCCTTTGGATTGTCTAATGCACCAGCAACATTCATGAGATTAATGAAGCGGCGTCTTGGCGAATTTCTAGATTCCTTCATCATAGTCTTCTTGACGATATCTTGGTTTACGGCAAGTCACGTGGAGGAGCACGCCCAACACTTGAGGAAGGTGCTTGAAAAGTTAAGAAGGCATCAACTCTTTTGGGTTATCGAAGTGCCACCGCATAACGGAAAGGGGGAGTACTTGGGGCGCGTGATCACGGCAGAAGGCATTTCCACGGACTGCGCGAAGATAGAAGCCGTGATCGGCTGGCCGGCACCAAAGAATACGCATGAAGTCGGGGAGCTTCCTAGGGCTAGCAGGCTATTATAGAAGATTTGTCAAGAATTTTGCCAAGGTAGCAGCGCCATTGCGGATCTCACAAAAAGGTGGGAAGATAAAAGATTGGGCAGCCATTGGCAAAACAAGGCCCGAAAGCATTTGAGGCGCTAAAGGAAGCTTTGACGACGGGCGCCCAAGATTGGTCTTGCCAGATCCGACCAAAGATAAGCTTGTAGCAACAGATGCTAGCAGGATAGCGACAGCCAGCCGATCCTCATGCGGGAGGAAAGAGTAGTGGCCTATGATTCCAAGAAGTTGAACGGCGAAGCAAAATGCTTACCCAACGCATGATCAGGAGCTCCCGGCTATAGTAAGAGCTTTAAGAATTTGGAGGCATTATTTATTGGGAAGAAAATTCCAGTTAGACACGGATCATCAAAGCCTCCAATATATATTTTTGCCGCCTCCTTAATTTGAGGCAAAGGAGATGGATGGAATTCTTGGAAGAATATGACTTTGAGATAAGTTATAAACCAGGGAAGCTCAATGTGGTCGCGGATGCCCTTTCCAGGAAGCCATTGGCAACCAGAATTCATTGTAACGCCATATCAACACTCGTAAGTGAGTTTGGCAAGAAGATTGAGGAAGCTTTGCCAACGGACCTCGACTTCAAGGAAGTTTGGGCGAGCCTTTCCAAAGAGGCCAGGACCGACAAGGAAAGAGAGATGTTCAGGCACTATAAGAAGGAAGGGAACTTGCTATATTATAAAAACAAATTGTGTGTACCAAAATCTTCGCAAGTTAGAAAGCTTATTTTGAATGATACACACAATAGCCCCATAGCAGGGCATGCAGGGTTCATGAAGACATACTTCAAGATTAGAAGCAGTTATTATTGGCCCGGCATGAAGAAGGAAATAGCAAGATATATTAGAGAGTGCCAGATATGCCAGCAGACAAAGGCGGAACAGCTCCGGATCCCAGGTGCCTTGGAACCATTGCCCGTGCCAAACGCTAAGTGGGAAGTGATAAGTATGGATTTTATTACAGGACTCCCAAGAACAGCAAGGGGCAAAGATGCCTTGATGGTGGTAGTAGATAAGTTGTCAAAGATGGCACACTTTGTGCCGTGCAGGACAACCGATACGGCATTAGACACGGCTAACCTATTTGTTAAGGAGATTTTTAGGCTCCATGGCATGCCAAGGGAGATAATCTCGGATAGAGACTCCAAGTTTATGAGTGCCTTTTGGCAGGACCTATTCACCACCATCCAGACGAAGCTTTCGATGAGCACGGCATATCATCCCCAAACAGATGGTCAGACGGAGAGGACAAACAGGATCATCGAAGATATGTTAAGAAGCTATGTGTGGAACAAGCAATCCAAGTGGGATGATTTCATCCACCTAGTGGAGTTTGCATACAACAGCACCAAGCAGGAGTCATCGCAGATGAGTCCTTTTATGATTAACTACGGGTACCAGTGTCTTACCCCGGATACTTGGCACAACCCTGTGTCCAAGGTGGAAGTCTCCCAGCAGATGCTTTCGGAAATGCAAGACTTGGTGGAGGAAGTGAGAGGATATCTCCTTGCAGCAAGAAGCAGGCAGAAAAGCATCGCCGACAAGCATAGGACGGTAAGAGAATTTGAAGTGGGAGACAAAGTGTGGTTGAAGATCAAAGTCAAGCAGGCCAAGCTCCGCATCGGCAATTGCAAGAAGCTTGCTCCAAGATGGGCTGGACCCTTCAGAATAGAGAAGAGAGTAGGTAACCAATCCTACAAGTTGGAATTGCCAGCACATCTTAAGATCAATAAAGTTTTCCACGTAAGTTTGCTAAAGAGACACACCCCAAACCCCGAGGAAGTATTGGAGACAAATGAGTTTTTAGAAATGACGGACGAGCATATTGAAATCGTTCCGGAAGTCCTTCTTAATAGATCTTATAAGAAGACCAGAAGGTCAAAATTTCTCCAATACCTTGTGAAGTGGAAGCACTTACCAGTGGAAGATGCTACGTGGGTACTGGAATCGGATCTTAAGAAGCAGTACCCCGAGTTTATGGAGCAATGCAAGGGTCGGCTCGTCACCGAAGTAGTCGACATCAGCAACCAAGAAATCGGCTCAGGCATGTCGATTTGGGTTTAGATTTAAGCATGTGTAGCTAAGGTTAATCTACGCATGCAGCCTATGCTAGGCATGGGTTGCATGCGTTGTTACCGATGATGAGACCACTACGGTGCTCTCTAGGGCGTGGTGTAATGTCAATGTAGGCATGACCGCGTTTCCGCTTGTTTCAGTGGAAGGTAGATTAGAAGTCTACTTCTGTCCCACGGAAGTAGACGACCTCGAGAGAAAGGAGGTCATGGAGAGATGCATTGATAGGAAAAGCACCTTTAGCCCCATATATGCTTTGATAGGAAGAATCTATCCTTCACGCCCCATATACGGGAAGGATATCCTCCACGCTGGGCAACTAGAGGTGTAGGCATGAGCGGCATATAGGCATATAGGCGCTATCTTTTCGGCCAGGATGGGAGAAACATAATCTTCCTATGCCGAAGAGATATGCCTTGCATCCATATAATTGTATTTAATGGGTGGTTCCCTTACAACCAACCCTTATAATAACAATTAAATATGTACTAACGTAGCGTACATCCTGCAGGCAACTAGAAGGACCGAGCGGCAGGAGGGTACCGCTACAAGAACTCACAACGCATAATTTTGCCATAATGTGTTGTGAGGAGGCGATGAGAAGTTTTTAGTTAAAACCTTAAAACTATAATTGATGTTAATTTTGTTAATAGTCGATTATGAAGTAGAGGACGGAAGAGCCTCTCACCATAGTACAATCACAGTAAACTATAAATATTACTTGAGGTGATTAATATGATATGGATATATAAGTTGTTGTAATTGGAGGATATGCAGGTAACCAAGGTGGGGAGATGCGTGATGCTGAGGACAGCATCAAGTCAAGGTGGGGAGAATGTGACGTTCCAGCATAATATACGCCCCCAATACGTATATTATACTGCCACGTCACACGTACATGTCACAAGTGACATGTACTTGAGAGCAGGACAACGTTGCACCTAGGAGCTAAAGGTTGCACCTAGGGGGCAACTTTGGATGTTGGGTATGTAATTAAACATACACAACAAAAGGTTCCTTGTTCATCCATTTCCAAATGGCTTAAAGCCATTTGCCCATGTGGATGCCCTAACCTAGATAGGGTCTATATAAGGGCTAAAACCCTAGACCCTAGCTCTCTTCCATTTTGCCAATTAGGGTTCTCTAGAGCTTCCTTTCCTCTTTCGCATTTAGGGTTTCCCTGGGCCAATTCGGCCAAGGTAAGACTCGAAATCGCATTGCCAGGCTCCGAAAAGTCGGATTTGCACAACAGGTTGCTGAGTAGCAGTCGTCTTCGGCAAGATCAGGAGCATGGACGCCTTCCGAGGATCAGGAGCAAGCCAAGGAGCGTGTATCTAGTTGTTACGTTGTGCAAAACCGTCTTTAGGCGTGGCAATATGCCGGATTAGTATGTTAGATCATCTCTGGAAGCCTTGTAGATCCCTAGATCTGAGACTCTAACGAATGAACCTAACATTGGATGTTAAGTAGATGGACTGATATGATTCTCTAATTACGTTACGTGATATTGCATGTATTCCACTCTGTGATCTCCTTGTTGTGGGAAGGGGGTAGAGACCTAAAAGGCTGTGTAGTAGATGCTCCTAGCATAGCACCTTAGTTCCCACATAAATGCGCCCGTGTGTAAGGGAGCCCACCCGGCCGTGGGTGAAGGGGCAAGGCGGGTTGATAAGGAGGAACTTGTCTCATCGCGGACCGACCCTCCGGTAGTAAAGCCTATCGGGGTCTTTGCCGGCTAGGCTTAATGGCTTCCTTTGCGTGTGGGCAAGGCATGAGCTCGACACCGTGGGGTGGTGGATATGACCTTCCGGTGAGTTCAAGTCGAAGAAGGGCAGTGGCCCTCTAGCCGCTGCGATGAGCATGGATACCTTCCAGCGGAGGAGAGGCAGCTCTCTTCTGCCTCATCATCGGGCTGGGGAGATGCAACCCAGCAGTAGTAGCCCCTCCGGCTATTCACCCGGCAGCTCACGGCCTAGTCCCAACACTTTTCAGCCTACTCGCAAAGTGTGCCCGGGAGGGCGGATGGAGTGGACTACCCTAAGCCATGTTCTATGCCAGCCAAATCCATTGCCATGAATTCCATGCGCAATGAACTCTCGGAGACCTAGCCGCCGGGTCATCCCCTTGAGTCCGAGCCCTGGGTAGGATCTCCCCTTTGTATTATTGTTATGAAGGTATAGCTGACTCCGTGATGTTGCTATTGCTATGATGATTGTGTTTGTATATTATTAGTTGTGCTCACGTTTGTTTGTTACGCTTCCGCAGATAGGTCGATCCGATGGAAGACGGATGAATGACACATCCACTCTCCCCTTGCTGGCTCTGCCCCATGGGAGTAGAGTCAGGTGGATGGCCCCTGTCAGGCAGCTGCCAGGGGGAATGCTCCTCCTTCGAATACGATGCGGGCATCGTATAAGGAGTAGGGGACGTCACATTTTGGTGGGTATAAATATACATCAAATTGCCGAGTGCAGCAACATTGGCCTCCATCTAGCCATGTGGTCTCATTCTGGTCCTGAACGTGATTCCATTACCTGCAAGATGAATCACGAAAACTTCAAGCAGTGTCGCGAGCGAGAAATACCCATGGAAGACTGGATGACCACTGCCGCTCTCAATCCTCGCTATTATCCTGATCCCTTCGATGTTATCATCCACCTAATATGGAATAGAGAGCATCAAATGTACATGATAGAAAAGATCACTGGGGTGCCTGGTGACAATGACTCAGAAGAGTCCCCCTAAATCAATACTCAGAAGGTATATATGCTATATACGTACATTATATACATGTGTATTGTGTACATTATGCTCATTATGTATAACCAATAATGCCGCTTATAATTGCATGTCAATAATTTTGTTCGATATAAGAAGGCATCCATTTGCTATGTCTCGACCTGGTTATTCTTATTACAGGGGGTCTACCTTGCCTCCTCGTCCCGAGGATATGGACTCCATTACTTGCACTATGACATATAATGATCTTTGTAGATGTTCTCAGAGGGGTATCCCCCTTGATCCCTGGCTGGAAGGAGTAGCAGAGGGTCGAAATCGTTCTTCCGGAGGGTTTTATCGTGTTGTTATCCATCTTTGCAGGGTTGCAGGGCGTCAGGTCTATGAGATTAATCGCATCACTCAACTACCTTTTCATGACGATCCCGACACGAATGAACTTACAGATTCATGTATGCTATGCCTCTTATATGAGTTCTAAGTATATGCCGTGCCTCTTATATGAGTTATAAGTATGTAATCACAAGTGATACATATGATCCATCTATTTACACCACATTTACAATTTGGAAAGCTCTTGGCCATTTTCCTTACATGTAGATTCCAAATTCAGATAAGCATTCTCTTCGCAGTGTGTGTAGTCATGGTGCGAAATTGTACACTCCAAAAATGCTCGCACCGTGACGACGGTGCGAAATAGACCTTCCCACAGAATGTGGAATAGTCATTTTCGCACCGTGGCCACGGTGCGAACATTAGTTACTTGTAAGCACAGACAACACGGTTTTCGCACCGTGGCCACGGTGCAAGTAAAATAGAAGCGTAAAACAAATTAAAATGAAACTGAAGTTTATGTTCGATATAACAAGAATAGATTTCAAACAAGTCTTTGCATTAATTGACAATGGTTACAACTTCATTTTCTTAGAAACATGTAAGTCATCGGACACTTCGACTTCTTCCAATTCGGACTCCTGCAGACCAGCATCCAACAGGTACATAAGGTGAGGAATCTGGGGCTCCCTCTCTTCCCAAGTCAGTCGAATTGTAGCCTTATCCACGCCGGACAAGGCCAATGCAGCTCTACTGGCAGCCATAGAGTACATACTAAAGCCACCAAAAATATGCGTGGCGATATCTCTCCTAACAGCCACTACTCGATCAGAATTGGCAGATAATGGGATGTGATTACCAATCAACGATAGGGCCTTAAGTTTCAAGACCTCTTCTGGTCCATATGGGCTGTACTTAGAATGGAACACAACGATCTCTCCCTTATAAAGGTAGCCCATATAGTGGGCGATACTTGCATCTCTGCCAAGGGTAACTCTGTCATGTCTGGCGCAAAAATCGTCCACAAAAATCTCCTGCGCAATAAACAATCGTTCTTAGGCACTTAACAAAATAAGCAAACTTATGGTAGCTTACCTCCACTTCATCAGATGCAATAACCGCTTTGGTAGAAATGTTGATGGACGACCTTGAAGAGCTTGATTCGCTCTTTGATACTTGTTTTGCACTATCCGTTTTAGCTTCTGATGTACTCGCCTCGAACTTTACTTCTGAGACTTCCTTCAGGCCCATTTCTACCATCTCCAGAACTCTATCAAAAGCATTCTCGGGAGCTATTGAAGTTCCATCATAGGTTAAGAGATCATGCAGGTTCCTAGGCACTTCCGGCTCGAAGTCAATGAAGTCGTCTAGACCAACAACGAAAGCATAGATTTGTCCAAGGACCTCATCTTCCCTCAAACCAGTAATGGAAGATATATCGTGGAGAAGAAGATAGTCCTTCCCTCCTATGTTAACTGGCAAGGCTTCCGTGACACCCCATCTATCAAGTTTCTCTTCATGCTCGTCTACGTCTTCATCCTCGTCCTCGCCGAGCTTTTCTACAAGTTCCTTCTCTTTTCTCGCATCAAATACCTCCTCTGGTGGTGAGGTTCTCGCAATAGCCTTCACCGTGGTTCTTCCCCTATCTGTTGGTGGGAACCGTATATATCATGTAAGTAGCAAACATGATGTCAACTGGATATAAATTATCCTTCCCGTCCTTCTCACATAAGTAAACCGGTAGGTCTCTTGAAGCGACCTTCGAACCTTATCTTGGTCATCTTTGGGAAAAAGCTTCAGAAAGGACTTTAGACTCAATACAATCTTCCCAGTCGAGGGAGAAGGACGCGCTTCAGTTTCTGCCACGGCCATGAAACTCTGAATGTACTGACCATACACGTCAATGTGTTTGTTGGCCTCAGAGATTATATCTACCGTTAGGCAGAAGTTATTGTAGACTACAGTGGCGTCTACCGGGTTTTCAGGCTGTTGAGCAAACTCATCTGGGTGTGACAGCCGATATTCTGCTTCCTTCCTGACGATCTGGTCATACCATGCCTGGAACTGTTCCCAAGCTTTCTCTGACCTGCCGTTTGACATTGCGGAATTGTAGCGCCTCCTTTAGTACAATAAAAAACCTGATCGCCTAAAAGTAAGTGCCTGCGAGCTGACGGCGCGAAACTAAAATGTCTTAAGTGTCCTGACGAGAAATATGTCGCACCGTGGCCACGGTGCGAAACAAATATAAACGCCAAAGACAACAATAAGGTATTTGCACCGTGGCCACGGTGCGATATTTGCCGAAAAGAAGGCCAAATTTATGTTAAACTGCAAAACATACTACACCGTGGCCACGGTGCGAAACTACACAATACGACTACACGAACTCCACATGTTTCGCACGGTGGCCACGGTGCTAACTTTGCAAAAGGATTTAAGTTACAACACTGGGATTTGAACCCAGTAACACCATTGTTATTTATTTGTTTAACTGTTTTCACTTAAAGAAAGTACAACAGGAGGCATACAGAGCTTTGTTGTATACAATTCTTCCCTACGTTTTCCTACCTTGACACCATCCACCAAAAAATGGAAGACGTTTAAGTCACATTCTGATTCCAAAATAATTCTTACATCAAATAAAGACCATGCTTCTTCGACTTTTAAGGTTTTAAACAATTGACCACTTTTGAAGATAGCAATGTCAATGACCGCAGAATGGGTACCATCAGCATCGTCTTGTTCCACTGGAACCCACGTCCATCTGCTCCCTTCTTTTACTTCCCTCCATCTTCTGTATTTGAAGGTAATGTAAACTGTTTGCTTTCGAATACAATACCTGATTCGAACGCTTTCTTTCTTTATCCTGCACTGTACCTTCTCAACTCCTTCATGCAGACGGGATGACCATTCATCACATAAAATGTCATCCAGAAACAACTGACAATCACTTACAGTAAACATTTTTGAAGTCTTCTTGACATTCTCGACATTCTTAAACAACGTAATAAACATATCGATGGGTACATTTACTTTCACGTGTCCACAGACTCCACCTTTCTCCTTCAAAGCACTGAAAATTTCCTGTGACAATTTCAGCTTGGCAAGAAACAGAGAACTGGAATCCATTGGGCAGGAACTAAGCTGTGATAATGGGGGCAATGGTAAGTCCACAATTTTGCCTTAATACTCATATTTTAAGAACCAAATCCCGTTTTCCCGCAGCTGCACTTCTGTTTGACCTTCAAAAAGCAAGGATCCAATATCATAATAGAAAGCACGGAAGATGCTTGTGATAGAACTCGATGGTTCCAGGTCCAAAGACATCGAAATACAGAGCCTCGAGATACCGTAAAACCCAATTAGTTGATTTCTTGAGAATACAATGAATGACGGATTAGCAATGGATATAATGAAACTCACAATTAGCACTAAGCTCGTGGAAATTACGTCGAGATCTTATCTTTTCTTTTTCTCATGTCCGTAGGGGTGTATAGGTGTCCGACCTTGATATATACTTCCCTCTCACCTCGAACCCGACAACAATAGCCTTCCAATGGCTTGAAATAACATTTCTCCCGCCTTTGATCACCCGGTGAGGACCTCTCGAGTGGCTGGGTCGGATTGTAATGAAGCTCCCAAGAAATATATTGAAGCAGCCGAAATCGTTCTCAGCTGTGACAGAGGTAATCGCCATCTGAAATGAACCGGCAAATTAATTAGATCAAACAGTCTGAATCAGATGAGCTCGCAGAACTAGACGGATTGAAAGCATTAGCAAACCTGGATGGAGAGGCGCGAAAAGACGGGGGAAGGGGGCCGTTGAGGAAGGGGATACTTATAGACACCCCAACATTTAAGCGGTAATTCGCATGGAATAATTTGTAATTATTGCTTCCGCCCACCGAACCTCTGGGCGGTAGGTCAGGATAATGCCGAACCTGTACCTTGACGACACCTGGCAGGGGAAGGCAGGCATGGATGAAGAAAAGCCTGTACCCCCCCGCATTCTCATTGGCCGCGCGATTTCCATGCTGGCATCGAGGTTGGGACAATAAGTGATCCCAAAAAAACTCTAATGATAAAATACAACAAAGATCGTGGCCAGGATGTATAATATCAAGCCTCAGGAGGAAGAAATGTTCTACCTTCGGCTATTGTTACTCCATGCAAAAGGGGCGACAAGTTATGAGGACTTACTACATGTTAATGAAAAACAATGCACAACATTTAAAGAAGTTGCAAAAGAAGTTGGTCTGGTCCTTGATGACCATGAATGGAAACTAAGGCTTGATGAGGCAGTTAGCTACCAAATGCAATCGTAGTTCCGACAGATGTTTGCATTCATCTGCGTACACGACGAGCCGTATGATCCACGAGCACTATGACAAAAATTCAAGCAAGACATGTGTGAGGGTTACCTAAGACAAATGCCACATACGTTAGCAGAATATAGCACTTACTGACATCAACTTTTTTTAAGAAGCAAACAACATGACTTGTCAAATCATTGGCCTACCAATTCCTGATCTTAATTTAAAATTCCTTAATGATGTTATAGCAATTGACATTGAGCAAGAGCCGATTGAAGGAACAGAGCAATAGAGAAAAGCTAAATAGTGAGCAACTACGAATTGTAGACACCATCATACAGCTTGTACAGAACCCTACACGCAGCAACAAATGCCAAAGCATCAATGGACTAGGTGGTACAGGAAAGACTTTCTCCTTCAACACACTCATAAGCATAATCAGGTCCATGCACCAAGCAGTTGCCACAATAGCTTGGGCAGGCATAGCAAGCCTCCTATTAAAAGGTGCTCGAACTATGCACTCAACTTTTAAATTGCCTCTTAGTCTTCAGCAGAACCAACATTCGCTTTACGGCCAGTTAATCAAGAAGCAAACTCAGTTCATAAAGCAAAAGTTCTGATATGGGATGAAATAGAGATGACCCATACAATGCAGCAGTTTGGCGAAGTTTTGAAGGGGAGAAGGCAAAATGAGGAGCTATTTGGTGGCATCATAGTGGTTGATGCATGTGACCTTAGGCAATTGTTACCTGTTGTCAAAAGAGCAAGCAAAGCACAAATAATTTCAAAGTGTGTGAAGCAAAATCTTTTGTGGACACAATTTACTTTCCACAAGCTCATACAAAATATGCGTGTAGCACCACATGAAAGGAGCTGGTCAACGTACCTATTGCATCTAGGAAATGGCGAGATCATGAATGATGAGGGCCTCGCAAATAATGTAGTACATATTCTACGGGGTTGTATCGCTCAAAATGATATTGTTGACAAGACATATGATGCATATATATCACAAGAACAATTTCCAACTATGCACAACAAGGCAATACTTTGTCCTCGTCATCGAGCGCACGGAAGGAGAAAAAGTTGCTTACACGAGCATTGATGCTTTCAATTTGGATGGCGATCGTGATAAGAGGTTTTTCCAATGAAAGCTTGAACAAGCTCATGGAGTCTAGCATGCCTCCTCACAAACTACACATAAAAAAAGGAACAATCATCATGTTGCTAAAACTACACACAAAAAAAGGAACAATCATCATGTTGCCACATAACTTGTCCTTAAATGATAGCCTATGCAATGGATCGAGATTACAAGTCGATAATGCTTTTAACACACTTCATATATGCGCACATAATTAGAGGAAATCACAAAAAGATACAAGTATTTTTGCCAAAGATAAACTTGACACTATCAGAGACGCAAATCCCACCCTATTGGAGTTTCATTTTCAATTGATGGTTTCAAACTCACAAGGGCAATTATTAAATCGCATGGGAATCTACTTACACATGCCAGTCTTCTCACATGGGCAACTATATGTCGCACTATCCAGGTGCACATCCAATAGAAAACACAAGCAAGCAAGGGAACTGGACTGAAAATGAAGGAATCTACACCTCGAATATCATTTCTAAGGAGGTGCTTCAAGATGAGAATGTGTAGCTTCAAAGAGTAAGCACTATCCAAAACCGTAAAAATGTTGTAAACTACTTTCCATCAACTTAATATTGTTTGATTGATCAACGAGTGTTCTCACTAAATGATTATAAAAATGACATATGAACTCCCTTCCAAAAGCATCAAGCTCTGAAGTTATTGAATGAAACAATGGCTCACCATTAGTAAGCACCTATCCTGCAATCAATACACAACTTATGGAATAGCACTAACCATTGCAAATATTATTTTCTAGGAACATCTGGTTATCAAAGGGCAGAAAATAGATCAATTTCTTCTAGGCATTATCAATAGTGACATGTATAAAATATTCGACAATTGTCGTTGAGTCTGATCAAAGTTAAAAATATGAAACATGTTATAAAGAGTTTCCAACAGAAGCTACACTCTCCCAAGGAGTTAAAGTAGCGATGCACAAAGTCAAAGCACGTAAAATCTATGATAAAATTCATAGCGACCATGAATTTGCCATACAATTGCTACGAATATTTGTATTCATTCTAAATTTTATTTTATCAATTATTATTTCATGCATATGTTTATCTTAACAAATTCATAAAACTTATTTTATAGCATAATAATGACCATGGTGCCTTGTTCAACCATTGCCCTTTGTAGTTGAATGCAGACTTCAGTTTATAATCATTGCCCTTTGTAGTTGAATGCAGACTTCAGTTTATAATCATCGACCATATATGTCCAACTAGACATTCTCAATAATACCTTTAAATGCGCGACGAAAACCCACATTGGGCACTTCTAGTACATATATATTATGTACTACTACGAAAATAATTAAAGTTTTATATAATAAAACGTTCAATTTCAAACACCAGTAAAATGGTTACAGTGTACGTACAAAAAGCTCAAAAAACCATTGAATATTCGCAATATTTTAGTTTTCAAACGATAATATTTAGAAATATAAAGTTTCATTTGATGGACTGGTTCTAAAATTTTGACAATAGATAATTTTCAAGTGTTTACCAAATTACATTTTATGCATAATAAATTTAGAATAAGAATCAAAATTAAAAGTTTGACCAAATCTTTATAAAAGATCTTCATCAACAATTCCATGGTTGTAAATAGATAGATAAACTTTTGAATAGTTTTTTAACTTAATTAAGAATACAATAAAATTACTAGCTCCACTTATAATATCCACATGTCTACATATAAGAGAATATGATAGATTTTTCAACATTCACGAATATCAAAAGGCCATGGGACCATACAATGCAAATACAACCATTACTACTTCGCGAAAGGTTCTAAAGGGAAAAAACCTTTGCACTAATGATGATACTAGAAAATCAATAATAAATAAGCTTATACAAAGAAGATTATGGTGGCTGTTGATGGTTCATCAATTGAAGACGCATATCTAGAACCTTAAGCATATATACTGCCAAGTCATGCACAGATGGTGCTCTGAGAAGCTGTGGAAGCATGGAATGTAAATGCTAATCTCAAATAATGATTCCCGATCATCTAAAAAATATGACATCTCAAAAGTGTATAGTTTTTATTTTCAATAACCTGTAACTGGCCACATACACATAATCTCGACTTACGTGCTATTGTGGCAACGGCCATCTACCTATTTCAATATGTAGGTTGTTAGACCATGTACGAATTGATGCGATAGCTATAAGTTTCTTTTCCTATCAAAGAAGCAAATAAATAAGCTTGTGGTCCTTGTGCTAAAGTGGGGTTTATATGTGCATGATAATGACCAGCTTTAACTTGGGTCCATATCTTTTAAATATTGATTATTTTTTTGCAAAAATCATGTCTACTTAGTAATAGGGCGATAGTAAGATATTGATGAAGGTTATTTGCAGTAGCTAATGGAACAAGAATTAATGCTTTCTTTAATGAAGCAAGACTGAGGGAACATAGAAGGCTTAAGAGTATTGAATATCACGATTGAATAAATAACACCAAGATAAGGATAAGAAAATGGCAACCTTTTGCATGTGTATGAAAGTAGGCCATGGGTTCTTGGATAAAGCATGAATTGATTAGATGAATAGCACCAAGGTAAGAATAACAAATGGCAATCTTTTGCATGTGTATGAAGTTAAGAAGGCCAAGGCTCCTTAGAAAAAGCATCTCTTTATATGAGACTACCACAATTCACTTTGTCCCATGGGAACTGTGTGAACAAAATTCTTTCTTACTTTGAATTTCTCTTTCAAAAGTACAAGGTACAACCATCAACATTAGCATTCACATGTGATGCATGCACTCCTAATTTTCAAAGGTTTCATCCACAGTCAAGGTCAGAACAAGGTTACACGTCTTTGACATATTATAACAGGTTGGATCATCTTTCTTAATTTCCATATTTTAAAGTAGAAGAAAAAGCAGATGCAATTTATGGTATCACTTTATATACGCATATTTATATATCAAAGAAACGTAATACACACTTCCATAGACCTTCTAAATCTAGTTTTTAACTTATTATTATGGTCCAAATTTTGAACAGTTGGCATATAATTTTAATAATAATGTAGTAAACAGTTACATGTTAAAATAGGTAAAATGCGGCGAAAACAACAGAGTGGAATGGTCAATTAGATTTAACTCGTCTGTATGTGCTCCACTTGTTCTTTGTTGATACCACAAAGCCGCAATTTAATTAATTGTTTACTTAGGCATGACCAACATTTATTCTCACAAAAGTTGATAACATTGTGTGACTCAGAATCGAATCCTCATATTGTTGACATTACATGAGGTTAAAAACTCATTGAACACATAGTGCACCTTACATTGTTGACATTAAAAGGGTTTGAAAACTTAATGAACACATAGGGCACCTGCTGTCACTATACAAATGTTGTCACATTTATCCATTATTCTCATTGTTTCTTCTTTTTGGAATCTCCTCTGCAAGAGATGCCATTCGGATAATTGTATGAAATGCATGCATAAGGTGTGATCACATCTAGAACCCACTAATACACCCACACACACATTGCATAGCTTGCACACACATGCATGCACGCTGAACCTTTATACCAGGATTGTGCTGGAGTTGTGGCACCTAGCTTGTGATATAAAATTCAGCGAAGAACTTATTCCATACACATCTTTGCACGAGGAAGGGAATTGCGGGTATTGTTCATGTACACAATTCAGAAGTGTAGGGCAGGATGAGTACATTACATGGGTATTTTGAGCTGGCTCGAGCAGGGGGAGGTAATTGTTTTTTATGGGTTACTGCTATCATTCAAGCATGTTTGGACGGTATGGCAGTTGCACCATCTCGGAGCCACTGCAAGAGCTGGGAATATTATGTCATGGTCAAGATAGGTAGATTGTGCTTTTTTAGGTCGAGTATTCTGTTGAATACGGGCAATCGGATTAGCAAAAGCAGAAGGATGGAAATCTAGAACATGAACAGAAAAGGCACTGCAAAGACAATGTATTATTTAGGTACATTGGACTAGACAAAAAGAATTGGACCATTGATCACAAAATCAACATACAGCTACGCTCTCGTATAAAAGCATGTACATACGATTTGTGGATATAATGCGAGGTATACACGTGGGAATTGGACGGCAGAGATGAAGCGTCATTGCTCAACAGCCGTTCCCGTCTCGTGCGGCTGACCCAAGTAAATTCACCTGAATTCGCTGTGGCCTATTGCACGATCCGCTAGAGGCGGCGATCTGAACAAATTTCTCGATCCATGCGGTGGGCGCTAGGCATTTGCGCAAATCCCTTTGCAATCTGAAGGCTTCAGATCTTTGCCGACATTTTGATGCTTTCTTTTCTGGAATTTGGAGCTCTTTTGGTCACTTTGCAAGCAAAAACAGCTGCTAATGCTTACCGCTTACGTCTTCTCTCCCAATTGAAGCAGTTTGGCCACTAAGTTCCTGCTTCGGTCCTTGCATAAGGTACATTTGTGGCTATCAAGCTTTTCGCCATGGCAGATTGGATTCCGGGGAATAATCAGAAACACCCTTATTGCGTTCGTTTTGAAGAATTGCATTCGGCAGATGAAGTTACATCTTTTGTTTTTAAATTTGTCAAGTGACTTTTGATTTAGGTGGACTAGTGAGGCTTTAGTTACTGCTCTGGAAAGAAAAATCATTGATTTGAAGCATCGGGGCTGTTTCTGGACAGTATAATATCTTCGGCCATCAGTTTGTATGAGCTCAATCTGTGATTAGATACGTCCAATGAGACGAGCGTTACATAGGCCTCTGTGGCAGGCAAGCAGTTAAACAGCAATGTAGGTTTTTTTTTGGAAATCTAGAATGTAGGGATTTTGAAGACCTGGTCTGTTCCCCTGTTTTGATTTGTGGAAGCTCAAATGGATGATTGTCGGTCTAACAGAGAAGACCTTCCAGGGATTGAGGGATCTAGATTTCAACTGACAGGCTCAATGATGATGCCCAAGGGGGATGTGCTTGCTCCATCTTTATTGCAACCAATATACCTGGCACAGCATGGACAGGTTATGACTGATGAACAGCTTGAAGCCCTACGTCGACAGATATCGGTCTACGCCACGATCTGTCAGCAATTGGTGGAGATGCATAAAGCTAGCGTTGCTCAGCAGTCCCATCTAAATAGTGAGTCTTCTGCCTATCAAACTCGTGCTCTGCATTGGGATTACTGTTGATGCCACTTTTATTGGGTGCCTGTGTGTGAAATTGATTTTCTGTACTTTCTCTGGTGTCATTTTCTTTTTAAGTAGTATTTTAGCTCGACTATTTCAGACTGGATGTAACAATTTTAGGGTTTTAATTCTGATAAGTGAAGAATTGAGGGATCAGCAGGAGAATGCTGTATCCTTTATATCCTTATCTTATAGATACTGTTAGATCTATATTCTCCCATTTTCTTCTAGACTAATGTCCACAACCATATAAAATCATTGATGTCTCTTGAAAACTAGATCAAAAATTTGAAAGGGATCTCTTAATATTGACATCAAAAGATATTTATAATTAATATCTATAGAAGTCGTCTACTTCCAAGATGGCTCTAGTTGAAATTCATTCAAGCAATACCATAACATCATAAGCTATATTATGTTCCATTTTTGGAGTTATATGTATGCTTTAGTCAGAACACTGCATAACAGAAATGGTCCCTTGAAGTATCAAACTCATGTGGCTTCACTTGAAATAGTGGAATATACTGATGGAGAAGTGAAATGCAGGTATTTCTGCAGCTCAGAGCTTACAATATGATCAGTCTATTACTGGTTACAAGACAACAGCACGGCATAGGTGGACACCTAGCCAAACTCAGTTGCATCTTTTGGAGAAACTTTTTGATCAAGGAATTGGTACTCCTAACAAACAGAAAATTAAAGAAATTACTGCTGAACTCAGCCAGTATGGAACAATCTCAGAGGCGAATGTCTATAATTGGTTCCAAAATCGGAAAGCAAGGTCAAAGAGGAAGCAACAGCCAGCAGCACATAGGGAAGGAGAATCTGAGTTAGATACAGATGCTGATTCTCCTCAGGAAAAAAAAGCAAAGTCTGATCAAATGCAGGATTATACATCTGTTCATTCTGATATTGATGGACAAGCACTCGGAGGACAGTTAAATGTCGACCAACATACTTTAGAAATGAAAGGAGGTCAGGGGGTAAGAGAAAATTTTATCTGATTATGCACTATCAGATTTCTGGGCTTACTATCTATGTTGAATAGTGCAGCACTACGAAAAGTCTGCAACCTCTGGTGATAATGGAGCCACAATCACAATTTTTGTGAATGGCAAGGAGTGGAAGGTATCTGCTGGTGTTTTTAATTTGAAAAGTAGTTTTGGGGAGACTGCAGTTTTGCTTAACGGCCAAGGGCAAATTATTGCAACAAATGAATCTGGAGCAATTCTTCAGCCTCTAAGTGCTGGAGAAAGATACACTTTGACTGAGTATGATTCTCTCTTTTCCACATTCTTGTGAGTCTCCTGTTACTTGATGTTAGGATAGCTAGACAGATGACACATGCAGGCAGATAGTTCTGTAATTTATGCACATGAGTAAAGACGATAAGACATCATCATAACAGTGTTTGTGATTTTCAACATTTAGGTGAGAACTTGAAATGTTCTTTAGCGTCTTCTTAATCTAAGTATAAGATTTTTGCATGCTTCTATCTTATAGCAGTTGGTCTTCAACCAATTTGAAGAAATAAGTTCTGAACAATACTTACACCGGAACTTTCTTTCCCTTGTCCAAGCAAAGAAGTGGTCTGCAATAATAATTGGACCAATGAGGGGAAGTTGTTCCAGCATTGCAAATACAGCATACTTTATTTGTTACACCACATTTGGTTGAGTTTGTTGAATTTAGAACCAATATTCAGTTGGGCTATTTCTATCAATTGCCTGTTGAAAATGACTTGCACAATTATAAATGCGCTCGTTTCAACCAAATCTTGACCACCGCTCTTTGAAGATTGTACACAAGTTATCTGCTAACCTTTATGTTGCACTACCAGCACGTGGCTCTCAAATTTTCTTAGGGGTTTCTGTTGGTGAATGTTGGTAGGCTTGACGGCGGGAGGGAATCGGATACATTCTCGCCAAGTATAGTTCACGGACACAACTCGCACCAGTTTGTGGGCTCATTCAATGAAGGTAAGTATAGGAATAGAATTCTGTCTTTATCAGACAAAAAAATCTCCATGGATGGCAACCCTAAGACGTGACATTTTGTCTTGTTGTAAATTTGGCCAAAGGAAATTAAAGAGCCTGTTTCCTTACAGCTTTTGCAAAAAGGTCGACGCTGCATGCCCATACCCAAAATCAATTCCATAGCATGTAAGTTTAACCTACATACAACAGTTGGAGCATCCCAGAAAGAAGCGATGTCACTATCCAGCTGCTGATTTTATGTTCTTCCCTCTGAGAATTGGGAGGGTATGTAACATAACGTTATAAGAATTATTCATATCATGTAATACACAAGTTTATTGCATCAATTCAGTTGGCAACTGGATTTGCCCGTTTGTCTTGAGCAGAATAAGTTGGCCAATATTCACAACCGTATATGCAAGTTGTTCTCATGTGCATTCTGGTTTCACATTTTCTGCTACAGAAACCTTCCAGATGGGAAAACAAGTACAAGAATGAATCAAGGTACTTTTCAACCCCGAGAAACTTGATCCTTTAAAACGTTTTCGCGGCCTGACATGGAGAAAAGTGGTTGGTGCTTTTTGACTTAACTCGTTAGTGCGTTGGATATCCTTGAAGCTGAAGATTTTATTCTTAAAGGTTCAACAACGGTTGACATTCTGGTCTGGAAGGCCCACAGAACGGAATCAGCATATTTCCAATGCATTTAAATAATTGAAGTAGTCATTTTACCAGCAACAGATGTTGGTGTGGTTGCAGAGGTCTAGTCTTTGTCGGCAGTGCTATCACGGGCCCAAATGGTTGTGGGCGCTGGATCGATAGGTAAAGCATAGTTATGAAGGAAAACAGGGGTTTTTTGCTGGATCGATATGTAAAGCTAAGTTATGAAGGAAAACAGGGGGTTTTTGCTGCAAAAACGTGGTAGGAAAAACGAGGGAAAAAAAGAGCCATTAGCTTTGGTTCATTAGCTGGAAGATCGGATAATCGTTCCCTAACAAAAGTCATGAGGCAAAGACAATCATTAGGAATATCCAGATTGCATCTTTGAGATCATTGAATAAATTTGGCAGACGCACTTTATTGATTAAACATCATGCATAATTGAGCATGTAGGGCATGGCATGAAGTTGTTGATTGGCTTTCTCATGTCCTTTCTAACAAGGACACATGCAAAAGCTAGTGTTTGATGATAGGATATAAAGTTTTTTTCTAGCTTTCTAAGTGCGGTCTATGCAACAACAATTATATGCATGCATGATTCAATCCCTAATTGAAAGGTTGGCAATTCAAGATCAAATGGATCCAATCTATGATGTGTTCTACATGATCACAATCTGCATGTGGTCCAAAGGCTTCATTGATACAAACAAGCTTTAAATCTCCAAAGGCTTCATTGATACAAACAAGCTTTAAATCTGGTAAAATATCTATACTTTTGTTTTCAACACATGTTTCGTAAACCACTTTCTTTACCCATTTCTTAGCTTGAAAAAGTGGAAACCACTTTCTTTTGTTTAGCTTCAAGAGGCACAAAAATGATTCGGTATCAAGTAACACAACTAGGAAAACTTTTGATCCAATTGCGAATATATAGGACATTTGAAGCTTCAAAAGTCTACTTTTATATTTACTGGATACTTGTGGGGTTTTTCTTTTGGCTTCCTCTAAAATTGTGTTTTGTTGCCTCTCATAATGAAAATACAATTGGCGGCTAAAAAGCCTCTTCTGGATGAGAGCGATGCTAGAGTTCTTTTGTCTATTGTCCTAGCTTTGAAAATATTTTTTTTAACAAGATGATTTTGGAAACAATTATAATCCATCACTGACTTTTGTAAAGCAATAGTCTTGAATCATCATCTATTATGGTGCACCTGATCTTGCTCATGTTAGATGGAATGCAATTGAAAGAGTGCAAAAAGGTTTTCTTCTGGACGAGCTAGGGGTATAACTTCAAACTTCTTATGAGATGTTAATAGTGGAGGCCAGTCTTTACCCATTAGTAGAAGCTTTGTTACAATCCCTTATATACTTACCATCGGTTTTGCTTGAAACTCAACTTGCACATCATTTTAGATTATTCATGTTAAGGGACAACCCATTGAGCGGATGAGAATTTTCCATGATTTTGTTAGTCATACTTACATATTCTGCCAAAAGTGGATTAGTCTTCCAAAAAAAGAACCTTGAGATCATTATCAAGCCAATATCACGACATGCTTTCTTTAAAATTGTGTTTTGCTATCTCTCAGAATGGAAATACAATTGGCGAATAAAAAGCCCCTTCTGGATTAAGATCTCATCTGCACCTGAGCAATGCTAAAGTTCTTATGTCTATTGTTCTAACTTTGAATTTTTTTTTAACAAGATAATTTTGGAAACAATTTTAGTCCATCAAAGACTTTTGTAAAAGCAATAATTTTGAATCATCATTTATTATGGCGCACCCAATCTTGCTCGTGCTAGATGGAATGCAATTGAAAGAGTGCAAAAAGTTTTTTCCTGGACGAGATAGGGGTAAAACTTTAAACTTCTTACGAGATGTTAATAGCAGTATATACTTACATCGGTTACAAAAGTTGGAAGCAAACTGTTGTCTGTTCAGGTTGTCCAGGAGTTTCACTGGCAAATACAGATGGGATGGCACAAGCGCTTATGAACATATAAACAACTCTTATGAATCTCTTTTGTAATGCTATTGTTTTGCTTGAAACTCAACCAGCTTATCAGAAGCATTAACCAGATTCTCAACATATTTTCATGTCTTGAATCAAGGCAATAACCAATTCTGTTAGCTTTGTGTAGCATATATGTTTGCTTTCGAGACATTGCATTTACTAAAAACATTTTCTAGTATATTAGTCACTCTAGCTCGCTCTCTACTTTGCTCTGGTTTGAGCTTTATTCCATTTTTTTTTTTTTTTTTTTTTTTTTTTTTTTGCACAAACGCAAGTGGACACTTTGAAGCAATTCTTTGTCCACGTTGGTTTGAGCTTTATTCCATTTTTTTTTTTTTTTTTTTTAAGTTTATAAAATGGACCAGGAATGCTCAGTTTATGTTCTTCCTTTCTGAATTTACACAGGCTTTAGATTGTAAAAAGTTCCACCCATGCAAGATATTGTGCATTCATTACGTCCGTCCTTTTTTTCTTACCTCCTTTAGTTATTAAACGGACGTAGGAGCACGTCTATCTTCTCAAAATTTATGGCTGTGCATAGATGTCTTTATAAGAACGCTTAGCTTATCTTCCTCTTGCATAAAGTTGTTCAAGTGTTGATTTTGCTTAATATGATGTTCTGTTGAGCGTTGTTAACATGGTTGATTTTTGCAGAGGCATGGCTTATTTGGGCTTGTTTGTTCTAAGTCAACAAATAAATCTTGTTGGTTGCATGCATATGGTTTGCATGTATACATGTATTTTGCAAGTTGTGTAGTTTTCCATTGGAACTCTAATATCTAGGAGGTGATATCCTGAGCATAAGGGATCCAATTACAAGAATGAGTGTGACGCTTCCCGAACCTATACAATGCTCCCATCATATACATACAGGAAATTCCCCTCCCATGGCGACCCCATTGCCACAGAAAGGCCCTCCGTCTACCTCAGACCACTTGTGATGGTCAAGTGCTCGGGTGAAGGACACGGAGGTGTCATTCGTCCCACGCTTTCTATGGGAACCCTATATAGCGGAAGCGTACGTACAAGCTAGCACCTTGCATACAAGACACATAATATCATACCACCTCGAAGGGTGGGCCATCCATCAACAAGACGAGTAACATCCGAACAACAACGTAACATATGCAATGCACCAAATGGGGCTCTATGCAGGCTCAGACTCCAGGGAATCAACCGATGGTCAGGGCCTCCAGATAACAGCAGACGGAATCATGACAATGGCGTTGGCTGGCATAGAACAATAGCGGGTAGTCCACTCCATCCGCCCCTCCTATGCACACTTTGCAGATAGGTTGAATCACGCTATGACATGGCTGTAGCCTTCCGGAGACTTTATCCCATGGAATCACCCTATGAGACTACTCCAGGTTACATCTCTCCGGTCCGATGAGGCAGGAAAGGGAAAAATCCCTTCCAGACCATGGTGCTTCCATGGATGGCTAGAGAATCGTGGTTCCGTCAGGCAACCACGCATCTGTACCTGACTTTAACCCTCCAAAATCCATAGGCCGCCCCGGCACACCTATTGAGCCCAAGACGTCCCTATAGGCGCGTATCCTGCGACCCAGAAGGTGTCAGATCCATACCCGGCTCCTACACAATGACCGACTATAGACCTAGCCACAGTAGGGAGCCTTGTAGCCATGCTAGGCAAGGTTCCACCCCCACTTCACCACCATGATCCTTGTCTGGTGCTCAGCCACACCATACCATCGACAGCCAGGAGGGCTCTTGTGCACAGGCCACAATTAATGGGTCTTAAAGGGTTCTAGCTAGGAGCATCTCTATTCCTAGGTAGCTTTTAGGTCTCTACCCCCTTTCAACCCCAAACACACATGAGGAACAGAAGGAAAGAACAATCATGTCCAATTCATCCATCATAATCTCATATGGAGCATAAAAGAGAGTTTAATCATTCACCTACTCATACAAGGGTTAGATTAGAACACAAACTACTTAAAGACTGACCTGTTTTTTGGCTGGACACGTTATCACGAAGAACATCCATGATTCAAGGTTAGTTGCTGTGTTCAAGCATCTCCTCCCTTCTCCAATCTTTCCCAAATCGATTTGGGGCATGATTGGGGGTGGAGGCCCAGCTTGCCCCTTTGGAATAGCAAGGCCCAATCGATTTGGGCCAGGTGTCTCCCCCTATTAGCTAATTGATATTAATAATTAGCCTAATTAGGTTAATTAGATTAATCAACCTACGATTATTTAGTATAGCTAACATAAACCACTTTTAATATTAGCCCATAATCCCCATTATAGTCCAAACATACATGGTGACGTGTTATAGTATTTACACGTATAGCATATAAATACGTGGAACGTCACATTCTACCCCCCTTGGAATAATGTTGTCCTCAGCATTGAAGATTATAGAGGAATATAACTATTAGAAAATACAAACGTAGGTACTTTTAACATATAATAGAGAAGATTACAATAGATCATAAGTGATCGAAAGTTTTGGACCTGAATGCTTCCACACAATAACCTAGAACACAACTTAACATGCACAATAACAAGGTAGTGGAGTATAAGGAACACACTTAAGAAAGCACAACATGGCCCCTAAAGTGAGCCGTCAAAGAACTGCAGAGATGCCGTGCACTACTCACCCAGGCAGGATTATGGTACGTCGATTATTTAATATAATTAGATAAAGTTGTGGTTGAAGGACCACCGCCTTTGAAAAAATGAAAAAAAAAAAATGAAAATGAGTGAATCCTATGATGCCTAAGGCTTGCAAGTCGTCTCAGCATACGGAAGGGCAATATTCCCATAATAGTCGTAGACAGTTGCATCCTAATATACTTATATGCAAATCCCCTCCATCCTAGGATGCATCTACCCCAACCCCTTTGCATGATCCCCTGTCGACTCTAATACTCAACTACATACCATTGTAGTTGGAATCGATAGCATCGTGGATAGTTCGACCCTAGCATTGCCGCATAAAGTCGGGGTAAGCCTTCTCAAGGTCTTGTTTAAGGACCCAAGTGGCATCCTCGGTTGGTAAGTGTTTCTACTTAACCAAGTACTGCAATATTTGGGTTCTTCTCGTTTGCTTATATGATCTGTCGAGAAGAGCTTCTGGAACAAGTTCTAATTGCTCGTCTGTCATCTCCAGAAGTGTTGGCGTATCAAGAATCTTATGAGGATCCGGGGTGTGCTTCTTCAAAAGGCTTAGGTGGGAAACTTTATGGACCTTGAGATGAGCGGGCAAATTCAACTTATAGGCTTGAGGACCTATTCATTCAATGATCTAGAAGGGCCCCAAGGTGCCAGTTTCTTGCAATTACCAATATTATAGTCCAAACATACATGGTGACGTGTTATAGTATTTACACGTATAGCATATAAATACGTGGAACGTCACATTCTACCCCCCTTGGAATAATGTTGTCCTCAGCATTGAAGATTATAGAGGAATATAACTATTAGAAAATACAAACATAGGTACTTTTAACATATAATAGAGAAGATTACAAGTAGATCATAAGTGATCGAAAGTTTTGGACCTGAATCCTTCCACACAATAACCTAGAACACAACTTAACATGCACAATAACAAGGTAGTGGAGTATAAGGAACACACATAAGAAAGCACAACATGGCCCCTAAAGTGAGCTGTCAAAGAACTGCAGATGCATTTTTGTGCACTACTCACTGGGGCAGGATTATGGTACGTCATGTATTTAATATAATTAGATAAAGTTGTGGTTGAAGGGACCACCGCCTTGAAAAATGAAAATAAAAAATGAAAATGAGTGAATCCTATGATGCCTAAGGCTTGCAAGTCGTCTCAGCATAAGCAAGGGCAATATTCCCATAATAGTCATAGACAGTTGCATCCTAATATACTTATATGCAAATCCCCTCCATCCTAGGATGCATCTACCCCAACCCCTTTGCATGATCCCTTATAGGGCTCTAATACTCAACTACATACCATTGTAGTTGGAATCGATAGCATCGTGGATAGTTCGACCCTAGCATTGGAAAGATAAAGTCGGGTAAGCCTTCTCAAGGTCTTGTTTAAGGACCCAAGTGGCATCCTCGGTTGGTAAGTGTTTCTACTTAACCAAGTCTTCGCAATATTTGGGTTCTTCTCGCTTGCTTATATGATCCTGGTCGAGAAGAGCTTCGAACAAGTTCTAATTGTTCGCCCTGTCATCTCCGTAAGTGTTGGCGTATCAAGAATCTTATGAGGATCCGGGGTGTGCTTCTTCAAAAGGCTTAGGTGGGAAACTTTATGGACCTTGAGATGAGCGGGCAAATTCAACTTATAGGCTTGAGGACCTATTCATTCAATGATCTAGAAGGGCCCCAAAGGTGCCAGTTTCTTGCAATTACCAATATTATAGTCCAAACATACATGGTGACGTGTTATAGTATTTACACATATAGCATATAAATACGTGGAACGCCACATTCTACCCCCTTGGAATAATGTTGTCCTCAAAGATTGAAGATTATAGAGGAATATAACTATTAGAAAATACAAACATAGGTACTTTTAACATATAATAGAGAAGATTACAAGTAGATCATAAGTGATCGAAAGTTTTGGACCTGAATCCTTCCACACAATAACCTAGAACACAACTTAACATGCACAATAACAAGGTAGTGGAGTATAAGGAACACACATAAGAAAGCACAACATGGCCCCTAAAGTGAGTGTCAAAGAATGCAGAGATGCCAGTGCACTACTCACCGGCAGGATTATGGTATGCCAAGATTTTAATATAATTAGATAAAGTTGTGGTTGAAGGGACCACCGCCTTGAAAAAATGAAAATAAAAAAAATGAAAATGAGTGAATCCTATGATGCCTAAGGCTTGCAAGTCGCCCTCAAAGATAAGGAAGGGCAATATTCCCATAATAGTCGTAGACAGTTGCATCCTAATATGCTTATATGCAAATCCCCTCCATCCTAGGATGCATCTACCCCAACCCCTTTGCATGATCCCTGTCAGCTCTAATACTCAACTACATACCATTGTAGTTGGAATCGATAGCATCGTGGATAGTTCGACCCTAGCATTGCCGCATAAAGTCGGGGGTAAGCCTTCTCAAGGTCTTGTTTAAGGACCCAAGTGGCATCCTCGGTTGGTAAGTGTTTCTACTTAACCAAGTACTGCAATATTTGGGTTCTTCTCGTTTGCTTATATGATCTGTCGAGAAGAGCTTCTGGAACAAGTTCTAATTGCTCGTCTGTCATCTCCAAGAAGTGTTGGCGTATCAAGAATCTTATGAGGATCCGGGGTGTGCTTCTTCAAAAGGCTTAGGTGGGAAACTTTATGGACCTTGAGATGAGCGGGCAAATTCAACTTATAGGCTTGAGGACCTATTCATTCAATGATCTAGAAGGGCCCCAAGGTGCGGTTTCTTGCAATTACCAATATTATAGTCCAAACATATATGGTGACGTGTTATAGTATCTATACGTATAGCATATAAATACGTGAAACGTCACATTCTACCCCTTTGGAATAATGCTGTCCTCAGCATTGAAGATTATAGAGGAATATAACTATTAGAAAATACAAACATAGGTACTTTATCATATAATAGAGAAGATTACAAGTAGATCATAAGTGATCAAAAGTTTTGGACCTGAATCCTTCCACACAATAACCTAGAACACAACTTAACATGCACAATAACAAGGTAATGGACCATAAGGAATACACATAAGAAAGCACAACATGCCCCCCAAAGTGAGCCGTCAAAGAACTGCAGATGCTGCCGTGCACTACTCACCTGCAGGATTATGGTACGTCAGTACTTAATATAATTAGATAAAGTTATGGTTGAAGGGACCACCGCCTTGAAAAATAAAAAAAAAAAATGAAAATGAGTGAATCCTATGATGCCTAAGGCTTGCAAGTCGTCTCAGCATAAGGAAGGGCAATATTCCCATAATAGTCGTAGACAGTTGCATCCTAATATACTTATATGCAAATCCCCTCCATCCTAGGATGCATCTACCCCAACCCCTTTGCATGATCCCTGTCAGCTCTAATACTCAACTACATACCATTGTAGTTGGAATCGATAGCATCGTGGATAGTTCGACCCTAGCATTGCCGCATAAAGTCGGGGTAAGCCTTCTCAAGGTCTTGTTTAAGGACCCAAGTGGCATCCTCGGTTGGTAAGTGTTTCTACTTAACCAAGTACTGCAATATTTGGGTTCTTCTCGTTTGCTTATATGATCTGTCGAGAAGAGCTTCTGGAACAAGTTCTAATTGCTCGTCTGTCATCTCCAGAAGTGTTGGCGTATCAAGAATCTTATGAGGATCCGGGGTGTGCTTCTTCAAAAGGCTTAGGTGGGAAACTTTATGGACCTTGAGATGAGCGGGCAAATTCAACTTATAGGCTTGAGGACCTATTCATTCAATGATCTAGAAGGGCCCCAAGGTGCCAGTTTCTTGCAATTACCAATATTATAGTCCAAACATACATGGTGACGTGTTATAGTATTTACACGTATAGCATATAAATACGTGGAACGTCACATTCTACCCCCTTGGAATAATGTTGACCTCCCCCTTGAATAATGTTGTCCTCAAAGATTGAAGATTATAGAGGAATATAACTATTAGAAAATACAAACATAGGTACTTTTAACATATAATAGAGAAGATTACAAGTAGATCATAAGTGATCGAAAGTTTTGGACCTGAATCCTTCCACACAATAACCTAGAACACAACTTAACATGCACAATAACAAGGTTCAAAGAACTGCAGATGCCGCCGTGCACTACTCACCTGCAGGATTATGGTACGTCAAGATTTTAATATAATTAGATAAAGTTGTGGTTGAAGGACCACCGCCTTGAAAAATGAAAATAAAAAAAAATGAAAATGAGTGAATCCTATGATGCCTAAGGCTTGCAAGTCGCCTCAAAGATAAGGAAGGGCAATATTCCCATAATAGTCGTAGCAGCGTTTGCATCCTAATATGCTTATATGCAAATCCCTCCATCCTAGGATGCATCTACCCCAACCCCTTTGCATGATCCCCGGCTCTAATACTCAACTACATACCATTGTAGTTGGAATCGATAGCATCGTGGATAGTTCGACCCTAGCATTGCCGCATAAAGTCGGGGTAAGCCTTCTCAAGGTCTTGTTTAAGGACCCACCAAGTGGCATCCTCGGTTGGTAAGTGTTTCTACTTAACCAAGTACTGCAATATTTGGGTTCTTCTCGTTTGCTTATATGATCTGTCGAGAAGAGCTTCTGGAACAAGTTCTAATTGCTCGTCTGTCATCTCCAGAAGTGTTGGCGTATCAAGAATCTTATGAGGATCCGGGGTGTGCTTCTTCAAAAGGCTTAGGTGGGAAACTTTATGGACCTTGAGATGAGCGGGCAAATTCAACTTATAGGCTTGAGGACCTATTCATTCAATGATCTAGAAGGGCCCCACCCATCGTGGTGCCAGTTTCTTGCAATTACCAATATTATAGTCCAAACATACATGGTGACGTGTTATAGTATTTACACATATAGCATATAAATACGTGGAACGTCACATTCTACCCCCCTTGGAATAATGTTGTCCTCAGCATTGAAGATTATAGAGGAATATAACTATTAGAAAATACAAACATAGGTACTTTTAACATATAATAGAGAAGATTACAAGTAGATCATAAGTGATCGAAAGTTTTGGACCTGAATCCTTCCACACAATAACCTAGAACACAACTTAACATGCACAATAACAAGGTAGTGGAGTATAAGGAACACACATAAGAAAGCACAACATGGCCCCTAAAGTGAGCCGTCAAAGAACTGCAGATGCCGCCGTGCACTACTCACCTGCAGGATTATGGTACGTCAGTACTTAATATAATTAGATAAAGTTGTGGTTGAAGGGACCACCGCCTTGAAAAATGAAAATAAAAAAAATGAAAATGAGTGAATCCTATGATGCCTAAGGCTTGCAAGTCGTCTCAGCATAAGGAAGGGCAATATTCCCATAATAGTCGTAGACAGTTGCATCCTAATATGCTTATATGCAAATCCCCTCCATCCTAGGATGCATCTACCCCAACCCCTTTGCATGATCCCTGTCAGCTCTAATACTCAACTACATACCATTGTAGTTGGAATCGATAGCATCGTGGATAGTTCGACCCTAGCATTGCCGCATAAAGTCGGGGTAAGCCTTCTCAAGGTCTTGTTTAAGGACCCAAGTGGCATCCTCGGTTGGTAAGTGTTTCTACTTAACCAAGTACTGCAATATTTGGGTTCTTCTCGTTTGCTTATATGATCTGTCGAGAAGAGCTTCTGGAACAAGTTCTAATTGCTCGTCTGTCATCTCCAGAAGTGTTGGCGTATCAAGAATCTTATGAGGATCCGGGGTGTGCTTCTTCAAAAGGCTTAGGTGGGAAACTTTATGGACCTTGAGATGAGCGGGCAAATTCAACTTATAGGCTTGAGGACCTATTCATTCAATGATCTAGAAGGGCCCCACCCATCGTGGTGCCAGTTTCTTGCAATTACCAATATTATAGTCCAAACATACATGGTGACGTGTTATAGTATTTACACGTATAGCATATAAATACGTGGAACGTCACATTCTACCCCCCTTGGAATAATGTTGTCCTCAGCATTGAAGATTATAGAGGAATATAACTATTAGAAAATACAAACATAGGTACTTTTAACATATAATAGAGAAGATTACAAGTAGATCATAAGTGATCGAAAGTTTTGGACCTGAATCCTTCCACACAATAACCTAGAACACAACTTAACATGCACAATAACAAGGTAGTGGAGTATAAGGAACACACATAAGAAAGCACAACATGGCCCCTAAAGTGAGCCGTCAAAGAACTGCAGATGCCGCCGTGCACTACTCACCTGCAGGATTATGGTACGTCAGTACTTAATATAATTAGATAAAGTTGTGGTTGAAGGGACCACCGCCTTGAAAAATGAAAATAAAAAAAATGAAAATGAGTGAATCCTATGATGCCTAAGGCTTGCAAGTCGTCTCAGCATAAGGAAGGGCAATATTCCCATAATAGTCGTAGACAGTTGCATCCTAATATGCTTATATGCAAATCCCCTCCATCCTAGGATGCATCTACCCCAACCCCTTTGCATGATCCCTGTCAGCTCTAATACTCAACTACATACCATTGTAGTTGGAATCGATAGCATCGTGGATAGTTCGACCCTAGCATTGCCGCATAAAGTCGGGGTAAGCCTTCTCAAGGTCTTGTTTAAGGACCCAAGTGGCATCCTCGGTTGGTAAGTGTTTCTACTTAACCAAGTACTGCAATATTTGGGTTCTTCTCGTTTGCTTATATGATCTGTCGAGAAGAGCTTCTGGAACAAGTTCTAATTGCTCGTCTGTCATCTCCAGAAGTGTTGGCGTATCAAGAATCTTATGAGGATCCGGGGTGTGCTTCTTCAAAAGGCTTAGGTGGGAAACTTTATGGACCTTGAGATGAGCGGGCAAATTCAACTTATAGGCTTGAGGACCTATTCATTCAATGATCTAGAAGGGCCCCACCCATCGTGGTGCCAGTTTCTTGCAATTACCAATATTATAGTCCAAACATACATGGTGACGTGTTATAGTATTTACACGTATAGCATATAAATACGTGGAACGTCACATTCTACCCCCCTTGGAATAATGTTGTCCTCAGCATTGAAGATTATAGAGGAATATAACTATTAGAAAATACAAACATAGGTACTTTTAACATATAATAGAGAAGATTACAAGTAGATCATAAGTGATCGAAAGTTTTGGACCTGAATCCTTCCACACAATAACCTAGAACACAACTTAACATGCACAATAACAAGGTTCAAAGAACTGCAGATGCCGCCGTGCACTACTCACCTGCAGGATTATGGTACGTCAGTACTTAATATAATTAGATAAAGTTGTGGTTGAAGGGACCACCGCCTTGAAAAATGAAAATAAAAAAAATGAAAATGAGTGAATCCTATGATGCCTAAGGCTTGCAAGTCGTCTCAGCATAAGCAAGGGCAATATTCCCATAATAGTCATAGACAGTTGCATCCTAATATACTTATATGCAAATCCCCTCCATCCTAGGATGCATCTACCCCAACCCCTTTGCATGATCCCTGTCAGCTCTAATACTCAACTACATACCATTGTAGTTGGAATCGATAGCATCGTGGATAGTTCGACCCTAGCATTGCCGCATAAAGTCGGGGTAAGCCTTCTCAAGGTCTTGTTTAAGGACCCAAGTGGCATCCTCGGTTGGTAAGTGTTTCTACTTAACCAAGTACTGCAATATTTGGGTTCTTCTCGTTTGCTTATATGATCTGTCGAGAAGAGCTTCTGGAACAAGTTCTAATTGGTCATCTGTCATCTCCAGAAGTGTTGGCGTATCAAGAATCTTATGAGGATCCGGGGTGTGCTTCTTCAAAAGGCTTACGTGGGAAACTTTATGGACCTTGAGATGAGCGGGCAAATTCAACTTATAGGCTTGAGGATCTAATCATTCAATGATCTGGAAGGGCCCCACCCATCGTGGTGCCAGTTTCTTGCAATTACCAATCTTGAGCTTGGCCTGCTTAACCTTGATTTTTAACCATACAGATTCACCAACTTGAAACTCCGCGGTGTGCGGTCCGGATCAATTTACGTATTTCACGCAATTTGTTCGGGACAAGACTCTTTTGTTGACTCCGTGCTGCCAATAGATAACCGCGTACTTCTTCTACCAAGGCTTGCATATCAGTAAGAAACTGCTGTGAGACTGCCACCTTGGAAACCGGGTTATGCCACGTATCTGGAGCAAGACATTGATATCCATAAGTGATCATAAAGGGAGACATCTTCGAGGACTCCTGCTTAGTACTAATATAAGCAAATTCCACTAAATGAATGTAATCTTCCCACTGAGATTGCTTGTTCCAGACGTAATTGCGTAGCATATCCTCAATAATGCGATTGGTATGTTCTGACTGACCATCTGTTTGAGGGTGATAGGCTATACTCATGGCAAGCTTGGTTTATATAGTGCTAAAGAAGTCCTTTCAAAAAGCACTAACAAACTTAGGATCATGATCCAAACGTGGCATCCCATGGAGTCAAAAAATCTTTTTGGAGAATAAGAGTGCCGTATCCAAAGCAGTATCGGTGGTGCGGCATGGCAAGAAATGCGCCATCTTAGAAAGCTTGTCAACTACCACCATCAAGGCATCATCTCCTCTAAGTACCCACAATGAAGTTCATGGTAATGACTTCCCATTTTGCATTGGGAACGTTTAGAGGTTCAAGTTCGCCTGGAGTCCTTAATTGCTCTGCTTTTGTCTGCTAGCAAAGTTGGCACTGCTTAATGTAATGAGCAATCCGCTTCTTCATACCAGGCCAGAAATAAATGGATCTATCTTGAAATATGTCTTCATGAATCCGGCATGACCAGCTATGGGACTGTTATGTGTGTCATAGAGAATAAGCCTCCTAACTCCTGATGACTCGGGTACACATAACTTATCTCGGTAACACAAAAGATTACCGTCCTTCTTATAATGCTTGTATGTTTCCCTCTCCTTGTCTGTCTTGGCCTCCTTAGAAAGTCGCTCCATACTTCACGGAACTCTGGATCTGTTGGAAGCGATTGCTCAATAGTTTTCCCAAATTCACTTGCAAGAGTGGAAATAACATTGCAATGCGTACGTGTTGTCAGCGGGTGCCGAGGTAGGGCGTCAACAACAACATTACGCTTCCCGGGTTTATACAAAACCTTAAAGTCGTACTCTTCCACAAATTCTATCCATCTGCATTGTCGGAGATTAAGATTAGCTTCTGTGAAGATATATTGAAGGCTTTGATGATCCGTATCTAATTGGAAACGCCGCCCAAGAAGATAGTGTCTCCAAATTCGCAAGGCACGCACGACTGCAAGCAACTCTTGGTCATGGGTGGGATACCTCTGTTCTGCACCATTCATTTTCTTAGAATCATAGGCAATGATCTGTCCTTCTTGCCTTAAGACATCTCCAGTTGCTATCTTACTGGCATCGGGTGCAACGGTCTTTTCCTTTTGAGGATCAGGTAGCATAAGGACTGACGCGGTGGTTAAAGCGTCCTCTAACTGTTGGAAGCCTGCCTGAACGTGGCGATCAGCTGACGGATAAGGCAGCTGATGATGCTACCTCTGATGGAAAACCGGTAGCCAAGGGAGCGGACACGAGCAGCTTCATCCTAATCCAAGCGGCAATATCCTGTCCCAAGGCAGCAAGAGCAAGATCGCGGTGTACCAATACTAGGGTAACCGTGCGGTAGTTCACCTTTTTATGGCCTGCCAAGGTGGATAGAACATGCAAGGCCCACCAGGATGCTTCTGCTTCAGGTGCAAGGTCCTTGGCAAAGAAGAGGACCTGACCTTGCTGAAAGGCGGAAAGGAAGAATCTTTTGAATTGACTTCCTTTCTCTAAGTTGATGGTGACCTCGTCCTCCTCGGCTTCCTCTGCCTCCTCCTTTAAATGCTCCTTGTATTCACAGAGATCTTCCTCTTCTTCGTCAGTTTCCATAGGAATGGGGATATCATTAATATTAGGGACGTGGGGTCCCACGGCGGCAAAAGCGGCGTCAGTTGGTTGAAACGGAGCATCCTGCAACATAAGTTGGCACAGACCTGAAGAGTTTCAACAGGCTTCACATCCTCCTAATGAAAACAAACTTTGCACTTGGGGTGGATACTCAATACGGGAGAAGTTGAGGAAATCATCCTGGCAATATCCAGCCAGCTTGTAAAGAATTTGCGTCTTGGGCTTACGATGAATGTTGGCTATCACATGGTATTCCCACAGATGTCGTCGAGCAGGAGCTAGTCTTGATTATTAACACGAACAGTCGGGAGACCATCCAAGCCAGCAAGTTTATGCCCTCGGCTTCGAGGCACAGGCATCTCGACAACTAACTGCTTCCATCACTTAAAATCAGCGTGGCTGACTTGCTCATCCTCATCATGAGTCGAAGGGATGGGTACTTTCCCTGTCTCCGAAGGGTGCGGCCTCATCATCAACGTAGCAGTCCATAAGGATGGCTAAGGCAAAGCAAGCTTCACAATAAGGGTGCTTGCCGAACCGGAGAATAGGGGCATTCTTTGCCCATCGCTGAATGCTGCGAAGGACATCCTCTACATGCCGATCATCCCCCAACATCTGATATAAGGTATCTCTGTCCAAGTATAGACGGGAAGATCTCCGTGTTGGATGCAGTTTGGAACAATTTCTTGAGCGTAAAACTCAAGGAACTGAACATAGTCCGGATGGGCCCACCTCTTGCATCAACGAAGGATGAAAAGATTCAAATGGGACTTAGGAATCCCACTTCTTGCCATCCATATACCATTGCAAATGGGCAGAGTAGTCCATGGTGGTGTGGGAAATGCAAACAATTGAAGGTGCAAGAGAATAGTGAACACAAAATATAATGGTCTCTCTCTCTCTCTCTGAAAAGTAAAGGTGCGGACGTCACTGTCAGTAATTAATAATTAATTTTTTTTTATAATGTTTATAAAATACATGTGGTGTACCAAGCAGTTGAGATCAACCGATAAACAACATATATTCATAATGATAACAAAAGTACAAAAATTTTATATACAACAATTTTTTTCACAAAAATTTAGAATTTACATCGGATCTTCGTGGATCCGTCGAGCTAGTGCCAAATCTTTAGGCATAATTGTGACTCTCTTGGCGTGAATAGCGCAAAGATGTCTGCTACTTATCATAACAGTGGCTTGCTGGGATTGGACAATTGTAGTATAGCTCCAATCATTCAGCTGAATCTGTCATCAACCTTAAGCCTATTTAACTGGAGAAACAATCTGCCTATTAGATTAATTCTAGAAACATTAATTGTTATAATTAAGATCATTATCTCCAACTTCAATGAAAAAATAATTTTGGAATTGGCATTCATTTTAGATAATCTTTACCCTCTATGCAATTGTAAAATGCTTGATTGGAGATGCCATTTTGAAAGGCATTTGAAAGGAACTGTGCCATATATGAATTTAAAAGGTGAGATAATATTTTGCAGCTAAAATTGTGAGATAAAATCTTTTGCTCCATATAGAAAGGTAGTGATGTTTGCCGAGGAGAGGCCCCGGCACAAATCACGTTCAACGTGTACATGGAGGTAAAAATTAATTTATTGTCCAACCAACCTGTTCTTTCATACTTATAATCCTGCCTGGATATTTTGTAGCAGACCTTACAACATGCATTGCCAGTTTTCCCTTTAACAAACCACCCTCTAACTTCAGAGAGCAACCTGTCAAATCAGTAGTAAAATGTTCTTCTAAATAGCAAGCAATGGATCACATGCTTGTTCCTAGCTGTATGAATTGACATGCTGATGGCATCATGAGGACCAAACGAAGCTCAGAATGATCAAGTTTTTGCGCATCAGTTCACTATATGACAACTTAACACTGCAATATTTCCAAGATATTGGCTGCAGCGTATTGTGATTATTATAAGCAAAAAAATATACTTGCTATGTTACGCTTCTTGATGGTGCAATCCAAGTTCCAATAATATTTTTAGTCTTTGTATGTACTGCAAATAGAAATACTGCCTTTAAGTTCTAAAAATAAAAAGTGAAAGGCCCAGGAAAAGGCTCCTATTAAAACAAACATCTGTTCCAAGACCTTTATATTCTACATCTGGAACTTACTCATGGGACGGAGCAAGATGGCAGAACGGATTCTAGAGGATATTTAGATGCACATACTAGCGTTTGTAGATATAGAAAATCTCTTCAAAGCATGCTTGTTGGTGTGCAAGAACTGGAGAAGAATGGTACCCGTTTTTTCAAGATTTCCACTGATGACATATTCAACAAAATACTTATTCAGATTTAATAGATAGCACTTCAAGAACGCCATTATAAGAATATATGTATTGTTTGGAAATTCTTGATTGTTATAATTTTTATAAGTTTTAATTATATAAGTTTATCTTTCAATTAAAACTATAATGGTTATCAAAGAATAAACTTGATTTCCGAACTAATTTTCATTTGAATCTATTTAGAATTAGACATTTCAAGAATATAAAAATTTCAATTTGTAGTTATTTAACAGATTCAAAATTTAGCAATCATGATAATTAAATGAAATCTGATGGTTTGATAAGCGATCGACTTAAAACTATTATAAGAATTTCACAATATACAAATTTTTACACTTTAAAAAATACTTTAAGAAAAGTTTAGGTTGAAATTAATTAAATGATATAAAGTTATTGGTTTAATAATAACTATTAAATAATTTACTATTGATGAAATAAAATATATTGACATTTAATCAATAATAAACTATTCATTTTTTATTAAACATAAACGTAATCATTTAATTAATTTCAATCTAAAACTTTCTTTAAATATTTTGAAAAGCATTGTATTTTAATTATACAGAGTTATCTTAGATGAAAATTTAATTCCAAATTTAGATGAAATCGAGAATTAATTAGAAAGCAACTTTAAATTTTAGTAAGTATCATATTTTTTATTTAAAGATAAGCATTGCTAGAATAGAATTTGATAGACATCTTGAATGTTCTCTAAGAAAGTAGAGTAGAATAGAATCTAATAGACATTTTAAATATTCTCTAACACGGATGCTGGCTGTGACACAAAACAACAACAACAAATTGCAAAATAACAACATTAAAAGAATCGAGTAGAGTTTTTTTCACATTAAAAGTGATTCAAGGTGGTCATGAGACAATATAGGATGCACATTGAATGAGTTACAACCCCGCACTTATCGGAGGACAATTGATAATCACAAATCAAGACAATTTTGAGGGAAAAAAAATGGTGGGGAGGAGGAACTATCAGACCCAAGTTTCGATCTTGGGACCTATGGGTTATGGGCCCACTATGCTTCCGCTGCGCCACTCTGATCTTGCCAAGTTCTTGCAACCGAATACTAAGTTCTTGCCTCGCAAAAGCCAATATTGCCCTAATGTCTACCAACTCCAATGCCCCTCTCAACTTCATTTAGAGAATGCACATAGACGTAGAAAAACTTTCTTGCATTATGCTTCATATAAAATGAATAAAAGCACTATAGCCACGAAAACTACCCCTAAAATCACTCCTATTATCAAATGCCTTTGGCAAGATTTGATTATCTACCACATTGCTAGAATAGAATTCAATAGACATCTTGAATGCTGTCTAAGAGTAGAATAGAATCTAATAGACATTTTAAATGTTCTCTAAGACGGATGCTGGTTGTGACACAAAACAACCACGCCAAATTGCAAAATAACAATATTTAGAAGAATTGAGTAGAGTTTTTTTCACATTAAAAAAGATTCAAGGTGGTCATAAGACAATATAGGATGCACATTGAATGAGTTACAACCCCACACTTGTTGGAGGGCAATTGATAATCACAAATCAAGACACTTTCTAGAAATAAAAAAAAAGGATGAGGGAATGAGAAACTATCAGAGCCAAGTGTTGATCTTGGGACCTATGGGTTATGGGCCCACCACGCTTCCGCTACGCCACTCTGATCTTGATAACAATCAATGTATTGAACATCTTTTAGTTTGTTCAAATGCAACAGAATACCAAGTTCTTGCCTCGCGCAAGCCAATGCTGCCCTAATGTCTACCAACTTCAATGCCCCTCTCAACTTCATTTAGAGAATGCACATAGATGTAGAATATGCTTCATATAAAATGAATAAAAGCACTATAGCCACGAAAACTACCTCTGAAATCACTCCTATAATCAAATGCCCTTGGCAAGATTTGATTATCTACCACATTGCTAGAATAGAATTCAATAGACATCTTGAATGTTCTCTAAGAAGGTAAAGTAGAATAGAATCTAATAGACATTCTAAATGTGGGTGGCATGAGTCTGGAAGAGCAGATCAGTCTTGAACTCTTGGGCTATCTCCCACACTAAACGCTAGAAGGGCAGTTTGCGTATCAGGAGTTTCATGGATTTCTAGTATTTCCGGATCTCCCTTAATTCCATAGTGCCAGCCTTGAAACGATACTTCTTCTTTTGGCGCTTAGGCGGTGGAGGCAAAAGAAGTGTCTTGCCACCGGTGGTCGGGTGATTAACCCTTCGGATTAGGGCTTCTCTGCGCTCTGCACTCTTGGCTTTCTCGACCCCGCCTACCGCTTGTAACTGTTCTTATACTACTCTTCCTTTCACTGTGGGGTGCTTTTGCGCTTCCTCTGGATAGTATGGCTCTCGGACTGGGTCTGGACTTATGTCTGGTCCTCTACTTCCCTTATACGCTCAGCTACCCTCTGGGCATGCTGCTCCAGTCTTAGACGGACTTCGGTCCGTCTGTGTATCTCTGCAAGGTAGCGATCTGACATGGCTGACATTTCCAGTTCAACGAGCTGGCTGGAGTAGGGGTGAAGTACTTCGATCGTTCATCCCAAAGAAAGATCTCGGTGTTCTCATCATAATAATAAAATGGCAGGATAAGGGGGTTGCCATCATCAATAAACTCACCGTTTCCGAGATATATGAACTCCGCACCTCTAGCTTGTGCATCTCCCCTCGCTGTTTCTCGGCCATCGGCTTCCAAAGCCATATCCATTACTCTCTCTGCCTCGACCCGGCCAGCTTCGGTTCATCCCCCGTTGAAGATTCCGGCGGGAAGAACTTGGTGATGACCAAAATTTGATCGGGCTGGTCTACTACTGTATCTCCCCCAAAGCATTAAGCTTCAGAAGGAAGCGCTCAATTAAGTGAAATTCGAAAAGGGAATTCTCCCTCTTGATTTGAAACGCAAAAACTAACTAGTCCAAAAGGAGTTCTACCCTCTCAGGATCTGTGGCAAGAAGCCTCCCGAGAACGGCAAAGATTTGGATGATGCTAAGGGAGTCATACGTTTGATCCATGCGTATACGAGCCATCTCGTCAGAAGACATAGGGTTTAGGGTAGGCGCTAGGTAGGGTAGCTATGGCAAGCGAACGCGGTCCAGTGGCTATGGTGGTCAAGCTTAGTCTAGGTCGGTTATGGCGGGCGAGCTTGGTCAAGATCGGCTATGGCGTGCGAGCTTGGTCAAGGTTAGCTATGGCAGGTCGAGCTTGGTCTGGCGGCTATGGCGTCCCAAGCGCTGAAGACACAAAAGAAACAGATACAAAAGAAACGTCCAGAAAATTTGAATTCAATCAATTTTTTTTTTTTTGTATATATTTCGTTGTGAACAAATTTTTAGACGTATAAAATACGGCGAATGCATATTTCAGCATTGTGGACGTTTTGGATGCCCCAAATCAAATTTTAAACTTAAGAAATGTTGTCAGCGCCGATTTTGGTTTTTGGCCGAAATCTTGATGCTGCCAGCTGGTCCGAAAGTTGCTCTAGGCTAATTAAGGGGTCCCTATGGCAACGGAACAAAAATCAGCCCAATCCGAGCCTCCTAGAGAAAGTTATGACCCTTAGAATTAAGGGACAATATACAAATAAAAAAAAACATCATACTCTTACCCCAATACCTCATAAAAAGTTTAACCCTAACTAACCCAACCCTATACCCAATTAGCCATATTCATCCTCCCTAAAGATATCTAAGTACTCCTATGCAAGAAAGGCTCTCCCTTATTGCTAAACGGTCTAGCGAGTTAGAATATGGCTAGTGCAATGACCTGATCCATCAGAATCATGCTCTGATACCATTGTGGCGCTCCCCGAACCTATACGATATGCATGGGAAATTCCCCTCCCATGGCAATCCCATTGCTACAGAAAGGCCCTCCGTCTACCTCGGACCACTTGTGATAGTCAAGTGCCGGAGTGAAGGACACAGAGGTGTCATTCGTCCAATGCCTTCTATGGGAACCCTATATAGCGGAAGCGTACGTACAAGTTAGCATCTAGCATACAAGACACGTAATATCATACCACCTCGAAGGGTGGGCCATCCATCAACAATACGAGTAACATCCCAACAACAACGTAGCATATAAGCATGATTTCATTAATTGGATAGTTGTGTATTCATATCCGAAAAGTATTACTAAAATTGTCGGGAAGATCGCCATCGCGATCTTCTCGACATGTTTAGTAATCTGGGAATGATATTAAACTCCTCCCATAAAGCTTGCACTGAGCTATCACGCCTTGCTTATCTGCTCAAAAACATCGCCATGGCGATTTCCACGAGCACTTTCAACATTATAGCTGTTGAAAGTTTTGTGTTCCAACACAGTGAAGGCAGTCCCATAAGTGCTTTGCCCGCGGATAATAATATTGCAAGCGAAAAGTGTGCTCACTGTCATTGCAATTTGCTTGACAATAACAACTTTTCGCTTTCTAGGACGGTACTGCGACCTATTTCGAGTCGATCGAGAAAACCAAATTTCTCTAATTAACGAAATACTGCTTATATGCAATGCACCAAATGGGGCTCTAACCCAGGCTCAGACTCTAGGGAATCAACCGATGGTCAGGGCCTCCAAATAACAGCAAATAGGCTGAATCGCGCTATGACAGGGCTGTAGCCTTCTGGAGACATAATCTCATGGAATCACCCTATGAGACTACTCCAGGTTACATCTCCCCGGTCCGATGAGGCAGGAAAGGGGAAAATCCCTTCCAGAGCATGGTGCTTCCATGGGTGGCTAGAGGATCGTGGTTCCGTCAGGCAACCACGCATCCGTTACCCGACTTTAACCCCTCAAAATCCATAGGCCGCCCTGGCATGCCTATCGAGCCTAGAACGTCCCTATAGGCATGTATCCTGCGACCCGGGAGGTGTCAGATTCATACCCGGCCCATACGCAATGACTGACTATAGACCTAGCCACAGTAGGGAGCCTTGTAGCCACGCTAGGCAAGGTCCCACCCCCACTTCACCACCATGATCCTTGTCTGGTGCTCAGCCACACCATATCATCGACAACCAGGAGGGCTCTTGTGCACAGGCCGCAATTAATGTGTCTTAAAGGGTTCTAGCTAAGAGCATCTCTATTCCTAGGTAGCTTTCTACCCCCCTTTAAACCCTAAACACACAGGAGGAATAGAAGGAAAGAACAATCATATTCAATTCATCCATCATAATCTCAAATAGAGCATAAAGGAGAGTTTAATCATTCACCTACTCATACAAGGGTTAGATTAGAACACAAACTACCCATATACTGACCTGTTTCTTAGGTGGACCCCTTGTCACGAAGAACATCCATGATTTAAGGTTACTTGCTGTGTTCAAGCAGCTCCTCCCTTCTCCAATCTTTCCCAAATTGATTTGGGGCAGGATTGGGGGTGGAGGCCCAGCTTGTCCCCTTGGAATAGCAAGTCTCCTCTGGCCCAATCGATTTGGGCCAGGTGTCTCCCCCTATTAGGTAATTAATATTATTAATTAGCCTAATTAGGTTAATTAGATTAATTAATCTATGATTATTTAGTATAGCTAACATAAACCACTTTTAATGTTAGCCCATAATCCCCATTATAGTCCAAACATACCTGGTGACGTATCATAGTATTTATACGTTTAGCATATAAATACGTAGAACGTCACAATGAGAAGGACTTTGGATCTGGTAAGGTGTTGATATTTTCCTCTAGCGAAATATCATAAAGTGATTTTCTATAAGAGATGCTTAATTTTGTGCATAAATTTCATTGTCTTTTTCTTTTTTACTTTTGATTATCATCAAGTTTTCAATAGTGTCACTTCTTGTATACGGGGAAGAGGGCTAGAGACCTAGTAGCTAGTAGTAGATGATGGTCCTAGCTGGTCCCAATAATTCTCAAAGATATGTGGCATGTGCATAGGATCCTATCTGGTTGTGGATATCAAAAGTTGACTAGGTGGTATAAGGTGGGACTTGTCTGATGGCAGTTGAGCCCTTGATGAGTGGCGTTCACCTGGGGACCTTAGCGGGCTACGTTCAATAGTCTACCACCACTTATGGGTAGGGTATGAGTCCAACCTCCCAGACGATGTGTTGCTTCGGTGGAGTTATGTCAGGTACGGGAGCATGAAGATGTTACCCGGGCGATGCGTTGCTTTGGTGAGGGTTTAGTGGAATGTGTTCTCTAGCAGCCTGTCATTGGCATGATAACCACCAGTTGAGGCGATCCAACTTGCCTCATCGGACGATGGAGATGTAACCCTGGAGTGATCCTTCAGGAACCAGAAAGCTTTTCAACCTATCTACATAGTATGCGCAAGAGGGGCAGATGGAGTAGTCAACTCCAATTATTGATCTATGCCTGTTAACGCCATTGTTATGACTCTTGCCTATTGATATCTGGAGGCCCTAGCCGTCAGGCGAAGTCCTTATTAAGTCTGAGTCTGGTAGGAGCCATGTTATATGTAGTTAGCATGTAACTTATGTTGTAGCTATGTGATGGATGGATTTGTGCCACCCTTCAAGGCGGCACATTTTTGTTTGATTTATGTAGTGCTCATATTTGCATTCGCTATTATAGGACGCATAGAGGAAGAGATGAGATGACACCTCCATGTTCTCTACTCGCCATTCAGGATGCAAGCTAGATGGAGGACCTATTCAACGACGGGACTGCGGGATGAAGAAAGTCCTATGGAGTATACATTGTGTTGCCGTATGTATGTAAGAATGTCACAACATATCAGTAAGCAAAGCTGCTATCGGCAATATGATCTCCTAATGATTCGATACAATGTCAACTTTCTGCCAACCTTCCTCTCACGTTTCTGTACGAGATGCTATCTCAAATAACGTGATTTTTTTACTAGTATATGTATGCAAATACCTATTTAAGACACCTCACTTTAACTTAGTTGGTCCATACATCAACAAAGTGTGAACTCCCTTTGGTCCGTGCATTCACACGACTGAAATCAATAACTCCTAATATCCCTGATGAGTTCATAATGTTGTTTTCCGGCTCATACCCTTCCTGAATTTGAATCTCATGATAGCCACTTTTGAGATCTATTTTGGCGAACCATCTGGCATCATCAACTGATCCTAAATATCATTAGTTATCAGCAAGGGATACCTATCCTTGATATTGTCTTGTTAAGAGCACAGTAGTTGATGCACATTTGCATAGTGCCCTTAACAAGTAGTACCACCACAAATGGGAATTGACTTGGTTGGATAAATCCATGCGTTAAATAACTCCTAACTTGCTTTTCAACAATATAAGAGACTTAAGCGGTAAGGAACTTTTGTCTCTATCTCATGTTCCATGTCACATAGGACACAGAGGTGACCACTCAGGCAACTCATCTAGAACACATCCTTGTATCTTTCCAAACAATAAAGTAATCTTTTGAAGTTGAACCATGTTGTAAAAGTGAGTGAGTTACAAGAGTTATAATCATCGTCTTCAAATAGACGATTTAGTCAGACTTTGGTGCATTAGAGTAGATGAGAAGTTAACTACCCATAGGCCGACTCCCAAACTATGACCTAATGATTGATCATTCCTTGATGCAAGCTCACCATCTGCAACTAGAATTGGCTGAGGTACATCAAAAGGTCTTTGCACATAAGCAGGTTGTGCATCCCTCATGTCGACAAGTCTTGCTAGTTCTATTTCAACTTTGAAATCAACCTCTGAAAGATTGTCGTTTAAATATATGTCTTGTATGACCGGCAATATTCCTTCATCCATAGGTCACATGAAAATGCCAAGGAAATTGTCATTTTTATAATGTGAAAGCAGGTTGCTTCACATTCGACAGCAGTAAAGACTGTTTGAAATGCCTGGTAGATCTTCAAAGTGGAACGAAAATGTACTGAAAAAGTGGTTAGATCTTTGCAGCATTCGCTATAAACATCGTTGCATAGTAGGTAAATTTTGGTGGAGAAGGCCGATCAGACCAAAATCACAGGAGCTAAAAAGCTTTATTTATGATTTTGGGCTCGAATGTGTGCCATGCGGCATGATGCTATTGGAAGTGCAAATGTTTATTCTGCTTTCACGTGTACAAAAAAGTCACTTGACCTTCCTGCTGTGGAAGTAGGGCAACGTGCTGCCACAACAGGAAGGTCAAGTAAATGACCCCTTTTCTGTACATGGAAACATGCTAGTCATTCATTCTATGACACATGTCACAAATCCCATGGTTGAAGCAAAAAATGTGAGCAAAAAAGTCTAAACAGTAGCAAGTGAACTTCCTAAAAAAGAAATATGCCACATGGTAGTATATGATTGGATTGCAGAGCCGAATGACTACTAACAGGCTTTTACGTAAGATTAGTGCTTTTTCTGAGAAGCATGAAAGATCAATGGTAGTTAACACCTAGTATGAGGTATTATTCTGAGGAAGAAACATAATATAACAAGGAAACGAAATTTCCATGTAACAAAAAATACTAGCATATAGGCTATGCAGTGAAAGGCATGCATGGTAATCAACACTATGGCAATAAAATGCGATGTACAGGACTTGGAACTGCTACTTGAATTGCAAAATGATGCTGTTGCAGAAACGTCGCCTCTGCCATATTGCACGCATGCTAATTTGCAATACATTGCCTTTTATAGAATCTAGTTCAATGTGAGATATACATGGCAATATATATCATTCTTTCATTCGTGGTTTAAGTTAATTATCTAGATAGCATGATCTATGTCCACCATAAAAAATACTTGAAAAAGTTCTTCTGAGTTCTAGGTAGTTTACATCTCTCAAAGCATAGTGCTCGAATGCATGCTTCTCAACAATAATATATGACCATTAATCCACCCAAGTAACCAAGAATAGCTCTCTTGAGTTTCCAGGTAGTTTACATCGCACAAAGCATAGTATTGAATGCATGACATGACCATTGTTCCATCAGAGTATTCGAAACAACACAACCAATTTAAACTTACAAAGCATAGGGGTTAAATGCAAGCATCTCAATATATTATGGCCGTTATTTGATTGTTTCTTAAGTTATGATTATTTCACAAGAACTAAGCACAATTTATATTAATGAGTTAGTAAGTCTGCAAAATAAAATATCCCTTTCCCGACCTGGAATCTTAAAAATATCCACAACATTTTAGAATCCTTTTAGCACTAAAAAGTATCCCATTCTACATTGTGCTAATTCAACAACCTCTTATAATTTTTTGATGTAAGCAATGAATGCAACCTCACATATCTATCAACTCATCTAAAAACTTCTTCGAACCTAGAATTTCCAAATCTAAAAGCAGTAATACAGCATGTAATGGCAAGAAGAGAACCCGGTGCTGTGAGCACAACTGAGAACACTTCTCAAGATGATGTCAATGCTTTCAGGGATTTATTTGATTTTTCGATAATACTAGTTTAAAAGTTGGAGAACATCTAACAAGTGGTAGAAAGGCCCTAACATGAAAACTCATCTACAAATTTGTGAAATCAAAGGTTAAAATTAACTTTCCATTTTAAATTGGAATAGTAAAGGGTTGATATGGCATGTTAGACGTTGGCCTTTATCAGGGATATATCCCTTGACAAAGCCTTTCCAATCTGGAGCTTCATCCACAAAATATGGAACAAGAGACTTTGCATTGCACTTGCTAAACAAGTAAAGCAACTCAAGCAAAGTTAGAGCACTCGACGAACTCATTAACGTCGAAAAGTTCTTAATCAATGCATCAATATCGTCATGAGTGTGCCCAACCATCATGAGCCAACCTGAATCTCATCGAATACCTTAAGCCATGTCAAATAAGAGAGGTAGGAGAACACGTATCTATTTTTATTTTGACCTGATGCATTATCCAACTTCAAGTAGAGATTTCGAGGAAGAGGATTGAAGCCTTCTAAGTTGGCACTAGAAGATGAGGGCATCGTCTCTTGTGTCCGCGCTAGCTTATGCTGCAATGATCGAGTGTCTTTTACGGCTTGCATCAATTTGCAATCTGTAGTTCTGCTTCTACACAGATCACCACACTTGTCTTCGTCCGGCAACTCAAGATAGTGTAGGATTCTAGAAAGTGATTCAACATGAAAGTTTGAGTCATCTTTCCAAAGATCAAGAGAGAAATGACCATAAGCCCGTCCACCATGACCATGTGTCAATGCACCCGTCAAGCTGTTCTTTAAGCAATCCCCTCTCCAAACAGACTTTGCGAGATGATGACTTCTTGGCGTGTGTTTTGACCTGATCCATCTTGTCATGTATTATGTAAAGGTGACTTTCTGGGGAATGCTGTGATAATGCATGCCAATGCCAATATTGACTCCTACAGGAACGTTGTTCTAACATATGTGCCCGTCGTTGAATTGAAAGGTTGTGCCTCTCCCTTGTATCGTTTGTTCTTTCCAATTTCTGCTTGATGACTACATATATGTTACACTTGGAGAATGCTGTATTGTTTGCAATGCTGACATCTGAAAACTCTTTCTTCCAAATATTATAAAAAGAGGGCAAGGTTATACTGTTTCCTGTCAATTCTTCCACCACGGTACCCATTTCCTTATGTATGCTCTTCTTATTAAGGATAAAAGGAAGTTTGCGAACATTCTCCCTTATATCAACCTTTCCTTTTTTGCTTCTATGCGGAATGCTCTCCGCATTCTCACTAATGAAGGTATCAAGCACGCTTTCTGTAGCTAGTGTCATAGATCGGGGCTTCTTAGAGCCTGTATTACCATGCTCCGCCCGTTTTCCACCTAACTCGAACCTCTTCCTCCAATTATAAAATGTAGACTGAGCAACTCGTAAAGCCACGCGCCATGCGAATTGACAAAATTCCACTCCAGAGACCACTACTTTTGCCTCCGAGTGCCCTGCATAAGTTACACTCAACACATCAAAAACAAGCGTAATCTTTGCACTGCCTGGTTGAGAATAAAATTCTTTTCTTAAGGCACATACTTGTTATCGGCTCAGTTTTTTGATACATTCTTCCTTGCAGCATATTGATTTTAGAGCACTCTTGCTTGATTGACTTGGAAGCACACATCCTCACCTCCTTCTTATCCCCCTTTGGTTCCCTCTTGACCCTCTTCACATATGTATATTTCCTTTTCCTCTTGAATTGCTTCTCAACATCAGCTTCTAGACATTCACCTTCTAAGTCATCCTCTTCAAGTGCAGCTCGAGCTTGTAAATATTGTGAAACTGTTCTACCATCACTAAGCAAAACATCACAACTCTCCCAGGATGTTAGACTTGCAGCCAGAGGCCTCTCTGCACAAGCATGACATGATCTCATATTTTGGATCCCAATTGGATCCATTATCTTACTCACTGTAAGCCCGACCTTTGATACCCTCAAGAATTCATCGTCTATTGCATCTTGAGGATCACTAAAGACTATGTTTCCCTGCGCACTTAAGCGCGTAAGTGAAATTGCAGCCATGTAAACGTCTTAAAGGACATAGATGCCATATGACATGATGCCCAACGAGTTTCCCTCTATGGCAAGCTTGGTCATTTGCCAAGTTAGCAAGTTCACCTCAAGTTATGAGGTATCAAAATGGTGGGGGTACTGGTACCACCAGGGTTGAGGTCGCAGCCATATCCACAATGCCCATTGAGGTGCAAAGATGGTATGCATAAAATTGAGCTACCAATTTCTTTAAAAACAGTTTTGATCAATTCAAACAGCAATATAGTTCAGTTGTTAAAATTGAGTAGGTAAGGGAGGAATATGTATATACAAAATCTGTAGAGCATCAAAGTTGAGAAACAAAGCATCACAAACACCATGTTACTTACAGGTCAGGTTCTCCATTAAGCGAACTTTATTTAGATCATTAAATATTCTATTGCCACATTCCGAGTTTACAAATCTCATACTTATATTTGTTAACTACAAAATAGTGAAGCAGTCCTGACTATATATAAAATACGAACTGTTAGAAGCTTTGAAATATGATTTGGTAGAAAGCTTTGTGATTTGGTCACGTCTCGGCAGTCTTTGGAAGGCAATGCATAGTGTGGTCATCCCAGCAGATGAAATTACTTATGTAAGCATCTTGAATGTATGTTCAGGATTATGATGGCTAGATACTGCTTCAGAGAAGGGAAATGAATGCTTCTTGGCGCCTTCACGGCTAGGGCAGTGGCAGGGAAAGGGGCCGCCCCTAATCCTTGCTTTCGGCACTGCGGTGGTCTACATCTTTCTCAAATTCATGTTCTGCTGCTAGCGCAAGGGTTTTGGTTATCTAGTGTCTTCAGATTCTGCTTCCATGTGGCTGCTTTTTTCCAGTTTCTTGGAGCTTCTTCATGGCGGCCTCTCCAGCCCTCTCAGATAATCCACTAACGTTGATCCTTACTCTGATGCTTACGGTTTTTGGTAAGCACCGTGATTTTCCATAAATCAAGCAGTGATAGTTTTTTCTCTATTTCTTTATGGATGCACATCGAAATGGCGCAGATTGCCTATAAGGTAGAGTAAAAAAGATGCAGGGCTCTGAGAGAAGATGCTTCAAATTCCCAGTTAATTAGCACCTTTGATTCTTACTCCAGGTTTGTTATGCTGGAAGCCTTTCCCTTCCTCTTGCTCTTTCCTACTAGCAGAAAGGTGTAGAGTTGATTCTTGAGAAAGAAGAAGAATAGATTAGCCTGATTCTTCAGATTTTTTGATGAGATATGAACTGGGTCAGATTGCCGAGCTAGGGATCTTCTATGTGGGGGGGCAAAAGTATGCTGGTGGGTATCAAAAGCAGGCGTCCGGACCCATGCTGACAGCACTCATATAGCACCCCATATGGCAGCTTGTTTAAGGTGTTACTGGTACTAGCACATGGTAATTAGGTAATCAATAGAAATATGTAACAACTCCAACTAATAACAAGTGGAATACTATGATAGAATAATACATCTAGGGTGCTGATCTAAGTGCTGGGGCCGCGTTTTTTTGATACCCACTCAAGGCTTCTAATAATTTATTGGACCGTTTGAGATGCCGAGCTAGGGAATTTCTGAGCAGGATGAAGCTTATATATCTTGAGCCGGACTTTAGGGAGGAGTCTGGTAGCTGGGCTTTTGGGTCTAGCCAATTACAGGCTAACTGCTTCATATCCCGACAATGCAGCATATCTTATGGTTACATTCATTCTAGGCTGACTGCATATATCATGACAATGCAACATCTTTCCTGGTGCATTCAGTGTTGATTAATCTGCAGAATGGGTTATTTGGACCTGTGATAGCTTCTTTGAGCATTGCGGGAGATTGCTCATGATATTTCTTCACGCCAAATATGTGTTGATCCCTCGGATCCATACTGCAATATAGCGTAGTTCCCAATTGTTCCCAGAATGATTCTACACGGTGTCTTTTCCTTGCATCTATGATCTCTTATATGGCATACCAACTCTAGTGGCATGCCGCCACGCATATGCATGGATGCATGTGTTACCTCTAGTAAACAACCACTTAACTAAGCATTAACTATGCTCTTCTAGGGCCTTGGTCGAGATGGTCCTCTTGTATGGGGCAGAAGTGCGGGGTCCAGTGATATTCCTCAACACCTGGAATGACCTCGAGCAGGTGCAGAAAGCCTCCTTGGCACAAGCCCTTGGGGTAAAGTCCACAGTTCCATACCGGATCCTACTCCAGGAGACAGGTTTTCTACCCCTTCAACGGGTTGCATTGGAACGCCATATCATTTACTTCCAGAAGGTGGTCACTATGGGTGATACACGTTTGCCCAACCTTGCTTTGGCCATGGCGATGGGTCCCCAACGCCTGAAAGCCTGCTGGAAGGACAAGCAAGCTCAGTGGTTCTCACACTAGGGTGTACAGGCAAACGATGGGTACAGGTACGGACAAAGAGAGATCACAAGGCACTTAAGCTATACCTAGATGCTACTTTCCTTCGCAAGCTCTGGGATGCAGATGCTCTGACGCACGTTAAGCTGGCACACTACCAGCAACAAGTCAATCCTCGGCTCGCGAGAGGCCCACACCAGTACTTGTACACCCATTTGCCCATGAAGAAGCGCAGACTTATAGCTTCCATTCGCACGGGTGCACATCGCCTCCGCATTGAGATAGGACGTTGGGCTCGGGAAGCACGGGAGGAAATGCTTTGCCAGTGTTGCCACCAGGGCGCCATTGGGGATGAATGTCATGCCCTCTAGATCTACCTAGCATTTGCCCATATTCGAGCACGGTATGTTCGATTACTGGTGCCTGGCCAACCGTTGCATGAGTTATTGAATACGACGTCAGTGGGTTTGTTGGGGTCATACCTCCAGGAGGTTATGGATGCATGGACTCAGTTGTGTCCTCTTTGACAGTGTTGAACTGTCCTATACAATTGTACAGCGTGTCAGCATAGTTATTACTGCTAAGGTTTTTCCCTCAAAAACCCTTCGGGGCGGGGGTTTTTTAATCCTGACAGTAATACGCTTGCTTCTCTCTCTTTGTTTGGGTCCCATAGGCCAATTGGTCTCCGTGGACGATAAAAAATCTATTCTATTCTATTCTGTTCTATTCTATTCTATTCTATTCTATTCTATTCTATTCTATTCTATTCTATGCTACTTGTCCTTTAAACCTATAATCCTTTGTTTTAATGCTCCTATATGATCTAGGACCTAACATATGTGTGTAATGTACCTTCCTTCTTCAAATCCTTGGTCCTCAAGGATCATGGGAATATGTGTATTTTGAAACCCATTCCCTGGGTTACCCGGTGACCATGGTTTCACCATCTTGTCCCTTTGGAAACCCGTTCCGTGGATCACCCCATGATCATGGTTTTGTGCTCTAGTCCCTGTGGTTATGGTTTCATAGGTCATTCTTTCATGGACATCCTACTTGTCATCCCTGATGTGACGTTCCAGCACAGTATACGGTCCCAGGACGTATACTGTACTGCCTCGTCACGCGTACACGCCACCCCGACTGACGTGTACGCCGACGTGTAGCCAAGCAGGTAGCCCCTAGGGGGCAACTTGCAAGGTGTGTGCATTTATTAATGTGCACATTTACCAATGTGCACATTTATCTAGATGCACATTTTCCCATGTGGACACTTTATGCCACCTAGTCAATAAAGGCAAGTGGGCCATACCCAATTATCCCACATGCTTAAAGGGATAATTGGAAACCCTAACCCTAACCCCTTGTCTATTTAGGTAAAGGAAACTCTAACTTGCTATTTTCGTTCATGCCATTTTAGGGCTCTGTTTTACTTGTTCCAGGAGTCAAACCCGCCTCCCAGACTCTGTCTGAGCGATCTAGCTCGTTAGTTGCCCATTCTAGCTTCATCTTCTAGCAGCAGAGCAGGATGGTCGAGTTCAGAGCAGGAGGAGCGAGCCAAGGATCAGGTATTTAGTCAATTTAATAGCCTAAACCGTCTTCCAGTCATTGAATCAGTAGGTTGCCCATTTAATTGCCCATAGCAGCCATTTAGATCCCCAGATACCAAGCTCTAACTAAAGAACCTAACTCTATGATATAGATTAGATCTAGTTCTTTAGTTCTTCTGTGATGTATATGGATGATGTATCTCTGTGAACTCATTGTATTGGGAAGGGGGGTAGAGACCCTAAGGCCTAGTAGATGATGCTCCTAGCCAACCTCTTTAGCATAATCGTAAATTCGCTGTGTACAAGAACCACACGGGTTGTGGGTGAAGGGGCCGACCGCTCATAAGGAGGTTCGTGGTTCGACACTTGAACGATCCCCCTGGTGTGTAAAGTCTACCGCGGATCACTGTGGACTAGGTCTAATGGCTTGCCACTGAGTGTGGGTAAGGCATGGGCTCGACACCCGTGGAGTGATGCGTCACTCTCCATTGGGTTCAAGTCGAATAAGGGCGGTGGCCCTCTAGTCACCTTGAGTCAGCATGTAGATCTCTGGAGGGAGTGATCCCTACCTGCCCCATCGGAACTCGGGAGATGCAACCCAGGAATAGCCCCTTTGGCTATGCATCCGTGAGCCTCTGATCGGGTCCCAACACTCTTCAACCTACTCTGCAAAGTGTGCACAGGAGGGGCGGATGGAGTGAACTACCCTAAGCCATGTTCTCATGCCAGCCAAATCCATTGTCATGAATTCTGTCTGCAATGAACTCTGGAGACCCAAGCCGTCAGTCATTCCTTGGAGTCTGAGCCTTGGGTAGAATTCCCTTATGTGATGTGCTGATCTTGTCTATGCAGATATGTGGTGAGCCATCCTTCGAGATGGCTATGTGATGATGTTGTACACTGACATGTATGTTTACGCTTCCGCAGCTAGGTAGGCCCTGAGGGAGACAGGGTAAAATGACCCCTTCATTCTTCCCAATGGAACTCATCAAGGTTGCAGTGATACATGGAGAGCCCTGTATCAGTATGGAGCTAGTATGGGGGATGAACTCCTGTTTGTATACGGTGAGTGCACCGTATATGAGTAGGGGACGTCACACCTGATGCAAGTCTATAATTCTTTACTTTTAGGTAACTGACCTCATATTGACTTCACTAATCCTTCCATGACTCCACATGTTTTGAATCAGATGAGGATTTGGTAGCAATACTCTTCACTCTTCTATTTGGCCTCGGAGATGATTGATCTCGCCATAAGATCCAGTACTCTGCAATATTCTTATTGTGTAGCCTCCAAATGTGAGTGTCTATAATCCGTCAGGGGTTACCTCAGAGCTCAGGGCTAGGAGCATTGTCATTCGTGGACAATATTGCATTCTTGAGTTGACTTATGTGGAATATAGGGTGCACTCCTAATCCATTAACAAGTTCTAACTCGGCTCATATGCTGAGTCCAACATATTGAAACATCTTTGACTATTGGTCTTAAGGTTCTTATCTTGCCGCTAGTATCATATATCATAATATTGCTATTGTATTGATTATAATCTTGTAGCATGGTATTTTGAGATCTAGGATCAAAACTATTAAATTTGCAGTGGTTAGGGAATTTACCTTACTAGTATCAGCTACTTAGTTGCACTAGGTGTGAACTAAGGTAGAAGCTGGACTTCCACTCTAGTCCAAAGAGTTGGTAAAGTCATCATAAAAAACCCGAGGTTCTTGACGAAACAATAGACGCAAGATCCCCATATAAAGTGCTTAGTCATCATATGGCATGCAACATCATCGAGTGAAATGCCTTGTCACCATGTGTTGATAGCATTTGGATCAACCTATGATTAAAACCTCCAGGTTGCTTAAAACAACCAATCTTCATTTAACATATACAAAAAGTACCATTCACTTTAAAATCCCTAAAGAAAAATGAGACAGTTGCTCTCAGATCTAAATATCTCGAGATATACTGATCATTTTCACATGATTTTTGAAGGAGAAATTGAAAAAAACTTGTGGTGACAAAAAATTTGGCTCAACTTGGATCTGGAGCACTTTTCCCACATCAGCCTCGCAACATCATCTTATGCAAGACAAAAAAGTGTTCTTAAGTGTGCTTGTTAGGTGCCATTTCATGAATCCTTACCATGCGTTGCCACATCACCATCCTAATCAAAACTAGGATGACTTGATACCTTGCCACAACACCCTTGGAACGCCATCTTGGTCAAAAAAATATCTAGTATGAGTGGGAATTGTACAATATAGTTTCAAACATTCAAAAGAATGTTCATATTTGTGCTTATACATATGGACAAACTATTTCTGAAATCATGCTTAATGATTAGCCTAATTATAAAAATGGTGGCATGGTTAAAAGATGCGATTATAGCCGACTAAGTTCCCGACAGAAAAAATGTTCAAAATGAGCTTTATGAGCTTCACCATTTGTAGTCTAAAATGGCTACATCAAATTCTAGCTCGTTAGTACATATGTTCATATTACTAGACTAAATCATGTTAATATGGATACCATATGTAGGCAGAATACATTACCCAGCACCATCTTGTAATGTATTTCTTGTATACTTAATGGTAATATGCACTACATATGTTGATGTGTGCTTGATATATTTAATGTAAAGGTAGTTAATCCCTACACCAACAGATTTATACATGATATATTTACAACTTGCATCCTCCTCCCTCCCTCGTGCTATATCTTCGTTTGATGGATGGATTGGTGGCATCATGGTGGTGGCATTGAGACTTGATGTTTGAGCTGTTCAATGGAGGAAGATCCCACTTTTTCTGACCCTCTCGTCTATTTGGATTCATATATGACTCCTCTTACTACATCGAACCCTAAGTTGTATTAACATATTTCTTTCCATAGCTTGCCTTTCTAATACTTGCTTGAGGTAGATTACCAACATTCAGGGCCCAACACCTAGGTGGGAATTATGTTCGCCGATTTTACCATGTTCTTCACCGAGCTTCTCTCTTCTCCAACAATTCTTTTTCTTCCAAATCATGAAGCTAGTAACCATGACAAGAATCGTCTTTGCCACAAGAATCGTCTCCTGCCTTTGATTTGCCTACTTTAACTAACTAACGAACTGGGCAATCCAAAAAATGCAAATATTTCCCACTTTTGCACGTATGATAGGAACGCTATGGGGGAAATTTTATGATGTCACGTACTACATCACTAATTTCCAAATGTTTTATTCCATTCACTCATTTTGTTAGTTGACAGGTTTGATAGACATGCAGGGTTTAATGCAGGAACCCTAAAATCTTCCCGGCGGTTGGCCACAATTGAAGCTATGGGCGCAGGGCGACATACCCACACAGTGATCTTCAATACTGGTGAATTAAGATCTGCCGCGCCTCAGCGTTGCCTGCCGGAAAGAGACCTCGCAGGAGTCATTTTTGGCTGCACAAAGGATACCATCCAAGAATGCATCGATAAAATGTTGTTTGGACTTCCTGCGGGGCATTGGAATTACGTGCAAAATATCAGGTTTGGGCTTACGCTTTTCTTGTTCAATTATGACGATAAGATGTTGCATGGTATTTTTGAGGCCGCAAGTGAAGGTGGTTTCGCTCTTGATCCTCATGCTTGGACTGGTGGAAACAAGGGGAGGACTAGGTATCCTGCACAAGTCTATGTCCGTTTGAGACAAGGTTGCCAAGCTCTTCATGAGAAGGTATTTTCTCAGGCTATCAAGCAGAACTATATTGATGCTAGGAAATTCATGTTCGAGCTAACAAGTAACCAGGTAAGCGATCTCATAGCCCTTTTTCAAGGATCCTCCATTGCATCTGCTAGAGCCCCAAACCCACAACCGATCGCAGCTTCTCTAGACAGCGATGGGTTCATGCCTTCTAGGAAGACCTCAAGGGGTAAAAAAAGAGGAAGTGCTTTGTCTTCAGTGTCTGAAGGTTTTCCCATGAGCGTAGAGGACAGATTTTCTGATGCTTGGGGTAACGGTAATGGCACAGCAGAAGGTGGTAAAAACGGTTGGAACGATATGGCAGCAGCAAGTAACCATGGGTGTGAATCTGCAGACAGACATGAGAACGGATGGGGATCAGATATAACAAGCCATGGTCATGAGTCAGAAGAGAGAGACCATATTGAATGGCATTGCGTTGTTGAGACTGCAGAAGCAAGTGATCACAGCCATCGCTTTGAAGAGGATTCATACATAATGCCTCAACTAGAAGAAGTTGACACAAAGGCAAAGATTCAGGTGCAAGGGAATTCAGGGGATATGGCACAGGTTGAAGAGAACAGGTCAAGTACAAAGGATGGATGGGCAAATCAAAGTTCACGTGAGAGGATTGATAATAAGAAAAAACAGGTCTCATCAAGAAGTCCTGAGATACAAGAAAGTACCCAGGAGAGACATGGTAGGCAGATTGCAGAGGTGAATACAAATGGTAGTTGCTGGGGAGATGAAACAAGATCGTTTCATAACTATGTATACAGAAGTTGCAGCTGTGAGGGTGGTGATGAACGAAGTGAAATCTATGTTGGACAACGTGCCGTTGCACACAATGTGTTAGACGGATCAGAGGATCGTGGAAAAATGAAGGTAGATGAAGATTCTTTTGAGCCATCTGAGAATGAAATCTTATTCTTTGAGGAGGAAAAGGACACAGGTGAACTTCCATTGGAAGGATGGTGTCAAATACAAGAAAGCATTCAGAAGGAAAATAATTGGCAGTCCACTGAGGTGGCTAGAAATGACAATTGGATTGATCGTTGGGAAGATGACACAATGTCATCTTACAAACATACAGATTGTGTAGAAACAATTAGCAAGTTGGAGTATTGTGCGGCCAGCGCGCACAATTTCTTGGATACAGAAGATGGTACTGAAATTAAGGTTGTTGAAGGCCCGTTTGAGCCATCCGAAAATGATGTGATTTCGTTTGAGGGTGCAACTGCAACAAAAAGATTGTCTGATGAGGATGCTGAGCAATTTGATGAAATATTAGTGAAACTTAGAGGCATTGCTTCCAAGGTGCCAGAAACTGCAGATACTCTCGTAAATATTTCTACAACCATGATACAACTGCAAGAGAAAGTAGGAAATACATCAGCTTCTTCATCTGTAGGGATGGATAGAAGTCTCAGGCTTTGTGCTGCAGCGATTTGTGATATCCAGGATCAGCACAAGCAGCTAAAACAGTTGATTAATGAAATAAAGTCGGGGAACATTTTCAAAGAAGTTGAAAGACTGCATCATCACAATTATGAGCTTGCCAATGTGCAAATTGGGATGGTTGGTGAACTTCGTTCATTGAAGGCAGAAGTAAATGAAATAAAGTCTCAGCTTGCAGAATTACGGGTGAAGGTTCCTACATGCTTGTCGGAGCTGTATGTTATAGGTGGCTTTAATTTGATGTCTCGATTGAGTTCTGTGGAAGTTTTCTCTCGGGATACTAGGGAAATTACATTTGGAAAACCCATGCCCACAGCCAGATCGTGCATTGCTGCAGCATCGCTCCATGGTCACATCTTTGTTCTGGGAGGATTGGATGGTGCAACATGGGATAACAGTGTCGAAAAATATGATCCAATAGGTATTCAATGGTCTTCATGCCCACCTATGGAAGTACGGCGCGGCATGCTTGCTGCAGTAACTTTGTATGATAGGATATATGCTCTTGGTGGTCGCAATGGAAACACATTCCACGCGGAAGTAGAATATTTTGATCCAGGATTAGGATCATGGTTACCATCGGTCTCCATGTTGGACAGAAGGCATTCTTTTGCAGCAGTTGAATTAGGAAATGCAATCTATGTTCTTGGAGGTAGTACGGATGGAACTCACCATAATACAGTAGAAATGTATGATCAGCGTGAGTCCTTTTGGTCCCAAGTTCCTTCAATGTCATGCAGAAGAACAGGTCTGTCTGCTGCAGTGTTAAATGGTAAGATATATGCACTTGGAGGCTATGATGGACAGAATTACCTCTCTAGCGTGGAAGTATTTGAGCCTCGGATGCGTATTTGGGATAAAGCTTCTAATATGCTTTCCAAACGTGCACATGGTGCAGCAGCAGTTTCAGGGGATGCCATATATGTTGTTGGAGGATTTAGTGCACCCAGTGCCTTTGTGCAATCTCTTGATTGCCTTACAAGTGCTAATGGTTGGGAAAGTGTTGTGAACAGCATTGAGAATCGGTGTCTTCTCGCTGCTTCATTTGTATAGCTAAGGTGATTTCTATATTACGTATACTTATACTAAATGGCATACTTCAAAGGATTGGTGAGGCAATATTTTGTACAGGGAAAGGCTTGTCAGAGCAGATGTTTTGAGCATCAAGATATAAGACCTGTTGTTTCCATCTGAATGTTTCTGGGTGCCTCTGGGGATTATTAGATTTAGACGATGCCTTTGAGGTCCTAAAGTGTGCACCCGTTGTTGCACAACCTTCAAACTTTTGATGGGCATGTAGAAAGGACCTTGGAACGCTTTCTAGTGGTTTTAATGTAAGGCATTTGTAGAATGGTTTCTACGATTTAAAAGGTGACCACATCTTTATATTCTTTATATTCTGGTAATAAGTTTTCTGAGACTAGCATGTAAAATTGGACTCTTATCTTTAACCTCGTCCAATTTAATCCAAGACTCTTTCCTGTGGTAATCCTATTGGAGAAACTATCCTTTTAATGCTCGCTTCACAAAACATGTTCCAGAAGTGTTTTGAAACTAAAACGAAAAACTTTCCACCTATACATTATATGTGCTGAAGTACACTAAGGCTTACGTAGTTACTGTTTGTAGTTTTCCGTAGTGGCCAAGTCTAAGTTTATTTCTTGAAGGTATTTTTGCTATGTCACTGTTTTTACCCTTTTTGCCATATCATTATTAGAGTTCTGCAATTATTTTTAAGCCCGTGTTTAATTTTGTTTTGGGTGAAAATCATGGCAGCCATTAATTGGGTTTTTTATTCATGGTTTGTGTTTGTACGTTGAAGCTGGTTGTGTTTCTATTTGTGGTTGAAGATGGTTGTGTTTCTATTGGTGGCCTATTTGTGGTTGATTTTCTTTGGGATGGGATGTGATATGGTGGTTGGTGCTCATCTGAAGATGGCGGAAGCATCTGCATTAAATCTTATCTTCTTCTTGTTAAGGGGGTTCTGCCAAATTTGGATCAACGGGTTTTTTTTGTATAGATTGGATCCGCTTCCTCTGTTGTTGCTCCTAGGGGATGAGAAGCAGCATGGAGAAGCGGTTATGGAAAAGCAGCGTTTGAGTTTTGTTAGCAGCTTCTACACTTCCATGGATCTTATGTTTCCAAGACATGGCGTCAGGTGTGAGATGGAGGAAATTGAGCGATGTAGGAGCAGCCATAATGACTGCCTTACTTATGGCTAGAGCAGATGCTTCGAGCATAAATTCTCGACCTTGGAGACCCACTAAGTCACAGGTTTTAGCATCTAGCATAGCGGGCTGCTACAAAGTTTGATTCTGGTAGCATCTTCTGCACTTTCATAGTGGCCTGCTGCAAGGTGCTCCAACTAGATCAAATCGGTCGCCTTAGGGTGCACCTCCATTATGCTAAAAATTCATCGGTACCTGTGACACCTTGCAAGTTACAGGCACCGGAAGAGCGTTCCCATTCCACAACCTTGCAAGTTACAGGCACCAGAGGAGGGTTCCCATTCCACAACCGGACTTTGACATTGCTGATATGGCACAGGCCTGGAACTCCAATTCAGATGGATTTGAAAGCTTCTGAATACCCTAAATCAGACTAAGTTTGTCTTCTAGCAAGATTTCATTTGCCATGTTCCTAATTTCGTTTGTCCTCTTCCTGCTTTCTGTCAAAACTGGCTAAAATGCATCACAGGTGCAATAGGAATGGTGGTCTTCAAAAACTGGTAACTGGGATGCATGAAATTGTCGGTGCTGGCTATAATGGGGATTCACCCTTACTCTCAACCACCACAGGGTGCAGTGCTGGAGTTGGAGTCCTTGCCACATGTACGGTGGCAAACCATGAGATCTTATTTTTATATCAGATGGCTCAAAATTAAAAAAAACGCATTTGAGTTCAAGACCTATGATGTTTACTGTATGATCATTTTTTATGTTTTTTTTTAAAAAAAAGGATGTCTTATCGCATTGTTGGTTGCCCACAATTATATGTTGTGGTGCAAAGTAAGCTCTATATAAAAATCTCGTATTCTATTCAGTGCAGCAATTAAATTAAGCAATTTACAACACCATTTGGCCCAAGCTAGAGGCTGGTAATATACTTGGTGATGATTATGGCTATGCCTTCTTGTCTAGAACCGACAGCTTCCTGCAATGCAAACCAAACATATTCATTCTGAAGGCCCCAATTTGCTCCTTCGGCCATGAACATATCTACATACTGCATCTTCAAGCCTAACTGCCAAACTGGGAGTTGTTTTTCTTGTTGCAACATCGTGCTATTCTATAACTGAAGATTATTTATCTGCAAGTTTTTTTATCCTTAACAGCTTTTCCCATAGTGCATACTTTGCCTACTTTTGGCAAGTTAAGAGGCTTATAATACTGCAAAGGATTTCATGATCTTCTCTAGCTAAGGCTATGGGAGATATGCTACCAACTCTCCTTTAGATAGAAGGGACTACTTACAATTTTACTTCATTTGATCCATGATCCTGTACATGTATCAGAACTCATTTTTGCTGGATCAACTCCTCCGGGTCAGTGTTTGCAGTGGCATTTCAATGTAGCATCCACATTTCTGATCCTGCAAAGAAAAAATAGTCTATGGTATCTTTTTTCTTTCACAATAGCACCTGTTACACCCATAAATGCCTACCTCTTTTGTTTCTATCTTCAAAGAATACTGGGTCTGGTTTCTATCTCCCTGTTTCTATCTTTGGCGCATTCTTCCGCAAAGAATGGAAGAAGCATACTAACCCATGCAACACCCATTCCTTATGGCAGTGGCCTTTCAGTGTCATTTGCATGTAGGACTTGTTATCAGCTTGAGAAAGAATACTACAGTCTTGAATGACAGCCTCGAGGTCACTCTCCATGAACTCAAACACAAGATGTAGATTAGGCTTGTAGGGATAGACATCTACTAGCTCAAGTTCAAAAGTTTTATTTCTCTTAAGGCAGTGACATGAACATCCTCTTATAATTTTCCAAACGTATCATTTTTACTGCTACAAACTTATCAGTCTGCAAAAAGAAACAAATATAAAAAAGTCAAGTTAGTTTTATTGTTTACGTGCAGTTTATTAATTTCTAATGCAATACAATTGACCAACAATGAATTGGTTCAACTTTTAATGGCCAGTTACATCACGACAACATAGTAGTTTTAGCACGAACAAAATTTTGTCAAAAAAACAGCAGTTGCTATATCAATGAAGATGCTTCTTGTATCATATAAAGGAACCATAAAGTTTATCATTGCCATAAGCAATTACACAAGCTTAGCAGAGACATGGATAAAAGTTTCTTTCATGTGGAGAGAATGCTGTCAATTCCCACGGCTAGCAATTTGTATGGCTGTTAACATACTAGAGTACTAAAGCTAATTAAACATGTTTAATGTTAGCAGATGCCTTACGTAAGCTACTAAACGTAAGCTACTACTTCAGACATTGCAGAATGCAATAGTTAAGCATTCCATAATAATCATTCTAATCAGGTCATTACGAAAAATTCCATAGGTTCCTTCTCCTAATGTCACATCTTTAACGTAACTTTAGGGACCTAGAAATTTCCGACAATTTCAGTGCCGGTTTTCTTTAGGTAACTTTTGGGTCTAACTTTTTGGTGGCCATCTGGTGGCGCCGCCAAACAGGGTTTTGAGCTACAGGGCTTTGCCGGAACAGGGTTTTTCCCAAACAGAGCTTCCCTTATAGCTTTGCCGGAACAAGTCTTCGCAACAGTAAGGCTTCCCCTGCAAATCGTCCTTCTCCTTTGTTTATTTTGGTTCTTGGCAGATTTGCTAGTGATGATCAAGAGGCTATCAAAGCTGCTACTTCCTATTTATCTCCTTTTGCCATGCAAATCTACATTATCGATCCCACTCCAGCCAGATCTTGGAGTAAAACTCTTCGGTAGATTATTATACCTGGATTTGCCCTTCCTGTTTAAGCTATTCTTCCCATTCTGTACATTGCCAGACGTTTCTTGTCCCTCTCTGCTTGATTCGTTCTATAAATCTGGATAGGTTTGCCTTCAAACAGGGAAATACAGATCAAGAACGGGAATCACAAATATGAATAGGGAGACGCAGGGTTAAAGGATATTTCTAGGTCCCTAAGGTTACGGAGGCTACGGAGGGAAACTTCTGGGAGCAGGAGGTTTCCGGGGCCAGTTTCCTCCAGAAAACCCCAGCTCTCAGAAGTTTCCCCGTCCTTAAGTCGAATAACAACCGCTCAAATGAAGGAAGCAAAACAACCCAACAAACACGAAAAAGTAGCAGTGCAAAGTAGCAGTGCGCTCCTCTACTTTAGGTCTTCTTGGTGCAATAGCTTGATAACGCCAATCAAGAGTGCCCAAGGCAGCCGCTCACGTCATATAACACTAAATGCGTGCTCTTCTAAACCATCGATTAGTACATCGGATGGTATAATTCCACCCATGCAAGGGTTTGCTCTTTGGGCAATTCAAAAAGAGAGAATAAATTTGAGAAATTTATAGGTCAAATATCCTATTCTAGCATAGTCACTCGTTCTTCCATTTTTCTCCAACACCATACTAATCATCCTTTTAGCTAACCCTATCCTAATCGCTTTTTATTAACAAACTAGAAATATGTGCCCGGCGATGCCGGGCATTAATCATGGATGCGTGGAATGGGTATATATGTATAGAGTTTGTAGGTGAAATTAAGACTTATAAATTTAATCATGTCCATAGATGTAATAATGTGTCAAACAATGTCCATAGACATAATGGGATAATATTGTAATAAGATTGGAAAGCCAAGGCATTAATCATGGACACATGGAATAGGCAAACATAATAGAATACAAAAAATGCTAAACCAAATCCTTTGGAATTGTCTTCATCTTTGAAAGATATAAAAAGAGTCACAATATCCTATCTAAAACAGATAAATTCTACATTCCTAGCCTTAAAACTGAAACCCTACATTCCTAGCCCTAAAAATAAGAAAGATGTAAATACCCCGGCCATTGAACTGAACCATTCAATTAATTGAGCCAGATTTGATTGTGTCATATGTGGGGGGAGTCTGTTTTCGTTTAAAAAAAAATAACAAACGGACTGAGACAAACAAAATGTAAATGACAGAGTGCTCTGATTTCGACCACAAGTCAATATCTTTAAGAACTATAAGACACTAAAATGCCTAGAGTGCTCTGATTTCGACCACAAGTCAACAATGACGTCTGCGTTCTCAACGCACGAGCCTTTGGGGCGGAGTGACCAGAGTGCTCTGATTTTGACCACAAGTCAACATCTTTAAGAACTATAAGATACTAAAATGCCTAGAGTGCTTTGATTTCGACCACAAGCCAACATCTTTAAGAACTATAAGACACGAAAATGCCTATTTGGGTCAATCCTAGTCTTATAATGCCTATTTGGGTCAATCCTAAACTAACTATCAACTTATTTCATACTAAAAAGACATCTAAAAGTAAAATATAGGTCACTCGGGTCACTTCGCGCGGAAGGGGCCTGCGTTCGCGACGCAGAGGCCTTTGGCGTGGAGTGACCAGAGTGGCCTGGTCTTGGCTACTTTTTGACATTTTTAGCAAAAATTAAGTGTTATACTACATTTCTAGACAATTTCTAAGCATTCTAACATCTTTTAGTACAAAAATTAGGTCAACTATGCCCTAAATCAAGTGACTCGGGTCACTTCGCATGAAAGGGGCCTGCGTTCGCAACGCAGAGGCCTTTCACACGGTTTGACCAGAGTTGACTTTTTTTTTTTTCCTACCATTAATTCTAGGAACATATATGCATACAAGCTCAAAATTTTATTCAAAGATTCCTAAATTTTATCCTTTCTAATCCTCCATGCCAAGTTCATGTTCTTGAGCATAATGGTCATCCTCTTAGCATGAATGGTGCAGATCTTGGCCTCCTTTGCTTTGGCCGCTTCCTGGCGAGACCACGCCGTCGTTGATGTGGCTCGGTAGTCGTAGTCCATCTTGAACTCCTGCATAGACCCTTGATATAGGCACTCGAAAAGAGACTTTTTGAATCATCAGACTGGTACACTGTTGGCAATGCCAAATATGCCGAGCCAAAAAACAAGCAAAGATCAGGGCGAATTCAAGAATATATGGATTGGCAAGAAGCTCAAGGGCAAAATGCAAAGAAGAACAAAAGATGAAAACGGTAAAGGGAGCTGAGGAAACGTTTTCAAACAGTGATGCAATTCACTGCAAGAAATAAGAACCCAAACACAAGCCTATCTAAACCACCCAAACACAAGCCTATCTAAACCCCCAATCTTTCACCGCTGAAAGAATAGGCTGATGAAGCAAAAGATGTCCCATGGTAAAGGATTTTTGGCAAAAAAAAAGAAAACTCAATAAAGTAGACAAAGAACTCTTTGGTAGCCTAGTCCCCTTGAAGACAAAAATTTGTGGCACCTTAACGATAGCAATTAATGCCGCTAGCATTTCAACGCCGAAGACTACTTGACAATTATTTGATACTTTGAGCCTCATGCCACCACTTCTACTTTAACTAACACTACGAATGAAATCATTAACGTACAGGTGCTCATCCAAACTTTGGTTATGATTTGTATAATTTAACTTTGAACACTACAGAAAATCTCAGCACATTTCAGTGCTTTGGGCATGGAAGAATAGATTCGTGTTTCTATTCTTTTCGAAACTTTGAGAAACCAACATGATCGATACGTCAGATTCCTTAAGTAGATACGCCAAAAAAAAAAAAGCAAAAAGAAAAGGTTAGTTCTAAAAAAGACAAGCCCTAAACAACATTCGTCCCTCTATTTCATCTCCGAATACATGCAGAGGGGTGGCCGAATTCTGTTGCATGAATCAAGAGAAGAGTGGCACAAATCCAGCTGAAATTGATATCTTCAAGCTCAAGGAAGGGACTCCAATTTTGGAACCAGCACATCAAGATCTATATCTTCAATTCTTGAATGAGAGTGCACATTCTATGATAACAATCTTCAATTCTTGAATGAGAGTGCACATTCTATGATAACAAGAGCTAGAGGAAGACGAACATCTGATCTGGATTTTGCAATTGAGAATGACAACATGGGATAGAATAAAATAGAATAGAGTTTTTTGCAGAGTTGGATGGAGATGGGGACAATGAAGAAGAGTATGGATCAGATGATTAAGGAGGGGACACAAAAGTCTTAGAAAAGTAAACAATTTTCAGATTTGTACTTTGGAGTGAGTCAGACTTTGGATCCTTTCATGAATGTATGAGTTTCAGCCAAAGCATTCAATTGACATGAATTGTAAAATTACGTTTCTTAAATAGTGATGTTTCTTAAAAAAATAGGAAACTGATAGAATCTGGTTTCTGGAAGTACAGTTTCTGATCACGTTTCTTAAAAGTGTGCAACTATGACTTTGGGATAACATCAGAAACAGCAATTGATCTTACGGTTGAGTAGAGAAGAGTCCAAAATAATTGTTCATAATGGGAATAATTAACAACCGAAATATATTGACATATTTAATGACATTTCATTGGGCATACAAACTAGATCAAAGAACACTGTCAAAAGTTACTTTAGGACTACAATTTGATCGCGGAGATTCTAAAATCTGTGGTTTATAGCATGATTTATTTAGAGCAACTTCAATCCTTCGCCTTGGATCATACAGAGTTTCATCCCGCAGGGCTTGCAATATTGCTGCTGGAGGAGAGTCCCTGTAATTAACATTCAATTTCTCGTCAAATGGACGATGGCTAAAAGCAATCAAAAATTCATAAAAATGAGGTTTGCAAATCCAATAACTCAAAATCACATCAAGCAATTAACTTGGGAAGTAATCCTGACCTTTTTATCAAAATATGGTGAAGTGTGGTCAAGATGGGGCAGAGTTCAATAGGAATGACAAGCTCATTTTTTTCAGGATGCATCACGCTTAAGCTTGGCTGCCTCAACAACTCATAAAATGCTTCCACTGCTGACACACCCTGGACAGAGAGCCAAGAAATAGTTAAATGCTGAAATGTTTATGGCCTTAACAATATTACTCCATTATAACCAGAACTCTTATATTATTAAACCCTATGGAAGTAGTTCCAAACACCTGGAGCCATAAGATAGGATTCATCCAGCTCCATCTATCAACTCACTTGAATCATTCCTTTGCCTTTGATGCTGTCACCCATATCCACCTTTATTTCACCCTTAGCTATCTGTTGCCCATACCATGAATTACGACCTTTCAATAATGTGACATATGTATCTGCAAGCAATGGACCTGCTAATCTTTCTGGTTCATCGGATAACATGTGGGTAATGTATATCATCTCTGATGTTGAGTGTGAAAAATATACAGCTTTGCTCGTTGCACTCTCCTTTGTTAGAGCTGCAACCATACCTGTAAATGCTCAACTGCTATGAGACGAGATTAAGTTCCATCTGTTACTTGAATTTATAAGAACAACAATAAAACGGGAAATAAAAAACAAATCAGCAGAAAATAAAAAACAAATCAGTTTTCATTGCATCTGATCTGGATAAGACTTATGCAAGAGAACCATAAATGAAATGTTCCAGGAATAATTAGTAAACACAGAGTAAGGAAAACGGTTTCTTACCAGCACCAATGGCATACACATTTTTTAGCCCACCCATCACTTCATGGGTGAGGAGGTCACTGTTATCCCACACTATGAAATGAGGCTGCCTTAAGAAATTCGCCAAAGGTTTTCTCCATTTATCAGAACCACAAATACGAGCATTTGCATACTCCTTGTTGTATACCTCAGCAGCAATATTCGGGCCCCCAAGATATAGGACATTGTCCAAAGGAAGTTTAGCTGAAATTTTTAAAAATGTAGCATAGAAAAAAGTATGAGCCATTTTCAAAAAGAGAGATTCACAACCAAACATAATGCCAGAAACTAGTATTTAGGATTTAAGCATTAGACTTTGAAACATAAACTTTACTACATTTCAACAGCGGAAATATAAATGTTTCTACATTTTTATGGCATTTAATTCAGACTTCAATTTTGAAGGCATTCACAATTCAACAACTTACTGGCTGCAACAATCATCTGTGTAGGAGTAACAATGTGAGGCACAGGAGAAAGATCAGCCTCTACACCCTTTGCCAGTGAGATAACTACTGGTAAGCTTCTCCTTTCACGCCAATATCGACCAATTTCCTCAAAAACCTGCCTCGTCTCAGTCGAAGGCAATCCATTGATCACAATGTCAGCATCCCACACAGCCTCCTGCAGATTAGTCACCACTTTCAAAGGGCACACAGGAGTGTCCAACATATTGATACAGAACCCATCTCTTAATATTTCATCTGCAAGTAAAACCCGGTCTCCAAGCCTCCCTTCCACATATTTCAAATATGCACATCTCCTAATCAATCGTCTAAGCACATCCTCCCTTGCATTAATCACATCAAATAAACGCTCAGCAGAGGCTCGATCTACATGCTTACCAGGTCTTCTCCAAATCCGGATATGAACAAGGTCCCGGAGGTGCCCATAAGCCTCCTGGAGCATGGCGATGAACACACTACCCCAAGCTCCAGCTCCAATGCCAACTATACGCAATGCATCACCATCCTGTTTACATAAAAGCCTCCTAAGCTCAGTAAGGGCGCATTCTTCAGGAGGAAGGGATGCCCCATTTCCGCTCTCCTTCAAATTCAGTGTACTAAGAGCTGCCGGAGGCGCCATAACCAAGCTCCGGAAGTGGAAGAGGTAAAAGCCAAAGTATACACCAGATTTGGTAATCCGACGGCGGCTATTGAATATTGGGAGATCTCCTCCGTTAATGCTAGTGTATGCATGAGATCTGTCGGCCAAGTGTCCGACACGTGGTGAACTCTGGGCCGTCTATTTGATTTTCATATCTAGCAAGGATGTTGGTTTCTTGATGCCAACGTTGTGTAAATGCAGATACGTAGGCATTCATTTGGGAGTTATCCATTAGATGAAAATATCTCCTTTACTTGTTCTTCATTATAATACTATCTATCTATCTTATAATCTCTATGGAAGGGCCCCATGGACTGTCCCTCCTCACGTAGGGAGATGCTTTTTGATTGATGAAGCTTCATATTCAGGGGCCACCCTTTCACCAGCACTTCATATGTGATGCCCTGACAAGTGCAAAATTGCCTTAACAACAGAAACTCGTGTATGATGTCGTGGCAAGTGTGAAAACGCCTTTGTAAGGCATTGCTTCTGTTGCCTACTCTTGTTTAATGATTTCATATTTCGTGGCGTGAATTTATCACTTTTTTTGTTTTTAGCTACTCTTTTTGGGTTGCCCCTAGGGGGCAAACCCTTGTTTATGTGGGTTTATGGGATATCCTAGGTATATGCTAGAATATACCTAGGATATGCTGATGACTGCTCCAAACCTACTATTCGCTATAAACTCTCGGTCACCTGCGTTCTGGATCCAGGATGCTCCAACCGAGTAACTGGCAGGGCAGACAAGATCCGTAGCTTGCCGAACTGTATGGATGCATGTCACTCCTTACCTGCAAGTAGATCACAGAACCTCTGGCTCTGTATTTCTGAGGATCGTTGCAGCAATAGGTCTTAGGGATCGTCCTTATACCCTGTCCAGTAAGCTTGGGTGGTCTCCCTCATACTCTTCTGGGAAATCGAGGTTGATCTTCAAGACATTTGCTTATATGCTTCTCCTTCTTATCTGCTGATGTTGTTTCTGTATATAAATATGCACGAAGCTCGGTACAAAGGAACTGTGTTTTCCTGGCGATTTGGGGATCTTCTTCCGGAAGCCTAATATCTTTATTTATGGCTTTGCACTTTGAGCTACGAGCTATGGTGACTGTTAGGCAAGCATCAGAGATAAGCATCTTATTGAGGCTTTGTTTTGCAATTTGAGGCCATATTTGTGCTCTTCTGACTGACAGGTAGATGTTTGTTGAATCATGCTTTGCCCGAGCTACTAGGGCTTTTGCCATTCTTGCTTAAAACAAAACACAGGTTTTGCTTAAGACGGATGGATAGAACTTCACTATTAGATCAGGAATTGTATGAGTAGGATGGGAAAGGGCATGAAATGTTATTTCTGCTATGGCACATTCAGGAAGGCCGCCTATTTCTTCATTCATAGTTTAGGATTATTTTTTCTTTATGTTGATTTTGTGTGCCATTTGATTGCAGGGAATATCCGAATTAAGCTGGGCAAAAGCTTGTGCAACCGTGTAATTCTGAATCTTTTTTATCCAATTTTTATGGATAGGACAAATATGTTGGAGCCTACCATCTTGACAAGATGAGGTATTTTTTATTGAATTTTTTTATTGATCATTCCTTGAATCATAATAAATAGTTTATGTGATGGATAAGACCAAATGGTGAGCATTTTATTAATGTCCAGGTGCATGGTTAATACATTTTGCTCCTGATCTTAATAAGGTACTGGGGCTAATTCGTGATAGTATATGAGTGTGGTTCTAGTGTAGTTTAGTTTGATGTGGTATTATTCTTCATGTGAAGGTACAGACAAAATGCACCTTATCTATGATGGGTAGATAAAAGAAAGTCAGAATTCTAAACATGCCTTCATATCCATGGAATGAAGTAGTTTCGCTCTTCAAATACTGAATGCAATGCCATCTTGCAATTTCTATATCCACTCTGATCCGACCATCCACTTGAGGTAAGCTTTTTCATATCCATGGAATGAAGTAGTTTCGCTCTTCAAATACTTTGATTGGTTAAGGTTTAATTATAGAATTGCGTGAGCAATATGGTTTGAATTTAGCAATATGGTTAAGGTTTAATTATAGAATTGCTTGAGCAATATGGTTTGAGATAAGCAATTATAGAATTTGCTTGAGCAAATTGGTCATTAATTGAACAAGCATTTGCTTATATATAAACTGTAGAACAGCATATTGGCATGTGACTATTGCATCCTCACATCTCATGTGCTGCAAAGCATGTTCTTTCTTTGAATTAATGCACTACTGCATGTTTTGTATGCGTGTATGTAGGTATTGTCTAAGATAATTATGCCAATCAATACGATGAGCACTATATTTTATAATTTCCATGTTGAGAGAGTCAACTTTCCACTGCATCCATAATCAGTGTTGAGTTTTGTCCACACATAACATTTAGAGCTATTGTATGAATCAGATTCAGTTTATCACACAAAACGTTATGCTGGAGATAAAAGGTTGCATACATTTGTCAAGCTGGCTGCCCAATTTGTTATGCTTCAAAGACGAGTCTTCTGAAATCACTCTGTGATCATGTGAAACTTATGTACTGATATTTTTCAAGCCTTGCACTCAAGACTTGAAGATGCTTCTATTGCATTTTCATTACTTTTTATGACAAAATGACAAACAAAAGGCATAGGCAGCGCATATGGTATGATGTTCATCATCTATTTCCTTCAAAAATGTAAGTATTTTATGGATTATTATCTATCTACAGTTAATGACGTTCTTACTTTCTGTGATATGATTTCTCGGAAGTTATATGGAACCATAGTAGATTTTAGTAAAAATTTCCACATGTTCTAACAAAAATAAATGAACCAGGAGTCTCTGATAGGCAAGAGCAAATTATTATCTGCCACCCGATTGGCATATAAGGATCGGATTTTTTGCATAGTTCTGCACCTCTCTAGGCAGCCTGCAAAATATGTGCAATAGATGCAAGATTCTGACTTTCACATATTCATCCTTACACGGGGTTGAATGAACAAAATCCATTTTGTACCATTCTATCAGGTAATCATGGCTTCGTATATTTTTCTTGCTTCTCTTTGCATAGTGAAAATCATTGTGGAAAAGCATAAAAGAAGCAAGATATCATGGACATCATCGATAATGTTTATTTGGAATTTGGAAGCATAACAATGCTAGCAAGTCTTTGAGAAAATTGTTATGAAGAATGTCTACATGTTAAAGGATGTTACTTATCATTCTAAGCTCATGTACAATCGCAGTTGCACTGGGACAAGGGAAACGAGTCCACACGAGTGCATAATTAAGGTCACACATGCAAAATCATTATGAATTATTTGTTGACTACCACGATCATGTCTTCGTAATTAATGCATCTTTTTAAATTAGCAACATTTTGCCTAAAGTTGAGGTTGCCACTCTTAAATTACAAATGCATGAACACCATTCTTCATTGTAGTTTTACACTTAATTGCCCCCTCTACACCAGCCATAATCACGAAACGTGGCATAATTCCACAACTAGACATTAAATATGTTAAATATGAAGTCTACTACAAGCAATGGTCTAGCTTTAAGTATTAACCAAGCTAGAATAAACACTATTATTAATGCACAACCAATGGTTATAGGAATGCAAAAATAATGTTATTGATTAAACCACAAAAATGAACTCAAGGTTCCATTCACAATTTGTTCAAACCCGAACTCATAAATGTCTTCATTCCGAATCCATTCCAATCGGATCTCTTCACCCTGCCTTCGATCTTCTCTGGAAGTCTATGGGTTGGTGGTATTGACAGCCACAAGGTCTGTAAATGGCATGTTATGTTCCCTAGATGTTGGCGTGCCTGAACTGGGTACAGTCCTTATATCTTTTGTTGTTATTGAGACATAATTCATTTTCTGGTCCATTCATACCACGACCTACAAGCAAAATATGGGAAAGCCATAATAATGTGGAACCTGAAATACTCGAAAAGAAGAATCAAGAGTCTATATGGAGCACAACAATATATGAGAGATCTATAATATAGAACTCTAAATACTCGAGAAGAAGAATCAAGAATCTATAGAGAACACGGGAATATATATATATATATATATATATATATATATATATATATATATATATATATCCTTATATATATACAATTATATTGGGTGCCACAAATGATGTAGAGTCTCAAATGGTGTAGAGATTGTGCCACAAATTTTTGGTAGAGATTGATCTCTACCGGGTCCATCTTCGAGATGGACGGCCCGTGACGTGTTGACACCTCGAATCACCCCAAGCAACCCCTTTTGGTGCAGATTGAGGTGTCGCCTACTGGGCCGTCGAATGTCTAGATCGACGGCCCGGATCTGAGGACCTTTATTTGGGGCTTTTAGTCTGGGCCGTCGGATCAAGGGGGGAGGCAAAATCATAGCCATTGATCTTTTTAGAGAAACTACAAGGAAGGTGCAATTTTGGGGGCATTTAATCTAGGCCCTTCAAGTTAGGGCATCTAATCTAGACCGTTATTTACAAGTCTGACCATTATTAATTTCTAATTTCATTAATGGCCCCTTATTTTGGGGTTTTTATTCTAGACCATTGGGCTCTTTAGATTCGATCTTAACCATTGGTTAATAGCCATCAAAATTTAATGCCAGAGGTGACAGTCATAATTTAATGTTTCCTTAGGTGTTCAGAACTTCAGATGGCTTATTGAAAATTTTGCACATGAAAATTTTGCAGCCGTGCATCCTCTCTCCCGACAACCGGCCCGCCATGCCAAAAGCATTCGCAATCGAAGTTCTTCTTGGCTTATCTATTGCCGGATCTGCGTTTAAGCCAGTCCGGCCCGTGGATTCGAGCTCCTCAAGGATGGATAATTTCTTTTGAAATAGACCAGGAGATCATTTCTTGAGTGGGCGGATCGGCAGTTGTATGTGGCATCGGTAATGTCATTTAGGGAGCTACGGCGGGCCGCCATTTAGAAAAATTATTGGCATTTGGCCTTGGGTTTCAGAGACCCAAAACATCTTTGGATCTGGTCGTGTTGTCTCGGAGGTGACTTTGCGGCATTCGAAAAGTTGCAGATTCAAATCGGGGCTCCTCCTCATCAAGAACAATCATTTTTTAAGATTATTTTTGGTCGTGTGGACATCCGCTCCGGATCCTCAAAGCGAGCCTAAGACTATGATTTCTAAGGCCCAAATATGGCTCTGAAAATTTCGAAGTAGCGGTGATCTTCTGTTGTAGCCGAAAATTACGGCCCGTCTTTGGACAATATTTCAACCATCTCGTTGCAACACATAAAACAGAAATTAGGGCTTCAAGCATCTCGTTGTGCTTCGGGCATGCATGCAAAGACACGGATAGCTTAGACTTCATTCGATGCCATGACCCTATGATGCGGCTATTGTGCTCCAAAGACCGGTTTTAAGGGTTTTGCGAGATGGAATGCGAGATTCGACTATCTTAACCGATTTCATATTGCACTTTCTCTATCCAATATTCATTACCGGATTGTTGCGGTATTTCTCTCCTATCATCAATTGACTTTTACGGGTAAATCACTCCTTCCAATGTGTTTTTTTTTCGAAGTTCTCGAAACAATCTACTCGAAAGCAAAAATGCTTTGATGACACGCTTGGTAAACTTTTGTGCAGATATTAGGGCTTTGGAAGATGGCCCAAAATGCATTGCTATTTACGCACAAGAGAAGATCTGTCTTCGAGGGGCTTTTGAGCGTGAAGGCCGTGCCCACATTATAGCTCAGACACGGGTAAAGGTTCTATTTCGCTTGCAAGCAGACATGTATTTGTTATGACTATGTTTATGATCTTTGCTCGCACTGCTTCCTCTTCTTATGAAGGTGCACACGTGTTATGTCTTTTTCCATGGCATTCAAATAGAATAAATTACTCTTATGTATACTGGTTCTTAAATCTTAAGCTGATTTGCAGGATCTGTTTCTAGACTCAATGCGCAAGCATGGATTTGAAGTTGAAATAGAAACTCCGTCTCCTTTTCTTTCGAAGAATCCATTTGCAATTGCATTTTTTAAGGTTAGTCGTGGTGTTGATTGTACTTTTGACAATATGAATGGACTAGAAATTGGTATCTCACAGAGTGAGGCTGAGAAACGGCAGTCTTTGCAGGAAAAGGGGGATGTAGAGTATAAGGAGGTGAGCTATTTCTTAACCAAAATGTAAGAGAAACCTTTATAGGAAAGCAATAATAGGTGTTTATGAAAGCACTCTTTCAAATATTAATGGCTTATATGAGCAGATAACTGAAGGTGATGTCCTAGAGGAAGTTACAAAAAGTGAAAAGGCGTATGCCATTTTTACCATCAAGAGTTTGTTCGGTGCAAGTATGTGATCCAGTTATTATAACTAGTTGACAATATTACTGTAGATTATCGTTTAACTGATGTTAAAACTATTACAGAATAGTGAATCAAGCATTTAAAACTCCTGGCCCCAAAATATAAGGATACCAAGCTTGTGATATGTGTGCACTGTCTGAACCTTTATAGATTGAATGCATCATCAAATTTCTATCAGGTGTTACAATAATTTTTTTTGTCATGTTGTGAATGCAAAAATGCCCGTGCAGGATTTGATACTTGATACTGTACGAGGATTTCCACAAGATTGCTACAAAGTAGGTTGCTACAAAGTAGGTAGAGATATGCTTTCTAAACACTTTCTTGCAGAAATATGGATGGTTGTAATATTCTAAAATGAATTATATTCTCCATGTAAGTTATGCAAGCCAAATGAAAGAAAAGCGTTTACAAAATTAAATTTGAATTAAATTTTATCATTGACTGAGGTGGGCTGGGATAAAACTGACCAATACCTTATCATTGCAGAGCACGAGATTGCTTTCTAGCGATCCCTTGGACATGTTTCCAGCATTAGAGGTGATGAAGATCCTCATGAGCTGTTATAGGATTTCTGAGTTTGGACAGATGGAGAAAAGTGAGATGCCACATATGGCAAGCATATATATTCAATGCAATGAGTTAAAAGGAAGGTTGGCCTATGGATTTCTAATGGGTCTATTGATTTCTAAAGTGGAACATTTGATGCAGCGAAAGTCCATGTTCTGCAGGTAAGGCAATGATGACGTGCTGTATACTGACATTCAGTAAGCATACTGATTCTAACTAAGGTGGCAATGTATTTATCAACAGAATAATGAAATTCTAGCTAAAGTATAAGCACTATAAGTTCCCGAAATGCATAAATATAGTATGTGCAATGGTCCGCTCTTAAAAGCTCGGTTACATGTCGTTCAAAATCCAGTGTAGGTACCTGTTTAAATCTAATGGTTGCTCACAACTGCAGGTGATGCACAATTAGACAAGGGCTGAGGCATTCTTTCCACCAATCCATGTAGAGCTAAGGGCGACCTAAGGGCGATCTGGCAAAAGAGACTTCCATGAAGAGAATTTGAGCTTTACTGGTCTTGTCGCAAGTGGGACTCCCGTTTATATGAAGGAGAAAGTGAAGTAATTTCCTCTTTATAGGAGCATTTCTCTATTTAAATCTCGCCTTCAGGTTTCTTCGACGAATGGTATGTCGTCTCTCTTAAAGAAGGTAGTTCTTCAAATAGAAGCTTGCTGTCGTTTCAGAATTCTTTCCCAGACAACAGTGCAGTGCAAGATGTTCTTGCAATGTATTCTCAAATTAGCGGCAAGGTAAAGTTTTGCCACTTGCTTTTAGATGCGTTTATTCTGTAACTTAACTTATAACATGGTTCTGGTACAGGTTCTGGTACAGGATGACAGCCATTGGACACAAATTATAAGCTTAGTAACTCGTCCACAATTGCAAATTTTTTCTTTGGTAGTAGTCATCATTGTATGTATATACTCTCTACCCTTTAAGTGGACAACTATGCTGACAAGTAGTCTCTGCAGCCAGGGATTTTATTGCTCCATGCAAGTGCAAGGGATCATCAAAGTATGTTCATCGGGCGTGCTTAGATCATATGGCGAGCATACCGGTATTTGAAGATACCTTTTAAAGATATCTTGAGGCACTTTCCGCTTCAAATGTTGGATCCAATGATTATGCGCTGTATATTGACATTATAGCTAACCTCAGGTAAATTTTCATGCTACATTTCACAAAACAGCTGAATTAAGGCTTTTTGGTTCTTAAGAGTAGTACACATGTTGATTTTAACTTGGATTAGGAGTGATTTAATAGTTAAGGTATAAATGTAGAATTGCTTAAGCAATCCACTTTAATTTGCCTTCAAAACTACATTTTATTTGTGGAAGTGTTTCCTATGCTGCGGTCTTGTGTGACAGTATCAGATTCTATTTGTATATTGAGTGCTCGCAGATAAGTTTTCAAGAGAAGCTTGCAGGCAATGCTGGTATAGAGTGCCCTGAAAGTTTGCTGGATATGAAGTTTATGGCCATTACATTCTGAAGCCCTCTTTGTGCAGTCTCTCTGCAATGTGATCAGCCCATTGCATGCAATTCCACCCACATGTCTATTGTTTATGAGATTGAACTGAAGTATTATTAAGCCTAATAGTTTGCAAAGTTTTTGGAAAAAGGGAGATGGAAGACCATTTCGTGCTGGGAAAGTTTGATTTGCTTGGTGTTGATGTACGCGTTTCTTATTTATGAGGCCCGTGTTGTAGCAAAGTTGCCTCATATTATGGTTTTATGTATTTGTTGTCTTGGAGGTTTTGCAAGGTAGATGGTGGTATCTTTCTGTATATTTAATATCTTATCTCTGCCAGTAGTTTTGCTGTTTTAGAAGATTTGTTTCGAGGTTTGAGTCTTAATTTTGAGTGCAGGAGTTGAAGAAGATGACAAATGGACCAGAGCTTGTGCAGGAGTTTGTGCAGTCTGAGGCTCACAAGCTTGCCAACATTATCAAGCTCTGTTAGATTAATGTTTATGCTTTGTATTTTCTAAAATATGAAATATAGATGTTCATGTTGAAGGCTATATATAAATGTTCATGACACAGGCTATGGTTATGGGACGTTGCCACATTATTGGACGTGACAGATCCAAGGACAGAAAAAATATCAGTTTTCGTGGTGAAATTTTTTATTCCAAGAAACCCTTCGAGTTGTTGGAGGCCAATGGTAATAGCAGCCCCACTAATAAATCCGACAACAGCCGCATATGACAGGAAATGAATGACAAACCCAAGCCTGATATATCAGGGCATAAGTGACAGACAGTTAGCCTAGCAAACTCTCTCGACATAATCCCATAGACCCAAGCGCTGCTTGGAAAATGCCACAAAAAAATGTTGGAGGTTATTGCAAGTCGTAAATACAATGCTTCAACCTCCTTGCTAAGCAACCCTCCCAATAATAATGAGACAACTGCAACAGGTCCAATCGCTATATGTCTGGAACTTCCAAACACAGCATACAAGATGGGAGGAACAAAGCTTGTGTCTACAACACATAACATAATATAATTAAGAACGATTTCATCACATCATCTGTATTGGCACATTAAACAAACCATAACTGAACAAGTAAGATTACCAAGATTGAATGGAGCCCTTTTTGTCATCTTAATTTTTTATTGCCAATGTTGCTGTCAAGTGATATCAGTACATATATTAGTGGTGACGAGTTCGAAAACAATATTCTTCGTAGTATGAGTGTGTAGTTCTTTCGCTGCCATATTAACTTTATGCATATCGCTATCGCGTTAAAAGCAGTGGGGAAAAATTACAATTGGATCTAAATATAGGTATATGTGATTAAAAGGCTACAGCCCATTTCTTCACTTAATGCAACTTAGAAGCAAAACCACCCATACTTAACGAAATAAAGTGAAGTGCATTTGTTTTAGTGACGCCCGATTTTTTTTGCAACTTTCTTGGATTCTTGGAAAACCTAGCCTACTTATTAGGGAATAATATAGTAATAATGTTGATGTGGTGTGTGCATTGTATCTCCAATGAGATGTAAAAATTGCTTCAATGGTGAGAGAGGTCGAGAAAGAGGGATAGGAGTTGGGAAGTGGACGCTCTCACCTTTAAGAGAAAGTGAGAGATTTTTGTTTTCTCTAACTAGAATTAACGGTATTTCTCGTTGTAGATTTGTTGCTAAAGCACATATTTACACCTCTAATGTAATATGCACAAGTAGTGAAAGGCGATAAAGCTCGCTTAATTATGTATAGACAGGTGTTGCTAATACAGTGAGTGTGAGGCAGCCAATTTTTGGTTTTGCAGAATCTGCTAAAATTGAAAGCCTTAACTGTATCCCAGGCAGTAATGTGGCTTCTGTAATCAGGATTGCATTCTGTAGAGATAGAACTGGCAGTGCATAAAGATATACTTAGAGAGAGGATGGCATGTATGGAAAGAAACCTACAACAACTTATTCTTTAAAAATGCGTGCGCCATGCTTTTGGGATGAACTCATGGTGATGTCGCTGTCGAGATAACCACTATTTTATTTTAGCAAGAATTGGTGATTTATGAAGTTAGTATGGAGTCTCAACATCAGAACTTGATGTCAATATTCCAAATTAATACCAACTGCATATCATTTGCATAGGCAAATTGGAAAATCTCAAGGAATTTTGATAGAATCTCAATTAATCTTGCAATAATGTGGTGGAACGTTAAGAAATCTTGGAGAATCTAGAGAAATTAGTTAGACTAAGGATAACAATAAATAAATAATACCTAAGAATGTTGAGGAATCTAGAGGATCTTAAGGAATCTATGGGAATCATGAGAGAATCTTTGAGAAATTAAGGGAATCCAAAGGAATCTTCATAAAATCTTTGAGAATCTAAAAGAATCATGTAATGTCTAAGGGAATCTTCATAGGATCTTAGAGAATCTAGAGGAACCTCAAGAGAATCCTTGGAAATCTAAGGGAATTAGAGGGAATCTTTTTAAAAACTTTGAGTTAATGTTTTTATTTCTCTGAACCCAATAGGATACAGTCTTTAATTTCTAACATTCTTGCTAAATGCAAAATTATCAGTTCGTGTGTGGATTTTAACTTCTTGCTTGACTTTCATTGCTGTAGTGTAATCTTATCTTAGAAAGATGGGTGCATGTATAATTCAAACTATCTATACATTTTCGTTTCATCCCATTTTATTTTATCCCATTGATAGTACAAAGACTTGTATATATATATATCGTTATATTTATAAAATTACTTTGATGACCCCATGGAATAGATTGTTACATATTTAAATTGATCTCAGCCGTTTGTATAGAAAATGATGAGGTGTCGAAATTGCATCCTTTGATCATGATGGAAAATATGCATGGGCATGCATGGCCATGCACCCCATCTTATTACCGTTCGATCGAGGGGTAGGTGAAATCATATCCGTTGATTGTATTTGGAAGATGCAAAGAAACTCCTAGGGCATTCAATGCGTCGGCTATTTTAATTAGGGGTTAATCCCGTCATCGTTAGAAAGCCAAAAGTTTAAATGCTTGGCATGCATGCCATTTGAGAACGTGTCAACATGTACCATTTTTTTTTGTCAAAAGCGTAAGGCCAAAATTCGGCACCTTGCAGCAGAAATTTATTCAAGATTCCTTTTACCGCCTCTTCCTCTCCGACCGACATAGCCATGCTTCATCGAGCTTTTGCCCAGGTGTTCGAATGGCGCTAGGATTATGGTAGATTTTGATGGAAGCGGCATGGTCTAAGCTTCAGTCTGAGTCCCGCGCAGAGGCAGGATTCCGTGAAGATCTTGGCCGGAGGTTTTCTCGTGGTTTGTAGCTCTGAGCGATTCAACAAAGGAGGGATCTTTATTTTTAACTTTCGTATATTTTTTGGAAGCATTGTTTGAGCTTAGCAGGGGCTTCTCTTCTTCTACGTTGTCGCTATGAAACACACCTCAAGTGCACCAGAAGCAGAAATTTGAGATGGTATAAAGCAACTCTTAGGGCCCTTTTTTGCTTCGGCTATGGCGGGATCTTCCTGCAGTGGCTATTCAACATTCATTTTTTCCTTTTGCAGGTTACCATCAAGTCTCTTGATTCACATTGATTTGCAAGGGGCCAAGATTTAGAATGCTCCAAAGGGTCTTCAAATATTCTGTGTTTGTGTTTCAGTTTTTTCGCAATTTTTTCTCTGGTTCCTCTCTGTTTGGAGCAGCCCACGATTTGACATCCAATGTAGGCTATATGATTTTAGAATGGACTAGTTTAGAGTTTGATTTTCATCTTGCTGAGCAGAAGAAGGAACAACTCGCATCCATCTTGCTAATTATTTTTTTGTTGTTCCAGGTGCTCAATCATGGATTACCTTCTTTTTCATTGTCTGTTGTAGGATGAATTATTAATTGGTGCAGCAATTGCCCTTCGTCTGTATTTCCTACCTCTGACATTGCTGCTACCCTAAAGAAGGAAAACAAAAGTACATTTGTAGATCAGTAAAACGTGTCTGGCATACATTACTAATTTCCTCTCTTTTTTCTACATTCTAATTAAGTTTTTGTTGATATTTTATTAGCTTGGATGCATGGCTTGAATTGAGGTAAATTATGAAGACGTGAATTTGTTTGTTTGCCCTAGCATTTTGTTTGTAGACAAAATGACAAAATGATAGGTGAAGATAGCAGCGGCATATATAGTACACAAGCCTTTTGTATTGTGCTTGATACAATGAGGCCAGATCGTTATGGCATGGGTCTTAGCAAAACAGACCTGTTTGTTGCTTTATACGCACCAGATCATCTACAGGTAGGTGGTTTCTATTTGAGATGTGCCTTTCTCTGGCTTAAGTTGATTCACTGCTCAATCTTGCCATAGTTAAAGTCCTTCAAGTTATGTTCTGTTGCTTCAAACATTTATTGCAAATCTGCGTTGCAGCTGCCATTACGCAAAGAGAGATGCATGGAGGAACAACTATTTAGGTTTGTGAGGATGAAGATGGAGAGACCTTGACGAATGCAGTTCAGAGCATGCTGTGCATATGAAATGCCAACAAATAGTATTATCCAGCACATCAAAGACCAATTCAAAATTATAATTTTTGAGAAATATAGATTTTGATAGATTGTAAACCTGTTGCAACTCCATTTGAGCAAGGGACTAAGCTGATATGGAGAGTTATGTAGTTGATAATGTCGTTCTTATCCTTTTTCGTGGTTGTATTTATCAATCTTTTTTTTTGCTCTCTCCGACTCCTGATGAATGATTCTATTTGCAGAGATTGGAGTTGCTTCGCCTGCTTCTTAAAACTAGGTATTTGAGATTCTTTGATTTTCTATGGCGTGAACTCTTTAAATATGAATGTAGAATGTTTGCCTATGCTCTGTGACAGCGAACTTTCTGTTTCCAGCGGGACGAATTCAAAATTGTATTTTGCACTCATGTTCCAAATACAAAATAGAGACCAAACATTTGAATTTATTTATTCGCAATGATCTGCCATGGGTAAGCAAGGGTACGATTTCGCTAGGGACCAATTTGTATAGAATATAGAGTAGGGCATTAAATGTTATGCTCATATTTATAGCTGGAACTTTGCCAGCATGATCAGCTATTCTATGAAAAAAGGATATTATGTAGCCTCTCCAAGCTAGGACTGTATTAGACCCACAAGTGGCTGCCCTGACAGATTTAAAGGTATATATGTGCACGGATTTCAATTGATTGCATCGTACTATTTGGCATTTGTAATTTTATTGTGCTTCAGTTAATTTGATTGCTACCATCTTTACACTAGGACATGCTATGCAATTACATTCTCTTTCCCACGTGCAGATTCTTTGCTTGGTTGTGAAGCTCGCTTCTCCAGGCCATTAATCCATTTGCTTTTCAATATCTAGGCTTAGGTTAAACAAGTGGGTGCAAGACGTATTTGCAAATGGTGATTTCTACTAGCTGTTTGAAGAGCACTGGAAAAAATGTCTTGCCAGCATCACCGGAGGTTTTAACTTTTCTCGAAGTTATTCTTTGCTGTGTACGGGTTATAAGGGGAGATCATGGACAGGTCACTTGGAGAGGAAGGATTTCTTGCAGATAAGGTAATCCCCATGTGTACAGGAACTGGCTACTGTAGGCATCAAGAGATTAATGGCTAATTGCATGGCATCAATGGATCTCTATGAGGCTCACGTGCAAATTAGAGAATTTAAGTGTATTGTTGTTCTGAAAGCAAATTAATGAAGGCATGGAATATCCTATGTAAGGTAAGTGATGGCATTCACTAGAGTCTATCTTTTGCTTCTCAGTTATGGATGTATTCTCGAATATCTGTTTAACAAAGCAAGAGGAAAGGCATGCTTCCCCATTTCATGTTCAAAAGTTCTGCTCTTATGTTGCATCTTCAGTCTATCAAATACAGATGACTAATTTGGATGATGGTGATGCATATGTATGAGAGATGCCTAGGACCAAATTTGTCCTGATTCTTATATGAAAGTATATGCTAGAAGAAGCAGATGCAAGCGTATGGGTATTTGAAAATCATATACAGTAAATTTATTTAGATGATATTTTGTTGCTTTGTACAAATCAGAAATCGAGTGTGAAATCAGTGTCAATACTAGATAAATGCAGCACCTCGAGAGTTTGTTATTATTACAGCAGGCATTTCAAGTTTTGGACATATCCAGAACAAGATCAATTGCAATCCTGCTACATTCTCAATGATAGCATGGAAGAATCTTGAAGCAAATGCTTTTCAAGATTTCTACACACTGCCACTGGAATAAGAGATTTTACATCAAGCTACTAGCTCAAGTTATGGACGCTCATTTAAGCCCTGGATATGAGATTCAATGTTCTAAACTTCTAACTGTTATACACAGATGGCATCGGACATCGACTTATTATTTAATGCATTTATTGATGAGTTATTGGAGATGAGGAAATTTATTTGCATATTTTCTAAATATGGAGCTTGCATGAAGTTGAGTTTTTATTCCAAGTCAACCACAATTATTTTCTCTACGAATACGTGTTTTTTTCCCTCGTGTTATTCTTTGCAAGTATATGTATTTGTGCTTAAGCCACTATCTCATTCACTAGATTTTGACATGATATTCTTTTTAGGGACAATTGCCCTCCATCTTGCAAAGCTAGATGGTCTGGACATTCAGGCATTGAATTTTTTTGTTTCTAGGCGCAACATTATCTTTGTTTTTTTTTGGTTCTAGGTGCAACATACATGCATTTCATACTTGGTCCCTTGCATCTTCACTTATGCAACCATCAAGATCATATGTGTTGAACTTGGCACTTCTAGTTGTGTGAAGGAATGGACTTGGCACCACTAGATATATGAACTTGGCACTTCTAGTCGTGTGAAGAAATGAACTTGGCATTGCTAGATGCATTACATCTGCAAATGTACAATGATAAGGTTCTAATTGAATAATTGCTTTTTTTAATTGCCAATATCATTCTTGATGTCTCTTTAATGGGATATGGTAGAAATTCAATGCTTATGCTAGGCAAGTTTGTAGTTGTTAGTTTTTTTCTCTTTTTCTTTTCTTTCCTTTTTTCACTATATGAACCATTTCATATCATCTTATATGATGGATGTCTAAAAGCTAGAAGGTAAGGATTGGTTTATTTGCCATTATAAAAGCTAGAAAACACAAATTCATAGCACATACATTACTATACAATCTAGGCTGGTCGATGTGCATCTAGCATTGGCATGTTATGTCATAAAATTACATGAACAGGAGTATTAGACTATGTGATATGTGTGATACTTGCATGATGCTTTGCACAGTTCCAAGAGCCTACAAACTCATTGTTTCTACCCATTCCATATGTTAATGAGTAATGCCCAGCCTTGCACTCTTTATTACAACAATAACAAAATAGTAGTTTTATCATTTGTCGTGCTCTGTTCAAATCAAATAGGGTGATCCAACTCATAAACATTGGGACCAATAATAACAATATATCAATAGCAGTATGTGGTTCTAAACACTGCGTATATCACGAGAAAGGTATTTAGGACATCAAGACACCATAGCATTCACATGGGTAGCGAATGGGAGCTACGAATCAGATACATTTGACTTCGTACAGGCCCTACATAGTACAAAGACTTGTAATATATATAAAATTACTTTGGATGCCCCCATGGAATAGATATCTATATATTCAAATCAATCTAGGCCGTTCATTTGAAAATAGGTGAGGTGGTAAACACGTAGCCATTGGATCTCCATGGGGGCATGCATGGGCATGCATGGGGGCATGCACCACATCCCCAAGCCATTGGATCAAAAGGGCAGAAGAAATCCTAGCCCTTCAATTTTGTGAGGAAGGTGCAAGGAAGGTGCCAAAAAGTGGATTTGGTGCAACAGATTGTAACCGTTAGATCAAAAAGTGAGGATAAATCCTAACCCTTAACTTTTTATATTAAATTGATATTTTTTTTTAAAAGAGGTGAGGTGGCACTCTCATTAATAAAAAGTTAGAAAGCATTTATGAATGCACTTTCCAAGAAGATTCTTTTTCTTAATCGCATTCAAAGGCACGTAACTTTCAGTACAGAGGTCGGATGAAGGTGGGGCCTGTGCCATTGGATCCCTCTCGTCGAGAGCTTTCCAATGACTGGTCCTTTGACACTATTCCGATGCAATTGGAGTTAATGTGATCAGATTCTAAGAATCTTCTTAGAATCTTAGAAGTTTACGAGATCTATGGTAATTTAAGGGAATCTAGGAGAATCTTCATGGGATCTTTAGGAATCTAGAGGAATCTCAACAGAACCTTAGGGACTCTGAAGAATCTCAAGAGAATCTTCAGGATTCTTGGGAGAATCTTTGGGAATCTAGGGGAATCCTCATAATATCTCAAGAAAGCTAAGAGAATCTACATAGAATCTTGGAGAATGTAACGGAATCTTGATATAGTCTTTGGGAATTTAGGGAATCTCAAGAAAATCTTAGGGACTATGGGAAACTTAAGAGGATCTATGAGAATCTAACGGAATCTTCATAGCATGTTAGAGAATCTAAATAGAATCTTGGGGAATCTATATGAATCTTGAGAGAATACTTCGGAATGTAGGGGAATCTCGATAGAATCTTTAAGAATCTAGGGGAATCTTCATGAAATTTTAGACAACCCAAGGAAATCTTCGTAGAATCTAAGGAAATCTACATAGAATTGTAGGAAATCTAGGTGAATCTTGGGACAATCTTTGAGGATCTATGGGAATCTCGAGAGAATTTATGGAAACCTAGGGAATCTTCATAGAATATTTGAGAATCTAGGTGAACCTTGATAGAATCTTAGAGCATCTAGAGGAATCTACATAGAATCTTTAAAAATCTAGGGGAATCTCGGTAGAATCTTTTAGATTCTATGGGAATCTTGATGGAATCTCAATCTTCATAGTATCTAAGGGAATCTAAAGGAATCTCAATAAAATCTTTAGGAATCTAGGGGAATCTTGATGAAATCTTTGAAAAACTATAGGAATCTTCATAAGATCGAAGGAAATCAAGAGACAATACAAAGAATCATGGAAAATCTAGGTGAATCTTGGGGCAATCTCTAGAACTCTAGGGGAATTTCGAGAGGACGTAAGGATATCGAAGGGAATCTTCATAGAATATTTGAGAATCTAGGGGAATCTTCTTAGGATCTTAGATAATCTAGGAGAATCTACATAGAATCTTGGGGAATCTATGTGAATCTTGAGAGAATATTTGGGAATCTTGATGGGATCTTTGAGATTCTAGGGGAATCTTGATGGAATCTTGGAGAGCATAAGGGACTCTACATATGATCTAAAGGAATCTTCATAAAATCTTTAAGAATCAAGGGGAATCCCTGGGAATCTTGATGAAATCTTGGAGAACCTAAAAAAATCTTCATAGAATCTAAGAGAATCTAAAAGAATCTTCATAAAATCTTTGGAAATCTAGGGGAATCTTGATGGAATCATGGAGAATCTAGAGGAATCTGTATAGAATCTTTAGAAATCTAATGGATTTTGATGGAATTGTGGAGAATCTAGAGGAATCTTTATAGAATCTATGGGAATCCAAGATAATCTACATAGAACCATGGGGAATCTGTGTGAAGCTTGAGGCATCTTTAGGAATGTAGGGGAATCTCAAGAGAATTTATGGGAACCTAGGGAATCTTCATAGAAATACTTGATAATTTAGGGAAATCTTGATAGAATCTTAGAGAATCTAGGAAATATACATAGAATCTTGAGAAAACTATGTGAATGTTGAGAGAATCTAAGAGAATCTTCATGGATCTTTCTATGATCTAAAGGAATCTTCATAAAATCTTTAGGAATCTAGGGGAATCTTGATGAAATCATGGAGAACCTAAAGGGATCTTTATATAAACCAAGGGAATCCAAGAGAATCTACATAAAATCATGGGGAATCTTGGGGCATCTTTGGGAATCTCAAGAGAATTTATGGGAATTTGGGGAATCTTCATAGAATATTTGAGAATCCAGGGAATATTGATAGAACCATAAAGAATCTAAGAAAATCTACATAGAATCTTTGAGAATCTTGATGGAATCTAAGGGAATTTTTACATGATCTAAAGGAAGCTTTAAGAATCTAGGGGAATTTTAATGAAATCTTATAGAACATAAAGAAATCTTCATAGAATCTAAAGGAATTCAAGAGGATCTACATAGAATCGTGGGAAGTCTAGGTGAATCTTGAGACAATCTTTGGAAATCTAGGGCAATCTCAATAGAATCTATGGGAATCTTAGAAAAATCTTTAAGAATTTAGGGGAATCTAAGGGAATCTTCATAAAATCTTCCATAATATAGGGGAATCTAGGTGAATCTTTATCAAAATTGAATGAATCTAGGGAATCTACATAGAATCTTGAGGAATGTATGCGAATCTTGGAATAGTTTTTGGAAATCTAGAAAATCTCTCAGAGAATTTTAAAAATCTAGGGGAATCTTTCACACTGGTGTGTTTTGCAGGGTCGGCTTCACACAATCCTTCATAGAGTGGATTTGTTGTTGCCAATCTTTAGTCGTTAGACCAAAAGAGAAGGAAAAATCCTAACCATTATTTTTTTGATTAAATTGTAATTTTTTATATTAAAGGAGGTGAGGTGGCACCGTCGTAAATAAATAAGTAATGAAGTGGCAAAAGCATTTTACAAATGTACTTTCTAGGAAGCTTCCCGTTTTATAACGACCTTCAAAGGCTCGTAACTTGCAGCAGAGGGGTTGGCTGAAGGTGAGGCCCACATCTTTACATTCCGCTCGTCAAGAGCTTTTCAATGAGTGATGCTTTGACATCATTCTGTCGCAGTTGGAGTCAATGTGATCAAATTCTAAGAATCTTCTTGGAATCTTAGAATTTTATGGAATCTACAGTAATTTATGGGAATCTAGGGGAATCTCCATAGAATCTTTGAGATTTTAGAAGAATCTCAAGAGAATCTTAGAGAATCTTTAGGAATCACAAGAGAATCTTTAAGAATTTAGGGGAATCTTGATGGAATCTTAAAGAATATAGGAGGATCTACATAGAAACTTGAAGAATCTAGAGAAATCTTGGGATCTCAAGATCTTAAGGAATAATGGAAAAATTTTAAGAGAATCTTAAGGAATTTATGGAAATATCAAGAGAATCTTTGAGAATCCAGTAAAATCTAAGAGATATATCTCTGTATTTGGCTTCTAGTTGGATTTGTACAGTCCCTAACTCATACAGGCCCTACATAGTACAAAGACTTGTATATATATATATATATTATATATATATATATATATATATATATATATATATATATATATATATATATATATATATATATATATATATATATATATATATATATATATATATATATATATATATATACAAGTGGTTCTACTATGAGGGACTGCACAAATTTGACCGGAAGCCAATGCAAAGTCATTCAATGAAGATTCTATAAGCATTTCCCTAGATTCTTTATGATTCTATGAAGATTTCCCTAGATTCTCAAAGATTTTATGAAGATTCCCTTATATCTCCTATGTTCACAAAGATTCTTTTTAGATTCTTCTAGATTTCCAAAGATTATGCCAAGATTCTTCAAGATTCTATGTAGATTCTCCCAGATTCTCCAAGATTTTATGAAGATTCCTCTAAATTTCCTTATATTTCCCTAGATTCAGAGAAGTTCTCTTGATATTTCCCAAGATTCCCCAAGATTCCCTCTAGATTCCCTAAGATTTTATGTAGTTCTATTGAATTCTCCAAGATTTGATGAAGATTCTCCTAGATTCCTTTAGATTATAGGAAAATTCTCCATGATTCTCCAAGATTCTATCATGATTTCACTAGATTTTCAAGCCTTTAGAAAGATTCCCTTAGATTCCCAAAGATTCTCTTAAGATTCATCTAGATTCTCTAAGATCCTATGAAGATTCCCTTAGACTTTACATGATTCCATCAAGATTCCTCTAGATTCTTAAAGGTTCTATGAAGATTCCCTTGGATTCCCTTAATTTCCCAAAGATTCTCTCGTGATTCCTATAGGTTCCCTTTGATTTTCCAAAGGTTCTCTTGAGATTCCCTTTGATTCCCAAAGATTCTCTTGAGATTCCCATAGATTCTATAAAGATTACTCTAGATTCTCCAAGATTGCATCAAGATTCCTCTAGATTCTCTATGTATTTATGAAGATTCCTTTAGATCCCCTCAGATTCCTATGGATTCCCTTTAGATTCCCTAAGATTCTCTTGGAATTCCTCTAGATTCTCTAAGAACTCTGACGATTCCCCAGATTCCTATAAATTACTATGAATTTCGTAAAATTCTAATATTCCAAAAGATTCTTAGTGTTCGATCACGTTGGCTACAACTGCGACGAAATAGTGTCAAAGTACCACTCATTGGAAAGCTCTCGACGAGAGGAATCCAATGGCGTGGGTCCCACCTTCATCCGACCCCTCTACCGCAAGCTACGTGCCTTTGAAGGCGATTAAACAAAAGGAAGCTTCCTAGAAAGTCTAATCATAAATATTTTGCCACTCATCACTTTTTTTATTAATGAGGGTGACATCTTTTTATTAATGAGGGTGACACCTCACCTCCTTTTAAAAAAAATCAATTTAATATTAAAAAGTTAATGGCTAGGATTTATGCTCACCTTTTGATCTAACGGTTAAGATCTGCTACACCAAAGTCACTTTAAGGGACCTTCCTTGCACCTTCCTTACAAAAAATCAAGGGCTAGGATTTATCCTCCCCCTTTGATCCAACGGTCCAGGGATGTGGTGCATGCCCCCATGCATGACCCATGCATGCCTCCATGCATGCCCATAAGGAATGGATGGCCCTGATGCTGCCACCTCACTGGCCCCACCTTAAACGGACGGCATCCGGGCATGTATGAATCAAACACATTATATAGAAAAGTTTCATGATATACCTTTATATATATAACTGATATATATATATATATATATGGTCGTGAGGATGCAAGAAAATCGATTAAGAATGGTTCACCACTATGCCGAACCAAAATTAACTGACACCAACCAAGTTAAACGTGCATATTAGAAATGGGATTACTACATCATCAAGGCACTTAAACACACATATTCGAAATGGGATTGTTATATTACCAAAGCATGAATTGGTCCTTTTGTACCATTGGGTACTCTATTCTTAATATTTACTAGAAACATGTGCCCGGCGATGCCGGGCATTATTATAGACGTGTCAAGATGGATGTGCTTTCTTTCTTGTATTAGGTCCCATAGACCTGCTGGTTCCCTGGATGATAAGGATCAGTTCAGTTTAATTCAATTCCTATTGATTATGCTATATGTAATCTTAAAAAACATTAGCATTTTTAAGGATCTGTAGGTTTGGAAATTCCGAAGAACATTAGCCGTATGTGAGGATGGTAATAGTCGTACTTGTATATTTATAGTGCTTTTGCTTTATAGAAGTGCATAGATGTAATTGTTGCATTAGGTATCTAGCTTCCATCAAACTAAAATTTACAATGTAACATAGGCATCCTAAGGTAGTTAAGTATAACCATGCATAGGGTACTATGTACAATCATATTGTAAGGATGAACCAAGTTGACCAGCGCTATCACCAAGAATCAAAGGTTTTGTTTGAAATTTCGTGGAGATGTTAGAATGATTCCTTGAATGCAAAAAAGTGATGGAGTTGGCAATTTACACCTAAATTAAAAAAATGTATTGTTTCCTACATTTATAAATCCAAGGTGATAGGATTTTGTTGCATAGACATAATGGACACGCAATTAAATGTACTGGAAAATGAGAAAGGTCTTATCGTCAATAATTCTATTCTATTCTATTCTATTCTTATCGTCAATAATGTTTTGACTTGTACCCTTTTCGAAGATCAAAACATATCATGAAACACTCCAGATATATAAACTTATATAAATAATATGGTTGGTGAGTAACCAGAAAAGCAATGTGGCAAAAGAAATGAACTTTTTCTATTAATAAGATGGCACTAAATGAAGGAATGGGTCATTTATTCCATATAAAAAAGTCAATTCTCCTATCAAACAAAGGAAATCGACCGCCAGAGAAGAAATTGCTCCTGAACTTAGCATCTGAGGAATCTGCCAAATGGAGCTCCTTGGCTAGTCATTTGCATGGTACTGCCACATAATATTCCATACAACAGCAGTTTTGGACGTGTTGTTGCGATCTGCTGCATATTAGGATCAACCCAAAGAGGTCTGTAGAAGCATACCCTTGTAGATGATCTTCTTCTTTGCATGAGTAATGCCTCACATCATGCTGGCCTATTTTCACTGCATGAAAATCGCTTGTTGATTCATTTGTATCAATCTAGGCAAAGACAAGTGAGCATTGGAAGGGTTCTTCTGCTGCCAATACACTCCACATCCAGCTGTAGCAAAGGCCTGTGTACATTTCCTATACTTTGCAAGCTTAAAAAATTTATGCAGGCCTTTGCATTTGCATGCGCTACTCCGAAGCTCCTCAAAGGTGCGCATATCCTCGTGATCAAAGCCTACAACCTAGCTCTTTAATTATCCTCCTCATATACTTTATTACTAATTTGACAGAAATTTGTTTGATCTGCAATGAAAAGAGACCCTTCAAGGTAGGAAAATTTATATTCGAGAGAATGAAATAAGGATTGGGCACAGTTGGTACCTTGCCTACTATTCTAGAATCAGAAATCCAATATACGGGAAGACTATGCTCTTTATAACGTGCAATCGCTAGAAGGGCATAGGTGCTTCATTCTACCCTGTTCAACAAGAGCTTACGTGAGCAATAGGTTCTTTTGAAATGCAAAATAAAAACTAAGAAGCAAAAATTTACTTTTTTAGCAGACCCAAGGTTTTTCTCAGTGCAACATCTCGATGTAGATGGTGGTCATGTTTACATGAGGATAACTCATACTCCAGTTTCTTCAGATCCTGACACTCAAATGCAACCTCCCAAAAAACATCTATCTTTCCTTCATGCCAATAAAGTGCTTTAACACTGCCTGCTCATCCATCTTTTCTCAGAAGAACATCCACCTCTTGAACATGCAAGTGCCATATGCAAAAAGTTTAAGCCTTACCAGAAGGGATAACTCCTTGTTTAACCAACTGACAAATGCTACAATATTAACAACGTTTGAACATGAAGCTGCAAGAACTTGCGTTGTAAAAGATTGGATAAATTCATGTTGAGTCTCAAGATCAGCTTTGATCTGCAAAAATAACTACCGAGAGTCAACAACCAACAATCATCAAATACCAAACCACATAGATAAAAGTAATTATAGGAATTTGACTTGTAAATCAACAATAATGTGAACTTTCCTATGTTAGATCTATCCAGATTATAGCTTATCCAATAAGCGCTAAAGAGATGAATTGATCTTCATGCTCCAATACTGCTCCTAAAATCCATAGGAATATGAGAAAAATGGAATCATTTATGAGAACGCAAGAATGCAATAATATAAACTTGTATGTTGTTATGCAGTTTACAGAACATGAGACGTGACTTCAATATATATAAATGGTAGTTATACGCAACATAAGGCACGACTTCAGTAGATCCACAATTGCAGAGCAACATCATGCAAATCTAATGCAAAGACTATAAATGAATTTCCCATAGTGTCTTCAAGATGCAAATTTTCTAACTGTTTCCATGGCATGCTTATACTACGTTCTCGTCGCCACGCTTACATAAGGCAGATGATCTTATTTATTTATCATTCAGAAGACAAATCTGTATGCTAACCTTACTCTACAACGGCAGCCAAGATGTACCTCTCAGGTTGCACAATTACATGTCAGAAGACAAATTAATCACAACCTACATTATGGAATAGACTTGAAGGTATTAGAGACTAAATGCACTGCAATGGAAATGCAGTTGGAGCATACCATCTAAATGTGCCACCATCTTGCAGATGATCTTATTCTTCTACCATTTTAAAAGACAAATTGCTATACTAACCTTTCTTTGCACGGGCAGTAAGGAGGAAAGAAAGTACCTTATAGTGCGAAAATTGTAGAACATTAACTTCACGATGGATGCTCCACATGATTAGCATATTCTAATATGAATCAGTCTGCAATAGCCAAAATTATGTGCAGGCATCTCTGAGTATTTTATACAATATAATCAATCCAACTGAATTCCTATAAAAAGGTCTTGGGATGAAATATGATGTTTATCACCTCTCAACTGCAAGAAGAAACATAGAATTAGTGAGTTTTAGAAGAAAGAGAAAAGTATGCAGAAAAGACATAATTTAAAAATAATAGAATGTTCAATTTTCTGAGCTGCATATCCAAATTGCTGCAGAAATATCTACATCAAGATGACATGCACTTAGTTTATGTATGACCATTTAGGTCAGCAACAACATGGCACATGGGTGTACAAAAGCAGTTATGGATGTCTATTGGTGTCTACAAACCATAGGGCCAAGGTTGCACTTTAGTGTCTTATTGTTGCATTTTGATTTGGCAACTTTGACTTCCTTGCGGAGAGTTGTCATTGCCGACGCTGGCGGCTGGAGCTAGGGTTCTGACGGCGAAACTTTGATCGGCGATATCTCTCTTATCTGGTGTCAGATTTCGGCATGCTTGGGCTCTTTGGAAAGCTTGCTCCGAGCTCTTTCCGGAGGTGTATAGCATCAGCTGTTTTGCATGGCGCTTGTTGCCGCAAACAGCTGATTTCCGGACTGGTTCGGATGTCATGGCTCCTGCCAGACAGGCTGATGGGGGATCGATTGAGCCTCATGGCTTGGGGCTGAAGCCAAGGGAGATGGCGAGGAGAAAGAATCCTCCAAGAAGGGGAAGGGGCGAAGTCTTGGCATGCATGAAGAGGCACATGGGTCAGAGGAAGTGGCATGCAATTGGTGGCAGAGATGAGGGAGCTCTTGGAATCCCCTTCGGTTGAGAGGTATGTGGATTGTTCTTCCTCTCAATATAATTCTGAGACCCAAGTAGATTGTGTTTTGGAGACTCCGGTCTTTGATTCTATCAAGCATGCCCCTTTGAAATCGGATGCAGTGATGCCCTCTTCCCCTATGCTTGGGAAGGGATCACTTGTCGGGTGATGCGCCTCTTCTAGGGTGCATGTAGCTGATGTGCCTCCCGGGTGCCCCCGGATACCTCTCGTGGTGCTGTGGTGGCAGCCCCAACTCCCTATCCGTGATGACATCGCTGCTCGCATCACTCGGCCGGGGTTTTCGTGATTGGATCAAGCGCAAGGCTCTTGAGTGTAGGACCGCCCGTGTTGAAGAGGCTCTAAAATTTGTGGAGGACCATCACTGCTGACTGCGCAGCAACTCTTCTAGAGACTCCATGGATAGATATTGATCATACCGTGCATGTTCGCACCATTGAGAATCTGGTTTCATTTATGTATTGGGCTACTTCAGGTTACATATTGGACACGAGGAGGTTTAGCTCTTGGCTTGTCGGACATCCGAGGCGGATTGGTTTGCCTGTATCAATCTCAAATTCCTACCAAATAATTTCTTCATAATCATGTTTGAGGTCGAAGTCTTCTCGCGATAATTGGTTAGTCTGGGGTGGATACTTTGGGTGAATCATATGTGTTGTATCAAGATTATACTCCGACAATGTCCACCGGTTCTTTTGCGGGTTAAAATCCGGTGTTGGTTCCAGATTCGGGATCTTCCTCCTGATCTGATGGTGCCTGATTTCTTGGTTTCTATGGCTCATGGCCCGGGTGTATATTTGGCTCATTCTATTTGTGCAGGTCCCCAGGATCGTGTGTTGCTCGCCGCTTTGCGGCCTGTGCCCACTTCTCTTCCAAAGGCGTAGTAGTCCCCGCATTTTCTTTTCCGCTTGAAGCTTTTGAATGGCTCGAGGTCCCAAGCAGATGTTTCCATCTATTGTGCTACCATCTAACCCTGTTGATGATCCTGTTGGTCCTGCTGGTGCTTGTGATGTGGTAGGGGTTGCGGGTGCTTATGCAGGGGCCCGGGATTCCTCTATTCCTGAGGCAACAGGCAAAGGACTCCATGGTGCAATGAGTGGAGTTGGACGAGGTGGTGTGGTTGGGAGAGGTGGTGTGGGACGAGGCCGGGATAGGCTTGCTACTGGCCGCCCATTGGATGGCGGGCCAGGGGATGTGGTGGCTCAGGGGAGGGCTCAGATGATTTGGTGATGGCTAGGTCTGAGGACAGGGTTGTGGGAGGGGCTGGTGATCTTGCTGGGGATGTCCCGGTAGCGGTATGTGCTGAGCATGAGGTGGCTGGAGCAGCCCGGTTGGAGGTAGAGACTAGTGTGGCCCATGACTCTATGGAGGTGCCTCGGGGACTTCCAACATGTGTTGGAAGTGGAATGTCACGTAGAGCGACTGTGGGTCGCATTGCTGTGATTAATCCTCTGGCTCTAGATGATGACTCTGTGGAGTGGGCTGATGGCCTGGTGGGTAGGCATGTGGGGCTGGACACTTTCTCCTCCGGGATGAATAGGTCGATCCTCGTTGGAATGTGGGGTGCGGTCCTCTAGTAGTAAGGGGCCCGTGTTTCTTTGGCACCGGGCAGTTAAGGCCCCGATATTGTTTGTATTCGTGGAGCATAAGTGTCCTGAGGTGATATGTCCAGGCTCATGAATATGGTTGGTAGGCGGTTTGCCTCTATTGCTTCTTCTTCCGGGCGGACTAGTGGGGGTACTGTTATTGCTTGGAGGATGGATGTGCAGTCACATACCGCAGCTGCATGTGTTTGGCCTCGGTGGGCAATAATTAAGTGGTTGGAGGGAGGGCAAGAGTGGGGATTGTTAATGTTTATGCCCCTAATCAGCCTTCTCGGGGGTGCTTTATGGGCCACATCCGAATAAGTTTGAGCCCTTGGTGGGTTGCGTGTTGCTTGGTTGCCGTTAGGGGACTTCAATATGGTAGAGCGAGTAGAAGATCGCTCTGGTTCTGGAACCCAAGTTGTGCATGGGTTTGAGAGGGACCAATGGTCTCGTTTGTTGCAGGATTTGGCCTTGGTTGAGGTCCCCGGGATTTGTCTTTCACCTATTGTAATAGGTGATTGGTGCAGGCCGGGTATGCTAGGCATGACCGATGCTATGCTTCCCCATGCGCCTTTGGATGGTGTGCCCTCTTTGCGCCGAGTAACATTACGTTTACCTCCATTTCTGATCATTACCCTCGTGTTTTGTCCAGTCAGGGTGCGATTTGCCTCTCGCCCCCTCGGGCGGTGTTTCGTTTGAACACCCGGGCTTCGAAGCCGAGCGCGCGGATTTCTCACCCTAGTGCCGGGAGTTGTGGCTTGATACCTTTTCATCTCTCGGAAGGGTATGTCGGTATGGTGGACCTTTGGGCGGTGGTGAAGCGTTTGCCAAGGTCTTTGGTAGGCGCGTCGGCAAGATGAGCGGCGAGGAGTTGCATAGTCTCTATCGGGGAGTTGAGAAGATTCAGACTGACCCGATGGCATTAGGGGAGAATGCAAAGGTTGCGGCGTATTGTTGCTCGAGCAGGTTAAAGTGCGAGGAGGCGCGTGTGAAGGCTGCCCTTACCGGTTGAAGGAGGGGACACAAGTTCGCTTCGGTGTTCTTGAGAGCAAAACTAGGCGTGGCGAGATATGCGGCATCTATGGCGTCCCTTGCTTTGCCTGATGGCCGGACTTTGGAGGATCCCGCTGATTTGCAGAGGTATGTGCATGCTCATTTCTCAGGGTTTTTCACGCAGCGCACTCTTCCCTATGAGCAGAGATGCATGAGCTTGTTTTGGGGTCGTCCAAGCCATCTATTCCGCCTCACCAACAAGCGGAAAGCTTGGAGCAGAGCTCTCCAGAGAGGATTTAGCAGAGGCATGTATGTGCATGGCCAAGGATAAATGTCCTGGGCTGGATGGCATCCCTGTGGAGTTCTTTCAGACTTATTGGGAGTGGGCTGGTGAGTCTGTGTACCAGGTGTATCTTGAGTTGCTGCAGCCTTCTCAAATGGATAGGATCTTGAATACCGCATGCATTTCCTTGATTCCTAAGGTTAAGCAGCCTTCTACTATTAATGATTGGAGGCCTATATCCTTGTTGTCCTCTGTGTACAAGATTATTGCGAAAGCCCTGGCAGAGAAGTTGAAGCCGGTGTTGACTTCTTCCATTAGTAAGGTCGCAAATCGGGTTTGTTCCCCGGGAGGAACATTTTGACTAATGTTGCCGCAGCTTATGAGGGCCTTTATTGGGCCAGGAGAACAGATCAAGGCATTGCCTATCTTAAGCTTGACTTTGCCAAAGCTTACGATAGTGTCCGTTGGGAGTTCTTGTCTGCCATGATGTTAGCGTTGGGCTGTGGTCCACGCTTTACAGAGAGTCATGAAGCTGCATAGGTCAGCACGGGCTATGGTGGTGTGCCAGGGTGAACTCTCCGCCTTTTTCTCCTTAGGCAGAGGGGTGCATCAGGGGTGCCCTTTGGCGCCGTTTTTGTTTACGATTATGGCGGAGGCACTATCTCAGTTGTTTTTTGCTGCAGTGGAGGAGGGGGTGGTGGATGGGCTTCGGATGCAGGATAGTAGTCAGCAGATTATTAACCAGTTTGCCGATGACACTTTCCTCTTCTTGGTGGCAGAAGAGAGGAATTTATGGAATGTGAAGGGTTTTGCTGGATACTTTCTCCTTGGCCTCGTGCATTCTTCTTCTGAATTGAGGTAAATGTCCGCATTATGGGCCCGCTTGACTCGCCTTCCCCTTGTTTGGCTCTATTCCCTTGGAAGGTGCTGGTAATGTAATGTGTGTACTAAGTCGTTGGGTATTCCCTTTGGAGGATGTTTCTATGGGGAGGGTGTGGGATGAGATTTTGTAGGGGGTTGCGTAAACACCTCAATTGGTGGAAGGTAGCAAGTTGTCCATGGCGGTAGGATCACTATTGCCAAGTCAAGACTTTTGTAGCACTCTATGTGTATACAAAGATCTGCGATGTTAGCTCCCCGAGGGTAAGATACTGTGCTTTGGATAAGATTGTTCAAAATTTTGTGTGGGGCTGGGGATGATGAAGGGCGGTTGTTAAAGTGGCTTGGTGGAAGTGTCTCCCCGCCCGGGAGGATGGGGGCTTGGCCATTCCGGATTTGGCCTTTGCATAGTAAGGTGTTGGTCTCCAAGTTTGTTTGGAGCGCCTGGGATGGAGCATCTTCTCCCGGTGCGGGCGTTATTGTTGCGATCTCTTCGCCATTGTGTGGCGTTTGGGAAGCCGCCCTGTGCATGTGGAGTTGCCCCGGCACCTTTTGTATGGTCTTCGCCTTTCCCACATGCATCCCCTTTTTCTCACGGGGGTGTTAAGCGGGTTTGGGATCATGTGCGGTGCTCTTCCGCTAGATTATGCCTCGGTTTATCACCACTCTTTCTCTTTCTTGTGGGTTCCTCTACCCCTAGCAAGACTTGCCCTTGGTCGCCCTTAATGTGCATGCTCGAACGCAGTTCGCTTGGGGCGAAGCTCTTGCGCTCACCTTTGGCGGATTGGTATTGGGGTGGTCAGCTAGCTTCGGGGAGTTCTTTTCGAGCTCGCACCAAGGGCGCTGACCGTGCTATTTGGGGAACAAGTGGGGGGAGTATTCCGCTACACATACCTATAGTCCCTCGTGATGATGTGGTGGTGCAGGTTTGGAAGGTTCATCCGGATGTTGTATCTTCTTGTTTTGTGTAGTCTTGTTACCGGGTGTTGGCTATTCATGACACGCCGCCCCTTCGTGCAAGTGGTCTCGCAGCCTTCGGGTTCTCGATGGCTTCGGTTTTGACGTGGACATGGAGCTCACTTCCCCCATGAAGGTTAGGGTGCTTCTGTGGCAGGTGGTGCACCGCTGTATCAGGGTGAATGTCCTTGTGAGTCGGTTTAGGCCGGGTGTGAGCCCTCTTTGCCCTTGTTGTGGCCTTCATCGTGAGACTGTGGAGCATCACCGGTTTTATGCCCTCACTTGCAGTTTGCCTGGGATTGGGTCGGGGATCCGTTTGGTGTGAGATTGACTAGCCGCCAGATTGTCGCCTTCATGTGTATCCCGGTGCTTGGCCGCTTGCGGCAGCAAGCCTTGCATCTGTAAGGGCGTGGCTTGGTTGGTGTGGTTGATTTGGAAGCGGCGGCGGTTGTGGATCTTTTAGGGGATTCAGCAGCCTGCAGCCTCTCTGATTCCTCAACTCAGGTACAAGCTATTTCAAAGCTTTTTGGTGTTCCCGGGGTTAGTAGAGCGGAATTTTGCCATTTGGCAGGACTTCTTGGGTGTTGTAGATGGTGATGGTCGGTTTGTACAGCAGTAGAGTCGCAGTTCTTTTGTGAGTTTGTTGTGGAGTGGCGAGGTGTCACTGTCTCTTTGGGGTAGTTCTCCTTCCTCCTCACTTGCTTTGTAACATTACCATTCTTTTAATATATTGGTGACACAGTTCTTCAAAAAAAAAAAAGCAGTTACGGATCTATCTTCATGCAAACAACTTAAAGTATTTGCAGAACAAAGCATCTTAAAATAGATAACCTATTAAAAAGGCACATACATCTACCAGATTATGTGCAATGGTATTGTCAGGCCTAAGCAAGTAATATGGCATTTTCAATTGTTACCTCAAGCATAGACCAAAAAGAAGGAAGAACCAATCCTGAAAAGCTACGGCTTCAAGAATTAACTGATTAACATGATGATTTGCACCTTATGAAAGAATCGGACATAATTTACCAATTTGACCAAGGGCGCAGGTAAGATTGCTCAATGGCAGATGACTAACTTATAACATAGACCCATTTATCCACCAAAACTTAAGCCTAAGATGCCATGCATAGAATACCTTAGGTTTGGTCACAATTGGTCACAAATACCATGCATAGAAACCAGTGTGTAAGATTCAATAAAAGTAAACAGAAATTGTTTATAAGAAGAAAAGCTAAAATAGACAAAAGGCAGCATTTCCAATTTTCTTTCAGCCTACATAAACAAATGCTTTGAAACTTGCCAAGACATAAAATATTAGTTCTGTAGCTTCTATTAAGTCATTATAGTGAATTCTAAGCAAGCCAAAGGCCTCTGAAAATGTTTACACTTTTAACAAATAAGAGTTTTAAATTGGGGTTAGCAAGTTGGGAATTGTCCTCTATAAGAGGTAAAGGGAGACAAATTACTGGCCTAGCATTTCTTCATAAGCATGTTCACCTTATGCAGACAGGATACAAAGAGACAGATCTTGTAACCGATTGATGCACTTCCAACAATTATGGATTGCACCAAAGCCTTGCACTTCCAACAATTGTGGATTGCACCAAAGCCTTGCACTTCCAATAATTGTGGAGTCTAACAGCCGATTGATGCACTTCCAACAATTGTGAATTGCACCAAGGATCATATTAAGAACATCTAGAAATAAGACCTTCAATAAAATAGCAAATCGCAAATTTTTATACATACTTGGTAATGAGTGTCCAATTTGTGTTGTTATTGTCTCTGCTCCAACCGACCTGATCCATGGAAAGCATGTTCTTAACCACAGTTACATATAATAGATGCTCCTACTAAATTAAATTGACATCACACATGCCAGCTATGAATAGAAGTCATGAAAAAAGGATCATTTGAGATCCATCACCAGCTTTAATTGTTGTTTAGAGACGGGCATGGATGAGCTTGCCATATCCAGAGAGTAAATATTGGAATGATAAAGAATGCTGCAGGTTGACAATCATACCTTGCCTTTTGAGTGCCTGCACATAAATAGAGCAAAATCTAAATACAGCAATAAGAATCTGCAACCTGCATTAGACAGACTGCACATAAAAATTTTGCAAAGAAAATTGTTTACTCTAGACCTTACCTTACAGATTGCTCCAAACAAATTGTGTTCTGCAACTGGAATGTTTATCTTGGTATTTCGTTCTTGGGATTAGATATAGAGCCAACTAAAGTAAAGGAAGAATAAGGTTTATGAAAAACATCCTGATAGAAGATAGACATGTAGAGACTGCTTCTGCTATTTACATTGCATAAAAAGAACGGAATGAGGCTGCCATGACCTTCTATGCTGAAAAGAAAATGGCAGAGAGATAGCTTTGACCATAAATAGCATTTCTTCTCTCAGAAAACGAAAATCAAGATGATCATCTCTAATCAAATAGCTGATATAGTAGATGGGCACTCCTTTTGTGCACTATAAAGAAACGAAAAACCTGTTGCAAATAAACATTGTGCTCCCAAATTCCAACTGGCTTATTCTGCCGCAAAAAAAATCACAAGAACAGAACCAACTTCCTTCTTGCACAACCCTAAGAAGTCTGAAATCCCCTTGCTTTCTTCTTGTTCAAAACTTTACCCGTAGCTCCGAGACATCAAAATATCAATTTTCCATTTCAAAAACTGTTCTTTTAAAATGGCAATCTCTGTGGGCTATCGTGAACCTTGTTACTGGAAAAAAAAAATGCAGATAACTATAGCTTGCAAAAATACTCCTGCCCATATGAAATGCCATGATGAAACCACAATGTTGCTTGCAGATGAAATGCCGTAATGAAAATCGGCAGTGTCGATTACAGTCATAAGAGAAAAATCGTTGTCTTATACAATCTGGACCGTACTTACTATATGATGATTTACCCAACTCAAGAATCAGACTACCAAATGAGGCGCCAAGATAAAGAGAGCAAAACTCGAATTGCACGGAGTGAATTCGTGGGAAAGAGGGAATAGTCGCATCGAAGTTGTTTTCCATTCAAATTCAATCTCAGGCCAGTTCAAATTAGCAATCAATATTGGCAACCAGCGTCCGCATCGGGACCGCAAGATGGAAGGGAACGCCACATGCGGCGTTACATACGGCGTTCCGGCGCGGTTCCCAACCCCATCCCATTTTAAAAAAGAAGATATGCATTCACTAAGAAAATGAAAGCATGTATTCATACAGGCCCTTTACAATTTCCATTACTAATATAACTACAAAAAGCATTCTTCATAAATTTTTTTTTTTTTTTTTTTGAAGGTAAGAAAAAAAAATTTATTCAGATAGGAAGAATTACATCAGAGAGATCCCATAAGGATCAGATAACCTTGAAGTACAAAGGATCCCTTATGGATCTAATGTAATACTTGAAACTTTAGTACTCATATATTTTCCTCAACATCTTCTTCCAACTAACTAGTACTACAGGATCAGAATCAACATCTTCCTAGCTAGTAGAATACTACAGGAGACAAAAATCGATTTTCCTCAAGCTACAAATATATCTTGAATGCTCTATACTTGGTCTGCCCACCTAGTAACCAGATGATGTAAAGATGATATCTGAGATAAGCCATTTAGGCTCCCTAAAGTTTCAAGCCGAATAGTAGAAACATATAAATTTCCTGAAATACTGAGAAAAGGCGAGAAAAACCTGTGTATCTGTGTAGCAGTAGCAAAATGGAATGGATCCAAAGCAGCCTGAATAAGCTCTCACTCATACAAAATGTTAGAGCATGTCTGATCCAAGCGTATCAGTACTTGTAAAAGACATGAGGTTCTGGCATAGTAGTACCAGAATCGATCAAGCATCAGTACTTGAAAGATTCACCCAGGCATAGCAGTACCTGAGCAAGAACCGAGTGCTTAATAGACAGGAGCTTCTTGGCATAGCAGTACCAAATCAGTCAAGCATCAGCACTTGACAAATCCGCCCAAGCTTAGCAGAACCTGAGCAATAACCGAACCATCTCATCAAACTGCCACTGCCATGCTTCTATCTCTGCATTTTCTTACCAATTACCAATGAAATCCATCAAATTCACATAGATCCACTAACCGAAAAGAATCTTTACTACCATCTAAATGCAGCATCCAGACCTTTCTGCTAGCGAGAAAACTGGGAAGAAAGGGAAATTCTCAACTGTAAAAAGATCCGGGAAAGAAAAGGATGGCACTGTAGAAATTCGAAATTGCCTCAAATGCTAGTATTTCCTGATCGCTCCACCATAAACCTGTTGTATCTTGCCTAAAAGAAGACAAAGATAACAAGAAATTTACCAGAGCAAACTTGGAAAATCTAACAAACCGCCCTGAGACTGCTTCGAAGACCTATTCGTTAGAGATCACAGATCCAGAACAATGTTGATTTTCCCCTCTAGCAGCAGGAAATTAGTAAGAGCTCTTGTAATCGGCAGCAGTTCCGATGGAGAGAAGGGGGGCGGCCCCTGCCTCAAGCCACTGCCCTAGCCGCCAAGAACAGTTGCGACCATTTTCCCGTCTAATGGCTAATGGTTCATAAATGGCTAATATGTTTTAGACAAAGATCATAATCACGTCAATCCTAATTGGTCTAGATACTGAGCTTTGCAAACCTCTTCTTGGTCCATGTACAATTCATAAACAAAACAAAACAACACAAAACAAAACCCCACATTCAAACCATTAATAAGCCCCGACACATAAAATGACCCAACAAGAACCATGAAAACGAAACGACAACAAGAAACATGAAAACACATTCTCGGGCCACCGTAGGGCAACCCTCCATGCACAACACCTTGTTTATTTTGTCTAGAAGTAAAGGAGGGCAAAACAATTTCAATGAAAAAGGATATTTTTTTGGCATGGACCAGCCATTGGCAAATCTCCTCGCAGCTAAAATATCTTGGTTTGTTCCGGATATTAGAAGGGCGCTTTGAGCTTGCGATTGATGGGGGTTTTCAGCAGATCAACGACAAATGCAGCGATATGCTGCTTCTTTGGGATTTAAAAAATGGGCGATTTGATATGGGTTTCACAATATATGCACAGATGTTCTATCTCTGACCATGTCTGCTTTCTTCCTCGTGCTTACACCCCTTTCACATCCTTTTAGAAGAGTTACCAAAAGCTGCTAAAACTGAAGCAAATAGCTGTAGCAGATGCATCACTGTTCATTGTAGTTGTAGCTATAGTTAGAAATTAGCAGTTATTCGTTAACTAACGGCTAACGCGAAAATAACGGCTAAGGAGTTATCAGCCAAGGTGATAACGTGTTATTTTAGGGCCAAAAAAAAAAAAAAATCGAATTTTAACAAATTGAAACTTATTATTGACTAATTCGAGTATGCTGAATTCAAATATGGAATCAGAATTTTGAACAGACTACTCTAACCTGTTGAAAATTCATCTTAGTACCCAAACCTGTGTTGCGCTCAGTCTTACAGAATTCCTTTCATATATCTGCATGCTCCACTGGTATTGGTATTCAGATCGTCATGAACTTACAACAAAGCACTGTTATAAACTCGGCACATGGAAAGAAACATACCTGGCTGCTGTTTTGGATTTTTGTAGCAGCAGCAGTAGGTTGCTGCTGCAACCAGCAGACCTGCCAGCGAAAATTTTAGTGGCCCCGGCAGGCCATTTGGCCACAAATTACAGATTTTGGGGGCATATTTTACAAGGAATGGCCAATTCATTATACTTATACAAAATTATAAGTCCCTTAAAATTTTCCTGAGACCTGCTTCTTCTTCTGTAATCTGTTCTGCTGCTTCTTCTATTTTACGTCTTCGATTCGATGCAATCAAGCGGTTGTTAGCACCAGAGGCGTCAAGGAGACACGGAGGAGAAGCATAGGAAAAAAAAACAGAGGAAAAAAATGGGTCGAAAAAAGTGGCCCCAAAATAATACGTTATTTTACGTTATTCTTTTTTATTCTTTTTTTATTATTTTACGTTATCGTGGGACCAAGAGAGCCAATCCGGAGACTGGCCTTTCTTAACCCTTTTCTCACTGGTAGGCCTTCATATTTCGGTTATGAGGGAAAAATCCGCCATGGTCTGATACGGCTGGAATGGGCGTCATAGCTAGTCTTTAAGACAATCACGAATTTGGTCCTTCTTCTAACTAAGACTGTAATTAGTCAAGGTTTTCTCCTTAATCATGCACTGCTGCAATGATTCTGAATGCCATAGCTAGAGCTATGGCTATGGTGGCCGTCCAAAAGGTTGTTATGACTTGGTCAAGACCTGATGCAGTTACTAAGGAAAAATAAATCAAATCTGTGTTGTGGCTGTTTATGGTTGATTTTTTGACATCATCTCCCATAAACAACTACCACACAAAATTTGAAATTTTTTATACTTGGAAAGTACATTTCAGAAAGCTGGCATAAGAATCACAGAAGAGTGGCTCGAGAGGGCTACTTTCATTAGTTACAGAAAACTTCATCTTCAATTTTCAAGTAAGGAAAGCATCATTGACAACCTTGAGAATGTATGCAATGTCAATGACATCATTAACAATGAAAGACATAGAGCCTCCTTGAATTGTTTATCTAGACATATATAAGGCAGTTAGGCTTTTTCGTTCACCTAAATTGAAATAAAGATTTTCTCCCCGTCCTCAACAAAAAGCATGGCTACAGTTCAGCCATAGTTTTTTTTTCCTTTGGGTCGTTCGCTGCTATTTTTTTTCACCACAATCCATTTGAATATTTACTTGCCATCAAAGCTACAGCCATGACCATGGCGGCGAGCATCTAAGCTTCCCAATCATTTCGTCATATCAACACCTGATCCTAAGCCTTGAGCAATGGCAGATAGCATCCAAACATGGTCAGCTTTGTAGTCGATGGGATACTAAGTAGCGGCAGATGGCTGAATCATGAGCAGCAGAACATTTTCTCAAGGAAGGGTTCTTTCAATCGGCGCTCTTGGGAAATTCTTTACTGGCACATAACGTCTAAAGGTAAAGCAATTATTCTCATTTGTTTTGCTTTTTTGTTATTGTGGTTTCTTCTAGCAGGCGGTCTAGAGTATCGTCTAATTTTAAGGCAAGAAACAATGCTTGTCTTGCCGAAACAATTCTTGCAGATGAAGAACCCAGATTGTAGATGCTAGACAAGACGCCAAATGTTCTAAAAGTCAGACAACTATAAGTAGATGATGGACCAAAGATTGAGGATATCAGGTTACCTTGCTCCAGTTCCTCCTTTGTGCATCTCTGCCGGATTCTGCAACAAAATATGTTGCCTTGAATCGATGGCAATGGTTACGATGCCAGCTCATATGATTCCGTGACGAAACCTTAATATTAACCAATTCTACTTTGATTTAGATCTTTTCACAAAAAGTTATATTGCTATAGTTTTTACCTTTGTGGGGAAGACTCACCGTCGACTTCTAATTTATAAGTCAAAGATAGCTGGAGCACAAGCACACAGGTGGAAACTCCTTCCACTTTCGCCACTTGGGGGCATACTCAACTTGGCAACTCCTTTTTAGTGAATGGGCTCTCTAGATATATATTGAATTATAGCTTGAGTGAAGATTTATAAGAAAAAAATAAAAAGATTAATTTCTAGAGACTAGTTTGGCATGATATTAGTTAGCTATAAAGGAAAACAAAATTGGTCGGACATCAAAAGGAAGGAATGCAAGAGCATATTCCTGAAGGCACCATATCCAATGGTCGGGTTTTTGCTGGCATGTTCAATGCTCATTTGACTTTACCATCTTGCTATTTTTTTGTCGAAACAAAGCACTTAGTTATTAGAAGCTCCACCGGCCAACATGGCATACCTCTTACAGTGGTATGATTATTGAGCTTGCTTGGATACGTACTATCCATGTTCCTTATTTTCTTTTTCAATTTAGATTTATACAATTTATGCACATTGAGTGACTGGTCTGGTCTTTGAAATTTCTTTGATCTTCATGTTTTCTTTTTTAAATTTCTTAGAAGTAGATGTTCATGTATTTTAGAATAGAATAGAATAGAATAGGTTAGAGAATGAGCAAAACATGTTGCATGATATAGCATGGATGGAAACTAGGTGCTAATTTTTTGAGCAAATATGTTTTTCGATGGACACATTTCTTTGCGGGGAAGCTAACAGTAAAGGAAGATAATAATGAAGGTTTTTCCTTTGATATTAATGTTTATCCAACATAATTTGACATTTTGACGAACTCCAAAAATATGTTACTTGCATCATGCAATACAAGGACCACAGATCTAATATGCCATAGCCTACATTGGGCATGTCGGATTGTCATTTGAATACACCAGTAAGGTATAATAATCTGTCTTCTGAACCATGTGATAGCAGTAGCAAAGTATCAAAATACATTTGTTTACTCATATTAGTATTGTTGTTGTTATTGCCTTATTGTACAGTTCAGGTTCAAGGCAGATGCTAGTACATGCAGATTCCGCTAGTGACTTAAGGCATGGTTGGATGATTCTGAGATAACATGATGGGAAAAAGGTCCAAAAATGCCAACTGATAGCTCGATAACATGGAGGACGCATTCTAAGGTTTGTCTCATAATGATGTCTCAGACTCGAAATGCAGTTTTATTTTACTTCTTGAGAGCTCAACTTCAAGCTTCCTTGTTCTTCCAGTTTGAGGATTTTGCAAACCTCAATGCTTTTAAACTTCTAGCAAAGTACATTACAACCCATCATGTATTCAATGATGATATTCAGGTATATATGATTTTTGTTTTGCAGTGTAGTCTAGATAAAATTTTCCTTTATACATTTTTAATTCTTCTAGTGGACGATGTTGTAGGAACTGCTGCTGTTACTCCTGCAGGATTACTTGCTGCATGCAAGCACTCAAACAGTAAACTAAGCGACCAAACATTTCTTTTCTCTGGTAGAGGTATGTTATTTGTTCCCATTTCCATGTGCTTGTCTAAAGATTCCTTTTGAATGTAGTCTTTTCAATCAAATGCAGGCTGGCACAGGTATAGCAGAAATTGGTAGTATTAGAAACACATCTTTCCTTTGTTGGCTCGTATGAATGTTGTGGAACGTATCTTGTGTGCGCATGGCCAGCATGAACATCCTGCTGGTCTTCTTCATGTTTGGTTTGTAGCAAAAGCTTTGTGTATAGATTTAGGGTGTGGAGCTTGAGTTTTAGGAATTCAAGATTTGCTATTTTTGTTTGCAAGCAGTAAGCAATAGTTGGTTTAAGTACTCTTCAAAGAAAAACAGAAGGTTTGTTGCCCTCTTTCTTCCACTCCCATTATTTTAATTTAATGCTGAGCTGGACATCTGAAAGTGCAGGAAAAAGTATGAAAATCAAATGGGAATGGAAGCCACCTGGCTAGATCTAACATGAGGCTTCTTGCTTTTCCCTCTGTTTGTTCTTCTTTAATACAATATATATGGAAACTAGTGGATTATATATCTGTGCTAGTCTATATCCATGGACATCTGCTCTTACATAAATACAAGAGAAGAGCAGCATATTATATTGTAAAGTAAAGTAAAGGTTAGGATAGCAGGCTTGTAAGACTTAAGGGCCTTGTTATCATTATTCTAATGAGTAATGAAAGTTTTACTTCCATAATTTGAATTCAGTTACAAATCCTGTCATTCAGATGGAATTATGACAAAAACCAATACTTGGTGCCATAAATATGTTTGCTGTTATGACGGGCTTTGAAATTTCACTAGCTTGTGATATTCTCATTGCAAGCACGGAAGCAAAATTTGTGGACACACATCGCAAGTGAGCTCATTGTCTTTAACATTGATGTACATGTTGGAGCTATTATTTATTTATTTATTTATTTATTTATTTATTTGGTCTTGCTCACTTAGGACCTTGAGAGGCCATGGAAAGTGCATCATATTTTTAATATCAAAGTACGATGACTATCTACCGCCTTCAAATATAATCCTAACTCATAACAAGAGATAGAAAACAATGATTGAAGATCTGACGCTTGGATTTCAAACTGTTGCCTGATCTCGTTGTAAGCCATGCAATGTAGGAGTACATGTGCCTCATCTTGTACACTTTAAGAATCACAAGCTCTACATACCCTGTCTTCAAGTGGAGTATTTGACCCTCTGCCTGTCTCAACTCCCAATTTATGCGAGCTCGTTCTATAACGAGCTATGACATGCTTTAGATGCGTCGGCATTTCTGACCACAAATACTCTTGGCTCTTATACTCGCCCATGTGATTTATCTGAATTCTGTAATGAAGCATTCTACTACCTTGGTGCTGCCATAAGCGTTCAATTGCAAGTCTTTCTAATAATGCTCTTGCATCTGTCTTACTTTCAGGCCAATTTTCATCATTCCGACCCCATTTTCCTGCCAGGTTTTGAAATCATGCATCCAACCTTGCTGCTCTGAAACCATCATTGCTTGATGGGATAAGCGTTCTGGTGATTGATCTCTAATCCTATTAATGAAATTTACCATCTGAAATAATGCTTCCAATTCTAATGGAAACATACCTACCTCTGCAAGCATAATTGCATATGGTATCTGAGCTTTTACGCCAAGCAAATTTCTCAAAAATAGCTTCTGAATTGTTTCTATTTGATTCCATAACTTGGCAGGGATGCTAGATCCCCATATAGGAACCCCATACAATAGCACGGTTTGAACCAATGTCTTAAACAAAAGCTTTCTAAGCCCCCAATCATGCAGAGAAATTCTAGAACATTTAGAAAGCATACCATAGAGCGCCATTTTCCCGCTTGTGGATCTCCGTTTGACACAGTCCTTCCAGTTGCATCTTGAGGAGAAGTGTATCTCCAGGTACTTAAAACTCTCCACTGTTTCAATTCCCTGCTCTAGATACTGGGGGATGCCTTTAGACTTGAGAAAGTAAGTTTTTACGACAATGTCAAACTAGTTAATCACTTCTTAATTTTCTCATCCCTCAAATCAACACATGTTTCCTGGAACAGCACATGTTTGTATAGCAAGTAATCATCTATTAAACATTATTATATAGATGGCAAATGTCGACATTAAATTTTACGTGTCCCTTAGTTATGCCCGTTCAGCATCTTCCAACAGCCTATGTTCATTTTACAAGTTTGTTACTCTTGGGCATGCTTGATGACCTTAGGTGCTGCCTTAGTAAGAAGCTTTTGGCTGTTCATGCCTTATCAAAAAAAAGTGCTTGAGGTAGCAGTAGCATTTGACTAATGCACTGACCAAATGACTTCTCTAACAGATGGATTAAATTATGTGTGAAAATATTCTTATGAATTTGATTATTTAGTCAAATTGTCATGCCTTTTACAATGAACTAACTTTTCTCTTGTGATAGGAAAGAGCGCATAAATATTAAACATCCTGTTTTCATTCTTACATGCTCGGCAATAAATTCCATAACAGTAATTGAACCTAAAAGAATGTATTATTAAAATAAAATTTGTATTCCCAAGTGTATTCTTTTTTCTTATTTTTTGGAGTGACCATTGAACTAAGATGGAACCATTGAGCCCTAAATTCTGAGTTAAACCATTGAGATAAATTCTAAGCACCAATGACATACACATTTTACCAGCACCAATGGCATACACATTTTTTAGCCCACCCATCACTTCATGGGTGAGGAGGTCACTGTTATCCCACACTATGAAATGAGGCTGCCTTAAGAAATTCGCCAAAGGTTTTCTCCATTTATCAGAACCACAAATACAAGCATTTGCATACTCCTTGTTGTATACCTCAGCAGCAATATTCGGGCCCCCAAGATATAGGACATTGTCCAAAGGAAGTTTAGCTGAAATTTTTAAAAATGTAGCATAGAAAAAAGTATGAGCCATTTTTAAAAAGAGAGATTCACAACCAAACATAATGCCAGAAACTAATATTTAGGATTTAAGCATTAGGCAACTTAAAACATAAACGTTACTACATTTCAACCGCGGAAATATAAATCTTTCTACATTTTTATGGCATTTAATTCAGACTTCGAATTTGAAGGCATTCACAATTCAACAACTTACTGGTTGCAACAATCATCTGTGTAGGAGTAACAATGTGAGGCCAGTGTCCAACATATTGATACAGAACCCATCTCTTAATATTTCATCTGCAAGTAAAACCCGGTCTCCAAGCCTCCCTTCCACATATTTCAAATATGCACATCTCCTAATCAATCGTCTAAGTACATCCTCCCTTGCATTAATCACATCAAATAAACGCTCAGCAGAGGCTCGATCTACATGCTTACCAGGTCTTCTACATGCTTACCAGGTGCCCCTAGGACCGCCGTATTTAGAGTCCGGGATGTGGTATTTCCAGACCCGTTATCAGCCACTGTAACTTCACAGTTTCAACCCCAGAATCAACTGTTTTGGGGCATTTTTGGATCAATCCGGCTCTATCTGGGCTCAAATCGCTTCCTCTCTTCATCAAACTAACATTAAAGAGGCAGACAAAGTGATTAGAAGGGCTTTTGAAGCATTTCAAGCCGTCCACGGAGCTGCAGACCAAAGATTTCAGCTCCGCCGCGCAGTTTCGCGCTTGGTTTTTGGCCAGAAATACCACTTTTAAGCCGGAAATACCACCCTTTTTGGCCGGAAATACCACCTGGCTGATAACGGATGTCCAGAAATACCACCAAGAAAGTCCGGAAATACCACATCCCGGACTCTAAATACGGACGTCCGTGCCGGTAAGCCTCCTGGAGCATGGCGATGAAAACACTACCCCACGCTCCAGCTCCAATGCCAACTATACGCAATGCATCACCATCCTGTTTACATAAAAGCCTCCTAAGCTCAGTAAGGGCGCATTCTTCAGGAGGAAGGGATGCCCCATTTCCGCTCTCCTTCAAATTCAGTGTACTAAGAGCTGCCGGAGGCGCCATAACCAAGCTCCGGAAGTGGAAGAGGTAAAAGCCAAAGTATACACCAGATTTGGTAATCTGACAGCGGTTATTGAATATTGCGAGATCTCCTCCGTTAATGTTAGTGTATGCATGAGATCTGTCGGCCAAATGTCCGACACGTGGTGAACTCTGGACCGTCTATTTGATTTTTAGGCATTGAATATCTAGCAAGGATGTTGGTTTCTTGATGCAAACGTTGTGTAAATGCAGATACGTAGGCATTCATTTGGGAGTTATCCATTAGACGAAAATATCTCCTTTACTTGTTCTTCATTATAATACTATCTATCTTTCTTATAATCTCTATGGAAGGGCCCCATGGACTGTTCCTCCTCACGTAGGGAGATGCTTTTTGATTGATGAAGCCTCATATTCAGGGGCCACCCTTTCACTAGCACTTCATATGTGATGCCCTGACAAGTGCAAAATTGCCTTAACAACAGAAACTCGTGTATGATGTCGTGGCAAGTGTGAAAATGTCTTTGTAAGGCATTGCTTCTGTATATGGGAAAGGCCCCTTGGGCCTTTCACAAAACGTAGAGTTTTCTTTAGGTGTTATTCTGCCACGTCATCAACCGAATGCCACATCATCACCATTATAAATAAGTTTTGCCTCGTCACTGTTCTTCCTTTTGCTTTGGCTAGGGCGCAGATTTGCCGGAGTCTGGCCATGGCGCAGCATGTTTTGGCTATGGCGCTCGCTGAGTTTCTTGCAAGCTTTGCGAAAATCTGCCGAGTTCTGAAGAGTTTTGTCGAGTTCTGAAGACTTCTACCGAGTTTTGACGAAGTATTGTGAGATTTTGTCGAGAAATTGTCGAGTTTTTCCAACATGCAGCAAGTATTAACTTTTTTGTTTTATTCTAGTTTCTTGTATAATTCTATGTTTGTTTGGCATAGGTATGGTACAATAAGAAGCATAGGGTCAGCGCCAAGGTGTTAGAAGGCTGGATGAAATACATGTTGAAAGCTATAGGTGTTGAAGGCAACTTCTCTGGGAAATAAAAAAGGACTAGTGTTGTTACTTGTAAGGGCTAATGTGCCAATTGATGTTGGCATGAATGTCACTGGACACCGGAATGCAGAATCGTACAAGAGGTAAGTATGTGTTTTAAATTAGTGCCTTTAGTTATTATTTTTATGTGTTACTAACTTCATTGTTTGTCTTTCCAAGGTATGACAAGACTGCAGAGCTCAAAACAAAGGCAGCGACGTCATTGTTGGCCAGCCATTCAATTTTGACAGTACTCGAAGGATGTTCAACGATGTCTATAATGATGAATTGAAGGCATTTGATGCAAATCAGGTTTCTGGTACCTTTGATGTTTTTACTACAGCTTCACATTCTGTCAATGTGATTATTGAAGGTAATTTGTTGAACTTTAGAGTAGTTTGCAGATGTTGGATTTATTTAAATTGTTATTCTTGTTTAAAACAGGTGATATAAAGTTAAGGAGAAATTATCTATGGAGAGTTCTTAAAAATGATGTAGATAAATAATTCAATAGGTGTGCATCATTGTCAATCTTTAGCAACCATTCATAATGTTACAACCTATACCAATTTGTGGATGGTAAAACATGAAAAGTGCAACTAAGAAATGAGGCACCAAGAAGAAATGGTCCAAGGAGAAATTATCTATGGAGAGTTCTTAAAAATGATGTAGATAAATAATTCAATAGGTGCGCATCATTGTCAATCTTTAGCAACCATTCATAATGTTACAACCCATATCAATTTGTGGATGGTAAAACATGAAAAGTGGGAACGTTTTCTTGTACATGCATCTATAAATGCCAATGTAAACAATGTGCCTACCAATTTTTGTTGAGTTTTTGAGTTTCAATGTTTCCTTGTCTATGATTAAGTGGTCTACTATTGGTACACCCCCAGCACTTATACCTAGTATCTTCTTCAATAAAATTGGCTTACAGAATATGTTCAACAAAATTGGCTATTGAACTCAACTAACTATTAGAATCAACTGGTTACTTCAGTTAGCACGATCAATCATTTAAGAATTCAACATGTTATTTCGATTACACTAAAAGCTAGGGGGCATTCCTTTTTGTTCAAAATAAGTCGATTTTAAAGTCACCTAATTATTTTGATTAATATTTATGTGTTAAGAGGTCTTTCTTAGTCAATTATTCAAGTCGATTCTAACAATTGGCCATTAAACTAAACGGGTTATGTCATTTAAGAATTTCAACAGTGGGTTGTTTCAGTTATACTTAAAGGTAGAGGACTTTCCTTTTTGCTCAGAAGAAGTCTACTTCAAATGAACTGGTATTTCGGTTAATACCTATGTTAACGGCCTTTTCTTTTTGGATATAGGTGCATATCAACGGCTATTTAAGTAGTCCATTGCCTTAGTTTATGCCATCACATGCAACACAAATGTAAATGAATGTCTGCAAAGAATAAGAATTAATGCCATCACATGCAACACAAATGTAAATGAATGTCTGCAAAGAATAAGAATTAACGAGCCTACAAAACAATTAGAGTTTACCTTTTGCTCCTCCATTTCTTAAATACGAATGATAAATACATGTCTACAAAGAATAAGAATTAATGAGCCTACAAAACAATTAGAGTTAAACTTTTGCTCTTCCATTTCTTAAATACGAATGATAAATACATGTAAAAGTGAAACCAGTACCTTTTCAATTCTCGCTTCACTCTACATAGTTCTAACAAAACAATACAAAAGGATCATGCATCACTTTGTAAATAAAATATAGAGCTTGAGTTGTTCAATTTTATACATAGGGAGAGCATATGTGCAAAGAGTAATGAAATAACCAGCTTACTTTCATATCTGCCAAAACAGACAGGTCCAGGAAGCTTATGATTTGCATAGAACCGATTTGTAAAAAAGTGTAACAGATCTATTTGGTCTGCCTAAGTTAGAGTTGTACTCACTATGCCTCTAGTTTTAAAAATGTAGAGCATTAAGTACATGTAAGACTGAAATCAATACCTTATTTGCTCCAAACTTTACAGTAATATAAGTTAGAGCATTTGGTCTAAAACCTTCACCTTGCATGGGAGAGAGTAAATGAAGGGCCCATTGGTAATCCTCTCCATATACCAAATATCATTGTATTCCAAGAGACCAAACCATCTTGTCGAAGACTGAAAGAGCTTGCATATGCTCCCACATTTAACATACATTAGCAAATTCTTCGATACAAAGATTTTAGCTTCTTTACCTTTGATTCTGGCATTTGAATCATCACCCTCCTTCTTGTTGCCAACATATGGCACAAGGCCCCCAAAAATGAACTTGTATAAAAAATTAGCATAAAAACCAGTATGTAGATGGTTTTTTTATACAACAATCCATAATGTAAAAAAAAACCATGTGTCCTTCATGATTATGCAAAACTAATAGTGGTTCATATCATATTTTTTGTACTGATTTGAAATTTCACACTAGTTTCTAGAAATCATCATTAGTTTGTAAGATTGTTTTTAAGTGTATAGTGATTTAGCAAAAACATTGCTAGTTCATATCATGTTTAATTACATGAATTTGACAATCATACAATAGTTTTGTTAAATCATCAATAGTTTGTAAGATGTGTTTTATGCATATATTGATTTTGCAAAACCAATAGTAATTCATATCATATTTTTTGTACTAATTCTAAATTTCACACTAGTTTCAAAAAATCATCATCAGTTTGTAAGATTGTTTTTAAGTGTACATTGGTTTAGCAAAATCATTGCTAGTTTATATTATGTTTAATTACATAAATTCTACAATCGTACAATAGTTTAGAAGATGTGTTTTACGCATACATTGGTTTTGCAAAACCAATAGTCGTTCATATCAAATTTTTTATATTGATTTGAAATTTCTATATCATATCATAATATATATAAGGTTTTGAGGATGTTAGGTTTCATACATACCTCCATCCATATATGCCCATGAATGGGTCTGCTTATCCCAATCGTTCGCAAAAAGATGAAGCAAGGAGCAGGTGTTTGGCACAAAATACAAGTTCAAGGCATTTCATTGACATAGGACATAAAGACAAAGGTAACAGATCTGGAGAAAGAAAGAGCAATCGGACTCCGCAACAGAAATCTGGTCTGTATTGCAGATCATGGTGTAGCAGTTATTGGGAGCTTCCAAAATAAGGTATGTCCATACATAAAATCTTTGTGCATCATTACCAATGTACTAGATCTCAACACAAAGAATCATGAGTTACATAATATTTGTCATATGTTTCCATGGTCGGTGATTCACAAACAGTCCAATGCAAGTGGTCAGCAATTAAACAACATATGAAGGGTTCATATGAACCCTTCATAACAACTGGATTTTTGCCTAGACAAATCTTCAAGTCATGCTTTACGATCTGAAATGGTATGTTACACGAGGCACTCTGTGGAAACAAAGACTTGAAATATATGTTTACCTTATCCAATGTCTTTAGGTGAAATGTGTCGAGATATTTAAGGAGTTCTGTCAAACAAAGACAAAGCATTGGAAGCTAACTTGAAAACCAAACTCCTTCCGCCTGATGGAAAATAGAGATGGTCCTTAATAGCAGGGAGCCAACCACCCGAATCTGTATATAACATAGGCCACCAAGGAGACTGACTGCCAATGGAAAATGACCAGATCCATATTGGCAGAACAAGCCAAGGCAAACTCCAAAATCTTAGGCACCAAGACGGGGGAGGAAAATAATAATATTGAAACCAGTCCAAGAATGAGAAAAGGCATCAGGGGATAAAGGCCAATCATGGATAGGGTGCCAACAATTAAAGTTGGAAAGCTGGTGTTTGGAGAGGTTAGCAAAACGGTCAACATCATGAGGACCCCAGGCTTCATCAATGATGCGAAAAGCGGTATGAGAAAGACTGTAGTCATCAAAATCCTCTAACTTAGACATATAATCAGCCCATTGGTTTTGACTTCTCGGAATCCAAGCAGGCTTGAGGGAAATTTTATAATGCAGGCATAAAGTATAAATGTGCAAGCAGAGAAAATGCAGATCCAAGATGGGAGATTCGCCCTTATTAAGGATATAGAAATCATTAAGCATATCTCCAAAGGCCATAACTCGAGAAGACCTCAAAGAGGGCCCACGCGGGCTAAAAAGATAAAGGATGCTAATTCACTAGAAGTGGATAGAAGGCCAGAAAAGTTGGAGCAAGAACCAGACCCATATGATCACACCCCCCAGCAAGAACCACTAGCATCATAACATAAAGAACTATACGGAGAAACAGGTTCCCAAAGGTAAGCAAAGTTCAAGATATCAAACCAATTCAACCAGGCATGGATTTTGGTATACAAGCGAGGTAAGACGAAGATGTTGAGACCAAGAAGTAATGGATGCATATAAAGAAAATAAATGGAAGGAGAGCAGCCTAACAAATGGGCCGAACACAAGCGAAAAGAGTCCAACATTCCCATGAAAGAGGCCAGGCTGTGGCCATGTACATGCAAGCAAGACGCCAACTTAAGGGCTAAAGCGATAAACTTTTCTCTTCTAGAAGGAGCAATGGAGAGAAAGCCTGTGGAAGACAAAGCCCGAGAACTTAGCTTCACAGGATTGCTGAGTTGACATTTATGAAGCGCTAAAACAAACCCTACATCCTCAAAGTCACACAAAATACGAGCCTGAGAGCCCGACTGTAAATCAATGGTGAAAACAAAATCCCCTCGGCGCAAGATAGAAAGCACATCTCTAATAGTCTCATACTTGAAAGTGGTCTACAACAGAAAGGAGTTCACAAAACGAAGGTCAAGGATCAAGCGAAATTTGTTATTGGCCTTAGGGACTACGCTAAGAGGGGAACAGACAGGCGACTTATCAAGGCTCGCTAAAAATAAGATAGAAAAGAATAGATTTTTTAACGTCCAACAATGTTCTATAAACAATGTCCAACAGGAAACCCCGTAACAGCCTGGATATCGTGCGGCTGGCCATGCCAGAAGGCACGAAATGACAGTTCGACTACGCGGTTGCATCCAAAAGATAGAAATAGAATAGAATAGAATAGAATATGATTTTATCGTCCACGGAGACCAACTGGCCTATGGGACCCAAGTACAAAGAGAGAGCAGCAGGCGTATTACTACCAGGATTAAAAAACCCCCGCCCCGAAGGGTTTTCGGGGGAAAAACCTTAGTAGCAATAAGGATGCTGACATACAGCTGAGGTTAATGTCGGACAGGGGGGCATAACTGAGTCCGCGTATCCATTACCTCCTGGAGGTACGATCCCAACAAGCCTACAGAGGCCGTGCCCAGTAGCTCATGCAAGGCCTGATGGGGCACAAGTAACCGAGCATACCGAGCCCGGATATGCTCGTACGCCGGACAGGCCTGGAGGGCGTGACTTTCATCCTCAATGGCGCCCTGTTGACAGCATTGACAGACTCTGTCCTCACGCGGCTCCCGAATCCATCTCCCTGTCTCAATGCGGAGGTGGTGTGCACCTGTGCGAATGGAAGCAATCACCCTGCGCTTTTTCATGGGTAGATGGGTGCACAGGTAGTGGTGTGGGCCCCTCGTGAGCATGGGATTAACCTGCTGTCGATAATTTGCCACCTTGACATGTGACAAGGCCTCTGCATCCCAAAGCTTGGCCATAAAGCAAGCAATTACCCTTAGGCACATATTTAACAAGTAAATGATCGGTTAGTTGCACGGATTGTCAAGTACATGCTATCTTTACACTATAACACTAGGCTAGAAGTGCATTGAATGAAAGGTGGGCTAGTTGATGTAGCAAATCGAGCTTGGTTCCGTTGATCATAATAGCTTGTCTCTAGATGAAATTGGAGCTTTGAACTCATGCACAAAGTCAGAACCCCATTTCGAGCTCGCTAAAGTGGCCGAACTAGGGAAACACGTACGCCGTTTTCCCTTCTTGCCCCTATGCCGGGAAAAGGGGAAATTTGGGGGTTGGCACATCCGTGTGGTGGATGTCATTTTTTTCTTTTCAGGGGTATTTCGTGGGATATGGGATACTATTTCAACGTTGGGGTTAACAGATGGAGCTGCTTTGGTACCCTGATACTTAAACCCTACTAAACCTGTAGGGTTTGATCTGAAGTAGTCAAGAGCTCGCATGCAGGGTTCCCTCGAGGGTTTGAAGAGAGACTCTAAGAGGGAGCTTTGGACTTTTGAAGGACAAATGCAGAGTATCTTATAGACAAGTTGAATTGTACAAGCAGATGACTTGCTTTGTCACTAATGAAGTGAAGTAAAGGGCATTTATTACATCATACCAAAAATATTGTTTACACATGGGCTCAAGATAATGCTAATGGCGGCTATAAGCTTGAATGCTTTTTAATATCATGCATCTAAATATCTTCAAATGCAAAGGTGTCTACATGGACAACGAAATGTCACAGTTTGTGCCTTGATAAAAGCATAAACATCAAACAGTGTGACTAAATGTATGCTCTAGCTTCTTAGCAAAACTGCAAATTGCACAAGCTTGATAAAATAGATGATAGATAACACTTTTTAGAAGTTCATAACAATCACTACTCCATATTAAAATGACAAAACAATAGAATGTGAGGGCATAACCATATGGTTTTGATGAGCAAAATGTGGATACGAATACCCCCCTAAACCTTTGCCAAACCATATGTAATGCATTGCAGACTTGCATCTGCAATTTTGAATTTCGAAAATTCAACAATTGCATTTCAAAACCATATGTAATGTGGGTCGTTGAATTTTGAAGACTGCATCTGGGCCGTGAGAAATGTTCTCTCAACCTAACGTTTTTTCCTCCCAATCCTTTCCTCCGGTGGCGGCCAGGTTATACTCCTCCCTCGCAGATGGCGATCTGCCTCCTTACCCTAATCTGCTCCATTCCTAGCGGCCAGGGAGGTAAATATTATGCTTCTTTTCTCTTATGTTTCGTTGTTGTCGCTCTGATTCCCTGGATAAATCAAGTATGGGCAGCCTTGCAGACCTAACCTCATGGATTTCGCATCTCCCAGGTACCTTTGCATCATGATTTATCCTATTTGCAACCAGTATGTATCCAGAGTATCTAGAATGTTCTGTGCCACTTTTGCATGTGATGTTCTGGTCTGCTGAATGATTGTTGTTCTGCTGTTTTGAAGAAATCGGGCTTTTAGGAGAAAAGGCAGTGCATAGTAAGAAGCAGGGTTAGAAGCTATGAAAAAAGCCATTCCCCTCGGGCGCAAATCCGGTAAACTGCTGCTCTGCACATCCAACAAGACCAATCAGAATTTTTACCTTTGCCAATATCATGATGCATGCTTGTGAATTTGATAATCTTCCAGTTGCATGTTCATGCAAATATTATTTCGAATGATTTGCAAGAATCAAGTCAATAACTGGCCATGGGGCAGGTCTTTGGTTAGCAAACCTTAAACAAAAGAGTAAGAACACTTCTTTGTGATTTTTGCTTTTGCTTTTCTCCTGATTACCTACTAAATATGAGTCTAGATAGACAGAGGACCATCGCAGTGTTTATAATGTTTTTTTAATGCTAACCAGAAAGCACAAAAGCATTCGTAGTTTTTCTCATAAAGCAAGATTCATCAGAGTCTGCAACAATAGTTAGTAAGATTGTGTCATGATTTTAAAATTATTTGTTAGAGGTTACAGATGTGGAGATACAAATAACCATGGAGGTGGTACATTTGCAAATGCTTTCCATGTGGTCCTGCTCTTATTCTTTGCAATCTCAAGAAAACTTTCAAATACAAGTGACGAGCGAGACTTGAACTATGGTGGTGGTCTATTGCTGGACAACCCAACAGGTGCTCGGAATCTCAACCCAATGCTCAATGTCCGTTTTGTATCATAGGACTATTGTGACTTATAATTAATGCTTTGTATTTCTCTTGTGTTGTATCTTCCGTACCACATGTTGAATTCTCTAAAACCGTCTGGTGGCAGCCTGTCCTTCACAAGATTTATGAATAGGTCAGGATTTCGCTGCGCAAGCTCCAACCCATTAGTAGACACAATCTGAGAAAGATTTGATGCTATGATCTGAATACAGATCTGCCTGTTCTAAAAAGGATATGCAATTTTCTATCGTTATGAGCTGGGATAAAGCCTCAACACATGCTTGCTTGATTTGCAAGGGCAAGCAATATTTATGGCATGCACCCAAAATCCCCAGGCCATATTTGGCCATAGCTGCTCCATCCAATTTGCCGCCATAGATGAGGCGAAGAAATGCTCTCAGCGTATCTGTATCCATGTCCTCTTGAGAGCTCTAAGCTATTTTGTTTGTTGATAAGAAGTTGCATGTAATTTTGTCGGGATAAATTTTGTATGTTGCATCTTCAAGTGAAATGGAATACTAGGGTTCAAATCCCTTGAGCTGTTTAACGTAAGTTCTGCTAAAATTCGAATATTGCACCATACCACTTCTCAGTCACATTATATTAATATCAGCCACAAAAAAAACCAAGATAAATCACAATGAAAGACCTTAGTGCTATGTTGGAAAACCATAGGCATAAACTATCAAAGTATTAGACCTAAACTAGCATGTATAAGCATGCAAATTTATCATACAAAAAAATACATATAAATCAAGCAACGAAAACTATCATAGGAAAATGTCATAAATAGCATAAGTAATTTATCATGTTATCATAATGATTAATAATCACTATGCATAACATTAGCATGCTAATATACCAAGAAAGATAAATGTGATCAAACACCATGTCCCTAAACTTGATTTACTAAGCATTATTAGACATCATGTATTTTAAACAATAATATAGACCAACTACATTCATCATGGAAGATAGATGTGATCAAATACCATGTCATTAAACTTGACATAATAAACAATATTAGACATCATGTAGTTTAAGCAATAATAGAGACCAACTATACTTATCATGTTCGAATACAATGTTAAAAAGGAAAGCTTACTTATTATATTATTAAATTGTACTGATTAACCATGTTGTATAACTAGATATGGTTTGTAAACTTTTGAACCCACAAACATGTATCGATTTTAATGTCTAGTTTTCACTAATAAACCATCGAAAAAAAATCATACTAATTCAGTTTTGGGGGCCTTGTGTGGAATCCTGCTAAGACATTTTGCAATGTGAAAGCAAGAACTACATGTTCTCATGTCTAACCATCCTTAGAAATACCAGTTTCAAAGCCTCTAGTGGTAATCAGACTGCACAATCAGCCTGTGAGGTTCCAATAATCAAGTTTTAGAAAAAATCACAGTGCCCAGAAGCATCAATAACAGTGCAGTAATACTTTGTGCTCTCAAACTTCTACAAAGCAATATCAGTGGATTTTTTGAACCCATTTTGTTGGATGAATTATGCATATTCTAAATAAATTGGCATGATAGAGAGGATATAAAGTCTGCATGAGAATGCAGGATGGTGACCACAAAATAAGCTGAGCATAAGCTGAGAGTACACATAAGTAAGGATTCAAACTCAAGCAATATACTGCAATATTCGCAGTCCCCTTCACTTGTCAGCACTTATGAAGATATGGTTCTATTTTATGAAATTAACTAAACCACAATGATTTAATGTGAAAGCAAGAACTGCATGTTCTCATGGCTGACCATCCTTAGAAATACCAGCCTCAAAGCCTCTAGCGGTAGAATAAATAATAGAACTTCACAATCAGCATGTGAGGTTCCAATAATCAAGTCTTTGATAAGCTCGCAGTGTCTAGAAGCATCAATATCAGTGCAGTGTGCTCTCAAACTTCCACACAGCAATATCAGTGGATTTTGTGAACCCATTTTGTTGGAGGAATTAGGCATATTCTAAAGAAGTTGGCATGATAGAGAGGATATGAAGTTCTATATGAGAATGCAGGATGGTGCCCACAAAATAAGCCGAGCATAAACAGAGAGTACAGATACGTAGCGATTCAAATGAAAGCAATATACCATAATATTCACAATCCCCTTCACTTGTCAGCACCTATCAATATATGATTATGTTTTATAAGGAATAACTAAACCACAATGATTTCAAGTACCAGTCTTAAGTTTCCTTGCGTCAATTGCGTGATCTCAGAGTCTCTACGTCAATCAAGCACTAATACCAACATTGAATATTTACAATTGTATTGATGCCAGTACACTTCAAAAAGAAATTGTTTCAACTAACATAGAACCTAAATTGCACGTTAAAGATTTGATAGATTATACCTAAACCAGAAAATATAGATCTGGTGCACTATTACTTTTGTCCTCAATGATGTGAGATGGATCCCAACAAAATGGTAGAGGATTATAGATTGTTCAGCAAAGTACACGAGTGTGCCTTGTCCTAAAGAATCATGAAAGCAAGCAAGAGTCTGTGACTTCTAAACATAACTGGGTAGCATTCTCCTCCTTACCTTCTTAATAAATATTGGAGAAGATAAGATAGAAAACAAACCTGAAGAAGAAAATCGAAGGTTGCCTAAAGCTCTGTTGAAATACTTGCAATTTTCCTACAAAGTTGGATGCTGCCTGAGATTCATATATGACAATGACAGTTTCCTCATAAATAAGTGGATTTCATCTAAAGATACCCTTCGATTCTAAAGCACCATCCATACTTTTGTATCTCAGATGGAGAAGATAATCAAACAAATGCAAACAATAAAGAAAGGAAAAATATACCTAATTCAGCCAGGTCTAATTGCCTGTAAGTTCTCAGTCACAACTGCAAAGTCTCCAAATCTAGTGAAAATCAACTGACTACGTTCTCTAACCCAAGCCAGTGTGGCCGAAATTGCAAGTTAGAGGCAAACCTAGCCCTTCTAGAACATCTGCTGCTGCATGAACCGTGAAAAGGGGAAAGATTCGTGGCATGCATGCCCAAATACAGAAAGTTCGAAGGTAGTTCTAGTTACAATTTCTTCCATGCCCGAAAACTTTAAAAACTTTTTTGGATTTTTGGAATATCGGCAGCCAAAAGTTTCAAAAACTTAGGGAGATCAACTAAAATAAAATCCAAAAATATTTTTTGCCAAACCTGAAAATCCCAAATTAACAAGATAGATCCTCATACATAGGGCATGGAGGATACAAATATACATGGAATTTTGAATATCATAGGAGCATAATACAAACATGGTCAATAAATGTAAGCAGACCAACAAAAGTGATTGCATATGTAAAACTAAATAAAAATGAATACATAAATGATAGACCAGTCATTAAAAAGCATTTCATACATCAAAACAAAGAAGATACTATAAATTCTAATAAAAGTGAACATATAGATGAGGGAGTCATTAGAAAGCATTTCATACAATAAAGAATGAAATACCTGCGGTATATCAAGAAATTGGATTGCCTGATGCCTTTTCCTTCTTACATCCCTGTATTTAGGTGAAACCTTGGTGTTGTTTAACCAAAATTGGATGACTAATTGCTTTGTATCTTCGTCCAAACAATCAGATCTTCTCTTTCTACCTACTAATGCCCATATAGTTGGACCTGCAATTTTCATTCTCTTTCTTCTGCCTGCAGCATATGACAAATTTCGAGGATGGCAGTTCAACATTTTTGAAGCAACTCCATTTTGCTTCAATTCCCCATTCTTCCCAACAATCATGGATAAAACATACTGCTTGGCTGCCAGCTTGTCACTGCTATTAGAATATTTAACCTCTTCGAATCCATTTTTGAAATTTTGTAGCAATGAATGTTTCACCACTGCTTCTGAAGGTAGCCCAATCACATGTTTAAACAACCAACCATCATTCAATTAAATTGGGTTTATGTCTTAATTTTGGGACAAATTTCATATTGCATGTTTTTAGTAGCATATTCAAATTCACACATTTCACCTCAAAATTATGAAAACGTAATATCATGTTATTTACAAAATAGTCAATATTTCACAATATAGCACCATATCATAAAAACGTGATAACAAAAATTTACATAGTTATTCAACTTTCTTCAAGCACCCCCAATGATATCATAGCCTTCTTCCTGACATCCTGAGGTATTGGGGTCAAAGCATGGAGCTGGGGGGCATTTTTACGCCAGCCAAGCACCCCCTAAGCACCTAATGCGGGAAATTTTACTTATTTTTATCTTTTTTTTCTATAACTCCGATGAAGCTGAAATTTTGTATTCCAAGGCGTAATATGAATGCGTTTCAGGGAAAAATATAAAAAAAAAAAAAAAAAAAAAAAAAATTTTAAAAATACAAAGAAAATAGCTCCGGAAAGCACCCCCTAAGCACCATGTGTCGCTGACACAAAAAGTGTCCCCCACCTCCATGCTTTGACCCATTGTAATTCTCGCATTTCTAGCTGGAATAGTGTTTGGAGTCCATGAGTACAAAACACTTTCATAGTCTAGCCAAAGATCGGGATCACTGATTTCTCCTCCATCTCTTTGTCCAACAACTGTACCTTTCTTTATCCGACACGTTGGTCAACCGATGCTTTGGACACCACCATTCCACCCGCACATGGTTGAAGTTAATATTACCTTCTTCTTTGCAAATATCAGAGATAGTGAACCCCAACCACACTAGATATGTATCTAAATCTCTTTGGCTTTACTACCACAAATTGGTGGCATTCCGGTCGATTGGAAGGTTCATAAGCATCCATGCCTAGAAACTTTGGCCTATTGTTCTTAGGACCAACATAGTGTTTGTCGAAGGAGGAGAAGCATATTGCTTGCGAATGCTACTTACACGGTGTCATCAAAATCCTCAAGACCGCTAAGGTCTTCCACCTAGTTTTAGGCAACCACCCTTCTTTCAATTCATCCGAGGATGTGTCTATCTCCCCAACGGGTTAATCACCTTCTTCCAAGTAAGCCACCAAGGCACGGTTGGTGTCATCCGGATTGGTTTGCCAATGCTTTATATAGTCTTGGATTCCTTCCTTAGTCAATCCCAATTGCTTCACTTCTTGATGGGTTTTAAAGCTTTTGGTTGACCTAGAGGTATCATAGGCTTGCCATTCTCATCTCTACGTCATATTTCCTCCCCTCCTCTCCACTCATCCTCTGAAGGTCTCATCTTCCATTGGAAGATTGGAATCCCATCTCTCACCAAAAAGTGAACTACAGAGGCCTGGAATGACCTTCAAGATCCAATGTATAACCATCCACAAAGCTCTTCCAATCGGGCACTTCTTCTATGAGAGAAGCTATAGGGTTTGGAGTAGTGCATTCATGCAAGATTTCCATTAGCCTAGGAAAGTTGGTCCTTGTTTCTGCTTCAGTTATACAACTATATTTGCCAAATAATGCATCCACATCCTCATGGGTATGCCCGCATAAGAAACCCTAAATTAACTCTTTCAAATATCCCCACAAAGCTGTTAAGTAGGATAGGAAAGAAAACATCCCACTGTTCTTATTTTGGCCAAAGACAATTATCAAGTTGCAAGAGAAACCTTTTGGGTAGATCTTGAGGTTTAGCACGTGAAGTTGAAGCTCCAACATGTTCATTAGACCCATGCTTCCTAAACCTTGCCTTCTTTGAACTTTTCAATATTGTTAGGGTTTCCATCCAACAATGCTCTATGTAGTGCTCGGCTAGTCAGAAGGTCCCGGAGGTGACCATTGTATCCATTTTCATAGTTTCTCAAACACCTCATGATACTCCCAATATGAAAATCACGGACCATCACTCCACAACTCCAAACTAAAATGGCCATAGTAGGTTTGATTTTGCCCATGCAAGATTGCCCGATCATTGAGATCTGTAAAGGGTATGATCTTCCACATGACTTTGGTATGTACTTGAATTGTGGAAGACAAGTCTTTTGCTGGTCCATCTTGTCATGTATAATACATAAATAGTTATTGGGTTCCAATGCAGATAAAGTCCTCCACATCCAATAACATGATCTACATGATAGTTGGTCAGTCATATGGTCCTTCATATGCTCCCTTATCCTAGCCCTTTGACTAGGTTTGCAGTCTTATCAAGAGTCTCCTTCAACTTAGCACATAAATTGCACTTTGCAAAGTTGTTTGAAGTTGCTATGGTGACATGATTGAAATGCTTCTTCCATAACCTACTAAAGCTAGGTTGGGATATTGGAAGAATTCCCAATTCTCGAAGTAGGGAATTCACTTCTTCCAAAATACTCTTTTGAGTACAATGTGATGGCAACCTTTTCTCAACAACTGCTCTTCCCTTTTCATCCCTTCTACTTTTGTGTGGCATAGACTGCATTGAAATCAATATATTTTTCAAATATCTCCCCGGCAGCCAAGGTCCTAGTTTGTTGGTCTCAACAAACCATTATTTCCATGTAAAGCAATCATGTTCCCCCTCACTTTTTTTTTGCCAATTATGCCATGAAGAAGTTGGAATTGCATGGATACTCGCCATGCTTTTGCACATATCCATTTGCCTAGCAAAGGGTATCTTTTTTTCTGTTTGGGTTTCTTTCATCTTGAAGTGCATGCTCAAGATTGTGTACATGTAGGTCCTCCTCTCATCAACGATTGTACTCTTGAAAAGTGGCTCTTGCTTCCACCAATTGTTCTATTGTAAAGAATTGCATACAAGCACTCCAACAACAATCGAGCCCCTAACCTTCACCATTGTCTCACGTTTGGTGTCACTATTCAACTTGGCTCTTTTGCTAGGATAATGTCGGCAACCGATACTTCTCCCCTTTTGCCTAGGTTTAGAGTTCCAACCGCCAATGGATCAATATCAAGACAATCATTGTCCCCAACAACCTCGGGCTCGGAAAAATATAATCCTCCACAAATTGAACACTACTTATAGGCCATGCCATGATGCAAGGAACCTCCAATTGCTTGACACAACCAAAACATTCCTTGTCACCCAAACCTTTACCTTTCCGGTTGTCTTCCAATATCGAAATTGCAATACCAATATTGTCTTCCCCTAGCCTTTCATCATTAACAACTTGACCGGGATCTGCTAGCACAATGACTCCTTGGCCTACTATTTCCTTGTTGCACTTGTGCATGATTCTCACCTTCTTGTTCCTCCATTGCACCCTACTATAGAGGACTAATTGTTTTTCTTTAACATTCTTGCTAGGAGTTGGTTTTCATTGATATTGCTCTTTTCAATATGTTGCACACCATCTTGAGTTGAGAGGCACCATTGACCTAGGCAAATTGCACCCTTTTTAGTTAATGAGTAGGAAAAATTATTACACCATAAGATAAAAAAAAAGTAATTACATTTATGGAATATGTAGAGGTAAATCAAATTTTTTTAAAAGCAAGAAATTCCTTGGAAATAGGTTTAATATAATAATAACAACAATGTAAAAGCGAAATCATTTTAAAACAAGAATTTTCGTGGCAACAACAAGGAAATGATATTATCCTAATTTCACTTATCGAAAATTTGGATATATGATTACTTAAAAGACATATAGGCGATGGACGGAGAATTTATTATCCATAATAATATACCCTAGATGATATAGTCTGGTGGGAATTTTCATGCGCTTTGGCGTGTTATTTGAGGCAATAAATTATTCACGCTAATTTCTAATTAACCCTATATAAATCCGGTTCACGCTCTCAAGACCTCCATTCTGTCCAATTTTTTTTTCTGCCCGCCATGAAGCGCTTCAAACCTCGGCTCGGCGTTCATGAAGAACCCGAGGTCTCTTCAAAGAGGCGTCGGGTTGAAGAACCCCTCTTTTCCCCCCTCATAGATTTTCTTGCCCAATTCTCCTCTGATTCCTCCTCTCATCAACAGGAGGAAGAGGAGGAATTGGACATGGAAGAGGAGGAGTTGAGCTCCTCTGATTCCTCCTCTGATGAAGAGGAGGAAGAGGAGGAGTTGGAGGAAGAGGAGGAGATGAGCTCTCAAGAGCACACAACCGCTCTGCTTCAGGGTTGGCTTGACCCTGAAACAGAGAATGAAATCTCGGAGGAGGAGGAGGAGGAGGAGGAGGATTCGGAAGAAGGTCGACAATTCGACCAGTTTTTGGAGTGGTTGAGAGATGAACCAGGTTTGCATGTGATTTTTTTTTTTTGTTTTTGCACCTTTCTTTCTTTTCTAACACCTTTCTTTCTTCTTTGTTGCAGGCGTGGAAGAAGAGTGATGCAGATCCCGGGCGGCCCATTTTTTGTTTCCATTCTTACAGAAGTTTTGGACACGCCTCCGGGCATTTTTTTTCTGTAAATTGTGTGAAAAGCCTTCGGGCAACTGCTTCCAAGCCTTCGGGCATCTGTACATACAACTGTTTTTAATGAAATCAAACAGTTTTCTTCATAAACTTTGTCTTCAAACAGTTTTCTTCAAACAGTTTTTTCTGTACATAATTTTTTTTGAATAAAATCAAACTGTATTCTCCAATTATTTTGGCTCCAAGCTGTTTTCTCTAATATTTTGTCTCTGCAAATTTTGTCTCTCTAAAATTTTGTATCTGCAAATTTTGTCTCAACAAAGTCTCGGGAACACTATAAATCAACCACATGAGAAATCTCTGATGCATCACAGTAACCATAGGAAATTTTCCTATACGACCTAAAACAATTCCCCAACCTTACAAGTCATTTTTTAGCCTTGATGACTTTGCCTTTAAAATCATTTTTAAGTTAGCCTATATAAAATTTCTAAATTCTATTTTTTCGAATGCAATAAATGGAATAAAATGCCGTGAGAATTTATTGCATGAAATGCAATATTCTCCATATATACCATATACATGTCATGTCCGGGGGAAGGCCGTGCGCCCGGTGTTAATTCAAGCAATCAATTATTCACGCTAACTTATTTCTAATTATGCCTATATAAATCCATTTTACGCTCTCAAAGTTCCTACATTTTCTTCCTTCCTTCATACGGTTTTGCGGTTTAAACCTGGCTGTGTTTGGATCTGCCCTCCACGAAATCTTGGTGAGCAGATTTATATTCAACAATGTTAGATGTTTGGTTTTGGCAATTCTAACTTACTAAAAGACTCCGCCTTTTAGTTCTCAGAGCATCTGTAGAGGAGGACTAAGGTCTGCGAATCGAAAAGCCTCGAATTAAAACCCAAAGCGTAGTCCTCCGTTCTTGAATCTTTCCACCTCGAGAACTCAAGGTTAGTTTTCATTTAGTTTTAAGTTTCATCTCAGCGGCGGGTTTAATCCAAGAAGACAAGCTTTTGCATTTGCTTTCGAGCGGAGGAAGCGGATGATGTTTATGAAAACCAGAATAGTTTTTATAAACTTCATCCGCTTCTTTTGTTTCGAGTAAATTCTTGAGTTTCTCTTCTGAATTAATCATGCTATTGCATGCAAGTTTCTATTCGAATAAGTGTAGTAGAATGCATTAGAAAATCCGAAAGATAATATTTGAAACACGCTTAAAGATAATATTTGAAACACGCTAAGCGTGTTTTATGCTAACCTTAGCCTTCAACATGAATACACGCTCGGCGTGCACTCGTGAGAGAGGGAAAAAAAATTGTGCGGATAGATAAGTAAATAGATAAAGGCCAGGCAATTATTTACACGCTTTGGCGTGTAAATAATTGCCCGGCCTTTATCTATTTACTTATCTATCTATCCTGCATGTGTTTTTTTTCTCCTCTCACTGAATACACCATGCGGCGTGTATAGTTTTTTTCCTATATAGCGGTTTTACGGCGGGCGTGCAAACAATTTTATCCCTACTTTCAACTTTTACGCTAAACACGGGCGTGTCTCTTAGTTTCTAACTTTATAAATAAATAAATATAACACGCCAGCGTGAATCGCGATACTCCGTTCACTTCCTATTGATAGATGCCAAGTTATATTAATCACCGGTTGGTGGCGAAGATGCATTGGAATTACATTTGGGCCAAGCAATCCTGCCCGACTCGGTTTAGGCTCCAATCTCGGTCCGGTTGAACCGCGGTAGAGCACCGATCCGGCTGGGCGGCGATCTTGCAACCACCGGAGTACTTGGATCAAGTAATGATGATGGCGGCAGAGCGAGGGCAATGATAGATCTCGGGCTCTGGGGCCCTTGCAATCGCATCGGAGGCTGGCCCTCTTATCTAATCGCCGAGAATGCGGTACATGCATTGATCGAGAGTGAATCTCGCATCTGTCATTTCGAGATTCAAAATGAGGCTGCGGTTCTTAGTGGTTAGCCTCTATGCCCGGATGCCCCAACACGAACCACTACCACAAAGCGGTATCTGACGCGAATGGAGATGGCTCAACCAATGGAACCACTACCGCAGGGCGCTTATCGATGCATTGGAGGTTCAACCAATGGAAAGGGAGGCGAGCAGGGCTTGGAGGTGGAGGTGGAGCGGCCGGGGGTGGTGGAGCTAGAGCACGGTGTTTTCTTTGGGGTTTTACCCGGAAAGAATTCACTATGCCCCTGCAATGGAAATGGGAGATCGATAGCCCGGCTACTCGAGAGGCCGGGCTTGAAACAAGAGGTCCGGGATTTTTGTGCGGTTTATCCGGTTTATCCAGATTATATACAATTGTAATCTTTTTCCAATGAATACAACAAATTTTGTCTACTTCTATATTTCTACAATGTAATACATGTTACATACCTTTTTTAAGCGGTTTCTTGGCCATGCAACAAATGTTCCAACACTTTCTCCAACCGTATCCCCACGGGGTGTATCTGAGGTAAAGCTTCATCCATAGCGCGTGAGTTAATCATCGTAACTTCGGACATACTTATCCCCGGCGCGAATTCCATGGCGGTTTCTGATCGGATCGATGGAGTCGATCTTGCATAATCCTACTTTCCTTTTTCCGATTTGTAGTTAACATGAAACATTCATCTTCGATTACTGCGAGAAAATTGCTATTCGAGACACCTACTATTGGAAATTAATGTTCAAGCTATTGGAATGAGATGAGTACCCGAAGTCAGTAGCCATTCTTGAGAAGCTGATTTGAGTCTCTGAAGCTGATTTGAGAAGCTAAAGGCTATGGAAAACGGCGGTCGGGGAAAATTGAATTAGAAGAAAGATTAGGTTAACTACGTTTAGGCGGGATAAATTTGGCGGGATACTTTTTGGGTAGATTGGTTTTTAAAAACTTAATGAAAGAAGTCGGCGGACGGGTCTTCGTCATTATTATTTGTATGTGTCAAGAATATTTCGAAACTGCATTTTGTGTTTTCTTGAAATTCAAATTTCTCTATTTCTCGTACAGGTAGAAAAAGCTATTTCTTCGAGCAGCTCGAGCGCGTATCCAAGCGACCTTCCGACTGTGTTACTAGGCGACTCCGGAGATGTCTTCTAAAGAATCGAGGTCGAGGTCGGACCGAGGCAGAGGAAGCGGTGGAAGAGGAAACTCTAAACCCAGCTCTTCTCAAGCTTGAGAGGGCGCATTGATCGAGAATACACGGAATACAGAACCCTATTCAAGGTATTTAATTTGCCACAGAATACACACTGTGTGGAGAGTATTATGCTTGCATGAATTTGAGATATTTCCTTGCCTTCACTTAATATGCTTTGCATGAGTTTGAGTTATTATGCTTTGCATGAATTTTAAGTATTACCATCAGTTAATGCTCTGATTGTCCGTTTTGTAGAACATAATTATGCTCTGTTTTATAGAATATAGCAGTGTTAGACAGTTGGAGATAGCAATGTTCAATGAGGTTAAATAGTGTGAAATATGGATTCATGAAGGGTATGCAAAAGCTTAAAATGTGGATGCAAAATAATTTAGTTTCAAATTCACGCATAGCATGGTCAATAATAGGAGCTACCAACACGCCAAGCGTGATTTGTACTAATTTAGGTTTAAATGCACGCCAAGCGTGATCTCTTGTTCTGAAAAGTACTCTAAAAAGTGCTCATCTTCTTTTACAGTGCTCAAGAGGAAGAAAACCCCTAATAATTCGGGTTCTAATCCTGCCAAGAAAGCAAGGGCAGACGACCCAGATGTAGTACCATATGATCTCACCTTAGATGATGAAGGGGCGATTCTTATAGCAACCGCGACCCCTGCACATACGAGGAGGAAATGGGCGAGGGTGCCGAAGTGGTGCGTTGACCTTGCCAAGACAAATGGCAAGCTCGACTTAACTCTCTTCGAGGAAAAAGGAAGCGGACAAGATGGCCAAACAAGGGATCCTAATCTCTTGTGAGGAAGAGGATGACACCAAGCGCAAATTGCTCTTGGAGATTACGAAGCGAAAAGAAAGATCCGCTCGGACTTACTCCTTTGTAGAGCTCGCATACAAGGATACGTTCATGAAGACAGATGTGAGCGGTGAGACATGTTTTAAGTATGGTTGGCCAACCAATGTAGCGATTCGCCAATATCTATTTGCCAAGGGGTTCTGGTATTTGTGCGTAGAGGCATGTTCACTAAACAGACACCAAGTCACTATTTGCAGCAAGCTAGGGGAATTAAGTGACTTGAAAGCTTCTAAGAGGGTCCTAGATCTAGGGAAGGATGTTCAACTGCGGTTTGTCGAAGGCATGGAGGCTTGTTTTTTGAGAATGAAGCGGACAGAGTGGCGCAGACTAGAGGCCATGAACAAGCTGAATAAATACTCGACCATTATCCATTGGGTCTTAAGGAAACTTTTGCGATCCATGTGAAGTCCCTCATCCGTTCACCAAGCTCCATTTATGTTAGCGAGAAGATATGATCCAAAGACATGCCATGGAGATTGTTGAGCATGATTACTAATCGGGTCAAATGCCTATGCCGGTGGATGTGCTACCTTGGGATATGATCTCGAACAAGCTTTGTTGTGTGGGCCGAACTTCCGGGAGATATTGTTAAATGAAAATATTAAATTGTCGTCATCGGCAAACGTCTGTTGAGGCACGAAGGCCCTCATCGCAAAAGCAGAACAAAAACAGGCCAAAGCGCGTTCTACAATCACTATGCATTATAGGAGGTGTCATTATCTTGGATGCCAATACTTCACCGCTTGATTTGGGTGAGATTAGTGCAACTTTGAATGAAATGGGGAAGACATTTCTATACAAAAAGGTAACTAAGCGCATTAGGATGTTAGCATTTTAATATTCCACGCCGGTCGTGCTTTCAATTCAATTGAATTCACGCGGCTGGTTTCATAAATTGAATTCACGCCCGGTGTTTTCAAATCAAACCAATTCACGCCCGGCGTGTTTTCAAATCAATCAATTCACGCCCGGGCGTGTTTTCAAATCAACTTTGGTTTCATAAATTGTATTCACGCCCGCGTGTTTTCAAATCAAACCAATTCGCGCGGCGTGTTTTCAAATCAATCGAATTCCGCCCGGCGTGTTTTCAAATCAATGGTTGATTTGAAAACGGGCGCTGGCGATTGATTTGAAAAAACACCTGGCGTGAATTGGTTTGATTTCTAACACGCTGGCGGAATTGCATTAGTAACTTTATTCATTTCACGCCCGGTGATTTTTCTCTTGATCAATTCTATTCAAATCGGCGGCGTGTTTCTATTCTATGATCGCGATTCAATGTCCGTACTATTGCGGTCCATACGTTGAACAACTGCGCCACGCCCGTCAACGATGGGTGGAATATGGCTGCCCATTGCCCACCGCATGGCGGGTCAAAGTCCGAGGCATTCAAGCTCTTTGGAGGCGGACTCATCGCATACAATTATCTGAGAAGAAGAAGACCGCAAGAAAATCAAAGAAAAAAGGTGGTGATGACATTGCGGATCCTTTACAAAGCTCATCTAGCGGTCGGGACCAACGGACTTCGTATAAGATTGTGTTTTGTAAGGAGGCGGTATGGCTCAAGTGGAATGAATTACGGGACGCTTATGCAAGGAAAGCTGCGCGGATACTATGGGTAGGGTGCCCTCCTGTTGATGTAAGCATCTTTGACTTGAATGTGACAGAGATGAGAAAGACTCGGGGGCTAGGCGGCCATTTGAGACCATTTGGGTTTTAGACCGGTGCTTAAAGAAGGAAGTCTTATACAAGAAGGGTGCTTTCACCAAGGATAGGATGTCCTTCGTTGAGTCTTTGCGACCATGTAAAGGATGTACGTTACAATGAAGTCAATTTGTAGGAGCTGAGTTACAAAGGCTATCGGGGGATGTGGCATTATCACGAAATTGGATTCTTTGGACAAATACAAAGGTCGATGTAATGATGACATCAAGAAGTTTGTATTCTGGTCAAAGGACTTCCTAAAGAATTGGAAGGCTAAAAATACAAAACATAAGGAGACTCTACCCCTAAGGTACTTGGCCGAGTTGAGAAGAAAAGTGGCCCTTGTGAAGAAGATTCTTGGAGAAGACGACAATTGTCCGATGATTAGGTCTCCATTGGGTACAAAGGTCTCTTGCCGTAATCAACTTCGGCCTTAAAAATATATCACTCTTTGTGTTGGATAGCGGGGGTGGGAGAGGAGATATGGGCATGAACGGAAGGACTCTGGCAGACTTCTTTACCGGTTGTATAGGATTGACAACCGAGAGGTCCTTCACTATTGTCATCGTTTGTCCTTGGTGAGTCACATCTGCATGCACTATCCGGCCGCTCATGATCCGGAGTGCCTCAAAGTTATTAGGGAGGGATGCCTAATATATGATGTTAAGGATAATGAGTGCAGCGAACACATACGGAAGATGGCACATGTGATCTTCATTATGATAGCCATGCTATCGGGGCGAGGAATATGATATTGCTAAGGCCAAGGGTGACAATAGCGGTGCATGGGAATGTTTTCTTCTAGATGATCCGGACTTAAGAACTATATTCTTTCATACGGATCGGGATCGGTCGAAACGAGGATGAGTCGAGAAGAGGATGAGGATCGGGACCCCCTCCTAAGTGGGGAAATCAAGCACGAGCTACAAACTAAGGAGAAGGGCCCCTTAAATAAAATGGATTTCCCCGTCTATGGTCGCTTACCTCGTCGAGGCATTTGCTCCAATTGATACAACCTGCTTGGAGCTTCATGTTGGAGGTTATATTGCCCGAGAGGCTCTTATGGGTGCAAGAAGATGTCCTTTGCTTTGTGAGTGATGAGCGGGCCAAAGACTTTCTTGAACCATTCCTCATGCATGTGCTTGCCAAGTCTCCTAAAGGCCCTTATGGCAACCTGAAATCATCAGCAATCAAAAGTCTCGTAGACTTGTCCAATTCGAAAGTGGACGTTGCTTCTGGAGAGGGAACTAGTAATCTGCAGCCTGATAAGGAAAGCAGTAATGAACAAATAGTCGCTAAACCGGCTGCTCAAAAGTAATCGCGGATGGCGGCGAACTTAGGGAATATTTTTGCCCACATTGCGGGTGATGCAAGCAACAATAGAGTAGATTCACGGGTTAACAATGAACATATTGATGTGGAAACCGAAAATGAAGGCAAACGGCGCCTCTAGTGATTCGCTGGGTTTGCCAAATCAATAGTAAAATAATGTCGGTTGTGAAGGACGCAATGAACTAATAGAAAAATAACAATTCTAATAAATGTCGGAAGAAGGCGAAGATTAAGGGTGGCGAAGGGGAGAATGGCCTTGGATGATGGCAAATAAACCGAAGATGATAGGTATGGCCTTGCCCGCGAAATCGCCACGCGTGATTTAATTTGTATTACCTTTGAATTAAATCGCCAAGCGTGCTTTGATTATTTTTCGTTGTCAAACTAAAATCACGCCGCCGATTTGGTTATGACTATTTCAAATCACGCTTGAATGCGTTTGTATTGTTTGTGTTATCGTATCTTGCTGACCGGATACATGTTTGATGTTTCAGCTTCCATTGCGTTTCTAAGAAGGTTGTGGTGTTCGACCTAAACGGAGTCCTTTGCAAGACTTTTCCGAAAAATAAAGTGGCTAGAGAACAGTTTCATCAGACACCAGTAGAATCAAACACCAAGTGGATCTATCCGCGCCCGCACTTGAAGGAGATGCTAGATGAGGCATTCAGGTTATTTCGAGTTGGTATTTGGTCATCCATGGAACTAAGGAACATCAAGGATACTTTGGAGGCACTGGGGGAAATGCGTAGACATTGGTTGACCTTTTGGGATCAGAACAAATGTGTGAAGTTCACTAATCCCAAAGATCCAACAGGCAAGCCTATCTTCATCAAACACTTGAGTAACATGATGGACGAACTTGGTATCGAGAATAAGGATGATATAATCATAGTGGATGATGATGCTCTCAAATGCTTCTACAATCAAACACAGGCCCTGAATCCACCATCTTACGATCCAAAAAACTTTGCGACAGATGATTTTTACGGTGAAGTTTGTGTCTATTATGCATAATTTGGCTATGGGGATGCCGGTGGGTGAAGTGTTAGATCTGTACCTTAACTTTGGATAGAACGGCTGACATGGAACCACACCTTGTTAAACACGTGGAAAAACATGGATTGCTCCCTTAATGTTTTATTGGAATATATGATATTTTTGTATGACATTTGTGCCATGTATCGATAATTTCGAGTCTGGAATTGCCTCGCAAATAATGCAATCTGTTATTATCAAACCTAATACTATCATCTATCGAGCAAGCAATTTTGGTCTCATCTATGTTAGCAACTTGCTCTTCATTTTTGCATATTTCAATTCCCATATGAAAAGTCACACGTGAATCGCAACCTTATGTTATTTTTGAAGTCCAAAAAAAAAGATTAAAAAAAACAAAAACCCCCTAGAAGACAATAGCAGGTTGGCGTGATTTTGGAGTTGACATAATCCCAATTTAATTGGATGATGGTTAACCCCAATAACCTGTTGTCTTGCAAGATCCTGGAAACCAATATCTCTCTTTGACCAGGAGATAGAGAATTGGCGTCATTTCTAAAGCATTCAACAACCTTTTCTACTCTTTTGCTGATTTTTTTGGTGATGTACCTGGAATATGATTTGCCATTCTCACTGTTGACAATATCACTCTCTGTCACTTCATTCAGTATGTCATTCAGAGTATCCTCTTCAACCATTTTTTGCTTCTCTTTGTCAATTTCGGTATCACTGTCCTCATTTTGGACATTACCCTGAGTCATTTTGTTCATGCTTTGATTTTCTTGTGCCATATCCCTCTACTATGAAAACTGATATGCATGTAAAGATCCGGCAAGAATTTAAAATTCTTTTCTTGCCTTTAAATTCTTAGACTGTAGATTGGAGGGAATTTGCTTGCTTGGGGATGGATTGGAGGGAATTTGCTTGGATCAAAGGGAATCCTGTGGCTGTACCCAAAATTTCGCAACAACCGTCGGCCATTTCATGTCATAAATATATACGATAAGCGCGTGGCCTCCTACCGTACATTCAAAATTACATAAAAAAGGGGGTTTTCTAGTGCAAAATAGTACATGAATTTAGAACTAATGTATGACACCCTAGCGTGCTTTTACACGAAAGCACAACCTATTTTTGGGTTGCCCCTAGGGGGGCAAACCCTCGTTTATGTGGGTATGTGGGCATATCGGTATATCTTGACGCATATGCCCAAAGATATATCTTTGGTATTTGCTAAAAACCTGGCTCTTTCCCCAGTAAATGCTAGGTCGCATCTGTTGGTGGTCCAGCCCCAGGCGGCTGTGTTCGAACCGGCAAACCGGCATCCATTCTATAGGAGATCCGGCCAGATGCAAACGGAAGCAAGCAAAGATTTAATAGCTGGGTCCGATTTTGCATGGAATCAGCAAGCTGGTACATTTCAAGGCTTCAAGGTCGCCCATGTATTACATAGCAAAATCTACATCAAAATCTACATAGCAAATTGGTCTTTCTTCATCTTTCAGACCAGTATGAGGAAGAGAGTGTACAAATTCGCGAAACCTACAGAGTAGGTCCAGCTTCAAGGGGCAAAGCAGAAATATGGGTAACTGATGAAGAATCCATCACCATATCCGGAGTTGCAATGACTCTTTTCAACACTTTCGAAAACTTTGGGCATGGTGTCATTCGCGGTGGGGCATTTCTGCAGATTCGATCCAACGCTTAGCTTTTCATGACAGAGAGCAAAAAAATGTGGGCCGGTAAGTTTGCAACATGGCTCCTTGCCTTTTCCTTCTGCCTACCCTTCTTTCTTTCCTTTATCTTTTCTCTCAGGTGCATAGACTGGAGCAATCATGGCTTTAGAGCGTATGGAGCTTGATCTATCTAACCGGGGAAAGCACTGATGGCATCGGCAAGTCTGGAGCGCATGAATAAAGGTAGCCATTGACAAGATATCACAAAAATCACTATGTTATGTTATGCAGGAGGGTTATAAGAATATCCTCCGTTGATTTATTATATTTGCAGGTGATATGCATTTTTTGGTTGCGCCTAGTAAGCTCTCGATAGTATGTGTGCAATACTAATTCCTTATGTGTGATGCTATAACGTGATAATCGATACATGATCGTCTATTAGCATCCGGGCTAATGAGCTCTGTAGAATCATTGCCAAGAAAGCTCGGTATGTGTGGCTGCCAAATCAATACAGAACCGATAATAGCATATCTTTGGACCGGGCTATGCTAGCAAATATTTCATTGTTATGCTAAGTTTTGGGTGTTGTTTCTCTCTTTGAGACTCGGATGTGGTATGCTCCTCAATCTTGCCAGCAAGCAGTTTTGTTCTTTTCTTTTAATGCTTGAATCTTGTTGTAGATTTTTAACATCTTTAGCCCGACCATGTATTGTTTACCATCTTTGATCCATATTTTAGCTCTAGAATGCTTATTTTAACTCTCCTTGATTTCTATTCCTCTTTTCAAAGAAACTTCTCTCGGATGAATATATGCAGGAAACCCTTGGACATGTCCAACCTCCGCCAATCTATCACCCGCAAAAAGGTATTATGCTTGCATGCAACACTTGGAGCTGTAATTAATTGAAGAGGCATTCAGATGGTGCCATCAGAAGGTAAAACTTCCATTTTCCTATATTAATTCCTTTTGGAACAACCACGTTGGTGGACTCCAATTCCAATATAACGCTATATTTATGTTGCAGAATATTGGAGATCAACATTGGGCCCAATAGTGGGTATGTTAACTTCATTTTTGCTAGACTTTCATGCATTGTTGCTGCTGCGACCCCCCTTCAAATTTTGCACTACGCCCATTATAACAATATGCAGAGCCATTTGGATTTGTGGTAATTTGTTGCTTTATTTGCTCCATTACTTATTTTATGGACATACCATGAGGATTCTTGCACTTGAAACTTCTACACTATTGTGACTTATTGCTTATAAGTATGCTGTTGTGCTCATGTTGGAACGTTACTTTGTATGGGCATATATAAACTCGAGATTCCTTTGATGATTCATTTTCTTACTTAAACTTCCCGCTTTAGCGATTTGGTTTTATTTACCTGACCCTTTGCATGGCTGCATTCTTTATATTTACTCATGCTTCGCTGTTTTGCTGCAGGGTGGTGGTTAATATTATCTCATTGGCAGAGCAGTTGGTCCAAGGGTTGGTGTGACGACTTTAGGAATTTGCAGAGTATAGGCAGAAGCATTAGCGCCTCTCATTGGATCTGGCATATTGCGAAGTCGTGTTTAGTCAAATTTGGATGCTCCGATTATCTGTTCTACTGGTCATTGAATTGTGCTACCTTTTATGCGAAAGACCTTTGGAGCTTGAAGTCATTGTTTCTTTATGTTTTTTCTGTGCGAAGGGTCCGTTGTAAGATAACTGGTGGATGCGTAGATAATGCTAGGTATGCAATTTCTGAAATACTCCGTGCAAATAGGTCACTTTTCAAAAATATGTTTGTTGCTACAGTTTTACATCTGATCAGAAACTTGTCCATAGTTATAAAAATTACGCGATTTTTATGCAAAATCGTGCACTGGGAAAGCTAACTGAAAGATTTAAAAATGACTTGAGTTCATGTTATATGAGAGAGTTACAAAAATTACATCGACTCTTACTGCATGTTTCATATGTTAGGCGTCTACAATTTTCTCTAATTTTCACATTTGTTTCAAGGGAAAGGATAATATAGCAGCTAAGAGAGAATACTATAAGTGAGTCTGCACCTCATCCATGTCTATACTTGATTATGGAGGTATGGTGATTGCAAGATTCTTCGTTTGACAAGTGTAGCATAGATGGTATTTGGAGTTATTTAAGGAAATGGAAAAAAGAGGTGTTATATCTATGATTTGCAAGATATATTCAGGATCATCGCATCGTTGTTGTATCAGGCAGCAACGGAGGCACCGCCCATTCTTCACTTTTTATCAGTTCCTCATTGCTTCCCTAATGCAACCAAGTGTATTACCTCAGCATTTGTTAGCTCTCTCGTCCCTCCTTTACTAATGGGTTGTATGGGTTAAGGCTTGATGAATTTATGTCAACTATGTGTGGTTAGATTATTTGCCGATGCACGATGCACTTGAAACGGCGGAGATTATGCAGAATCAAGGACTACTAAGTCAATTTTGTCCTATAGCTTCTAAAATATCTGGATACTCTTCTCTTCATCCTTATAATGTACGTTCTTCTTGCTATAGTATTTACTGGGAATTGTGTATCTGGTACTAGTACTGGTGAAGTTGTGATGTCTGAGATGGGTTTTATTGATTCTTGAATAAAGGAGTTATGCATACAGGCAAGGCAATGCAGTATGCAGACGTACAATGGAGCTTGCAATCCATATGACACTGTTTATTTGTTTATTTGTTTATTTGTTTATTTTTGCATGTCCGATCTTCGGCTTCTTCACTTTTGTAGCATGCAAAGGAAGATCTTTAAGCCTTAACCACCATGCCGTTCAGAAATGTTCCACATATCTTTGAAGGCCTCTTATTAGTGTAAGATGTGTCATACGAACTTCCACACTACAAATGGGTACAAATGCTTCTGGACAAATGTCCATTCCCAACCTATGCGTGCTATGAAAGTGTGTATTTGCCTTGGCTCAGACATTAGATTCCAACAAGTTTTATGAGACAATATTCAGTGCCGACTTGGTAAAGACGTCCCTTATCTCTGCAAGTGACATAAATTTGGCATATATGTGTCTAGACCAAAGTGCCAACAAGGAGAGATCTTTCGCATCCCATTTGTTGAACGTGTGTATTTCTTGGATTGATTTTTTGCCATCACCGAGGCATAAACAAATGTTGTGGCATTTGGAGGTAACGTTCTACTATCTCCCCAAAATGCTACTTCACCATATCCATAATAAACATTTCCTGCAATGCAAGAGACAACACTACTTGACTTGCTTGTGCTAGATGATTAAATGAAATTAATAGCCAACCCTACTAAAGAAACGACCTCAAATTTGTATGGAGCCGAACATGTGTTTCTGCTTTTTTCTTCTCTTTTCTTTAATATGGTGCCTCTTACAGCAAACATCGTTCAAAAAACACCTTTAATTATGTGTTAGTAGTTTAGAAATGCTCCTTAAATTTCTTTTGCAAAATAAGCATGCACGGCCAAGCCTTTTTATGCGTGGCCTTATGAACGGCCAATGATAGACATAAACATATCGACATAGGTACTAGTTGCGGATAGATATGATTTAATAGGACGGCCTACAAATATAATTATGATGCTTCTATGGGTACTAGTTGCGGATAGATATGATTTAATAGGACGGCCTACAAATATAATTATGATGCTTCTGGAAGGAAACATTGAATTTGGCTTATCTAAATGGAGTTGTTTGGCATTGTTCGTGGATTGGATAATATAAATGCCATTCTTAGAAGTGAACTTCGTTTTGTTGTTCCCATGTGCATGAGCAATAGCATTGGGTAATGTAAATGCCATTACTGTGTAAAGTCACAATGCAATGTCCTCTAAGATGTGGAATGCTATGGATTTGTGAATTTATTGCAACATCAAACTTTTATCAATTTATTGCTCATAAGGTTCTATGAATTTATTTTGCATGTTAGTTGAATGTCATTGTTTTAGGAAAATCTAAGAAAAAACACAAAAAATATGCTTGCTACATGAAAAAACTAGTTAATTTAGCTTCTCGGATGCTATGCAGTGAAGCTTTGATAAGGTTAACGTACAACCTGCTGAAATGTAAATTCCAGCATTTGCAATACCTTTGAAATTCATCGTCATACAAGTAAATCTACCAAATTTCTAGGTCCTATAATAGTTTTTTTTTCCCTCTCCTCTCTATCCAAGAACAAATACGATAGATCAGGCTATGAAGGATATAGTTGCTCAGTTTTGGTTAGATAACTCAAAGGTTGAGGACACAACCAATTCAATATATTGACATTACACAGGTACGACTGTAATTTAGCTGTAATTGCATCCTGTTTTTCAGAATAAAGATGTTTTTTATTTTGTAACACTGATGTAAAGTTTGTAGTCAAGGTGGCAAATTATCGACAGCAGGTTAATCCCATGCTCACGAGGGGCCCACACCACTACCTGCGCACCCATCTACCCATGAAAAAGCGCAGAGTGATTGCTTCCATTCAAGACAGTGCACACCACCTCGCATTGAGACAGGGAGATGGATTCGGGGGCAGCGTGAGGGCAGAGTGCATCCGGTCTTTGTCAGCAGGCGCCATTGAGGATGAAAGTCACGCCCTCCAAAGATATCCGGGCTCGGTATGCTCGGGTTAGTTGTGCCCCATCGGGCCTTGCATGAGCTCGCGAGCACGGCCTCTGAGGGCTTGTTGGGATCGTTACCTCCGGGAGGTAATGGATACACCGGACTCGGTTATGCCCCCGTCAGACATTAACCTCGGTTTGTACTTGTGATTATGTATATAAGCATGCAAATATGTCAAACATCCTTATTGCTACTAAGGTTTTTCCCGAAAACCTTCGGGCCCGGGGGTTTTAATCACGGTAGTAATACTTTCTTTGCTCTCTCTTTGTACTTGGGTCCCATAGGCCAGTTGGTCTCCGTGGACGATAAAATCATATTCTATTCTATTCTATTCTCTCTTTGAACACTTACGTTTTACATATTATATATGTCACAGACATCCTAGAGCCTGGGCCACATACCATGTTATGCTCATGATAGTTGATAAATATTGGTCGAATCTTGAAGTTCTAGATTTCATTTGTTAAACATGCAACACATTCATAACTCTAGGAATTTTTTCAAAGAATCTTCATATAAGCCTGAAGCTCAAATTTAGATGATGCCTTTATTTCTAAATATCCCAAATTGCAATCTTGAATTAGATACCATACAAAATACACAACATTTGCATACGCATATTGGAGAATATAAGGGCATCTTGATAGAATCTCTAATTTAATATTTCAATAATCCTGGTCAAACCCTAAAGAATGTTGGAGAATCACGGAGGAACTCTAATTGAATTTAGACTTTTAAACTTGACGCCTTAATTTTGAAGTTTTCAAAGACTTCATATGATCTAAAGGAATCCAAAGGAATCTTCATGAGATCTTTAGGAATCTAGGGGAATCTTGATAAAACCTTGAAGAATCTAACGGGATCTTCATAGAATCTAAGGGAATCCAAGAGAACCTACATAGAATCGTGGGGAATCTAGTTGAATCTTGGCGCCAATCTCTCGAGAATCGGGGGAATCTCAAGAGAATCTTGGAGAATCTATGGAAAATTTTTTGAGAATCTAGGGGAATGCAAGGGAATCGTCATAATTTCGTTGAGGACATAGTGAATTCTAGGGGAATCTTTATAAAATCTGAATTAATCTAGAAGAATGTACATAGAATATTGAGGAATATATGCGAATCTTGGAATAGTCTTTGGGATTCTAGAACCTTAAAAAATCTAGGGAATCTTCCACATTCTTTGTATTTTTGCGTGGTCGACTTCATGCAGTCCTTCATAGTTTTTCGGTAATGCTTGATGGTCAATTCACCACTTTCTAGAAGCACTACAACTTAAAGAAAATGCAGGGCTCCAAGGAATTGAACCCTGGCTGAGACTTATAACTTCGTCTTGATCTATTTGTTGGGCCTCTATATTGTTAATCAACAGCTATGTCTTGTCAATCCCTTTGTTTTCAATATGTACGTGAATTATAAAAGATTTTGACCAATTTCAAGTCGTCTGCTTCTTCAACTTCGTCATGTGGGAAAACATTTCATGAACAATACAAGAATATAATCAGCAAGGTTTATTATATTTTGCATTCAATTGACACTGCATGATCAAGACATGATCAAGACAATGAAACCAGCATTGTTTAGCCATAAAAATAATTTTGACTCTATGTTTAATTGTGGATATTATTTCGAGTTCTGTAATAGTTTATAAGCTCATAGGGGCATACTTTTTTGCAATGTGTGGTAGAATGGGGAATTCATTGCAATCTCTCATGACCCTTGATTGAATTGGAGTTCTAGGTGACCATCTCGTCAGATTGCTTGCTAATTATTATTCAAGCTTGGATGCAGCAAACCAGACATATAAGAAAATTACAAGGCCTACACCATATACATGCACTGTCGTCATTCTGGCAAATAACAATTTTTTTTTTGTTGAAGAACGTCAGACTTTATTCAATCAAAGAGTCAAATACAAGTATAAATGCAGAGACAGGAATAAAATCTCAGCGGATAAGCAGAGACCCACCGAGTGAAGCAACCTGTCTAAGCATAAGAGTGCACATCCAAATACTCCTCAAAAATCAATCGCCTCTTGCGAGGGGCAAGTGAAGAACAATGATACGACTTTACAATGTAACCTTGAGCTTCTTGGAGAACACGATTATCTGCCACATCCAGACCTTTGAAGATTACCAATCTTCGTCTTTTCCAGATAGTTCAAAGCAACCATCCTGCTGCTAGATGAAAAGCCTGGCCTTGTAACTCTGTCTGTGTACTTGGGTAAATTGCCAAAAGCGATTTGTTGACTTGTTAGTGACACCTAAAAAGAGAAAACAACCAGTCCCATACATCTAAGGTGTTCACACTTGAAAAGCAATGCTCAATGGTCTCGGATCCACGCTTGCATCTTTGGACGATTTGATATTCTAGGGTTAAACTTACGGACAAGCACATTAACCATGAGACACCTATGAAGAATCGCCACCAAAGAAGCGCCACTTTAGGATGAAGTAGCTTGTCCCATGCCCAAGACCACACCTTACGCCATTGAAGAGGAGGAAGTTGAAGAGACCACTTATTAGGCGGAGGAAGAATATCATTATCAAGCAACAAGCGATACATAGAGTTCACAAGTTTGCACTCCTTAATTTCTTCATGACAAACCCATACCAAAATATCTTCTTGGTGTGGCGAGAATAGGCTGTAGAAAATCAGCAACTTTTGCCAAAGAACTCTATCCCATCGCCCCAATATAAACTTTAATCGAAAAGCCTCCCATGTCAAGAATTGGCTCGAGTCATACCATCTTGCAATAGTTAAGATTCCAGCACTTTTCCAACGTCTTTGAGTCAATGGGTGCTTTGTAAAAGCAAAGTGGTTGATTGTCTACCGGAGGGATCCACCAACAAGGTGCGAATAAAGCTGCATACAAGCAGTTGGACTGATGTGAAATAAAGTTTTGACTGTGTGCCAGGAATCTAACAATCCCTTTAAGAATGGAGAAGCATTATGATAAGGCCGCAACTCATAAAATAAACTCCATGGAAGAACAGGTTTGAGTGTGACTTTACCAAAAGGGATACAGTAGGTAAGAGCCTGTGCAATAAGCCGTAACCCAGGAGAATCATCCTTACCTACGAGAAGCCGCCAAATGAATTTTGAGATCATAACCTTACTCTGCAAATGGAAATCTGTCATGCCCAAACCTCCAAAACAGACTTAGGTTTTATACACTTAGACCATGCAACCTTCACCCGCCCGCTTCATTTCCACCCCAGATAAAGTTTCTAACAACACCCACAATCTCCTGAAACTTTGAGTGGGAAGCAAGAATGGCAGAAGCCATATAGACATGTGTGTTGCTTAAGACATGCTTAGCAACTGTTACCCTTCCAGGCATAGATAGCTTAGCCGTATCCCACCAAAAAGGTGCCTCCGCAACCCCTCAATTATAACATCCCAAGCATCAGAAGTTGAAACATGAATACCCACTGGGATACCAAGAAGCTTGGTTGCCTTCCCATGAGGCAACACCTTCCAGGGGTAAGCAAGAACACATGGTGGGACTTCATCATCTAGAGTCCACAAAGCAGAACACTTTTGCCAACCGACCAAAACTCCAGAGGCTAAGGAAAATGTGTCAAGCAGAAGCTTTGCATTTTGGAGATTATCAGCATCTGCTTTCAAAAATAGAAAGGTATCATCTGCATAGTGATTAATAATTTCTTGAGAGCCATTTTCCATAGGAAGACCCCTGATCACATCATCCTCAATTGTGAAAGCACCTCTGCCACTATTGTAAAAAGCAATGGAGCCAAGGGGCAACCTTGACGAACTCCTCTACCAACAGGAAAGACAACAGAGGGCTCTCCCTGGAAGAGTACTGTAGATCTTGCTGAAGTATGCAACTTCATGACATCTCTTGTGAATGGGATACCAAACCCTAAAGCCAATAAACACTTCTCTAAAAAACCCCAATCCACACTGTCATATGCCTTGGCAAAGTCAAGTTTGAGATACTGTCACGATGGGCCTTTAGCCTTGCCCAATACATACCTTCATAGTCATTTGCAACATTATCAAGAATACACCTTCGGGCAAGAACCCGGTTTGGGTGGACGAAATTGACTCAAAGAAGAACAACACACAACTTCTCTTGATGAGCTTTTTTAAAAAATCTTATACCTTTGTAGAAAGCAATGTTATAGGACGCCAATCCGAAATGGTCTTGGGCTCTTTACACTTGGGAATGAGGGAAATAGCACCTGTGTTAAGAATTTTGTCCAAACTTCTGTATCTTCTAAATTCACAAAATGCATTATATATATCATCTCCAATCCACTCCCAATATTCTTGAAAACATTCTACTGGAAAACCGTCAAGACCTGGACATTTTCCTTTCTCCAATAGGTGAGCCGCTGCGCCTAGATCATCTCTAATGATATTTGAAATAGGGAATGCATCCAATGAATTGTACAATAGAATGCAAAAGCGTATGCCTAAAGCTTTTTATCCTGATCTGCTCCACAACCAAACAGACAAACAATGAGATATTCGATGTGTTTGCAGCTCCACAGGCTTCGATTTATGTGAGATACTTTCTGCTTGCCTAACAGCAAAGCTTTATTTCGTATCATTGTATTCAGTTCTGAAATTCGTGTGTTCTTTATTTTACAGGTTGCTGAACTCTTTGGCTGCATTTTGGAAGATAAATGTAGGTCGTCTGACTGCAGAGAATTCTGTTTCCAAATGTTCAGGTTTATGGTTTTGAATTGATTGTCAAAACATGACTTTGAACTATGATTTAAGCCACTTCACCCTCCGGCCATGGAGGGCAACCCCCCGTGCGCAGCACCTTGTTTGTTAAGTTAAGAAATGACCAACTAGTTAAGTTAACCTAATCTAATTGCAAGTGGGAAACCACCTTTAGCCCCGTTTTAGCCAGTATCATAGCATAAGGCATTTGCTGCTTCACATCTAGCTCTCCTCGTTTTTGCAATTTCTCTATACCTTTTCAGATTTCCCTAGAAAGGCCAGGTCTCCAAGCTGGGTATCGATACAATATCAGTAATTGGGCAAGCACTTTGTGTGCATTAGCTTTCTTATCTGCCACTTCTAAAAGGGCATTTTTTCCACATGCTCAAAATACCATATCTGACATCTCATAACATCTGCAATTCTCTTTTGCACTCCCATATTCCATCTATAATCATCTGTAAATTCAATTGCCATATTGCTTTTCAAATTTCATACTTTACCCATCACTTTACTTTTGTTTTTGCTCACTGAAATGCCACAAAACTTCTCAAAGGTGTCATCAGATCTAGATAGTAAGACTACAACATCCGCATATACAAAAGGATCCTTCCATATACAAAAGAATCTGAAATATGAAGTCTACAAGTTGCACACATTCTGCACCTTCTCGAATAAGCCAAACCTCTAAATCATCAACAAAATGGCTAAAAAGAGTCGCAGCCAAAAGGCATCCTTGTTTGACACCAATGTTACTGACTTTGTTCTGAAGTCCTCCAATGTAATGAAAAAGAAAGCTCAACATGTACTATCTCATATAACCGAGTTACGCCATGACGCAATTCCACAAGAACATGTAGCTGAAGATGCTCTAGTCTTGTGGCTAGTTTGCTTCATGTTACCCAATCAAATACCTTTACAAAATCCACGAAGCAACAATATAATGCATTGCCAACACCAGTTTCGCGCATAGATCTCTTACTGCCAACACCAGTTTCTCAAATAGACTTCTTATGTTTCTGGTAGCTGGAGTTTTTAATTAGCATAAGTTCTGAATGGCCTCTAATATTACTAGATCTTACACTGTCATGTACACGTTCTTGTCTCACAAAAAGCTGCTATTATGCAATCTCTTGCTCAAATCTGTTGGCGTCTACTATTTTTGTGTTCACACTAACTTTCAAGAACGATGACAACTTATGAAACTTAATCGATTACAAAGGATCTAGAGCATGTGTATATTGCAAACATTAAGCCCGCTAAGACCATGTTCAGGAATTTGCTAGCAAAAGTACTAGAACCCCATTCTTACTCTCTTTGTCTAGGCTCTTACTCTTCTAAATGTGTTTTGAATACAGTGGAGTTGGGAAGAAGCGAAGCAAATCTGTTGGACTTAATCTAAAGATCTTCCGAAATGACGTCCTTGTTTTCTTGCTTTGATTCCCTTAATGCCTTCCTCACCCAAACACAATAAACAGATTGGTGAGTGTCAGAAGTGACTCTGCCGATCCATGTAACCAATCAACATTCGATAGTGATGTACCATAATGGATTTTAGCTGCAAGAACAAGGTTCTAAATCAAATCCCAAGCTTTATTAGTAAAAAAAAAATATATATTAAGTTAGCCAAGAACAAGTTACCATATATAGGGTACATCATCCGCATCACAAAACAAAAAAGAACAGCATTCGGTTTATATTTGATTTGCCATCATCACAAAAAAAAAAACTAGGAAACCAGAACTTTTTTGACAGCCATATAAGAAACTCAATGTAAAGTTGACAACTTGACTATTCTAGGTAATAAATGTGCAACTTATGTATACATCAGAAAGAATGGAAAGATGCATAAACTATAAAGCATGATATGCAGATGCCATATGAGGAAAAGGCAATGAACTTAACAATTAGATGCATAAACTATAGAGCATGATATGCAGATGTAATATCTTGTTTACATGAGCTAGCAGAGTTTGTCCTTTTAGAGATTTAACATAAAAGTTTTCGTTTGCATTTAGCAACAAATAAAAGCAAACATGTAAAGAAACTACGAAGATACTTACTTGTAGCTCCCACAAAAGCAAGCAAAAAATAGAACCCAAATAACGTGAGCTTTGGAGCAGTTCCCGACTTCGTGATATGATACAAGAATCCTAGATAAGGAAACAAAGACGCAACAAAGAGTGCGGAAGCCATACTCTGCGAGTCTGAGGAACTAGGAGCCCATGGATCTACAACAAGGATCCCAGCCACTATGGCATTGCTGGATTCTAACTCCCAAGCTTGAAGCCGGCTAAACTTTCTCAATTGGGTCCATGGAGGACTAAAATTAGATCTTTGCCACTGGCTGGGCGAGACTTTTGATTGGGGCAAAGGTAAGAAAATGCAGGAGGCCATCGCCAGAACACCATCGCAGCCACCATCGTCAGAACACCGGTTAGCCGGTTTCCAGAGTGGCTGCCCTGCAACAGAAATGACTGCTAGTTTATAGCCAATAATGGCTTTGGAGTAGTTATTGGCATATAATGGCATATACCTGGAATATGCCACATACCCACATAGACGACGGTTTGCCCCCTTAGAGACGACGGTTTGCCCCCTTAGGTGCAACCCAAAAACCAATACTTCACCTTCAATAACTCAGGGAATGACATCGAAAAAGCACATTTAAAAGCATATTCTATCAACCCACTCCGGCCTTGAATCTTAACAGATTGACAAATGAAGGGAAGAAGTATTCCCCAGTTCAACCTATTACATATGTATTGTTCTCTCCATCGTCATTGCTAGGAGGCGCAATAGCAAAGGTCCAAGAAGAATCAGCTGGTCGATATGTAAGGTACAACCTGCTTTTGACCGAACCAAAATGCAAGTTTTTGCTTGGGCATGGAGGCGGCGGAAGGGAGCACGGGGAAACATCTCTTGGTTGCAAAGAATGCGTTTTTATTCCATGTAAGAGCTTTGTTGTTTAATACAAACTTAGGAAAAGACTGCAGCAAGTATGAAAAATTTAAATTGATACCGAGTTTACAAAGCTGTTGGATTCATGTTGATTATAAGGATTTGAGTTGTAGCACGTGCTTAATTCGAAACCTAATTGCAATTCTAAATGGTAGTCACGTCCTTGTAAAAGTAGAGATTCTTAAGTTCTCTAAAAGGGACCATGCTGTTACCTCTGGAGTGCCGCTAAGCATTATACATGTCAAATGTTCTGTCAATAATTTCAGTTGTTTCTTTATTGGGAGGTTTCAGTGCTTGCTCTTATCAACAACATTGAAAGTTCTAATCTGACACAGTATCTTCAGGAATTCTAGGCTCACACAAGCGCTTCATGATGATGTAGATGTTATTTCAAAAGTTTCGACATTGACTGGAAAAGTAGGTATGCTGGCAAATGGCTGTGATGTGAAAGCACTATGTAAGAAAGGAAAATTAAGGGAAGCATTTTCTGTCTTTGAGATCATGGACCATAAAGATTCTAGGGAACATTTTGATGCTTGCATCTGTTTGCTGCAAAGCTGCATGATATTCGTAAAAGCAAAGCAGATTCATGCATATCTGAGCAAAATGATGTCTGAAACAAGCTCCTTTTTAGGGAATACTTTAATCAACATGTACATGAGATGCGGAAGTGTTAGTGATGCCATTGGGGTATTTAACAGGATGGCTAAAGATGATGTGTGTGCATGGACTACCATGATTGCAGGATATGTCCGTCACAAGGATGGAAAGGAAGCACTAGTGCTTTTTGAACAGATGCACAAAGCTGGTATAAAACCAGACAAAGTTACTTTTGTTAGCAGTGTAAGTGCATGTGCCTCGTTAGCCTCTTTAGCATTAGGGAAACACGTTCATACACACATTATTAAACATGTTTTTGATTTAGATGTCTTTGTCTGGAGTAGCCTTATAGGCATGTATATAAAGTGTGGCAGCCTAAAAGATGCATCTCATGTCTTAGACGCAATGCCAAGGCAGGATGTTGTCTCATGGAATACATTAATTGCAGGATACTGCGAGTTCGGTGATTGGAAAGGAGCTTTCAAGCTTTATGGTGAAATGGAGATCAACAATGTGAAACAAAATACGGTCACCTTTGTAACCCTTTTAAGCATATGCGTTACTGATGTAACAGCTTTAACATGGGGAAAGCAGCTTCATGCTGGAATATTAAATGCTGGACTTCATATCGATCCATTTGTTGGGAGCACTCTTGTTGACATGTATGCCAAATATGGATGCGTAGAGGATGCATGGAAAGTGTTTGATAGGGTTGTAGTAAGGGATATTGTGGCTTGGAATACCATGATTGCTGGATATAACCATCGTGGTAACGGCAAGGAGGCAATAAAACTATTTAACCAAATACGGGAAGATTGCAAAAGGCTGAACGAGGTCACTTTTATCAGCATGTTGCATGCCTGTGCCTCGGTAACAGCCCTAGAACATGGAAAGTATGTTCATGCCAGCATTATAAAGGATGGTTGCACAGCTGATGTGTTTGTCAACAATACAATTATTGATATGTATGAAAAGTGTAATAGTAGAGTAGATGCGCACGAAGTCTTTGACAGGATGCCTTTACGAGATATTGTATCGTGGAATTCATTGATTGGTGGCTTTTCTCAGCATAATGATGGTAAAGAGGCCTTTATAATTCTTCAACACGTGCAACAGGATTTCGTAAGACCAGATGAGATTACTTTTGTCAGTGTTCTGAGTGCCTGCACGGGTGATATAAAATTAGGAAAATGGTTACATTCTGAAATTATAAAGTCTGGGTTTGAAGAAGATGTTTTCATTGGCAGTGCGCTTATTGATATGTACTCGAAGCACTGGTGCATAGAGGAAGCTCGCAATGTTTTCAACAAGATGCCTAGACGAGATGTTGTTATGTGGAATGCAATGGTTGCTGGGTATGGACAGCAAGGGGACGGCAAGAATGCACTCCAGATTTACAAGGAAATGAAGCTGCATGGTGTGAAAGCAAACAAGGTCACTTTTGTGAACATCTTGACGGCATGTGCTGTCACTGGAGCACCATTGGAGGAAGGGAGGCAAGTTCATGATGATGTTGTCAATGCTGGATGCAAATCAGATGTCTTTGTGTGCAGTAGTCTAATTGATATGTATGCAAAATGTGGGAGCATAAAAGATGCATGCCAAGTATTTGACCAGATGTCAAATCGTAATGTGGTCTCTTGGAACACGATTATAACAAGTCATGTCCAAAATGAAGATTGCATAGAGTCCCTTGGGCTGTTCAGGAAGATGCATGAAGAAGGCATAAAACCAGACGATGTCACCTACATTGGCATACTTTGTATGTGCGCCAATATATCGGCCCTTCAGCTGGGCAAATGGATACATGCGGGTCTCATAGGCGCTGGTTACCATCTGAATGTTACTGTTAACAACACAGTTATTGACATGTATGCAAAATGTGGAAGCATAGAAGATGCAAATATGGTGTTCAAGAAGATGAACAGACGAGATCTTGTTTCATGGAATGCTATGCTTGCTGGGTATGGACAGCATGGGGATGACGATGAGGCTCTCAATTGCTTTTGCCAAATGTTGCAAGATGGAGTGAGGCCAAATGACGTTACCTTTGTGTCTGCTTTAACCCTGTGCAAGCATGCATATCTATTCGATGAAGGGTTTCACTATCTCAAGTTGATGACTTCTGAATACTGTACGAAACCAGTTGTTCATCACTATGCTTGTATGGTCGACCTCCTTGGACATGCTGGCTACTTAGATGAGGCAGAACAATTCATCACTGCTATGCCATTTGATCCAAGTGGTGCAGTATGGCTGTCCCTCCTTGCTGGTTGTAGAGTTCATAATGACTTGGAACTGGCAGAGCAGATAGTAGAATACGCAGCGACATTGGAGCCTTGGAATTCAGCACCATTTGTGCTGCTTTCAAACATATATGCAGCTCTTGGGAGATTTGCTGATACGGTTGCATTGAGGAAAAGGATGCAGGCCACGTCAGTAGGGTCTGAAACAGAACCAACAGATGTCTGGATTGAAGTGATGAATGGAATGCAATAAAAGACAGAATTTACCTGATTCTTCTATATTTTTGCAAAGTGAAGTTAACCCTCTTATTAACAAATATAAACAAGAAGATATTTTCTATTCTGAGCACACACTAGAATTTGGGAATGCCAAGTAAAAAGACTTGCAGGTAACTTGAGACAAGGCAGGTGGTTAGGTACTGAGCCCTATGCTGTAGCGAGAATTGTTGCTAATATGAGATCGCTCCAACGGTGCTGAAATGCCATACTAATCCACGTCTTGATAATTGGCAGCAGCACTTGTGCAATGGTCATAATGCTAGTAAAAGTCATAGGTGCGTTTAGAAATATGTTGGACTAGAAAAGAAAATAAGGGGTCGTAAATGTAGAATTGCAGGTTTTAATCTTTTGTTATAAGTGGTTTCAATGGTGTGGGTACATATTCATACTTATTATGTGGTTCATCCCCAAGTAGTCAATTTTCTTTCAACTTCGATATTTTATAGTGTCAGGATTCACTTGCAGAGATTTTGAAGTTTTTAAAGCGGGGGCTTTGAGGGTTTGAAGTGAGATTTTGAAGTCTCTAAAGCAATCTGAGTGTTTAAAGCAGGTTTTGCAACGATTTGGAAGTGCGAGATTTTGCCTAGAAGCACCAATTTGTAGTTTATTTTGGAAGTGCACTATGTACTACCATGAAAATTCTATTAAAGCTCAAACCCAACGTGCATACAATTTCAAAGTAGATTTGACAAGGGTAAGTAAACACAACAGATCCGTATATATCTTCTGTGGATTTATTTTGCGGGAAAGTTATTGTGAAAAATTTGCCATTGTCCTATGTTTGGAAGCACTTCATGGGTCCTTTCTAAGGCATGAAATGCTATTAATGAGGCAAAGCAAAAAGCAGGAGATGAAAAGAATCATGCTCAAGAGAAACAAGGGGATAGATTAAAGCAGTTAATCCAAAGGCCAAGATGGAGAGATTTTATAGCTTTTTTGCTGGGTTCTACTCGAGTACTGATGTTTGTATCAGGTGCTACATTTTGTAGTTGTTTGAAGTTTATTGTTGATATAAATATAATGATTTGGAGTGTAGCCATGCTGGGTTCAAATCCTTGCAATAGATCAAAGGCTGAAAGTGTACAAGAAGAGAGCGTGTGTTGAAGAAAATGAGCGCTGAAGGAAATGGTAAATGCTAGATTTGGCTCAGGCTAAATGGTTGACCCAGCTGATGAAAGATCTGCTCTTTAGCCGTTGGTGGTTATGAGCAATCTAACGTAAATTTAGTAGCAGAAATAATGGGTTGTAGATTCCTTGGCGTTGAAGTTGTTTACATTTGAGGTGTAAAATCTTACCACTTTGAACTGGAGGGCTACTGACAGCTGCTAGATGAATCCTTTTCTGAAGATGGCAAATGAAGAGATGTTCCCGAAGACGTATCTTCACTTGAGGGGCACTCAACATGTTTTACATCCCTTTTTGGCCACTCAATAAATGTTCCTACTGCTTCTCCAATGTTATCTGCCCCCCTCCCCCCGCGCAAGGAACTGGCAGGTCAGTGGGGGGAACCGCAGCCACATTCATAGGGTCCACATCCTTGCCACGAAGAGTTGTTCTTTTCAAAATGTGGCCCCTAGCAACAATTGTCCTCCCAACGAACAGGTTGTACAGAGGAAACTGGAACCTGCATTTAACACAAGAAGAATTTAAAACAACATATCAAATGCAAAAAAAAATGCCAAAAAAACAGACAAAGATGGCGCCATATTATAGAATTTTTTGCCTTTTGCTGACTTTTTAGAAGGTAAAGGTGCCATGGCACCATTTACACCCCTAAAATTGTGGATTACCCATCAAAAGGCGCCATCGCGCCATTTACACAGATTGTGGCTGTCAGCCACCAAATGGCACCATGGCGTCATTTGAAATTGACTTTAGGTGACACCCCAGGGCGTGGACATCAGCCACCAAATGGCGCCATGGCGCCATTTACACCCATGTCGTGGCTGTCAGCCATCAAATGGCACCATGGCGCCATTTACACCCATGTCGTGGCTGTCAGCCACCAAATGGCGCCATGGTGCCATTTGATTCAAAGTCGCATTAGGTGACACGTCCAACTTGTTAGCCATTTAGCTAGGAATAGAAGCAAATGGCGCCATGGCGCTTTATGGAGGATTGGGCTTAAAGTGGCATGAGCATTTTCTTAGAGAATATTTTTGAGGTGCCTATGCTATGCATTCTTGCTCGTATTGATAAACATGTGCCAATAGGAGCAGGTATGCATAACAAGGGACCCCATTAACATCCTCTAATTGCAACATTGCCATGAAATTCAACATTGATACAAATTGCGCCACCGCGCCATTGAAGGATATAAATGAGGTGCCTATATTATGCATTCTTGCTCATATTGATAAACACATGTCAATATGAGCAGGTATGCATAACAATAGCACTCCATTAACATTCCTCAAATGGTGCCTTGGCACAATTTAGCACCAATAGCAAAGACCTGGTAATTTTCTTGGATTCAGGTTAGAACATGATTCAACTAGGTCATGACATGTTAAGAGTCGGTATAGATTTTTGAAATAAGACATATACAACACATTCTCTAACTGCAGTAGACTTACTTGATGTTGCTCAGGTCTATTTCAATTGAGACTGCTGAAGCGAAAGATTGGAACAGGTCCAGGAAACTTCAACTAAAATTGCTGCTCTAAACACTACTAGAATCATCTGAGTGCTCAAAGATCTGATCTTGCTAGTGCCTGCCAAGAAGTGTTCTTCGAACAACACGCATCTGCCTTACAAAAGATCTACCAATGTGCTTGAATGATGAGCGCCCAAGCGAGCGGCAGCCAACACAACAATGCGGAGACAAAAATGCCTAAGATGGCGACGGCGACGTCGTTGTCGGACCATCTGTGTTTATGAGGGCAACCGGTGACAAAGACGAGCATTTATAGGAGAGGACAAAAAATTCAAATTTGGGCGAGCGTTTAAATTTATTTGGGCAAGCGGGCGTTTGAAATTCAAAATTTGGGCGAGTGGGTGTTTGAAATTCAAAATTTGGACGGGTGTTTGAATTTCAAAATCTTGGCAGGCGGGCATTTGAAATGGGAACATTTGGGCGGGCAGGTGGGCGGAAGATCGCAACTTGCTGGAAAAATGCTGACTGGGCCGCCAGCTGGGTGGAGATAGACTACTTGTATTTATTGGAGGCCACTCATTTGTAATTGCACCTGCCAGCTTCCAGATGCAAGTGCTTCTTGGCAAATGGCGCTGCGATGCCATTTGCATCTAAAGAGCTGCATATGTGTTTTGAAAACCACTGTATGACTATTCATTCTCTTTGCCTGATGTGCATTATTGTTTTCAGCTGTGCTGCATGCAGAAACAACATTCCAGTCCGAAAGGTCTGTTCTACTGAATGAACGGACCCGGTGCATGGAGATAATGAGGGTGAGCACTTCTGCTTCGGGTCCAAAGGGTGACACCAGGAGAGAGTTGTGTTTACTTACAAAGGAGATGTCCGACACACAGAAGGAGTTTACCAGCCCAGCATTATCATTAACATGAGGACTGCTCTAAAGAACGGGCGCGAGGACTGGCTGTGCATAGTTGTTGAGAACACAAAGAACATAAAGATAAACGTTTACTATATGGACTGGTGGTTCTATGATCCAACAATTATGTCCGCAAGTTTTCAATGTCAGTGGCTCTGCTAAGCGACAGGGATGGGCTCTTCCCTTTTATAAGAGCTTCCAAGAGGCAGATATACAAGGCCCTACCGAAATTTTAGGAGGATACAACATTCTTCAGAATCGACTGAACGAGTCGAATCTCCTTCTTTGGTTGTGAAGGCCTTGAACTCGCAGAACCCACCTCGCTTAGTGGACACTGCTTGGCTTTGAGCTCAGAAGAAAACTAAGGCTCGTGCTGTGTCAAAGAGGTTCCTGCTACTGAGAAGGACTCCTCTTCTGATACTGATGAAGAGGTTAAAAAATTAGAAGCAAAAGGCAGAGAAACATCAAAAGGAAAAGAAGGACAAGGAGGGGAAGGGAAGCAAGAAGGAAAGGGAAGCAAAAAATCTAACAAGAAGGAGAAAAAAGGAAGACAGGAAGAGGAGGGGAAGGAAGGTAGTGCAAGGAAGGGGCCAGAAGAAAAAGGAGAGGAGAAAAAAGAGAAAACGAAGAGCTAGAAACATAAACATGGCACATCAGATGTTGAGAGCACTCCAAAGAAACAAAGAAGCCCTCGACCGAGTCCTGTGCCTAGTCCTCCTGCAATTCCGGTGGCCTCTCCATAGCGTGAGGAGGCCAGTAGCAGTGGTGGTGTTGGTGGTGGTGCCTCACGCGTGCCACCATAAACGCGACGGGGAGGGTGTTGGGGGGGGGGAGGGGGTTTGGGGGGTGGGGGTACCCGGCACAAGTCACGCAGTGCAGTGCCATCCCAATTGATAAAACTGCAGATAGCCCAGCGCTTGTTAGAGGTGGCCCAAGGCCTCAAGGTCGAAAGGTTCGAGGAGGAAAAGATGGCAGAAACGACATTGAATAAAATTTATGACCACTGTCATCTTTTCCCTCTCGACATTACATTTACAAAGAGAATAAACATGTTCAATTTATATAAGGACCCTCCAAATTTGACTTCCAGGCCAAGAAATATGGAACACGTTAAGACTCAGCTGGAATCTTTCCAGCGGGATCCTCACCCGGTATTCACACCCGCCAAGGTGAAACCGTTCAACCCCCTCACTAAGAAATTTGTTCCTTGGAAAACAGAGGACGATCTTATGGGGTTGCACTTCTACATAGTGAATGGTACTGGTAGCGCAGTTGGTTTGTGGAAATCTGGGCACTGCAAAGTCCCAGGAGCAGAAGGCCAAAACCTATGAGTTCCGAACATGTCGGACGTCGGGAGAGGTGAACGAGCAGGACTGCCTGCAGCTCAATTGTGAGGTGAATGACATTGCGGCGAAGACTATCTTCAAAGAACCTTTCATTGACGAGATCGCCCACCTGAGAGGCACCAGTACGCACTTTGTGGCAAGCTTGATCCATCGGGCCATGGGCAGACGCGATCAGAACCTCATAAGGTATGATATTTACATCAAATGGCGCCGCGACGCCATTTCAAGTATTTCTTTTTTATTTTTGGATGGCTTTGAAATTTGCGTCGGAACGCCGCATGTAACGCCGCATGCGGCGTTCCGTCTCCCTCTGCGGCACTGTTACCGTCCTATACGTCTATGATCTTCCTCTCTACCTCTGCTATTGAATGCGAACAGGACGGAGTAAAGTTGGACATATTTTTCAAATCGGCCATAGTCACTTTGTTCTCAGAGGTTAATTTTTGAAAAAGGCCTCCAGTATTTGGGTCGTCACCAACGAGAAGCAGTGAGGATGAATGAGGATCATGGCAGGGGAGGATGAGAATGGATTTGGACCGTCGACAGTTTCATATGATTGAATCCGGAGCTGGAGTTTTGCAGCCTTACCTCAGGTATGCCTGTACATGCGCAATAAGAACATAGTCGATGCTTTCATTTCCTCTTTAATCTTTTTTCTGATGGAATAGGTTATGCGACAAAGACCCAGCCTTGGCAAAAACGATTTGGATCAAACAAGCTCGGCCATATTTTTCTCTATTAGACAATCAGGTCAGTTCAATGATGCATCGCATGTTGTAGCCATTTTGTTCCTAATGATCCAACTCGGGTTTCGAGCAATCTCCAGGTGATTATTTACTGTGAATCATCAAGATGGATCTTTTTTCTTAATCTTAACGCAGTTTAGATGCATGTCTACTACAAACAAGGCATTAATGAAGCTCGAAAGGCAGCCATTCAGACCGTTGTTACATCTCTTTCTTCTTTTTCTCTTGAACATGCAGTTACATTATGAAATATTTATCCAAATACTCTTTGGTGTGTTTCTGTGATTAGTATGAAGTTTGAAGTTCTTAGTACGAAGTTTGAAGCTTACCTCCCAAAGCTTGCTAGGATTGATGTGCACATCATCTACTGGATAAGTTTTGGGGTGTAGAGTGTAGTCCCTGTACTATTGAACAACTGAAATAGGTGTAGACATAGCAAAGAAGTAAATTTCCTCCAATGACTTTGTAAGTTATAAAATCTTCACATCGCTGTTTAGTACTGGTGTGCCATTATTGTTTAGTAACAGCATACTATGAGAAATACCTCCAAGTTTAACTTCCGAATATAAGTGCTATGCTGACATTTCATCAAAATTGATTAGATGCTTATGGAGTCCAATATTTCCCAGCTTGAGAGCTATCAGAATCAGAGATGCGCATTTTGTTCCTATATTGGGTAGCTGCATAAATATTTGCATACCCAACTTAGGACACTTGAGACCTAAGAAGGCCGGATTTGCATCAGCGGAGAACCACGATGCACAAGTTTTCCTGCTCTTTCTTGCACAAATCGTTTGGGTCTATGAATGCAGGAAAAGGTAATATTATTTGCATAATATATGTTCCACATACTTCAACAGTTGACTGGTCATTTTTTTCAATGGTTTCTGTGGCCTTTGGTGCAGTCTTGCATGGCATCAGGTTTAACCTGGGAAGAGAGAAAAGTTAAGCAATGTTTTTCTTTCTACGTAATATCTCTTTTGAGATTTGGCCCGATGTTACGAAAGATTCTTCCTTCGATCTCTCTTCACGAAATAGATGAAATGGGTCAGCAATTATATATAACCCTGAGATGATGTCAAGAGTTTTGTGCATCAAAGAATTTCAGAGATTTTGAGAAGATTATGGAGGAATCTTCTAGAACACAAGTCTTTCTCTCCGTCTTTTATTGCTACAAGGATTCATACATTGTTAATGTTTTGCTTGCTGTGATTTGCATTATATGAGCATGTTATTTGTTGGTGTTTCTTCTACAAAGAGGAACAACATCATCGATTTTGGTTTTATCCTTCTATTGATGGCTGTTATCATTTAGAGTGTTTGCCCTATAAAGAAAAAACCATATCCTACATGCCTTTTGCTCTGTTCATGCGTTTGATTAAACCCTATATCTTTTGCATGCCTTTCAAAATCTGCCCTGGTCATTCTTAAAAATTATTTACCATCCCAAAAACATTATACCCTAATTCCATATATGCTCTACCACAAACATATTTAGCATTATGTGCAATGCCTTGCTTACGTTTTTCTTTTCTAAAGCTTTGCTTCTAGGTATGCCATATCATTTCCAAGGCCCATACTTTTTATGCTCCCACATCTCGGTCGAGAAATGGAATTCGATTTATTTCTTCTTTTGTGTTCGAGTTTAAAACACAAAGATCGGGGGACTTGAACAATCTTGAGGCCGGCAATTTTCATTCTTACGCTTGGAAAATCATGATGCACACAATAATTATTGTTTTGTTTTCTTATTTCTTCTCATATTGCACATTCGGTATTCATCATGCTTTGTTTGGAATTGGCAGTATCTGCTCATTCTACATATCTTCAGCTATTTGTGTCGGAAAGCGTTTTCTACCATTATTATCCCAAGGTATGCTGCAAATGACTTGATAAACCAACATTTTTTTAACATGTTGGTGACATAATAATGCTAAATGTTATATTTTGTAGGATTTTTATTTTTAGAAGCCCGATTGAGGGAGAGCAAAGCAAATGATCATGATGTGAGGGAAGCGGATAATAATAATAATGTTAAGGTAGGACTTGCTTTTTGCACATGAATTCCGTTTAATGCATGCATTATACAAAATATGTGTAATTGTAAGATAGTTCTATATATTCTATCTCTGAACCATGTTTTTGCAAAATTATGAATGTTTTAGTTGAAGGGACTCCAAAACTGCTGCCTAGCTTCAATGTCTAAAGAGCATTACAAAGTTTCATGGTAAAAGCCTTTTCTGTGTAAATCAACCTTCAATTTGCTATTTAGGATTTTTCTTTGTGCACAATGGGTGGGAAACTCACAAAAATGCAACAACGATGAGCGTGATGCTTAGGCGAGGATTTTTCGTTTTACATGTTGATTGAGGGAGAGCAAGCGAGATGATTGTGATGTCAAGCAAGCGGATGATCGTGATGTCAAGCAAGTAGATGTTAAACGATGTTAAGGTAGGACTATTGCTTTTTTTGCTTTGGAATTCCCCTTTTTCTCCAAAGCACTCTTCAACGGGGGCATTGCAAGAAGGCTTCCCCGCCTTTGGACTACCCGGTAGAGTTGTGCCCATATACAAAGCGGGGACCCCCATTGACCAACTATCGTACCATTATGGTGGAGTTCTGTCTTTGCCAAGTTGCTTGGGATTCTTGAGCGGCGATTGACACTTTGGGCAAGAGGATGGAGAAGTCGCGGGCTCTCTCACATGACGGGCTTAGCCCGGCATTCTACTATTGACCATATCTTCACTCTGCGAACACTCATAGAGGATAGCCGGAATCGGCCTTGAGAATGCATCTTTGTTGCTTTGTGGATTTCGCAAAGGCTTTTGACACGATTGCCTCGGGATAAGTTGTGGGATAGATTGGAGGCGACTAGGGACCCCGTCGACTTCTTGAGAATGCTATATCTGCACTATACTGAGGCTTGCTCCGGTCGTCTCACACCGTCGGGGAGCCTCGTTGTTAGTAGCATTGGGGTGCGCCCGGGGCTGCCCTCTATCCCCGACGCTCTTCGGCTTGTACATTGACCAGCTAGAAGAATGGCTAACGAGCACGGGAGGCGGTTGATGCACCACATAATCCGCAACTCATATATGCCGATGATGTTGACTGCTCGCGATATACTCCGGAGGACATGCAACGCCACCGGATGCTTTGGACACTTTACGCCAATTCAGCGACATGAGAGTTAACTTGGCCAAGACAAAGGTTCTTTGGTCCCCATCATCCCGCACCCACGCCTTCCCTCATTCACTTACGAGGGGCAGGTAGTCGAGGTGGCTCGGTCTTATAAGTATTTGGGCATTGAGTTTTCTACTACCACCTTTGGGATGCATCCATCAGTTTACGGTCACCTGCAGTTGGAAAGCCCCAGTATGCAATGCAAAATACTTGATCACAAGGCGGTATGCATGGGATCACCGGGCACACTTGTTGAGGCCTTGGTTGAACCGTCCTCCTCTATGGGGCGGAAGTGTGGGGGCGGTGATATCCCTCACCACTTGGAGCGATCTAGAGCAGTACGAGAAGGCCTTCTTGGCCCGGCACCTTTGGGAGTGAAATCCACGGTCCCATATCGGATCTTGCTCCGAGGCAGGCTTCCTTCCATTCTGAGAGGGGCTGCCATTTGAAGCGTCACATTATTTACTTCGGAAGGTGGTGGCTATGGATGAAGCCCGCTGCCCAACCTTGCTTTGGCGGTGGCGATGGGCCCTTGGCGACTCAAAGCCTGGCTGGAAAGACAAGCAAGCCCGGTGGTTCTCGCTATGGAATGTGCGAGGCACACGATGTGGACCGGTGCATACACCGAAGGAACGCGGCCGCCTTGAAGCAAAGATGCGGATGCTTGCTTCATGGCCAAGCTTTGGGATGCGAGAGGCCTGTCACATGTCAAGGTGGCAAATTATCGGCGGCAGGTTAATCCCATGCTCACGAGGGGCCCACACCACTACGTGCACCCATCTACCCATGAAAAAGCGCAGGTGATTGCTTCCATTCGCGACAGGTGCACACCACCTCCGCATTGAGACGGGGAGATGGATTCGGGGCAGCGTGAGGGGCGAGTGCATCCGCCGTCAGAGCCATTGAGGATGAAAGTCACGCCCTCGGGCCCGTCCGTAAATCTCCAGCATATCCGGCTCTCGGTATGCTCGGTTAGTTGTGCCCCATCGAGGCCTTGCATGAGCTAATGAGCCACGGCCTCAGTAGGTTTGTTGGGATCGTACCTCCAGGGAGGTAATGGATACGCTGGTTCGGTTATGCCCCCCGTCAGGCATTAACCTCATTTTGTACTTGTGATTATGTATATAAGCGGTGCGGTATGTCGGCATCCTTATTGCTACTAAGGTTTTTCCCAGAAAACCCCGGTGGGGTTTTTAATCCTCGGTAGTAATATCGCTGCTGCTGCTCTCTCTTTGTACTTGGGTCCCATAGGCCAGTTGGTCTCCGTGGACGGTAAAATCATATTCTATTCTATTCTATTCCTTTGATGTATACATTATATAGAATACGTGTAATTGTAAGATAGTTCTACATGTTTCTATCTTTGAACCATGTTTTTGCAAGATTATAAATGTTTTAGTTGAAGGGACTCCAAAACCAGTGTCTAGCTTCAATGTCTAAAGGGCATTACTAAGTTTCATGGTAAAAGCTTTTTCCATGTAAATCAACCTTTAGTTTGCTATTTAGGATTTTTTTTTGTGCACGATGGGTGTGAAACTCAGAAAAATAACTATGTCCTGAGATGTTAGACGATGGAGGTGAAAGTTTAAGAGAAATTTTAGCATTTTGGCACATGTTATTTGGGAGTTCTACTTGAGAACCTACTGCTATACTTATGCATATGAATGCGTACACAAGTTGGTGTCCTAGAATCATAGGGTGTGGATTTCATTACAAGCATTTACCACCAAACGTGGTATGCCATGTAAGTATCATGCATTTGCATTTCATAACTATAGAGTGATCTGACTGCTTCATACGTATGAAATTTAAGGCAATTTAGATTGAATGCATTGGGTACATTTGGAATTCTGCAGCTAATGGCACCTATTTTTATTGCAGATTAGGTGTTGGCATTTCTCATATAATGTTCTATTTTATAGCCATGAGAGAAATTTTCCATAGCACATGAGGTACATATTTGCCTCTGTTTCAAATCATGTTCCTTATTATCTCTGAGATTGTAATATATATGGTTTTTATATTCTTAGCATGTTGTTCCTATTGCAGGCAGGTCTATTGTCATTCAGTAGAATTAAAGCCGCACAAGGGTTTTCCAACAGGACAAAATTCCTTGATTCAAGCACCAAGCTTCTTTTGTTTCTTCGAATGTCCTGCCATTGTAATTACTTCATCAATTGAAACACACCACTGCCGTAGTAAACTTCAAGTTTCTTCTTTCATGCCAATGTAAACTCGATGTGCCAAATTTCCTCTTCATAAGCAAATAGTTGAGAAATTGCCAACGTTTATTTGTCAATTATTCTTCAAAGACTTTTTTTTGTTGAAAGTTATAAGAGCCTGGTATGGGTAGAGAAATATCTAGCGAAACCCATTTATTGTATTGAAAATGGTGTTGTATGCCCCTTGAGTTCGAACCATTGTCAAATTTTGCAACATATCCTTACTTTGTAATGCATGTTGAGGCCTAATGTAAATTCAAATGTGTTTGTGCTTCATATTTCCAACTTTGCTTATGTGATGTAGCTACATGGACTGCAATCATAACAGGATTTAATTTGGTTAATTCTGGAAGAAAATGCAACTTGCTTGATAAGTTGAACTATAGAGCATTATAAATTGCAAGTATTTGAAAACTAATGATTGATTCTTTGGCCGACCAGTTTAAAATAACATATAAAATCCACATAATTGAATTGGGCATTGTGATTACTTTAAGCCCAAATTTATGCCTATGGCTTCATTTATTTTTGTTAAAGTTAGTTAGACATGGGTATTCTTCTTTGCCGGAGGCAACATTGTGCTTTTTATTTGTCACGTAGTGCAAGGTCGAATTATGAGGTTAACTTATAATTTTCTTATTGGAGGAATATTGCTATTGTGTTGATATTAGTATAAAACGGCAAAAAAGTCCACCACCAATATTAAATGTTGTCACACCTAGATTTAAGCAAATGTGCCACCGCCAATATTAAGTGTTATCACACCTAGATTTAAACAAATGTGGAGCAATCATGAGCTATACATTGCTAATATTTGGGGTTCACAAATTTAGATTTAGGTTGTGGTGCATGTGACAATGTCAATAGCATACCATTCGACCCTTTGGATGTTGCAAATTTGTCAGAGACCACAAATATGTACTATGAAGGTTTTCTATCGTATCCACCTATGCATCCTATCCTATTCCACTTCAGAATTCTATTTTGCCACATATTTCTCTTTGGGTTGCCCCTAGGGGGCAAACCCTCGTTTATGTGGGTATGTGGGCATATCCAGGGTATATTCTGGCATATGCCTAGCATATTAGCATATGCTGGTGACCGCCCAAACTTCGCGCCCCTCAGAACTCTGGTCATATCCACGCCCCACAACAATGCGGGTCTTTTTGGCTCCCCAAATCGGGGTCCCCCGCGCCCGAAAATCGCTTAAGCGATTTTGTGGAGGAAAATCGCTTAAGCGATTTTCGGGCCTGAAAAGGCCCCGCCGGAAGTTCCCCACCGGTGCATCAAGACGCGACGCCAAGACGCCCGGGCCGCGACGAGGCCCGAAGACGAGGGCTCGCCGCAGACCGGGCCGCGACGAGGCCCGAGCGCCTACCGTTAATTTGAAACCAAAATAAAATAAATTTTTTTTTTTTGGCAAAATCGCTTAAGCGATTTTCGCCATTTTTTAAATGTCTAGGGTCTTTGATTTAAATGTCTAGGGTCTTTGATGATGACATGTCATCATTCCATGGTGACATATCATCATCAAAAGATGCCATGTACCATCCACATCATCACCAAGCATGCCACGTCAGCATACACATGTCATCTACCATAAAAACCTTTTTTCGCCATGTTTGACCTAAGAAAAGTCATTTTGATACATAAGGTGACATGTCATCATTCCATGGTGCCATGTCATCATTCCATGGTGACATGGTGACATGTCATCATTCCATGGTGACATGTCATCATCAAAAGATGCCATGTACCATCCACATCATCACCAAGCATGCCACGTCAGCATACACATGTCATCTACCATAAAAACCTTTTTTCGCCATGTTTGACCTAAGAAAAGTCATTTTGATACATAAGGTGACATGTCATCATTCCATGGTGCCATGTCATCATTCCATGGTGACATGTCATCATTCCACATCATCATACACAGGCGAAAATCGCTTAAGCGATTTTTATTTTTATTTTTATTTTTTTCTTTCTTCCCGACGCTGACAGGCGAAAATCGCTTAAGCGATTTTCCCTTTTTTTTAAAAAAATCACCGCCAGTGATGGCCCGACACAAATGACGACAGACCGACTTTTGAAAATCACTTAAGCGATTTTCGCTTTTTTTTTGAAAAATCACCTGGCCAGGTGATCGCATTTTCCGGCGACGGAAAAGCGATCGCTTTCCCCTTTTTGAAAATCGCGTAAGCGATTTTCGCAAAATTTGAAAAACGGTTAAGCGATTTTCCCAAAATCCTTAAGCGATTTTGGTCCGCGCGAGACCCCGGGAGCAAAAAAAGGCACCGCAAACAGTATGTGCACCTACATTGGATTCTTCAGCGCTAATACAATCGGCAGCGCTTCAGGCTGCAAGCCGAGGTCATGCTAGCAGGCCTCAGATTCCAGCAGTGGTTGGCCAGGCAAGTTTTCTACATTCGTTGGGCCATGATATAGAACATAATGCATCAGGGCAGATTACATCTTTTGGGCATCTGAGGTCTCCAAATAGACGATGTGACCGGAATACATTGTGCCCAAAATCAGATAGTAACTGCCTCTGGTTTGGGTGGGTTGAGCACAATTGGGGGCATGAACTGCAATTCGTCAACCGTAAACACTACTCTGATGTCACAACAGCAGCAATATAGCCAACAGGCAGCTGCTAGCTTGACTCTCCCAGTTGGTTTGATGCCTGAATTGAGCAGGGGACAGTTATCCAGTCTGTGCCTTAAAACTGGAGATCTTGGATCTCCCACCATGAAAGTTAATCCCCTTGGTTTGTGTGGGGCGGTTTCACATACAGAGGGTCTTGTGAGTACATGTGACATGGATAATAGAAATGATGCCGTTGGTGTTTTAGGAAGTAATTGTTCAGAATCTAGTGATATGTCATTTAATATGGTAGGCGTTAAGACTAATAATGCTACAGCAGCTAGGGACTTCAACTTGGACTTAGAATTTCAGGAAGACAGAAAGCCTTACATCAAAAGCCCTGACATAGGCAGGTTTGGATCACCACATAAAGGGAATGATCAGTCTTTAAGAGCGGGTTGGCTGGGATTAAATTTGAATCCAGGATTTAGTACCACTTCAAGTTGTTCTTACCTCTCAGTTTCTATTGGAGGTCCAAATGCCAATGTAAGTTTCACAAGTTCAAGTAGAAGCCGATCCTTTGGAGGATGCCAAAAGAACTAGCTCCACCTCAAACCGGTTCTATGCAAGGGGAGGACAGCATGTCGAACAGGTTATTGGTAAGATAAAGGAGGAGCGCACATTGGACTCTGTGATAAATGGATTCTCAACGGAGCAAGTTCTACCAGATGACATCCTGAATTTTTTCTTTAAGCAGGTAACCTCTACTATATTTTGTTTGTTGCGGCATTTTTTCTTGTATGATTGTGGTTGTACGAGCATGCATTCTAAAAATTCTTGTGGAGATTGTGATTGCTTTATTCATATGGTTGTTTGCTCTCATAATATAAAATCTTTATAACTCTGTTGATGGTAGACCCTTGCCAATGAGTGATTGACTTTGAATGATGCTGGTAATGATTTTGCTTTACAGCAAACAATGCCTTTTGCTTATAATCTTGTTTCTGTGTCAGACATGTGACAATGACTCCAGTAATGCTGTTATACAGCAAGATGGATACTGGAGAGTGCCCTCAACTGATGGCCTGTTTGCTGTACCAGAGTTGTGAGCAGAACGTTCCTAGTTGCCAGTTTGAGATGACTATGGTTGTCACAACAATGAAGACTTTGAAGCAAGTTCTGCATATAACACCAGACAATGCTTTATACAGCTTGTGTGCTGAAGAGAGAAACAGTGGGTTTATGCTTCCTAAATGCTGCCAAAGCTCATAAAATATCATGTGGTACTCCTAGTCAGTTCCGCCAGCATGATGTAAATGAACAGAAGCAGCAAGCTGGAGGAAGAAGTCTGTAATATGTGATGCCTTCAAGTTAGGAAGGAACTTCTGGCTGCCTTCCAATGAGTGGTGGTAGGGGTATGCATGAACTTGCTAAGCATGGGAATACCAAAGCAAATATCAAGCCGTCAACATGAGCGCTCTGCTACCATGAAAGAACAAAGTAATCCAGGTTCTTAAAACATAATGTCCATGCTTAAGTCATACAGCAGAGGAAAATCAAACGGGCTAAGAGGACTGAAAGATGTGATAGATTCAGATGCTGATCATAATTTATGAATTTCTGCATGTGATTATAAATGAAAAATCCAGATATTTACATGCTGGACATATGTAGAAGCAGTCCCTCCTTTAGAAAGGTATAAGTGCTTTTTGAGAGCTCTAACGAAGACTTGAGGAAGTTGTTAATCACAGCGGATGCTTTAATCTCATATTAGTTTGGTAACTTTTGAAAATAAGAGGCATTGTATTGTAGTGGAAAGGACCCCTTGTTATGCTGATTTATTTTATTCATGTAACCTTTGGAAATATGATGATGATTTTGCAGACTTAAAAGCATAATAGACAGCCAAACGTATAGGGAATCTTTGGAAGTTGTCATGGAAGGACTTGTCTACATAACCTTAAGGCATCGTTTGCATTGTGAAGTTTTGCGCAGCCAAAGCAATGTTAAAGCAGGAGAAAATATGGACAGCCAACCCACTGAGGCCTATGTGGGACTACCATCGCCAAACATCGTAGTTTGGTTGCAGAAGTATCAGGTATGCCCTGTCCTTATTTAGTATTTGCTTTATAAATCTTTAGCAAATATGAACAGAATAGTTGATTTTATATATTTGGTTGTTCCACCAATATTACAAATTGAGAGAAGACTTAGTACATATTCCAATCTGATTGGCTCCTTGTGAATCTTTTTTGAAGAGAAATATATGGATGGTTTTGTACCATTGACGAGAAGACTGTTTTAAGCCTTAAATGGCTTTCTGAAGTTTGTAAACAAGCTGCTCTTGCCCTGCTGAGATGAAACTAGGTGCCTGCCTCATGTACACTTCCTCTTCTAATTTTAAATTAAGAAAAGCAATCTTGACATCCATCTGCTTGATACCAAGACCATGTTCAGCTATTATGCAATAATGAACTTAACTCAACTTAGCTTTGCAACAGGGGGAAAATGTTTCATGAAAATCAATACCTGGCACTTATGAGTATCCCTTGGCAACAAGTCGAGCTTTGAACACGTCGATCTTTACTTCTTCATTGTACTTTACTTTACAAACTCACTTGCAGGGTACTAGCTTTCTGCTTGGAGGGAGCTTGCACTGTCCCATGTATCATATTTTAGCAGGGGACTATTTTCTTCTGGCATGGCTTTGCTCCATTCATTTTTCCTGGAACTGTTCATGGCTTTCTTGTAACGTGTTGGCTCATCAAAGATCACATTGCAGTTTGAATACATAGTGAGAATGGCATTCCTGACAATCACGTCATTTAAGTCCAGCCCACTTCTTATGAGATGGGCATGGATGTGCTTGGCCCAATTTAATGCCCCCTCCCTTTGCACAAGCAATTGCAACATTCACAAACGTGATTTTATTCGGCTGCAATCCATGAAGCTTCATTACTCCAAAGAGCTTTATAGCCTCATTGCTGTCTCCCTACTCAGAGTATCCCAAAATCATTGTTGTCCATGTAATCACATCAGGCATCAGCATCCTATCAAAAACCTGGCAAGCATCCACCTTGCTTTCACACTTTATATACATGTTAATGAGGGCATTTCCAATACGGACATCTGACTCAAGACCAGCTTTTATCACATGGTCGTGGATTTGCTTGCCCCATGAGAGAGCACCTGCACCAGCGCATGCACGAAGAATGCTGGCATAAGTGACTCTGTCAGGAATCAAACCACTACATTGCATTTGGTTAAAGAGTCTTTTCACTTCAGTAACATCTTCATCTTCTGCATATGCTGAAATCATAGCTGTCCAGGTGAAAATATCTTTCTTTATCAATTCGTTGAACACCCAATGCGCCTCCATGAGAGATCCACATTTGGCATACATGTTAATTAGGACATTGGATAAACGCATATTTGTTTGACATCCGCTTTTAATAATGTGAGAATGGAGTTGCTTGCCATCTACTAAGGCTTGCACGTTTGCACATGCTTTTAACAAATAAAAGCAGGTATTGAAGTAAAATTGAGGATTTGATTGCCAATAGCATCCAGCAATAGGAATTCGTCTTATTTTTCATCTTCGAATTCTCCTTCCTTTTAAAATTGCTTCATCCTTCTCAAATCAGGTGCATTCTAACTATAGATTTTTGTTTTCAATCCTTTGTCTTCATCCAACATCTCTTTTCCTGATCTTTTTGAAGTTATAAATGTATGTAAACGACCTTTTCAAGCTCTTGAATCTGTCTTCCTTTTTCTGGTCTTAGATTTTGAGTTCTTGCATTTCTTTGTCAGGTTTAGTTTGTCGGCATCTAGATCTGCCGAAGATAGTGTCGGCATGATTTTGACGCCTGGAGAATCAAGAAGCATTAGAACAGGCCGAAATAAACAAAGATTAAGGACCAAAGCAGGCAGAAGAAAGGCATTGCAGCTCCACTATGAATCATTTGCAAGAACCGATATGTCTGAACTATGATGTCTAGGTGTTCCTGGTATATGTCAAATTTTGCAATGGCAATGCCCAATGCGTGGCAAGGAATTCATGAAGAAATGCATGAAGAAACTATGATGTCTAGATGTTCCTGGTGTATATCAAATTCTGCAATGGCAATGCCCAATGCGTGGCAGGGAATTCATGAAGAAATGCATGAAGAAACTATGATGTCTAGATGTTCCTGGTGTATATGAAATTCTGCAATGGCAATGCCCAATGTGTGGCAGGGAATTCATGAAGAAATGCATGAACAAACGTACAACGGACATTTAAACTGACCCAAAGACGTCTTGCTGTATCAATTTGCTATGTTGTTTATAAAGCCAAAGACGAACAATGATGTGGCACAGGAAAAAATATTCTAAACTTGCAATGTATTCGTCTAGATCTACGTGTACTCTATAAGTAGATTACTATGTAGATTACTAGGTCTTTTCAAAGAGTAAAATTATATGTAAACCTATATCAGCATTGTCCTGATTCAGAAGTGTAATTTCTGTTTTTTTCAACTATAAAATATCAACCGCCTTAAGGAATATGTGCAATGTAATGTTGAATTGTTAACATAGATTATGTTAATTATCATTTCAGGGATGCTTTGAATCGTTAGAAGAATACACTATGTTAAAGCATGCTGGATAATAAGAATGACTCCAAGTTCATGTAACAAATGGGGATAATAAGAATGACTTCAAGTTCATGTAACAAATGGGAATATTGCGCGAAACCAATGTCAAGATAGTTATTACATGTGCGTATACCAACTATACAATGGTGGCTTAAAAAAAACATCTTTAACAACATTTTTTAAGGATGATAAACCCAACGAACATATAGGGGTTGCCATCATAATGGCACATTCCAAACTTGGAGAAGGCCAAAGGTTGGCATCATAATGGCATATCCGAAACTTGGAGAAAACCATAGGGCTCTTCGGTTGTATCAATAAATGCAATTACTTGGAGTGCTAATTAATAAGTATGTTTATGTTGCTGATAAATTAAAAGACAATTGTAAGGGCCTCTTGAATGTAATATATTCATTGTGAACATGAATACTCATGGATGGTGGTTGCTTCATGGCTATCTCTTAGCCATTATAATTACACTTTGGTATGCTTAGATTTTGGGCATAATGTGGGTTCAAATCCCACATATTCAAGATCATCTTCCACGCCATTCAAAATTGAGAGATATACTCTACCATAAAATGTCGAACATTAATAATGGATTCAACCTTGTAGTTTTAGAACCAAACAAATGTCTGCACACTGGTGTGTCTCATTTTCGATGTCCCTTTTGTCCCCCAATTTAGTACTAAAATCAATAAAGGTGGTTGGAAATCTTGGAGGCAATTTCAAATTTAGAAAACAAAAATAGCAATAAAAAATCGAATTCCTTGAATCTTGGAGAACCGGGCTACAGTGCGTGCATGTGTTGAGCCCCGATAAAGAAAACTAGAACACCAACAAAATCATCATTCTTGCTTCTCGTCTTTCGATATGTTCAAGGTTTGAATGGAACCAATGGATTGTGTTTCTTTTCCTATTTGCAACATTAAATTTGTGAGTTATTAGCGATATTCCAAGTATATGTCAGTATATGCTCGAAAACATGACTTTGAAGTGTGATTTAAGCCATTTCACTCTCGGGTCACGGAGGGCAACCCTCCGTGCGCAGCACCTTGTTTATTTTTGGATGGCTTTGAAATTTTTGCCGAACGCCGGTGATAACGCCACGCCGCATGCGGCGTTAGTCTCTCCCCTCTAGCAAGATCAATTACCGGCCCCATATCGTCTATGATCTTCCTCTCTAAAAAAAAAAAAAAAAAACTATAAAAAACTATTCTATTCTATTCTATTCTCTACCTCTGCTATTGAATGCGAATAGGAAGGAGTAAAGTTGGACATATTTTTCAAATCGGCCATAGTCACTTTGTTCTCAGAGGTTAATTTTTGAAAAAGGCCTCCAGTATTTGGGTCGTCACCAACGAGAAGCAGTGAGGATGAATGAGGATCATGGCAGGGGAGGATGAGAATGGATTTGGACCGTCGACAGTTTCATATGGTTGAATCCGGAGCTGGAGTTTTGCAGCCTTACCTCAGGTATGCCTGTACATGCGCAAGAAGAACATAGTCGATGCTTTCATTTCCTCTTTAATCTTTTTTTCTGATGGAATAGGTTATGCGACAAAGACCCAGCCTTGGCAAAAACGATTTGGATCAAACAAGCTCGGCCATATTTTTCTCTATTAGACAATCATGTCAGTTCAATGATGCATCGCATGTTGTAGCCATTTTGTTCCTAATGATCCAACTCGGGTTTCGAGCAATCTCCAGGTGATTATTTACTGTGAATCATCAAGATGGATCTTTTTTCTTAATCTTAACGCAGTTTAGATGCATGTCTACTACAAACAAGGCATTAATGAAGCTCGAAAGGCAGCCATTCAGACCGTTGTTACATCTCTTTCTTCTTTTTCTCTTGAACATGCAGTTACATTATGAAATATTTATCCAAATACTCTTTGGTGTGTTTCTGTGATTAGTATGAAGTTTGAAGTTCATTAGAGGAAATTTGAGATCTCATTTCATCCCCATAAGAATCCTCCAATGGAATGGCTACCCTCTATTAACTGCAATTAATGCAGCACCAACAACTTCATTGCTGTTGTTTTTCCCCCATAACTTTTGATCCACTTGTCAAAATATTGCGGCGTTTGTTGCATTAGATGCGGAATGAAAAGATCTTTCTAATGATATATGGTTATGATGTATTTCAATATGGTCATATGCGTTAACCTTAAAAAATTATGATTTTTTACTTATTTCTTATATATTTATATCGTAAAAGATGTATGAATGGGTTATTACTGGATAGATCTTGTGAAGACGAACCCATTGCTACAAAAAGTTTTTGAATCGGACTTCTGGATCAAAAGTTATAATGAAAAAATGATACTACAGAAGTTAGTTGCAGCTGCATTAATTACAGGCTGCCACATAATACTGGAATGAGATATACTGGAGCTCTTCTCTTATTGGACAGTTTAAAAAGTTGACATGGCATTTTAAGCATCCCTTAATGGGACAAAATGTGATCTCATTTTTCCTCTAATGTCTTAGTACGAAGTTTGAAGCTTACCTCCCAAAGTTTGCTAGGATTGATGTGCACATCATCTACTGGATAAGTTTTGGGGTGTAGAGTGTAGTCCCTGTACTATTGAACAACTGAAATAGGTGTAGACATAGCAAAGAAGTAAATTTCCTCCAATGACTTTGTAAGTTATAAAATCTTCACATCGTTGTTTAGTATTGGTGTGCCATTATTGTTTAGTAACAACATACTATGAGAAATACCTCCAAGTTTAACTTCCGAATATAAGTGCTATGCTGACATTTCATCAAAATTGATTAGATGCTTATGGAGTCCAATATTTTCCAGCTTGAGAGCTATCAGAATCAGAGATGCGCATTTTGTTCCTATATTGGGTAGCTACATAAATATTTGCATACCCAACTTAGGACACTTGAGACCTAAGAAGGCCGGATTTGCATCAGCGGAGAACCACGATGCACAAGTTTTCCTGCTCTTTCTTGCACAAATCGTTTGGGTCTATGAATGCAGGAAAAGGTAATATTATTTGCATAATATATGTTCCACATACTTCAACAGTTGACTGGTCATTTTTTTCAATGGTTTCTGTGGCCTTTGGTGCAGTCTTGCATGGCATCAGGTTTAACCTGGGAAGAGAGAAAAGTTAAGCAATGTTTTTCTTTCTGTAATATCTCTTTTGAGATTTGGCCGATGTTCTGAAAGATTCTTCCTTCGATCTCTTCACGAAATAGATGAAATGGGTCAGCAATTATATATAACCCTGAGATGATGTCAAGAGTTTTGTGCATCAAAGAATTTCAGAGATTTTGAGAAGATTATGGAGGAATCTTCTAGAACACAAGTCTTTCTCTCCGTCTTTTATTGCTACAAGGATTCATACATTGTTAATGTTTTGCTTGCTGTGATTTGCATTATATGAGCATGTTATTTGTTGGTGTTTCTTCTACAAAGAGGAACAACATCATCGATTTTGGTTTTATCCTTCTATTGATGGCTGTTATCATTTAGAGTGTTTGCCCTATAAAGAAAAAACCATATCCTACATGCCTTTTGCTCTGTTCATGCGTTTGATTAAACCCTATATCTTTTGCATGCCTTTCAAAATCTACCCTAGTCATTCTTAAAAATTATTTACCATCCCAAAAACATTATACCCTAATTCCATATATGCTCTACCACAAACATATTCTGCGTATGTGCAATGCCTTGCTTCTGTTCTTTTCTAAAGCTTTGCTTCTAGGTATGCTTCGCATATCATTTCCAAGGCCCATACTTTTTATGCTCCCACATGCTGGTCAGAAATGGAATTCTGATTTATTTCTTCTTTTGTGTTCCAGGGTTTAAGAAACACAAAGATCGGGGACTTGAACAATCTTGAGGCCAACAATTTTCATTCTTCTGCTTGGAAAATCATGATGCACACAATAATTATTGTTTTGTTTTCTTATTTCTTCTCATATTGCACATTCGGTATTCATCATGCTTTGTTTGGAATTGGCAGTATCTGCTCATTCTACATATCTTCAGCTATTTGTGTCGGAAAGCGTTTTCTACCATTATTATCCCAAGGTATGCTGCAAATGACTTGATAAACCAACATTTTTTTTAACATGTTGGTGACATAATAATGCTAAATGTTATATTTTGTAGGATTTTTTATTTTTAGAAGCCGATTGAGGGAGAGCAAGCAAATGATCATGATGTGAGGGAAGCAGATAATAATAATGTTAAGGTAGGACTTGCTTTTTTGCACATGAATTCCCGTTTAATGCATGCATTATACAAAATATGTGTAATTGTAAGATAGTTCTATATATTCTATCTCTGAACCATGTTTTTGCAAAATTATGAATGTTTTAGTTGAAGGGACTCCAAAACTGCTGCCTAGCTTCAATGTCTAAAGAGCATTACAAAGTTTCATGGTAAAAGCCTTTTCTGTGTAAATCAACCTTCAATTTGCTATTTAGGATTTTTCTTTGTACAATGGGTGGGAAACTCACAAAAATGCAACAACGATGAACGTGATGCTTAGACGAGGATTTTCTGTTTTTACATGTTGATTGAGGGAGAGCAAGCAGATGATTGTGATGTCAAGCAAGCAGATGATCGTGATGTCAAGCAAGTAGATGTTAAACGATGTTAAGGTAGGACTATTGCTTTTTTTTGCACTGGAATTCCCCTTTGATGTATACATTATACAGAGTACGTGTAATTGTAAGATAGTTCTACATGTTTCTATCTTTGAACCATCTTTTTGCAAGATTATAAATGTTTTAGTTGAAGGGACTCCAAAACCAGTGTCTAGCTTCAATGTCTAAAGGGCATTACTAAGTTTCATGGTAAAAGCTTTTTCCATGTAAATCAACCTTTAGTTTGCTATTTAGGATTTTTTTTTGTGCACGATGGGTGTGAAACTCAGAAAAATAACTATGTCCTGAGATGTTAGACGATGGAGGTGAAAGTTTAAGAGAAATTTTAGCATTTTGGCACATGTTATTTGGGAGTTCTACTTGAGAACCTACTGCTATACTTATGCATATGAATGCGTACACAAGTTGGTGTCCTAGAATCATAGGGTGTGGAATTTCATTACAAGCATTTACCACCAAACGTGGTATGCCATGTAAGTATCATGCATTTGCATTTCATAACTATAGAGTGATCTGACTGCTTCATACGTATGAAATTTAAGGCAATTTAGATTGAATGCATTGGGTACATTTGGAATTCTGCAGCTAATGGCACCTATTTTTATTGCAGATTAGGATATAATGTTCTATTTTATAGCCATGAGAGAAATTTTCCATAGCACATGAGGTACATATTTGCCTCTGTTTCAAATCATGTTCCTTATTATCTCTGAGATTGTAATATATATGGTTTTTATATTCTTAGCATGTTGTTCCATCCGCAGCATCGGCCGTAGGTACCAAGTTTTGGATTGCTTTGAATTGTTTTGGACTGTTTTGGGTCCCACTATTGCTCTCAGCATCGCGCCCTCACTGCCCTTGCATAGACCCCCTTGATTTGCCCCTTTCTGGCTTTCTCTCTCTAGGGTTTACAATCTCTCTCTAGCCCCGAAAACCCCAAACGCCCAAAAGGTGCTCTGCCTGCCTTTCTGAGTCCCCAAATTGGATTCTAAGCACCTTCTAGGCAGCCAGAGACCCGTCCAACCTTGGCACCCTTTAACGTTGCCTTGTTCTCAGCATGGCCCGTAAGATCAAACGTATGGCCCGGGAGACCCGTAAGGAGAAGAATTTCATTTGGCCGCTCGAGCGGCCCCGCCCCGCCCTATGACCCCACGATTGTGCCCTACGCCCGGACGGCCCCATCATTTGGGGCTGGCGCCCTCTTACGGCACCACCCGGTTCCCGATGCCTCTTTGGGCTGCGACTTTGGACATCCTTGATGCTCGGCTCGGTGCTTGCCTCGGGGGTACTTGATGGGATCCACCATCGATCCGTGCCTTTGCCACTCGGGCAGGCGATGCGCCCCGATTGCTGGCGGTGGGTCCGGTTACTAGAATTCTTTGCTTTCTGATGCGTAGGGCCGCGGCCAGAGCCGAGTTCGATGGTGGGTCACCTCGCTGACTGGGGCCCTCCCATGCAAAAGCGAGTGATGCGCCTATGGCCGCTGCCCACGGTCTCCATGTCTGCCTGACCTCCTCGGAGGATTTGCAGCCCCTGTCTAGGTGCCCGGTAGGGTCCCGCTCCCGTCTTTGATGCGGCCCACGGCTCACTCCGCGGGCCCTTTCTCTGCGCATTGTGGGCCTTGCGGAGACGGGTGATTTGACCCCCACAGAGCAGGCGACCTCTTTTTTTGCTCAGGAGATGCACATCCATGCTGACGGCATCCTTTCAGTACAGCGGGTGGGAGCAGCCCGTCCCGACCGCCCCCGCCATCTCTTGGTTTGCTTTCAAAATGCTCTTTCCAGTCAGACGCCTTGCGACATGGCAATCATTTGAAGGGGACCACCTTCTCGCGGGGAAGATTTGACTCGGCGGCGGCCTCTGCAGAGCGAAAGAGGAATTGTCTTGGGTCAAGTGAGGCCCCACAGAAGCAGAAAATGGGCAATGTCAGAGGCGGTCGAGCTATCATTAGGGATCAATGGTTGCCGATCCCCGCGCCTTGGTCTAGCCCTGGGTTTTGAGTGATAACGGGGCTTTGTCCCCATGTTTTGTTGTAACGGGGCTTCGTCCCCATGTTTTGATTGGTTTTTGCTTGGGCTTCGGCCCACGGTTCTGTTGGGGCTTCCGCCCCCTTTGTTTGTTCTGGTCCCATAGCCCGATTGGGCTCCGTGGACGTTAAAAGTCTCTTCCTTCCTTCCTTTCCTTTCCTATTGCAGGCAGGTCTATTGTCATTCAGTAGAATTAAAGCCGCACAAGGGTTTTCCAACAGGACAAAATTCCTTGATTCAAGCACCAAGCTTCTTTTGTTTCTTCGAATGTCCTGCCATTGTAATTACTTCATCAATTGAAACACACCACTGCCGTAGTAAACTTCAAGTTTCTTCTTTCATGCCAATGTAAACTCGATGTGCCAAATTTCCTCTTCATAAGCAAATAGTTGAGAAATTGCCAACGTTTATTTGTCAATTATTCTTCAAAGACTTTTTTTTGTTGAAAGTTATAAGAGCCTGGTATGGGTAGAGAAATATCTAGCGAAACCCATTTATTGTATTGAAAATGGTGTTGTATGCCCCTTGAGTTCGAACCATTGTCAAATTTTGCAACATATCCTTACTTTGTAATGCATGTTGAGGCCTAATGTAAATTCAAATGTGTTTGTGCTTCATATTTCCAACTTTGCTTATGTGATGTAGCTACATGGACTGCGATCATAACAGGATTTAATTTGGTTAATTCTGGAAGAAAATGCAACTTGCTTGATAAGTTGAACTATAGAGCATTATAAATTGCAAGTATTTGAAAACTAATGATTGATTCTTTGGCTGACCAGTTTAAAATAACATATAAAATCCACATAATTGAATTGGGCATTGTGATTACTTTAAGCCCAAATTTATGCCTATGGCTTCATTTATTTTTGTTAAAGTTAGATTAGACATGGGTATTCTTCTTTGCCGGAGGCAACATTGTGCTTTTTATTTGTCACATAGTGCAAGGTCGAATTATGAGGTTAACTTATAATTTTCTTATTGGAGGAATATTGCTATTGTGTTGATATTAGTATAAAACGGCAAAAAAGTCCACCACCAATATTAAATGTTGTCACACCTAGATTTAAGCAAATGTGCCACCGCCAATATTAAGTGTTATCACACCTAGATTTAAACAAATGTGGAGCAATCATGAGCTATACATTGCTAATATTTGGGGTTCACAAATTTAGATTTAGGTTGTGGTGCATGTGACAATGTCAATAGCATACCATTCGACCCTTTGGATGTTGCAAATTTGTCAGAGACCACAAATATGTACTATGAAGGTTTTCTATCGTATCCACCTATGCATCCTATCCTATTCCACTCCAGAATTCTATTTTGCCACATATATGTACTATAAAGGTTTGTATCATATCCACCTATGCAAAACCTATCCTATTCCACTCAAGCATTCTATTCTATCATACATGTTCTTATATCTACACATTCTATTTAAGCACTCTCTTACATCTACATAATCTATTAATAGAACCATATAATTCCACCTAAGCACTCCATTCATTTCATTCAATTTATGCACCTCCACCTAAGCACTCCATTCATTTCATTCAATTTATGCACCTCCACCTAAGCACTCCATTCATTTCATTCAATTTATGCACCTCCATTCTGGATGCCCAAACTGCATGCCATGACTACACATTCAAGCTCGCCACCATAGGCACGACGGGAGGAGCTTCTATACCAATCAGTCTCACAAGTGAGCTTCATATCGAGCCGACAGATGTTCCTAGAGTTCTTTGGGATAGGTTCTTCATAATGTGGATCCATTGAGGTTGATGAACATAACCTCTATTTGCACCAAAAATATTTTGTATTTGTGTGTAGACCTGGTTTATTTGTTTAAGATTTTGTTTGAACTTCATATTATGTGTACCTTTAAAAGTAAAATTTGTTCCCTATCCATATGTGTCTATTGCACCTAAACATATATTGTGCACGTTCATGACACAACCATGACTAACGCACAAAAATGCTTTCACATGTCTATGACTAATGCCCGGCATCGCCGGGCATACGTTTCTAGTATGTACTATAAAGGTTTGTATCATATCCACCTATGCAAAACCTATCCTATTCCACTCAAGCATTCTATTCTATCATACATGTTCTTATATCTACACATTCTATTTAAGCACTCTCTTACATCTACATAATCTATTAATATAACCATATAATTCCACCTAAGCACTCCATTCATTTCATTCAATTTATGCACCTCCACCTAAGCACTCCATTCATTTCATTCAATTTATGCACCTCCACCTAAGCACTCCATTCATTTCATTCAATTTATGCACCTCCATTCTGGATGCCCAAACTGCACGCCATGACTACACATTCAAGCTCGCCACCATAGGCACGACGGGAGGAGCTTCTATACCAATCAGTCTCACAAGTGAGCTTCATATCGAGCGGACAGATGTTCCTAGAGTTCTTTGGGATAGGTTCTTCATAATGTGGATCCATTGAGGTTGATGAACATAACCTCTATTTGCACCAAAAATATCTTGTATTTGTGTGTAGACCTGGTTTATTTGTTTAAGATTTTGTTTGAACTTCATATTATGTGTACCTTTAAAAGTAAAATTTGTTCCCTATCCATATGTGTCTATTGCACCTAAACATATATTGTGCACGTTCATGACACAACCATGACTAACGCACATAAATGCTTTCACATGTCTATGACTAATGCCCGGCATCGCCGGGCATACGTTTCTAGTTGTTAGTCATTTTGGTTTGTGTTTATGGCACTGAGGCGCCATTTTCGATGCAGTAGTCTTGACTGTAGGTTAGGATTCTGCCATGCGCCGTGGCGCCATTTGTGGTTTTCTTGGCTTCAGTACATAATGAGTTTTAAATTTTACCTTTGAAATGGTGCCACGATGCCTTTTGCATTCCATTGCTAACAAATGTCCTTTACATTCAGCGGTACTTGGCTCTAGTAGAAGTTACCATGCGTGGTAAGCAGCCCAAAGACTTCAACTGGTGAGTCTTCATGCCAGAGAATATGTTTCAGCTGTTCCAGTCTCTGTGGAACCAATGGAAAAGTGACAAGCTCAAGGACAACAGAGGCCAGCCTATAGTCTGTGTCTGGGCCAAGGATAGTGACTACTTCAGTTAGACTTATCTGCGGTGCCTCAGAGGCATGCATTATGAGGATTGCAGGGTCTTATTCCAGGAGGTGCTTGACGAGAAGATATATGTTAAGGTCTCCACTAAACAGGTGACCACTTCTTTAAGACGAGGGCCAGAATTCTCAAGACATTATCGTTTTTGAAGAAGAAATTTTTTGAATATGTCAAGGAAAACTTCCCAAGGAAGTTCACCTCCTTCGAAGACTTTTGTTCCACTGTGCCAGCCTTTGATGATGTCAGCTTAAAGGCCATAGAAACACTGCATAACAAATGGGTCAACGATGGCATTTCCAAGGAGGAATTTTTGGAAACATACCTCCAGCCTTGGCAAGGGTCATAAGAAATAAAGTTACGTAGAGGGATGTCACTGAAGACTTCTGCTACGAGGTTGAGCTCACTGATAGCAGAGGGCAGATCAAATGCACTCCTGCGCCCACCTCTTTGATTGTTCTGGATACGGGGAGTCTAACTCCAGTATGGGACCAATCGACACTGTCCAAGTTCTTTGACACTACCGTTAAGCAGAGGTGCCAGCCTTTGATTTGTTTTTGCATGCCAAGAACACAATTTTGTTGTCTCCTCAGTGTTGGATAACCTGGACTCTAGATCCAGAGTTTATATTGGCATGTATGAGAATGAGTATAAGAATCCGGCACCAACAGGGGTGCTGGAACCGCATGCACTCGTCTACGCCACCAAGATCCAATCCTCTGCCCTGACTGTTGTCGAAGAGATTGACCTCAGGTTTTCCTATGCCGATGATCACCCACAACATCTTCTACCACTTCCTACTCACACTGAAGAAGCGACGGACGGGGAGAGTGAGGCCATGACTGGAAAACTCTTTCGCATCAGATTCAGGCATTGTTGGTAAGGCTTGCCCGGAGAAATCATAATGAGAAGTCAGCTAGGTCCTGCAACCTGTTCCTACCTCATGCATGAGCTAGTACAGCCAGATACAAGAGTGTTCGATTACTTCTCTTGTGGTGCTTTTGGCAGAGCTGCATTGATTCATAAAAGGCTCTACATCATGTTCGAACATGATCAGGTCAAATAACAGTGCATGAAGTGGATTCTTGGTAGGCTAGACCGCGTGCTCAATCTTATCCTCACTGCAATCCCTGTGTCCCAGCATCAAGGTGTTGTTGAAGGTGGACTTGAGGAACATGCAGAAACAATCCAAGCACCTAAATCACCTGAGATTGTTGATGTTGACTATGAGGCTATTAAAGAAGCTAAATTCGACCTCGACAATCTCGATGAAGCTGACCTCACTATCCATGCATTTGATTTTGATCCCATCAACGGTGCTGGGACATCGAATCCTCTTGCTGGCACTGAGAAGCCTGATATAGTAGAGAAAGACTTGTAAATTATGTGTATCTCAAATGTTAAAATAATATTTTTTGTATATAAATTTATCGAGCTCATACATTGCTCGTGTCTCTAAGTGCCGATGGATATGCAAATCTTCCTTGTTATAAAATTAATCTTATTTTTAGCTGTAATTTCTGCATTGTCATGTTTCTAATGGTGCCAGATAATGGCACTTCACATGGACGAATACACATACGCCATAATAGCTCAAAAAGTGGCCATAAAACAGACTAAAAAACAATTTCTTCCCTAATTGGAATGAGGAAATTTCTCATTTTAATGAAATTGTGCTTCATTATATGTTAATGGATTTTGGTTATGCATGTATTGCAGATGAATATTAATAAATATCAATTTAGAATTGAATTGAATCATATTGAATGGTTATTATCCTCCATGAAGACCAATCGGCGTATGGGACCTAATAAAGGAGCGCAAGACATATAAGTGGGGGGATGTCTCATTTTGCCCTTTGTAAGTGAATGAGCGAGGCCTAGACTGACGTGAGGATAAGATAAGGACTAACTTAGACTTGGCCAGATTGACATACATGTCACTGGCCTGGAAGAATCTGTCCAAGGCAACTAGATGGCACTGCATGTCTGCTAGAGTGTAGGCTAGGAGGTCTACATTATCAACATATATGAGCTGCCTGGTGATTTGGTGAAAAAGTTGAGCTTCGCCATCGCCATTGTCAGCAAGCAAGCTTTCTAACTGATCAATGTAAAGCCCAAACAATATTGGAGAGAGGGGGCATCCCTGGCGAACCCTAATACTGCTGTCATATGGTTGGCCTATCACCTGCAACTAGCCTGAGCATGTCCCATATATCTATGCACTGCATTTTGCAGATCCACAGAGACCCCCAATTGTCAAAATCTTGCCCACAACCTTTCCTGAGGCACATTGTCAAAAGTCGTAGCAAAGTCAATGAAACAATACAGTTTCTGTCGATGGTTCCTGCTATTTTCAACCAAAGTCTGAAGCATAAAGATATGATTAACGTTGAGTGTCAGAGCCTGAATCTATCTGTATGAGGGCTTGTACCTTTGTCGCCTTTGCCCATCCTGTCAACTAGCAATTTTCCAAGTATTGAACTGATCATGATTGTTCAGTAATTGGTTGGACAGTGTGGGTCACCTGCAAGATGGAAAAAACCATGCTAGTGGTCCACTAGATGTTTGGAAGGAAGGAAGGAAGGAAGGAAGGAAGGAAGGAAGGTTCTTTTATCGTCCGCAGAGGCCAATCGGCCTATGGGACCCAAATTACACGGGTGCAGCAAGCCCGTTGCTACCCGGATTAAAAAACCCCCCCTTAGGAGGGAAAACCGTCGCAGCAACAAATCTGCTGGCAGCTGTACAAATATACATATATACACATGAATTCCCGGCACCTCAGGTAGGCGCCCGGGGGCAGAGGTGAGTCTGCAGATCCAAAATCTCCTGGAGGTAGGAGCCAAGGGATCGAACTGATGGCGTAGGGGGGAGGGGTGGGACCTTCCTGTAACACCCCATTGAACAAGGTACTTAGGATCAGTACTATGGACGACCCTGCCGACTTGAGCAACTTTGCCTGCATACCATCCAAGTCTACCACTTTCCCATTTCCAAGATGTTGTAAGCCCTAGATGACATCCGCCTCTATAATTTCCAGTGTCGGGCCTTTTTCGACGGTATTGTTGCTCGTGCACCCTAAGGATCGTAGAGCTGCTACAAGTATTGCCCCCATTACTTGGAAGTGATATTCCCTGTCGGCTATACTAGCTTCCTAAGACACTTTGCTAGAAGGTCCTACGATGATGATCCAGGAGGTAAAACATTTCCTTTTGATGCCTCATCCTTGGCTTTCTTAACCTTGAGGAAAGCATGGTACTATCTGGTTGTGCATGGACGTAGAGCGGGATTTGTGACCTGGCGAAGTCAGCATTTGAGTTCCTTACACTCAGCGTCAAACCATTGGTTATATGGGAAGATTGTGGTCTCTACAATCCGTTGTGGGCATCTTCTTCCAAAGCATCTTTTTGCAGTAGTCCCGAGTACGTCAATCAATTGGCCCATCTGTTGCTTTAGTATAGGGAATTGCAAAAATTCTTGTCAAGTCATTCGTGAGAATACATGCATAAGCCTCTGCATCTTCGTAATTCAATTGCAGTTGAGGCATGCAAGGAGTTTCCATCGCGCAGGGGTTTGAACAGCCTGCCAGTTGCAGGTAAAGTGGCAGGTGGTCTGAGTCGATCTTCACATCTCTACTATCTGTGGCCACCTGAAAGTGATTGACCATATGGATATTCTGATCAGCCGCTAATACATAGTCCAAAATCACATGTGCACCTCTACAGATCACCAAGACTCAAACAATGATACATTCTTCAAGTTTCTTATACTATTTTGATCCACTCACAAGCAATGCATAAGAACATTATCCAAAATCACATGTGCCCCTTCACTTATCACCAAGATGTAAACAATGATACATTCTTCAAGTTTGTTATACTATTTTGATCCACTCACAATCAATGTATAGAATAATAAAACCTATAGATTAAGCTAAAAGAAGACATGATATCTCAACATTACAAAACTCAAATCACAAAACTTCATGATGTAGCCGAGGTGTTTTTTGCTAATGTCTTTTAAAAACACCCTATGCCAATGGAACTATTATTAATTTCAATATGTGATGTTGCATAGAGTTGGTTCACACTACGAATAATTAGCAAAGTAAGAGCCTTCTAGTGCTTAGAGAAGCAAGCATCTAATCGATGAGCTAGGAGTTAAAACTCCAAATACCATATGCCATGATGCTTGCTGAGGCTAGTAGGCTGCCATTGGAGGGAGTGGCACTCTATTAGTAGCATGTCTATGTAACTAGAGTGATGGCCTTATCACATGATAGGCTACCATATAAGGCAATGGAAGAAAGCAAAGAAAGGTTGGTATATGGCTGCAAAGATGGGACATTAGTATGGGGGATTTGATATCTATTTGGGACTTGTTAAAACCAAAGTCACTGAGAAACTATAACCAATCCACAAGGCTGAATAGACTTTTATAGACGAGAAGTAAATACATAGTGATGTACATAGCACAACAGTACTTGATAGTCCATTTGCCGATGTCATCTAGACACCTGATTTGCCGGATGAGGTTTAATATCCCATCACCTACAAATTGAGTGTGGAAGGTGGCATAAGATACCGAGATCCAGTCACACATGTCAGATATATAGGACAGGGGATGTAGAGGATGAGCATCACTTTTTGCTTATCTGTGCAGCTTACACATCTGTAAGAGAGCAACACAAGATCCAAATAGCAGACTGTGTGAATATCTATACTCTTTTTCAGTTACCATCAACCATCCTTCATAATGATGATATTTATGACCTCAGAATGCGTCCGATCAGCGTCATCTTATTCTACCAAAACCCAAAACCACTTATTTTCTATCTTAACCTGCCTCCATCTTCTGTACTTGAAAGTGATAAAGAGAGTTTGCTTTCGAATGTAATATCTAATTCGTGTGCTCTCCTTCTTTATTCTGCATTCGACATTCTCCACAGACTCATGCAATCTACTAGACCAATCTTCATAGAAAATCTTATCCAAAAAGATCTCAGAAGCATTCATTTGTATACATCTTGGATGTTTTTTGACAACTTCGACATCCTTAAACAATGCAATGAACATGTTCATAGCTATATTTACCTTAACATGGCCACATACTCCACCCTTTTCTCTCATTGCAGTCAATATTTTCTAGGTCAGCTTCGTTCCCGTCAAAAAAAGCATTGTACTATTTAAAGGGTGAGAGTGAATCTGAGAGAGAGGGGGCAGAGGTAGTTCAACTATCTTGTTCTTCCGGGGATAGTATTCATAGTGCCAAAACCGCACACCATTCTTTATGAGTTGTATCGTTTTCTGACCTTCAAAGAGTAGAGAACAGATATCATAGTGAAAAGAATGGAATACGCTTGTTGTAAAGCTCCTGCACATCGGAAATACAAAGCCCTGAGAGAAAAACAATACAAATTTGATTACTAAAAATTACAGTCAAGAAAGACACTAAATTTACAAACAATTATCTTGGAGCAAACAAAGAAGAGGTTAGAAAAACATTAAAATGTTTAAGGATTATACTGCTCATGGAGCTTGGAAGAATACCTGGGTGCAGCGCTGGGAGAAGATGCGATTGGTGCTGAGGAAAATCACTAGGAAGGAGACAGAGTTTTTATAGAGAGGGGAAACTTTCCAAAACTTTCGGTGGTAATTTAGGGTGGGATGGAGTTGCAATAATCCCCTCCAACCCAACAACCTTGAAACCCAAATAGGTTGGGATCTTGCCAAACCTGCGGATTAACTACACTTGGAACATGGTTCCAAGCTTGGCTAAAAAAATCATGTACATGCCGATCGAGGTATTGGTTGCGGGTTTTCCATGCTGGCATCGAGGCTGGACCCTCAAATGATCCCATCAAACCTCTAATGATTAGGCCCCAACATATCCAATGTGTGCGCAACAAAGCCTATCACACGTTTATTATTTTGTTATTTTATTTGCAACATGTATAAATTTAAAAGATTGTGTTACTAGTTTCGAAGATTGCAATGTGAAATGCGTATCAAATGTTCATGGTGAAATCGCATATCAAACTTTTGCAATGCATTTTCAAACTAAAATACTTCTGTAAAGCATTTCAACTTTTATTTTACTACCTTGTAACAGGCATCAAATATGTTTGCGTTTCAAAATCTTGATGCGTTACAATGGGAGCGTATCAAAAAACCCATATTCTTGTAGGAAAAGCTTTATTATCATTTCTGAGAGCTAGACTTTCATACAGGGTAATTGAGAGAAATATTATCTTGAGTCCATATTTCTATAATGAGAATTTGAAAGTGCAAGAAGCGTCAGCTTCCTAGTTATTGCCGATCACTAAATAACAAAAGCAAGTCAAACCAATAGTTTGACAGGTAAAGATGAACATCTACATACAAGAAAAAGTAATATACGAGAACAAAAAATCATCTTGTGGGACAAAGAAATGAGCAAATGACACGTATAAAATGAATAATTCTATGGATACACAAAAATATTCTATAATCTTCAACCCAACATACAAAACGTGGGTTTGAGAAATGGGTTTAAATGAACTAAGAAGGTGTATTAAACATAAGTCCATTATGGCATTTGTGCACCACAGGACCTAGGCACTAGGGTGAAAATAAAGTTACCCTTGTCAGGATCATGTGGCACAATCCCAACAGTTGGTGATTCCATCATGTAGAATAACCTGTGGTCATGATTGCATGACCCCTAACAAGGGTAACTCTATTTTCACCCATACCTTGAACGTAGTATCGCCTACCCAGTTGGATGAACTTGAGCATCATCCATGGCAATTTTTGATGTGGCAGGAGGGTTCTAAATGGTAGTGTGGAAGGAGAGTTCTAAATGGCAGTTTTTGATGTGGAAGGAGGGTTTTAAATGGTAATTCCTGATGTGGTGGCAATTCCTGATGTGGCAGTTCCTGGTGTGGAAGCACGGTTCAGAGTGGCAGTTCTTGAGGGGTAGCAACATCATGAAGCTGTGAATAGCAGCCCCATGAAGCTTTCAACTTGAACGACCGGTCTCTTACTCTTTCTTCCCTGCACAGTCTACAATGTGACTTAGGAAAGACCCATTGTTTCATCAGTCTCGCTTCTCTCGTTATGTACTGAAGGTGTCCCCCTTTAATACAAAACACCATACGGATGGCCTTGAAGCCAAATGGAACTTTACCCCCCTTCAAGTTCAAGAAATAACCATTAGGCCACGTGCCAATGCCATCCCCGTGCACATATACCCCTTTTCCTAGTGTGAGCTTGGTGCAATAACTTATTTCGGTTATTACCCAGATCTCAATCATTCCGCTCTTCCTGGAATATTAAGTTTAATAAGAAATTAAGAACGGTCTGAAGCAATAGCAAGGCGCAGAAAGGAACTTACAAGAACGTGTATCGCCGTTTGATTCGATCCATGTCCGGCACCCATAATGGGGGATCGTTGTAAAAGAGTGCTTCCAGAAGGTTGTGGTTAATGTGCTCCACTGTGACGCCGTCGGCCTTCCAGTAATGTTTCTGACGCAACTTAACGAGCTGCAGCATCTTAGAATACAGACCTGTGGTGAATTGCAACTCCATCTCCAATTTAGACCTTTTTTCCACGGTCCCACGATGTTTGTTTTCAACCGTCTTAGCAATTCCTTGGTCTTTAGGCTTATTAGGATTAGAATCTTCTTCATTTGTTACATCATACACCGTCTGGAGAAACTCCTGAATCCCTTGTTGGACCGGAACTTTCTCCATTTCATTCGCATTCCCCGATGAACTTGGTTTACCCTCCCCAAGATCTACACTTGGTTGGATCTCTTCCTTATTTTTTTTCACATCCGTCTTTCCTTCAACACTTGGTTGGACTTGGATGGTCTTTTCCTTCCATTCATTCCAATCACCCTTTCCTAGATCCATAAGAGTACCAATTCTTTCCAGAACAGGAACATTATCCTCCCGACCCCTCTTGAGCAAGACGCTGAAGAGTTGCATGCCGCCGTCATTGCCCAGCACATCAAAAGGCACAAGGTTGTGATGCTCGAACAGAAGACGCTTTAATATGGACTCTTGACGTGGCAAGCTATCTCACCACCCAACCACGAGCCCTCAGCTATGACACAGCTGCCCCCAGAGCTCTCCCCCGAGCTACTATATAGCATGCACGCCCCTTTGGTCCATCTTTGGACCAAAGCCCTCCTTGGACCAAAGCCCTCTTTGGACCAAAGCCCAAAGAGCCACATGGCCTAAAAAGGCCTAAAGCCTTTTTTTGCCCATCCACGTCTTAGGCATATAGCATTCCCCCCCTCTTGACATTGCAACAGTCCTCTGCTGCAAAAGGGTGTCTAAATACCTTTAGCCATCCGAGCATAATCCTTCCTTGGCCCTCGCTTAGGCCGGCTAGTAGAAGCCCCATGCTTGGACTTCCTCTTGTCCCTCGGCTTCCTTTGCTTTCCGATCTTTATATTCCCTAAGAATATCCGGATAAGCTTCTAAAACATTGCCACACACCCATGAAGCGTCCTCCAAAGGTTTGTGAGCAAACTTAACCAAATATTGTCTTGAACCACTAGTGGATTTATCCGCCAAAATTGTTTCCGGCTCTAGAACTTCGGAATCATCAATCAATTCTGGCTCAGTTAACCTCCCAAGTTGAGGTAACTCCTTACCATGATAAGCCTTTAGGAATGAAACATTCACTACATCATGCATTTTCCAACCTTAATTGATATGCATTCTCATTGACCACTTTAATAACTTGAAATGGTCCATGGAAACGGGGTGCCAACTTAAGATCCTTCTTGCGCGCATCTTTCTTAAAGTGGCCTTTATGGATCCTCATCCATACCCAATCTCCTTCCTTAAAAACCATTGGTTGCCGCAACTTAGATGATTTATTTGCAAAAGATGCTTGAGCATCTCGAATACGAGCTTGAAGCAAGTCTATGAGATCCTTATGCTCAATAACCAAATCATCTTGGGAGGTTACTCCTCACATACAAACCTCCCAGCTGGAACATCCTCACATACTCGAAAGAGTGGCTCCCGCACAGGCTGACCATAGACCGCCTGAAAAGGGGTCATCTTTATGGTAGACTGATAGGTATTATTATACACAAATTCAGCAATAGGCAAATACTCTTCCCAATGACTTGATGTTCATTAACAAACCCCCTTAAGATGGAACAAATAACTTTATTTACCACCTCGGATTGTCCATCAGTTTCTGGGTGAAACGCAGTGGAGAACCTTAACTCTATCCCCAATTGCATAAACAATGCCCTCCAGAATTTACTAGTAAACTTTGTATCACGATCAGATATAATAATTTTTGGCAACCCATGTAGCCTAAATATCTCTTTGATAAAGAGCGTAGCCGCACTATAAGCCGTCAACTTATCCGAACAAGGAATAAAATGAGCGTGCTTAGTTAAACAATCAACAATTGTCCAAATGACAGTGTTCTTGCGAGAACTGGGAGGAAGACCAACAATAAAATCCATAGTGATCTGTTCCCACTTTGCCTCCGGAATAGGCAAGGATAAAGGAACACCATGAGGTTTCTTGTTCGCTTTCTTTATCCGTTGACACGTAACACAATGACGAATATGAACCAAAACATCTCTCCGCAATCCAGGCCAAAAAAAGTATGGTTCAAGCTTTGCCAAAGTTGCCCCCACGCCCCGATGACCCGCAGTAGGTGCATCATGGACTTCTTTAAGAATAAGTGATCGAATATTCCGAACAATGCATAGCTTTGGACCTTTATACAAGAACCCATTAACGATCTTATATCCATATGCATTGCCACTTTGAGCTAACAACCAAATATCCTTATAATCAGGGTCAGTGGCATACAATGGCTTCATTTCCTCCAAATGGTTGGATTGTGCTATAGAAAGAGAACAAACTGCATAACGTCTACTTAAAGCATCAGCTACAACATTCTCTTTACCAGGACGATAAGCCACTGAGAAATCATATTGCTGCATAAAAGCAACCCATTTCAACTGCCTTTCCGATAATGTTTTCTGTGAAACAATGTGCCTAATGCTTTGGTGGTCAGTCAAAATATGAACTGTCGACCCTATAAGATACCGTCGCCACACTTTCAAAGCATGAATGACAGCCAGAAATTCCTTATCATAAGCACTATATCTACTTTCCGTGTCAGAAAACTTCCGACTTTCATAGGCAATAGGATGATCATCCTGCATCAAAACCGAGTCCAAAACCACACCACTTGCATCAACACATAACAAGAAAGGTAGATCAAACTTTGGCAAACGCAGAACAGGAGGATTAACCATGGCATCCTTTAAAACTTGGAAAGCAAACTGATGATTATGATTCCATTGGAAAGGAACATCTTTTCGTAGCAACAAATATAAATCTGAAGCTAAACGAGCAAAATTCTGTACAAACTTCCTATAATAACTGCATAAGCCCAGAAAAGAACGCAATGCAGCAACTGAAGTAGGTACAGGCCAATCCACAATTTCTTGCACCTTACTGGGATCAACTTTAAGACCCTCAGCGCAAATAATATGACCCAAATATTCAATTTCCGATTGGAAAATGATACTTTTCTTAGGATTAAGAGTAATAGACTCTTCCCTCAACCGACGGAAAACCTCCCGCAAATGCAAGTAATGATCTTCCTCGAACTTACTAAAAACTAATATGTCATCAAAGAACACGACAACATAAACACCATGCACATCTTCAAATATTCGCCCCATTAGCCTCGCAAAAGAAGCTGGCGCATTTGTAAGTCCAAATGGCATGACTAAAAACTCATAATGTCCAAAGGTTGTCCTAAACGCAGTCTTGTGAACATCTTCAGGCGCAACCTTAAGTTGCCAATACCCTGACTTAAGATCAAGACGGCTAAAAATTGTGGCACCTTGGAGTTGATCAAACAAATCATCCGCCCTTGGTATAGGAAACCGATTCTTTATGGTTATCTTATTCAAAGCGCGATAATCTATACACATGCGCCAGAATTATCTTTTTTCTTAACCAACAAGACAGGAGCACCAAAAGGTGTACTATGGCGGATCAATCCAGCTTGAAGTAACTCATCAAGCTGGCGCCTAATCTCAACTTGTTGGCCATGCATTCTCCGATAAGGAGCTTGATTAGGAGGTTCTTTCCCAGGAAGAAGATCAATCCTGTGGTCCTCCAAACGTTGGGGTGGCAAAGTTTGTGGAATTTCATTTGAAAAGACATCATCAAAATAATGCAAAAAGATTGTTTGACGCTCATTTAATGGAGATACATCAGACTTAGGACGCAAAACCACCAAATACACAAAATGAGTTTTCATTGCCAAACGTTTAAACTGTACAACAAAAACTGTTGGAATAGGGGAAACAATATCATCCTTCACAAACTTGAAGGTCTTTTTACCCCCTTCCAAAGATAACATAACAATACCCGCTTTCCAATCTATAAGAGGATTAATAGCCTTATGCCATGGCATGCCTAGAATAATATCCATACCTCCAAGGTCAGTAACCATGAAAGAACGTTTACAGATATATCCCTGCAATTGAAATTCAACATCCTTGACCATAAATGAAGAAGGCGGAGGGGCAACATTCAAGAAAGCAGAAGATAATTCTACATCACTTGATAAAGGAATAGAAGTTAATTTTAGTTCTTTTACCACTACAAGAGGATGCCTGCTAGACGTCAGGTAAATCGTCAGAAAGCCTTCACAAATCAGACAACTTCCCAGGCTGGCTGGCTGACGTTTACCTGACGAATAGCCTGACTCATATTATCTGACGAATCGTCAGACGATGCGTCAGGTGAATCGTCAGCCAAGCGTCAGATCATGCGTCAGAGTGCTCGTCAGGATAATAGTCAGGAAATATTAGTCAGGAGAATCGTCAGCATATTAGTCAGCATAATGGTCAGCCTATTAGTCAGCATATTAGTCAACATATTAAGCAGGTCCATGGTCAGATCATTAGTCAGGATATTGGTCAGCACATTAGTCAGGATAGTAGTCAGGTAGTTGGACCAAGATATAGTAATAATGTGTGATGTTTATTTACCAAACAGGGATTTGAACCCTGATATTCCAGCTTGGTATAAAACTAGAGCGTACAAATTATACAACAAAATTGATTGAAGAATCTTAACAACACAAGATTCTAGCATAAATACAACTTGCTTGTAATAACAATAACAGCAAAAATCATAGTAGGGTTCTGTCTTTATGCGTGAACTCATAGCCAACTTCAATAAGAATATGGTGGTTACTCTGGCAATACCATCACGAAGCAACTTAGGTAGACAGTCTTGCCTTTCTAGTCGAGAAATCTAGAAACACATTTACGACGTTTAATTGACATTCATGAAAGAAACGTATTTAACACAGAACGACAATACCAAATAATGTTACATTTATTTCGAGATAATCGTACACATCCGAGTAAATGCTGTAATCTATCAAACCAAACTGGCTTTTCAACAAATAAGATTTTCTAAATATAATATGGCTTACCGGGGGAACCTCCATTGCCTCAATCTCATTTAGCATCTTAAGGTCTGGCAAAGCCCTGATTCGACACAAAAATAAGCAAAGAATGTGTTTCCTGCTCAGGATGTTATTTCTTGCAGAAAACATAAGTTCAGCATCTATCCAAGTAATCAATCATCATTTAGGCAATTTCTATAAGCAAGATCACAGAACTGATGCCTACTTTTTTAGGCATGCAATATATTTGCATTTTCTAGATGCATAATCTAGAGCCACTTCATTTTCAGCTAGGTTGAAACCTAAACCACTTTCCAGGTTGTACATTTTCATATAGCTGGCCTGGAATTATAACTTGCGATCTCGAGATAATTATTTCAGCCAAGGATACAATCATTCCAGCCAAAATAATTTCATATATGCCTTCGCCTTATCATAAACTAAAGCAACACATAAGGTCTTATGGAAACTTGGCTTCAACAATATAAAGGAATCCAAGCTACTCCTAGAGTATAGGAATATAATAAGACTTTACAACATCTAAGTCCAACCGTCTAGGAACAAAGCATGTAGTAAATCATAATGCATAACCAATTCAGCATAAAAACCATAGTGTAAATCAGCATGTTTGCTATAATTCGTAGAACCTATAACGGTTCATGCATCTTTAAAACCCATAACCGTTCATGGATCCTAGAAAGTATATCCGGTTTCATTTGGGATATAGACCTATGAGCCAAGTTTAAAGACCATTATCTTCTCATAATATGGTCATAAAACACAAACAATATTTGAGAGTGAAATGGGAAGTATTTAAGCACATTTATGCAAATGTAAATTCCCAAACCTGATTTGGGGCACTTCTAGAAATTGCTTCCTGTTTGCATTTGGTGTAGTGTAGAATCTTGCCCCAATGAAACTTGTTTCGTTCCCAGGCATCAAGCTTGCATAAATAAGATTGTTTCAGAAAATGTTCAAGTGGTTAGGCTAATACAGTATCAAAACAGAGTTTGCTAAACATGCAAGAAAGCCAAAATATTTTCAAAACATTGTTTTGGCATAGTAAATACCTCTCAGATTTAGTTTTGTCCAGACAATTAATGTCATCCGGGATAATTTTATCATGTGGCTATGCCATCTATGTTTTTTCAAGTCAATTTAGTTCAGCAAAGCCGACTGCACCAGGCAAATCCAGAACTCTGCATGCTGGCATCACACTGGTATATGGTAAAATGCTCCAGCTGCAATTACACATGCCGAAATGCTGTCTCAGTGCATTGCCGCCTGTTTGGACCATGAAAATCATGTGTATGCTGTTACTGCCTTTGTATCCCGGCAGAAAACCCAGCGGGCAAATAATCCTATCAATTTGTCTGCTTAAATTGATTTCAACTATAACAATTACCAGATAAATCAATTTCTAGTCTAATATTTACCAGATAATATGTAATATTGGCAGTTTGCAGGCAGAGTCGTTTCACCAGGTCGGATCATCTGCGACCAAATATGTTGCGACCAGATGTCGCTTAGTTCCCAACCGAATCAGACATCTGTATGGCGCCTGATCGGCACCTAACAAATCCGGCAGTAGCCGTCTGCAGCTAGCGGGCAACATGCCCTAAAAAGTTTTGCCCTACAGGCATTTTTTCAAAGACATAAAATGCAATGCAATGTATTAAAACGATTTACAGAATTTACCACCAAATCGGCTAGGATGATTCGTATCTATTGGAAAAAAAACCTTTTGCATAGGGAAACTGTGAGCCCTAAACCATAAGATATTTTTGTGCCTTAAGCTCAATAGCACATTATGCACCCAAATTACACCTTGGGCATATTAGTTTGAAATATTTCCTACGTATTTTGCTAAGAAAACTCTTTACAAAATACTTAAGATAATGCTCTAGATAATGCTTAAGAAGAAGTAGTAACATCATGTTATATGCATTCCGAGTACAAGGTTGCGGGTTTGGTTGCCTAGTCCAACTTAATGTAGGAAACCACTAAGAATTTTAATGGTTCCAAAACTAATAATATTAACATATAAGTAGTAGTAGCAATGTCCCATGTTCAGTATTTAATATTTGTCGATGTTGCAATATTATTGCCACAATTTCCAATATAGTTCAACATAGTTAAATTTCGTGCAATTTTCAAGTCCTTGCCAAATCTTGCCATAAGTGACCTTAAACCTAGGCCCTTATATTTTTAACTTTGTATTTCCTTAAATGTAGGCCAAATTGAACCATAGACCAAATTGAACTATATGTCAGATTGAAATTTATGAGGTCAATATAGCCCCCACTTGTCTATTGGTCATCAAGTCAATACGCTCAAGCATATTCACCTCCAAAAGATGTCTCTAAATTCCAGTAAAAAGAAAACCAGAATCTCAATCATTAAATCTTAACAAATAAATGTAATATACAATGTCACTTGCCCATGTCACCCCCGGTCCTAGGTGGCCACCCTATGAGTTGGAACATGTAGGCCTTCACTGAGTGTGCATCCCCTCATGCCATGACTAATACCTTTCTCGGCCATGACTAGTACCTTCACTGAGTGTGCATCCCCTCAGGCCATATTGTCACTTATTGCTAATTCCCAGAACTTAGCCCAAAAATTTGTTTAAAGTGCAATGTCTAAGTGCACTTTGTTTGAAGTGCAATGTCTAATAACTAGATTCAAGGCCTCAAAAGGGAAAATGTGTGATGTTTTGTGCTTCTCATTAGTTCCTTGACGTAAAAGTTATTGTGTTTCATGCATGCCATTAAAGTGCTAATGATTCAAACAAAACATACAAGCCAAGCTTGAATTGAGGGAATGATTCAAGAAAAATATAAGTATGATTTAATAAATTGACTAATACTGACGCCGAATATCGCCGACTATTTGTCCGATGTTAAATAGTCGATTAATAGTCGATATATTCGTCGACGTTCACGTCGGGATACCGATCAACTTGCTCGTCGGACCTTTAGTCGGACCAATCGTCCGTTGTTCGTCGAGTTTTTGTCGGACTAATAGTCAGAAAATTTTGCATCAGGCTACTCGTCAGGATATGCATCAGACAGTATTCGTCAGGTTATACGTCAGCCCAGTCGTCATCACAATCGTCACTATGCGCTTAAAAACCCACCTTGGACCGCCTGACGATTTTCCTGACGTCTAGCAGGCATTCTCTTGTAGTGAGCGAGCAGAAATAAAATCAAACTCACTGCCCGGATCGAATAAGACATGTACTTTTTGATCTTGAATAGTAGCCCAAAATCGTAAGAGACTACTATTCTCAACAGAATCCATATCCGATTTTTCCTGGACCGTAGCCACCTTCTTCCCTTTTCCATCTCCGCGAACAGAAGCTACTTTCTTACTTTTATCCTCTTTCTTAGTCCCAGACTTAAGAATAGGTGTAGCTTCCTTTCTTCCCCCTTTCTTCTTTTCCAAATAAGTAGGGCATTCATAAAACTTATGGTCAGTTGAATAACAAACAAAACACTTATTCTCCCTCATCAACCGCTTTTTACGCGCTTGATAAGATTCCTTTGGCTCTTTGGCCCCAACAGGTTCATTATCTGCAACGTCTGTGTGCGGCCGTTTGAACGTCCCAGACCCTGGAGCAGATCCCATTGATTTATCACGAAAACCACTCGCCTCTTTCATAGAAACTTTGAGGCCACGTTGAGCATTAATGGCTTCAGTAAGGGCCAAACCTTCCTCCTCTACTTTCTCTGCCATCTTACAGAGCTCACCAAAAGAAAGATTGGCAACTTGCAGGTCGAGCTTTGCCCGTACCCAACGATGAACCCCACCCATGAGTTTTTCAGACTTCTTAGTATCATTTTTACTAAGCTGAAGTCCTTTCTTTAAAACTCTTGCGACAAAGGCTCTAACAGTTTTCGTGTTTTGTTGGGTCAACTTATTCCATTCAGCGATAAGATCTCGCTCCCAATTATGATCCAAAAAACGATTTTTGATTTGCTTTTCAAATTCGCAAAAGGTAACAATAGGTTGACCGACCGGGTCGGTTCTTACGGATATCCGACCACGGTCCTTTTGCAACCCCATCCAGATGACGCTCAGCAAAATATAACTGAGTGTCTTCGTCATCCTTAGTCTTAGCAAAATATGAATTCAAATCCCGGAGCCACGCGAAAAGTTGGCAGCGGAATACTTTTTGAATTCAATTTTGACGTTGGCACCCGTTTTGATGCCACTACGTGGACGCCCTGCTGACTTTTTTGCAAATCGTACACCTGGCTTCGCGAGAGAATCCATTCTTGTGACTCGCTTAATTCGAGCCCTCGGCGGTGCAAGTTTTTCTCTCATGAGCGAATTATCTTGCTCTAACTCAAAAAGTTTTTCCTTGAGCTCTTCATCTTCCAAGTTAACATTGGCAGGGGAAATGACCATCGAAACTTGTTGCTCTGATACCACTAATATCTAGCATTATAACAGGGGGTTTTTTTTGTGATTTTATACGCTTTTTGGCATGGTTTTCATATGATTTCATGGGCGTATTGCACGAGACATACTAATCAGTATATCTAGAGTGCACTCCGCATTTTATTGTCTAAATTCCATATCATCAATGGTTTACCCCCTTTTATTTTTATTCCTCTATTTCTTTTTAATAAGCCAAACATGCAAGCAGCGAAATGTTTCACTTTAGGGTTTTTTTAGGGTTATCTCAAGCATTCTGTCTCGTCTCGGGTATGCGTGTCTTTGCGGGTTTTGGGTTTGCCATGATGGGTCGGATTTTGTGTGGCATCCGGACTTTACGCAGCGAGTCTAAGGGCGGTCGGTTCAAGACCGGACCTTGCACTTGTGACATGTAGCGTAAATCTTTGTATGTCGCATGATGCTTTACGGAGTTAATTGCACATTGTTATTTTTTCGGTTGATGCATGATTTGTCTTGAAAAGAAGGAACTTATAGAAACATGGCGAGAAGATGGAGAAGCATCAATCTTGAAAATGCAAGGAATTGCTCTATAGCATGCCCAACTCTTTGGGTTGGTCCATGACCGATTCATGAACAGGTTGTTGGCAATTTCATCTCTAGGAAGAAAGTAGCAATGACAAAATCAATTTGTGAGGAGCCTCTTTCTGCGGGTGGGAGCAACCAATAGTTTGACATTGCATCTCTCGCAAGTATAAGAGCCCTAGTAGGTGTGGCATCACAAGTTGCCCATGTCGATCTTATTCTTTCATTTTCTCTTCTCATGCAATCTTTTGTTTTTGTTCTCTATCGTTGCTCTCTTTAAGCTATGACTTTGTTGCGGGGACATTTACCGAAATATAATGGGTGCGACCGTGTAATATATTGCAAGAGAAGGTTGGCAACCACGAAGTCGGTTCGTTGAATCATGGTTATTAGCATGTTGCCATCATATAAGTAAAACTTGACATTTACTGTTGCAATGCTTTTTTGCGTGCAGTACGAGCTATTCTCATTAATCTTTGGTCAAGCAAATCTTTTGACGGTTAGATTTGATCTCTTCCTTATCTTTCCTCTTTGGCCTTGGTTAGACATGGCATGAGGAATGAAGTGAATCGAAATAGCAACAAATGGGTGTCTGGCGGATGGACGCCAATTGAAAGCTCCAATAGGGTTTTGTCGATTTCAAAAGAGTCCGGCCTCTTCAATGACGAAAATCTCACGGAGCCTCATGGACAATGGTTAGCGAGTTGAATGGCGGGCAATGTTAAGCAGGTTGTCGTGGAGTTGCGAGGTTATGCTAGATATTGGTTGAAAGAGGTAGAATGTGTCTTTGCTTCTATGAAGGGTTAAGGCATTTTCTTAAAATACTCCGGCAATGCTTGCTTTCGGTGACAAAGCATTGTGAGGCATTAACAAAGCATCTTTGTGTTGCATGTGACACGCTTTTGCGGTTGGGGATTCAAGCATATCCTCAAATGCTTTTGAAGCCTTTGAGGTCCTTGTTTGTTATTGGAATATTAGATAAGTTTTCAACTCCACCAACTTGTAGGGTGGACATGGCTGTGGTCTTCCTTTTCTTATCTTGACCAATGCATAAAGTGCGGTCCATTCTTTGAATCGGTGTGAAGGAAAATTAAGTAACGGTATGTCGAAACTAATTTTATCATTAGACATTGTGAATTGTGAGAGATGCTATGATATAGCGGTGTGGATGGAATAAACTAAACAAGTTAGGATGAGAATGCTAGTGTTATTGGCTCTCCTCTTACGCAACTTCTTGAACATTAAATATAATTGTTTTTGTTATTGTTATGTGTAACTTATTTTGCTAGGTTAATTTGTTTTTTCCTTTTCTTGTATTCACTTGCTCTACTTACTGAAGCCAAAGAATGATGTCGTTTTATGCATACGCTCTATTAACTCTTACAAGGAAAACCATGAGTTTGTATGCATATTCAGGATTATATATTCAAAAGCTTTATAAATGCACTAATCAAATTTGCAAATTTACATTTCATAACAACATGTTGGCCTATGGTCCTTACTTGTTATACCTTAAATAATGACATTGGCTGCTCATTTCTTTCTTCCTGTTATCGATTGTGGTTGCTTAGTTGGTATGGTTGTGACTTGACTTGGTTCGTTTAGTTATTTAAGCAAATGTTGGATTCTTCACGGGTCCATTCCCATACAGATGTTTAGCATATGAAATGCTACTATATAGGGACGTTCCAAATATAAATGCATTTTCCTTGGCATTTTGCATGTAGGTTTCCCACATTGTATTCATCAATATCACATGCTTTTCTTTTCTATCCTCATCACATTTATCCTTTTATCAATATTCCAAGGTTTCTTTTGTACTCTAATGTCACCCTCACAATGTCTTTAATTTTTGGTCTACTTGCTTATTATAAATTTTATCATAGAAATGCCTATTTAAATATATCTACGACATCATTACAATTCGGGCCCAAATATTTTTTTAATACAACAATGCATATGACACACATATAATCATTATAAATGTTTTTAGTTCGTTTGTCAATTCTAAAGGCCCCGAAGGGGCCAAAAAAATTTTGGGTTAACACACAAACCATTACATCCAACACTCTAAAATTAAATCCCCCTTGAAACCCCCTTTGGTTTGGGTGCATATTCACACGGGGGGTGACTTCGGGCATCGAGAGCTGTTGGATAGGCATATTCACCCTTTATTCCTTAATCTACACCGTACATAAAGTTCCTCATTTGTGGGGTATGCATGTACACAATTTGCTATACTGTATAACAAGATTTGCAAAATACACTAAGATTTGAGGTAATATACTACATAGTGTTGATTTTGTACATGCCAAACATAATTTTAGGGGCTCTCGCTGCCCTACGTCACCCCCCGTGTGAATATGCACCCAAACCAAAGGGGGCTTCAAGGGGGATTTAATTTTAGAGTGTTGGATGTAATGGTTTGTGTGTTAACCCAAAATTTTTTTGGCCCCTTCGGGGCCTTTAGAATTGACAAACGAACTAAAAACATTTATAATGCATTGTTGTATTAAAAAAATATTTGGGTCCGAATTGTAATGATGTCGTAGATATATTTAAATAGGCATTTCTATGATAAAATTTATAATAAGCAAGTAGACCAAAAATTAAAGTCATTGTGAGGGTGACATTAGAGTACAAAAGAAACCTTGGAATATTGATAAAAGGATAAATGTGATGAGGATAGAAAAGAAAAGCCTGTGATATTGATGAATACAATGTGGGAAACCTACATGCAAAATGCCAAGGAAAATGCATTTATATTTGGAACGTCCCTATATAGTAGCATTTCATATGCTAAACATCTGTATGGGAATGGACCCGTGAAGAATCCAACATTTGCTTAAATAACTAAACGAACCAAGTCAAGTCACAACCATACCAACTAAGCAACCACAATCGATAACAGGAAGAAAGAAATGAGCAGCCAATGTCATTTATAATGATTATATGTGTGTGGTTTGTGTGTATATGGACTCTTGACGTGGCACGCTATCTCACCACCCAACCACGAGCCCTCAGCTATGACACAGCTGCCCCCAGAGCTCTCCCCCGAGCTACTATATAGCATGCACGCCCTTTTGGTCCATCTTTGGACCAAAGCCCTTGGACCAAAGCCCAAAGAGCCACATGGCCTAAAAAGGCCTAAAGCCTTTTTTGCCCATCCACGTCTTAGGCATATAGCACGCTTCCATTCCTGTAATATCATTTTGCTATTAAACCTCTCACTAGAATCTGCTGCAACTTACATGATACTTATGTCTGGTGAGAACTAGATTGCCTGCGGGACTGAGTCATGCGCATCTAGGCTACATGTGTGGGAGGAATCGTTCCAGGTGGGACCAAACTGATGCACCAGGACCATTTTTTTTTTTTTTGTCTTTCATTGCATTGACTTGCTTTATGTGTACGCATAATCTATTTATTGATCGTGAACCTCCCTATTACAGTTCTGGACTTAGCAGCCACGTCTACTAAATCTGGCGACAATTGATATGATATAAGAGTCTATGCTGGATGGAGACCGACTCATACATATATTATATTATTTAAGTAGAATTCATAACTCGTATTTTAAATTAAAGAATTCTTGTTTGAATGTGGCAAGCCGCAAGTAAACTAGCAAGTGGTTTTGAGCTGTCATTTGATCAAACACTTAGACGAATAGGTGTGGGTGGGTCCATTAGCTTCGTCATATATGCTTCCTCCGCCAAAGTCCAAAGTAAAATAATGCACTAGAACTGTATAACAAAAGCTACTTCCTCCTCCAAAGTCCAAAGTAAAATTATGCAGTAGAACTGTATAATAAAAGCTATTCCATGCTTCCCTTTTTGGGTTGCCCAAAGGGCAAACCTCTGGCTGATGGAATATTATTTTGTACCATTAAATATGCTAGTTCACAAATCAGATTAGAAATAATCTGTCTACATATTGAACAACCCACGTCAAAAATTTTTTACAGCCTATGGGTTTGGAGCAGTTATTGGCATATTCTATATATATTGGCATATACCTAGAATATGCCACAAACCCACCTCAACAAGGGCTTGCCCTCTTAGGGGCAACCCAAAAAAAGGGTGAAGTAAGCCAGTAAGCACTCTTTAAACTAAAATTCCCACATCGACATCTGCTTCCTGTTCCTGGCATGAATATGGCAAAGTATTTGAGATGAATAGGACTATCAAAGTTTTGGTTCCTACCTATATCAAAATGAATGGGATAAATCTTTATTCGCCTCTTTTTCGATCGGCCGTCTATCCTACTAGTTTTAAATGAATCGAAAAAATTATTTTTTGAACCAGAAATTCTGTGAAGCCCCTAGGACTTTGCCGCAGCCACAAAACAACAAATAAATATTCCCTAGTAAATTTTCATATCATATACATAGATTCAACAAGCATTTTCACACTATCATTAATGCCACTAAATAACATTTTTGATGGAAACCACAAATGCTCTAAACATTCTACCTCTGGAAATAGAAAAGAAATAACATATATTTCCCTCAATGTCAAATTTTTTGTTAGACCTGCAAATCCCAGCAGCATGCTGGTTCTGTTATATCCCTGAAATTCATAACAATGGTAGTATTTACTTGTCTTGGGCTCTTCAGGTCCAGGAACTCTCATTTATTCATATAACCTCCCGCATTTGAGCTACATCTGATATGGACTGCCAGATCTGATTATTTAATGACTATTTGACCTTATGCATATGCATGTTCAACTCCATGCTCCATGCTAGTCTACCGCTAGTCTGCTTTTACTAAGATTTGTAATAGCAAATTGGCTGACTACATAAATACAGTGTTAGCAAAGCACATTAAATTATCCCTAAAGCAAAGGAACTCATGGAGAAATAAAGATTTAGAAATATTACAAACACAATTGTTTTGACCTTAGCATGCTTATGGAAAGCTTTGTAAGGGAGCATCAACACACACCAGGCACATAGTCAAAATAGAAAAAGTAGAAAGTTGCAATTCTTAGATACAAGATTAAGAAACCACTTAACAGTTGGAAAATCTGCACAATTTACTTCTGATGAACCAGTTGAGTTTAAGGTGCTTATAGTGGGGAGATAGCAGGAAAGGCAGGATGTATCTTACATTCTTGTCCAAACGAATCCATAGCTATTCTTGTAAGCAACAAAAATGCTAAAAATGAAGGGTGTGAAATTTAAAAAAAAGAGCAAAATTACTTGTGCACGTTTGCTTGCAGAATCACCACACAATGACACTCGCATCAACCTGCAATATCAGCTGCTTTTTTGACAGAGAAAAGACATGGAATAGAAGGACCAAAATGTTTTCTCTTTCACTTACTAATCTCACTGCATCCATATAATACTTGGTCAAATAAGAAATCCATTTATCTCTTTCAAACTATAGTCGTGCATATCTTTCTTCCACTTCCACATCCGCAATTCTGCTTGCTATTGTTTTACACTCAAGAAGGTGTTCTTCCATTTCTTTCCTCACCTTTTTTGCATCACTTCATTCTTTGCCGGTACCGCTTCAAGGATATTCTTCAGCAACACATAAGGTGTGAGATTCCCAGGATCCACATTTATAAGATGATGTGCAGCTCGTTTTGCCTGCTCCACATTTGAGTACCTTCTGCATGCACCGAGCAAGGATGTCCATAGCATGACAGAACATTCAAATGGCATGCTATCAATCATGTCTTCTGTTGGACCAAGCAATGTCGCACGTCCAAGGAGATCGACCATGCAACCATATTGTTCCACGGTTGGAGTAAGAGAATTCATGTGACATAATGAAATAAAATAATGGTTACCCTCATCTAATAGACCAGCATGGCTACATGCAGAGAGAAAACTAACAAAAGTGAACTTATCAGGCATCAATCCTTTTTCCAGCATTTTTTGAAATAAGAGAAGGCCATCCCTACCCTGGCCATGTTGTGCATATCCGGAAATAAGTGTATTCCAAGGGACTAAATCTTCCATGTGTATTTTGTCAAAAATGCCCCATGCTTCATTCAAACTACCACATCTCCCGTACATGTTTAGAAGTGCATTTGCAACTGCAATATCAGATTCAACACCCATGTCGACAATGTATCGATGTATCTCTTTGCCTTCCTCGACATCTCCCAGATTAGTACAAGCTTCTAAACAACTGATAAAAGTAACCTTGTTTGGCACAACGCATAAATTGCTTGAATAATTGCTTGAATAATTTGCTTGATTATTTGCTTGAATAATTGTAATGCATCCCCACATCTTCCATTGCTTGCACAAGCTGCAATCATGGCACTGGAAGACACTATATCCTTCTCAACTATCAAATAAAATATCCTTGCTGATTCTGCAACTCTTCCACATTTTCCATACATGGTGATAAGGCAATTTGCAACACAAACTATTGAGGGCAAGTCACTGCCAATAATTTGAGCCACACATATAGCCTAGACTTAGGAAGCATTGGAGTTCTAAGCTTTCCAGCTTTTAACTGCTTAGCAAGTCTCTTTAAATCAAAATCTGGCCAAAAATCCCTGGCCCTCCCATCGCCCTTATGCATGTCTGATAACCCAGATTCGTGCATTGCTCAACTATAATCTCCTTCACAAATCCTTCGAGGAGAAGTCGATATTCTACGTGGACAATAACAAAAATATCAATCAAATAAACTTCTTAAGAAACTTGCTCAACAAGACACTATGCAACGCCATCTGCATCTGCCATTCTGTTTCCTGTCAGTGTCCATACGACAGGGATGTCCTTGAATAAAACGCCCAATATTTTCTACCAATGCAATAGCTGAAAATTTTCTTGCCTTGAACAGGAATCCAAGAAACCCCCTTCTCAATGGGTATACACATCAATCCGCCGGAGTGTAGCATTGCTGAGAAATCGACAAAACATACAACAACAATGGTTACACTGGTGCTTCAAAGGATGCAATATTCTTACGGCAAAGCATCTGGGCTAAGGGAAAAACTGGAGATTCCGTCAAAAAGCTCATAAACTGACGAATTCGGTATGAATGAAACAAAGGATTTAGAGAAGAAAACGCAATGCCAAATACAGACCCGAAGATAAATAAAAATAAGGGAAGTGCCGGAGTTGGGAAGCTCCAAATCTTGCATTAACTTCAGAAGCTCCAATTATAAGGGCCGGAAATGCAAGAATCGGACCAACATTGGAGCGACATCCATCAATGCTGCAGCCTCGAGCAAGGAGCGACGAGCGAGCACCAGTTTTCTGGTTTCCACAGTCCCTCTCCAGCAACGGGGGCAACCGACATTTTACAGCCTATGATGGGTTTGTAGCAGTCATTGGCATATTCTGGGTATATATTAGCATATACCTAGAATATGCCACAAACCCACCTCAACAAGGGCTTGCCCCCTTAGGGGCAACCCAAAAACATAGATAACGCCAACAAGGCAGCAGCATGATTAAACGACTTGCGAATGTTGGCCACTCCGTCATGTAGGCCCTTAAAATGGGGCGCTGGTATAACAGGAGAAGCCGCTGCAATCACGGTTGCAGTTGCAAAGAAAAATGATGACCCATTGAAAATCCAAAAGTTTCTCAAGGCCTGATTCCTCCGATGGACACATTTGAAACACTCATTCAACGGAGGGTGCAACCAGCCAACGAATGTCACACTTACTACCAATGTTGCATTCACCAAAATAGCATTACATGCACTTACGAATCTCTCCATAACTCTGTACTGGCTTTTCGCATAAGATTTTACATCTGGTCTTTTCATCAATTCCCTCAAAATTTCAGCATCTGTGACATAATCCAATGGCGTTTTGCCCTCTTTATCTGCAACAAAGACAACCAAATCATCTGCATATTGTTTGCATAGATTGAAAATAATTTCTTTCTGATTCAATATTGTTGCCCAATGCAATGCTATTCTGCGAGTTAGCTTTCCAGATATATTCACAGTATTGCTAATTTCTTGAATGAAATTGGTAGTGCCCTCTTCTTTTTTTGCATAGAGAGCTTTGTAAATGAATGGCATTTCCTTCTTGATATCCTTATCTTGGAGTCCATCGAGCAAAATAAAATTTCTCATGTGGAGCCTAAACGTTCCAATCAAACTTTCATCAATAAACGTGTCTGTCCACATACCTACATCCTCCATCCACATCTCAACTGCGAGGTCTTTTCCTAAGCATTTCCGTAGATTCCTTGCAAAATCAAGATGATTGTTGATGAGGGCAAGTAACAAGGGCGTTCTATCTTCCTTGTTCTTGGCCAAGGGATCCACTTTGCAAGATTTAAGAGCCTCCATAACAAGAGAATTGCCATTCATTGCAGCCCAATTGAAGGGATTGTTGCTATTATTATCTTTACTATTCACTATGGCCATTTTATTTGAATGCTTACCATCTTTCTTGCGCAGGGTGACCATCCGTGCCTGATTGAAGAACCAATCCACATCTCCTTTCTCACCAAAAGCTGCAGCATAAGGAAGTAGAGTAGCGCCATCCTTGGAGCCTGCCATATAGATTGACATTGAATAACGATGCCGACGAAGTGCGATAGATTCTTCCATGGCAGTGCGAATTTGTTTCACAATTTCTGCATTTGCAGAACCGTTGGAGTTGTGGAATGCGAGGCCAAGGGAAGTCCGTATATATCAAGCGAGATCGGGTTAATGTGGCCAGAAATTCCGTTATCAGCCACTCCATCACCATCCAACCCATCGATCCGCTTGATCCCCATGGGTTTTCGCAGCCATGCCCCATTCATAGGGAAGAGGGGGATGCCATGCTTCAGCAACCATGCATATGCCATGCTATGCCCCTTATGCATTAACTGCAATAACCCATCCGGCCTGCCAACCGTACCTGCCCAATTCACTTGAATCATTTCTGTCCTATACTCCTGCCGCCCACTTTCTGTCCCTTCAACTGTACCCTGCCATAAGGTGCATACTCACACACAAGCCATGTAAAAACAAGTCATATGTGACACTCACCAACAAAATTTTATTTGCCACGTAATGTGACATGGGTGACCATGGTTAATGTGGACATATCTCACAAGGGTTAATGTGGCCATAGATTTTCATGATTAATCTGACTTGGGACCATTGTGCAATGGTTACTACAACGATTACTACAACGGTCCCTTGGCTATAGGGTGTATATATATGGGTTGTATGTTATATATATGGGTTGTATGTTGTATGTCGTGGGTTAGGGTTTAAGGCAATTCATTGGCTTTCAATTCAGTTGAAATCAAGGAATCCAAGAAAGATGGTGAGGACCAGGCAACAGCTTGCTGAGTGCAGTCTCAGCAATGTTCACACTATTGAAGATGTTGTAGTCCACTTGAATGAGCTTCAGGAGGATGTTGGAACAATTCTTGGAGGATAACAGCATCCACACATTTACAAGTGAGCATCTGCTTGTTTTCCTTCATATTAATTGTTTTTTTGTTGTTGTGATATGATTGTAGCTGCACGTTTTATTTATACAGAGAGAGTGGAGAACGGTGAGATCAAATTGAGCCAGCCCCGGCATTACATAGATGACATTGATAGGCCGACAGACAAAGCAATGCTAGCTGAATTGAAGATGCGCATTATCCAGGCCAAGGCATTGAAGAAATTGCTGGCTTTGGACTTCATGTGGGAGGGCAACACGCTGAAGCCTTGTTTTGTTAAACTGTATGAGACACGCAAGTTGAAGAAGAAGCGTCTCATCAAAGATGTGCTGCAGGGGTGGGATCCAAGTCTTTGCGAAGTCCTCGACCACATGTTGTGGTGGAAATCCATATCTGTGCCCGACGTTACCGTCGAGAGCATCCAGGCAGAGGCCATGCAGACAGTCACTGAAGTTGTTTCAGATTGAATTACCATTAGCTTTGTATTACCTTTCAAATATATTATATTGTATTACTATTGAATTCTATTACTCTTGGAATTGTATTTTGACTAAAGTGGCCACATTAACCAAAATGGTTTAATGTGGCCATGGTCTTATGTGGCCACATTAACCATTATGGTTTAATGTGGCCATGGGTTAAAGTGGCCACATTAACCAAAATGGTTAATGTGGCCATGGGTTAATGTGGCCATGGGTTAAAGTGGCCACATTAACCAAAATGGTTTAATGTGGCCACAGGTTAATGTGGCCATGGGTTTAATGTGGCCACAGGTTAATGTGGCCATGGTTTAATGTGGCCACTCACCAACCATTGAATATAACATAAGTCACTAGTAACGGTGCCCAGTGTTGCTGGGCATAAGCTAAAAAACTATAAGTAATAAGCCAACAATATTATCAAGGTTCAATTAGCTATCTACTTCTATGCCTCAATTTGAGCCTTATTCAATCGCTGATAAGAATCCAATTACGTTATTGAGGTATTTCTTAACAAACCTTCTAATCTAGTCAGCAACATTTCTCAAATGTATCATAGACAATAGCAATATTCTCCTTTTCTTAAGTCCCTTATCTAGTCACCAACATTCCGCAAATGCAATTTAAACAATCGCAATATTCTCCTTTGCTTAAGTCCCAGTTGTACTATTATAGCCATGTTAATACTTTAGTCTATTTGAGTTATGGCAACTTACAATTATGCCTATGTTGCATAGGAGCAATTATTTATTTTTTTCCTTTAGATCTAACAATAGATTATTGATTAAGCAAATTCGCCATTAACTATTGACTATAATATAGACTTCCATTGTCTAAGGACAAAATGTCTTCAAATATATGCTTTTTTCCTAAAGGCAAAATTTTCAATTTCTAAAAGTAAATGTTCAACTCTTGGACAAAACGCCTTCAAATGTATGCTTCAATTGCTAAAGGAAAATGCTTCAATTCCAAAAGGTAAATGTTCAAAGTTATTTACTAGTTAAGATATGTGATAAAACTATTGCTAACTTGTTTGTATTTTATTGCCAAATGAATCAACAGTCTTGTTAATATTCATATACATTTGTGGTAACAAAGATTTGCTCTATATTGCTCTATATCGCCATTCTTAGTTTGTGATGGAAAATCTCAGGTATATTGAGTAGCTTTGATGGTAGACAACTTATGGTCTTACAATGGGATCAAAAATTCCCACCTTGAACAACACAAATACCCACTATGGATTTTAGTGCATTAACAACAGTTTTTTTTTTTTCAATATAAGCACATATTCACAAATTTAAAACCAGCTTTGCAAGCATATATTCATAGATTAAACTATCTTTGGATACAATTCTTGCCAAATAGCCTTCAAGATCACGTCAACAGAGAAATATTTTTTGTCATCCCATTCCAATGCATATGTAAGAAATTGCTTCTTAGCAAACTCCCCCTGAGAATGAAATACCTGTATGAAAAACACGTTTTGGTTGGAATTGCAAGAACCACAAGAACCCAACTTAAATGGTTGCTAGACTGAATGTGTCATACAAATGCAGTTTATCAAAACACTGGGTGTATATCATCCCAATAAATACTTTTCTGACAGTCTCGAGAAGTATATATGTTGTTAAGATTAACATCTCTGCATCTAAAAACTCTGCAATATCGAGTACCCAAGATCTACAAAAATGGCACATTGTTTCAATGCAGGTCTGAACATGTGTTCTCATCATTTAACTTAAGAGGCTAGAATCTATAAATTCACAAATTTCAAGACCAGATGCTTCTTGTAACAGTGTTTATTACCAAAGGCCAGCTCAAAGCCACTGCTTTTTTCTGTTTATTGCCAAAGGGATTTTATTTTGCAGCACAGAACAGGAATTGATATGCGAATCTACAACAAAGATTTGAAATTCCAATAGAACAAAATACTATAGCATATGATGGAGCAACGAATAACATCTCTTCGCATACCTGGACATATGAAGCTACAAAGCCATTAACTTCAAGAAGATGTTCTGTTGTAACAAAATTTGCAACAGATCCTTCCATATCAACATCTCTTCGCCATAAACGGTGCCTGTAGAGTAGAACCTTAAATATAGTCTCCCCACGGCCATTCTAACATTCTATGATGAAAGCTAAATGTCTCATATTCTATAGAAATTTGCTCACCAATTCCTTGAATACTGGATCTTTGGAATCTTTTGCAGGCAAATCTCTGGCATCACCGTCTGCCATATCGATTTTTGGGTTTATGCTTCCGTCTAAAGTAGATGCTACATTGCCAACAGACATTTCTACCAAAAGGGCCATGCTGGACGGCAAAGCTCGTCTAGGGTTTGCAAGCCATATCCAGGCCTGACAAAATGTTAATTGCAAAAATTATAACTAAATCCATGGCATCCCTTTAGGGATGAAATCCCTAAATGCAAGTTCTGATATTACATAGCCGAGTGCCAAAACCATGGCATAAATGATCGTGAGCTCACAAAGCTCCTCATTACTCAGAATTAGGCGTGCTGATCTGCCATGGGCGGGAGCTAGGAAAGAAACCGGACTTAACTGAAAAAACCAGAAACAAACTAAACGATCGTCGCTATGACTATTCGAAGCCAAAGCTCTTTGCTTTCCGAAGCTGCAATAACCCTAAACTCTTTGATTTCCGAAACTCTTTCCGAAGCTCTTTGATTGTCGTGGACCCTTCGATCTTCTTAAGTCATTTTTGGCCGTTGGATCTAGGGCTGATCCAACACTTACATCATAACATTATAATATAGGACTAGTAATGGTGCCCAGCGTTGCTGGGTATAAGTTGGAAACTTATAAATCATAGGCCAGCAATGCTCCTAAGTTGGAAGGTCTTCCTACTTATCTTCTTGAACTGTCGTTTTAAGGCTAGATGCTTTTCATTTTTTAAAGCTTCTGCAAGATCATTCGTAGAATGCAATAATAGTTCATAATAGGATGTGCATAATAGGGTGTGCATTGAGGTTGAAGTCAATGTGCAAAAGTTACCTTGTTTGTTTTATAGATGTGTGAGACATCCCATAATTATTTATGTAAAGGATCATTTATAGTGGCTTCAAGGTTTAGATTTTTATAAATTATAGTAAAATGCCCAGCGTTGCTAGGCTAGAAAGCTTCTATTGGATAGAATGGTCTTGTAGCCTGATGATTGTTGGTAATGAATGTAGGATTTGTAATTCAACCTAATAAGGTGCCTTTTGGAACATTTTAGTTTTGGCGTCATATGGAACGTTCTTTGAAACAAATGATCCAAGGGTATCATTTTATGTTTTTTCTCAATCTAGGCATAACTCTAAAAGCTGCTCAGTGTCATCGAGCTCCAAGGGGTGCTCGGTCTCGCCGGGCTCTCATCAGGCTCTCGCAATAATGCCTTATATTCAAACTCATAAGACGTGCTCGGTGTCACCAGGCTCTAAGTGGTATTCCATGTCGCCAAGCTCTTATAAGGTATTGTTTTATGTTGAAACATAGGCTCTTATAAGGTATTGTTTTATGTTGAAACATTTATTAGAGGGAGTTGTATAAGTCATTATCTGAGGATTCTACAATTGGGTGTTCTTGAGGGCAACGTGCTAGGTAATAATTTGCTCCTTAATTTTATAGTGTACATTGGACAAATGATGATGTGGAAACAATCATCTTTCATCTATTTTCTATTCAGAAGTTGTAGATCCAAATGGATACAAATTCCTAACGGCAAGATGGTGGGTGAATTTGTTAAATTTACACTTGCTATTTGGGGATGTAATATTCTTGCATATCTTTAGAGCATATTATGTTTACAGAATTGTTAAACTTTTGAATCGCAGAGCTGCAATGAAGTATGAGCCTTGAAAGGGCAAGTGCAATTGTATCAAAGCATAGGAAGTATGAGACTTGGAAGGGCAGGTGTAAAGCATAGGAAAAGAGTAGAGGACATTGTAATAGTAGAATTGTACTGCTTTTGCGTAGTCATTCTTAAAGCAAAACTGTATTGAACCCTAATAAAGAATAGTATCTGGTATGCCATTCGAGGTTTTCCATTAAACATATATTGGTTACCTACATATGACACGGACATTGCACCATCCTAAAATATTCCATTTTCAGCCATCTCTGGAATTACTAACAGCTAAAGCAGATGAAGTGCCACCTTTAATCATGTGATGGAACCTCCATAGTAGCTTCAAAATATAGCGCAAATAGTACTCAGAAGGCATATAAGATGATCAATTATTCCTTTTAGCATTTGAAAAATTAACAATCAAGCACTCAAAAATTTAATCTGGTCAACAAATATAGCAGACCATAAACATTGCATATATGAAATGCAAACAAAGGCATAATATAGATCTGGCAATCTGCTTCTTCATTTAAGCTGTAAGAATAAACAAATATGCTGGGAATGACTCAATTTAACTTAAAACTTCAACTATTACAAAGCAAAGAACTACTTTAGCATTCTGTTGCATCAGCGTGCTAAGTTCATAACTGCCATTTTTACTGTCTAAACATGATAATAAAACATAACTGCCACTTTTACTGTCTAAACATAACAATAAGACATACGCATGAGAATAAGGCATATAGAGATATTCTCAGATGAAAAAATTATGGCAAAGTAAATTATGTATAATGCTGGCAACACAGGCAACCGAATTCACAAAAATCTAGATCCTTACCTCTTCTCAAGTACCAAATTTGCAGTTGCACGTAAACATATTTTGTATGGACTGGCAGAATCTGCAAAACCCATCAGTATAGTACTGCAATTTTAAGGAAGAAAAGAGAAACTACAAACAGCTGGTCTTTTATGACCCTGTTTTCATTGTGCTGCATAATTCATCCCAAGCCACCTCATGATCTATACATTATGCGTTGATGCTGCTGACTATCATGGCACTGGAAATCTACATGAATTTCTATGAAAGCATTGTGAGCAGCTGGGGAAGTTGGCTGGTAATCTAATTGGATGGCTTTGAAGAATATGAGCAGCACCTGTGATATGTATACATCTATCTATTTGAATCGCATTAGCAGCACCAGATCCATCCCCGTCCATCTCCAGATCTTAAGCACTGCTTTGCTGTAACCAAAATCGGCAACATTGCTATCCAAATCCGGCAAAAATAGAAATCTAAAAAAACCAATGAAATGGAAGAAGTTGTACCTCTTGCTTTTAACCTAGGGCATGTCGACCCTTCACAGATGAATTCATCTTCTGGATAATATTTTGGATTGGAAGTTCAGAAATTAAAAAGATCTCAGATTATGAAGGAAGCTAAAATCGTTCAGAGGCGTGTATGCCATTGCTCTAGATGCTCCTGCATTTGTAGAACCCTAGTGCAGTTCTCTGCTCCGGTGATGGTCTGTTGCAGAAAACTCTGCTCCGATGATGGTCTGATGCAGAAACGATGCAAAATATTCCATTCTGGTGATGGTGTGATGCTATCCCATCAGAGCAAACACAGATGCTTATCCCTTAAGAGAGTGCCGTTTGTCCTATTTTGCTTAGGAAGGCTGCTTCTGGTGATGGTGTAATGCTATCTAGCAGTGCGAAGAGAGTTTGTGGCCCTATCTTTAAAGCAACGACAACGGCCCCATGGTTTGCAACAACGGAGGAAATAGCATAGCTGGCGCCAGAAAGCAGAAAGCTCCCTGCAAATGGACGAACCGGTTTGAACAGGTTGCCCTTGAAGAAATTGGCATGCAGTGCTGAAAACTCCGTTAAGCAAGAAAATAGTTTGAAAGCTTATATCACATTGATCTGCACTCAAAAATTCAGGTTAAACCCGTAGTAATCAAAGCCAAGCATAGACGTTGAAACTTGCACGACTGACATAGAGGCAAGCATCTGCTCGAAGCCCGCAGTGCTCGAAGGTGCCATAGCATGAACCCTAGCCAAAAGAAAAACCAAATTATCTAAGAAACTGACGTGGCATCATCTCCTCCATTGGCTTGATCAAATCTGAGGCGTCCAAATTAGGGCTGGGTCCAACACTTACACTATAACATTATAATATAAGATGCTAACACTTTAAAAAAAAAACATTAAAATTTTTAAACAAAATGGATTGACATGGGTTAATGTGGCCATGGGTTAAAGTGGCCACATTAACCAAAATGGTTGAATGTGGCCATGGGTTAATGTGGCCATGGTTAATGTAGCCATGGGTTAATGTCGCCATGGTTAATGTAGCCAAGGGTTAATGTGGCCATGTGCCAACCATTGAATACCACACTTTATATCATGGTAACACTTTAAATCATGGACACTTTAAAAGAAAAGCCATAGGTTAATGTGGCCATAGGTTAATGTGGCCATGGTTAATGTGGCCATAGTTTAATGTGGCCATAGGTTAATGTGGCCAAAGGTTAATGTGGCCATAGGTTAATGTGGCCATGGTTAATATGGCCATAGGTTAATGTGGCCATGGTTAATGTGGCCATGGTTAATGTGGTTAATGTAAATCATGGTAACACTTTAAATCATGGTAACACTTTAAAAGAAAAGCTAACACTTTGAACAAAATGAGTTTATGTGGCCAAGGATTAAATGTGGACATGGAACATATGCCACACCCTTCACTCTTGAAGGTTGCCTTTCACACTCTCGGGAAAACACACTAGAACCAACAGGCTTCTTTCGCCTCTTCCGACACTCTACGAATGGAACTGGCCTCACCAACGTTTTTCCATTGAAGTCCTCCACAATGGGTAGACTAGGTGCAGCAACAGTGTCTAACTTGCAAGTCTTCAGTCTCTCCAACTTCAAACTAAGCTCCCGTAGCAGGAAATCCGCCTCAAATGCAACCTGTGGGCTACTAGATATGGTCTCCCTAATGCGGGCCATGCTGGCATGTATGCTACTCTCGATTCTTGTGGTGGGGGGAATCTTCTCCTCACCAATGCCATCCTCAGGTACAATCTTCTCCTCACCATTGTCATACTCCAACCCTTGTACAAATGTGCAAGTATCCTCTGGACTGGATGGTGCCCAACCATCATTCAATTAAATTGGGATTATGTATGTTCCAAAATCGCGTCGAATAAGCTTTTTATCGATCTTTTTATGCATGTAACCATACTTTTGGACTGTATTCATTTTCAGCATAAGAATACACAATATGTGTTAAATTTTATGGTCTTCCTAAAATGTATGGCATTTTGACCGTATTATGACTGTATGTTGGGCAACATGAAAAACTAAAAAATTGCATGGTTTCACACAAAATTTTAAGAGTAGAACAAGTAAAGTACCTTTATTTACACATCTCTAAAGTTCAAAGTAGTTACATCCTAGGCAAATATCACAATACTAGTAACAATGCCCAGCGTTGCTGGGCATAAGTTAAGAATATGTATGAAGGAAAACTTGTTCAGCTCAAATTCCTTGCCATAAAAATGATATAATTAGGCAAATCCATAGAACGAGCTCAGCTTCGAGAAATGGTTGCAGTAGCGGAGCCAATTGCAAGCATCAATCCTCCATACGGGGGACCGTTGAAGGACAAACCCATACCAGAATTCAATCCATTCAAGGATGTGAAGAAGGGTATGTTCATTACGGCACGTCCTGATGACGTGTTATGTCCCACATGGGTAGGGTGCGCCACGGAGGAGCCCCAAATGGATGATAAGAAGGAGAATTTTGAGATAGTCCAGGTCACTTGGTGGGAGCCTGTCCTCTAAGGAACCAAGTGTACCCAGCCAATTATGTTAACTGTTGGAAGAAAAGATGGAGGCCAACAACTGCTAATGATCGCATTGAATTGGAGACTATCGAATTTGCTTGGGCTCCATCGAACAGGAAGAAGCTCCCCAACACTATCAAGATTCCAGTGCCTGTTGCTGAAGCATATGCAGCCCTCACTGGTGATGCTTGTTAGTGTATGAAAAATTGTTATTGAAGTATGAATCCAAAAAATGATCCATAAATTCAGGTTTTGTATAAAAATAATGAAATTGTGCTTCAACCTGCTTGGAGCTTCATGTTGGAGGTTATATTGCCCGAGAGGCTCTTATGGGTGTTAGAAGATGTCACTGCTTTGTGAGTGATAAGCTGGCCAAAGACTTTCTTGAACCATTCCTCATGCATGTACTTGCCAAATCTCCTAAAGGCCCTTATGGAAAACTGAAATCTTCAGCAATCAAAAGTCTCGTGTTGTCCAATTCAAAAATGGACGATGGTTCTGATGAGGGAACTAGTAATCTGCAGCCTGATAAGGAATGACCAAGTGGCTGCTAAACTGGCTGCTCAAAGTAATGTGATGAAGGCGAACATAGGGAATATCCTTGCCTCCCTTGCGGGTGATGCAAGCAACAATAAAATAGATTCACAGGTTAACAAGGATCTAATTGATAAGGCAATCGAGAGTGAAGGGGCCATTGGCAACCCAAGCGACTCTAGTGATTCACAGGTTTGCCAAATCAATACTAAAGATAGACACATCAAAAATGATGCTCACATCCTCCTTAAAATACCCCCTTTTGGAAATGGGGGATTGACGAGCAAAGGATAATTTTTTGAGGAGAAGAGGATTTTAGTTCTATGTTAGGGGTACTGAGGGAGTAATAGGGGGATTGCAATTTATAACATGGGGATTTTCTATAAAAAATGAAGAATGGAGGATGAGGAGAAATGGGGTAGTCAGGGGTACTAGGGGTAATGATGGAGTAATTGCAATTTAGAACATGGGGATTCCTTAAAAAAAATGAAGAATGGGGGATGAGGAGAAACGGGGTAGTTAGGGTTAGTAGGGGTAATGAGGGAGAAATGGGGATTGCAATTTAGAACGTGGGGATTTTCTGTAAGAGATGAAGAATGGGGGATGCGGAGAAATGGGGTAGTTAGGACTCTTTGGGGGTAATGAAGGAGTAATAGGAGGATTGCAATTTAGAATATGAGGATTTCTACTAAAAAATGAAGAATGGGGGACAACGAGAAATGGGGTAGCCAGGGCTAGTAAGGGCAATGAGAGAGCAATGGAGGATTGCAATTTACAATGGGGAATTGCAATTTAGATGGGGGATAAGATTAGTAAGGGTAATGAGGGCCTAATAGGGGAATTGCAATTTAGAATGGGGGGATGAGGAGAATGGGGATGAGGAGAAATGGGGATTCACATGAAAAGGGAATGAAGGAAAGGGAGGATGAGGATTATATTTAAGTTAATATTTCAGTAGTGGGTGTTGCTTTAGATTGCCAATTTGAGAACACCACTAATATAACTAATAACATTTAAACCTTTGCAGTAATCTTATTAATACTTAATTATACTAGTCAAAAGATTACATGTTGGTCCGTAAGTGGTTGAATTAGCTCATACCCTAGAATCTTTGTATCATCGTATGGCACAGGGATGAACTTTTGAACTAGAGAGTTAATAAACCTGGTCTTTCCAAAGGCTATATCTAAGGAAAGGATCCATGCCTCTGTAAATGGATCTTTGTTACCTCGATAGAAGTAGTTTGCTTTGTAGTAACTCTTTAGCTCTCCAACAGATTCATGAACAAAGATTGTTGATATATTACCCTTGAGCTCTATATGGCTTTCCTCACTTAACTCTTGTGATGCACTAGGATTTGAACAAAGCTCCCTCGAGAAGACAACCTGTACCTGCAAAAGAACAAACAGAACCACAGCTTGGGGGGACTCGTACCACCACCAAGTGAGTGATACAACGGACCAACCCTAGGGAGCCTGCCTCAAAGCTATGCACCACAACAAAAAAGGAAGCTCAACAAGATCAAGGCACTTGGGGGGACTCTTACCTCCACCAAGCACGATATACAAATTATGGTATTGAACGCGTGATCCCAAGCCCCTAGGCAAACACCTTAACTAGGCACCTAAACCACTAGGGCTAGGCCACCAAACATAAAAGAAAGAACATAGCAAGCCAAAACATTCATGGGGGGACTCGTACCTCCACCATGAAAATAAAACAGAGCAAAAATAAAAGCACTAACCATGGGGGGATGAGCTCACCGCCAACCATGAGATACATGGCAAGGGATTGACCCCTTGACCACTAGCTAAAGAGCTTGCCTCTCAGCCACACACCACAACCAAGAAGGATGGGCCGACCAAAACAATAAAAACCAGGCAAGAACCTTGAAGGGAAAGAGAACCTCCCACAAAACCTGCAAACATATCCAAAAATAACCATAACACTTGGGGGGACTCATACCTCCACCAAGTGTATTATACATACTTAGGTATTGAGCCCATGATCCCTAGCGTTGGGGAATGCCCCTTGGCTAAGCACCATAACCACAAGGGCTAGGCAACAAGATAAAGAGCAACGAAGAATAATATACTGGTAGCCAAGATATTCATGAGGGAACTCGTACCTCCATAAAGCGGCATCTAGACCATACAATTATAACACATCACCACCTCCAAAGAATCAAACCCACCACCTGAGGCCCCTAACTTTGGATCTAGCCCCCTTACCCATTAAGGCAAGGGGGAAAAGTAAAAAACACAAGCCACTAGAGGAATAAATAGAAGAAAGAAGCATGATTTCATTAATTGGAGAAAATAAGCCAATTTTGAGAATTTTAAGCACACCTAATTTGCTCTAGCACGAATACTTTCACCTAGTTGTCGAGCCCAAGAAACATGAGGTAATTAAGACACACATATACATACAAATTATGTGTTATACTTGTACGTGTACATGACACTCGTAGAAGCCCAATAATGGCCCTACATTCTACACCAATAATTCACATCAATAATTTTACTTCACTATAAAAACGGCTCGACTCGGGGGTAGAGGTCATTCATCTTCCATGGCTTCCTCGATGCCTCGTCCAGAGCACATCCGATCTTTCAAGTGTTACTTGAGCTACAACGATCCGGGGCGACGCGCTAGAAATGGGGTTAATCTTGATCCATGGCTCCTATCTAAAGCTGATGGACCTGCTAGTGCTTGCAGGAAGCTCACTCGTGTTGTGGTGCACATTTACTGGCTTCCTGATCAGGAGATCTATGAGCTGAATGGCATCACGAGCTTTGGTGTTGATGATGAGTAAATCTGTATCTGCCAAGGATATAATAATGATATGAGTACCTATGAAGTATGTATTACAATCAATGTTATCAGTGATGACTACTGTATTTGTTTATGATATAATAATCTTATGAGCACCTATAAAGTATGTAAGGATGTAATACCACAATGAATATTGTTTGATGTATCATACCTGAATGTAGTGTAAGGGTGTGCTCTTCGACTTCCAGTATATCTGCAAGCACTTCCTAATTTCAACCACACCTGAATTACTCAAGCACAAGAACTTCTACCATATTAAAATCCACAAAACACGTTTTAAAAGCATACATATATCGATACGAAAGATGTATTATACTTGTATTTATACAACAGTCTTATACACGAGCAATAATGGCGCTGAAGTCTACCCCAATAATTCACCTCAATAATTCTACTTCACTATAAAAGCTTCTCACTTCGGGGCTAAAGTTCATTCTTCTACCATGGATTTTTCGCCTTCATCAGTTCACCACATCGAGGCGATCAAGTGCTCAATGAGCCACTCTGATCTTGTTGGTTGCCTAGACAGGCATCTTCTTCTTGATCCCTACCTGCGAAGAAAAGCTTTGGGCGCTGAGATTCGTTGCCCTGCGTCAATTCGTGTTATGATCCATCTGATTTGGCTTCCTGAACGCATGAGCTATGAGATATCAGGGATCACTACTACAGATCCTGAAGATGAATGAATCACCTGTTTAGCATTGTATAGTGTAAGAGCTCTTGTGTTGAGATGAAAAACGCAGAGCGTAATGAATAATAACTAGTCTATTGTAACTTGCATGTTCTATATGATATAGTAATTATGTAAAAGAGCATTGCATACCTCAAGAGTTCTCATCAACGTCGTTAGCTTCTTTAGCCACTAATTCTTGCAACTGAGCCCCCACACTACTGGGGATCACCACTGACAATGGCCTGGTCTCTACTGCCCAGCCATAGTCTATTGTTTTCAAATGTTGGTAGCGTGGCGGGTCATTAGGATTGGGTCTCAATTCTTGCTCCAAAGCAATCCCTATCTTGCATTGCATATGAGGTTCCCTTTTCGACAACAAAGGCTCAAACCAAGAGACAAACACCTCTTCGTAATGTGGGAGATTAGGGTCCTCTATTGGGTCCTCTTCTAAAAAAGCCATCCACGTCGGGCGAGTTATCATGTGGTGCGATTAGCAAGAGCATTCCTTTCTTGACATCTTGGTAGGGGTCGAATATTTCAATTTGGGCTCTTGGATCTACCCAGAAAGGCCCTACATAATGAGATGCTTCAATGTGCTCATCCACAAACACTTTTTGGGTTCTTCCAATGCACTTTGCACAGTCTTTGGGCGAAATCTGAATAGCGACTCTCTACCGGGTTGCACGTCCCCAAGCACTTGCAAAGCAAGGTGGACCAGTAGTCAATAACTTCATTCATATATGTGTTGGACCATGAGTTATCGCCGACTCTAGAAATAGCTGCCCGATTGCATCATGTACTTGGCAATTGAAGCTCTCAATGCACCTATATCTTTCAAGCTCCCATATGGTCGCACGACCTTAGGTGACCCTCTCGAAATCATAGGTAAACCTTGGGCATCCTCCTTCCACATTCTGATTCCCTTTTCAGGGAGCCACTCCCTATGCCCTGGCCTCATCTTGTAGAACATTAGTGGCCATCCATCCTTCATGCAAAACTTGAAGAGTAGAGGTTCCAAGTGACCATATAAACGGTCCTTCTTATCAGGGATAAAACCTTTCACGAATTCCTTCCAATTAGGAACCTCTGACACAAGGTAAGGTGAAGGAGACTTTGAACTACACTGCCTGAATAGTTGCATAAGCTCTGGAATAGTCAATGCATCTGATCTTCTCATTAGAGTAGAGTAGTTTCCAAAGAGGGCATCTATGTCATCGTGGGTGTGTCCAACCATCATAAATCCCAGCTGCACTTGATCAAAGACACCTAACCAAACCAAGTATGACAAGTAAGAGAAAAGATATCTATTCTTATTCTGACCTGAGCAATTATCTAGCTGCAAGTAAAGCCTCCTAGGCAACTTGTTCGGTACCATGGGGCCTTTGTTAGGAGGCATAAAATCATTTCTACTGCCATTTATCATTTTTGTCCTAAGGGTATCTGTGTTTAAAATTGCTCCACCCCAGCTGCTTTCAGGACGATCTGTATCTCTCAAATGGCCCCAATTATCCTCAGATTTATTCTCCAGTGACTTCAAGGTATGATTCAAGGATCCCACATGAAAATTAGAATCATCAGTAGAGGTCCGATTGAGAAGTGGCCCAAGGCGCCTATACCATGGCCGTGCACGAGCACACAGTAACACTCACCTTCCGGTCGTTCACCCCTCCATACGGACTTTGCTAGCTTCTCTAGGCGAGGGACCATGGTCTTATTCTGATCCATCTTATCATGTATAATGGTTAAAGCGTGCTCGGGGAGATCTATGAGACAAAGCTCTCGGGGACCGATAAAGGCTCCTGCATGAAATCTGGGCCGTCATATATGATTTTCTCTCTATTGCAAGTACCCTTCTTTCATTTGGATCTCTGGTCTTAGCAAGCTTTTCCTTTATGACAATACAGGTGTTACACTTAGAGAATGCTATCCTCTTAGCTATTGCTACCTCTGAATGATTCTCTTTCCAAGCGGGGCCGAAAGGACGAAGGAGAAATATGCTTGCACTGTCATCTACGTGTAGCGGTAATATCTACTTCTTGGTGTATATCCTTCTTAGTCAAGACCTGAAGGTAGCCTCTTAACATTTTATGCGCTACCCTCGCTCGTAATTTTCGAGCGGTGTGGCATCGTCTCTGCATTTTCATCTATGAACATAGATAGCACAGCATTGCCAGCCAAAGTATGAGACCTTGGCTTCTTAGACCCACTATTTTCGTGCTCAGCAATTCTGTGGCCATCATTGAAGAGCTTCTTCCACTTGTAAAAAGTGGAAATGGGTATGCCATAGGCTTTATGCCATGCTTTCACGCTTTTGTTTGTTATTCAACATCGGGTTGCGGACTACACCATTATCGAGCAAAGATCTAGCATGTTATATGCAAAGGTTTATGCGCTCAGGGACTTCATGTTCAAGTAAAGGTTCTCATGCAAGCTATCTCCTTGGATGTAAAATTTGCACATCTTTTCATGCAAAGACGGTGATGACACGAAGTCTAGAATAGCCTCGGCACTAGTTTTCTTTCACATTTGGTGCGTCTTTGGGCGTGTCACGGGTCTCCGATTGACCATGCGGTAAGGTCTCTTTTTGGTGATGCCATTTTCGGGTCTAATGGAGTAAGGTTCATTCTCCACATCCTTCTCCTTCACTGCAACCACGAGAGTAGAAACTGGAATGTTATCAACGAGCACGAAGGCTATGGGCCATCTCACAAGGTCATGCAGTTGGGGCATTTCTGCACAGGCTTGGCGGCGCATAGAGATCTTTTCGGGCATTGGAAATAGGCTCATGATAGTAGCAGCTATCGTGCCTTCCCCTAACTTCACGTCAGCCACAGCATGGTTTGGATCGGCAAAAACGATAAGACCATAACCGTAAGCCATGTGGCAGCATTCATGCATGAGTGTGCATGCCTTCTCAATTAACTCATCTCTAGAAAGCCCTTGCACATGATTCGTCTCATTATTGGCTAATCCCTCATTGCCTCCGACCTGCCAGTTTATGCGTTTAATCTGTCCTGGTGGCGTGCAAGCTTCCTCCTCTCTCACAAGTTGACCAGCAATGTTCTTCTTGTACCACAACACAAAAGTCCCCACAGCTTCACCAATTGTTTCTATTTCCAGCTCGGGAATTGGTAGCGGCAACTGTCCATCCAAAACATTCACAATCGAAACAACCACCATACCCTCCGGGACAATCGAATTGTGATGGCGCTCGAAATTGTGGACTCTTCCCTCTGCCACCTTTTTCCCCAGCAGATAAAGCGGGATTACATCTGCCATCCTGCAAACAAGAGGTCGTGAATATCGCGGCCGCGATCCTCGTAAGCCACTCTGCTCATAAAGTTCTACTAGAAAACGACAACTGAGAGATTAAAAAATGCTTAGGAATTTCGCCACCGCGATCTTATCGAGCATTGGCAAGAACGCGGTCGCGCTTTTTGCAAGCATTCACACTAGCTGTTTAGATAAGAACTCATGTGGAAAACACATGTCGAGTTTAGCAAGTGGTTTCAACTCATAGTTATAAATATATCGAAGTTCTTTAGTAAATAGCAAGTGTAGATGGTTGAAGATATCGCGACCGCGATCTCGTCGAGCACAATAGTTAAAGCATTGACTTCCAGACTAAAGCATTACTCTTACCTCACAGGTCTGGAAATGGTGGCGTAAACGTCTACTTGTAGCCAAGGACCCGTCAGGAGCTGCAGTGTCATAAAAACAGTGTTTTGTATCATCCACGAGGAGAAAGAAAGCATATATTTGAAACACGTGAACATTGTATAATAAACACACCATAGTGCACAGGTTTGCTTACAACATCTATTTTTACATATTCTAATCCAAAGTATCAGCAGGTATCTTATCAATCCAAACAATACATAGCGATGTTTCAGTAGAATCAATTGAATGCCGAGAACCCTGTAAGGAAACAGTCTTTAACTCAGAATTACTTATTATTGATATGAACTAACAGCAGACACTCCGAGGTTGTAGTTATCATTGAAATTCACTGGAACATCAACTTTGAGTTCACTTCACTGAGAGATATGCATCAGAATAGGCCTTTTACCTCGCCCGAAAGCCTAAATTCGATGCAGTGGAAGAAATCCAAATGTATAGTGGCGCAGTGCAAGCGGATTATCAACGCCCTCGTCAGCGCCTTCAATGGATGCTGGATTATGCAGCAAATCCTTTGGAGAACTTGGCACAGCTTAGGCGCAGCTCGAGCGTCTCCGAGATCTTGCAAAACAAACAAATTTGAATTGGCTTTTCCCGCTTTCACTTGAAATGTTTGTAACCGAATTCAAATTTTCCTGTCACTGTCCATCCGTAATCTAGTTTCTTTTTCTAGCCTTTATGGCTGCATAACATGTCAGGTCCATTTATTGAAATGACTGTACGGGAGGAAATTGAAGACGGACGTCCAAGTCGATGAAGACCTTTTGTACGGATTGTGTGCTCTCTGGTTTGGGTATATTCGCCCGGACGCATTTATGGCCAGTAATAAATACGGCCGGCCGGCGGGTAATTAATACGGCGGGCGTGTAATTAATGCGCCCGCACGTACGACGCCATTATGGCTGGCACGAAAATCCGCGTATCGTTATGCCCGGCGGGCATTTAATTTCCGCGGCCGCGTTCCTATATAAATTCAAAATCATCAATATCTTAACATCTTTTAAGTTTTCGGCGACCGCGATTTCTTCAGCGCCTAGCGCCTTCGAGTTTGCAGCGCCTTCTAGAACCTCCCCAAAACGACAGGAATTTCGTATACAGCCGGTGCCCGCGATCTCATGGCACCTAAGGACTCCCTCAGAGAAGGTAATTTCTAACATTTCAGCTCAGCAAGATCGCGGCCGCGATCTTGCCTACTAGATCTTCTAATGTTTTGATTGTAGTAGCTGCTCAGCAAGATCGCGGCCGCGGTCTTGCTTAGTAGGTTTTGTAATGTTTTGATTGCTATAGCTGCTAAGGCAGATCGCGGCCGCGGTCTTGCTGAGCATAGGTTTTCTTTTGTTGCCTTGCATTGCGACCACCCCAACAACGCGACCGCGATGTTGATGAGTAGTAGTATAGTAGCTCACTAGGATCGCGACCACGATGTTCGTGAGCAGTGGTAATTTTCTTGCCCTGCTTAGCTGCTACACAAAATCGCGGCCGCGATTTTGTGGAGTACTATTATAGTTGCTTGGAAGGATCGCAGTCGCGATTCTGATTCTCTTGAGTAGTTTATACTTTTCGTTGCACACCATTATGCAGCCTAGCAGGCACTCACCATAGACTTTTGTTTACAGCCCTTGCTCTGTTTCGTGGACCGGATGTCGAACCCATCCGTATTATAACCCCTTCTAATGAAAGGAAATGGTGTATAGGGATTGCACAAGCAATACCGCATATTAAAGGTGACCCCAGAAAGGACATGTGCCTGTTCCTGCGGACTGGAAAGAAACCTGAGGACGTTGAGCAAGTTGGCATAGTGGTGGCAATGTGGGAAGGCACAAAGAACAATGTGCAAGATGCTATCATATGCAGCATCGAGGACACACACCAATTGCAGTTCCTGGAGTACATTCTGAAGTGGCGCAATTATGACCCATCTTTGATGACAGCCAGCAAACTGAACAAGCCAGCCAAAGGGAAAAACGTCCCAACATCAGCTAAGGGTTATGGCTGGGTGTTGCCATCTTATGAATCTCTCTCTTTGTCAGGTATAAAGGGAAACAGAGATATCTTGATAGAGTTCTCGGCATGCAGAAATGGTTTGTCCACAGACAAGAAGCCTCCGAGCTGTGCTTTGAAAGCAGTTCGGGACGAGAAAATGCCCTCGGTGATGGACACCAATTGGCTAAGAGCCGTGGCCAAGAAAAAAAGTGTAAAGCCAATTGCTACTTTGGCAGAGCCTTCAGCATCAAAAACAGTTGTTGAAGAACCGCAATCCACGATAAACCCATCCGGTATTATTAACCCTACTCTTCCTCTTGCTTTCAAGGCCCCAGATAGCACTACATCTGGTGGAATTTTTCCAAAAAAACTTCCTACTTTCAAAATTAACCTTAGAAATCTCAACTCTGACGATAGCCCGCAACCCAGCAGTTCTCAAACCCCCCCCTTCTGTTACGGAAGCCTCCTCTAGACTAGAATTGACATGGCCACACCCACCTGCCATTCCAGTCGAGTTGAAGTTCAATCCGGAAGAGGAACGCAAGATGGCAGAGCAAACCACTCAAAAGCTTGAACAGTTTAAACGTTTTTACCCCTTAGGGGTTAATTGGTTTACCAAGATTTCTATTTTTGATTGTGAACCTGCACCGGCAAACCTGACACATCGAATGCGATCAAATGACCATGTTCAAACTCTGGTCAAAAGCTTCAAGACATACCCAACAGAGGTCCTCACACCTGCTGACGTCGTGCCATTTGACCCTATTACAGGTAAATGATTCATTATGGATGTGAAAAGAGATGCCTACCAACAAGCTTTGTCTGAATTGCTTGAAAACGTAAGTGAAGTTAACTGCCCAAATGCTCAATCCATATCCCAAGTTATCCTGAATGCAGCCAGAAAAAGCTTTGGAGAAACCCGAGCTTGCCCACCCGGCCGGAAATCCAAGTCTTGGTGGGACCAAGAATGCTCGCAACTGAGAAGGTCATTGCCGTCAGGTCTGAAAATGAAACCCAAGTGGTACAAAAAAGCTTTAAAGAAGAAGAAGGCAGCATTTTACAAGACACGACAGGCTGGCCTCAGTGCGCTTTTTGAAGAAAAGCCAAGAAGCTTTTGGTCTAAGTTGGCCATGCCCACCACAGGGCATAATTTGGAGACTTCAAAGCTGCTAGAATTTGTCAAGGAATTGTATTATGCCCCACAGGCTTCAAGGATGAAAGGTTGCACCATTTTAGAAGATCTTTTCACTGAGGCAGAGGTTGAAGAGTACACTCAATCATTGGCAAATGGAAAGGCAGTCGATTTAGAAGGGCTTTCGGCTGAATTGATAAAATGGGGAGGAGATGGGCTGATTCCATATCTCACGAAGGTTCTTAATGATGCGGCAAAGGAGGGTCTCCCTAGACAATGGCAAACATGCAGAATAGTACCTATTTACAAAGCAGGAGATAGACAAGATGCGAGAAGCTACAGAACAATCTTAGTAGGCAGCATCTTTTCCAAAATCTTTGGAGGCATTCTCGAGAAGAAAATTGCTGCATGGGCTGATTCTCTGGATAAGAGGGCCATCACACAAGCAGGATTCCGGAAAGATCATAGCACTTACGATCACATTTTATCACTCCGAGTCTTAATGGAGAGAGCTAAACGTCCCAGAAAATCGTTGCACATGGCTTTCATTGATTTCTCGAAGGCTTTCGACTCCGTCCCCAGAGCAGGCCTAGAAGAGAGGATGGAAGAGTTAGGCCTCCCAGAGAATATACGTGGAGCAGTGGCCAAATTGTATGAAGAGGTAATTGCGAAACTTTCCTGTAAGCTACCAGATGAGGTTCACAGCACGGTGGGCGTGAAACAAGGCTGCCCCTTATCTCCCACGCTCTTCGGGCTTTACATTGACTCCCTAGAAGAATGGATGAGATCCAAAGGACAAGCTGGAACATTGCTCGGAAACTTTCTTATCCAACTCTTAATATATGCGGATGACGTGGTCCTTCTCTCAGAAACTTCACAAGGGTTACAAACACATCTAGACAACCTGGCCCTCTTTTGCACAAACAAATGTATGAAGGTGAACTTATCCAAGTCTAAATGCATGGTAAGTGGCACGTTCTCAAAACCAGATCTCTTTTATCAGAATGAACAGTTGGAATTGGTTAATGTTTACAAATATCTAGGATTGGAATTCTGCTCAAATTACAGCTGGAAGGTTTGCATTGAAAAACGCATTGCAGGAGGCAAGCGTGCCCTGTACGGCATGTTGCAAAGATGCCATAAAGCTGGTTTAACAGGATGGAAGCTCCGAAAAATGCTCTTTCGTACCCTGGTGCAAACTGTAGTGCTATATGGCTGCCCAATTTGGGGGCCATCTCTATCAGGCAAAATGTGGGAGAAGATAGAAGGAGTGCTCAAACTCTTCCTTCGGGAAGAACTTGGGATAAAAAAACAAGTGCCTTATGCAATGATTTTAGCGGAGACAGGGATGCTTCCCTTACAGGCTGAAGCTTTGTGCCAAACATTGTCATATGTCAACAGGATCAGCAATCTAGAGGAGAGTCGGCTTCCTCACCTTGCAATGCAAACCTCGAGCAGCCAAGGGTGGTTCCAAGAAGTAAAGGAGTGGTTACATAAATGGGGAATTTGGAAAGCGTCATTGGCCTACCACCGCCCGAAGGGATCCTTGCCGATCAGTTCGGGCCAAGGTCGTTGAGAAACTGTGGCAAGAAAAGGGTACAAAGATGGAGTTTTATCATTCAGAGATTAACCCAATGTTAATATACGCAGAACAAGATTATCTGAAAACATCTCCACGTGTCAGGAAAGTCATTGCCAGATATAGGCTCAGCTCTCATCACCTAAGAATCGAAACAGGTCGATGGATGAAAATCCCAAGGGAAGAAAGAATTTGCCTGTTTTGTGAAGACGGCCAGATTGAAGATGAAGAACATACCCTTCTTCGATGCACATAATACGATCCAATAAGAGCGAGATATGAAGCTGAACACTCTAACCTTTTCTCTCTGTGGCAGATGGATCCTATCCGTCTCGGAGCATTTATATCTGATATAGATAAGCATCATCTTATGTTAAAAACTCTGCACAATACTTGATACTTTATTGTATTTCAGCTTCATGCCCTTTTGGGTCTTAAGAAGCTCGATTTAATCATATTATTATTATTATTATTATTATCTTTTGGACACTCGTTGTTTAGATTTGACTTGATGGTTGCCTATTTTTCAGGAGGAGGATGACATGGAGCAATCCAGAGGATTTAAAGGGCAAGAAATTTTACATTATATCTGGCAACCACAGTATTTGCGCGGCACAACTCCTTTGTTCGGTCGTCGGCCTGCGGGAGCAGCAACTAGAATTTGCTAAAGTATATGCTAGAAGAAGATCGAGAGTGCTCAACGGAAATCTTACTGACAAGGAATATATAGAGTTGAGTATTCAATGCAACGAAGTAATTGCAAACACCGTCTCTGAGAGCCACCGATTGAAAAGCGCAACAACCGTCATCGGCACAAGGCTTATGGCTGTCCTCCACAAGGACCGATAGGAACGGCTACAACTTCACTTGGAAGGTATTTAATCATTTTTCGCCGCCAACATCGCCGTGACGCGATATTGATGACCTTTGCTTCTGCAGGATTTCCATGAAATTGCAACGACCACTTTGAAAGTGCAGGAGCTTAAAGATGAAAAACAATTCATCTTTATGGATGAGAAGGTTTTCAAGAAGTTAATGGAAGTTGCCGGACTGTGGGTGAACCGTAAGCTCGATTGTCGACCATGGTGAGTTTCGGACAAGCCATCCAAAGACTTCTTTAACAAGACCTGGCTCGGTTGCTACGAGGTATGTCGAATCTTGAGAGGTGTCACAATTTGCTTTCGATGAGATTATAGAAGGCAAGACGTATTTGAAGGTGCAGTCAGGGTATAGCGGGAGATTTGATTGCAAACAACGGGCAACCGACATCAGAACCCTGACTTTTATGAGGCGCGAAATTTTATCTTATGCCACAAATTTGCTGCAAAAGGATTTCGATAGCTGGGAGGAATTGCTTCAGGCTTTTCGATTTGGTGAACAGAGAATACTAGATATATCGGATATCTGCGTCTGATGCGTGAAGGCTAACTATAACAAGGATCATACACTAGGTAACCTACGTAGCCTTTACGGAGCCAATCGGAAATATTCTAAAAAGCCAGCCAGAGGCTAGAAAAATAAAGGAAAAAAAAAATATTGTCATAGCGGTGACAAAGGATGGCATCCTACTTCCTCCCCGGTGTGGGGAGAATGCCACATTGATATTTATTGACATCCGAGGGATGAACAAGGTATGGGATTGCAAGAAATACCTGGAACCTATTTACAAGGATAGCTACCATGACTCTTGCCAAAGTTTATCACTTGGTTATTATCATGCGTTACGTGAATTTGCCCAATTGCTTGTCTGTGGAAGCAAATTCAGCGGTGGCCACCTATCTTTAGGTTCTTATGAAGAAATGGGATGGGAGAGCAAAAAAAGGGTGAAAGAACATCATTACTATATTAGTCATATGTGCATTGCGGGAGTGATGTTAGGTAGCTTTTTGTGCAACTGAGCTCGAGCCGCCTATCTCCACACAACAAGGCTCCTAAGTCAACACCATTGCCTCCAATGCTGCTAACAGGGTAATGAGGATGCGATGAGAAGATAAAAAAAGAAGTTTCGGACTCTTTTATAGGCAAACCAAGATACAAATGGGCGGCAATGGAAGGAGATCTTGTATTGAAATGCCAGCCCGAAAACCTCATATACCTACTATATTGTTGATCACCTGGTGCCCTCGACGGTTGCGTTAAGATTTCTTTTAATTTTGGGGGGACTTCACCGTGTCGCTCTTATGCAAGGCAAAAAAGCGTGGCCTCGAAAAGTTCAGGTAAAGTGTGTCGTTTCCTGAGGGCCTTCTTGGAAACGCTTGAGAAAATGGCCAGTCAAACTATGGGGGGATCTGAAGAAGAGGAGAAAGCAGAGAATGCAGAGCCTAATCCTTTCTTTGCCGAACATCGATTATCACCCAAAAACACGGATATATCGGGGGTTGGATACCATTTTGGATAACCTCGATGCTAAGTCCCACGAGGGAGAGAATGCAAGAAACAAAGCGCTTGCTAGAAGCGACGGAAAAAGGTATTGAAGCCCTCGAGCCCACTTTTCAAAAATTAAGTGCACTGAATGAGAAGATTGATGGGTTCATGCCATTCTTGACAGGCGAACATAAGTTTGAATACTTGGGCGTAGAGCACATGGAAGTAGACCAAGAGCACATGGAAACAGACCAACAGCACATGGAAACAGACCAAGATGAGGCTGTTGGGACACAAGAGCATCAGGTACACAGCAAGAAGTAGAAGCTCTTTCATCCACAGGAGATTGCTACTCAATCGGAGAAGGAACTTATAGGCGGGAGCAGTCTGGGGGGGGAGAGTGAAAATGCGAGCTGATTCACATGTGGAGCGCGCCATAAGCGCCATGGGTGTTGAGATTCGAGGTCCGCGGGTTATTGAGGAGATGGACACAACACAAACTATGGAATTGGGTAGAGCGCATGTCATCCGCATGGCCAATGAAATGGGTGTGATACCTGATAGCGTATCTGAAACACAATCACAAGACTTATAATTGCATTCTTCAAGAATGAATATTGTATATTACTTCCTTAGTTTCAGGAATATGTATTACGATATTTTTTGGTCTTTACTACTACTTCGTGCATGTTTAATACTGAAAACAATCGCGACCGCGATCCGCTGTGGCAAATATATGGCTTTAAATACTGAAATATTTGTGCTATGCTTGCTGCACTGTACCTTTTTTGTACGTAATGCTCTCATATGGTTTTAATAAAAGGCTCATTATTTTGTCTCCTTTCAGCTGCGAAAGATCGCGTTCGCGATTCTTGCGATAAGATAGAGCATTCCCTCCTACTACATTCTACTCACGATGGACCTTTGCATGAGCTGTAGAAATTATATTTCCGCACAACACTGAATCATTTGTAGAATTTGTGGAAAAAAACGCCAACTTTTACTCAGTTGGTAGTAGTTTCTGCTATTTCATGCTAAACGAGAATTCCAAATTTCTCTAATTAATTAATTCATGCTTAAAGCGGCTAGGGGGGATTCATACCTCCACCTTGGCCAAAAGATACATGAGAATAGCCCCATAGGGTCAAATAAGCAAGTTCAGGTGGAAACCTAACCTTATTTGTAAATGAAATCTAACCAGGGGAACTTTGGAAAAAAGGCTGGGGGGACTCGTACCTCGACCATGGCCAGAGAATTACATAACATCAACCCCTAAGACAAAGGAGAACTCAATGGAAACCTAACCTTGAATCATAGGGGAAACCTTACATTTTTAAAATGTTATCACCATAAACTCGGGAGGGCAGAGGCCATTAACGTTCAATTTGAGGTTTACCAGCCACGTGGGCCAATGGGAGGATTGACAGGCTGTATCCCCACCTACCTCTGCCCATACCAAAAAAATCATTACAGACTGTCAGTACGATTCTGGCAACTGGCGACTGTCCCATTTCGACCGTCCGGGCAACACTCGAGCCTGTGACCTTGCTTTTTTGCTTTTGCCTTAGCAGAGAGGACTTGGCCATGGCGACCACTTCGATTCCGGCACTGAAATGCTTGAGGGATCAGCTATGGCGCTAAGACCGACTGATAATCCTCCCCATGCAATTGCATGCGATTGAGCTTTGCATATCCATTAGAAGCTTTGTTGTCTACTTAATTAGTATTTATGATTGGATGAATTGAGACCTACTACGTTAACATTGCATAATCCTTAAACTTCAGGTCTTTTTAATGGCCCCGTATATATAACCACGACCTTGCCCTTATTCTAGTAGAGTATGCTTTGGCGGTAAGTTGAGCTATTTACTCAATCACCGTGACAAATAACAAATCAAACTAATATGGTGCTACTTTGACAGGGTGTATGTTGATTATTACGGCCTCTTTACTTGCATGGAACTGCATTCTAGATGCCATGGCTTGACAGAGGTTCGTTTCTCTCTATGATTGGTTATTTTCGTTTCTTGTATGGGCTGCTCCTTATATCGTCTTTGTGCTTTGCTTGTGATTTAAAGTTATTGAGGTTGTTAGGGATACACCACATTGTCTTCAGGTATTTTGGTTACAGTAATATTATATTGTTTCACAATTTGGAAGCCTAACTCCTTATCTACGAATCTATATCCTAAAATGACAGGGTTTTCTTGGATATGCACAAGATTTGGAAGCTATTGTTATCGCATTTCGTGGAACTCAGGAAAGCAGGTGAGGTTTTTTCTTTATGACACTACCCTGTTGCTGGCTTCAAATTTTGGGTTTTTAATCAAGACTCTTAGTTCTATTATAAGTTATCCATTGTGTATTCATTTCTAGTGGCTGGATTTGACTGTCAGTTGTCTACTGAATTATGAATCTGAATGTAATACGGAAGCCAACTATTGTTTATTTTGGTAGAGTCTGATCAATAGGGCTTTTGCAGCTTAACTAAAAGATATCATTTTTGCTTAACTAAAAGACATGTATTGACATTTTCATTTTTCAGTGTCAAAGAAAAAGAAGCTGTTTGTATGTTTCTAATGAAGATCTCAACTGTCAATGAGATGTACACTCAAATTCCAAAATTTATGGCAGAACAAAACAGGTTTAGACAAAGGACTTTTAAAGGTATTCGAAACCTCAGTCAATTAGAGAAGCTAGATCTAGTAGTAAAGCACTTGCTGAGCAAAATTCTGAGTTGGATGCCAAAAAAAGTGCTCACCAAGTGGGGTTTTGTGTATCTGATTTGTTTTTCGATGTCAGCTCATAGTTGGCAGGCTATAAGGAATGACTAATGTACTGATCTTTGATCTCTTAATAGACTGATTTACTGACTTGTTCTTTCTATATTCATGGTCTTGGTATTAAGAAATTGCATATAATTTTCAGTTTCTCTTTTTTTTTTTTGTATGGAACATAATTTGTTTTATAGAATCCACATACAATTCCGTCCTATCTGCATTCAAATCTACATCTTCATATGCTTTTATTATTTGAAGAGGGGGATGGTTGAGAAGAGGGGTATGAACGGAATAAGGGGATATTAAACAAAAAATCACGAAGGGGGGATTTTTGAGAAAAGGATATTCAGAGTATGGGATATTAAATTACAAGGTCACAAAAGGAGGATGGTTGAGAAGAGGGGTATGAACGGAATAAGGGGATATGAAACATAAAAGGAGTATGAACGGAAAAGGAGTATAAACATAAAAGGGGTATGAACAGAATAAGGGGATATTAAACATAAAAGGAGGATGGTTGAGAAGAGGGGCATGAACGGAATAAGGGGTATGAACAAAATAAGGGTATATTAAACTACAAAATCACAAAGGGGGATTGTTCCTAGAAAGGTGTATGAAAACATAAAAGGAGAATGGTTGAGAAGAGGGGTATGAACGGAATAAGGGGTATGAACGGAATAAGGGTATATTAGACTACAAAATCACAAAGGGGGATTGTTCCTAGAAAGGGGTATAAACATTATTTGTGAAAAAAGGGGTATGACCATTGCATATGACAATGGGGGATATAAAGAAAATTCAAATAAGGGGATATTAATCTACAAAATCACAACGGGGGATTGTGGCCAAATACCCCGTTTCTGAAAATCATGTCCATTCCACGAAAAGGGGGATTTTAAGGGGTTTTTTATGGGGGATTTTAAGGAGGATATGGGCATCGTTTTTTATGTGAGATAGATAGATAGATAGTATTTTTACGTCATAATAATGTCAGTTGTGAAGGATGTAGAGGAACTAATAGAAAATAACAATTCTAACAGTCAGAAGAGCACGGAGATTAAGGGTGGCGAAGGGGAGAATGACGCCGACGACTGCAGCGAAACTGAAGATGATAGGTATGTTCTTGCAGATGAAATCGCGCCATGCGTGATTTAATTTATCTTAGCTTTGAATTAAATTGCGCCAAGCGTGCTTTGATTATATTTCGTTGTCACACTAAATCACACCGAGCGCGATTTGGTTAAGACTAACTCAAATCACGCCTGGCACGTTTGTATTGTTTGTGTGATCATATCTTGCTGACCATATACATGTTTGATGTTTCAACTTGCCTTGCGTTTCTAAGAAGGTTGTGGTATTCGACCTAAACAGAGCCCTTTGTAAGACTTTTCCGAAACATAAAGTGGCTAGAGATCAGTTTCATCAGACACCAGTAGAATCAAACACCAAGTGGATCTATCCGCAGCCGCACTTGAAAGAGATGCTAGATGAGGCATTTAGGTTATTTCGAGTTGGTTTTTGGTCATCCATGGAACTAAGGAACATCAAGGATACTTTGGAGGCACTGGGAGAAATGTGTAGACATTGGTTGACCTTTTGGGATCAGAGCAAATGTGTGAAGTTCACTAATCCCAAGGATCCAACAGGCAAGCCTATCTTCATTAAACACTTGAGTAACATGATGGAAGAACTTGGTATCGAGAATAAGGATGATGTAATCATAGTGGATGATGATGCTCCCAAATGCTTCTACAATCAAATACAGGCCCTGAATCCACCATCGTACGATCCAAAAAATTTTGTGACACATGATTTTCTGGTGAAGTTTATGTCTATTATGAATAATTTGACTATGGAGATGACGGTGCGTGAAGTCTTAGATTCACACCCAGAACTGGATAGAACGGCTGACATGGAACCACACCTTGTTAAATATGTGGAAAAACATGGATTGATCCCTTAATGTTTTATTGGAATATATGATATTTTTGTATGATATTTGTGTCATGTATCAATAATTTTGGGTCTGCAATTGCCTCGCAAATAATTCAATCTGTCATTATCAAACCTAATATCTTCATCTAAATGCTATTCAATTTTGGTCTCATCTATCTTAGTAACTTGCTCTTCATTTTTGCATATTTCAATTCGGATATGAAACGACACACGTGAATTGCAACCTTATGTTATTTATCAAGTCCAAAAAAAAAGATTAAAAAGAACAAAAACCCCCTAGAAGACAACAGCAGGTTGGGCTGATTTTGGAGTTGACATAATCCCAATTTAATTGGATGATGGTTAATTGATGCAAGCCGTAAAAAACATTCGACCACTGCAGCATAAGCTAGCGCAGACACAAGAGATGATGCCCTCATCTTCTAGTGTCAACTTAGAAGGCTTCAATCCTCTTCCTCGAAATCTCTACTTGTAGTTGGATAATGCATCAGGTCAAAATAAAAATAGATACGTGTTCTCCTACCTCTCTTACCTGACATGGCTTAAGGTATTCGATTAGATTCAGGTTGGCTTCATGATGGTTGGGCACACTCATGACGATATCAATGCATTATTTGGGAACTTTTTGACGTTAATGAATTCATTGGACGCTCTAACTTTGCCTGAGTTGCTTTACTTGTTTAGCAAGTGCAATGCAAAGTCTCCAGTTCCATATTTTGTGGATGAAGTTCCAGATTGAAAAGGCTTTGTCAAGGGATATATCCTGATAAAGGCCAACGTCTAACAGGCCATATCGGCCCATTACTATTCCGATTTAAAATAGTGATGGAAAATGGCCCATTATGCAATATAAAATGCGGCCAACCCATAAAGAGTGGATTCCAGAAAAGGAATAAGAATGTGGAAGGAGGATGAAAATGGTGAGCCAACATTACCAATAGGGGTGCCTAAAAAATCCTTCCAAGGAAGACATTAAAAGATCTCCCTGGCCTGGCAGACAGCATCAGCAAGTACATAGCATTATAGAACTCCTTCAGCAAAAATCAAGAAGAGAGTGTGTTTGCACGACAGTACAATGCAACTATGGATTATTGGACCGAGATTCTTTTATGTTTGGAAGATGTATCTCCAGGACGACCTCAAATGATAACTTTTGGTTGCGTACAAGGCAATAACCTCTACAAGCTGCCTTTACTCCAGAGGTCGATGAAACCGCCGTGTTTGTAAGATCTTTGCCTTCTTATTGTGGGCCAGCAAATGGGCGTCCAGTGTTACCTATGGATGAGTTCGATCCTCATGCACATGTTACGAAAGGTATGTTTGTTTTAGTCTAATCTGGAGATGAAATTCCAATGTGGTTGGGCTATACAGAAGAAGATACCATCTTGGATCCAGAGTCTATCAATTATGGTCATATTTGTGTACCATGGTGGATGCATGTTAGTCGTGACTATACAAGTTGCTTAACTAAACGTTAGCGACCCAATACATCAGATCCATCAAGGTATGAGAAGTTAGATGCTATACATTATGCATGGGATGCAAATGGCAAAAGATCGAAGACTATTCAAATTCTAAAATACATTGTTGACATGTGGGAGAACATAGCATTAGCTAAAGGCTCTCAATCTCAGTTATGTTCTTGATAATCATGTATGTAATTTCTCTTGCTATAATGGTAATGCATCAATAGCTATATTTAGTTGGCATTTTTTATGTAATACTTCAGCATTTTGGTATATTAATACTCAGGTTCGATATATCAGATAATATTCATTATGCTTTTACATCCTTACATCTTTAATAGATGCTTATACATCATGATGCACATACATTAGGTGCACACATTATTGATGGCGTACAGTCAATGATCACTCATCAATCTCTGCTAAGGTGATTCCATTCAGCTCGTAGGTATGGCGATCAGGAAGCCAAACAAGGTGGATCACAACACGATGAAGCCCGAGGCAATCATATTCACGACCATTAGCTTTGGATTGTAGGTAGGATCAAGGTGAACACCTCTTATAACGCATCTAAGAAGATCATTGTAGCTCATGGAGCAAGTAATGGTCTCGATGTGATCTGGATGAGTAGACGATAAGCCATGGGAGATGAATGACTTTTACCACCGAATGAAGCTGCTTTTATATCCGTAGAATTATTGACGTGAATTATTGGTGTAGATTGTAGCATTATTGGTAAAATACTTCAACATTATTGGTATAACTAGTAATGGTGCCCAGCGTTGCTGGGCAAATGTTAGGTACATGTAGATGGTCAGAGCTAGACATAAACTCTTGAGGACATATAGATGATTAGAGCCAGACATAAACCAGCTTTGTAACCTTGAGATAAGCTTCACTTGGAATATATTACAAAGTTCAGAGCTTCTTCGTTCTAATATGGAAATTCATGGGTAAAGTTGGAGTTACGTCATCTTCATTCAATGAAAATTCATGCCCAAAGGTGGAACGACATCGTGATAAAGTTGGAGATACGTTGTTATACAGAATAGGAAGTTGCCCACCTTCGATGGGCTTTCCATGTGAAGAGTGGATATTAGGAAGTACCTCCGATGGGTGTTCTATGTGAAGAGTTAGAGTATTAATCTCTTGCATGTATTATAGCATGTTAAATTTTGAGAAACGTGACTTATGGAAACCTCTGAATTTAGGAAAGCCGATTAGGACCGAGGAAACTTGTTTTGATTGGACGTTCTTACCTTTTAAAGTATACTTTGCAAATATTTTTCATGTGTTGGTGGAATTAAGTTGCATTGTTTGTGTACCACCATATGAGTTGCATTTTATGCAATGCCATTTGATGTGTTGGTAGGTCTAAATAAGAACTTTGTTTATATAATTTTGACAAAGTATTTGGAAGCTACAAATCATTTATAAAGTTAGAAAAAGATTGTGTATTATTGTACAATTATTCATACTTTTTAAAGCATATCTTAAAATTTCTTTAGTGGCATTGTTGTTGCATTGTATGGGAGTGACATATGGGTTTTATTTGAAGCCAATCTTACTTTCATATCCAATTGGGACTAATCACTACCTATATAAAGAAGTATAATTTGTTCTCATGAAAATTCAAGTCTAATATTTCTGGGATGAAGACAGCCGTGAGGTCGACACGTACCATTTTTTTTTCATTTCTAAAATCTTAAAAAGTAAATGTTGCACGATTGACACGTGGATCTCCCCCTTTCTTGCTCTTCAAGCAATCCATCGCTATGGATCCCCGGTCTTGGTTTCTTGAGGAAGGCGAGATGACTTCAGGCTATGGCGACATGCCTTGGTGATGTTGCGGAGCCCATCTCCCTCCTGCACCATTGTGAAAAAATGGGGATGGCCAGAAACACTCTAGTTCGTGCTATTCGCTTCAACAAGCTTGGGTATGCGGTAAGAATAGGGTGCTTCCCCTCCGATCTGTGTTATTTTTACTGCAATTTTTGAGCTAGGGTTTGCGAAGCTCTAAAGGGCGATTTGTTCAGGCATGTTTGATGCGCTGACAGCATCTTGCCTTTTTCATGCATTTCGTCTCAATCCTTTCCGTTTTATAACGCAGCCATCGCCATGGTTCTATCTCACTCCATGCTAGAAGCTTCTAAATGTTGCTTTCCATATTGTGTCAGTGAATGCAAAGAACAGCAGAAAAAAGTTGGATCCATGCCTCAAAATGGCTGCTGTGACCAGGATTGTAAAACATTGCACAGAAAGTCGAAACATGCTTTGAAATTCAGCCCTGATATAGTATCAGAAATTAAAGCTGAGTATAAAAGATTGAGACAGCGCAAAAACAGAGTTTTTGAATCCAAAAACAGAGGACACATGCTAAATCTTCTTTAGGCCGATGAGCTGGCGACGTTGTTAAACGACGAAAAATACACGTCGACTGCCGAGTTGTCGGGCATCCAGCGTGGCGTCGCCAGCGTGTAACGCTGACGTGACAGCCACGTGTTGGACGTCGTTCAACGACGTCGCTGGCGTGGCAGCCACCTGTTTGCTGGCGTGGCAGCCACGCCACGAACGTCGTTTCACGACGTCGCTGGCGTGGCGGCCACCTGTCTGCTGGCGTGGCGGCCCCTGTCTACTGATGTGCATGATGACGTGGTAGCCACGTGGCTCACGTGGCCAACGTCGTTTAACGACGTCGCTACACGTGGCCAGCAATACACGTGGCAGCCACGCAGACACGTCGTTAAACGACGATCACGGAATTTTGAAAAAATAAATAAATATTTATTTAATATTATTTATTAATATGTCGTAATATTAATATTAACAATAATATGAACAAAATAAATCGAGAATAAAAATTTAAAAATTCGAAAAATAAATATTTATTTAATATTATTTATTAATATTAAATAATATTAATATTAACAATAATATTAATAGTATTAATAAATACTAAATATTAACAAAATAAATCGAGAATAAAAATGTAAAAATTCGAAAAATAAAAATAAATATTGATTAGATATTAGTATTCAGTATCATAGTAGATAAGCATTATTATTTAATATGTAATTTAATGTTTAATAAATCTAAGAATAAAAAAATAGAATCGAGCATAAAATTAACATAAAAAAAAATCACAAATAATAAGAACAAAGCATAAAAAATTTAGATTGAATTCAATTAATATATTTCACAATGTAATTTGCACATTACAAAATATATTGAGTCTTTAGTTGTTGCTCTCTTCTTCTTTTTCTTCTTCATTGGCGCCTTCATCTTCATCTACCTGCATTATATTATATCGCAACAATTAGTTCATTGTAGTCACAAATAATTATCTAATGAATGATACACACTTCCCCCCGTTCACGCGCAGCGGCGTACTGGATGGCCGCACGACTGCCTTTTTTGAAGGCCCTTTCGCGGTCATCTTTAGTAGCATTTCTGTGGAATACTGACTTCTATTGAGAATGAGCGCCAAAACTAATGTTAGTATTCAACTCGAGAACCTACATTATAAACCAAATTTATACTTACAAATAGCTTATCCATATAGCCATAACCGCCAGACCCAGTCTTATTGGAACTATAGCTGCCACTGGCTTCGTCGTACCTCGCGTCCAAAGCTGCCTTTGTTCTAGCTTCCCCTTTCTTTGATGATATGTTGGCCTTCAAACACTACAATGCAATACAAGGACTTAGTCCACATGGCGTCATCTAATTATACGACTCATGGGAGAGATGATGTACTTTAAATGCCTCATGAGTCAACCAGATAGGCTGTGCCACTTCCTCGCTTTGGCAAGTTCTTTCAACTGCTTCTTCTGATTACCTCTGCAAAATATAAATAAAATATGAGTACAATGAGATTATAATGAAGAACGAAAGAGCCTAATACCTGGTGGCTTTAACATGTTTACCCTGTCTTGAACAAACCTCCCTCCATGAGATCTCTCCTGACTTGAGCTCGGGATATTCTGCTTCTAAAATCTCCTTGATCCTCTCTTTTTCCTCATCATAGGCTCCCGAGTTCCATTCACCCTTGTGGACGTTTTGGCAAATGCTATTTGTGACACTATTAGCCGTCTTCCAAAACATGTCGCCATCTGCAGTGCTGTGGCGCGGCACCTTTTTGTTACTACACTCAACATACGACTAACATATGAATATATGTTAGTGAACAAAAAAAGGCATAATTCAAGATGAACTCACTCATATTCAAAGACATGCCGACATGGAGGTGGTGCACGATCTTTAATAGAGCTTGAAGAGGAATTGCGTCCACTCCGACGTGAACGACGGTCGGTGCTCATTCGTGGGGGTTGAATCTCCTCGTTCTCGGGAAGGGGCCCAAGATTGAATTCTGAAGGAGTGTATGAGCTATGACGTGGAGGCTCATAGCTAGACCTCCGCCTACTTTGTTCAACAGCCTTGCGCGCAATCTCCCTTTCTGCGGGCGTCATCACGATTTGCAAGTTATCTCTTCAGAGTTACCGCCTCGTTGATATCTCGGAGTTGCCTGCTCTTCGTCTTGCTCCTCGACGCGAGGTCCTTTTCTGACTCTTCGTCTTTCATGAGAAGAAGATCCGCCCATAACCACGACGACGAACATTATGCATAGGAAAAGAAGGACGCAACCGCATTTACACCCTACATTTAAAAACATTAGAACGTTAAAAATAAATGGTTAACTTACATTTTATCCTAGAAAATAATCCATACCAAATCCGCACAATGGTGGAGGTGGCGGTGGTGGCGAGCTAAACCTGAACGGCCAACCTCGCCTCTTAAAGGCCTTTGCAGGTTTAGGGCTGTCAATAAGGCTACCAAGCCACGCGATAAGTAAAGTTGTGAACAATAGATATGCCATGATCGTGCCGTATCCCATGGTTGCTGGACATGTGCAAAAACTTGCAAGTTATTTATATGGAGTGCGATGAATAACATAGTAGGAAAGCAACAAATGTTAGCAACATGGGAAGTTCATTACAAAACATTGGGATTTGAATAATTAAAAGTGTCTTTATATATTTGGTTATTAGACAATTAAAAAAAGGGAAATTTACCAAAATAACCCTAATTTTTGCTGTATTTCCCAAATTGCCCTTTGTATTTTCGAAATTCCCAAATTACCCAAAAATAAAATGGAAAATCCGAAAATGGACTTGCCGCTAAAAAAATCCTCTCGTTCTGATTTCTTCTCGGTTCTGCATGCTTCTCGGTTCTCGCTGATCTGTTGCCGACTGCTATGGCCGCTGATACAAACAATTCGAGCCAGGCAAGAGGTGATTCCACACCGAGGTAAGCCTTGCAATCCTGTTATCTGCCAACTTACATGCTGGAAGCTTTTAATTTTCTGTAAGCATATCTTGTGTTACATATTCTTACTGTTTAGAAAGGCTCTAAAAAGCAGCGACAACAAAAATTGAGTGGCCTTTGTTTATACAGGTAATAAATTATGAATGGCCAATAAAGGATGCATATTTTTGTTTGTGGAGCGCCACAAGTTGAACTTTCAGAAGCACAGATCTTCACCCACCCAACTGTTGTATTATAAAACATTGGCCATTCCGCATCATCTTTTTTGGTTTATGGTAAACCTCATTCTGTAAGCATATTTACAATCTCGGCACCAAAAGATCTTAGCGTACTTAATAGCTTATGGCAGTCAGATTTCACTAGATTTGGGCTTTTTAGTATGTCGATTTTGCATGAACCAGATTCTATTGATTAATAACTTACCCTTGTGTGCAAACTTTTTGTGATTCAAAACTATCTGTTCTGCAGGTTGGGGAGGTCGGTGAGCTCTCAGAAATATTCCAGTGGAAAGGAGAAGTGCAGATGAATGTAAAATATGACGGATTTAAGAGTAGGCCAGCAATTTGACTCAATCTTGGACCTCCGGAATGCTGTGAAGGAAGAAGCCCTACGTGCTCATGTGGAATTAGAAGTAGGCAAATCTGAAAAGAATAGGTATACAGTCTTTTGTGGAGACCAATCATGTCCGTGGAGGTTGCATGCATCAATTGTGCATGGTGGGCGAGATCTTGAAATAAAGAAATTCACTAGTTTGCATACTTGTGGAGGCATTGCTAAACTATGCAACAAGGAAATACTTTGCATCATTTGTAGCAGCAAAATATATGGAAAAATCGGGGACCAACCAGATTATACTCCAAAGCAAGCGCAAGCAGATTTTAAGAGAGAAAGCAGTGCAGATTACTTACAAGGTTGCTTATAATGCTATCAAGCAAGCCCTTCGCTCTATTCATGGTGATTACTCACGGAAGCATACAAGAAAGTTGAGGCCTATTGCCAAGCCATCATGAATGCTAATCCGGGGAAGTGTAGCGGTTGTGCGACAAATAAGTGAAGGCAGATTTTCTGAGGGCTATTTTTAGCTTTTGGTTCATGCATCAACGGATGGAAGAGTTGTAGGCCATTTATTGGTTTGGATGGCACGTTCTTAACGGTAGATTTCTTGGACATCCGCTTTATGTGCAATGAGCATTGATGCAAGCTGGAGGGCTCTACCCTATTGCATTGGTATCATCGATAATGAAAATGAAGACAATGGGTATCACAAGGCCCCAAAAAAAGGCGTTATCGGTTCTATGGGTTACTTTTTGTAATAAACCACTAAAATAAGCTAATGTTACTAAGTGGGTTAATGTGTTGAATAACCACGAGCGGTTAAATAGTGTGGTTTACATTTAAGGTTTTTCAACGTGGTATATCCATCTTGAAAAGTAAATATCTAGAGTTTTTTCTTTGTGGTTTGTTGCTATAGTTTCCCGCTATGGTTCTTTCCTAGTTTGGTGTTTTGTGACATGTGGGTCAATTAATAGTATATGTTATAAATCACTAACGGCTTTAGCCTTAAAGAATTGTGCAACTCATATTGGTATCTTAATCAAGCTCATGAACGTCTTGTCGCATGAACCATTAATGGTCGCATAGGATAAAGGATTCGAGTTTCTCATTATAAGGTGTAACAATTTATCCATCATACTAGTGGTGGTTTGTATCTTTATAGTACTTTGTGCTGGAAACAAACTAATCATATATTGTATTAAACAATTGATGTTAGTTTAATAAAAAAAATAAGACATTTCGTTTTTAAACCAATAGTAGCTTTAGCTTTAAGGAATTTGCAATTCATGGTGGTTTTCCAATGAAACCATTGTTGTTCTATGGAATAGATGGTTTAAGTTTATTACCAAAATAGTGGAGAAGCTTTCCATCAAAAAACAGATGTGGCATTGTGTCTTTAAACATATCTTGTGTTTCTTTAAACATATCTTGTGTTAGAGGCAAACCAATGTGTTATACTATACGATCTAGATGTGGCTTCGATGTGTTGTCGTTAGAAATCTTCCAAACATTGGTTTCCTCGAAAAATGATGTGTCGTCGTTCGAAAAAAAAAAAAGCGTGTTTTTTCAAAATAGATGTTGTTTTTCGAATATTGTTTTACATATAATTTCTTGTTTTACACATAATATCTACATGTGGTTTTCTAAAAATCAATGTTTGTTTTTTCAAAAAAAACATGGTCTACTAAAAAGAAAAAAAACAACACACCAAAAAGGCAAAAATAGGTTTTGTTTTATACCATAGTATTTAAGATAACTATTGTTTTTCAAGCATTGTATTGTTATTTTACATATTCTCTTAAATAATTGCTTTTTAGGCAGCTAATATTTGCATTTGCATTTTGTTTAAATGCAGCTTATTGCAACTATTCTTGTTTGATGACAGAAATTCCATCATGTACTCTAACATTTACAGCTCTTAAATTTTTAAGAACAAAAATATTTGCAAAGAACAAAATTGTTTGCAGCATACGATGGTGCCAAAGACACAATAATACTTAAAATTTATTCTTACATCTGTTTTGATTGATGAGAAAACAGACGAGGCTTACAACATCTATATACTTATCTTCAAAAGTAGCAGGGCAGCTTGGCAGCAAGCAGAACTTCCATTGCAAACATTCTATTATGATTGAAACTTGAGGCATAAACGTAAATAAACCTGTAAATGAAATGGTGTTTGAAGGAAGCAAAAGAAAAATATGGAAAGTACAAAGGTCCTTGTCTCTTTTCCGTCATTGTACCATAGATGGAACCTAGAACATTCATCAAAGTGGAGGATTTTCTTCAAGCTAAACCTAGAACATTCCTCAAAGAACAGGGGATTTTTTTCAAGCTGCAGCTCAGCCCCTGATCACGGTTGCTAAGAAGAGAAAAAGGGGGTTGAAAAAAATAGGCTACGGTTATTGCTCCAGAGCCCAGCAGAACTAGAGGCTTAATATCATGAAAGAACTGAATGATTGTAATATAAAATAAGAAATGATATTGAAGACTATCTAGAAACGACGGCACAAAGGATTACATTGCTTTGCTTGCCGGTTTGTGTGAGAAGAAAGCCTTCAATTTGATGGCAAGGGTAGGGATCCAGGCCAAATCCAAACTCCTAATCGAGGTCAAAGAAGCAATGCCATGAAGAAAATTTAGATGCGGAATATCAAGGTATTGCGCAGGCTGCGTGTTAGCGGAGGATATTAGAAGCGAGGGTTTATTGTCGCCCGGGCTCTTGATAACCGGATCTAGCACCGCATTGGGAGGGCAGAGCAACGTGATGGAAGTTCTACCATCGATTTCGTGGACTACGTCGATGCGTAACGAAGGCAATTGAAAATCTTGCTCCATGCAATCTTCAATGCACCTTTGTCCATGAATCGGCTCCAGGAAGCGAGGGCTCGAGAAAATCGGCTCGGCTGAAATATTTAAGCAAAAGAAGGAATGGGGCGGTGATGCATTCTTGCGAAGAAAAAAAGAGGTAAGATCCACCATTTTTCGATGGCGGAAGATGAATATCCTACACGATTTGAACCCTCGAGATCAATTTGAATGCCCCTTCTTTGTGCATAGTTAGGCACATTGGACGAGCATCTTCTTCTTGAACTTCAACATCAACATAGTGTTGGAGAAGCTCGCAACAGAGTGTTGGTCCTTACGAAGCTCCACCCCTACGGATTAACCATACTTAGAAGCTTCCATCGCCATAGGCTGGGCTGGAATGGCTCGGCTCAAAAAGAAGGAAGCGAGGGAATTATTAGAGACATCTCCATCTCACCTTCATCTCACCTTCATCTCCAAGCCGACTAGATCACGGAAGAAAAAAGCGCACCCTCGCTTTCTGAGTTACGCTCAATCGAAAAGGAGGTGGGCATTTTTTGCGGTGCACGAAAAGGGCGGGAGATAGAAGCGGCAAAAAAAATGGAGGGCAGGGATCAAATCTGGGCCTAAGCCAATAGGATTTTAGGATTTGGATCACAATCTGAGCCGCTCATCTCGACAGTTGGATGTGATACAATTATATAACGCCTATTTTTTGGGTTGCCCCTAGGGCACAATCCTTGGGGAGTGTGGGGTGACAAATAGAGGGCCACATTTCTGGTTTATCAAGCTTCCTTCCACCTACTCATGGTATAGGGGAATGGAGGTCCTCCATTCCCCTACAAAATAGAAATAGGGGGAGGGGTTCAGAGATTCGGCAAAACTAGAAGCTTGAAGCAAAACATAAGCTTACACATTCGTAGATTCGGCAAACAGAGTTCTTTGAAAAGCAAATCCGAAACAGAAGATCTGGCAAACACGGGATTTAAAAGAGATCATTCGGCAAAAACAGAGAATCCGGCACTGATTCTTTTGCATAGCTCTAGAAGATGAAATCTTGCCAAGTTTTACCTGCAGAGTTTTATCTGCATTCAGCTAGAGCATTTTCGAAGATGAAATCCGGCAAACTTTCACTGCTATGGAGTTTTATCTGCAAACGAAGGGAAGATCTGCAAGCAAAAGGAATACCTGCACACAAAGGGAAGATCTCCGAGATGCAAAAGAGCAAGCTACGAACGAGAAGCTTGCGGCCAGTCGAACAGAATGGAGTAACCCTAAAGAAACCCTAAAGAACCCTAAAGAAATTACATGCGCAGCCGGTCGAGCGGAATGGAGTAACCCTACTTCCATTCCGTTGTGGAGGGGACAGACACGTGGCATCACCATAATGCACGCCAGGCAATAACCACGACCCTATTTCTATTTTGTCTTTGGCAGGTTTGTGATGGTCAAGGAGTGTCTGATTTGTTGTTCATTTGAAGGGCATGGTGATGTTCTAGATTATTTAGGATGCCAACAAATGAAATTATTTGCTTGGTTTTTTGCAATGTGTGTGTGCAGCACATCCAGATCCTTGGTTAAATTGGATTTCATGTCCACAAAGGAACAGATTTTCTTAAGATTATAGCCCATTTTTTCTTAAGATTATAGCCCATTTTATTTCCAGCAATAGTCCTCTTGATGGTCCTTCTAACTTGTCCATGCAGTAGATGAAAAAAAACTAAAAACAAAGAGGTACTCTAAGAAGCTTTCTCTGTCTTGAAGAAGGGGTGGTCTTCTGCCCATGAAACTTGGTCCCATGGGGTAATGTCAATATTCTCGAGTCCATTGGCGAGCACATTCATAGTTCGGAGTGGAGGAGTTGTTTGTCCTTCGCCCACCAACCGAGGTGGACTTTTGGGGCAAGCCGCATACAGGGGGGCTTTTAAAGAACGATTTTCTATAGTCAAGACCTTTCCTCCACGTGATGATATGGTGCATGATCCTGGTCGTCTGAGGTAGGCAAGGGTGTTAAAACACCTAACCCCATCTGGGCGGCCTATTATTAAGAAGCCGAGCTCAGTTAAGAAGCCCCAACTCAAATAAGGCCAAGACTTTTTGTGACTTCCTCGCCACTGGTGAGAGGCCAGACCCTAGGGGATGGAACCCAAAGCGCAGTGCTCCCTAGGAGCGATGTACGCTAATGCCCACTCTCCTGGAGCTCAGTTCCCCTATCCGACTGCTGAATCCACTATTCAAGGACCCTGGTTTGAGCAAGTCCAAAAACTCCAAGATTGGTCCAAAAGAACTTATCAAGCCATGATGCGTCCATGGGGCGAGCATGGAGAAAGCAAGTGTTTTCTCGTTTGGGTAGTACGGAGGCTCCAGAATAGCGATTCAACTTCATAATGTCATCTGGAATGGCGAAATTATTTTAGGGATCAAGTTACATGATCAATTTTCCCAAACAAAGAAGCATGAATGCCCTAACTGGCAGTATTTCGTAGGCACCATCTAGACCAATTGACTATCAGTGTGTTGGACATGAGCTCGTTTGGCGCTTCTTGGAGAAGGGGTGGTCTTCTGCCTAGGAAAGTTGTTCCCCAGAGTAATGCCGATGTTCTGAGTCCATTGGCGGAGCCCATTCATAGTGCTGAAGTGAGAGCAGTCTTCTACCCTGTGCATATGACCTGAGCCATGCCCAGTACCAAACCCTGCTTTCCTTTAATGGCGTGCCAACTTTGCCCTTCGTGAGTTAAAAAAAATTAAAATACCAACTATAAATGAAGAGAAAATCACCAAAATTAAAACTTGAGATTTTAAATATTTTCGTCTTGTGCAAGGATAGAATATAAAAAATAGACTACACACAAAAAAAATTAGTCTTTAAGAAATTGGGATGGCTATGAACTCTTATTGCTTCAATCAATGTTAACTTAGTGATAAGAAGGTATTGTTCGTCAAATTTACCCTAGTCAGATAAAGGACCTTTGATAAATTTCAAAGGATCCATTTACATGGCGATATTCTTTAGTAAACTGATTAAAATGATCATACAGTGTCCGATATATGTTTTGATTACACACATACAACACAATGTCTGGAACCAAAATAGTGTACTGAGGCAAAATATCCCAACTGGACCCTACGATACATGTAGGGCACCTCCTAAGCATCGAACAAGAAAAAAAAAAGTGTCATTCCCCCATCTTGACAGAATTTGGCCAAATTTTATTCAAGAACGTCCTACTTATATATATACAATGAGGCATGGTTTTGGTCTTGGTTGGACTCGATCAACTATTGAGTTAGATGATTGTTGATACACCATGAAATAAACTATAATAATGCTTAGGTATATCATTTGTAATTGCAAGGTTCTTGAACACAATGAATTAGTCTTCAAACCATTACATTATTCATTTAGTGTCTTAAGAAAATGTTAGTAGTCTTAATAAACCACTACTAATTTTAGTTTGAATTGAAATGGTCCCATAAACTACAGCTAGTTTTAGCAAACCACTATCTTATAAGTAACTGAACTAAATAATCATGTTGTAAACCACTATTCATTTTGACAAACCACTATAGCATGTGGTTTTTTGCTATGAAATATAATGTTGTATAAAAAACCATGTCTATCATGGTTTTTAGATTATATAATATTACTTTTAGATAGCAATTCATTTTTGGGCGCCTTGTGTATGGTTCTTGCAGTCATTACGTGATACTCTCCAGGTTCCAGACAATGTAACTTTTGTTTCTGATAGAATGAAAGGTTTATTGCCAGCTATGGATCTTGTGTTTCCAGGAGTTCATCATGCTTTTTGCATGAGACATTTGGACGCTAATCTTAAAAAGAAGTGCAACAATGGTGAATTCATCAGGTTCTTTTGGCAAGCTGCATATGCTAAATCTGTGGAGGGCTTTAATGAAGCTATCCAAAACATGAGGGCAATCAATAAAGTGTTAACAGATTGGATGCTTGCTCAGCACCCGCACAATATTGGGCAACTGCACACTTTAAAGGAACACGGTTTGGTCACTTGACTTCTAACATTGCAGAGGCTTTAAATTCTTGGCTTCTTGAAGCTAGAGATAAACCTATCATTCCAATGCTAGAAATTATTCGAAGACAGCTAATGAACGCTTTTACAAGAACCGTGTTGAAGGAGAGGCTTTGTGGGCGTCTTGTGGAGAAGCTGCTACATACAATCTAGTGAAAGATGCTCAACAACATATTACAAAGGTCACTGAACGAGCTAGAAGGTATATAGTATTTCCTTCTGATGCATTTGTGTTTGAAGTACAAAGTCGGAGAGAGCGATCGGTTGTGGTTAACATTGAGTCTAAAACATGTTCGCGTGCTTGGAGTGGCAAATGTTAGGATTGCCTTGTGGTCATGCGATTCTTTGCTATTCTTTTTCGACGACAACGTCCAGAGCTTTATACACATCCAGGTTACTTGTTAAGTTCATTTTGCTATTCATATGCTGGAGCTATTTATCCACCAAATTTTGAACTTGTTGAAAGTAATGAATTACTACCTCCTGCAACACGTCGTCCTCCTGGAAGGCCTAGAAGGAAACGGGATAGACGTAAGATGAAGAGATAGAGAAAAGCGGGTGTACAAGCACACGTTGTGGCAACGGCGGCCATAATGAACGCAGTTGCAGAAATCCTATTTGACATTGCATATTTCTGTCATAATTTCATGTTGTGAAAATTATTTTGGATGTCACGAATATGTGGTATTAAGCACTTTCATTCCATCTGTAACTTTCATTCCATCTGCTATTGTTTGCATGCATTCCATCTGTAAGAATAATAATCTATTGTGAATTTGGAACGTTCCACGGCTTTTTGATAATTTTTAGCATAGAAAGGGCTATTTGGGAAAATACCAAAGAATTAAGGGCAATTTGGGAATTTTGAAGATACAAAGGGCTTTTTGGGAAATAAGTCAACAATTAAGGTTATTTTGGTAAATTTCCCTATGTTTTATTGTAAGTGTTGGACTTAGCCCTAAATCAAACGGTTCAAATTATTCGGCGTAGATCCGAGGGCTGGAAAGTTACGTTGGAAAAAAAAGAACAAAACAGAGGGCTAAACCCTAACCCTATGAGCGAAGACCCAGTCTCGCCCCGCGCTACCTATGGCGGTATCGTCTATGGTGGTGATGGGGCAGGAGTGATCAGTAACGGCATGAGCTTGTGACCACGTTTTCCTCTATAGATTTTACATGTCTTATTACCTTGAGTTCGACCAGATTGGAAGCGGGCTCACAGAGCTATTGTTTGCTGGTTACTACAGTTTTGTCAATGAGAGCACAACCGACGGAACCTACAGGTATCCTCTCCTGCCATAAGCTATAGCTGGTTACTCCATGGATAACCTTAAATTAGATCCAGATGGACGATTGAAGTTGTACTCTTGGACGAACACATCTATACATTGAATGAGGGGAAAATGGTTTTTTGCGGGTCAAGACCCATGTTCCATTCGAAAGGAATTCTCCGTTGCTCAGTTTTAGAAGCCCCCTGTTTGTAAAGCTGACGGATTTGCTTCCGTTTTTGAGGTATGTTAGAAGCCATTGTGCAAGAGCATTTGAATGACAATTGCCTTTGCTCCCAAATTGGAGCCCTCCAACTTCCGGTACATATTGAAGCAACATGCTTCAATAGGTTTTCGAACTCAAGGACAATCATGGAAACGCCGGTGTTCACTACTTGGTGTGAATGTTATGCCAGAACCAGTTTAGCTGCGCTATCAAAGCTGTGTCTGCTGATTTTTCTCATTTTTCTCAGGTTAGTTTATTTATTCTCCAACCGACACAAATTTCTAGGCCTAGAAGCTTATTGCTTCAGTAAGTTTCTACCTGAACTTCTAAAAGTTCTACATGGGAGTAGTATCTTCGGTTTTGTCAGCGTAGAACATTTTGCTCTTTATTTTATATATCATGAGTTGCAGAAAGAAATGATCTGGACAAGAAATTGTGGAATGATTAAGGGTGACTGCATGCGTCCTATTGCTAGAGGAAAATGAAAAGAAGCTTGATTTAATTCATAGTCACGGTTGTACTTTTTCTATTATCTCATTCTTTTTATTCTACTTACAGGTTGCTCAAAATGAACAGAACAGTTTCAATAAGTTTTCAACTTCTGGTGAGATGGATCACCATGCAGGTGCACGTGCATTAGCAGATTTCACATTTATTCATCGTGAGACGTGCTGCAGTGAGCTAAAATGGAAGGGTAATCATGGCCAATCTTCCACGATAATAGCAACAAATCCATACTATTTCTTAGAGTTAGATGTATTGCGGGCTCTAGAAATTTTCTAGATAGTGTTCCCTCATCTTGGACATAAGTGAAGAGAGAAAAACTATTAAAGAAGTTAATTTATGAACATTGACGACATTTTGTCAGATTTTGTGAAAGACTATTTGGAAGATAAAATTTTCTCAGTTCTCTGCATGTGGCTGCTTCAACTTATTTCTAAAAAGTCACTGTTGGATTTTGTCAATGAGCTTGATGAAGAGCTATCAGGTTCTTGGAAAACAAGAGTAAGGGATCACAATTCAGAGATCTGCAAGCAATTATTGCAACTGTTTCGGGAAGAGGAATGGGAGGATGCTTCAAGGTCTTTTAAGAGTTAATTTTAGAAGCAAGGAGCTGAGATGTGAACTATCCAGAAGATTATTAAGCCTCCTAATATGTAATTTTGCTGATCTATTGTATCAGTTACCAAGAATTGGAAGTTCTCATATAAGTATTGTAAAAGGAAGTGATATGTGATGATGTGCTTGGACAAGGAGTTGCGGGAGCTTAACAAACAAAATGCTAAAAAGGAGGTTGATTTTCTTTCATCATAATCAAAGCATCATGGAAATCCAAACCATAGTTTGAAGGTTTGGACTTATTTAGCTCTTCACTGTAACTTAAATGCAGACCTTTGTGAAATTTGATTCAATGGTACAGAAACAACATTTGAAAAGAAAGCTAATTGAGCTTCAAGGGAGAAGCACTATAGAAAGAAAGAGATAAGCTATTAGCCGAATTGGAGACAACATCTAGTGCTTCTCATGTGCAGACACAAAAAATGCAGGATTTATATGTGCAGAAGCATCCATCTAATATTAAAAAAAGTTTTTCTGATAATTGCTTCAATTCTTAGGTGTTAACATTTTAATGATGGATATAGTTCCAATCAATGGACATCGTATATTGAATGCCACCGCTTTGTTTTCTATAAGAAGTTTCTGTATGAAAAGTGCCATGTTATCTCTAGATATCCCCATCATTTGTGCCTTTTTACTAACACAAATCATCTACTTAGAAAAATCACCGGACTCCCTCACTGTTGTGTTTTAAAGTCTAAGAAGCATAAAACATTTACCATGTTTGTTAAAGAAAGAAAGGTAGATCATATTATTCAAAGCCTAAGAAGCATAAAACATTTAGCATGTGTTAAAAGAAAGAAAGGTAGATCATATTATTCGAGTAGTCATGTTATTCAACATCATTCCAATGTAAAACCATTTTTTGTAAATGAAGTGACAAATTATGATGGGGCATTAGTGCCTTTTGTGCAAAACATATAAATGACTTACATAGCACAATGATTGGAATATATGCATGTACAACACATACAAAAATTAGTTGATGTTACAAGCTCTGCAACATCTAATAATATTTGATCTCTGCTGGAATGTTGGATTGAATGTAGCAAGTTCATTGACAAACAATACTTACTGTAAATGTACATTAAACTTCATATAAGCAAGGTTACTTAAGAAAAACGTTGGCCTCTTACAATATGAACGACTTAACATTAGCTGATAAGTTGATTGACGGGTTTCTAACTAAGCCCAACGTTGATTAACATGAGTTGATAAGTTCATTAACATACTTCTAACTGAGCCCAGAGCCCAAAGGACAAACAATGATAACTTCTCTATGGATTTGCCTTATTAATATTAGCTCCTGCATCAACAGCCCAGTTCCTTTTCCAGCACGGCCCTAGAGTTAGGAACGACCCTACCTCTTTGCCGGTATTAGCACAGCGGCAGCACAACCCTCACACACCAGGTTGGAATTTCATATATCTCAGGCCAACTACTGATTTCCGGCCAGCTACTAATTTCTAGCCCCCTCTTAAAACCAATCTGTTAGGGCATTTGAATATCATTTACACGTTCTTAACTTATGCCCAGCAACACTGGGCATCATTACTAGTCCTATATTATAAAGTTTTATTGTAAGTGTTGGACCCAGCCCTAATTTTGATGGTTAGGATTAAATGAGCAGACGGTCCAAAATTAACCAAAACAAAGCGTTTTACAGTTTTTTCTTGGGCAGCCATCGATATAGCCTAGACAACATCGAGCTCTCGTAAACATAGGCTTTCGAACCTCTGGTGGAGGTTTTTTATTTAGGCTCTGGAAAATGATGGCTGTGTTTTTAATTTCGCAGCAGGGCCTATCACTCTGCTGGCCAAAGTCGTGAAGAAAGCTCAAGTGGAGCTCTACAACTGGATAGTGCAATGATGGCTGTGTTTTTAATTTCGCAACAGGACCTATCACTCTGCTTGCCAAAGTCGTGAAGAAAGCTCAAGTGGAGCTCTACAACTGGATAGTGTAAGGAGTTTTTTATCAGTTATTTAGAAAGCCAAGGAACCATCATCCAATTAAATTGGGATTATGTCAACTTCAAAATCATGTCTAACATTTGGCCTTGTTGGGGTTAATCTCTTTTTGGACTTGATAAATAACATAAGGTTGCAATTCACATGTGTTGTTTCATATGCGAATTGAAATATGTAGAAATGAAGAGCAAGTTGCTAGATAGATGAGACCAAAATTAAACAACATTAAAATATTAGGTTTGATAATAACAGATTGTATTATTTGCGAAGCAATTGTAGACCCGAACTTATGGATACATGACACAAATATCATACAAAAATATCATATATTCCAATAAAAAGTTAAGGGATCAATCCATGTTTTTCCACGATTTAACAAGGTGTAGTTCCATGTCAGCCATTCTATCTAGTTCTAGGTGTGAATCTAACACTTACGCACTGTCATTTCCATAGCCAAATTATTCATAATAGACATAAACTTCACCAGAAAATCATTTGTCGCAAAAAATTTTGGATCATAAAATGGTGGATTCAGGGCCTGCATTTGATTGTAGAACCATTTAAGTACATCATCATCCACTATGATTATATCATCCTTATTCTCGATACCAAGTTCATCCATCATGTTACTCAAGTGTTTGATGAAGATAGGCTTGCCTGTTGGATCATTGGGATTAGTGAACTTCACACATTTGTGCTGATCCCGAAAGGTCAACCAATGTCTATCCATTTCCCCCAGTGCCTCTAAAGTATCCTTGATGTTCCTTAGTTCCATGGATGACCAAATACCGACTCTAAATAACCGAAATGCCTCATCTAGCATCTCCTTCAAGTGCGGCCGCGGATAGATCCTCTTGGAATTTGATTCTACTGGTTTCTGATGAAACTGATCTCTAGCCACTTTATTTTTCGAAAAAGTCTTACAAAGAACTCCGTTCAGGTCGAACACCACAACCTTCTTAGAAACGCAAGGCAAGCTGAAACATCAAACATGTCTCTGGTCAGCAAGATATGATCACACAAACAATGCAAACGCGTCAGGCGTGATTTGAGTTAGGCTTAACCAAATCGCACTCGGTTTAGTGTGACCATGAAATATAATTAAAGCACGCTTGGCGCGATTTAATTCAAAGAAAAGATAAATTAAATCATGTGTTGGCACGATTTCATCTGCAAAGCCATACCTATCATATCAGTTTCTCTGTCGTCGTCGGCGGCATTCTCCCGTTCGCCACCCTTAATCTCCGTACTCTTCTGACTGTTAGAATTGTTATTTTCTATTAGTTCCTCTAAGTCCTTCACAATTGACATTATTTTAGTATTGATTTGGCAAACCTGTAAATCACTAGAGTCGCTTGAGTTGTCAATGGTCCCTTCACTCTCGGTTGCCTTATCAATTAGATCCTTGTTAACTTGTGAATCTATTTTATTGTTGCTTGCGTCACCCGCAAGTGAGGCAAGGATATTCTTTATGTTCGCCTTCATCACATTACTTTGAGCAGCCAGTTTAGCCGCAACTTGGTCATTACTTTCCTTATCAGGCTGCAGATTACTAGTTCTCTCACCAGAACCATCGTCCATCTTTGAATTGGACAAGTCCACGAGGTTTTTGATTGCTGAAGATTTCAGATTGTCATAAGGGCCTTTAGGAGATTTAGCAAGTATATGCATGAGGAATGTTTCAAGAAAGCCTTTGGCCTGCTCATCACTCACAAAGCAATGAAATCTTCTAACACCCATAAGAGCCTCTCGGGCAATATAACCTCCAACATGAAGCTCCAAGCACATTGTATCAATTGGAGCAAATGCCTCAACGAGGTAAGAAGCCATAGACAGGGGAAATCCTTTTTTATTTAAGGGGCCCTTCTTCTTAGTTAGTAGCGTACTTGATTTCACCACTTAGGAGAGGATCTCGATCCTCATCCTCTTCTGACTCATCTTGTTCCTGATCCTGATCCCGATCCGTATGATAGAATATAGTTGTTAAGTCTGGATCATCTAGAAGAAAATATTCTCATGCACTGCTATTGTCACCCTTGGCCTTAGCATTATCATATTCCTCGTCTGACAGCATGGATATCATAATGAAGATCACATGTGCCATCTTTCGTGCTGTTCGCAGCTCATTATCCCTAACATCATATATTAGGCATCCCTCCCTAATATGAGGCACTCCAGATCATGAGCAGCAGATAGTGCATGCAGATGTGGGTCACCTGAAGGACAAACGATGACAATAGTAAAGGACCTCTCAGTTGTCAATCCTATACAGCTGGTAAAGAAGATGTTGTAGTCCTTCTGGTTCATGCCCATATCTCCTCTCCCACCCCTGCTGTCCAACACAAAGAGTGATATGTTTCTAAGGCAAGTAGTTGATTCCGGCAAGAGACCTTTGTACCCAATGGAGACTGAATACTGGACAATGTCTTTTTCTCTAGTAATCTTCTTCACAAGGGCCATTTTTCTTCTCAACTCGGCCAGTACCTTAGGGGGTATAGTCTCTTTATGTTTTGTATTTTTAGCCTTCCAATTCTTTAGGAAGTCTTTTGACCAGAATACAAACTTCTTGATGCTATCATTACTGACCTTGTATTTGTCCAGCAATCCAATTTCAGATAAAGCCATATCCCCTGATAGCCTTTGTAACTTAGCTCCTACAGCTGACTTCATTGTACGTACATCCTTCACATGGCTACAACACTCAACGAAGGACATCCTATCCTTAGTGAAAGCACTCTTCTTGTATAAGACTTCCTTCTTCAGGCACTGGTCTAAAACCCAAATGGTCTCAGTGTCGTCTAGCCCCTAAGTCTTTCTTATCTCTGTCACATTCAAGTCAAAGATGCTTACATCAATAGGAGGCACCCTACCCATAGTATCTGGCAGCTTCTTTTGTGCATAAGCGTCCCAGAATTCATTCCACTTGAGCCATACTGCCTCCTTACAAAAGACAATCTTATGCAAGTCTGTTGGACCTGACCTGCTAGATGTGCTATCAGAAGGATCTGCAATGTCATCACCACCTTTTTTCTTTGATTTTCTTGCAGTCTTCTTCTCTTGTATAATTGTCTGCGACAGAGTCCGCTCCAGCAGCTTGAACGCCTCAGACTTTGACCCGCCCTGTCTGGTGGGTAATGGGCAGCCATATTCCACCCATTGTTGACGGGCATGGCGTAGTTGCTCCACGTATGGACTATAATAGTATAGACATTGAATCAGTATCATAGAACAGAAACACGCCAGGTGCGAATTGAATAGAACTGAATTGATCAACATAGAAAGCACGCCTAGATACTCTAGTCACTATAGCGAATCCTATCTTCATAGCTCGATTGTTGAAGCATATCTTCCTTGGCAACAACATGCACATGATGTACATAGAACATAAAAGGCTTTAAAAAAGAGCAAATGAAGCAAAATAGCTTAGCAATATAATTCTTAAATCACATATAATCCTAGATCAAACACAAATCCCCAGGGGCACCAACATACGATCTGGGCTGTAGGATCGACGAATCCAATGACTGTGGTAGTCCAGAGTGCACCTCATTTAAAATGTGTAGCAAAATAATAGGGGGTTTCAGGGGGATTTGATATAGATGTAAAAATAACAATTCTTGAAACCATTGACCATATATCTCTAAAACAGTCGAATAAGTTGTTATAAAAATAAATATAATTCAAGATAAAAAATAATCGTATTAGCTCACTGGGTATATTGGTTAAAGTAGTCTTAATTAGGACATTGAATTATTTTGGTAGAGGTTCGAGCTCCAGTATTTCGTATTCTAAAATCTTAGGCAAAGTTGTATAGAGGTTCGATATTCCCTCAAAACCTTAGGCGAAATCATATTTCATATTTCAAAATCATAGGCGCCTCCAATCATAAATGACTAGAGGTGCCCAGGGACCCCAACATATGATCTGGGCCGTAGGATCGACGAATCAGATGACTATGGTAGTCCATGTGCACCTTGTTTAGAATATGTAGCAAAATAACTGGGGGTTTCAAGGGAATTTGATATGAATGTAAAAATAACAATTCCTGAAACCATGGGGGATTTGATATGAATGTAAAAATAACAACTCCTCAAATCATAGACCATATATCCCTAAAACAATAGAATAAGTTGTTATAAAAAAAAATATAGATTTAAGATAAAAAATAATCACATTAGCTCACTGGGTATATTGGTTAAAGTAGTCTTAGTTAGGACATTGAATTATTCTGGTAGAGGTTCGAGCTCCGGTACATATTCTAAAATCTTAGACAATGTCGTATAGAGGTTTGATATTCCCTCAAAACCTTAGGCAAAATCGTATTTCATATTTCAAAATCATAGCCGCCTCCAATCATAAATGTGTATAAGTGAAACGAGAGGTGCCCAGGGGCACCAACATACTATCTGGGCCGTAGAATCGACGAATCAGACGACTGTCGTAGTCCAGGTGCACTTCGTTTAGAATATGTAGCAATAGCAAGCCAAAGGCAATATGTAATTCTTAGGAACCATTAGAAATCACTTTGACATATCAATATTTGTCCCTTCCAAAGTTTTCCACTTCACATGAAATAGCCCAACATGCCAGCTTTACTACTCTAACATTTTTGGCATAGAGGAGGACTGTGAGGATTAATCAATCCCATGTGAAATAGATACGACATGCAGGTCTAAGAAATGTAAAACTGCAAAATATTTCAACAGTAATATTCCTCATAACAAACATAAGTATTTGGGAATTTTTGGATTTGTCCTCCTTGCGTAACTGTATAATTATTGGGTTCGTTGCATTTTTTTAATTTTACTCCATTTTCAAAGACAATTTCTTCAAGGCCATAAATTTGTTCTTTCTATCGTTTTTTCCAAATATGACTCTTGAATGTAAATGCTTAGAACAAGGGTTCATTAATTCAGCCTCTTACGTTACAAATGCTTTTTATGATTTTTTGGTTGAGAAAGAAGGTTTTAATCAAAAATAAGATTTTTATGAGAGGTTTTCTTTTAACCAAACCATTGTATGTAATATCTAAATCATTAACAATAGACTAGTAATGGTGCCTAGCATTGTTGCGCATAAGTTCGGCCTGTAAATGTTTTGGCCGCAATGACATGTAAATGTTTTGGCCGCAATGAGAAAAGCAATAATCCAACTTTTGTAACTTTTTATTATAACAAAAACTGTTCAAAGCTTTAACAACGTTGTAAACGATACTTAGCTCCTTCGTGTTAGATAATGTTGCATCCGTATCTTTTTTATGTGAGTGGTGCTTGTTCATAGCAAGTATGAGTGATTAAAGTGTTAATCTAAACATGTTTTGAGGCAAGGCCATAACTATAGTCAAAGTCTATAGCTCTCTATGAGGTTGGACATAAGATGGCACATTGTAAATGATGAATTGTTGTCATCATCCTTGGTATACGTAAAGATCTTATGGCGAAACACTAATGTTGATCATGTGGTGAGACCCTAATATTGAAATATCTTATATTATAATGTTTTCTGGTGTGCCTGTTGTGCATCGCGCCTTAAATCCAATGGTTCAGATCATTCGGCCTTAGTTTCAACAGTTAAGATTTTGATATTCTTTTCTAGGTTAAAAATTCTAGATAGAAATATGATCGCTTTGGACGGATGCCATTGTTCCTCCATTCGAAGAAACCGCATGCTTAGTAGCCAATTGCACAAATACTGAAGTTCCAGATACTGAAAGTAGCAAGTAGTCTCACAAAGTCTATGCCACCTTTATAATTTTAGTAGAAAAGCAGATGCAGGCCGTGAAGTCTTGCCTGCCTTGCTGCATATTTGAAAATGATCGTTATTGTTTAGAATGGAGAAGGGCTCTGACCACTCATTTTTAGCATCATTGCAGGGCAGTTTCTAACTTGAGGTTAAGATGCAAAGATACTTAAAAAGATGCAATGGCTCACTTTGTTATTATAATGCAGGATTTAATATTGATGCTTTTTTCAACATATAGATGGAATGATGGCAATTTATATTGTAATCATGCCCTGTTTTTTAAGAAAGGAAGGAAGGCAATAAGGTATTTACGAAAGAAAGCATTATTTACGAAAGAAAGCATTACTAGGTTGAATTAGCTTTCAGATAAAGAGTACAAGGCTATAGCACTTTGAGCACTCGAATGCCTTGGCTACATTAATGTATTTGAGCTTTTAACTCCCTTATAGCTGCGTTACCAAGATATCACTTTTTAGCTCTTCATTATATCTTGCCTTTGTGATGAACGGCACAGAAAACAGCAAGACGCATAACAATCGAGAATAAAAGTTATAAATGGGAATTGAAGTTCCTATTACCACGACGACTGCTTTTACAAAACTTAAAATGTATTGACTTACAAATGAGCATGAAAAGTTCTTATAATGAAATTCTGTTTCGTGCATAAAATATCTGCCATTTTTTCAATTGATAACCTACACATTACTGCCCCATGGAATGTCCACTGAAGTCTCACGCATTTTGTCATCATAAATCGTGTATAATCTTGCAAAGAATGGAAAACTTGCATCCATCGTAGATGATGGAGGCACGCTCCAACGAAGTACATATTGCGCTCCAATGAAGCAAATTTGGCAGTTGGAACTGCAATTATTTATGGTATTCGTTACAAATATGCTTCACATTTCAGTTGAACAAGCGCATCCTTTTGGAGAATGTTTCTCCCTTTGGAATCCATACTTATCTGTTAGGATTTTTTATATATTGTGGTAGAGATAAGATATCATGCTACATGTAGTTTTCAGCTATGCTCTTACAATTAACCAAAGTATGTTTGCCATTTATTTGTTCTCAAGGGACCCAATTCAATATTTTCTAACGAAACACACTACAAGTTGCTCAAAAGAATACATCAGTGTATATAAATGAATTTGCAATTGATCCAGTGGCATAGGAATTATTAATTGCATATCCGACATAAATCTCTTGAGATTACACTAGACGTAAACCTCCTGGAACTACACTTTACAATTTTACCAACTGTTGTTTTGGGAGTATCCATTTTAGTATTTTCCTTGGGCATTTTGTGCAATTACTTGGAGTGCTAACTAATAAGTATGTTTATGTTGTTGATGAATTAAAGGACATGCAAATAGCTAGGTGGATGTCTTGGGATACAAATTGAAGACAACATAAAATATGCTAACAAGTGCCCCTGGGACACATATTGAAGACAATATAAAATATGGTTTCATAATTGAAGACAACATAGAACATGCTCCCAACAGGTTTCGTTGGATTGTACAAGTGCCTAACATCTACAAGTTATTAAAGTGTGCCCAGCAATGCTGGGCACCCTAACTAGTAACATGTGAATATGGTGGGATTGTTATGAAGGTGAACAGTAACTAGTAATGGATGCCTAACTATAATTCTATTTTAGTCAACCATTTTTTCGTAGCCATATATCGTTGACTTTGGAAAGGAGCAATATTAGAAAAAAACACATTCAAGCTTAACTGCAAGATATATTAAGTCCTCAAATATCCATCGTGCGGCATTAAGAGGATGCATTATTTCCTCTAAACCCCTCTTGGACTATCTACAATGTGAATTGCTTTAGCGAACCATGGGAAACATGAAGTGTAATCCATGTAGCCAATCTTTTTAAAATTATTGCAAGTAGTATAGGTTATTTCCTCTTCACCATGTGCAATGTGAAACCATATAAAACATGAAAAGACCATGTAGCCAATATTTTAAGAATTGCAAAGTAGTATATAGATGCAAGCCCATTATTTATGATAGATACTCTAGTCACTATAGCGAATCATATCTTCATAGCTCGATTGTTGAACCATATCTTCCTTGGCAACAACATGCACATGGTGTAAAACGCTTTAGAAAAGAGCAAATGAAGCAAAACACCTTAGCAATATAATTCTTAAATCACATATAATCCTAGATCAAATACAAATCCATAAAAAATACCCAATTCCACATAAATCACGTCCACCAAGTGGTAGGCATGCCGTGAGTAAGCAACACACTCCAAGCTTATGCAAAGCTTATGTAGGAAACTCAAATCACAATGTCCTATGTAGGAAAAGCAAATTATAAGTTATCATTTTATGTAAGTAATTTGCATATTATACACTTTGTTTTCCAAATCGTTCTGCATGTAGATGGATACATCATACTTTCTTTGTCTAGAATATCACATATCTATGCATGCCCATGGTAGAGTCAATAGTTTTACGTGTAAAATTTCCAACCTTTGACACCATTGCCAAAGGGTAGCAAAATTAGCCTGCGAAACACAAAAATTTCGCTTCTTTCCATTGCCGAAGAGTAGCAAATAAGCCCAACGAACTCAGTTCTAAATTTAGATCAGTTCTTTTTACAACCTCCTGGTAACAGTTCCAAGGAAACACAAAACATTTCGCCTCTTTCAAATTCAGATCAGTTAGTTTTGCAACCCCCCAAGTGATAACGGTTCTATTTCTTGTGTGCCACATGGAAGTCCAGGCAAATGGCAACAATTAAAAGACACTATTCTTCCTAAAGCACAATTTCATTATAATGGAAAACTATTTAGTAAACTAGAATTTTTTTATTGTAGATCTTATGCAGGGGTTGTATACACATATACAGTACCCGTGTATCATACGTATATTGTGTAGACTACACGAATATTTAGAAAACATATTAACACAGTATCATACACCAGCTTCCAAACACAATATGTATGATAGATAGCAAAGGTTACTGGAGACCACGGTAGTATGGTCAGCCCCTTCCCCTGCGAGGTGTAACCCACCTAGCTGGGTTAGGAACCCAGAGCTCATGCGTATCCCAGCCTGATTCTTCCCACCAGATGGGGTACCTAGATAATACAAAAAGTAATTCCACATGATGATACTCACAGAAGAAGAGAGGACGCAACTCCACAAAGTTGTTGTACTCGTGGTAGTACTCGTTAATAAGGCCATACATCTGTCCCTTACTAATTTCATGAATGCCATCTGGTGTGCATTGATCCAGAGAGTGTGCATAATAACCAGAACAAAGCGCAGCCCTCAACTGGTGTAGCATCTCGTCCAGATGAGGAAGGGGTTCAAGAATTCTCACTAATGTAAGTTTCTCCAGCAATCAGATGGATTAATTTCTAGCAGTGGTTCATGACCACAATCAAAATCTAAAGCATGGCTAAATGTCGAAGAAGGAACAAGGCCACAAGTGGATTGTATCGTGCCTAGAAAATGTATGAAACCCGTTCGAGAAGCGATCAAGGCAATAAAGACTCCGACGGGATATATGCATTCGTTGCGTAATTGTTTCTCTAACGAAGGGGAGTTAACTGGGTTGAAATCTCATGATTGGCATAAGATGTTGCAGTTTGTTATGCCTATTGTTACGAGGGTCGCCCTCACGACGGTCCACTACGTGCAATATGTCTCCTATCGAGTTTTCCAAGTTAGATGCAGTTTAGAAAACACTCGATGCTGAACTCTCACTTAACTTTTTTCTTTCTTAAATGATATTTAGATGGATTAGAAGGAAGGAGATACCGACAAATGAAATTGCGGACATGCGAACTAAGGTCGTTGAGGCATGTTGTATGCTCGAGAAAGAATTCCCAACAAGTTTTCTAGACATACAAACTCACTTACTAGTGCATTTAGTGGACGAAGTAGAGCTTGCATGCACAACAAATCCTAGATGGATGTTTTTTTAGAGCGCTTTACGAAGGTCCTCAAGGACTTTATGCGTCGGAAGGCAAGGCCGAGGGTTGCATGGCCGAGGGTTGGTTAGCACGAGAGTCATTATTCTATGTCACCGAAAGTACTTGGCGATCTACACCCCAATGCTCCACGATTATGGACCGATGAAGACACTCCAACTTTGATTGGAGAAGTTCGAAGGAAGACCACGTAAGAAATTGTTCACACTAGAAGAACAGAGAAAAAAAGTCAATAAGTTTCTCATCTACAACTCCACTCCCATGGAGAAATCGATAAAAAATACGAGGAAGAAAAAAAAATAAAAGAGATGATGAGAGAAGATGCTATCGACAAAAGAATCGCAAAACAACCACTTCGGATCATCTAGGGGTCATGCCAAGTGAGATAAACAATAAATGGCTGCTCGAACAACTAGAGATGGCAAGGCAACGTGGCGAACATGTTTCTAGCGAAGAATTTGCATATGCTAAAGGCGTGTCACTATTTGTAAGTGCAACTTAATAGCATATAATTCACGAGTTTCGTTTGTTATTTTGAACATTTGTTCCTTTACTTTGTAGTATAATTCATATGCATCAATATGGTCTTCTGGTGCTCACTTTCGACGACAAAGTGTGGATCATGGCAAACGCACTTATGATTGTGGTATATCAGCAAAGTTTATTACAGTTTGCCAGACTGGTAGTGCAGACCCAAACCCAATCGAGGCAATGTTGGAATGGATTGGTACTATAAAGACTATCATGGAGGTTGATGTCGGTAGTGCATTCAAAACAATGTTGTTTGATGCCGAATGGTTTGATCTTGTGTGTACTGGTGCTCATACCACGATACGCAAAGATCTGAGTGGCCTGTATTCACTAGATTCAACTCGTCGGTATCGTGGTCAAGACACACTCGTGAGGGTTGAGCAATGTGAACAAGTATGTTTACTTGGATGCAATAAAATTTATATATGTCATTAATAAAGGAACTAATGTAATAGAGGTTTTGTAGGTCACCTTCGTTCCAGATCCTTTGCAAGATCAGTGGTGGTTCGTAGTTCCATGTAAGGCTCGCTCCCACCGCATATTTGAAGGTGAAGAGATGGTGGTCGAATGGGGGCTAGACTATTGTCATGATAGAAGACTACCATCGATTGAACCTTCATTACTTTATTATGATTATATTTTCTTCCCACATATGAATAAGAAAATACTTTGGCATGCGAATTTGTGTATACTACAAACCATATTAGGCAACATTAGTATTGCAACTTCGAAGTTATCATAGACATTTATGCCAAGTTAATTGGCAGCCTAGTATAGACCTATGGCTTGCAAGCGCCGATCAGGGCAGTCCTACATACAGTTGAGTACACGCTTTATGTTTAATTAATCATAAAATGTGAAGATTCCCTTCAAAATGCAAGATTCATATACAAAAATCATATATGTATTCCCTTCAAAATACAAAATTCATATAAAAAATCCATACACAATTCAAATACACAAAACAAAGTGGATGCGGTGCACATCTAGCGGTATATATCAGCATCAAGCAGGATCCACTCGCAGAGCTCGAAGGTGCTCGGCGGTGATTTCCTCCATCCCGCCGAACAAGCCTCCCGGCATGGAATCCAAGCCCTCCGGCGTGGTGTCTGCATTTCCCCAAAGGAATTCATGTAACGAGCACTTCCCCGCATGCCCCGGGTTGGTCTGGTGCAACTTTTGAAAGTAGGGCTTCAGCAAATGTTTCCCTTCCCAAAGGCCCCTATCCTCTAGCATACGGGCCAAGCACAACGAGCTCACCATGCATTTCTTCAGGCATTCGAGCCTGTATTGAGGGAAGGTCCCGGCCTCCGCACGTAATCTGGCGAGGTCTTTCTTTGCCCCTATCATGCAGCTTTGTCATGGCTTGCTTGAACTCCGGCCTTTCTTGGGTTAGGTTCGTCTCTAGCCACTCAGATTCAGGCGATTCGGGTGCTCAGCGCCGCCGCGACCTCCAGTGCGGCATCAAGCGGGCATGCATCAGGAGAAGCGGCCATGGCAGATGCAGGTGAGGAGCTCTGACGAAGGAGGAGGAGGAGGAAGCTGGAGGGCGGAGGAGCAGAGGACGGAGGGCGACGGAGAAGCTGGAGGACTAATAGGGCAATATATATGGCATTTCAGCGTACGAAAACAAAACAAATTTCGTACGACATTGCAATAACCAAGAACGTCGTTATGGACGTCGTTAAACGACGTCTATACATCTTAAAACGACGTCTCTGTTCCTTTAAATGTCATCGGCTGGCTTTTATTTTTTTCATTTCTTTTATGATTTGAGTATTGCGCTACTCGCTTTGAACGACCCTCGGATCCTAGTTTTTCATTGCAGTTATTGTGAGAGTTTTTTCTTTATTGCTTTTGGGATACATGGCCATGGAAGGTATGCTTCGACGCTTGAACCAGATTCAGGAGGAGATGAGGATTCAAGAGCAGAGAAATATGGAACCTGTCTTCACAAGTAAGGCTACACACTCTGTAGTTTATACACTTTATTGTATTTTCTCTATTTTCTAATCTATAGCTTGGTGTAGGAGCCGTCGAGGGCATGAGAAGGAACGGAATCCTCCGTGAACCCCCTCCTCCACTCGAAGATGAAGACTATGAAACAACAATCCATCGGATGAAGGTGTTAAAGAAGTATGTGATTGGTGAGAAGGCACTGACCAAATTGCTAGGGACCAGTGAGCTGCCTAGCATGATGAGGGTGCTTCTTGAAGAGATGGTCAGGGTTTGGAAGCACCACAGGAAAAACAACATTAACATGATACTAGCGTCGACATGGCTGACGCCAGACATACTTGACATGGAGCTATGGTTCAAAGGGGATGGACAAGTGGAGGACTTCACGATGGAAACCATAAACCAAGCTCGTGAGGAGTATGCTGAATTGTTCAAGTGATCTTTTGTTCAATAAACCTCTGTTTTGTACGTTGTTATATTTTCTCTTGGGTACAATCTAGCATTGATACATGCATGAACATGATCTGAAGGATTCTTGAAGATATTTTGCATTCTTCTGTTGGATCCCACCTTCTTCAGTTCGATTTGCCATTTCGGAGCCTGCGGTTTCTGCGACATTTCGACTTGGACTGGTAGAACCAGCTTCTGAGATTATTTGTGGTTTGGACTCTCCTGTAGCTCTTACAAATGGGACACTTCCATGTTCTAAATCTTTCAAATGCACATTCTTAGAAGTTTGTGATGGACAGTCAGCTTGGATTTTTTCTGCAACCTGACTGATAGAAGCAGCTACTAAATTTATGTTTCTTTGTGGCTTGAAGTCAACTGCATCTTCCAAATCTTCCAAATCAGCTCGGTTGCCTCGCAACGGGCTGCCCCGACGGTTCTAATGCTAACCCTTTGACCTAGACCTTCTCCGAAAATTCCGAAAATTGGGCCGTGTGCTGGAGATGAATTAGGGATCCAGCTGGCAAAAAATCAGAATTTATTTTCGTACAATGCATTAATTGCGAATTTATGAATGTCTTGCCACTGCAAAAGCATCCCCCGATTTCTACTTGCCACATCCGGAGGAGGACAGGCCCAAACTCCGCTCCGTCAGTTCCCCTTGCTCCGTATTCTCGGCTGCAGCTTCTCGGCCAAGTCCCAAGTGCAACAGACCAAGTCTCGGCCCCCAAAACGCAAACCCTTCTAGAACCTGGCAACCCACAGGGTTTACGTTTTGGAGGCCCTCTCCTTGTCAGATTCGGCCGGGACCTTGCGCCGTGACTTGACGTGGAGTGGGGGTGTTGACGCCAGAGCACGGACCCTAAAATCCCCCCGGAAGCTGCTTGCCCCGAATTTCCTCTCCCCAAGGCCCTGGGGACGGACGGGCGACCTCCCCTCTCCGGAATCGCGATTTGGCTCTGCCAATGGACTCAGAATGTCGACATTGCCCTGGGGACCAAGTTCTGTGGCCAGAAGACCAGGACTCGGCCCCCAAAACGTAAACCCTTCTAGAGCCTGGCAACCCACAGGGTTTACGTTTCGGAGGCCTTCTCCTTGTCAGATTCGGCCGGAACCTTGCGCCGTGTCTTGAAGTGGAGTTGGGGTGTTGATGCCAGAGCACGGAGCCCGGCAATGTCCTGGCCTCGTTTGACTTGGGGAAGGGTGCCAGCTCGGTTGCCCTGCAACGGGCTGCCCCGACCGTTCTAATGCTAACCCTTTGACCTAGACCTTCTCCGAAAATTCCGAAAATTGGGCCGTGTGCTGGAGATGAATTAGGAATCCAGCTGGCAAAAAATCAGAATTTATTTTCGTACAATGCATTAATTGCGAATTTATGAATGTCGTGCCACTGCAAAAGCGCCCCCCGACTTCTATTTGCCACATCGGGAGGAGGACAGGCCCAAACTCTGCTCCGTCAGTTCCCCTTGCTCCGTATTCTCGGTTGCAGTGGTCCCAAGTGCAACAGACCAAGTCTCGGCCCCCAAAATGCAAACCCTTCTACAACCTGGCAACCCACAGGGTTTACGTTTTGGAGGCCCTCTCCTTGTCAGATTCGGCCGGGACCTTGCGCCGTGACTTGACGTGGAGTGGGGGTGTTGACGCCAGAGCATGGACCCTAAAATCCCCCCGGAAGCTGCTTGCCCCGAATTTCCTCTCCCCAAGGCCCTGGGGACGGACGGGCGACCTCCCCTCTCCGGAATCACGATTTGGCTCTGCCAATGGACTCAGAACGTCGACATTGCCCTGGGGACCAAGTTCCGTAGCCAGAAGACCACACCGACCTCCAAGAAGCGCCAAAGTAGCTCACTTCCATCACACTCGTAGTCAATTGGCCTAGGATGTGGATGCGGGATACTGTCGTGGAGGGCGTGAGTGTTTCCTTCTTTTGCAAAACCGACCTTGTAACTTGCTCTCTAGGGTAATTTCGCCATCCCGGACGATTTGGCAGGGTCGATTTGCCATTCCAGAGCCTCCCCGGTGCCCGAACGACAAAACACTGCGGTTTCTACAAGGCCGACCTCAGGACGCCCCGCGGTTTGACAAGTTCTCCCGGACCGATCTGGAATCTTTTGGGCCTTCCCGAAGAGGGGCCCCTGAACGGAGGATCCAACGGTCGGATAGGGGAACCGGGCTTCGGGAGGGTGGTCATTAGCGTGCAGCCCCCCGGGGGAGCGCTGCCAGGAAGGTCTGCCTCGGGAACTTTTTTGGATCCCGCCTCTTGGGGTCCGGACTCTCCCCTCTTGTGAGGGATCCCTGCAAGGTCCTGGCCTCGTTTGACTTGGGGAAGGGTGCCAGCTCGGTTGCCCTGCAACGGGCTGCCCCGACCGTTCTAATGCTAACCCTTTGACCTAGACCTTCTCCGAAAATTCCGAAAATTGGGCCGTGTGCTGGAGATGAATTAGGGATCCAGCTGGCAAAAAATCAGAATTTATTTTCGTGCAATGCATTAATTGCGAATTTATGAATGTCTTGCCACTGCAAAAGCGCCCCCCGACTTCTATTTGCCACATCGGGAGGAGGACAGGTCCAAACTCTGTTCCGTCAGTTCCCCTTGCTCCGTATTCCGGTGCTTCGATCGGCTCCCGAAATTGAGTTCGGGAGCCAGCCGGGTTCGCCCAAGCGAACCCAGGAAATTCGCTTAAGCGAACCCAGGGATTCGCCCAGGCGAACCCAATATGTGGACGTGGCGGTGAGGTGGCGCTACCCACCGGGTTCGCCCAAGCGAACCCGAACCAGGGTTAAGCCGGAGGCGGGTCGGATCGGCAGGTGCAGGGTGGCGCGCTGAACGAGGCCGGGTTCGCTTAAGCGAACCCACGTTAGCTTCCCCTTTCTGGGTTCTGCAGCAGAGAAAATCCCCCGCTTAACAAAAAATCTACTCAACAAAACGAAGCATTTAATCTGCATCTCTGACAGAATCAGGATAAAAATGCTAGAAAAAAAAATCCCGACGAAGAACATACTGCCAGAGACACTGGATTAAAACCCCAAAATCATAGTCGAAAGGAAAAAATGTGAGGATTCTAACTATGGCAAGCAAACCGGAGCATCTGGAGCGAAAAAAAGACAATGTAGGCAGATTTGCGAGCAAAACAGACCTGCGGAAGAATACTCATTTCTGGGTTCATTTCCGCTTAAGATCCACTTTCTGGGTTCTCAGGCGACAGCTCTTGCCGCAACGTTGAAGCCCTGGAATGCATCATCAATTCAGCCACAAATTACACACAATTCAACAAATTACTCACAATTGGACCAATGCAATTAACCCACAAATTATTCACAATTAGAGATCAACGCAAACCAAATCACCCACAAATTACTCAAAATTGGACCAATGCAGAATGAAAGGAAGCCAGGATTGAAACATACCGGCATGTTTGGGGACGGAGCTCCAACAGCCATGGCCATATTTGGAGATATAACGAACCAATTTCTCATCCTCTTCGGGAGACCAAAGACCCTTTTTGAGCTTCTGTTTCTGGCAGCAGGGATGGCGGCCCATGGATCTGGAAAAGGAGGAGGAATAGGTTCAATTCATGAGCGGAAAGGATGAAGGAGGCATAAGAATTTAGTCCGTAAAAACAAATTGTCAGAGCTTATTGGGGAGCAAACTAGATAGGAGGACTATATAAGAAAGAAAAATGCCATATCTAATACCAACCCACTAACGGTTCAAAGCTTGGGCATGCTTGCAACTACCTAATTCGTTGCTTGGGATTCAAATTTGCGGATTTTGGTCCCCGATTATGCTCAAATTGCGGATCACCATAGACTGCGGGCGGAGATGTGGGCAAACGATGGGCGCCATTTATTTGCAAGTTCTAATTTTTGTTCGCTTTTCGTGCCCGCTACACAAGGATCATTTGAAAAGACGTCAAGGGGTTCGCCTAAGCGAACCCGGGCCGCCTGGCGTCCCCGCGCTGCCACCCTGCCCGTGACGCAAAGCACCTTAACCCGGGTTTGGGTTCGAGGCGAACCGGAAATTCGCCCGCGTCCGCCCGCCGCCGTCCTGCGGGTTCGCTGGGCGAATCCGCTCGGGTCGCTGCCCGAATCTTCGGGGTTCGCCTGGGCGAACCCGCTTGGCAGTTTGACCCGATTTCGGGAGCCAATAAAGTGGGCGTCCGTATTCTCGGCTGCAACTTCTGGACCAGATCCCAAGTGTAACAGACCAAGTCTCGGCCCTCAAAACGCAAACCCTTCTAGAACCTGGCAACCCACAGGGTTTACGTTTTGGAGGCCCTCTCCTTGTCAGATTCGGCCGGGACCTTGCGCCGTGACTTGACGTGAAGTGGGGGTGTTGAGGCCAGAGCACGGACCCTAAAATCCCCCCGGAAGCTGCTTGCCCCGAATTTCCTCTCCCCAAGGCCCTGGGGACGGATGGGCGACCTCCCCTCTCCGGAATCGCGATTTGGCTCTGCCAATGGACTCAGAACATCGACATTGCCATGGGGACCAAGTTCCGTGGCCAGAGGACCACCCGACCTCCAAGAAGCGCCAAAGTAGCTCACTTCCATCACACTCGTAGTCAATTGGCCTAGGATGTGGATGCGGGATACTGTCGTGGAGGGCGTGAGTGTTTCCTTCTTTTGCAAAACCGACCTTGTAACTTGCTCCCTAGGGTAATTTCGCCATTCCGGACGATTTGGCAGGGTCGATTTGCCATTCCGGAGCCTCCCCGGTGCCCGAACGACAAAACACTGCGGTTTCTACAAGGCCGACCTCAGGACGCCCCGCGGTTTGACAAGTTCTCCCGGACCGATCTGGAATCTTTTGGGCCTTCCCGAAGAGGGGCCCCTGAACGGAGGATCCAACGGTCGGATAGGGGAACCGGGCTCCGGGAGGGTGGTCATTAGCGTGCAGCCCCCCGGGGGAGCGCTGCCAGGAAGGGCTGCCTCGGGAACTTTTTTGGATCCCGCCTCTTGGGGTCCGGACTCTCCCCTCTTGTGAGGGATCCCTGCAAGGTCCTGGCCTCGTTTGACTTGGGGAAGGGTGCCAGCTCGGTTGCCCTGCAACGGGCTGCCCCGACCGTTCTAATGCTAACCCTTTGACCTAGACCTTCTCCGAAAATTCCGAAAATTGGGCCGTGTGCTGGAGATGAATTAGGGATCCAGCTGGCAAAAAATCAGAATTTATTTTCGTGCAATGCATTAATTGCGAATTTCCAGAGCATAAACACAAAGAAAAGCACAGATAAAAATTCGGGTCTCGAAAAAAAGGTGAAATCTTGGCGGGATAATGATGACGCTGCATACACAAGAGAAAATGCACCAGCATATATACCTTTCGGAGACTCCCCTTCACAAGAAAGGGGCCACTGTCGAAGTGCCTGCACGGGTGTTTGCAAAGACTTCCAACCGGATCTGCCCCAAACTATGCGGGTGTGTTTCTCTCCACGAATATTGATTGTTTAACGGTGGATCGAGAGAAACAATTTCGCCCGAGCACCAGCCCACGCACAAGCCCCTTTCCAAAGTGAAGGGGAGTTCGGATCAACATGTTTGCTTAGGGGATTCGACCCCATCTCCGGGCATGGTCCCTAGAGCAAACACAGAGAACTCCATGCAAAGTTTCGGATGTGTTAGTCTCCGTCTTGACGCTCGAGATGTAAACCCTACCAAACCCTAGGGTTTAGTAGGGTTTACATTCTGGGGATGCTCCCCTGATCAAGAGGGCCGTGGAACTTGTCCCTGATCAATTTCGCCCTTCCGGACGACGTGGCGAGGTCGGATCGCCAATCCGGGGCCTCCATGCCCCAAAATCGAAAACGTGGTCTAAACCCTGTCAGGGCCAACGACGGCCATCCCAATAAAAAATCGAGGGTCTAAAGCTCATTTAGAAATACCGAGGATTTTCCTGTATGCTCGGAGCCACTTGGCAAGCCAGCTGGCTGAAAACCAGGATTTTTCCCCGCCCCATGCATTAATTATGAATAAAGTGCCAACAAATATTGGTAATGAGTATACTTGTTCATTCTGTTATAAACTTGCAGATCTTATATGAAGCTGAGACTCAAGTCGCGGTCCAAAACCCTTAGCGGTAATCTATGAAGAGGTCGCAGACCATATATGAAGTTGTATGTGATCATGCACGAGAGAATATGGCAAATCAAAGAAGCTCTTCTTGCGACTTTGCATGGACCAGAATTTGGGCATGCCTTGTGTAGATTGTATGTAGAGGAGCAACCCGGTGAGCCATATGTTTTGCACTTCTGATCATGACCAAGTGGCTGGCAAGCTTGATTTAATATGAAAGTATGCAAGTGAAGCTCAATGGTGCACAAGTCTGGTTTATTAAAGTGGATAGATAAACAAGGATGGAGAGAAATCTAAGTGGATAGATAAACAAGGATAGATAAAATACATAAAATGAAACAAATCTAAGTTGCTAATAATATTAACTTAAAAAAAAAAAAAAGGGACACGTCGTTTTGAACCGAAACGTCGTTATAAACGTCGTTCAACGAAAATTACAGACGTCGTATAAAAAAAAGATTGCTAATAATAATAACTTAATTAAAAAAAAAAAAGACACGTCGTTATAAACCAAAACGTCGTCAAATGAAAGGATAGGGCGGGCTCTAGAATAGGTATAGCTTAACTGTCCAAATCCGGTACTGACAACAAATTAATTGACGTGGCGGTCACATTCGTATGGACTCATTATGGAACGAAATTCAAGGTGAGTAGGATATGTTATATTAGGGTGATTTATTTCTTTGAAGGATCTATATTGTGCCAGGTTTAGGGTTTAGGGTTTTAACCACAATATAGATAAAAAAACATAAGTAATAAAATAAATAGATCTAAGTTGCTAACGACTTTAAAAAAAAAAGACACGTCGGTATACACATTGACGTCGTTATGGACGTCGTTTAACGACTATTACAGACGTCGTTCAACGACGTCACGACGTCGTTCAACGACGTCTGTAACTTTTTACAGAAAACAGGGCCGGCTTTTCCGCCGCCTAGTTTTTTTTGGTTCTAAGCGGCTGGAAGAGCATTTTTCGTGGCGATTTTTGGCGCGGATCATCCTTGCGGTCCTTTCCAAGCTTCAAGCAAGCATCCAAAGGTATTTGAATGGATCAATCAACTCTATTTTTGAATTAGGCTTGTTGTTTGATAGATGTTTTTTCTTGTTTGTTTTCAATCCATCCCATTTCTATCCTCCTCTTCTTTCCATCCTTGTTTTTTTTCAATCCACTTCGCCTCTTCTTAGTATGAATCGAATCCTCCTCCTCCTTCTTCCAATCTTCTTCCAATCATTGGTTTTTTCCTTCTAATCTTCCGTTCTTCCAATCTTCTATTCATTTTCTTCTTCTTCTTCTTCATCACTTTCTCCTTCTATTCAATCTTTCTTTCCTATCTCCCCTTTCTTCTTCTTCTTCTATTTCTTCTTCTTCTATTTCTTCTTCTTCTTCCTCTTCTATTTTTTTTTCCATGGAAGAAGAGGGACGTCGTTGAAAGACGAGGCCCATTCTTCCTCTATTTTTTATTACAAGAAGGGGACGTCGTTGAAAGACGAGGCCCCTTCTTTTTATGTTCTTCTTTTTTTTTTTTTTTTTTTTTTTTTTTTTTTTTTTGTTTTTACATGTCAATATATAGTTCTTTTTAATTAACAATGTAAATAGTTTTAATGTCAATAATCTTTTTAATGTGAATGGTCTTTTTGTTTTTTATTTTTATTTTTTTATTTATGTAAGTTTTCTAATTATTGAATGCCTTTATTTTTTTGCATGTACACTAATAACAAAATGCGTTGCTCTTGGAAATCGATTTTCGCAGCTTGTAGACATTCTAGGTAAGAATTTGAGTTTGAGTAGGAGAATAAAATTTTAATGTTTTATTTAGGTTAAAAAAAACTTGGGGAGACTTGGACAAGGGCATGGTCGACTCCACCTTGAGTGGAGGGGACTAGGTGTTCCGGGTCCAAGCTCACCGTTTACTCTTGTAATTTTATTGATTAATGTATTTAGTTTAGAAAAATTGGGGAGACTTGGACAAGGGCATGGTCGGCTCCGCCTTGAGTGGAGAGGACTAGGTGTTCTGGGTCCAAGCTCACCGCCTACTCTTGTTTATTTTTTTATTAATATATCAATAAATAGAAATCTTTACGGGATTGGACAAGGGCATGGTCGGCTCCACCTTGAGTGGAGAGGACTTGGTGTACCGGGTCCATTCTCTATTTAATTTATTACCTTCACCAACGGCATGGACAAGGGCATGGTTGGCTCCACCTTGAGTGGAGAAGACCGGGTCTATCGGGTCCATAGCACCTGTTTTTTTATATCTTGTTTGTTTCTTCAAATTTTAAACAAAAAAGAAAAATAAAAGGCTGAGTCAGTTAGGGTTTTGAAAAAAATTGCATTATTGATTTTCGGGTTTCTAGTTAAGAATGTTGTTTTTTAAAAATGTTAGGGATGTCAAAGAAACACTAATGTGGAGTGGTTAAGAGCAAGAAAAAATTTCAATAGTTGGTTTTTAAAAAAAAATTAAAGGGAAACTAACTCTTAAGAAAGTAGGTAAAGATTCATAATGAAGGTTTGAAAAAAGTCACAAAGCAAGATTAATGAATCTAAATTGGTTTGTAGGTATGGCCCCGAGTGTGAAGACCTCAATGCTTAGTGAGATTAGACGCGTGGTCATAAATCAGATATGTGCTAACGAAAGTCCCGACCGAGAGATGCAAACTGGTCAACGTGTCGACCATTTTGTCAGACATGTGAAAAGGAAGTGCCAATTTGAGTTAGCACAAAAATGGCCAGGTCAAGAAGAAATGTTGACTTCTCTCCTTGACACACATGTAAAGCCAATGATTGGAAACCCCATGGACGAACTGAAGACATGTTTGAAGCATTCAGTGCAGCTTAAAAGTCCCAATGCCGAGGCTCGTGTCAAGGAATGGGTAGCTTCATGGAATTCCTCAAAGAAGCGACGTGCAGATCACAAGAACATCATTGCGGATCTCAATGCACGTCAGTTGGAGGTAATTAAAAATGCTTTGCATCGGGGGGGAAGCTCTAGTGGAGCAGGGCCTAGCAAACCCCACTTTTCTTTGGAGAATCACATGAACACATCAATCTTTGTTGATCCCATACCCGTAGAGGCCGTGGATGTGATACGCCTTATTGAGGAGAAACCAACACATCGCACGTATCAAATCAAGATCAACGGAACACAACACTTCCAAGATGATGAGGGCAAAGATAGGGCAGAGACGTATGAGATGGCTCAAAGATACATACGCTTCAAGAGCCCGCATCCTGCTTTGGCTACATCCATTGGACTTGCATATGAAGTTGCTAGCTCTAGTGGGGATACCATAGGGCCAATGGTGATTCTACCTTTCATGAATGGAGAGACACTTGCACACTTGTTTGACTATTTACCTAATAACTTGTCATGTTTTAGAAGATGGTCAAATGCAATTGCTAGAGCGCCAAGAAGAACTGACAAACACATAGGTGCTGAACTTAGGAGCAAAATGCGAGTTGTATATCAGTATGTTCCAGAGATAGCTCTTGCCCTAGCAGAAGGTGTCGTTGAGATCCTCAAAGGCCACTTCACTCACACAAAGCTTAATTGCAAGAGAGTCAAATTACATTTTGATGATGAGTACCAAAATGTGTGGGTGGCCATTGGTGATTGGGACAATGCAATTCATTTTTACGCCAAAGAGCGTCGTCCCTTGTTGAAGTGTCGGTACTTACTTTCGGATGGACAAGCAAAATATCCATGGTTAGAGGAAACTTTGTTTGAGAAATCAAAGGATGATGATCGTGTATGGGGACACGAAATTCATGATGTCTATGCACTGGGATATATTTATGAGATGCTTCTGGATTTCGTGCAAGCTATGCGACGAATGGAGTGGTTTAATAATAACAACAATGCCCAATGGATTAATCCAACCCATATGTACCAATGACGTCTTGACAAGTTGGAGGAGCAAAAAACAAGAATGATGTGCCTACGTGAAGACATATTCTCATCACGACCCAAAGCTTCTGAAGTTGTTGAAGCCTTACAAAGTGTTGGAATATCTTCTACCATGGTTGTGAGACAAAGACGACACATGAAGTGCATGGATGCCTTGGAGATGTCAAAATTGTTGTTACCACAACTCAAAGAATGAATACAATATTGTATATCTTGCCATGTTTAAGAGTTGTAAATTTTTTTAAGGGAAATTTACCAAAATAACCTTAATTGTTGACTTATTTCCCAAAAAGCCCTTCGTATCTTCAAAATTCCCAAATTGCCCTTAATTCTTTGGTATTTTCCCAAATAGCCCTTTCTATGCTAAAAATTATCAAAAAGCCGTGGAACGTTCCAAATTCACAATAGATTATTATTCTTACAGATGGAATGCATGCAAACAATAGCAGATGGAATGAAAGTTACAGATGGAATGAAAGTGCTTAATACCACATATTCGTGACATCCAAAATAATTTTCACAACATGAAATTATGACAGAAATATGCAATGTCAAATAGGATTTCTGCAACTGCGTTCATTATGGCCGCCGTTGCCACAACGTGTGCACTTGTACACCCGCTTTTCTCTATCTCTGTCTTCTGTCCTATCCCGTTTCCTTCTAGGCCTTCCAGGAGGACGACGTGTTGCAGGAGGTAGTAATTCATTACTTTCAACAAGTTCAAAATTTGGTGGATAAATAGCTCCAGCATATGAATAGCAAAATGAACTTAACAAGTAACCTGGATGTGTATAAAGCTCTGGACGTTGTCGTCGAAAAAGAATAGCAGCAACTGCATGACCACAAGGCAATCCTAACATTTGCCACTCCAAGCACGAACATGTTTTAGACTCAATGTTAACCACAACTGATCGCTCTGGACTTTGTACTTCAAACACAAATGCATCAGAAGGAAATACTATATACCTTCTAGCTCGTTCAGTGACCTTTGTAATATGTTGTTGAGCATCTTTCACTAGATTGTATGTAGCAGCTTCTCCACAAGACGCCCACAAAGCCTCTCCTTCAACACGGTTCTTGTAAAAGCGTTCAGTTAGCTGTCTTCGAATAATTTCTAGCATTGGAATGATAGGTTTATCTCTAGCTTCAAGAAGCCAAGAATTTAAAGCCTCTGCAATGTTAGAAGTCAAGTGACCAAACCGTGTTCCTTTAAAGTGTGCAGTTGCCCAATATTGTGCGGGTGCTGAAGCAAGCATCCAATCTGTAACACTGTTATTGATTGCCCTCATGTTTTGGATAGCTTCATTAAAGCCCTCCACAGATTTAGCATATGCAGCTTGCCAAAAGAACCTGATGAATTCACCATTGTTGCACTTCTTTTTAAGATTAGCGTCCAAATGTCTCATGCAAAAAGCATGATGAACTCCTGGAAACACAAGATCCATAGCTGGCAATAAACCTTTCATTCTATCAGAAACAAAAGTTACATTGTCTGGAACCTGGAGAGTATCACGTAATGACTGCAAGAACCATACACAAGGCGCCCAAAAATGAATTGCTATCTAAAAGTAATATTATATAATCTAAAAACCATGATAGACATGGTTTTTTATACAACATTATATTTCATAGCAAAAAACCACATGCTATAGTGGTTTGTCAAAATGAATAGTGGTTTACAACATGAATATGTAGCATAATAACAGGGGGTTTTCTTTGTGTTTTTGTACGCTTTTCACAAAGGTTTTCCTAAGATTTCATGGCGTATTCGAATGGATATACTAATGCGTACATCTAGAGTGCACCATTTCTTAGTCGTTGATTTAGGTTTTTTTTTTCAATGGTCCAACATCCAAGGGCTCACAACAAAAGCCCTCTTTTTATTTTAGGGCTGAACATGCAAGCCTTGTTGGAGCAATTTAGGTCAAAGACCTCTACTTGTGATAAGTGATTGCATCTCCAATCATATCAAATATATTTAACACAGGGCATAAAAGCTAATCCGACAGAATGGAGAAGGTCTCTAGGTTTTCTTTGTGCCGTTTGGTTATTGGAGCTCTGGACAAACACATGCATTCAACTCAGCTGGAGATTTCGTCCTTGTTATACGATTTGTGCAGAGGATAGTTGCCCTAAAAGAATGCGTTTTTCTGAGAGTTTGGAACAGAGTTTAGGGTCGGAATAGAGAAGCTCTTTGTTCAATCTAAATAGAGCAAAAAGAAGGTTTAACAGAAGTCTTTACGTTGGTTTTTGTAAACTGTGAATCTGTGGAGGCGAAATTGGGCCGGAGTTTCAATCGCCACTAGGCTCCCCGTGATTCTCATTACCGTGTGCTCCGAGGATTTTCACTTTCGAAAGTTAGGGTTGAAAGCGCACCGAATTTCAGGTATTGTTCTTGGGTCTTCTTTTTTCGCCAGATTATTTTCTAATCAGCTCAATCCTTCTTTGAAACAAGAAACATAGTGTATTCATGGCATTTACACAGGATTCTGGTCGTGGCTCATCTCTAATTGCCATCAGCTGAAACTTTTCATCTTCATTTCAGAATACCATTACAGGGTTCCTGCTTGCAGGGATGGGAAATGTTGTGGAGGTGAGTGAGATCTTCAGGCATGGCGAGATCTTCTAAGCTAAGCCTAAGTCAAAGATGCAAAATCTTTGGTTCTTTGTCTCCTGCGGGGCCGGATGCCATTCCTCTGTTCAGCTTGGCCAGGTTTCTTTAGGGTTTCAATAAGGAAAAGGATTATTCCATCCATGTCTCTCCTTCGCTCTGGGTTTCTTGAGCACCCTGCCATAGCCAAGCAGAGCGAAAATATGCCATTGAGCAGCTTCAAATGCAGATACAATTGCAAACACGTAGTGGGTATATCAAACAAAAAAGATTGGTATTTTTGCTTTTTGAAATGGCATGATATATTTTTCAGTTCTGCATAGAAACTCTATTATATTTGTGAGGTGGAAAATGTACCTGGAGATCATCATAATAATATGTTTTTATGTTTGGTCGATTCTCGAATATACACCAAAGTAAATGGCATTTTAGAATCTGATTGCGGCATTCAGATTTCCAGCGATGCATAGCCACATTAGTGGGCATCTTATGTATGGCACATGGATTTGTTGGATTTGTTGGTGTGCAACTGAGAATGTAGAAACAGTGCTTTCTTGAAGGTACATCTTGTTTTAGTTTTCTTGTTTTGCTTCATTTGTGCAAAGGTTTAATTATTTTCCACAACATAAGTTGCGAGATGGCTATTAGGATAATATAGGTTCAAATCCTATAAGATCTGCTATTTATAGTTCAATCTTAAATTGTACATCGATATTTTCTTATACACATTGCATATTCTCTTCACAACTAAATCACATGCAACGATGTACTTATCCGTATTGGGCATGGTGCTTTGTCTCTTCCTAGTGTAATTTCTCTCATTGTTCCTAACATATGAAAAACCTTCTAGGGCGATGTGTAATCTTCGTGTTCTCTTTGTTAGGGCCCGAAGGGCCCAAATTTTTTTTTAATATAACAATGAACACACAGCTACCATTAACATTATTATATTTAAATTAAAATCCCCCTTAAACCCCCTTTGGTTTGGGTGTATATTCACACGGGGGGTTACGTAGGGCAGCGAGAGCCCCAAAAATATATTTATAATACATGTACAAAATTAACACCATTAAGTACATTCTCTCAAACCTTATAGTATTTTGCAAACCTTAATATACAGTATACAAAAACTTGTACATGCATACCCCACAAACGAGGATCGCTATGTACGGTCCAGATCTTGGAATAAAGGGATAATATGCCCATCCGACAGCTCTCGTTGCCCGAAGTAACCCCCCGTGTGAATATGCACCCAAACCAAAGGGGGTTTAAGGGGGATTTTAATTTAAATATAATAATGTTAATGGTAGCTGTGTGTTCATTGTTATTTAGTTCAGTTACTTATAAGATAGTGGTTTGCTAAAACTAGCTGTAGTTTATGGGACCATTTCAATTCAAACTAAAATTAGTAGTGGTTTATTAAGACTACTAACATTTTCTTAAGACACTAAATGAATAATGTAATGGTTTGAAGACTAATTCATTGTGTTCAAGAACCTTGCAATTACAAATGATATACCTAAGCATTATTATAGTTTATTTCATGGTGTATCAACAATCATCTAACTCAATAGTTGATCGAGTCCAACCAAGACCAAAACCATGCCTCATTGTATATATATAAGTAGGACGTTCTTGAATAAAATTTGGCCAAATTCTGTCAAGATGGGGGAATGACACTTTTTTTTTTCTTGTTCGATGCTTAGGAGGTGCCCTACATGTATCGTAGGGTCCAGTTGGGATATTTTGCCTCAGTACACTCTTTTGGTTCCAGACATTGTGTTGTATGTGTGTAATCAAAACATATATCGGACACTGTATGATCATTTTAATCAGTTTACTAAAGAATATTGCCATGTAAATGGATCCTTTGAAATTTATCAAAGGTCCTTTATCTGACTAGGGTAAATTTGACGAACAATACCTTCTTATCACTAAGTTAACATTGATTGAAGCAATAAGAGTTCATAGCCATCCCAATTTCTTAAAGACTAATTTTTTTTGTGTGTAGTCTATTTTTTATATTCTATCCTTGCACAAGACGAAAATATTTAAAATCTCAAGTTTTAATTTTGGTGATTTTCTCTTCATTTATAGTTGGTATTTTAATTTTTTTTAACTCACGAAGGGCAAAGTTGGCACGCCATTAAAGGAAAGCGGGGTTTGGTACTGGGCATGGCTCAGGTCATATGCACAGGGTAGAAGACTGCTCTCACTTCAGCACTATGAATGGGCTCCGCCAATGGACTCAGAACATCGGCATTACTCTGGGGAACAACTTTCCTAGGCAGAAGACCACCCCTTCTCCAAGAAGCGCCAAACGAGCTCATGTCCAACAATAATCGATAGTCAATTGGTCTAGATGGTGCCTCGAAATCTTGCGCCGGTTAGGGCATTCATGCTTCTTTGTTTGGGAAAATTGATCATGTAACTTGATCCCTAAAATAATTTCGCCATTCCAGATGACATTATGAAGTTGAATCGCTATTCTGGAGCCTCCGTACTACCCAAACGAGAAAACACTTGCTTTCTCCATGCTCGCCCCATGGACGCATCATGGCTTGATAAGTTCTTTTGGACCAATCTTGGAGTTTTTGGACTTGCTCAAACCAGGGTCCTTGAATAGTGGATTCAGCAGTCGGATAGGGGAACTGAGCTCCAGGAGAGTGGGCATTAGCGTACATCGCTCCTAGGGAGCACTGCGCTTTGGGTTCCATCCCCTAGGGTCTGGCCTCTCACCAGTGGCGAGGAAGTCACAAAAAGTCTTGGCCTTATTTGAGTTGGGGCTTCTTAACTGAGCTCGGCTTCTTAATAATAGGCGGCCCAGATGGGGTTAGGTGTTTTAACACCCTTGCCTACCTCAGACGACCAGGATCATGCACCATATCATCACGTGGAGGAAAGGTCTTGACTATAGAAAATCGTTCTTTAAAAGCCCCCAGAAGCAGCTTGCCCCAAAAGTCCACCTCGAAGGCTGGCGAAGGACAAACAACTCCTCCACTCCAGAACTATGAATGTGCTCTGCCAATGGACTCAGAATATTGACATTACCCTGTGGACCAAGTTTCATGGGCAGAAGACCACCCCTTCTTCAAGACAGAGAAAGCTTCTTAGAGTACCTCTTTGTTTTTAGTTTTTTTTCATCTACTGCATGGACAAGTTAGAAGGACCATCAAGAGGACTATTGCTGGAAATAAAATGGGCTATAATCTTAAGAAAAAATGGGCTATAATCTTAAGAAAATCTGTTCCTTTATGGACATGAAATCCAATTTAACCAAGGATCTGGATGTGCTGCACACACACATTGCAAAAAACCAAGCAAATAATTTCATTTGTTGGCATCCTAAATAATCTAGAACATCACCATGCCCTTCAAATGAACAACAAATCAGACACTCCTTGACCATCACAAACCTGCCAAAGACAAAATAGAAATAGGGTCGTGGTTATTGCCTGGCGTGCATTATGGTGATGCCAATGTTCCGTTCATCCCCCACAACGGAATGGAAGTAGGGTTACTCCATTCCGCTCGACCGGGTCTAGCATGTAATTTCTTTAGGGTTCTTTAGGGTTTCTTTAGGGTTACTCCATTCTGTTCGACTGGCCGCCAAGCTTCTCGTTCGTAGCTTGCTCTTTTGCATCTCGGAGATCTTCCCTTTGTGTGCAGGTATTCCTTTTGCTTGCAGATCTTCCCTTCGTTTGCAGATAAAACTCCGTAGCAGTGAAAGTTTGCCGGATTTCATCTTCGAAAATGCTCTAGCTGAATGCAGATAAAACTCTGCAGGTAAAACTTGGCAAGATTTCATCTTCTAGAGCTATGCAAAAGAATCAGTGCCGGATTCTCTGTTTTTGCCGAATGATCTCTTTTAAATCCCGTGTTTGCCAGATCTTCTGTTTCGGATTTGCTTTTCAAAGAACTCTGTTTGCCGAATCTACGAATGTGTAAGCTTATGTTTTGCTTCAAGCTTCTAGTTTTGCGAATCTGAACCCCTCCCCTATTTCTATTTTGTAGGGAATGGAGGACCTCCATTCCCCTATACCATGAGTAGGTGGAAGGAAGCTTGATAAACCAGAAATGTGGCCCTCTATTTGTCACCCCACACTCCCCAAGGATTGTGCCCTAGGGGCAACCCAAAAAATAGGCGTTATATAATTGTATCACATCCAACCTGCCGAGATGAGCGGCTCAGATTGTGATCCAAATCCTAAAATCCTATTGGCTTAGGCCCGCATTTGATCCCCGCCCTCCATTTTTTTTTTTGCTTCTATCTCCCGCCCTTTTCGCGGCACCGCAAAAAATGCCCACCTCCTTTTCGATTGAGCGTAACCGTAAAAGCGAGAGGGTGCGCTTCTTTTCTTCAGATCTAGTCGGTTGGAGATGAAGGTGAGATGAAGGTGAGATGGAGATGTCTCTAATAATTCCTCGCTTCGGTTCTTTGAGCGAGCCATTCCGGCCCAGCTATGGCGATGGAAGCTTCGGTTATGGTTAATCCGGGCAGGGTGGAGCTTCGAAGGACCAACACTCTGTTGCGAGCTTCTCCAACACTATGTTGATGTTGAAGTTCAAGAAGAAGATGCTCATTCAATGTGCGGAACTATGCACAAAGAAGGGGCATTACCTTTGATCTCGAGGGTTCAAATCGTGTAGGATATTCATCTTACGCCATCGAAAAATGGTGGATCTTACCTCTTTTTTCTTCGCAAGAATGCATCACCGCCCCATTCCTTCTTTTGCTTAAATATTTCAGCCGAAAGCGATTTTCGGAGCCCCCGTTTCACGGAGCCGATTCATGGACAAATTGCATTGAAGATTGCATGGAGCAAGATTTTCAATTGCCTTACATTACTGGGCCGGCGTAGTCCATTTAAATCGATGGTAGAACTTCCATCACGTTGCTCTGCCCTCCCAATGCGATTGCTAGATCCAGTTATCAAGAGCACGGGCGACAATAAACCCCGCTTCTAATATCCTCCGCTAACACGCACCGCAATACCTTGATATTCCGCATCTAAATTTTCTTCATGGCATTGCTTCTTTGACCTCGATTAGGAGTTTGGATTTGGCCGGATCCCTACCCTTGCCATCAAATTGAAGGCTTTCCGCACAAACCGGCAAGCGGTGAACGTAATCCTTTGTGCCGTCGTTTCTAGATAGTCTTCAATATCATTTCTTATTTTATATTACAATCATTGGTTCTTTCATGATATTAAGCCTCTAGTTCTCTTTGGGCTCTGGAGCAATAACCGTAGCCTATTTTTTTCAACCCCTTTTTTCTCTTCTTAGCAACCGTGATCGGTAATGAGCTGCGGCTGAAAAAAAATCCCTGTTCTTTGAGGAATGTTCTAGGTTTAGCTTGAAGAAAATCCTCCACTTTGATGAATGTTCTAGGTTCCATCTATGGTACAATGACGGAAAAGAGACAAGGACCTTTGTACTTTCCATATTTTTCTTTTGCTTCCTTCAAACACCATTTCATTTACAGGTTTATTTATGTTTATGCCTCAAGTTTCAATCATAATAGAATGTTTGCAATGGAAGTTACGCTTCTTCGCCAAAAAGCCTCGCTGCTACTTTTGAAGATAAGTATATAGATGTTGTAAGCCTAAATCTGCATTTTTCTCATCAATCAAAATAGATGTAAGAATAAATTTTAAGTATTATTGTGTCTTTGGCACCATCGTATGCTGCAAACAATTTTGTTCTTTGCAAATATTTTTGTTCTTAAAAATTTAAGAGCTGTAAATGTTAGAGTACATGATGGAATTTCTGTCATCAAACAAGAATAGTTGCAATAAGCTGCATTTAAACAAAATGCAAATGCAAATATTAGCTGCCTAAAAAGCAATTATTTAAGAGAATATGTAAAATAACAATACAATGCTTGAAAAACAATAGTTATCTTAAATACTATGGTATAAAACAAAACCTATTTTTGCCTTTTTGGTGTGTTGTTTTTTTTCTTTTTAGTAGACCATGTTTTTTTTGAAAAAACAAACATTGATTTTTAGAAAACCACATGTAGATATTATGTGTAAAACAAGAAATTATATGTAAAACAATATTCGAAAACAACATCTATTTTTGAAAAAACACGTTTTTTTTTTCGAACGACGACACATCATTTTTCGAGGAAACCAATGTTTGGAAGATTTCTAACGACAACACATCGAAGCCACATCTAGATCGTATAGTATAACACATTGGTTTGCCTCTAACACAAGATATGTTTAAAGAAACACAAGATATGTTTAAAGACACAATGCCACATCTGTTTTGATGGAAAGCTTCTCCACTATTTTGGTAATAAACTTAAACCATCTATTCCATAGAACAACAATGGTTTCATTGGAAAACCACCATGAATTGCAAATTCCTTAAAGCTAAAGCTACTATTGGTTTAAAAACGAAATGTCTTATTTTTTTTATTAAACTAACATCAATTGTTTAATACAATATATGATTAGTTTGTTTCCAGCACAAAGTACTATAAAGATACAAACCACCACTAGTATGATGGATAAATTGTTACACCTTATAATGAGAAACTCGAATCCTTTATCCTATGCGACCATTAATGGTTCATGCGACAAGACGTTCATGAGCTTGATTAAGATACCAATATGAGTTGCACAATTCTTTAAGGCTAAAGCCGTTAGTGATTTATAACATATACTATTAATTGACCCACATGTCACAAAACACCAAACTAGGAAAGAACCATAGCGGGAAACTATAGCAACAAACCACAGTAAAAAACTCTAGATATTTACGGCATGGATATACCACGTTGAAAAACCTTAAATGTAAACCACACTATTTAACTGCCTGTGGTTATTCAACACATTAACCCACTTAGTAACATTAGCTTATTTTAGTGGTTTATTACAAAAAGTAACCCATAGAACTGATAACAATCTTTTTTTGGGGGCCTTGTGATACCCAGTTGTCTTCATTTTCATTATCGATGATACCGAATGCAATAGGGTAGAGCCCTCCAGTTGCATCAATGCCTGTTGCACATAGCAGATGTCCAAGAAATCTACCTGTTAAGAACGTGCCATCCAAACCAATAAATGGCCTACAACTCTTCCATCCGTTGATGCATGAACCAAAAGCTAAAAATAGCCTGTAAAATCTGCCTTCACTTATTTGCTGCACAACTGCTACACTTCCTGGATTAGCATTCATGATGGCTTGGCAATAGGCCTCAACTTTCTTGTATGCTTCAGAGTAATCACCATGAATAGAGCGAAGGGCTTGCTTGATAGCATTATAAGCAACCTTGTAAGTAATCTGCGTGCACTGTTTTCTCTCTTAAAATCGCTTGCGATTTGCTTTGGAGTATAACTGTTGGTCCCCGATTTTTTCCATATATTTTGTTGCTACAAATGATGCGAGAAGCTTCCTTGTTGCATAGTTTAGCAATGCCTCCACAAGTATGCAAACTAGTGAATTTCTTTTTATTTCGCATCTCGGCCCACCATGCACAATTGATGCATGCAACCTCCACGGACATGATTGGTCTCCACAAAAGATCAGTATACCTATTCTTTTCAGATTTGCCTACTTCTAATTCCACATGAGCACGTAGGGCTTCTTCCTTCCAAAGACATTAGGAGGTCCAAGATTGAGTCAAATTGCTGGCCTACTCTTAAATCCGTCATATTTTACATTCATCCGCACTTCTCCTTTCCCTTTGGAATATTTTCGAGAGCTCACCAGAGCCTCCCCAACCCGAGCAGATAGTTTTGAATCACAAAAAGTTTGCACACAAGGGTAAGTTATTAATCAATAGAATCTGGTTCATGCAAAATCGACATACTAAAAAGCCCAAATCTAGTGAAATCTGACTGCCATAAGCTATTAAGTACGCTAAGATCTTTTGGTGCCGAGATTGTAAATATGCTTACAGAATGAGGTTTACCATAAACCAAAAAAGATGATGCGGAATGGCCAATGTTTTATAATACAACAGTTGGGTGCAGGGAATAAATTACTAATCGCATATTTCTTATTAGCCAGAATGACTTTAGCTAAACTTGCTCGATATTAATCCCAAAACTTTCTGTGGTTTAGCTAAACTCTACGCATTTTTCCTAAACTAACCCAAACATCATCCCAAAAATTTCTATGGTGTGGCCAACAGAAAATATTATACCAAATTACTATATTTTTTTTCAATATATTCCACTTATTTCAGTCATTTTCTTTGTGAAAACATTCTAGAATAATGCTAATTAGCGAAGTCTAGGACTCAAATTAATTCATATACTAATCATATATTTCATATAAACTAGAATGATATTAGCTAAACTAGCCCAAAATTCATTCTAAAGGTGTCTATGCTTTAGCTAAACAATACAAAATTTCACTCTTTTACTTTCGAGCATTAGGCTAAAGAGCTCCAGGGTTGGTGCAGTCCCGAAAAAAGTTAAACTAAAATTATTATTTTTTTCCCAATTTTTTCCATTTACTTTAGCCAAATGTTTTTGAAAATATGCTAAAAAATCGCCAAAGAGCTAAGTTTAGCCCTTAAATTATTCCATGGTTGGGTGAAGATCTGTGCTTCTGAAAGTTCAACTTGTGGCACTCCACAAACAAAAATATGCATCCTTTATTGGCCATTCATAATTTATTACCTGTATAAACAAAGGCCACTCAATTTTTGTTGTCGCTGCTTTTTAGAGCCTTTCTAAACAGTAAGAATATGTAACACAAGATATGCTTACAGAAAATTAAAAGCTTCCAGCATGTAAGTTGGCAGATAACAGGATTGCAAGGCTTACCTCGGTGTGGAATTACCTCTTGCCTGGCTCGAATTGTTTGTATCAGCGGCCATAGCAGTCGGCAACAGATCAGCGAGAACCGAGAAGCATGCAGAACCGAGAAGAAATCAGAACGAGAGGATTTTTTTAGCGGCAAGTCCATTTTCGGATTTTCCATTTTATTTTTGGGTAATTTGGGAATTTTGAAAATACAAAGGGCAATTTGGGAAATACAGCAAAAATTAGGGTTATTTTGGTAAATTTCCCTAAAACATAAAACATTATAATACAAGAAATTTATCGCGGCGGCCAAGGCCGCCGCGAACATTTCTCTTTCCCTACTCACTTGTGCATAGATAGGCGAGTATTCCATTGGTAGATGAGTAGGCGAGTATTCCTTTGGTAAATGAGGACTTTGTTGGTTTCAAACTTGATGATTGCAACTAACTGATGCCATTCACACAGTATATTTCCAAAGAAGCAAGACATTATCGCAGCGACCAAGGCTGCCACGGACATTTCTCTTTTCAAATTGCACTATGGGGGATTTGTGTCAACTTGGAACTGGAGTGGAAAACATCTGCAACTGGATCTCAAACCATGATGCTCAGACTGATCAAACAACGGGATTCAAAATGCGAGATTCACCTCGAGAGTTTCGTGTGTTTTAGAAGATCTTAAAAGGACATGGTTGCATGATTATTGCATTCTAATAAATCTAAAAAAATGCTATTTTAATATCTTCTTAATCACGATCTCAAATCATCAAATTAGGGTACTCTCCAACCACTGTTGATCAGATGTTTCTTAATGGCTCATTCAATGAGGCAGGATCACCTTTTTCAATATCATTTCTATCTTTGTCATGTTAGTCCCATGTTTTGCATCTTCCTTATTCTTAAGGGTTTAGAAGAAGTACACATTGTTTTCTCAATTCTTAGTTTTATTCTTTTCATGAGATTGTTTTCACGAGAACGTTTCCTGTTTTGCTTGTATCGTGTTGGATGTATGTTGCTGATATTTTTTGTGCTTATGTTGCATGTGCATGTTTGCATCTTTTTCAACAGGATTAACATTATTCCAACATGCGTGCATGACACAGAAGAAGCTTAATTCAGTAATATCTATACACATAAACAAAAATTTCTATTTAAACTGCTCAGATTGAAATAGTGAGATTTCTCAACTACTCAACTAGAAAAAAAACTCAATTTCTTCAAATTTGAAGCATAACAAAGCATGAACTTACCCTGAGAGAGCCATTTCTCGCAGCAGGAGGATTGTGGGCCTTTTCAGAGGTTTTGGCGAGGCGATATTCATGCATAATCCAATTAGTCTTGACGCCCTTCGGGGCTTTTCCTTCGTAAAACCAGAGCCTTCTTAACACCTACTTTTGCACCAGAGCCCTTTTCATATATGGGCTTATCCGTTCCGGTAGCTTTCCAAAATTCGGACGCTGCAGCACGATTTGGGCGAGCACCATTTGGGTACTTCCGATCCCTTGGCGTCAAGAAATACCATTCCTTCTCGCCAACATAAGCTAGAGCAGGCAGATCCCACGGAAAAGGTCCAAAAGACGGAAAAAATGATTCTCGAAATATTCACACGTGTTGGCCTCGCCCGAGGCAGAACCCAAAAAAAATTGCTCAATGCAACCATGTTCAAAGAGCTGCAATATTAAAAAAGAAACGTGTTAATCATTTACGAGACATTATGTGTATAGTAAAGAACAATTGCTCGTCCTTTACCATGCTGCTACAAAGATAAACTCCTTTGATATTCCATCGCAAAAAAAAATTGCCATTTTATTTTTCTGTAGATATAGATGACAATAAGTGTAGTCTAAGATAAAACAAAGACAGTTGGGAACATTAAGTAGGATAAACAAAAGAGAACTGGCTTATGGTCTTCCTTTGAGGAGTCAATGTATGTCGTTTGTGGAAGCCCCTTAAGTTAACTACATATAATGTTTCATGTGCTTACTGGCACTGCCTCCAATTCTCTTCAGATATTCGACCATATTCCTGTTACTTAAGCCATACCTCTTTGCTCCTGTAAAATTTGTTGATTTTTATCAATTGGTCATCTAACCGCTTAAAGAATTTTGCCTCGTTCTCAACTCCTCTAGAAATAGGCTCCAATATCTGAGTTTCGTAGACATCTTCCGTATTCACAAGCGTATGATGCACCTATCTTGAAAATTATTTGAATATCTAGTCAGCAACACAACCATCAATTGATAGCTCAAATATTGAAGAAACATACCTCAATGAAATCTTTGCATGTTCTTCGGGTGAAACTGTTAATTGAGTGTAGACATTTAGAGCAAACAATGCATGCTCGAAACAGGGTACATGGGTCTCTAGAGACAGCGAAATTTGAAGAAAAGAACCGTGAATGCAGATTGAAGCACCCTACTTCTGCGATAGCTAAGCACTTGATTAGCCACAGAGCCCAAAAAAATGATCTGCGGCAATCTTGCTACAAACGTTTTTTGGGTTGGGGCCTTTTACCTGCTACGGAAGTGCCAAAAAAGCAGACGCTGGAGCCTTTGAGGACATGCCATAAGAGCCGAAAAAGCCCACGAAGAAGCACCGGACCATATAGGCAAGAGGCGATGCCATAGAAGAAACAGAAAGAAGCGCCATAGCATAGCAGGGCTTGCTTGCACCCGAAGAAAACGACACCCAAAATATTCATACGTGTCGGCCTCGGCAGAACCCTAAAAAAATAGCTATCGAAAAACTAAAAAATCAAAATTGGATGTATGATTATATACTGTTTGATAGGAGGATAGGAAAGTATAGGATAGCACAATTCTTCTGAGGATAGGATACCACAATTCTTCTGTTCTTACCAGCATACAGAAACAATCAAGTCAGTTTGGTATTTTAAAGAAATCCAAATTGGTATTTTAAAGAAGATCCAAATTGGGGGGCCTGGCTAATACCGCCTGTTAGATTGGATGCTTCGTCAATCAACAAGGCCATCATCCCATGGAAGATATTCATACCGTGTTCCCAATTTGTAAAGATCCCGATCATCAGTATGTGGACTACTTGGCCTGCTCCCATGGGGCTCAGATTTAACAGGCTGAGCCTCAGGAGATGAAGGACGTGAATAAACCATGTACAGACCATGAAAAGATCTCCAAAGAAGACAAGATCCGAGTAGCCCACCTAAGGCGATGCCGCAAATCATCGATTTAACGTACTTTGATGACAGAGGCAAAACAACAAAGCTCGCTGCTGCAAATGCACAAAACACAAATACAATAGAAATCCCCAACAAGGCAGCAGCATAAATCAATGACTTGCTGCGAATGCGATTGGCGAGCTCTCTCTCTGATATTTCCCGATAGGGCGCTGGTAAAAGAGCCGAGGCCGCTGCAACCACGGTTGCAATTGCAAAGAAAAACGATGACCCGTTGAAAATCCAAAACATTCTCAAGGCCCTAAGCCGACAGACATATCTGAAACAATCATTTGAAGGAGGGTGCAACCAGCCAGCAAATGTCACACTTACTATCAATGCCGCACTCACCAAGATAGCATTGCATGCACTTATGTATCTCTCTGTATCTGTATTTAGCTTACGCGCATAAGCGGTTACATCTGGTCTTTTCATCAATTCTCTCAAAATTGCTGAATGTTTGGCATAGTCCAATGGCGTCTTGCCCTCTTTATCTGCAACAAATGCAACCAAATTGTCTCCGTATTTTTGGCATAGCCTGAAAACAATTGCTTTCTGATTCAATATTGTTGCCCAATGCAATGCTGTTCTGCCAGTTACCTTTCCAGCTTTATTCACATTGCTAATTTCTTGAATGAAATTGATAGTGTCCTCTTCTTTTTCTGCATAGAGAGCTTTATAAGTGAATGGCATCTCCTTCTTGATATCCCTATCTTGTAGTCCGCCAGGCATGAAAATGAACTTTCTCATGTGGAACTTAAATGCCAGAATCAAACTCTCATCAATGAATGTGTCTGTCCATGTACGCATATCCTCTAACCACAACCCATCTGCGAGGTTTTTTCCTAAGCATTTCAAGAGGTTCTTTGCAAAATCAAGATGATCGTTGATGAGAGCAAGCAAAAAGGGCGTTCTATCTTCCTTGTTTTTGGCCAAGGCATCCACTTTATAAGACCTAATAAGAGCCTCCAGAACAAGAGAATTGCCATTGATTGCAGCCCAATGGAAGGGATTGTTGCCATTACTATCTTTACTATTGACTATGGCCACAAAATTTGAATCCTTACCATCTTTCGTGCGCACCGTGACCTTCCGTGCCTGTTTGAAGTATTAACAATTCAAAGAACAAAACCAACGAAGCTTCTTTTCCATTAAAGATATCAGACTGTTATACACCACAGGACGGTGCTAAAGATAGCATTACACCGTCTCCAACAACTTCCTTAGATAGCTCCGTAACTATTTCTGATCCCTAAATCTAAGGAACTGTAAAAGACAACCAACAGGTGTCAACTCTTGTTTATGACGTCCAACACTCCCCCTCAAAGTTGACACTGTTGCAAACTAGACCTGCATAACTCCAAAACAAAAGAAAACTGAAACAAACTTGCAGAACTGAAAAAAATACTCCCCCTCAAGATGAACAGAGAGTTGGTTCAGACTTTGATCATGCCCATTTCTTCCACACATTGAGTAAACCTTTTCCTAGCAAGTGGTTTGGTCAGGATGTCTGCTGTCATCATGTGTGTGCCAAGATGCTTGATTTGAATTTTTCCTTCCTCCACCTTTTCTCGGGTGAAATGGAATTGTACTTCTATATGCTTGGCTTTTGTAAAGTTCTTTGGGATTTCGACCCGGACTTTCTAAGCAGCCGATTGTCATTCATGATAACTTGATGCGATCTTTTGATCTATCCCAAGATACGTGGAGCAACCTCGAAGCCAAATAGCTTCTTTTGCGGGCCGCACAAATAGCCATATACTCCGAGACTCACATGTCGATCACAGTTTTGTAGCTTTCCATTTCCCTCTCCTCCGGTGATCACTCCCCCTTGCGGCCAAAAAACGTAAAACTTCGGCGTGATTTTGTCTTTGGCTTCACCAAAGATAATCGGCATCAACAAATCCCTCCAAAGGGGTGATACGGTGCATTGACCTTGATACAAAATACCCAATCGAGGTGTGTCTTTGGAGATCTGGGAGTATGCGTTCGGGGCTTGCCAATGGGAAGGACTGGACTTTCCATGTCTTGCCGACGGTGATCACACTTTCAGCTATATCAGGCCGTGTGGAAACCATAAAGTGCATTAATGAACCCACAATACTCCGATAGGATGGGCCAATTAGAGAACCCGTTTTCTGTTTATTGCTTTGAGCAGAATCAACCATGACTGAACTTGAAGGGTCTTGACCTCTCTTTGTTTGGTCATGGTGCATTTCGCAAGAAGAGATTCAACCCCCTTGGACTGGTGAATGATGACAGTCTGCTTCTTTGGATCATGTAATACTTGTATGCCAAGGAAATACTTCAATGGCCCCAGATCTGTCATGTGGAACCGTGCTGCCAAGGATGCTTTTGTCTGTGTCATAAGCAGAGAAGAGTTAGCAGCCAAAATCAGATCATCAACATAAAGCACCACAAAAATCACGTGTGATCCAAGGGCTTTAGTGTATATGTTCCAGTCAGCATTACTCCTAGTGAACCCATGGCTAGTGAAGAAAGCATGAATTGTTTTGTACCACAAACGTGGAGATCGCTTCAGACCCATAAATGGCTTTCTTGAGCACGCAAACTTTATCTTCGGATCCTTTAGAAATGTATCCTGGGGGGTTGCCTTAGGTAGACCTCCTCATCAAGTTTACCATGCAAGAATGCGGATTTTACATCCATCCTGGCCGGAGGTCCAAATTCATGGTTTGCCCGGTGCTAGAAACGATTCGGATCAAGACATGCGTGCTCTGAGGGGGCATATGTCTCTTGAAAGTCCACCCCGCAGGTTTGTGAACATCCCTAGCCACGAGTCTTGCTTTATATTTAGAGATGACATTGTGTTCGTCATACTTTAACTTGTAGATCCACTTGCATGTAATGGATTTACGTCCTTTTGGGCGTGTTACAAAGCTCCCAAGTGTTATTCTCCAAGCAAGGAAGAATACTCTTCATCCATAGCTTGTTGCCATTGGGTGCCTTTGTGAACTCTTCATGGCCTCATGAAAGCTGGTCGGTTCGCCTCTATAGAAGCATTACCGTGCAAAGCAATGAATGCACCCCTTGGGTCGTTTTTGTCATTAAGATAGTCAAGCATCTTATCAGTGTGTTTCCTGGCACGCGAGGACCTCCTCAAAGGTGGTTCGGTGTTTTCTTCATCACTTGATTCTGCCCCAGATTCTGGTTCTGAAGGCAATTCAAACTCTTCGCAAGGAAGATCTTGCTGGTCATCTTCCACTTCAGAATCACTAGTGCTGTCATCCATAAGCTACATTTGCGGTACCGAGAGAGAATCCCTGTTTAGAGAGGCTGCTGCACCCTGCCCAATGCTAAAATTGCCTTCGTCAAATACCACACTCCTGCGTACTATCATTTTTCTAGTCGCTGGCACGTAGAGCTTATACCCTTTCATGGTGTCGCAGTATCCCACAAACATACAAGGTACTGCCCTTGTAGAGAGTTTTCCAGATTTCCGTTCACTCTTGCAGAGGTGAGCATATGCCAGGCACCCAAAAATTCTAAAGCTTGTGACATCTGGTTTTTCTCCCGTCCATGACTCCTCTGGGACACATCCAGCTAGTGCTTTAGTTGGCACTCGGTTAATGATGTACACGGCTGTGTGTACTGCCTCAGCCCAAAACTTAAATTCAATTCCTTTGGATAGAATCATGGCTCTAGCACATTCGAGCACAGTCCGATTCTTCCTTTCCACAACCCCGTTTTGTTGGTGCTCATGTGCAATGGAGGTTTCGTGGATTACACCACATTCTTGGAGAAATGCTGCAAACTCATTGCTTGTGAACTCACCTCCTTGGTCTGTTCTGATCATTTTCAGTTTCTTGCTTTTGAAAGTTTCTACTAAACTCTTCCATTGTTTAAAGAACTCAAATGTCTCAGACTTGTATGCAAGAAAATAGACCCAATTCTTTCTAGTACAATCATCAATCAACAAGAGAAAGTACCTGGAGCCTCCCATGGAGGTGACTCTAGCTGGACCCCAAATATCCATGTGGACTAGATCAAGGGGTTGGCTGGCTCGTGTAGCAGGCTGTTTCTTGTATGCCTTCCTGCTCAATTTGCCTAATACACATCCCTCACAAAGTCCAGAGGGTGGTCTGATCTTTGGAAGCCCTTTCACATAATTTAACTGTCTCATTTGCTTTATAAACTGAAAGTTTGCATGTCCCAATCGTTCATGCCATACTTGGTTTATATCGGATGAGCTTGCATTTAACGCCGTGCACTGTTCTTTGTACCAGCTGAGTCTATACAGACCTCCTTCCCTCTCTCCTTGGGCTAAAACCCTCTTATGGCCATCCTTGACGATGCACTTTCCACCACCGAAAGTTGCATACAAGTTGGCATCATCCATTTTAGAGATTGATATCAGATTGGCTTCCAGATCAGGTACAAACAGAGTTTTTTCGAGCAGGATTTTGCTTGTAGACACCTTCAGTCCTACTGTCCCAATCCCCTTTATGTTTAGCATTCCTTTTCCAATCTTGACCCTATGATTGCCAGGCACAGCTTCAAACTGTTCAAACAGATCTCTTCTATTGGTCATATGGTCACTGGCACCAGAATCTAAGTACCAAGAGCCATGAAGATTTGCAACAAAGCTGGACGCTCTAGCATCCCATGGGTCATCTTCCACAATCCAGGAATACAAATAAGCAATGAGCTTCCACCAAAGCATTACAATTTTATCTACCCAATTGTCTGCACGAAATCTCCATTTGGATTTGTTATGAGACTCTTCTTTTTCAGCCATGAAGGCTCTGGTAACAGATACCATAGAGTCACTGCTCGAGCTGTGATCAGATCCACTAGACTCGCTTGCCTTTGAGGCTTTGTGCCCATGGTGCCCCTTCTTCTTCTTTGATTCTTCTTTCTCTGATGGCTTGGACTTTCTTTTCCTTTTATCTGGTTCAGGACAGTCTTTTGCAATATGCCCATACTTATTGCAATTGAAACATTTCCTGCTTTCACCCGTTTCCTGTTTGCCAACAAAAGCTTGCCCTTCTTTATTCCCCATCCTTTTACCTCCAGCTTGATTGGCTTCTTCCATAAGAATCTGCTGACAAGCCCACTCAATCTGCACATGTTCAGCTGAGCCAATCAAGTTTTTCACATTATTGTAAGAGGTGGGTAATCCAAGAAGCAATGCTCCAACAATGAGGTCATCCTCAAGCCCTTTCTCCATCCCTTTGAGTTGAAGAGCCGCTGCCTTTATCTTAGAGATGTACTCTTCTGCAGACATGCAATCTTTCATCTTGGTGGTGAAGATTACAGCATACAAATTTGCTTGCTGTGAAAAATGTCTCTTCTTATAGATTATACACAGCTGGTCCCAAGCTTCCTTTGCACTGTCCGCAGCCTCCACTTGAGCGATCATGGTATCATCCAAATACCTGATCATGCGATTCTTTGCTTCCCAATCTCTTTGCTGCCATTTGAGCAGTGCTTGTCTTTCTACCTCAGCTTTCTTAAGTCCTACCTCACTCCCCTCAGAAGATGTCGTTCCTTTGACAATCTGAGCCGTCGTTGGAGCTGTAGGCTTCACATCTGGTATCACAGGCCTTGGTTCATCTCCTGAGACAATATGCCAGAGTCCCTTCTCTGCAAGTTTGCCTCTCACCTTTATGAACCAATAGAAGGCGTTGGCATGTGACAACCTTTCTATCTTTCCCATTGCAGCTCAATCTTAAGCTGTTCTGTGTTCACCGGAATCGTCCCGCTCTGATACCATATTAACAATTCAAAGAACAAAACCAACGAAGCTTCTTTTCCATTAAAGATATCAGACTGTTATACACCACAGGACGGTGCTAAAGATAGCATTACACCGTCTCCAACAACTTCCTTAGATAGCTCCGTAACTATTTCTGATCCCTAAATCTAAGGAACTGTAAAAGACAACCAACAGGTGTCAACTCTTGTTTATGACGTCCAACATGAAGAACCAAACCATATCTTCTTTCTTACCATAAGCGGCAGCATAATGAAGTAGAGTAGTGCCATCCTTGGAGCGTGCCATATAGATTGAATGGCTATGGCGAGGAAGTGACTTAGATTTTTTCATGGCAATGCGAATTTGTTTCAAAATTTCTGCATTAACACCTTTGGGGTTGTGGAGTGCGAGGCTAAGTGGTAGTTCGCCCGCCTCATTCGCAGCAAACACATCAGCATTTGGCTGCATGAGTAGTGTATACAAGACTTCAAAATGCTTGCTTCTGGCAGCCCAATGGAGAGCGGTGTCTCCTTTTGCATCAGCCTTAGACAGTGACGCCCCCTTCTGAAGCAACCATCTCACAGCCTCGTTTTTCCCATTCCATGACGCATAGTGCAAGGCTGTTCTTTCTGTTTTATCTACAACATCTACGTCGTCACCTAGGAGAAGCTCCTCCAACACCGGGACACTTCCGAATCTAGCAGCAAAATGGAAGGGAGTTGCACCATAACTATCACGTGCAGATTTGTTGGCATTTTCTGCCAACAGAAACTTTACAACCTCTACATCTCCCTTCCCTGCAGCATAATGCAAAAGGGTTCTTTTCCACTTGTTTCGCAAGTCGTCCACATGCATTTTGGGATGTTGAGAAGTGAATTCGTTGTACAACACCCTAAAAGCATCGATGTTGTCGGTAGCAATGTGGATAGGAGTGTCTCCTTCATGATCTTCGGTCAAGATGTGTTCAACTGCCTTAGTGTCGAGCAGGGTCTTCAAGATAGACACCTGACCGTATTCTGCAGCAATGTGCAATAGAGTACTTTTTCTATCCCCAATCACTTCAAGAAGATTTGCACCGCTTGCTATCAATTCTGCCAAATTTTCTTCGTCACCAAGAACGCAAGCCAGATGCAATGGATTCTCAAATCCAAATTCGCCCTTCATTGGTTTATTGCAACCTCAAGCTACAAACAAATCCGATCCCAAATTGGCCCTCTTCTCTAGTGCTTTACTAGCTACTACTACTAGAAAGGAACGAGTGAGTAACCTTGACTTTAGATTGATAGCTATTCAATCAACATTAATCTTTAACCCTTCATAGAGATCCGAGCCTTAAAAGGTCAACTAACTAGCTGGCTTGCACATGGCCCACCATGCAACAATAAACATAAATTATGGTTTCTTCGTAAATAATTTGTTTTGCTAAAAAAAAATTCCTTATACTAAATCATCGTCATGGATTGAGGACTTTAATAACCTGTCCTTTAGTTATTTACTAGGGTATAGTTAGCCCCTTAAGTCAACCCCCTTTCGTGCACTTAAGGAGTAACACAACACAACAATCCTCCTATACTATAATGTTTTATTGTGTAGGTCCAACCTTAATTTGGACCACTGAGATCCATGACATTCAAAGGTCGAATTTTGATGCATCTGATTGAGCTTAAGGCCATTGCACCGCTAAAAAGAATGGGCCTTTTGTTTTTGGTAGCCACATCGGCAACCAAAAATTGGTTTAAGTTGGTTTTTGTTTCTCGGTTGGTTGTTTCATCAAGTTCGATTTCTTTCCTAGCTCTGGCCCATGGTAGATCAGCATGTCTAAGTACGCAGGAGCTTTCTGAGCTTTCTGAGCTCACGATCATTTATGCCATGGTTCTGGCACTCGATCATGTCATATTTCGGGATCATCCCTATTAAAGGGATGCTATGGTTTTGGTTATGGCTTTTGCTGTTAACATTTTGTCAGGCCTGGATATGGCTTGCAAACCCTAGAAGAGCTTTGCCGCCCAGCAAGGCCCTTTTGGTAAAAATGCCTGAGCATAAGCCCCCAAAGAAATTATTATTATTAGTTTTCTATAATAGCTTTATATAAAACCACTATAATAAAGTAATGTTACTAAGTGATTAATGTGTTGAATAACCATGAACAATTTTTTACCACAACCTACCATTATACTTCTATATAGTGTGCTATGTGAGGCAATAAACTAGTAATGATTTTGGCTTTAAGTGTTTGTAACTTAAAAGTTATCTCTTAATATAATAGTTTTTTTCTCGTCAAACCTTTTATAAAGTGGCCTATATTGTTCATATCAATCTTGTTAATTTGGGATTTTCTGGCCTGGCAAACAATGTTTTTAAAATTTGTTTTAGATGATTTCCGTAAGATTCTAGAAGTTCTAGCCACCAGAAAGAAATCTCGATGCACAAATCCGGATAGCATGCAGAGACGCACCGCCTCCCTTGCCGAAGGCCTTTGTCTGATGCTTTTGTTTTTTCTTGAGAGGGGGGGCATCTACTGTATTTTGTCGTTTTAAACTTTCTGGAGGTGCAACTATCATTTGGCTCCATGTGGGCTTCGATTTGTTTCCAGATGGCCGTACTTATATGAGATTTGCTCACAAGCATGGAGGTATGCTACAACATCTGTATTTCATTTAGACTCATTATTGTATTTGTTGTAGGAGTTTGTATGCCTTTGATTTTGTACTGGATTAGGCACATAAGTTAAAACAATCTCCTTGCAGCCTCTTCCAAAAGCATTTGTTCTGGTGCTTCTTGGAAGTATTCTTAGTAGGAGCTTGGATTGCCATATCGAATATATTTTGGCATTCTAATTTTATATTCTCATTGTCAATTTGAGGCCGCCTTATTTTTCTCCCGTTGATTGATTACGAGCAATGTTTATATATGGCAAGAGCTAATTCGAGCAAGGTCTTGGTATACATTTTTTCTCTCATTCTTTTGTTGCTTTAGTATGCAATTTGAAATTCTCACAGTAAGCCTTTTGATCCTACATTGAGGGATGGAACAGGTATATTATGCGCCATATTCTACCCGGACAATAATACGCTTGCTGCGCCTCCTGTTTGGGTCCCATAGGCCAATAATTGGTCTCTGTGGACGATAAAGACTTTATTCTATTCTATTTTATTCTATTCTTTTTATTTTCTTGCTCTTTTATTTTTTTGTAAAATTGTGCTTGAAAGAAGGCACTATATTCTTTTAATTTTTTTGCTCCGTTTTTTCTCCGTAAAATTGTGTCTGAAGGAAGCCATGTTTGGTTTTCTCCATGTCATCTTCTTATTCATTACAACTCTCTGGGGATAGATGCGATAACCAGGCTACGAAAATTCAATGACCTCCCATACAATGGGCTAGTACAATCATTACTACTAGGATTAAAAAACCCCTGCCTCGAAAGGTTTTCAAGGGAAAAACCTTTGCAGTAATGATGATACTAGACAAGCAGAGATAATGACTACTGAGGGCTCAGTAATTGCAGACGTTTATCTAGAACCTCAAGTATGTATAATGCCAAGTCATGCACATATGGTGCTCTGAGAAGTTGTGGAAGCGTGGAATGGAATGCTAAGGTCAAAAAATGATTCTGGACTATCTCAAAAGCAGGGCAACTCAGAAGTGTATGGCTTTCATCTTCAATAACCTGTAACTGGCAACAGGCACATAGTCTCGCTTCTCGCGGCAATTGCGGCCGCTCCCATCTATCTGTCTCAATCCGTAGCCTGTGGGACCCCGTGCGAATTGATGCAATAGCTACAAGCTTGTTCCTGGACAATGAAGCAAGCAAATAAGCTTGGGGCCCTGGTGCCAAGGTGGGATTTATGTGTGCATGATAATGACCAGTTTTCACTTGGGCCAAAGTAACTGCGTCCCATATCTTTTGAGAAAAACGACCATTGAGATATTGTTGCAAAAGCTCAGGATCAGAACTGGCAAGCATCAGGCAGTGCTCTGGTGCACAGCCCAACGGGCAAACCATGTAGTGCAATGCTCTTTCCAACATCATTTCAAACGCTGAGGAGATTCAGCCATGGCAAGTGCAAGAACAGGATACCTAACATCATCCATGTGGTCATCCATGACCTATTGGTCTCCGTGGACGTTAAAAAAACTATTCTATTCTATTCTATTCTATTCTATTATATTCTATTCTAATCTATTCTATTCTATTCTATTCTATTCTATTCTATTCTATTCTATTCTGCACCTCAGGTACTCTTCCCTTTGTTGCAGGCGCCTTATAGGCATGATAAATCTGCATCAGGCAACAACAAGCCAAAAGCAATTTGTAATTCTTAGGAACCATTAGAAAGCACTTTGACATATCAATTTTTGTCCCTTCCAAAGTTTTCTACTTCACATGAAATAGCTCAACATGCCAGCTTTACTCCTCTAACATTTTTGGCATAGACGAGGCCTGTGAGGATTAATCAATCCCATGTGAAATAGATACGACATGCAGGTCTAGGAAATTTGGAGCTACAGAATATCTCAATAGTAATATACCTCATAAACAACATAAGTATTTGGGATTTCTTGGATTTGTCGAGTGTATAATTATTGGGTTCGTTGCATTTTTTGGGTTGCCCCTAGGGGGGCAAACCCTCGTTTATGTGGGTTTGTGGGCATATCTAGGTATATGCCGGCATATGCCTAGCATATGCTAGTGACTGCTCCAAACTGGCTGTTGCCTGTAAACTCTCGGTCATCCAGCCCCATTCCTTCGCAGGCGTGGCTATGGCGCATTCCTTCGCGGTGGCGTTTCTCCAAGTCGAACCTGATACTGTGAAGATCGAGCGGAGAAGAGGGGTAGATCACCACCATTATCAGGCTGCTTCTTATTCTTCCCCCTTTAGACCGTCGATTAAAGTTGTGATTTTCCCATGGCATTGCTCTTCTGTCTCTCGCACCAACCAGCCGTCATGGCCAAGCTTCTGCAGTCGGCCAAGCTTCCGCAATGGATTCTTGATCTATTGAATCTGTGGTCTTGGGCAAAAGCCGTGGCCTTTTATTTATTCAAAGCTCTCGAAACTTCAAACAATGTTGCTCCTTTCTCGGGCGCTCCAACAAAGATGCAAGTTGCATTGGATTTTGCTTGTGGCGGGAATTGCAGATTGCGGTCCCATTCAACAGGGCAATGAATATGGGAGCACAACATCGTCACTATTTTCCAAGTATACACCCTGTGAATTCAAGTTCTAGCATCCGAAAATCCCATTCTCTCTTATGTTTCTATGCTCTGCTCCAGTCTAGATCCCGCCGCGGTAAACATCGGACCTTTATCGGCGGTTGCAATCTAACAGAGTCCACATTTTTGAGGGATTTTCCTTCCGATCCTTTAGTCTCGGTACATTTATCCGAGGTTTATTATTAATGATCGAGAAAACGCGTGTAATGTAAATTGTTGCATTATGCTCAAACATTGTTGTTTGGGCTGGCCTTCCATTTTACAATGAATCTGAGACCTCTGCAGGCTGTCCAAAGGTATATGTTTATTTCAATGTAATGCTGATTTCTGATTTGTTGCAAATGTTCTTCCCTTCCTAATACTTTCCATAGGTATAAGCGACAATTGATGGCTGCAAAATGTGGTTATGTTGCCTTCCTTGTACCTTCACAAATTGTTTGCTTTCAAAAATCCTTTTGCGCAAAAGTTGGTTGTGATTCTTGGATCTTCCACAAATGGGGTGTTAATCTATCTTTGTGGCATTTTAGGTGTAAAGCCAAAACAATTTTGGCTGAAATATGCTTCATGTGTCTCTCGGGTTCTTTGAATCAGTTCCATGTAAATTGCTTCATAGGTAATATCTTCCTTTCGAATTGTTTGGGATTCAAGTGCTTCTTACGTTTCTTTTTTGCTTTTGAAGACCCAACTACTTGCCATGCCCTTATCCTATTTACCATGATTCAAAACAATCCATAACCGGACAACTTTTCCCATGTTGTGCATAAGCCGCAATCATTGCACCCTATGACACCACATCAGATTTTGTAACTTCTCAAATATCTTGTGTGATTCCTCCAAAGTCCGACATTTGGAATACATGTCAACGAGGGCATTCAGTATGACATTATCATGTTCAAGCCCAAGAGTTAAAAGCTGTTCATGAATAAGTCTTCCCGCTCTAGAAATCCTAGGCTGCCACATGCTTTTAAGATGCTTGGAAATGTGACAAATATCTGGATGTATTCCTTCTTCTTGCATCTTTTGCAAAACAGCCTAAGCTCGAGAAAACATTCATCGCGTGCAATGCATACCCCGCAATAATTACATTCCAGAAACTACATCTTTATTTGGTAATCTTTCAAAAGAACGATGCCTCATCCAAAACGCCACATTTGGCATACATATCAATAAGGGTATTTGCAATCGCAACATCCGATTATTGGAACATGTGATCGTAAATCTGCTCATGAATTACCCTGCCTTGTTGTATGGAACCTATACCCCCGCACGTCTTCAACATGCTCAGAAATATGGACCTGCTTCCTTCTACACCATTATTTTGCATCTTGTCAAAGCAGTCCAGGGCAACAGGACCTTCAAAGATGGTGCGCATATCCCCGCAATCAATGCACCCACGAAACCACATTACAATGTGGTGTAGCCTCAAAGGCCTTTCTTGACTCCGTCATGCTACCACATTGCCATTCTCTATTGCTCCTATGCTACTACGAGCCTTTATGATGCTTGAGAATGTGTCTTTGTCCGGTTTAATGCCTTCACTCTGCATCCTCTCAAAACAATCTAAAGCAAGAAAACCCTTCCTATGTTGTGCAAATTCTGCGATCATTGCACCCCATGACACTGCATCCAGGTTTGGCAATCCAGTAAAGATTTCCTGAGACTCCATCAAGCTGCCACATTTTGCATACATATGCACAAGGGTACTCCCCACAACAACATCCGAGCTCAAACCATGCCTAATGATCTGCTGATGAATCTGCCTTCCCTCTTTACATGCAATATCATTGGTGCAGGCTTTAAGGACAGCAAGATAGACATGTTTATCACATTTTAGTCCCCGATTCTTTGCATTTTGTTGTACAATCTCATGGCTTCTTACATTTCCTCCCACGTTAGCATGAGCTGAAATTATTGCACTCCATGTATAAACACTTGGTTGCCTACTTACGAAATGTTTGATCCGCTTCAAGCAACGATCCACAAGATGCATATATGCGAGATAAGATATAGTTGCCCAAAACTTCAACTGAATCTACATATTTTTTCCCTCATACTTTCGAAAGTTATGAGAGATGAACTTGCACGCCACCCCGCGGGTCTTTGAATTTAGCACAATCTTTGCGGGAGCAAATATGCATTGTCCCTAGATATAGGAACACTACGACGCGGTGCATAATCTCAAGGGCCTCGTCTAAACGCCCTTCTTTACATATATATAGCTCGGTGTAGTCCAAGCGGGGGCAAGGCGGTCTCAATTTTTCCAATCGGTGGCTTGAATCTTACATTTATTTCCACATAAGAGATGTTGTATATCATCAACGGATTCTAAGATCTTGAGGTAAGATGTTTTGAAACCAAGCGGGGGCAAAAGGCGGTCTCAATCGGTGGCTTGAATCTTCTATTATTTCCACATAAGAGATGCGTATATCATCAACGGATTCTAAGATCTTCGAGGTAAGATGTTTTGAAATACCCCTGAATAGCTGGTCTTCTAATTTTTAAAGGCAGCCAAATTTTCTTTCTGGCGGTTCATTTGAGTCTTACGAACTTCTTTATGTTAGTTGGGAATAATTTTTCTACATGCATTTCTAGTTTGGTGGTAAGTATGTTGCTCTAACTTGGTTGCCATTTTTATGCGTGCTACTTTGCTCCATTGTTTCATCGAGCTATATTTTTTGAACATTTCGGTAATCTCATAAAGAAGCCTCTTGAGTTTTGATTTGAACATAAGCGGTTTGCATGATTATCGACCATCTTTTATGCCTGCATTCATTTTCACTAATGTTACAATTGGGTTTAAAAGATCAGCAATTTAGCTTTTTAGTTTCCACAAATTTATGCTCATGATTTACACAAGAGGCGTTATCCTTGAGATTCTTGCCTTACCATTACATAACATAAGTCATAAGTCAGTGAAGTTGGTCTACAAGATCTCGGACACTTGTTATGGGATGGAGGGATATGACCTTTGTGGTTCGGTGTAGAGCATTCACACGTAAGCAATTTATGAAAGAAGCTTTTTTCAAGGATGGCTGCACGGAAGCGGGTAATGCATAATGGCAAATGCGACGGTGGTCCAATAGTTAAGGTATTACATCAATAATTGAATGCAGCAAAAATTGTTGCTTGTGCCTGCTTAGAGAGCCTTATTTATAGAAACACCAAGTCACGATACCAGCAGAGCGATTGGAAGTTTATTACGTAGCTCTTGCCCATGTAGCAAAAAGCTTCAATGCTAAAAATCCCTAGTTGATTCAAGAGGCAGGAGCTTTGTTCTTACAAGCATTTGCATCAGTAAATGATCAGAACACCATTCCTACTCTAGAGGAGCAACATGATGTTGCATTGGGGAGGGCAATGTGCGCACTTTTATTGGGAGTTGACAACTGCAAGGTGCTACTGGGTCTGGATGATGAAAATTCTCCTTTGAGATATCCACCGGCTATGGCGATACCTCCCTCATATTTCCTTCCGGCCGCTTGTTGCGATGTTGGAGCAGATTAATCTCTTTATGGCACTTGCTATTTGTGATCTCTATCATTATCATTTCTGCTCACTCCTCTAACCTACGAATACCCCCTGTTTATTTTCGCTTAGAAGCTCGAGCGAGCGGAAGGAACAAGGCATCCAGACTCGCAATTGCAGGCACTTGGAATAGCTCTTTAACAGTTTGACCATGAAATTCATGGGTATGAAATTTCTGGAATCTGTGAAATTTGTCAAAGTCTTGAATTTTCTTATTGATGTGCATGCATCGGCCAATTGCTTTGATGTGGCGAGACACGAAGATTCTTGTGTCCAGCAAATTTGTTAACACTTTTCGTCTTTTGCTAGAATGAAAATTATTGATCAAGTAAATTGCATAATTGGTGCGCCTCGCGCTTTGTCTTTTATTTTGACAAATATATTTTAATTGTTCAGGTGGAAATGGAAACCTCAGAGAGCCCAAGCGGGCATGCAATTTTGTGTTTTTGTCCCCTTAGATCATGTTTAGACCATCTGATTAGAGAAAGTTGATTCCAAAAGTAATCCATGTAAGTTCAATGCTAAAAATGTTAGCCAAAGAAAGCTGGAGTATCGTAATTGTGTTTGTTAGTTAATTGACTGTAAAAGCTTATAGAGTATAAAATGGCGCTCCCTTACATGCTGTTACATATATTTTATTTGTAGTAACTCAAGCATATCCTCTCCAATAAATATCTTCTCTCCATTGGTGGAACTTGCCATAAGGTGTTGTAAATATCTCTTTTAAATGCCTTAGCTTTCGTAGACAATTCAAGCACATGCATTATCAATGTCGTCTATATATGTTAATGCTGGTGGGTTATACTCGAGTTTGCAACTCAAAGATAGCAAGATCATGAAAGCAAGCCATCAAATCGTATATTAAAGAGACCAATTGTCGTCAATTTTGCTATTGTTTTACAGTTGCTGCTAAATTGATTTCCATAACTAGACAAAATTGTTAATTTATTTGAATCTTCAAGCAATTGGATCGTGCAATCGGGCCTGCATAAAATATCAAACAATTGCACATTTGTCGTAGATCTGTCGACAATGGCAAATTTAATCTTGCTTTGTCTATTCTTTATTTTGACAATAGTATGTCTATGTGTCAAGGTTCAAATGATATTTTAAGTAGAAAGCATCAACTACGATTTGATGTTTGGGTAATGTTAAAAAGGGAGTTTTTATCTATTGAAATAAACACCCACGGATGTGAGATGATACTATTTGGTAGACATTTTTTTTATACTGCATTGCTAAAGTTCATTGCCATTCTTTATGCAACTACCCTCTAGTGTATGCCTTCAAAAACATGATTGTTAAACAATCATGGCTATGTACTTCCCAAGTATAACATTTACAAATTGTTAAATTATTTTGCACCTTCACACTTGTTGAGGTTCTTTATTTCATCAAAGAAGACATTGAAATTGACTTATCGAAAGTAAAGCCACAACGCAATTGACATAGCTTAGCCAATGCATGTTCCTTGTGTTTTGGAAAAATTGGACCATCATTGTCTTCGAAAAGAACAACCCTTCGCTGCTAGAAAATGTTCAATTGATTTAACATCTTCAGGGTTTCAAGGTTGTTAAGTTCCGAATTACCATAGCAAAATCTTAATTCTTAATGGTAGTTGAAGAATATACGTAGCGGCCACTTTAATGAAACCCGCTGTTGAGCAATCCAATAAAAACTTTCATGGAATATAAGAAACAAACACAGACTTGCTAGAGAGGGTTAATTTGTTAGAGTTTGAGCAGGTGTTAATCGCGACTACAATTTTTTGACTTTGACTTCCTAGGTGCAGCTTTTAGTTGATTTTGCACAATTTTGACTTTGACATCTCAGCAAGCTACCAGTCGACTTGATATACTCCTCATAGTACAAATACTTGTAATATATGTACCAGTACCAGATATATAACATACAACTGCGCCCTGTGCACCCCTGCTAGTGGAGGATTGCATTATTAAAACAATTGATGCAATTTGTTGATGGTTCTCAACTTCCTTACCATCGACTGAATGGCAATAATAATAGATTAGCTAACATCTTTAATAGTTTCATGGCCTATCAATAACAATCATATTTACAATATCATGGCACATCTTCTAGTTGTTCCTTTGGTTCCTTTGGTGAAACCTACATACGTAAACATGGGTAAAAGCTTGCAAGTCCAATGCGTTTGGAGGATTGTGGAAATGCAATTTTAGCATTGAGGAGGGGTAGAAAACGGCAGAATGCTATTTCTTAGATTGGGTTTACTTTCAATGATAGCTATGCATGGGTAGATCATGGCAAATACTTAGCAAACGTTGACAAATGTTACTTGCATATATGTTATGCAATCCTGGTTCGCAATGTTGAAAAATAGTTCTCGAAATATTAATAAGTGTTACGCATTAAATATTGGGCAATTACTTGTTGTACTTGACTACATAGAATGTGGGCCAGACCAAGAGAAAATTGATACAGGCATGTCTCATCACATAATATTTTGACAGATTAATGTGCACAATGGAGACAATAAATGCCCCTTCTTCTTCTAATGTGTACTCTTGGAGTAACAAGAGGGCAGGGAATGATAGGGTGGTACTGTGGTTGTCAAACTGTTCCCAAGCCACTTCACCCTCCGGCCATGGAGGGCAACCCTCCGTGCGCAGCACCTTGTTTAATTCTACTCCATTTTCAAAGACGATTTCTCCAAGGCCATAAATTTGTTCCTTCTATAGTTTGTTCTAAATATGATTCTTGAAGGTAAATGCTCTAAAATAAGGGTTCATTAATTCAGCCTATTACGTTGCAAATGCTTTTTACAAATTTTTGGTTGAGAAAATAAGGTTTTAATCAAAAATAAGATTTTTATGAGAGGTTTTTTTTTTAACCAAACCATTGTATGTAATATCTAAATCACTAAAAATAGACTAGTAATGGTGCCCAGCATTGCTGGGCATAAGTTCGGCCTGTAAATGTTTTGGCCGCAATGAGAAAAGCGTGCAGCAATAATCCAACTTTTGTAACTTTTTATTATAACAAAAACTTGTCAAAGCTTTAACAACGCTGTAAACAATACTTAGCTCCTTCATATTAGATAATGTTGCATTCGTATCTTTTTGACGTTTGAGTGGTGCTTGTTCATAGCAAGTATGAGTGATTAAAGTGTTAATCTGAACATGGTTTGAGGTAAGGCCATAACTATAGTCAAAGTCTATAGCTCTCTGTGAGACTGGATATAAGGTGGCACATTGTAAATGATGAATTATTGTCATCATCCTCGGTATACGTAAAGATCTTATGGTGAAACACTAATGTTGATCATACGGTGAGACACTAATGTTGAAATATAACATGTGAATATGGTGGGATTGTTATGAAGTTTAACACTAACTAGTAATGGATGCCCGGCGTTGCCAGGCCTAACTATAATTCTATTGTAGTCAACCATTTTTTCGTAGGCATATATCGTTGAATTTGGAAAGGAGCAATATTAGAAAAAACCACATTCAAGCTTAACTGAAAGATATATTAAGTCCTCAAATATCCTTCATGCGGCATTAAGAGGATGCATTATTTCCTCTAAACCCCTCTTAAACTATCTACAATGTAAATTGATTAGCAAGCCATGGAATAGAATAGAATGGAAACATGAAGTGTAATCCTAGCCAATCTTTTTAGAAATATTGCAAGTAGTATAGATTATTTCCTCTTGACCATGTGCAATGTGCAACCATATAAAACATGAAAAGACCATGTAGCCAATATTTTAAGAATTGCAAAGTAGTATATAGATGCAAGCCCGATCATTGCAATTTATGATAGATACTCTAGTCACTATAGCGAATCATATCTTCATAGCTCGATTGTTGAACCATATCTTCCTTGGCAATAACATGCACATGGTGTACATAGAACACAAAAGGCTTTAAAAAAGAGCAAATGAAGCAAAATACCTTAGCAATATAATTTTTAGGTCACATATAATCCTAGATCAAACACAAATCCATAAAAAATACCCAATCCCACACAAATCACGTCCACCAAGTGGTAGGCAATGCCATGTGTGAGAAATCAACACACTCCAAGCTTATGTAAAGCTTAATATGTAGGAAACTCAAATGATAATGTCCTATGTAGGAAAAGCAAGTTATAAGTCATCATTTTATGTAAGTAATTTGCATATTATACACTTTGTTTTCCAAATCATTCTGCATGTAGATGGATACATCATACTATCCTTGTCTAGATGTTAGAGCCTGAACTCTAACCTTGCAAGAAGGATGAAAAACCCAACAATCCAAGCTCAATCTATCAGATCAAGGCAATGCACAACACAAAGATTCATCATCTCCATAGCTAGATCAAGCAAAAATACACTCTCTCAATACACCGTCTCTCTCCCTGTTCTTCTCTCTCTGCTCAGATAATACAGTGATCATGCCTCCTGCACACCATAATGCATACGTGCAAAATATCCTGCACGCGTGCATGCGCGTATCTCCCTCCATATACGGTATAAAATCTCCTATACCACCTCAATAGTGGTGAGTGTGGTGAGTGGTGAGTGGTGACGAGTGTGGTGACAAATGTGGTGACGAGTGTGGTGAGTGGTGACCACCCCAACAGTGGCGACCACAGTGGGAAAATGTGCCACTCCGTGGCGGAGAACCCACAACAAAACATACTAATATGGTCCTTGGGACATGTCCCCAAATAACACATTTACATGTACGTTGAGAAAGAAAATTACCCTCCTCAAATCCAATGAACTGGTACAAAACACATTGGTCTAAAATGATAGTGACGAAACAGAGCCTCTGTAACTGTGGGAAACTTTGAAATCTGATATCTTGAGTTCCAGACCTCCGTTTGACATGCACCATAGCTCGTTGGATTCATATCGCTGAAACACATCTTTTGATGTAAGATAGATTGTGTATTATGGAACTGTCACCATCTGTGTTTACAGAAAAACGACCTGCTGTAACCCAAAAGTTCTCCACAAATTCTCTGTAATTGGAGCTATACCAAATCTGAATCCCTTAGAATAGCACTTCTGTTTCAAAATAAGGCCTGAGATCCTTGCCATTTCTGGGATTAGGCAACAATTCCCCTTCTGGAGTCATCAAGTAGAAAGCCCCACCTGGTACCTCTTTATCAATCAGAAATGGGCCTTCCCATGGGCTTTGAAATTTAGATAGATGCTGCTTAGTGGTCCTGCACAACACCAATTGCCCTTCCTCAAATGGATTAACAACCTGTAACTTATCTTTGATAAGCTTTACTTTCTGTTTATGCCTCATATTAAAGTATTCTGCTTCTTGTCTCATCTCTTGCAATTGCAACAAATCATCCATCCTATTATGCACTTGATTTGGAGTTGGAACTTCTCCTAAATTCTCATAATAAGGTAGCTCCACAAATGAACACAAAGGAATGTCCAAATGAATAGGCATCACAGCCTGCACTCCATAAACCAATTCAAATGGTGTAAATCCTGTAGCTAACTTGTAAGTACACCTGAAACTCCATAAGGCATCTGTCAAGGCTTCATGCCAATTTCTTTGATTATCCTTCACCGTTTTGGCCAAGATAGCTTTCAAAATTTTGTTAGTAGACTCAGCTTGCCCATTTCCCTGTGGATAATAAGCAGAAGCTTGTACATGTTGAACATCAATCTTTTCTGTTAACTGAGCTACTACTTTTCCCATGAAATGACTTCCCCGATCAGACAAAAAAATGGTTGGAACACCAAACTGAGAAATCAAATTATGATAAAGAAAGCTTACTGTGGTATTTTCTGTAGCATGCTTTGCTGGAATTGCTTCTACCCACTTTGTAAACATACATGTGGCTGCCAAGATATACTTATGACCTTTGGAAGATGGAGGATTGATAGGCCCAATGTAATCCAATCCCCACATATGAAACGGACCAACGCTCAAAATAGGATGGAATGGCATATTATTGTGGCCTGTCAATTGTTTATGCCTTTGACACTTCTCACATTTGCTAACAAAGTCTCTAGTGTCCTTGTAAAGAGTTGGCCAATAATATCCCCAATGAAGGATCTTTCTAGCTGTGGTTCTGGCTGCAAAATGCCCCTGACAATCATGTGCTTGCTGCAACAAATCATGAGTTTGCTGACCAGCAATACATCTTAATAAGAGATCTTCCATAGTCCGCTTATAAAGAATAGCTTCATGCACCACATAACCAGCTGCTTGTACTCTAAGAGCATGCTTTTGTTGCTTTGAAAATGATGAAGGATAAGTCTGACCTTGTAAATACCTGTATATATTGGCATATCAAAGATCCACGGTTTCAATGAACCCTTGTAATACTCCATTATCCTGAAATGCTACTTGCTGGTCTGTTTCCTCTTCTATTTCAGCACCACTACTCAAATAGGAACTTGGATTATGAGCTCCTTGAGTCATCTTAACATACTTCAATTCAAATTCTTGTATGATAAGAGCCCATCTTGTAAACTTAGGATCTTGGACCGTCTTATTGTAAATGCATGGCAATGGGTTCACATCCATATGAATGTAGACATATTGTACGTTTGCTGAATTCCATTGTGAAGGAAGAAGATAATGTCTAAATTTATTCAAGGCCCACTTCAATGCCAACCCAAGATGCTCCACATGAGTCCATTTCTGCTCTTGTGGAGTTAACAACCTGCTAGCATAGTAATTCACATCATAATGCTTTTGCTGATTTTTCTGACATAGTGTGACAGCCAAAGCTTGCTCCCAAACTGTAAAGAATAAATGAAATGGCTCACTCATTCTTGGAGGAATCAGCAAAGTTCTCTCTTTCAATTGACCAAGGCACCATTCAAATGCTTCTTGAGCGCCCTCCTTCCATCTAAAATTCTGCCCTGGCTTCATACAATCCACAAGTGGCTGGGTTATTTTAGCAAAATTGTGCAAATACCTCCTACTAAAACTGAGTTGGCCATATAAGCTTCTCACTTGTGATACATTTGTAGGTGGTTTGACCTTCTCCAAGGCTGCAATCTTACCATGATCCACTTGTAATCCCTTTTCTGAAACAGAATTGCCCAATAGTTTTCCTCCTCTAGTGAAGAAAATACACTTAGCAGGATTCAAACTTATGCCATACAATCGACATCTTTCAAGAACTTTTCTGAGGTGATCCAAGTGATCCCTTCTTGGATTCGAAAACATTGTTAGGTCATCTATAAAGATTCTCAAACAATCCAAAATATCATGAAAAGCATATGTCATAGCTCGCTGAAATGTGGCTGGAGCATTTGTAAGGCCAAAAGGTAATACATTATAAGCATAAATGCCAAAAGATGTTCGAAAAGCCGTCATTGCTTGATGTGGTGGATAGATTTGGATCTGATTATATCCTGAGTAACCATCCAAGAACGAATAGGCCTGATTTCCTGCAACAATATCAAAACAAAGTGTATAAGAATACCAGTTGCAACTATTACTGTGGTTTTTGGAACCATGTAAAACCATTAGGATTAAGCCATAAAAACATAATATGCAATTTTTTAAAGTTACTAGCAAATCCAATGGTCCCAAGCCCTTGAATCGTAATAGTGAAACCTTTCTTCAAAATTTGCTTTTCTTTAAGTTGCCTGTATTTAGTCGACTTCTACTAAGGGAGGAGAATGCCTTATTATGCAAAAAGAAAATAAACCAGATTTTGTCCTAATGTTAACCTTTGGGTAAGCAAGGGAATCTTATGGCTTGGCCAACATAGCATTGATACCTATGTTTTACATGTAAATAGCACCACATGCCAAATATATGCACATTGTAAATTGTGTTTCGTGCCAAATTATTGGTTAAGAACTTGTACAATTATAATAAGGTGCTGCACACGAGGGGTTGCCCTTCGGTGGCCCGAGTAGCGTAAATCAAAAGTTCTTGACAGTTTGCTGATTAATAATGTAGATCTTGTTGTGCAGTTTCTTCTTTCGTCATCAATGAATACAACTGTACGACTATGCCATATTGCAAGCCTTCTTACATAATACTTATAGTAAGCCTGGAGAGGAAGTTCTAAAAATGGCATAATTTATTGTCTTTATTTTGATGCATGTGTCCAGTTCTTCGTTGAGAAACATTTTCTGAATGGTGTGCCATGCAATGGATGGAAATGTTCGCATTTGGAGCATCATAAATAAGCTGGTCATTCTGGACAGACTTGGGAGAAAACAACGACTATTATTTCTTATACATCGTCTAGCAAGGTAAGGTTCCTTGCCCTCTGTTGAAAGTTCCTTCTGTTAGAAGTTTCCAATTACTGGCGCCCTTTAAATAGGCATGGAACATAGAAATGTACATGTTAATTGCTCAAGATAATTTGTTAAGGCGTTGTTATAATCGGAGTAAGAATGAAGATCTTTGTAAGCATCGTTTTTGTTTTCGTCAAACTGGATGTAACCTACATGTAAATGAGTTTCTACTTCTAGGATAAGCGTGTATCTGCCAACAGGTGTTTTTACTTAAGCAAAGCAATGAAAGTCAAGTCATTGTGTACATATTGCTCATCATGAGTAAACTATTTAAAAAGAAGTGCATGTGTAATTCATTGAAAGTTATCTATTCTGGCTTCTCCTTGTCACACTATTTACTTAGTTACATTTTCATATGTGTATACATGATCTGCTAGAAAAGTCTAAGGTTTATCTAAGGTACTGAAGCTATAACCTTTTCTGAATGACCACCTGCATTACAAAGGCAGCTTGCAAATGTAGTTATGGTCAAATCATGACATGTGCTTATGGTTTAAGATTCCATAGTCTATAAGTGATAATTATGTATTTACTTGGTTAGAGACTTTGGGCTGCCTGTAGTAAGTTATTTGGAAGTGATGAGGCCTAAAGGGATTTGTGGTTTACAGCTGAGTGTAAAAATTTAATTTAATCTGCTGATGTGATGTTCTATAGTCAATTGCTTGCTGAAAATCTTGAAAGTTCTTCGTTTGAAGAATTATACATTTTCGATTTGTACGTTGACAAATTATACATTTCTGATACGTTGACAGACTTTTATGGATTTCATGCCTTCTCCAGGATTTGACAAAGAATTCAACATCATGACTCAGGTTGGCCATAGATATGGTTGGCGGAATGAAGTTATGCACGAATATGACATCATTCATAAGTATCTTACATATTGTAGTTGGTTCCTTTTTTTTTTTAAGTTAAAAAAGAAAGTAATTATGCCTATATGTTTGACTGATTTGTCTTCTAAAATCCCATAAATGGGATGTGTTTATACGTTTTATACCCTTTGTTGTTGAAGTTTATGGAATTGATGACGTTTGAGTCATTGCCTTTGGTGACAGTATTTACAACACAACACGTGTCTCATCATTAGCTGCATGGGCCAAATGGAAATATCAAGGTTCAAATCCCTAGCTCTTAGATCAATAATCTATATATTGTTTTAATGTAAAAATAGATGTTTTAGTACGAAAACATTATACATTTTAAGCTCTACTTTAAAGACAATAATGGGATGTTTTCTGAAGATCTTTTAGTTTGTCATAAAAACCACTACAACAAGGTTTAAAATGAAACGCACTTATTTAAGAAGTGCGTTTGAAAGATTCCTTCTAAAAATTTACAAAATTCTAAAATACCCCTAAAAAGGACTCTTTTACTATCTTGTGTCTAAAGATTTATAAAACTGCTTATGAAAACAGACATTTTAGGAAGACTTAACATTAAGGAGAAGAACAACAAAGAAAAATATCTCATTTTAGAGGGGAAAATGACCACTACGAAAGCCAAAGATTTATTATGGGGCAAACTCATATGATAAAATTAGACGCTTTTGTATCTTATCCCTTAGAACATTTATATTGGCTGTTATAGAAGACAAAAAATTTGTTATTTCACAACCATTTTGGCTAAACATCCTAATTGACCTTAAAAGACATTGGGAGACAGGTTGAACAAACCGCTTGAATGAAAAATTATTGTTTTTGCATCATATGGTATTACAAATGGTAATACATCCATGAAATCATGCGATTAGTTGAAGTTCCAACCGAGGATGCCGTATAAATTTATACCGAGGAAACGAAGTTGAAGTAGTGAAGCTCGTGATTACATGGCCTTTTTTTGTTGTTCTGAGATGTATTTATCATGTCTTTGGGCTTGCACAATACCAATCCACAATATAGTGATGTTGAGAAGATAGTCAAGCTCCTTGTCAATGTTGAGAGTCTTCAAAGACAATTCCATCATCAGAAAGTGCAGTATGCCATCGCACATTTCTCCACAGAGAAGTATTTGTCTATCTTGCTTTTTTTTGCATTGCTTGCAAAGAAATAGGTAAACTTTTTTGGGGTTGCTACTCCTCGCACCCCTATGGACAAACTACGTAGTTTCCTTCTCGTTGAACACATGTGTCTCCATAACATTTTGGGGTCCTTTGCCTTTAGTAGCAGTTTTTGAGTACGCCTAAAGTGAAGTTAGCATGTGTGGAGAAAAAAAAAAGAAAAAATAACAACGGGATTCGACTAATTTATGCTCTAACATTGCATTACAAGGTCAGAGAATTTAGAACTATTTTAGAACTTTTTGAACTAAAAACTAAGAAAACTGCATAAAATTATCCCTTAAGTGTGTTATTTCAACAGTATTAAGTTGCAAAAACCTTTGGGAGCAAGAAAGACCCCACAAGATTTTGCACGATATAAACTTATACTCCTGGACTACATATTTTATGTATATATATATTTATATACATCTTAATATATATATATTTAATATATATACGTTCACATATTTGTATATATAAAAAAAAACGGTATAAATTTATACCGCAGGAAGTCTCTCGGTATAGATTTATACCGCAAGACTTCTTTTTTTTTCGGATATATATATGTAAATATATATGTTATATATATATATATTATATATTTATATAATATACATATATATATATCTTTGGTATAAATTTATACCGAGAAAACTCTTGCGGTATAAATTTATACCGCTTAAGCCCTTTTGGTATAAATTTATACCGCTTGGGTCCTCTTCGGTATAAATTTATACCGCTCGAGTCCTTTTGCTGTATAAATTTATACCACTCGAGTTCTTTTGTTGTATAAATCTATACCGCTCAAGTCTTCTTTATGTATAAATTTATCTGCGTGCAAACTCTCTAGCATACTATGTCCACATATTACTATCTATTGAGGTATAAATTTATACCATCTTGAAATTTATTTGGAAGAAACTAAGGACTACAGAGAACAAATAAATTACAAAGTTTAAAAAGTCCGGATTGGATACATACGCCGCCATCAAGCAGATACGTAAGTCTATAGCAAGCTGGAGGAGCAAATAAGAGCAAGTGTATAAAGCAAAGCGCAAGCATCTTCAACTTCAACTCGCGTGTGAGGCATACTTTAAGGTGACAATATTTGCTTCATTGAGGCAATATCAAAATGTGTTGCATTTTTTGCAATTTTGTTCATAATTTTGTAGTGAATTCATAAACTTTGAACTAAATACGTTTTTGGGCACTCTTAGCGCTTGTTGTTTTTTTTCAATGTCTATTTTGTTTTGTCGTTAAAAATATTACTATTTCTCAAACCAAACTAGGAGGCCAAAAAATGGTACCAAACAATTTTGAATGAAAGCTGAGTTCAAATTCCCCTCCAAAAATGGTGCCTAAAATATTCAAATTGTCACACTTGTCACAAATATACCAAGAAAAGGGCATTTTTTAAGGGAATTTTAGGGAATCTTTCAAAGATTCCTTTTGAAGTGCGTTTGCAGCAAATAAGTGCGTTTCATTTTAAACTTTGTTCTACCAGTTAAAGAACAAATATCAATAAGATATATAGAGAAAAATAGTAACCATTCTTCGAGAAATACTCAAGTTTTATATCAAAAAATGGAAATGTTTACAACTAAACCAATGCCAATTGCATTGTGAAAACACCATTGATTTCTCATGTTAAAGGTGCAGTCTTTATATCGTCTTTATAAAAAAACCATTAACAAGTATCTATATTCTTGTATAGAAAATCATGCCATTTTGTCTTAAGAACCAACATTGATGCAACAAATAAAGCTTAAATCATTACTAGTTTATGGCACACATCAATACATAATCAAAACATAAACCATTATTAAGACCATGGAATTAAACCAACCAAACTAACCACTATAAAAGACCATAGTATTAAACAGTTGTAACAAACTAGATTAATAAGCTATACAGAAGAACTACACTATATAACTATTCGTGGTTAATCAACATATTAACCCACAAAGTAATATTACTTTATTATAGTGGTTTCATCAAAAAATTGTTGCAGAAAACTGATAATAATTTTTTTTTGGAGGCCTTGTGTCAAGGGGACGTCATCTTGTAGAACCTGTCAAAACCACGTGCATTAACAGGAGGGGGCAATTTTTTATCCTTTTTCGTATGTATACTAGGGGTCATAGGGGTTTTTGGATGTTTTTCTAGTTATAGAACCATACGAAAAGGGGTCAAATTTGCCTATCAGAAACACGTATACTAGGGGTTTTTCGGCTATCCTATGCACGCAGGTGGCATATCCCATATAAGGATGGTGCATCCCCGGGGTCTGATGTAACCACCACCATGGCTGATGGAGAGGAGTTTCGTCCTGGATTCCAAGTTCAATATTGGGAGCCCATTGGAAGACACAAGAAGGGCAACTTGAAGGAGCAATACACCGACTGCTGGGAGAAGAAGCGGAGGGAAAATCGTGCCGATCCTCAAAGGAGGGAGTTGGTGGAGTGTGTGGTATGGTCATATCCAACTTGTCATATTCCAAAGGACAAAACACACAAGATCCCAAAAAGGGAGATGGACGAAGCCATGAGCGACCTCCATTATATATCATTGTATGAGGGTAGATAATATTGAGAAGCTTGAAAACTTTCTCAACTAGTGGTTTGTAAAATTTATGAGGAAAAAAAGTTACCCAGTTCTTTGTATGTGATGTGTAATTCTATTCAAGCATTCAATTCTGAATTTTTTTTTTTCTATAGTATGTCCCATTTTCAGCCTGAGTCCCAAATGTCAAGATTTGACCCACTTTAATTAAATTAGACTTCAAGATACACATTATCAAAACATGTAACCATCACCCTGCAATTTTATGGTACACCCTGCCATATACTCCACTGCTTATAATGGCTGCCATGCTGCTTCTCCAGAGGATTCTATTTCTTTTGCTATAACACTAAGCATAAGTCCTGGTAAGGTGACCGAGAAGATAATGTGTCAAGACCCAGTTCGGCTTGCATTAAACCTAGAAGCTTGATCCTACAACATCAAACTTCGTCGGTTAAGCGGTTAGAACAGCCCCGACTGGCAACAGGGCTGACCAGTTTACTGGCAACAGCCAGTTTGAAGCAGTCTTTGGCATATTCTAGGTATATGCTGGCATATACCTGGAATATGCCAAAAACCTTATGAGCAAGGGTTTGCCCTCCTAGGGGCAACCTAAAAATAACAAACTGATTTATATTATCATCCCTGTATATTACAAGAAATTTATCGCGGCGGCCGCGAACATTTCCTTTGTCTAGTCCAGTGCAAAGGTCACCTTGTGTTGTATATAAAATATTCGATGCAAAAGTTAAGGTTTCGCACCCTTGGAGGAGAATAAAATAGAATAGAATTATTGTCCCTTGTGCCCTAAGGCCCCTGGACTGATGTAGCATGGGCGAGCTCCCAAAAGGACGCTACTAGCACATCACGCTGGTATATTGTAGCCTTTTCTGAAGGCTTTTCTTGGTTTCTATTAGTACCGGCACCCCACTTATATTTGGCTTCGTGGCCATGCAAGAATGCTTTGCTATTACCAGCTTTGAGCTGTACACATTGTGGATTTCACTGTCCCACCTTTAATAGTGGGTCAAATTATGAACCCTCAGTTTTTGGTGCACCAAAACTCGAATGTGGAAAAAGAACACCAGCTGGCGGGTTAAGCTACGGCCACATTATCAAGAATACAGCACTTAGGTAAAAATCCTGATTGTGTGAAGGAGATACTACCAAGATATCCCTCAGTTTTTCTGCCAAGGCCTTAGAAAAGATCTTGTACACCGTAGATAGCAAAGTTATAGGGCGCCAATCCGAGATGGTTTTGGGCTCTTTGCACTTAGGAATAAGGGAAATGCAACCAGTGTTGATGATCTTATCCAAGCTCCTGAACCAGCGAAACTCAGAGAAAGCATCACCAAGCTAATTCCAATAAGCTTGGAAAAAATCTGCAGGAAAACCATCCAAGCCTGAGCACTTATTCTTCTTTAAAGAGTCTACAACAGAATGCAAGTCATCGACAGTAATAGTTGATTCCAACTAAACATGTTGTTGTGGGAAAATAATAGGATGGATCTTAGATAAAACTGCCTCCTGCATGTCCTCTTGGAAGGGCAGAGACTGATCAGCAAAAAAAAAGTAGAAAAATGATAAAAAAGAAACTGCTTCAACTGTATGGCATCAGAAATTTCAGAGCCATCAGGTAGAAGTAACGAAGATATGGAGCTGACACACGTCTTCTCCTTGCGTCCTAAAGAACAAGTGAGAGCACCTATCTCCCAATTTAAACCAATCCAAACCGGCCTTAATGCGAGCTTGAGTTGCCTGTATAGAGTCAATGTTTCTTATTTCTGCCAATAATTCTTTCTCTCGAATACCTGATGAAGGGGCTTGAGAAAGACACATTTGAAGCTCCATATAGAAAGCTAGTAGCCGATATAGTTGCCTGCGCCTTTCTACGTCCCCACTGCTTAGCAAAAGATTTAACTACTGCCAAAGCGTCAACAACCCTAGACATACCTCGAAGACGAGATAATGTAGAGGACCAGGCATGCCTGCAGCCATTAGTAAACTCTGGGTCTGACAAATATCAAGTGTTAAGCTTGAAACAGGTTCTTGTAGCTCGTCTATGCACTGGCACTGTAACCGAAAGCCATTGTGGATTGTGATCAGATATGGAACTATCCAACATATTTGTCCTTTGCAAGTTACCCAGTAAGCTAGCAGCTATTACACTATAATACCCACGATCGTGTCGAGCTTAAGCTCTACCTGGTCCACTTCAACCATTACACCACGTAAAAGACTGTTCTGCATCAACCTCTACCATTCTGCAGTCCAGCACAAGCTGCCTCCACTGCTCACGTTCAAATCCCTGAACAACCTGTGTATCCTTACCACACCTATCTGCTTCAAACTCAACCATCTTAAAATCACCAAGTAGTAGCCATGCTACATTATGACCAAGCTGCATAGTCTTAGTCTGTAAAGTGGCCCACAGAGAGCCTCGCTGATGTGGCTAATTAGGTGCACACACATTCACAATCCCCCACTCTTGCCCCTTATCCATCCATCTGACTATTATCCACCGTCCATCTGTCTACTTGAGTGAAAGCGACATTAAGGAAATGTTTTCAAGCTGTGAGGACTCCAGCCATAGCTGAGTTAGAAGCAGCAATTAAGACATTGTAATTAGGACCCACAATTGCAGCCAACTTTTGCACCCCACCTTCACAGCACTTGTGCTCTTGAAGACAGCAAAAATCTATGGGAAACTTAGACAGATAATTAGATAGCTTGCTCCTTTTACATGGGGAAGAAGCTACTCCCCTCACGTTCCAAGATAGTAAGTTCATCAAGATGTATGATGATGTTTTACATCCATCTCAGCAGCATCATCAAGTGGGAAATCTGCCCATTGTGTTTTGGAAATTGGTAAGAGGGAGCCTCCTCTCTGTTCATCCTTCCATTGTGTAAGATACCTGGTGAAGGAGAGCCTCTGCTCTGCTCATCCCTCCCAATAGAAGAACACTAGATCAGCTCCCTCCGTATGCTGACCCGCAGGTGGTAAGGGAGAGCCTCGGCTCTACTCAACCCTTCCATGTGTACCTTCAGAAGAGTGTGGTATGACATGTGCATGTTTATTTCGTGCCACCTTCTTTAAACTGACTCGCTGCCATCCCTCATTCATCATTTCCCGCCTTTCTTGTGTCTCTTGAATGACTTGCAATCTACGATGTACCTCGTCATCAAATGGCTGATGTTGGGCAGGAGGTGAAGGGATTGATTGAGTAGGCATGGAGGACACAACAGGAAGACATGAAGGCACATGAGAAACAGTAGGATGTGTGGTCACAGTAGAGGTGAAAGTGGCAGGTGCAACAGTAGAAGAAAGAACAGGCTTCAAGGGAGAATCAAGGCAACATTACACATTATCTGTAAATAGAATGGTAACAATGTGGTGTACATCCACAGATTTTGGATTATTCAAGTACATCATACCACTTGCGCAGTCAGGTTTCTCAAGAGGTGATAGCCAAAAGTCATACAGCCTTTGGAGAATTCATGACATTATAAAGTAGAGGAAGGTTTGAAGGTATTGTGAAAGTAATACACCGAATCTGATATCGCTGACATGCATGTTTATTTCCAAATAATGCCTCTTCAAAGTTTCTCTATAAGCTCACTAACATCTCATGTCACACATCCCATATCTAGGAACTACAGGTATGGTTAACATGAAATAAGACCTCTTCAGCCATAAACTTCATTGTGCAGCATTTTGAACAATTAAGGCTTCAAAAAGTCATCTAATCTACACCAAAGCATGTCACTCAAAGAGGCCTTCTCTTGAATGTTTCTGATCCCCATCTACAATCAAATGAGGCAGCTAATTTGTGCAGCAGAGCAGGCTTGCTTGCTGTATAAATTAGACGCAAGAGTCAATTAAACGATTTCCAACATCAGTACTTGCTCATACTCTGTCAAGCTCCAAGAATAATCTTTTTTCAGAGTATTCAGAAAGCGCATATGAAATCTTGGTTGCTTCCTTTATGGTTTCTTTATGTCATTTAAAGAGAAACTTGAACAAAAGAGCCAACAAACTTGATGTACATCCATACATACCTGGAATATACCTGGTTGTTTAAAACATTGAGCAAAAAATATGCTTGATCCTTTGAACAGTTGCAAATCAAACAAGGAAGACTCTACAAATATCATAGCCGTGAAAACATGCCTTCTATCAGACATGCATGGACGCATCCCTTTGCCTCTTAGGGTAGGCTAATGTCCTCACGAATCCACTATTCAAAATCCGAATCTAGGCTCGAGTGCTACACCTGAATGCATCCAAAGTAAAGCAATTATTCAGATTAGGAGTCGGGGATTTCGAAATCGAAACATGACTTCTCCACTGGCATGGATTCTTATCTGATGCCATCCGCTGGAAAAAGTGTCTGATTTCTAAACAAAAGAGCATCTGAACAACTCTTGAACAGGAAAATATTGTGAATGTCTATCTGCACATGCCTGCATTTCCCAGATTTGGAGCATAACACTGCAGTGCCTTACTGTAGTCTGAACTCTGATGTCGCTATTTGGCAAGCATCTAGGCATGCCCACGACCACCAACGATTCTTTTCCAGCCGAGGGAGAAAAAGCAAAACGAACCTTTTCTCTGAAATCCTAGACTTAGCCCTTTGATCTTGACCATTAAGAAGGGCAAAAAAAAATTACCACAAGTTGCACGCAAATACTTGGCGCACTCTAGATGTGCCAATTAGTACATCTTATGTAATACGACCACCAAATCATATAAAAACCATAGGAAAAAATGTACAAAAATACAAAAGAAACTCCCTGTTATGTGCTAGATACTCAAAGTTGAGGGTAAGGAGATGGATCTTCGGAATCCAATTTTGGAGTTATTTTCTTTTTCGAGCTGTCTTTGGCTTTTTCAGTGACGAGAGTTTATCTTTTCAGCGCGTATACACAAAAAGTAAACAACCTTATAAATGATCGGTTGGACAAATTCCAAAACATTTTCCTCTACAATTGAAAAAGCATCTCAATTATGGCTTGAATGAGAAAAAAGCATCAATATTGAGTTGAATGAGCATTTAGCCTTGTCTTGAATGCACCCATGTGGAAAACCCCCGTTGCACTAAGATATAATGTAGAAGAATATAGATGCCTTGATTTTCCATCATATCATGCATATACATGGCATTGGTTTAAGGAAAACAATTGTACAAGTTTAAATAAAACCATTCCTTTAATGGTGAACCTCAAGAGTCAAGATATAATTTAGAAGAATAAAGATGCTTTAATTTTCCATCCTATCATGCATAGACATGGCATTGGTTTATGGTAAATGATAAGTCTAAATAAGACGGTGGAAGTTGGAACAACGTCAAGATATAATGTAGAAGAATAAAGGAACCTTAGTTTTCCATCATATCATGCGTAGACATGACATTGTTTTAAGAAAAAAAATTGGACAAATTTAAATAAAACGAAGACGTTGAAAAAAAACAAATAAATTGTTTAAGATATATCTCGCATCACGTCACGGGACATGTGCGACTGCAAGCCACCTGGCTCGTTGGCCTTTAAAGGCTCGGACCAACCTATTGAGTGGCATCAAGTTTAAAACTCCAAGGTGATTGTTCTACCTAGAGGTTGTAATAAAACAGTGGAGGGCTTGGCTTGGGATTGGTTTGTATAAAATCAATGGAGGGCGGATTTGATAAGAATCCATTGCATTTGGCTTGCATTCTTGGTGAGGAAAAAAAATTGGCCGAATTGATAGCAAGCGGTGCAAATTTTCTTGAAGTGATTGGGGATAGACAAAGTACTCTATTGCAAATATGAACAGGTGTCTATCTTGAAAAGACTGCTCGAAACTAGGGCAGTTGAACACATCTTGACCCCAGATCATGAAGGGGACACTCCTATCCACATTGCTACCAACAACATCTATGTTTTGTGGTGTTGTACGAAAAATTCCATTCGGAACATCCCAATATGCATGTGGATGATTTGCTAAACTATAAGAAAAGAAGCCTTTTGCATTATGGTGCAGGGAAGGGAGATATAGATGTAGTAAAGTTTCTGTTGGCACAAAATGCCAACAAATTTGCACGTGATATTTACGGTGCAACTCCCTTCCATTTTGCTGCTAGACGCGGAAGTGTCCCGGTGATGAAGGAGCTTATAGGTCATGACGTAGATATTGTAGATATTGTAGATATTGTAGATATTGGGAAAAACAAGGCTGTCGAATGGTTGCTTACGAAAGAGGCGTCACTGTCTAAGGCTGATGTAAATGGAGACACTGCTCTCCATTGGGCGGCTAGGAATTCTAGCAGCCCAACCAGTTCTAGCAGCAGAACCAGAAATCAGCCTTCGAAAGTCTTGTGTACACTATTCAGAAAGCGAGATGCTGATGTGTTTGCTGCAAATAAGGCGGGCCAAATGCCACTTAGCCTCGCACTCCACAACCACAAAGGTGCTGCAAATGCAGAAATTGTGAAACGAATTCGCACTGCCATGAAAAGACCTAAGTCACTTCCTAGGCGTAGTCATTCAATCTATTTGGCGCGCACCAAGGATGGCGCTACTCTACTTCATTATGCTGCTGCTTATGGTGAGGAAGATGATGTGGAGTGGTTCTTCAATGAGACACGGATGGTCACCGTTCGCGAGAAAAAAGGTAAGGATTCAAATTTTGTGGCCATAGTGAATAGTAAAGATAATAATGGGAACAATCCCTTCCATTGGGCCGCAATAAATGGCAATTGTCGTGTTATGGAGGTTCTCAGGTCTTATAAAGTCGATCCCTAGCGAAGAACAAAGAAGATAGAACTCCTTTGTTGCTTGCCCTCATCAACAATCATCTTGATTTTGCAAGGAATCTCAGGAAATTGTTAGGAAAAGACCTCGCAGTTGAGATGTGGACAAAGGATATAGGCATGTGGACAGATACATTCATTGATGAAAGTTTGATTCGGATATTTAGGTTGCACATGAGGAAGTTTATTTTCATGCCTGGTGGACTCCAAGATAAGGATATCAACAAGGAAATGCCATTTATTTACAAAGCTCTTTATGCAAAAAAATAAGAGGGCATTACTAATTTCATTCAAGAAATTAGCAATGTGAATAGAGCTGGAAAGCTAACTCGCAGAACAGCATTGCATTGGGCAACAATACTGAATCAGAAAGAAATTGTTTTTAAGCTATGCAAACAATATTCAAATGATTTGGTTGTCTTTGTTGCAGATAAAGAGGGTAAGACGCCATTGGATTATGCCACTGATGCAGAAATTTTGAGGGAATTGATGAAAAGTCCAGATGTAAAGTCCTATGCGCATAAGCTATACAGAGATACAGAGAGATACGTAAGTGCATGTAATGCTATTTTGGTGAGTGCAGCATTGATTGTAAGTGTAACATTTGCTGGCTGGTTGCACCCTCCGTGGAATGAGACCTTCCAATATGCCCATCGGCATCCGGCCTTGAGGATGTTTTGGATTTTCAATGGGGCATCGTTTTTCTTCGCAATTGCAACAGTAGTTGCAGCGGCATCTGCTCTGATACCAGCGCCTTATGAAGGCTTACCTGAGGGAGTAAAAAGCATTCGCAGGTCGTTGAATAATGCTGCTGCCATGTTGGCATTTTCTATTTTTTTTTGTGTTTTGTGCGTTTGCAGCAGCGAGCTTTGTTGTTTTGCCTCGCTCATCTTGGTACCGTAAATTCATGTACGGTGGCATAGTTTTGGGTGGAGTACTCTTTCTTTGGTTTATTTGGAGATCTGTTCATGGTCTGTACAAGGTGCATTTCCGCCCTTCATGTGCTGAGTGTCGGCCTGCTAAGTCTGAGCTTCACAAAATCCGACCTAGTAGCCCACAGGCTAGTGGTGACAATGGTTACGAGTTGGGAACCCGGTATGAATATCTTCCATGGGATGATGGCCTGGACGGTGATGGCCACGATGGCCTTGACAATAATGGGGGAGCATAATATTGTTCTCAATGTATCGTGCTTGAAACTTATTTCTATTAAATAATCTATTCATTAGTCAGGGTAAATGCCAGTCTAAAAGTTAATAGGCAACAACATTTAAACACAAAAATCAGTTTCTTTAAATGGGATGGTGAATTGGGCTTTTAAGAATTCTAGGAACTATGACCCTCAAATTGAATATTGTCTACTTCGGGAACTTGATGGCAGGGTTCAAAAAACTCCACAGCCTTCACCAGATAATTTTCCGCCTATATAAAATATGTACCGGATATATTCATAACAAGATACAAATATACCGGATTTTACATTAAACTACGTTTTTTTCTATCGGATTTTTTCCAGCATCCAAAAATTTAGACCAGCAATTTCTAAAGTGGACCAGACAAACAAAGGGTTTATCCAGGTATTTTTTGAACCCTGCTTGATGGGAAACGTTAGTATTCCAATGGAACAAACAAATATCAAAGAAGATACAATCATGGTCTACCTAGTATCATCCTTCTCAAGTCCAATCATGGGCAGAAGATAGAAAGCACAAATGACTAGGTCATAAATGCTTGGCAAACACTTGTCATAAATAATGTGAATGCTTGGACTATCGTTACTCGTTCAACACCTTCTTGTGCAACTCTAATGTTGCTATTTCACAAATCATGGGGTCAACATGTTTAAAATCGTCTGTATTATATATGGGTTTTAAATTATTAAGAATTTTAGATTGATTGATGAGATAAGGTTTAATGTTTTTACAAAAATTTTGGTTGAAGGAACAAAATTGAAAAAAGAACAATTGTTGGGAAACCAAGAAAAGGAAAAAAAATGTTGAAGAAAAAGCTTCACGGCGGAGGCTGCTGCCGACCATGTTGGATTGGAAGCACAGCGCATTACATGAAAACAAAGAAGCGTGCAGCGGGAGCTGCTGCAAACAGATCGGCCACTACCGATTGGGCTTCCATGCCTACCAGGATATGGGCTATACCCAATAAGAATTTGAAAAAAAAAGACGGTGCTTAGTTCCTTTGGTGAATTTCTGGAAGTGGTGAAAAAAGATTGAAGACAGCATAAAGTGGTTTGAGATTTGGTCTAATATCTAAGGTGACCCCGGAGGCTCAAAAGCTTCTGATACCCTGGAGATGAATCTCTTCTGTAAGTATCCATGATGTGGGTGTGAGGCTCAAAAGCAAGGTGCCAGAACCGTCTTCAGAGTGTTGTGGACTGAAGTTTTATAGGCAGACTTCTCTAGCAGGAACTTGTGAGATGCAACAATCATTTATTAATGTGTGCTCTGGCTTTTCTAGCTGGAAGACAATAATGGCAATGCTGTTGTGAGCTATAGAGACTCCCCTGTAAATTTCTGTTGTAGTATTCAATCAGTATGATATAGTATAACTTCCGCTAACCCTCTGATTCCGGAGCTTCTTTCCGCCATAGCCTCTCTCTGCCATAGCTCATAGACAGCGAAACTTAGGGCATCGAATAGGAAAGAGGCCCTTAAAAAAATGTTTGCAAAAGATTCTGCCGGGACTGGTCTAATACCACGACCAGATTGATGAAGAAAAAAGCGCTTGGAAAGGAAGACTGGAGCAAGGCATTGCCTGAAGCCTGGAGATGCACCGGAATGGCTATGGCGGACTGAGAAAATTTGGGCGATCTAACGATAATTTGCGGAAGATCATTTGCGGAATCTGCATCATTTGCGGAAGACGGATAAGGCCAGAATCATTAGGAGACTGCCAGATCTGGCTACCTGCTAGAAGCGATGAGATAGAGCGGAGAAAGAACGTGGCGCTGAGTGTTTTTTTTCCCTTTTTTTTTTTTAACAGTGCTATTTTTTGCCCCTCGAAACACAGAATATGCTAAAGCATCTTGCCAATAATAATTACATGTGTTAGATAAGGCAGATACATTTTTCTGCCGGAGTGTAATTTCTTCCTTACAAATTACAGTGGAATGACACGTTGCGATTTAGGCATTTATGGCAGATTAGGCATTTATGACAGACAGATGCATTTATTGCCGCCATTAATACACTGCATTTATTGCTGCCGACGTCCGCCATAGCCACACCTGTGCTTGAACTCCGGCGCCTGGTTTTGAAGCAGAAGACGTGGGCACAGCAGCCGGCACCGGATTTGAAGAAGCTGGAGCTGGAGAATGGCGAGGAGAAGAACCCAAACCAATCCGCCCCTTCGTCGTTAATCCCTTGCTTCCCTTCATTCCGATGCTTGCAGAGCACTTTTCCATAATCCAAGCCAAATTTAAGCCTATTTACGGGCTCTGTAGAGGCTCTGTAGAATCATACTCCGTCCGACTATCCTATGCCACCGAACCTCCACCGTCCACAAACTCGATTCAAATGAAGCCCTCAAGACTCAGCCAAAAGTTCATTTGCCAATTCTGTTAAAAAAACCCCTGAGTAAACAATCACACGAAAACCCAAATCAACGGCAGACTCCAAATTCCCCAAATCATCAATGGCAGCATCTATGGAAGCAAGAAACGGATTTCCTACGGGCAATTTCTGACCAAGATAAGCCAAACAGAGCAAGAATGAAGAAACACTATACCTGGTTGAATAAGAGGGGGCTGGGTAGCTTTATATTCCCCTATCTGAAGCAAGCATCCCCTGTTTAGCCGATCCTTAAAGCAGAGAGATGGATCCTTCTGGCGAGGATGAAGAAATGAAGCAGCACATTGGCCAAGCTCTTTGAAGCAGAGACGAAATGGCTTCTTGGGAATAGGTCCAGTAGGAAAGGCTAGATTTCAGGGCGGAATTTTTCTCCATTTGCAAGATTCAGGACCTCCTACATCGCAGATGGAGCAATTTTGTAAAGATATGTAGCCAGATTTGCACACAGCCAAACTTGGAAATAATACCTAAGGCAATTTGATCGCCTGCTTCTTGAATCTGCCGGTGCTCCACCATAGCCTAAGCCTCCACACCATTCTACGCATCTTGGAACACACCATGCAAAACGATGTAGCTACGATGTAGCAAGGGATTAAACAGCTACGAGACGCCGGAATTGGCCGCCCCGGCCCCTCCCTTTGGAGCCTTCGGCGGGCGGGACGAAGGCCCTCATGGATTCGGGCGTCTATATTTATGCATATTTTGGCAGACGCCAGTGCCTTATACACAAGATGCTCTGCATAGACTTGCCCTCTGGTTTCAACTAGAAAATCACAAAGCAACAATGAGAAAAAAATGCACGCACGCCCAACCTCCATAGTTTGATATAATCCATTTTCTACATCTGAAAGTTCCACTCCATGAGTTCATTTGAGTTATTAAGTAAAATTTTGATTCAATAACTTACATGAAGTCCACTCTAGTGCTTCCAAACAATTATCTTGAATCCACTATTCTTTGTATAAGTCAAAGCTTATAGGCTTCCAGAGTACTACTCTGTACAAAACTAGTTAAAAGGGCTAGTTAGGGAATTCTACACTAGCTTGGTCCATGAGCAGAGCTTCTGGCACTCTGGCATCTGCCTGAAGGGAGCTAAGCTGAACTTTGGAAATGGGTGTGAAAGTCTTATTTCCATTTTTAAAAAACTAGCAAATCTGGTGCGCTTTGTTACTTACATTGCTTACGCTCATTGATCACTTTCTTTGCTAGTGATTATCTTATGGATACTATGATATTCGCGCCACGATCTTTGAAAAAAAAGTAGTCAAATCAGTCCTAGAGCACCATATCATTTGAGATCTGACATCCCTTGCTGCCCTCCTACTTCTACTCTTTCATGACCGTCAAGTTGGGGTATATAACTTGCATCTCCAAATGTTTATTATTGTTCCTAAAAAGAACTTGATAATGAAGCACTGCTCCATAGCCTGTGGCACAGCCGAAAGGTATAAAAATCCCCCTTTGCATTTCAAGAACATCTCTCGCACCATTCCAAAGATATAAAATTCCCTTTTGCATTCCAAAAGCATATTTCACACCATTCCAGATATACAAACCCCCCTTTGCAGGAGTTAATCGGGGAAGAGAAATGTTCGCGGCGGCCTTGGCCGCCGCGATAAATTTCTTGTAATAATAATAATAATAGTAATAATTCTATTAAAATGTCACGTAGAGACCCTTATGTCTATGTGACAGCCAATACAATGGAACTGTATATGAATAAAGTACCTCAAAAGTTTGAATAAACAGCCATTAAAATATTAATCAAACTCCCCAATTGCTTCCAAAATGCTCATATTATGATATAATTCCATAGTGTCTTCCCTCTCTTTAATGATCGCTTGTATGTACCTGGCCAAAGCGGGCGGTGGCATGCACAATAGCTCTGCAAGTGTGATGTTCCCAATACCAAATCTATCCCGGATATGCTCATATGCCGGGCATTCCAAGAAAGCATGTTGTTCCGTCTCCACTTGTGGCAAAGAAATACAACACGGACATAACCGGCTCTCCCTTGGAATTCCTTTCCATCTTCCGACCTCAATCTCAAGGTGGTGAGAACTGAGCCGAAGTTTGGATATTTGTTTTCTCAAATTTCTGCTAATCTCTGAGTGCATGTATCCTTGCACCTCATAAGGCTCCAACTTGTTTATTTCATTTTTATAGAACTGTTTTTTCACATCAACTCTTCCAAGACTTGTTTTTGTATCAAATCACTTACTTCAGAAGGTGTACCTGGCCAATTATGTGATGATATGCCCCATCGAGCAGCCTTTGAAGTACCTGGTGATACCACCCGTTTTGTGATGTTTCTTTTCAACGCAAGTAAAGGAAAACCAGCTCGCTTCAAGTTCCTTAGATCTGTTCACATAATTTATTGTCCATATAAGTGCCTCGCTTGGGGGGCATACCTACTTCAGCTAGCATCATAGAATATGGTGTTTGGATTTTTACTCCAAGCTCTTCTAGTAGAAAACGCTTTTGCACCCGTTCATCTTTTGTGACAGCCCCGGTCCCCATGTTTGGCAGCCATAAAGGGCAACTGTTCTAACTTGTGCATTAAACAAAAGCTTTCGAAACTTCCAATGCCATATGTTAGCTTGTCTCTGAGAGGTTTAGCATGGCATACAAAGCTCACGAAACCACACGTAACCCGCTTCTCCACAGCTATTCTCCACTTATAATCATTGGTTACTTCAATTCCAAGGTATTTGTACTGTGTAACAGTTTCAATCTCACACCCATCTACAATGAATGGTTTAGCAGCAGCACGAGACCCAATGATCATGGCTTTTGATTTGGCGTGATTAATCCTCATGTCTCTAGATATACAAAATGCATATAACTTATCCAGAAGGTTCTGCAAGCCTGCTGGACTCTTTGAAACTAGAACTATATCATCTGCATACAAGAGAAGGTGGATTACATACCCTTGAAGATCAGCCCCAACATCTCCTTGACAAAGCCAAATTTCCAATTCGTCAATGTAAATCCCAAACAAGGTTGGAGAGCAAGGACAACCCTGTTTTACTCCAACGGTGCTGATGACTTGTTCAGATGAGGGAAAAGAGAGTTGAACCAAAACTTGTTCATATAGACAAGCAACTGCCATTCGTAAATCCACAGGGACCCCAATGTGTTCCAATCTATCAGCTAGCTTTTTCCGGTTAACACGGTCAAAAGCTTTAGTCAGATCAATAAAGGCTAGACACCTCTCATTTCCGGGGCCTTTGCCTCCTTCCATAATAGCCCTCAGAGTCACCAGGTGATCCGTGGTAGAATGCTTAGGCCTAAAGCCCGCTTGACAATGTGCTCTAGCTTTATTGGTGTCCAACCAAGTATTTAATTTATGTTCAAGCATAGAAGCAAAGAGTTTAGCCAAAAAACTGCTCACTAGAATTGTGCGGTAGTTTTTAACATTGTCTTTGTCTCCCGATTTATGAATCGGAACAACTCTACTTACGCACCAAGCGTCTGGAAACTTACCTTTGAGCAGCACTTTGTTACATAATTCAGCAAGCTTTTCATGCATTCTTGAGCCTCCCCATTTAAAAATTGCGCTACCAAACCATGCAGATCATTTGCCTTACCATTATGCATTGATTGGAGGGCCTCTATGATGTCCGAAACCTCAAACATGGGCTGAATATCAGCTGTAATCAAAGGCATTTGTGGGCAGTTTGGGATGTTATACAAGTCTTCAACGTACTCCAACAAGTCACTCGATGAAAAATCTCCCATTTGTGGAGGAGATATCTTGATTCGTTGCCAAAATTTCTTGGAGGATTTAGACCCGACCTCCTTAAACATCTCATCATTTTGTGATTTGAGCCATAAACGCTTCTTTTGCCTTAATAACCGCTTATACGATTTGAGAGCCTCTTCCCTGTTAGCTGCAATCTTGTAATGTTTTTTAGCAAGCCTGCACTCTTCATCAAACCACTTCTTGCATGGGCCAAATTTGCGTCCCCTAGAAACACCAAATACCCGTCTTGTTACTGACAAAGCAATAGAAGATAAAGTATCACTGTAAGCAACTGAGTCTTGAGGCCAATCTGCATTATTGAGTTCAGAAGTAACCTCTTTTCTGTAAATATGAGCAAGCTCATAATTGGTTTTCACCCGAGCAGTTTTTTCTTTGGTCTTATGAAGTCTTTGCACTTTAACTTTAAATTGTACTAAAAGCGGTGCATGGTCAGAGTCTGTCTCTCTTTCTAGCACTTGAAAGTCATCAATCAAATTAACATGTTCTGGCTGCCCCAAAAGAATGTCAAACACACTATTACCTCGTGGTTGATAGCATGTGTACTTGCTAGATTCTGGAAAAGCTTTCAGCCCATTACAAACTATCATCCCAAATGTGCTGCATAACTGAAGGACATGCCTACCCATGGTATTTGAGGCAATGTCTGCTGATTTTCGGGCCCAAAGTGCATCATTAGTTTCCTCCAGCCATAGATTATTATCAGTATCAGAATACATTATTGCTTGATCCTCTCCCATCCGGCCATTCAGATCACCTAGAATATATACCGCTCCTTTGTTTTGAAACTCCAGGATATCCCTTGAGATGTGCATGAAAGGATCAGTTGAACTTAGCTCAGGATGAGAGTATATTTGTGAGGGATAAGGCTGCAAGGGTGCAAAGTATGCAATTGCAATGTGGGTAGGCACATCTCCTTTTATTTCAAGCCACATAAACTGATTATGCATGCTTTTTCTCACAATCTGCACATTTTTGGCGATCTCATGTTTGGCATAGCAAGCGATTCCACCCCAACCGCGTGTACTATTGCCTCTCTCATTCCATACTGAATCTACGACGCTAAAACCTGGTATGTTTAGTAATCTGTGTGTATCATATTCCCATGTTTCCACTAAACATAGAATGTCACTGATAGCAAACAAGTGCTCATTGCTCAGGATCTTATTCTCTGTCAATCCATGTATATTCCACATCATACACCTAAGGGTCGCGCTTTCCTAGTAATCCTTGCTGCCCTTTCTTGTTACTATCTTATTTCCTCTTAAGAAAGCCGTTTTCCCTTCATCCCTTAGTTTCTGTACTTCTTCCAGTAGTTTCTTCCTTTCAGCATGCTGCTGGAATGTTAAGTCTTCATTTAACCATATTTGTTGGCCTTTCAAATTACTTCTGTTGAACATAACCCGATGATGGGTCTGTTTCTACCTTCTATCTTCTTGCCTACTCTAGAACAGTACCTTAATCCAGGATTGTGGAGATGCATAGTTTCATTGAAGAATTTTTCTACTACCTGGTTGGTGTCTTCGCCATCAGATTCTTTGAGCCCCGACAGTTTTATGTTTGCTGCACGAATTGCCCTCTCTGCTTGTTCTTCTGCTTGCTATCAACTACTTGGATTTGGTGTTCTTGATGCAAGCCTTTTGTTTGCTGCAGCGCAGACACTTGTTCCCTAAGTTCCTGATTCTGAATTGTTAACTGTTTATTTTGTTCCAAACTCTCATATAGCAATCGCTTCAGTTCAGAGAATTCGCTCACTATAAAGGATTTGATTTCAGTTACAATCTGGAGCACCTTAGATTCGTCTTCATATTCTGGTGGGTCTGTTTTGTCTGGGCTACCAATTGCTTTTTTCTTCCCCATCAGTCAATAGTTAATCATCAAACAAAAACCCGGCCGGAAAACGTCAAATTCAGATAGCTAAACAGATCCAAACCTGGCATGCCATACACCATTGGAAAGATCTCGGAACCAGCTTTCCAATAAGCCTAAAAACGTGATAATCTGACATTGTATGTGAAAGTTATGGTCTGTCGAAGTTTTGTCGTACAAACCCTAGCGTCCAAATTCAGTACATGTGTGAGATGGAGTTAACCTGGTAGTATGGCTCCAAAGGATGTATTTATATCTTCTTATATATATCATAAAATATTTTTGATGTGTCTCTTCAATCAAATTTCACTTAAAATTTAAACGGACCAAATTTGACAAAGTCATCCTCTCTTTACCCTAAAATTAAACAAGGTGCTGTGCACAGAGGGTTGCCTTCCAGTTTCCTGTGGGTAAAGTGGCTTAAATCAAACTGTGTGGAATCAAAATTTCTATTTCAAACCCCCCATTGTATTTGCCATATTTGCCTATATAGGATGTTTGAACAAACGTAATTATCTCTAGATATAGCTTGATGTATCCGATCTAAGAGCGAGAAATAGAAGGTATAGCAATGGATCATTAGATGTGCCACTTAGTGTTCATTCTCATGCAATCTCTAGAGCCAAATTATGTCTACAAGAGCACTTCTAATGGCTTCATCTAATTTAATTCCATGCTCTAAAATTTGTTTATAGATAAGCCTGCCCTGCTCTAGGGCACCTATGCTGCCACATGCTTTCAAGACACTTGGGAATATAATTTCATCTGGTTGTACACCCTTCTCTTGCATCTTCTCCAAATAAAGTAAGGATCCAGGAGCATTACCATGTTGGGAATATCCCGAGATAATTGCACCCCAAAATACAACATCTCGATAAGATAATTTTCCAAAAGCTTCGCATGATTCCTCCAAATTGTCACATTTTGCATACATATCAATGATTGCACTACCTGTAACAACATTCAACAGAAGGTCGCATTTTAAAATCTGATCATGGATAAACCTGCCCTGGCCTATAATTAATTATCATGCTGCTACATGCTTTCAAAGTACTCAAAAAAATAACTTCATTTGGCTCAATTCCTATATCTTGCATCCTAGCAAAACATTTCATGGCCAACATATCTTCACCGTGCTGGACTAATCCTGCAATCATTGCACCCAGAAATGACATTACGATCTGACAATCCAGAAAAGACTTGGCACGATTCCTCCGAACTACCACATTTCGCATACATGTCAAATAGGCTATTGCCCAATACTAGATCTAATTCTATACCACTTTTGACAATTTCAAAATGAGCACGTCTTTCCTGCTTAAGGGAAGATGTCAAGCTGCATGCTTTCAAGACAATGGCATAAACATGCCAGTTTCCTTTTACACCTAGTGATTGCATTTAAATATACAATTGCATGGTAGTTTCACAATCTCCAATTAGCGTGGGCCATTAGGATTTATATTGTTCTACCATATTTTGTATCTTGCTTTTTATTGCAATCTCCGAGGACGAAATATGCATTGTCTTTAAATAAAGGAATATTAAATAATAAGTTTTAATTTGGATGCGTTTATTTTGGCTCCTATAGCATTGCCTTTATCTTAATCTCGAATATTAACACGTCCTTGAATTTTATTTTGAATTAGTTTTGTTGAAAAGAATAAGGAAAAAGTACCCATTCCTGAAGTACCTAGTCTAGATACTTTGGCAGGTTCCAAAAATGGTCAACTGTAGCATGATTATCCCCATCACAAGGGGAAGGGAATTCATTCGGTTTTATAGAATCTTGACTGATGAAGCCTGAGTGCAATTCGTCATCTTAGATCAGCATAATCCATCTCATAATCTAATCGTATGGTGGCAAAGTTTGAAGATATCTTGCTGGATGGTTATTAGTTCGGGATTCTAGATATTCTGCTCTTCTCTTTTAGTAACTTTATGTATAAGGGCGTGGTTAACCCTGCTGGAGTGCAAGGCAGAGGTGCATTCTCTATTCTATTCTATTCTATTCTTTACATAGAAGCAGGTTAAAAGAGCATTTTGTGATAGGTAAATATTTTTGAAATCGAGGGTAGATTGCTAGAATGCAAGGTAAATCCACCGGAATGCTTGATAAATCCACCAAAATGTTAGGTAAATGGAAATCCACCGGAATGCTTGCAGCATTTAAGAGTGATGCAAGTTTCAGAGAAAGAAACTTTGCCAGATGGGGCTGCTTGATGGGACAATAGTGTTAATGAGGGGCATAAAGTTTTTTCTTCAAAGGTTTTATTTTGAGATAATTAAGCAGGGCTTTATTTCTATTCAGATTGATGACGAGAATGGATTTCCAACGAACTGCATAACAAGATACATGCGATAATGGCATACAATCAAAGCATGGATAACGGCATACAACTGATACCATAGAGTCGAGACAGGGCTAATTAGTATTGTTCTATTCGAAACCTAACCCAAATTTTCCCATTATTGCCATATCAACAAGGAAACGCAGCTGAGATTTTTTTCGCTCAAGAAAAGGGAAATCCAAGCTCAAGCAGACCTTTTTAATAAACTATTCTAATCACACAACACGGGGGCTTAGATAATGAAAGTCTTTTCTGGACTATGTATATTTTGCATTTACTGGGTATGTTTGAAGGCTGCCATGACCATCGACTTTGCTGAAATGTTGCCTAAAGTTACGAGCTTTACCTAGATCATTTGGTAACTTTTTTACGAATTGAAAAGACATCCTAGAGCACTAAACCCAAGCCCGCAAATAAGAATGGAACTACTAAATACAGAAAAGACTTCAACTCTCATGTCATGCCTGCCCATAACTTAGTGGCACAACCGTTGGCCAAAGTACACTGAAATCCCAACCAGTGCACATCTTACTTGCTTCCAACAAACCTCTTTGGATTGAACAATTCAGGCTCACGGGATCTTTCCAGTTGCCCATATATTTACAAGCAATCTTTTTTTGACCCTTTACTTGCAATTTTGGTGTGAAAAAGGAGCTGGAGAATGCGATATGAATAAAAAAATCTAAATTTGGAAAATCTTTTTTCCAACTTTCTGTGCATTTCAACATTTCAACAATTTGAACCTCATCCTATTTTGAGCATTTTTTTACAAAGAAAGGCCTGTTATTTGGAACTGAACTCGTGTTCTTGGTCGGGCTGTGGACACCTTTACGTGGCTGGTTATAGGCCTGAAGTTGCTTACTTTGTAGTTGCCATAAATTACAATGCAAATAACGAATCCACTTTTGTCTGATCAACCAAAGGACTGTTTTTCTCCCTATATTCTTCCAGTAACACTTCCAGACCTGGTGCCCAAAGTTCTTCCATAAGTGACCTGTTAGGAATATCAATTGCACGCTTGGTAGGTGTGTTGGTTGTTGGCTGATCAACCTGTAAATTACATATTTCCCCTTATAGTAACGGATGCAGACAGAAAGAGCATAAAATAATGTAATTACTTACCAGGTGCTTGTCCTTCAGGTAAAAGCTTGTTTATTTATGCACCTCCTCAAGATTGGATTTATGTCATGCTTCCAAGTTTCCAACATCGAGAGAATATAATGTCATACTTGATTGCATGGAGTTCACTTCTTTCTCAGCAGTACAGGTATCTGTAAAGATATGTGACAAAACACAGATTTAAGACACAACAAATTTATCGTAGTTATTCTGGATGTCAAACGAAGCGCATCAGCAGAACTATTGAACATGCTCTTACTCTCAATAAAGTCCACAATGAATTCATGTTTGGAGACGATTTTACTTTGAGCCGAGACCTCAACTTCCCTTAGTTGCATTGTATGAAGAGCATTCTCATCCTCCAGTTGCCTTAAAAATGGAAAGATATAAAGAAACTAAGTATTTAAATATGCTTTACATAATCAAACAGTAATAACTACCTACCTAATAAGGGCAACAACAGATGGAACATGATCACCCTCGAGCTTGTGCAATGACGCAACTGTAGTATGCCATTGATCAGCAGAAGTTGCTGTGTCTTTCACGCTGTATTGAAACACGAATAAGCAGATTGAATCAAATAATATCTACATTTTTTAAAGCAGACAACATACCAATGTTGAACTAATTCCTCCATGCGACAATGCTTTGCAGCCAAAAAGGCTGAGGCCTGTAGAGCATTTGCTTCTGCTTCATCATTGAAATGCATGATGCCGTTCTTGTGCTTTGCATGTAACTTCATGGGCCTTTGTCATTCCTTGTTGTAGGACTTTGGACTCCTCTATTGAGCTGTCCCTTAAATTCTTCACTCTAGCGGCAATCTGAAAGTATTATAATGTAAGATATTGAGTGGATAAGATAAGTATCATGAAAGAATATTAATATGTGTTCCATTTAAATGTAAATCTTATTCTTTACTCTAGCAATAGCAACCTTATAAGCTTGATGTAGATCAGCAAGAGATTGATCACGTGTCCTTTGGGAAGCATCCATGTATAGACCCAACTCAGAAATATTTCCATCAAGGCTTACAAAGAAATCCTTCATGATAGTGAGAACCAAGCCTGCAGTTTCTCTACTCTTAAATGCAGCATGGAAGGAGTACGATAAAAAATAAATAACCTAAAGAAGACTGAAAAAGTTCGTATACTCATTCAACCAACCTCCCATTGCTGCTGGGCAAATGCAGCCAATTAAGATTGCTGCTCTGCCATTACTGATTGAACACCAGTCAACAGTCCTTCGGCTTCTGATGCTGCAGACGTGCAATAACTGCAACACCCAACCCACACTGTTGAGTGACACCATACGTAAGCTGTTTTAACGTTAAAAATACAATCTCACATTGTTCAGGTCTCCACATGGCCCTTTATCATATTTATATTCTTAGCAGTTTTGGAAGCCTTAGACTCATGGTCAACCACAGCTTGTATAATCTCAAACTGTGAAGCACATACTGCCTTCAAACATAAAATCCTCTCTTTTAACTCTTCTACAGCCTGCAATTACAAGCAGCTGAAAAAATAAGCAAGAAACACAAAAATATTTTTCCCACTAAAAATCTAAAACTGAAATATATTAAAAGGGAGAAACGTAAGATGATAACCTTCTCTTTGGAAACATTGAAATTTTGTAACTTGATGCCCATGCTTTCAATCTGCTTCTGCTGATTGACTATAAAATTATTGACAGTGCTATCCAAGGCCAACAACTGCTGAGACAGTTCAAACTGATATTTTTGTACAACCTTCTCATTTTCTGTCTCCATATTCTCTGACAAAAGGCTATGCTCTATGATCTGCTCCAGTGAGTGGCGCAATCCATCAGCGCCCAACCTCAATATTGGAAACCTAAACCTTTAAAATGCCTAAGAAGGACTTGGTAGTGCACTACCTCCAAGTCCAATCATAGGTACTTTCACGTTGCCCTCCATCCTTCACGTATGCTTCCACGTACTCCTATAAATCACAAGTAGACATGAACAAACCTGCTGTGACCTACTTTAATCTGCTACCATGTCTCTTTAACAATCCTCTGCCTTGTCCTCTGCTTAATTTGGAAGAACTTCCAAGCCTTATAGATATTCCTGTGTAACAATCGGGACCTCTGTTTAGTAGATCACATTTGAAAACTCAATCCAAAAAGCATGCTTTTCCTTCACATGTCTGATGTATCAAAAACTACATACGCTAAAAATCTTCTTCTATTAGACTTTGTCTATAAAGAAATGCTGGTAGTGCGCCGAAATCAAGCTACGAAGCAACTGCAAATAGTTATCTTACAATGGCCAGCTTCTGCCGCTTCATATGCCCAAATCGGCGGACCCATATGATAAAACCAAAGATTGATTCCCAAAAATGGCCCAAATCGGCCAAGAGGAGGAGAAAATCGATAGGTTTTCATTTGCACTGCCGGTTAGCCAGTTTCCACACCGGCCGCCTAGCAACGCTGGCGACCGCCAGTTTACAGGAAACAGTAAGTTTTGAGCAGTTTCGGGTATATCTTGGGCATATTCTAACATATACTTAGAATATGCCGTAAACCCCACATCAACAAGGGTTTGCCCCCCTAGGGGGCAACCCAAAAATTACTAGTAATAGAAAACTGCTTAATGAACTTACTCAATCCACATACCCTATAATTTTCCTATAAATTATCTTTTGTTTAGCAGGGTTGCCTAACCCCCCTTGCACACTTTCCTGCCTTCTGAGCTATGCCACGTGTCTTGCCACGTCGGCTGTTTTCTTTTCTAGCCGTCCGATTCTTTATTTTCTGATCGTAGGGTCAGGGAAATTAGAAAATCAAGTATTTGCCTGCCGGAGATCTACCAAGCTTTCGTGGTTTTCTTTCTTTTCTTCCTGCCGTTTAGGGCAAGTGCCCGTTTCGCCAGGTGTTCCGGGATGCTGTTCCTTTTGGAAGTTGCGCCATGAAACCCAATCCGCTCCACTCGAAGTTCATTACGCTCCACCAACCCAATCGGCTCCAATGAGTTCATTCTGCTCCAATCCGACCCATAGCCTCGCCATAGCCATCCTTTGACCTAGATTTTTCATGTTTTTGCTTATTGCTCTTGATCGGAGATTTGAAACCCAATCCTTCGAGTTTTTATTTCCATTTCTTCCTTTCTTACGCTTAGGGCATTGCTAAAGGTCATTACGGACATTGAACTGGGATCTTTTCAGTTATGGAGTGGCTTCAATCAAGGTCACCGATTCTGATTTCTAATAGGTCAGATGACCAATAGATCCGCAAGTTCAAAAGCTAGACTTTATTTATCATAGGAGGTCTTGTGTTCATCATAGCCACCTCCTTCCGTGTTGAGCTAGGATATCCTAAGCCAAATCCTATGGAAGTTATGAAAGGCACTGTTTATTCCTAGATTAAATGGAAGTGGTTCAATTGCATTGGCCATCTCTTTCTTTGGGTGCAATGATTATATTGTGCGGATTTAAACCACAACAAGGAACATATCACAGTCTAACCAAGGAATAAAGGTATGTATTTCGACTAAACCATGCATGTTTGGACACTTTTGCATCAATGATATTATTGTCCTTGTAAGATGTATGGCGTAAGCTAGCCTCCATGTTGTTGTTGACCTCTATTGCCTTCATATAATGCACACTAGTTAATGTGATGTTGTGAAATATTTTGCAATTATTTATCGCAATTTGGATAGCTATGATCTTTAGATAAGGCTCACAGAATGTTCTAGCAAATGTCGAGGCGGGGAGTTTCTCCCGATGTTCTTAGCTATAACATACTCATTTCTTTGGAGTTTGCGAGATAGACAAAGTGAAGAAGCTTTGCAATTTTCCAACAATGCTTCAAAACGGTTGTATTCGGTTGCATTTAGTTACAAAGACTTTGTTTGACAAGTTACGCAAAATGAACGAGAATGGATTGAGGTCAAAAGATGTATAAAAGAGATGAATAATATGGGATGCACTCCCAATGTGGTCACTTACAATTCACTTATTGATGGTTTTACGCAAAGCAAAAAGATATCACTAATGCCAAGAATTTCTTTTCAAAGAAATGAATCTAGCGGTGGCATGCTTGGGATGTTGTACTCTATAATACTCTTCTTAATGGGCTCTGCAAGGTTGGTGATATAGCAAAGAAATGACGGACCGATATCTGATAATAAGCGGTCAATGTACCGCAATTAACAGCACATGAAAGATGAAGGAGGAATCCCTCACCGTGGACCAAATAGTGGGTATTGTTTTTGGTAATGTCCCTTTACTCCTTTGTCTATAATTCTAGTGATCCTTCAAGCGACAGAAGTTTGTTCGGATGGAAATTTATGATTGCTTTCCTCTGAATACAAAAATGCGACTCTATAGATGTATATATGACTGTATAAAGGTAGTTGTTAATGCAAGGCAAGCATTTCTTAGAACAACCAACATTTAGGGCATGTTATACTTTGATACAAGTTCACATACTTAAAAGTGTAGTTTAGGATACTAACGGCTACAATTTTTTCTTGCCTTTAATGCGCATGCAAATTTCTTCTTCCTCGGTTGTATCTATATCAATATCTTCTTCACTAAACCATGCATGCTTCAAAGAGGAAATCTAAAGTACATGTTTTTAGGAGGTGCTATATTTAAATCTTGGTTTGCAATTGTGATTCTAGGATTTATATTAAGAAGCCATCGGGACTAGTTGCGAGAGCGAGGATATGTTTGAATTAGTTCAAGGTTAAATGCATCTTGTATGTATCACGAAATGCCACGGCATGGTGGAGGCACATGAAATATTCCTGAACTTGTCGACTGCGGATGTCGCTTTTATGGGCTTCTATCATTGCTAAATATCCACAAATGATGTGAGAGTACTGTTGCTCTTAAGTATTTTGAATACATGCGGCAAGAGTGCATAAAACCGATATAAGCAATCTTTCCGAAAGCATTACGAAAATTATTTATGTAGTATGATTGGGCACTTAGAGCAAAGCAGGTTCCAATGGTTGCAGAGTGGCATGGGCCTGCTTGAAAATGTTGCATATGCTATGCAATATATCCAATGCAATGATGTTAAGCTAGAGGTATTGCTTTCACAACCGCATTTTGACATTCATGCTTAAAGAATCGAAACCTTTCCGCACCTCAAAACCGTAAGTCATAATACATGACATGCGTCATTACTACTTGGTTGGTTCACGTTATTGGCATTTGCGCATTATCTTACCGAGGCGAAGGTCAAGCCGCTATGCAACCTCAAGTTTGTCAATTAAAGACTCTCACTTTTTATCAATGGAACACAATGGTTACAAAATATGCACATATTGTTGTAGTTGTTTTGCCTGTGTAGAGCTTTGAAAGTATGCAATATTAAGCCATTGCATCAAATGCCATGATTTTTAGTGCAATTCTTAGTGCAGGCAATTATGTCAGTTCAGTGGAGGAAGGTTATTGCCATTAAGTCGTATTTAATTAAAGTGGGACAAATCTTGAATTTTGGGACTCGGACTGAAAATGGGACTCATACAAAAAAAAAAAAAAAAAAAGAGGGGTAGAGGATAAGTTGGAAGAAGGGGCAGGGGCATGGAGGGGAGAGGAGAGCAAAAGGGCAAAGGAGAAGGGGGGGGAGAGGGGCACACCTTGATAAGGAGAAGGATAGGAGGAGAAAGAGGGAGGGGCCACACGTTCAAGAGGGGAAGGGATAAGTTAGAAAGAAGGGGCAAAGGGGCGTGAGGGAGAGGAGAGCAAAAGGGCAAAGGAGGAGGGGAGGGGATAAGCCGGAAGAAGGGAGAGGGGCGGGAGAGGAGGAGGGGAGGGAGGGAGGGAGGGAGGGGAGGAGAGCAGGAGGAGGGGAGGAGCAAAGGAGGAGAGGGAGGGGCAAGGGGGCAAGCCCGCCCTCACCCCCCCCCAAAAAAAAAGTATTAATTATTAATATATAATTAATAATTAATTAAGCAATTAGATAATTAATTAAATCTATTGATAAAATAATCAAATATAAATTTAATTAAATCAACACTCTATTAGAAACCTTTTCGACCCACTAGTCGAGAAGGCAATCTAATTCCAAAGACCAAAAAAGCACCGCGGACAGGCAAAGAGGCAAAGAAGGAACAAGCACCAAGGCAAACGAAAATCCATGGTACCAAAATCTCCATCTTCCGTGAACTTCCTCGTTTTTGCAAGGCTTTCCAGACTAAAGCTCCATTTCTATTCTTTGCCCTCAAGTTGGTACAAAAAGCTCCAGAGGCTAGAGAACGCAAAAAGGGCTTGAATCTCGAAAGCAATAATCCGTAAAATATCCCGATCACGACAAAAGGGCCCTTTGATCGGCTTCTACGGCCCAATGTGATAAAATCAAAGATCCAAGATGCAACGGGGTTTTAACACTCGCATGGCACGGCGGGCAAGCATGGATAACGAATCGGAATTTCGGTAATTTCAACACTCGCTATCTCTCGCAATTTCAACACTCTGTTATTTCAACTTAACGATCTAACTCCTCGGGCTTAGCTTGCTCCTCGCTTTTAAAAGTCATAAATCCAAAGAAGAGGAAGACTCGGCAAGCTCTTCTTCGAATCGGCTCAAGAAGACAAGCTCCCCGCTTCAAAATCGGCAAAGAAAAGTTTCTTCTTTTGAAAGTTTCTTCAGAATAGCTGACGGCTCTGGCTCCTCCTACTGCTGCCGCCGCCATCATTTGAAATGGAGGCCGGAGCCGTTTCTTTCCAAGGTCCGAAATATGGAATACAATGGTCGGATTCAAATACGTACCAAAAATAGGGAGATGACTCGATTCAAATGGAATATAGTTCAAATATGAATACACCTCTGATTCAAATGCCCCGGACTCCATCTTTGCAAGCCCCGGACCAATAACCGCTTCTCAGCTTCTATTATATCTTCTAAATCGGCTACATCTGGGTCATTTTTTGCCTATTTTGGGCCAATCCGGATGTGAATAAATCTACAAGGAAAGGGCACAAGCCGTGAGCGTAATCGCCCGAGCATCTCCATCTTCGGCATCTTCATCTTTGGCTCCAAGAAATGCCCGGGACTCCATCTTTGCAAGCCGGGACCAATAACCGCTTTCGGCTTCTATTATATCTTTCGAATCGGCTACATCGGGTCATTTTTGCCTATTTTGGGCCAATCCGGCAGAATAAATCTACAAGGAAAGGGCACAAGCGAAAGCGTAATCGCCCGTCGAGCATCTCCATCTTCTGGCATCTTCATCTTTGGCTCCAAGAAATGCAAGGGGAAGCATCTCTGCCCTCGTGGAGCGACGGATTTGAAATAAATGGAGGATTTCCCAGAATACCGCTTATCTGGCCGCACCATAGCTCCGAAAATCTGGCTAAATTCCATCATCCTCTTGTGTTACTTGCACTTCCTCTTGGTTGCAGATCTCCTAAGTGGTACAAAAGCATCTCAAGCACAAAGGTGTGTACCAAATTTCAAAATTCAAATATTGGGGGGAAAAAAAGGCGGGGTATAATAAGAGTCTTGAAAATAAGTCCCGTAGAGTAGTGTAAAGTGAGTCTTGAAAATAAGTCACGTGGGCATAATATTTATATGGTGCATTATTATTAGTTATAAGGGTAAGTATATTTATAAGGTGCATTATTATTAGTTATAAGGGTACATTATTTTTAAGTTATAATGTGTATTATAGGTGCATGCATATGTTGCTATTTACATGTGCATTAGGCATTACTGGAAAATACATAGGAAATTTATGGGGAGGGTATTTTTTCATAGAAAATACATAGGATATTGTGTTTATTGAAAAATACATAGTATAGGATATTGTCTTATTAGAAAATACATAGTATATACTGTTTCATTTAAGAAAGCTATCTTTGAATAAAGCTATAGATAAACATTGACATATTAAAAAAGGGAGACAAGTAGGCAAGTAGGTTCGCCACATTTGTTGTATGTTTGATCACATGTGAACAAAGGTATAGTAATATGATATGATGTTTGAAGACTTGTGTTTTTCATCTTGAAGGGCCTTAGACCTGCGTTTTTTTATTTTGAAGGGCCTTAGAACTATGTTTTCCACTCGGACCTATATTTTTTTTTTACTTTGAAGGGTTTTAGAACCGCCTTTTCGATTTCGCGAGTTGAGAAAGACTCTCAAACTGTTTTTTTCGCTTTGAGTCGCCTTTCGACTCCGAAGTCGAGAAAGGTCTTTGACCCCTAAAACCGCGTTTTTGAGCTTTGGTACCCTTTCTCGACTCAGCGAGTCGAGAAAGGCCTTCTAACCCTTAAAACCTACGTTTTTCGCTTTGAGCCGCCTTTTCTCGACTTCAGCGAGTCGAGAAAGGCCTTCTAACCCCTAAACCTGCGTTTTTTCGCTTTGGTACGCCTTTTCTCGACTCGCGAGTCGAAGAAAGGCCTTCTAACCCAAAAACTGCGTTTTTCCTTTTTGAGCTGCCTTTTCGACTCGCGAGTCGAGAAAGGTCCTCGTGATCGCGTTTTCGACCTTTAACTCTTTTTTCACTTGAGCTTCCTTTTCAACCCCCAAAATCTGCGTTTTTACTCTCAGATGCTTTTCTCGACCCACGAAGTCGAGAAAGGCCCTTTAAAAATTTTCTTGAAAAACTTTTTTTTCCTAGTTAAAAAAAAAAAAAAATTTTTTTTTACTGAAGTTACGTTTCTCGATTGGGCGAAGTCGAGAAAGGCCATTAGAGGGGTTTTAGAGGGGCCTTTTCGACTCATGAAGTCGAGAAAGGCCTCATACCTACATTCTTCGGAAATGGCCCTTAGAACGGTTGTTCTCTTATTTGTATTGTCTCAGTGGCATCACTTGCACTAACTTGATTTTGCCTTTCCCAAAGCATTAAATCGCGAATGTAAAGGACATGACCGGAGCCATGTCGCTAGCGTGTTCGATTTCTATTCTCTTCAAGTTGCTCTTGTGGCTTGGAACGCCTTAGACCTTGCTCTGTATGTTGTTCCCAGTAGGTGGTCTGTGTGCGAAGATGATGTAATATTTGTGTCAGCCCGACCATCATGGTATCTTCAACCATTGTAAACTTTGGTTTCAATCTAGAACTTTGATTTCAATCTTTAATGAATTTCCTTTGTTTCAGTTGCATTGTTCTTGTTCTCGACTCGCTAATCAGGGAAAACTGGAGGAAAGCTTCGATGCAGAGTTCTAGACAAAAAATCGAATTAAGGATAGTTTTCGGGTCGGGGTGCTCTTTTTCATGTAAATTAACAGGGTTCCGAAAAAAAATGGGAATGGAATGAGTCCCACTTTAATTAAATACGACTTCATTTGACAAATATGGATCATTGCTTTGGTGTGCAATCAAATCTAATTCATCACAACATCATGATTGAGATCTTAGGCACTTCTAGTTGATTCAAAATCGCAATAAATGCATTTAGAAGTAGTTGCAGTCCAATACACTTGGTTTGGTAGCATTACCTGTGCTTGTAGAGGACATAATGATGTAGGGCTAGGAAGCATATGACTTTATGTTCATAATGCCCTTGCCAACTGAGGTATGGAGAGAACACACGATATTAAGCAAGTGGGAATAGTTGGAAATATATTCAATTGAAACCGTTCATTATTCAAAAAATCCTTCAAGAATGTGCCAGCAAATATCATCTCCTTTGTAGTTGATGCAAATATGTCTTCTTTGGAGAAATCAACTTGTGCAGGACAAGTGGCCATTTAGTCCATCCTTAGAAATGTGGTAACAATGTGAGATTATACAATACATCTGGTTATAGAGGTAGAACTTTTCGTACATATATATGTCTTGCTACTTGAAGTATGAATACCATTATTAATTGAGGATAATATGACATTGCTTGCAATGAAGTACCATCCTCCAAACTATTATGCCCTAGGTCATATGGTATTCATGCGAAGATTTGTTTATAGTCACTTGAAAACACATTGCTTTAAACGAGAGTTGATACAAAAAAACAATATATAGTCACTTGAAAGCGCATTGTTCAAAACGAGAGTTCACACAAAAGCACAATAAATAATGTACTTCTCTTGGCAAGCAATAGCCAACGTGTGTGCAAAGTGTTCTTTGATATAGAATACATAATGTAGGAAATCTTATTGAACATAGCATCCTTTTGCCTCATTTTAGTAATGTTGGTTTGCATGTGGCATTCCCAAAACACCAATAGGCCAAAATGAGAAACCCCTTTATTGTTTTTAGTTCTACATAGTCCTAATAGCACAAATGCTTGATATACTTTCTCAAGAACATATTATAACATGTGCATGAACCTAACCCAGCTATGAAATCCAATCCACCCCTTGCCCAAGCTGCGTTCATAGAAAAACACATAGAGACCGACGAGCAAACGGGGCACAAGAGCCAGAGCTCCACGATAGAAGGCAACGCGATCATGGTCGTGAGGAGGGCGTTCACGCCCGGGCTGCTGTACGTGATGCTCTCGCGGATCAAGGACAGGAAGCAGCTGTCGATCGTGTCGCCGATCACGACGGCGGACTTCCAGCCGAACAAGACGCTGCAAATGTAGCCGGTTCAAAACGCGTCGCATAATCAGCGTGTCAATAATTCCGCCTTTAATGAATTTCTATGGTGTTACGCCATCGAAACACAACACATTCGAAAACATAATTTTGCTCCTCTTTGTTTTACTCATAAAAATTGGATAATTATTGAGCATCTCTATTATATACCCTTCTTTTTCCCGGTTCAAAACGTGCCGCAATCAAGAGGTCAACAATTCACAGCTTTGCATTGAATTTCTAAGGTAAAACACCATCGAAGCACAATACATCTGAAAACATAATTTTGCTCTTCTTTGTTCCTTCTGTGAACATACTAGCACACATTAATATTTTATAATTCTTTCCTTTGCCTCAACCCTGCCCTTCTGCTAGTTCTGTATTGATATGTTTATGTTTGTATTTTAGTTTAGAAAGGAAAAATGCATGCCGTAAAGGTTTAGATCACACCCAATTGTTTTATTACATGAATACGTATGCCAAGTAGTCCTTATGAGCACACCCAATTTTTTTATTACATGAATGCATATGCCAAGTAGCCCTTATAAGATTCAAGACCTCTTTAACATGATCATAACGTGCACATCCCAAGAAAAAAGACAGTTTCTATCATTTCTACGTAAGAAGGTTTAAATCACCCAATTGTTCTAATCCATGAAATGTCTATGCTCATAATTTCATAGCCATGCAACAATAATTTAAATAACCCCTTTGAGTGTGCCAAAAATACATACTAAATACATTATTATACACAAACTCACAAATACATACTAGATGCGCTATTATATACAAAATCAACTCACATAATCATTGACAAATGTTGTGTACTATAATTGCATTTCTTTGCTTGCAACATTTTCTAGCACGCCACTCTAAATATTATCCCATACTTCTAAAAGATCATCATTCCATAACTTAAGTTGCCAAATGTGAGACTACATTAAAGTGCATAGCTTAAACAGATGTTTATGTTTATGCTTCGTATATCTATAGATCTATTATCTATTATCTATTATCTATTATCTATTATCTATCTATTATCTATTATCTATTATATTATTATAAGATTATTCTGTATGTCTATCTTGAACCTCGCCCTAGATCGGACGGCTCAGATCTAGGGCTAGATTGATCAGACGGTCTAGAGCTAAAGTTCAGTTTTTGTGGTAGAGAACAGATGGGTTAGGGCATCGGCTTGCCTTTGACTTTCCCATCTGAGGCAAGTAACTCCGGAGGGGATCTCTGCGCTATCTTATCTTAACTCCGGAGGGGATCTCTGCGCTATCTTATCTGTTTCAAGGGTTTTATTGTATGTCTGTTTAGGGTTTAGATTTAACGGCAAAACTCGCAGCCTTTTGTTTCGCATAGCCACTTCCACGAACTGGCGTGATCTTTCATTGACCAAGATGGCCTCCAAACCTCTTTCGGCCAGTTAGGTGACTCTTCTGCTATGCCAGGCCACGATTTGCGCAGTTCAATATTCAAGGTAAGAAGGCAGTACTTCTTGAAGCTTCTGTGTTTAATTTTTAGCTTCATTCATGTCTTTACACCCATCCATTTCTTCAAATTCGGCTTCACATACTCTGAATGATTCATATCTGAATTCACAGAGCTGAATTCATGCCTTAATGCTTGAGTGAATCTGAGGGTCGAAATTTGAAGTAAGTTTTTAATCTCTTAATATTGCCTTGAACTACCTAGGCTTGCCTTGAACTGCCTATTCTGGTGGCTTGGCTTGGTTTGAACTGCCTCTAAATGGGAAGGATTGAATTATTATTTCCATTGAATTATTATTTCCAGTCAGCACGTCTGTGCTGGAAGAAAGGCAGCTTTTTAAGAATGAGACATATGAATTAGAGCAGCTCAAACAGTTTGAGGATGTGGCCTCATTAATTAGAACACATCCTCAATATAATGAGTGACAGGAGAAGGGCATTGTAGAGATTAAATTTAACATTATTCATGCTAAGAAGCGGATTAAAGAGCTCCAAGAAGCTGAAAAATGAAATCCTTCCACAAAGAATGGTTTAGGCAAGGTCGTCCAGGAAGATGATGGGAAATTGGTACGACATAAAGACCAAGATGAAGAGGAAAATTTGCAACACGATGAAGTAAGATCTTAGGATATTGACAATTTATGAATGGGTGCATTGCAACATACCCGCATGTCTCAACTTTGAAAATCCAAGCTCCAGGTTTGTAATGATGATGATCAGGGACCTCCTAGGCTACTATAAATTGGAGGTGATCCCATAGACTACAGACTGCTGGACTTATTATGATAATGTGGCAATTTAATACTGCTACATACACTAATGTTTAGTTATGAGGTTTACTTCATGGTCGTCTCATATCCTCATGTTCCAATCCTAAGTCTCACTCCTTGGTTTAGAAGATAAGTTTACGGTGTTCGTGAGGAAGATTGCATTTTCCCTTTCGGATGCCCAGGTAAACATCTGACGTATGCCTACAAATTCTGTTACCTGGAGTAGTCCCATAATTTGTACTTCCCTGCAGCTCGAGGAAGCATTTAGTGACATTGGTCCAATAAGGCGTTGTTTTACAGTAAGAGATAAAGGCGAGCACATTTTGCAAGGATCTTATTATGACTTCATCGCTAATAAAATGCATTTTTTGCTAAATTTACGTATTTATAATTTGCAGGAGCTGCACAAAATCGTGGATTTGGATTTGTACAATTGTAAGCTCATTGAATAATATTAAGCAGATAGAACGTTGATATTGATTGGTAGCTTTCGCTTGGGATTGCAGTGCAGTGGCAGAAGATGCTAAAAGAGCAGTTGAGATAAAAGATGGATCCTCATTGCAAGGCCGTAAAATCAAGGTAGAAGTGGCAAAGCGCCGCCAACCACTTAATGAACGCTGCGCAAGAAGATCTAAACCTAAGGGTTTGTTAGACTGTTTCCCATTGTGTTCCTTAAAAGTGCCTATAAAATTTTCCTTAAGAGATTTCCAAGTTTTGAATGCACCATTGGCTGGCAATTTCAGATGATGAAGCGTTACAAGATCATACTGCAACTGCTGAGGCAGATGTAATTAAGGCATCAGGAAGCAAAGAAGGTGTAATTGACAATGGAAAAAAGAAAATAAAAAAAAATGAGGATCGAGACACGCCAAAAGTTGTGCCAAAGTCTGAAGTTACAGGGAAGGGAGACAATGTTTTGTTTATGGCAGACACTGTGAAACCTAGATTGGAAGCTAAGGGTTCTGAAGGAACTACCAAAACTTCTGAAAAACAGAAGTAAGTGGACTAATGCTTCTTACAGTGCTATATGAGATTGTGGATGTTATCCTTTTACTGCTTATATTATTGAGCGAGCAGAATTTTTGTGCGTATTCATATTGGTTCGGCAACTCAAGGAGGAGTTTTATTGCAGGCCTGCAAGGACAGTTGTCATCGGTGGATTGGTTAACGAGGAAGTAAAAGAAGCTACAATGAAGCTTGCCAAAACCATTTCAGCCGTGGAATCAATACAATTCAATCTTTCAGTAGAGGATATTTCACATCGTGGTAAATTGAAACTTAATTGTGCTTTTGTGAATACACATGCACTCACTATTTTTGTTGTGTTGGAGCAAATCCAGCACAATCCATTTCATTCTTATGTTAACATCTATGATGCAAACATATGACAAACTTACACGGATGTTTTCAATTGGTTACACCTCATCTTCAAAGTGGTAAAAGATGTAGCCTTGGATGTTTTCAATTGGTTACACCTCATCTTCAAAGTGGTAAAAGATGTAGCCTTGCGAATCTAACACTTGCTACCTCTATATGCTTTACAGTGCATGCACACTTGCTACCTCTATATGCTTTATAGTGCATGCCCTTGGTTAATGCCACAAAAATGGAGCCACAAAATGATTTAGTTTCATCAAATTTTGGATAAAATGTGGAATTTACATAAAGCATAAAATTACTTATAGTTGAATCTCTAATAAACAAGCCTGGCTAAAGCAACAAATTGTAAACTACTTATATGTGTGCCCACAAAATGGAAGAACTAAAGTAAGAACATGAGTTTCACCAATCGTGCATGCATGTTAGTTTCAAACCATTTCTTGGTTGGGTAATTAATGATACGATGGCATGTTAGTTTCTAACCATTTCTTAGTTGGATAAAGAATGATACAATGGAATAGAATAGAATAGAATAATACAATGGAAGAATAATGATAATTCTATGTGAACATTTGCTATTCTGAAGAGCGATAAGCAATCTAATGACCAATCATAAACCTAAATTGTGATTGCACTATTTCGTTCTTATGTTGTTCATGTATGAGGCAGATTCATGACAAACTTCACTTGGTTACATAAACTCTTCATGATATTTTCAGTTGGTTATACCTCTTCATGATATTTTCAGTTGGTTATACCTAAATTTCAAAGTTTTAAAAGATCTAGCCTTGCAACCGAACATGTATTGCGTGCGAATGCTTTATAATGCATCCTCTCGCTTAATGCCACAGAAATAGAGCCACGAAATGATGCAATTTCATCAAAAGTTGGACAATATGTGGGATTTGCATAAAGCAGAAAAATATTTAAGGAATAGAATAGAAAAAAATATAAAAAATATTTAACAAATATAGAAAAATATAAAAAAATATAAAAAATATAGAAAAATATAGAAAAATATTTAAGGAATAGGTTGAATTACTAATTGAGCAAGCCTGGCTACAACATTATATTGTAAACAAGTTATGTCTGCGTCCACAAAATAGAATAAAATACATTAAAGTAACACACGAATTTCATCAACTCTGCTTAGTGTGAAAGCATTTTTTAGATGGATAATGCATAATAACAACATTGGCTGTTGAAATTATCAGAAAAAGTAAACTTGCCTACATTTGAGCGCTACAATGGTAGAATAATGACAACTCTATGTGGACAATTGTTGTTCCAAATAGCAAAAAGCACTAATGACAACCTAGGTAATTCCTCCTCCTCCTCTCCTCTCTGTGCCTGCAAGTAGAATACACTGGCTACAAAATAAAAGAAAACAGAATATAACACAAAGAACAAGGTGACCTAGCAAACGCACTAATGACCTGTGGTGCAATTGCAGATTCCTTTTTCAAAAACACGTAAATTCTGCATTTTAGCCATTTTTTAAAAAAAACAAGCCTAAAAAACGCAGTGAGCCTAAAAAAAGTCCACATTTCGAAGACAAGCAGGTTTTCTTGGTTTTGGACAAAGTAAGAAACACACTTTTTGGAGCACCAAAATGCAACTGAAAAGAGAAAAGCCTATGCGCGCATAGACAAGACAGTCCTTATTAAATTATAATTTATTTAGAAAACGCAGTGAGCCTAAAAAATCCACATTTCGAAGACAAGCAGGTTTTCTTGTTTTTAGACAAAGTAAAACACAAACTTTTTAGACCAACAAAATGCAACTGAAAAGAGAAAAGCCTATGCGCGCATAGACATGACAGTCATTAATGAAATATATTACATTTAAAATGGGGCACATTAGAATAAAATGTTTTAATTTTTGCACAGAATTTTTAAATATCTAAAGGAACATCCTTTGCATTCCTCATCTGATTCAGAAACTTGGGGAGACTTAGGATTAGTAGCCAGTTTTTCTTCAGACTCGGCCGGACTTTTATCCTCTGTGACCTTAAGTGGATCTTCGACGGGAATCAATTCCACATAGTCAGCTTGATCGTCAGTGTTCCCGGTAAGAGGAGGCACAGGCTCTGAACAGGAGAAGGCCGGAACACCATCCTTATCCTTGATCCCAAGTTCCTGTTTTTCCCCTGGCGGTACGTGTAAGGAACCGACTCGTGATTTTATGTATGCCATCATGATCTGCGCCGACGTCAATGGCTACGCGCAGTTGCGCCCTTCCGTAGTGCACAAGCCAACGTGGTGCCGGATCCACGAAAAGCGCCAACGACCCAATCTCCAGTTGCGAGAACATCTCCGTAAGCGTGTTAATTAGTCTCGAGGCTTCGGTAGGGATTGACAATGCGTCCCCCGTGAACTGGTCTGTAAGCTTTTGTAAGACTGGGCTGGCATTGAAAAGCATGCGAAAATCCATGCCGATGTAGTATTATAGTGCATTTGGCTTCTCTGCCGTGATACGCTTATGGTAGCCTATGTGAATCTGCTCCCACACGTTGACAAGTCTAGCACCACCACCTCCCCTAATATTCGTCTTTAACCTGCAAAGAAAGGAAACACTTTTGTATTCGCTATGCCCGCATGGAGAAAACAACTAGACACTTACCATATGGCAGCCTAAGAACCAGCTTTGCGGTGGGTCTTCATAGCCGCTTGCACCATACCGCCTGGTTAGTGGAGTGGAAGACGACAATCCTCCAGAGCGGAGCAGTGTTTATCTTAACAAACCTCCCCAAAAAAGAATCAAACTCGGCGTAGATAAATGGTGAGTCATCACCACGGCTGTCAGGCAACTTAAACCCGTAAGGTATGTCAGCTATGCACAAGGAATAGTTGCCAGGTCTCAAAGTGTGGTCAAGTTTGACACAATTCCCGATACACCTGATAAAGACAATTTTGGCCAAACATATCAAATCTTTCAAACTCCGAAGGCACCAAACTCTGCTCAGCTTCTTGAGACTTTTTCAGCTTTGACCGCTCCTCCTTAGCTAGCCGGACCATGTTTAAAAATCCAGGTGGCATGGGGTCTTTCTTTTTCTGAAAGCCAAAAAAATTTGTAAGAAACAAAACGACAGCTCCCTCACTCCTGTGCTATGCGCGCATAAGATAGAGTGAGGAGGGGTAGTGCTATCTTTGGCGCCGCGATAGCACTACCACAAGGTCCTCAATCACATGCTATGCGGCGCGATAGCACGTACAAAAAACTAATACCGTAACTCAAGCAGCAAGAAGGAGAAACAAATGACATACCCAGTTGGTAAAGTTGGTGGCATATTGATTTATTTTTTCGTCTGAGGACCACGTGGGGTATAATTCCCGCACCTTCTCCCAGTTGTCGCAGTTGAGGTGAACCATTAACTGCTAGTCGATGAGTGCGCAATCTTTTTGGTCGCAAACGCGTTCAAGAGGTTAATAACAAACATTGGAAAAAATGTGAGCGTGTAATGTATGCTTACTGCTTAAATTCTCTCTGCATCTCTTCCAGAGTGAATTGTTTATCAACAACCTTTTGCAGGACCTCACAAACTTTGTCAACATTTTTTAGGCCTTGCATTTCACGCCAGAGCCATTATGCCCATATCCTTTTGCTTTGCGGGATCATTTTTTTTTTCCTCTTGGAACTGCTGACTTACCTTTAGTTTTTAAAGTGCCCTCGAAGAGAACATGTCAAAATTTTTTCTTGTAGCTCCCTGGACCTAACACGTAAAAACAACAAGCATGTTAAAAAAATATTTAAGAGCCATGCGAGCATAGCCAAAGGTGAAGGTCGAGAGAAAATACTTACACGTCCATGCCGGAAAGCTAACTTGAAATAATTATCATATTTTATAAGAGATGCTCTGGCATCTGAGGTGGAGTAAGTTAGGCAAAGACTCAAGAGCAATAATTGTTCTTTTAAGGCCAGGTACAGAGCCTGGTCTTCCTTAATATCTTTCTCACCTTGGTGCTCTGAACGGAAGAGTTCATATTCCTTGTGCATGAATTTAATTTTATCTGTGAAGCTCATACTCATCCGATACTCATTGTCCACGTTGTGGCTCATTGCAAGCGACTTTTGCCTCTCGAAGTCGGTGACACCCACGTAAACAAAGGCAAAGATTTGTGAAAAGCAGTGCTCCTTTGTTTCCTTGTATAGCTGTCTTCTTGCCTTGAAACTGTGGGTGCCCCCTAAAACATAGTATCTGTAGTTCTCGTCCTCTTCCTTAACGAACAGCTCCTTGTCATTGCACTGGGCAGGATCAACTATACAAATATGAGGAGCTGTTGCTGCATTCGGCCTGTCTCTTATTCTTTCTTTCAATGCAGTTAAGTGGCCACTGTAAATTTTTCGGACCTGCAGTTGTCTTACACCTTGCTCATCCTTAGGTGCAAGCTTTACACAGTCTACAGAGAGATGCATGATGCCGGGCACGCGACATCTCAGCTCGATTTCCTCGAGCTTCTTACTTGCCATATCCTTTTTCTTGCTTGCTATCTTCGTGCCCGGTCCTGACGGCAAAGCTTGCTTAAGGGCCTTCCTGGCAGCTTTTGAGAGCGGAGGTGCTGTGGTTGTAACCAGGCCAGCCTTGTAGTAATTTCTTTTACCTTTTTTCTTAGGTGGCTCCTCCTCTTCCTCCTCTACATCCTCTACATCCTCCTCTTCGATTTCCTCTACTTCTTCCTCCTCTTCCACATCTTCGACCACTTGCAAAGTGGCGCTCCCCGTTGCTTTTGAAAGGGTAAGTTTTAGAGCAGAGGGCATTGCATCTTTCAATAATTTAGGAACAGAGGCACTAGAAGTTAAAATAGGATCCTTGCACAATAGCAGGTCCTTCAAAATGGTGACAAGATCCTGCAAAGAAACATTCCATTAGCGCAAGAAGAATATTAAAGTTTCTCAAGCTATGCGCGCATAGACAATACTTACAATTTTTGCTTTCATTCTGGCCTGAATGTAACCCTGCATGTCCTCGGGAGATGACAAACTGAGCTTAAAGAAATGGGGGTCCACCGAGTAAACATGTTGAGACCCCTTAGTCGATGTGGTGCAGTTAATATGAAACATACTGAAGAGCTCGGTATCTATTAACCTGCCACATCTCTTGAAGCTGTCCAAGTCTTTGGGTTCTTTACCAAAACTGTCACAAATGTGGGTGTGTTTTTTATTAAGGTACTCAACTTTTTATGTGGGCGACGCTTGTGCTGGTCGGGTGCTGGACCCGTCAAGTGAAATTTTTTTCGCTCGTCATAGCACTTCACCCGCCATTTCCTCCTGGGCGCCAAATTCTGTTGGTCGATCCGAAGCCCAGGAAATTGCCACTTCAGCAATCCGTGCGGGTTGTTGATCCGTGCTGCTGATGCGAGGTAATGACGCCATGTTCGGCAAGCAATTTGAAAGTAAATTTGGCGGTTTTGAAGTTCTTCAGAGTATAAATACCATGAATTTCTTTTTGTTGCTAGATTTCTCCAATTGCATCTATGGCGGAATGGAGAGAAGCTTTTCATGCATCCGTGTGCAAGAATCAAGTTAATTTTGATGTTGCAAAACCGCTATCTAGCCTCCAAGTTTTTCGAGTCGATGAAAATTTTTTGGCAGTTGTTCCCGAATTGTCGATGCAATTTGTCGCCAATCCGCAAGTGCATGCGATTCAAGAACAGAGCCAACAAGTTTCAGGCCGAATGCAAGTTTAATTTGTGCTAGATATTTACCATGGTAATTGAGGATCATGATGCATTTCATTTTCATGTATCTTTGAAATGCATATTAATCTATGAGTTTGCTTTGAACTGAAAAGAATTTGGACAAGATCGAGTTACATATGGCTACATCAATTCCTATAGATTCAGGTAATTTTGAACTTACATATTTGTTGTTGATTTCTTTCCTTATTTGTTGATGTTTGCTTTAATTCTAGAAAATGTTTACTGTCACAATCCCGAACCTTATGGAGACAATGAAGAGTCTGCATTTCATGAAGATTTGCAACCTTCTTACCATGAAGGTGATTTCCAAGAGTCTGAAGGGTGGCGCCAACAGGGAACTCAAGATGTCCAAAGTGAAGAAGGTGTGCAACCTTCTTTAAGTCGATTTCAAGGAATTGGATTCCTTGAATTTACTTTGAACTTTTCTTTTGCTAATCTTTGTTGTCTTTCTTGTTATGAAGGGTGTCACCAAGATAATACACAAGGGTGTCATGCTTTTAGAAGGTATAGAGCTGAGTTAAGGAGAAAAGAGAGAGAGCTTAAGAGGGAAAGGGAAATTGCAGCAGATGAAGAAGCATTGCTCCAAGGTGATCTAAGCACATGGAAGAAGAGAATGCTATCAAAAAAGGTTGCAGTGAAGGTGAAAAAGGTTCTTATTAATGCAAGTTGTAGGGATAGGAAAGAGATAATTAAGTCTGCTGCAAAGTGGCTACCTGAACTTGTTGTTCCTAACTCCAAGGATGAATCTGTGATGAAGAAAATTGTGGAGAATTTAAAGAACTCTTTTGCAGATCATAAGAATGAGAAGAAAACAGATATTAAGAGGGCAAGAATTGCTGCCATGGTTTATGCTGTCAATACCAATATTAACAAATCAGCATTCTCCAGAACTCTATGCCTGAACAGAAAGATTGTCACAACTGCTGTAAGAAGAAGAGTAGATGCTGAACTTGGTGAGGGTCCATGGTCCATGTTCAAAAATAAGATTAGATGTGACAAACTCTCTTATGCCGAGAGAAAACTAGTGGTGGATTTTTGGAGACACAATACAAGAGTTTCCCCATGTAAGAAACATGTCATCAAGATAAAAGCAACTTCTGGAAAGAAGTTTTGCATGCACTACACTTTCTTGAAGAGACACATGTAATTATAAAGCAATTTGTTTTCAAATTGTTAAGGTTTAAGATTTTCAACTTAAGGTTGTTGATATGTTGTTGTTTTGTTTTGCAAAGCAAAGTTTTCTTCCAACGATTTGAAAGGCAATATCCATACTTTCAAATATCATTTACAAACATTCCATGCTCTAAAGCCTCCATATGTCGGGGAAGGTAAAAGATAGAGAGACTTGCTGCTGTATCTACCATTTGAGAGTTGACTTTGTGAGACAGGCCATAAACAAAGTAAGATTAGATCAGGACCTCCATGGTCCAAATTGCACATGCAATTGTGATGTACGTGGTATAGGACCAACTCGCAATGCATCTAAAGCTACATATGCTTCAACCTCCGAGCTTTGGAGATCTTTGGTATGTCCTAAGGATGAATCGTAAGAGTGGCATCAACATAATTGTCTGCTGCTTAAATGCAAGGCTTGTGGAAAAAACAAAGTGCCAACTTGTCCAAAAGAAAGAGATTACAAGTTGAACCATCAAGTAGATTGGAAGACATTTGATAAGGTAATTCAAATTGTTATTCTTAAATGAGATATTCTTTTCAGCTCAAACTCTTCTTTTGAACATAACAGTTTATGAGGAGGACAAGGTAACATTTGGCCGAGAAGGAAAAACTTGATAAGAAGAAAGGAGCTGCCGAGAAGACCGCAGGGGAAGAACAAAGGCCGGGTCGGGAAGAAAGGTGGTGCCGGCAAGGCCGGCTGCCGAGAATTCGTGACGTAAGAAAGGTGGTCTTTGGTAAGACTGTTGATGAGAATTCAGGTCAGAAAGAAGATCCCAAGGCTAAGAAGAAGGTATTACAAGTAACTTGAAATGTTAAATCCAAAAGGTGGTAATTGATATATGTTTTTGCTTCTTTTGTAGGAAGCTCCCAAACCTGTCAACAAGCTTGTTTACAAGACGACACCCGATGTGAGTTGTTCCAATTTGCTGATACCTTCCTCATTCCATTCATCCCTCATAATTATGAAGCCAGATGGCAAGCAAAACAGTTTAGGGAGTGTTTGGCAGCTTTTCCAAAGGACACTATAGTTTCAGTGATTGACTTTGCAGAGAACTACACCTTCAAAATCCAACAAGAAATACAAAGCTTGCATTGGAGGAATGACCAATGCACCATTTTGGTGCACATCACATATAGGCATGCTCCACCTTCTACAGAACAGAATAGAAAGATCATTAAGGAAACACATTTTTACATAAGTGATGATAGAGAACATGATGTACTCTTCGTTCAACATTGTTTGCAAAAACATGTAGTTTTCCTTGCTGACAAGGGTATCCATTACAAGAATCATGTCATGTGGTCTGATGGATGTTCCCATCAATTTAAAGGAGCAAGGATTCTACTTCCTAGGCAGGTTCTTTCAAAGCACTGGAAAACCAATACACTGGAATTTCTTTGCATCATATCATGGCAAAGGTAATTACTTTTATTTTAGTCTATTGGTTCTTTTTTAATTGGCATTTCTTTAAAATTCTGTAATCAATCCTTGCAGGTGAGCATGATGGTCTTTGGTGTCAGTAATAAAAGAGCCCTCACACATGAGATGTTGAAGAGGAATTCAAGACCACTAAGGAATGCACATGATGCAGTTGTGTTTTGCAGAGCACATTTTAAGTCAGATTGTGACAATGAAGGAGATCATCCTTGCAGGTACACAGTAGTTCAGGTTTTACATGTTGTTTGCATTGCATGTTATTTTACATGATTCCTTTTGCAGATATTTTTGGGAGATAGCTATCAATGAGGTTGATAGAAGTGGCGATCATGATTGTAAGACATTAACAGGTTCCAAAAGTTGCATTGTATCAGACCTGTGCATTCCAATGACCCTACTCAGGTTGCTCATATGGATTTCAGTTGCTTCTGTAATTACTGTTGGGCAGGAAAGTTTGGGAAGTGCATAAACAAAAGCAGAATAGGATCTTGGGTTTATTCGAACTAATTCAGTCTTTGAAGACGAGCTGGAAACATTGGTGGTCCTATCTATGAAGGGGATCATGAATGGATTTCGGATGTAGTTGATGTTGGGGATAATTTTGCAAAGTACCATCCGAGGCCAACAACAAGGAACGGTAGACTTCTACATCATCAAATGCACTAAGCCTAAACACATTGTAGAGAGGGCCTTTAAAGATGCATGGGGTTCTAAATTTGCTAGAAGAGAAGTGGTCCTCTCAGGTAAGTATTATAAGTTTTTAGGAGGTAGTGAATTTGAATTGCTTGAAGATGCACCAGAGTGCAATGCATACTGACCACTTGGTCATGTCGTGTTGCTTTGATATGGTGGTCGTAAGTGAAAACATATACAAACTTCCAAAGGATGTTCATGATCATCTTTTAGATCGAAGTTTTGGAGCACAAGAGTAGTCTTTATGCAGATAGCTTAGTAGATGAGGATGAGCCGCGACCGAAGTTCTTCAATGAGAAATGGAACCAAATGAATTTTACTATCATACAAGCATTGCTAGTGCTAACCAAATTGTATTCAATTGTAACATTCATATTCAAGTAATAAAGAAAAGTTTCATTCTTTTTTTTTTGCTATTGCGTAATCTAGTTTGAATAGTAAGAACTAGTTGCGTGTTTATTTTGAAATGTAAGATTTGGTTGCAGATCCCGGTTATCCCTCAATTGAGTTGGTGGGGACCTCAAGGTTGCACATGGCAACCAATCTATACCTTGATCTTGCAAGAATGAAGCTCATTATACGCTTTGTAATCGATTTCCCAATTCCGAAAAAGATGTACTTCAAATGCATAGTATCCAAGACAAAACCAAAGCAGCAAACATGAAATTTATGATCACATGATAACTTGATAAGAAAATCAGAATCGAGCTAAAACTCAAACCACAACCTTCACATCTTTTCAAGCAAATTGATCTCGAGGCGATCATAAACACCCATGTGAACTTTGAGTTCCTTCTTACCTTTAATTTGAAATCAAGATAGCAGATATGTGTTTGGACTTTGCATTCCAAAACTCCATCCTATGGCCATATGCTTCAATATTCACTTCCAAGGATTTGATTTCTTCCTTCAACTTTTCTCGCATCAAGAACATTAGCACTCCCAATAGTTTCGTAAAGTAAATCCATTAAACTTGCTTCTTCTTTCTTCAAGTATGCAACCAAAGCTTGGTTGTTAGGCAAATCTGACCTTTGTAAAGTTTGATAGATTCTCTCTTCTCTGAAATTTGCTTGTACAATAAAGTGCAAGTAGCATCAAAGACATTGCAATCGCACCTACCTTCTTCAACAAAAGCTGCCTTTTTTCCTTTAATTTCTTCTTGACTTTCTTTTGCATGTCGACAAGCTTCTAATGTGATTGATAATCACATTGAGGTTAGCTTCAAAACAATTTACTTCATGATCTTTACTCTTATGAACTCTGTAAAAATGTGGGAGTCAACGCTAAAGATGCCCAATTTACCTTGTAATTTTCGGGGTCAGCCAAAGCCTTAGGGGTGTTCTGCCATACAAATGCTCTTGCAAAATGAGTCCTCACTTCATTGTTGGTAGGGCCATTCTGGTATACTTTTCGAAGGAGTTCATTGAACTTCTGCTCGAATGCAGGCTTGATTTCCTTGATGTTGATCTTCCCGGACCTCAAAGGAACTTCAAAAACTGATAAAAATTCAGCATTTGATACTTCTTTTGCCTTGATTTGGCTTGGCTTTCTTCCAGACGACTCCACTTTCCGAAACTCAGCAAATTCATACTGTGTTCTTGCTGGCTTCAGTTGAAATATAATAAAACAGTAAAAACCACTTACATTTGAGTACTTTGCGTTATAATTTTGCTGAAGCACAAACATTTTCTAAAAAAAGATAGCAAAAAATGCGATACCTCTGGCGCCTGGGGAGAACTCATGGTATAGTTGCAAAAGAGCTGCCGGAATTGCAAAGGAAGAAAAACAGAGTACAAATACACAAAGCTTGGGAGATAAGTTTGTTCAAGAGCTCGAATGCAAGGTAAGGTGGCTGCGCGCGAAAATTCTATGATGATGGCCGTCAGAGTATAACCGTCGGAATTGAAGCCGTCAGAACCCGTCAGTCCGTCACTTCAAACACGTCACGAGCCCATCATGAGCCCGTCCGAGCCCGTCCGTGGTAAGGTGCTATAACTTCAAAAAGTTGGGTAGGTTAAGCAAAAAAGCACCCATTACATATATAAAAAATGGGCCGTTACAGGCTCACCAGTTCCTCTTACAAGTAGCCACTGCTGGTCCTTACAGAAATAGGAACCGTCCTCAGTGATCATGAAAGGTGTAGGTGCATCATCCTTCGGTTGATTCTTATCCTTTGTCGGCTTCCTCTTCTTGGCAGCCTTGTGGGAGGAGCCTGCTTCAGGATTTTTCTTGGTTCTACAAGACAGAAAAAACATATTAAAAGACAGCTAGAAAATGCACAAGCAGGTCTAACATTGGAAAGGCCTATGCGCGCATAGACAACCGCAAGTAAAAACCATTATGCCTATGCGCGCATAGACAATGGCAGGATAAAAGGTAAATGCCTATGCGCGCATAGACAAGGGATGCTAAAAATGTTGGTGCCTATGCGCGCATAGACAATACAAGAAGAGAAAAAACAATATGCCTGTGCGCGCAAAAACATTAATAAGAAAAAAGACAGAATGCCTATGCGCGCATAGACAATGAAAGAAAAAAACAGTAAATGCTACTGCCCAAGAAGAAATTCGGCAAACAAGATGTCCAAAACGCTAAAAATCAACTATCTTGGACTCTAACCAAAAGTCCCTAAACGGGCAACATTTGGTATAAAATTTCTAACAAGTACTGTGAACTGCTACTGGCTGAGATGTTTACGTACCTTCCACCTGACATGTTTGGCGACGCTATGCAAAAGTCTATGGAGATGCTACAGTTCGAAACGGAAGAGCAAAATTCTAGGCGGAGGTCGAGCGCCTTGGAGTATCGTCTGTATGTGCAAATGCCTCCATATGTTTTCGTATTTATATTGTGTTACGTACTTTGCTTTTCGTCTATGAATTCTTGCATACACATCTAGTTTTGGTTGCAGGCATTGGCTTGTGGAGAAAATGTCTAATATTTTGTAATGTTTCTTGGTTGTGTGGCATCTACTTTTCGTATTGAAGTATGCGCACACAGACATATTTTTTCCCTGTCTATGCGCGCATGGGCAACTAGTGTATATGACTTGCATAGACATATTTTTTCCCTGTCTATGCGCGCATGGGCAACTAGTGTATATGACTTGCAGGTTTGAAGGGAGAGGGTTTAATGGCTGAAACAAGTCACTCTTCCTTGTGCAGCAATGGAGTTTTACGGACGAAGACGCGTTTTACTTCAACTCCTCCTGTTAATGTGGCAATATTGACTCGTGGTCGTTACAACACACCCACACCAGTAGGTGACGATGAAGAAATACGCTTCTCCCGGATGCTACCTCCTCCACACCGTCTCCCTCCCCTTTACACCTACTGCGTGTGTCTACCTCTTTTCAAACTCCATCTCCAAAACACGTTTTATAGCATTCGTCCGTTTTTAAAACACCCTAAATAACATGCCTAAAAGTCGGCAAGACACACGCAAACTAATCAAGGCGCTTGGTTTTGAGTATGAAAGCATTCACGTGTGTCCTAATGAATGCATTTTATATTATAAAGATAATAAGGACTATATCAGTTGCCCCATATGTAGATTGGGAAGGTATAAGGATGGATTTCAGAGTAATAAAGTCCCCGCTAAAGTATTACGTTACTTTCCTATCATTCCAAAGATGAAGCACATATTTAGAATGAAAGAAGAGGCTGCTCTCATGACATGGCATGCACATCACCGTAGCAAGGATGGGATTATGCGTTATCCTGCAGATTCTAAGGCATGGAAATTTATAGAGGAGACATGGCCTGATTTTGCAACTGAACCTAGGCACATTCGTATGGGGTTGGCAACAGATGGCTTCAATCCATTTTCACAATGAGCGGCCTCTTGGTCAACCTGGCCAGTATCAGCCTTCAGCTTTATGGTCAGTATCAGCCTTCAGCTACTGGAGTATAGCAAACAAAGGAGAGATTGGCCCTGTCTTATCTTCCTCCGCCAGGCTATCCAATCCCAACCAAAAGTCTGTGTTATGTGGTCTTGGATCTTCTGAACATTATCTGAAACTTTTGCTATTGCAAAAACACCTCCCAAGTTGGATCTACCAACTTGCTGGATCTACCAACGTGCTCAAACAGACAGAAACATTGACAAAAACTTTTATTAGATGAATTAATCGCCAAATATCTGGTCTTAAACTAAGAGTACAGACTTGCATGCAACAACTGAAGATTGTATTCTATTGTACATACTGTTGATCTGCGTGCCCCACAGCAATGTCTTCCCAGGCAGAGAAATCCTGGTGGTGGATGTGCTTTTCAAAGCATGTAGAGCTTTAGTTAAGAACTCTGGAGCCCCAATCACAATTCTGGATCTGGCATGATATATTATAAGGCCATTGGAAGCCAAAAGCTGAATTGCAGCTTCAATATTAATTCTATCTGAATTGCAGCTTTGAAAAATCAATATGCTTTTGGAACTTGCTGATTATAAACCTTGTTCTGCACTGTGCTATTTCTTCCAAGCTAACTTTCCTTGCCTTCCTTCAGATCAAACTCTGCCTCATAGGTCAGTTCTTGTAGTTTGCAGTTTGGCATTTCTACAGAATTTGCTATAGCCATTAGCACCTCATTGGAAGAGGCAAACAGATCCAAGTGAAGTAACTGGCAGTGCGGACTCTGCAATGATCTTGCAATTCTTCTAAAACACAGTGCAGGGAGTCTAAAATACATGCAAGATCTTCTACTGCTTCATCTGTTATATGGTTATTACCTAGATTTAGAACTCTTATTCTAGGATCTAAAATCTTAAATGCCTGTGATAGATAACTCACTCCAGCATCCCCGACATTGCACTGGTATAGAGATAGCTTTTCAAGTCTTGAGTTTGGGCTTTGAAGTGCTTTGGCAATGTGCTTAACACCCTCGTCTCCAAACTCGTTACCTCGGATCTCTAGGATTCGCAACTGCGGGCTTTGTAAAGCTTCTGCCAGGTACTTGGCTCCCTCGACAGTAATTTTTTTCCATGGAAGTGACAATTCTCGCAATTGTGAGTTGGGGAGGACTTTCACAAAATGCTCCATCTCCGCATCTCCTAAACCAATATTTGAGAATTCAAAGTTTTGAAGCCTGCAAAGATGCAAACCCGAACTTTACATTGGCTTTTTGTATTGGACGGAAGATAAAATTTGCAAGAAAGTAAAGAAGGACGTCTACATATGGAACCTTTAATAAAGGATCTTATATTATCTCTAATATATAATTGTAATATGGAGGGTACCAGCTTAAACCTATTAATTTTTTTTTTAACATTTGAGTTTAGAATTGAACACGTATAAGTATGCGAAAATTTGGCCTTTCAAAGGCTGGCACGTATATTGCAAATAGGAGCCGGAAGATGGTTCCGGAAGCTTATACTAACTTCAAGATGGTTCCAGAAGCTCATGCTAGGTTCTTCTCCCAAAGGTTATAGGCTTTTCTTGGCAGCAAATAAAAACAGAAAGACGAGTGCAATTATGGCCCGTTGTTGTTGACAGGAAAGAAGACTATGGAGTTGTGATAGCGCTTCGCCATGTCGCCTTTGAATTAAACCCACATCGCCATGTCGCTTTGAGTCGTAGGAACCCTATTCTTCATTTCCAAGCCTTTCCTTCGGATTTTTACAGCCTGGCTTTGTGCTATAAAGAATCGTCGTCCTTCCGTTCCATTTTAAAGCAGAGCTTTTCTAGTTATTCATGGCACTGCTTAGAATACTTTTGAATAATCCGGTAGATATTGTTGTCACCTCAAAATTTTGTTTCTTTAGATGTATTCAAAAAAGGGATTGAAGATCCTGAAAAATGATTCTAAATCTTTGTCTTGATTAAGAGTCCTGACTTTTGATTTCTCTTGAACAGGATTTAATTGTTTTGAAGAGGATTCTTAAGTCTGGATTGTGGCGCTTTAAAGAGCTATACAGATAGCAGAGGAGTGTCTTGGACTCCAGATAATGCTACATATCTTCTGGAGTGTCTTCAAAGAAAAGGCCAGATTCTCCTTCAACTCTACTATCAATTGTTACAGCTTGCCTATAACAAGCATTACTAGATTTCAAAATCGTCATGTTGAAGAGCTAGGTTTAAATTTGCAAGGCACAGCCTATGACTTAGTATCTCACAGTAGTTTGAGCTTCACTTATGGAAATTGTCAAGCTTGCACAGGTAGAACCGGGAGGCAGGTGGTTCTATTGTTTTCTTGAAGCTGGGTCTGGAGGATATTCATGGAAGCCGGTTGCAGAAACTAGCTCCTAGAAGCTTTGTCTTTATGAGAAAGGAAGACCGTTGCAGGTGCAAGAAAACGAGTCATGGACAAGAACAATTTGCAGTCGGTCATGTCCTTAAGGTCGCCCAGAATATGGTTGTGATTATGAGTTGGTTTAAATAAACCAGATGTGTTTCAATGTGGTACAAGTTACAGGCTGATTATGCTTTGACAGTGGCGATGTATAGTTACAGATTTGACAATTACTCATGCAAAAGAAAAGTAGTTACAGATTCAAAGGGTTACAGAAGTGGATATGTGGAAGTGGATGCAGAATGCAAAAATCTATGTTATATAGGCTGTGTAATGTGTATGTCATATGTGACTGATAATTATTTGTTTCCGTGTGAGACTATTATTTAGTAAGTTTGTTGAGCTGATCATGTTCGTCTTCAAGCTTCTGAGTTCAATATTCATACACAATTTGTGAAGCACAATCTCGATTCAAGACTGACCTAGATGACTCGAGCTCAAGTAGCAAAAAACGTGAAGAGATATTGAAAAGGTAAGTGACTCTTGCTTACTGCATCTTTTCAAATAATTATCTTAATGTCTGTCTGATGGTAAAAGCATAGAAGCAACTTATATTTTGAATTTGTTATGTAGATGAGCTAGGATATTGGATTTTGTAGTTGAACATAACCGAAATAGAAGCACATAGAGAGCTTTGTTTGAAGCTTGATTTAAACTCTGGGTTTCTTCCCTCTTAACCAGTCCTTTTCGTTTCTTACTGCAGCTCTAGATTCAAATGAGTGGCATTGGTTAAATTGTTGGAGACACAGACAATTACACACAATACAGAATTGTTGAGATGTGCTGTCCTTTTTAATCTCTTTTCAGTAGATAAAATGCATGTCAATCTTTTCATTTTGCTTGTGGGATCTCCTGCCTCAACTCTAATGGTTGAATGTTTTAAAAAAAGATGCATATCTATTTTGTTGTTATGTTGGAAGAGCTAGCCACAATGGTGGCACACTCGAAGGCTCATTGATATATGCAAAATGAACATTTTCACGTTCTACGTAACATGGGCTTCTTTGAATTTTGAATTTCGTGTAGAGTTGAAATCATGCAGTGCCTATAAAGAACATGAGTTAAAGCTGCCACTTCTGGCAGAATAGGCCGAAAATTGGGGGAGCACTTGAGCAGGCAGTCTTGACAGAAATGTTGAATAGTGCCTTGATACAAAGTTTTAACCTTCATATGTCATACGTTTTGCAGTATGCAGCAACAATAATTATACTACATTTAGAACTGTAAACGTAGCCATGGTTGCACCAATAATTTTACCTTAGTATTTGGATATTCTCGTTGTTTTTCCATAGTACTTTGTCTTCAAATGAACTCCTACAAATGGACTTTGCATAGTGTAACATAATGAAGTTTGTCAAAAGATAGAAGATTTTTTTTTAAAAAATAATAGTTAGTCAAACGTAAGAAAGTACAGGTGGAAAATTTTAGAAAGTTTAGCTAAACATTAAAAGCTTTCACCTCAACTTTTGGCATACTTTAGCCAAGTCTATTTCACCACTTTGATTATAAAAGTTCCTTAATTTTTTCCCTGGTGGAAAAGAGCATTTGATAACCTTGAAGTATGTTAGGCCAAAATGTGATGACAAAATCAAAGCAGGATAGGATCTATATACTGTCAATGTTGCACCAAGAAAGGGAGAGAAGGGGATGCACACCGATATCCGAGAGTGCAAGCTCCCAAAACAAAAGGCAAAATGGAATTGTATTCAATGTTATCAATACATGACGTACAATGATATAAACACAACGATGATACTAAGAATAGTATTAGCCGTTCACCCACCGCCCACTAATAACAACCGTTACTTAGTTAGGTCGGTGCTCGGTGCTGATAAGGTGCTTAGTCAGCACTCATGTGCTGAGTGCTATAAGTGCTGTAAGTGCTGATACATCACGTCTAGCAGCAAGATGGTGATCTCGATTTTCTAGTAAATCTAAAGCAAGATTGGGCGATCAGACCATAAGACACTTCCCAATTCTGCAAATCGATTACTTCTTATGCTATTCTAAAAGGTATTGTTGATCTAATTTTGGATTTCCTTTTACCTTTTATGCCAAATCCGGCCATCTCAGAACCTTTTTCTGCTAGACTTAGCAGTTCCGGATGCCCTTTTCCTGCAATCCGGCCAGATGCGCTGGCCCAGGAGTTATTTCTGGGCACTTCCGGCCCTTTATCCTGTTTTGACGTCAACATAAGCTTCTGATTCTAATTCGTTCGTTTATTTGGTTGTTTCGATTTCAATAGTTCCTTTATTATAGCCTTTAACATTTCAATGGTTCCCTTCTTTTATAAGTTATAATTTAAAACTCCTAAGGTTAAACAATCAATCAAAATATTCAAAATATCTATCTAAAGCCCTTGCCTCTGTGTTTGTCTCTGCAAATCATTCCTCTGAGCCACGCCCCCAAGCTAGTGCCGTAACAGTAAATATCAAATAAAATGAGACAATAGAATTTCCTCACTTACAATTCAAGGTTGTGGTATAAATTGTTTCACTCTATTGCTATTGTACTCAATTAACACACACAAACAACTATTAGATGTCTAACACTAATAATGGAATAAGAATATCAGAAAAATGAGTTGACATAAAAAGACATCCTTAGTTTTTTTATTTGTTGTTATTCCATCTGTCTTTAACATATACAATTGCCTGCATTATGTCACTCGACATGCATATGTATTTTCAATTTTTAATGCAATCATGTTGCGGCGTTATAAAAAAAAAGTCACATTCTCGATGCAAATTTACTAACCTAGGAAAAAGTTGCAGTGCCAAAATGGTCCAAAATCCTGACATAAATCCAATTTAAAAGAATGATGGTTATAATTTGAATTTGCTTAATCAACTTGAACCTGCCATCATTATAACTACCTCATCCGTAACTTTCGGCCCACACTAAACCACGCCCATGCACTACAAATGGGGCGTAAAAATGTAGCGAAAAAATGCGCGATCTTGATCAACTTTAATGTGCTTTGACCCCAAGGTTTCCATAGATGATTTGCAATAATACCTTTCTCCAGCCCATTCCGACTCTTGGACATGCCCATATTTTTTTGGATATAGCTCACATATAGCTAGCAGCTCTCTCAACTTCAATCGAGCATTTTCTTCTTCACCTTTTACTCGATGTATGTGGTTCAAGAAGCTGCTTCCAAAATCAAATCGAGCCCCTGAAAACCCTAAACAATTCAGATAAACTAAAAGTGAATGGTTATGAGCCTTCCATGCACACTTTTTTTTTTATTTTTTTTTTAATTTTAATCAGAAAGAACAAAATAGGGGGGTAAACCGCTGGCAACATGGATTTTAGACAATTAAATATGCTGTGCATACTAGATTATTGATTAGTATATCATGTGGAATATGCCCTCGAAAAATCGTATGCAAACTATTTGAAAAAATGAGCATCACGTGAACATTAAAAATCGATCTATCTATTTACCTATCTATCTATCCATCCATCCATCCATCCATCCATCCATCCCATCTAATCTCTAATTTGGTCATGATCTTTGACTCCTTCATTAGTGGATGAACATGGCTAATGCATGTGCAAATATAAAAAGTATATAAGCTAGGTGGCAAAAATTCATGTTGACCACAGGACTAAGACATGGTTGCTAAGAGTGCTTTCCCATGGTCAACCTGCATTGCCGAACCTGGATTGCCGTACCCAGGTCTTCGACCTTGGCAAAGAAGAATTGTGGACAGATAACTTTTTGTTAAGGTCGAAACCGTGAACCGATCGAGGTCAGATCTTTATGGGAACATTGCGTCTGGACGCTTGGCCAGAAAAAAACTCAAGGTCAAATTTTCATGGGAACATGGGGTACAGAAGGTTGGCAAAAAAAAAACTCAAGGTTCTGGGCCCATGGGCAGCACCCTAAGTCTAGAACTGCTAGGGAGGTTCGAGCCCACCTCCTACAAGGTGGGGTACACAAAGTAACGAAATGGAAAAAAAAGTGAAAAAACAAATTGGAGTAGCTTTTATATACTAGTTCTAGTGCATTATTTTAACGTTGGACTTTGCACGAGGAGCTAATGGACCCACCCGCAGGGATTCTTCACCACTTATTACTAACAATTCTGGCCGGCTATTCACCTGCGACTTGCCAGGGCACCCTTTCCAAACAAGAATTCTTTAACTTCCAGATCCAGCTTATGCAGCAAATTGATATTATGAATTCTACTTGAATAATATATGAATGAGTCCGTCTCCGTCCATAGACTAATTCTCCCCAGACTCGAGTACAAAGCATATCAGTTGCCGCCAGATCTAGCACGCAGCAAAATGATAGTACACGATTGGAAGCGTCTTCTGTTTGAGCATCACAACCTTGTGCCTTTTGATGTGCTGGGCAATGACGGCATGCAACTCTTCAGCGTCTTGCTGAAGAGGGGTCGGGAACATAATATTCCTGTTCTGGAAAAAATTGGCACCCTTATAGATTTTAGGGGGGGAAACATCCACATGGGGGGGGTTGAAGCAACGACGGATTTGAAAGGAAAGAAGAAAGAGATCCAAAATGTAGAAGATCCACTTAGAAAAAAAGGAAGAAGAAATAGAGAAAGATTGGAAATGAAAGAAGGAAGAGATCCAAATGTAGAAGATCTAGGAAAAAAAGAAGAAATAGAAGAAGATAGGAAAGGAAAGAAGGAGGAGATCCAAAATGTAGATGCAGAAAAGGAAGGAAAAGAAAGAGAAGAAGCTTGGAATGCAGCGAAGAAAAAGATCGACGAGTTTCTCAAGGAGGTGGATGAAGGAGATTCTAAGTCTAAGGATGAAGGATCGAAGTCTAAGAATGAAGGTTCTAAGACGGTGGAAAAGGGGTCTAATCCTAACGATGAAGGTTCTAAGACGGTGGACAAAATAGAACGTGGGACGGTGGAACGGAGGTCTAAGTTGGAGTTGGAGTTGCAATTCACCACAGGTCTATTTTCTAAGATGCTGCAGCTCGTTAAATTGCGTCAAAGACATTACTGGAAGGCCGACAGCGTCACAACGGAGCTCATTAACCGTGACCTCCTACAAAAGCTCTTTTACAACGATCCGCCATTATGGGTGCCGGACATGGATCGAATCAAAAAGCAATACCCATTCTTGTAAGTTCCTTTCTGCGCCTTTGCATTGCTTCAGACGATTAATTTTTTTTGGGTTAAATATTCCAGGAAGAATGGAATGATTGAGATCTGGGTAATAACTGAAGTAAATTATTGCGCCAAGCTCACATTAGGAAAGGGAGTATATCCCCACGGGGATGGCATGGGCACATGGCCTAATGGTTATTTCTTGAACTCGACGGGGAATAAAATTCCATTTGGCTTCAAGGCTATCCGTATGGTGTTCTGTAAAAAGGGTCACCTTCAACACATAACGAGAGAAGCGAGACTGATGAAACAATGGGCCTTTCCCAAGTCACATTGTAGCCAGTGCCCTGTCCCTAGCTGCAAAGAAAAAGTAAAAGTCCGGCTCAACAAATGCTTGTTCAAGTTGAAAGTTTCATGTCGCTGCTATTCAGAGCTTCATGTGGCTTATGGAATGCCCTATGAGAAAATTTCATGATTGACTAGTAAAATGCCCACCGTTGGTGGGCTTTTGTTAAATGTCGAGTTCATCAATTCAAAAAGTAGCAATTACTATAACAAAAAGATGTTTCAATTGTAACATTGGTGGAGTTGAACCTTTTAAAAAAACTATAAAGAAACTAGTTACAGCAAGCTGCATGGGATTGGGTCAGAGCATTGTTCCGGATCAGGATGTGTAGCCAGAAGATACTTCTTCATGTGTTTCCAGCTTCATGGTCCTCTCCTAAGAAGCAGGCTTTCCATCTGTGTAAGGCGTGGTTGGTTTGGTTGATTTGGAAACGGCGTCGTTTATGGATTTTTCAAGGGATTCAGCAACCTGCAGCCTCTCTAGTTCCACGACTCAGACATAAGCTATTCCAGAGTTTTCTTGTGTTTACTGGCCTAGAGGAGACAAAGTTTTGCATCTGGCGAGATATTTTACACATTGTAAATGCGAATGGGGAGTTTGTACAGTGATTACTAGAGGCGATTGGAAGTTTACGCTCTAGTTTTTTAGTATGGAGTGCTGAGGTGTCTTTGTCCCTTCGGGGCATTCTTTTTCCTCACTACTCCTCTTGTATCATTGCCATTCTTTTAATATAAGTGTCTCAGTTCCATGGAATAAAATAACGGTTAAGCTTCACTACAAAAAATGTGCTTCAATACCCTGGAAAATACCCCTAAAAAATGCCTATAAGATCCCCCTTTTCTCTCAAACAACGGGGGATAAAATGAGTTTTTGGAATTGGGGTATTTGGCCACAATCCCCCTTTTCCTCAATTGTAAGATAATACCCCGTTACATTGGTGTTGCAATCCCCCTTTCAAAAGATGTAAAATCATCCCCCGTTATCATTTGTAATATAATACCCTCTTTCAGATAATACCCTATTTTAGATAATACTAAGCTAATACCCTATTTCAAATAATACCCTGAAATAAAATTGAAATAACATACCCGTTATCATTTCTAAGATAATACCCTATTTCAAATAATACCCTGTTATCATCATTCATAAAAGAATACCCTGCGATAAAAAAACTATTGTATTCTATTCTATTATTTGTAAGATAATACTCATTTCCAACAAGTTGATAAATGACAAGTTGATCACAACTGATCAGTAGGAAATAGATAAGATTTCTCATTATTTCAGAATACAGAATTATAACACAGAATTTTGAGTATCAGAATTACCTTAAATTAACATAAAGGTCATGTATACTATAGTAAAAAATACACTCAAACGAAGAAGCCCTTGGGGAACTCAAATGACTTCCTCCACCCTCTTCACTATTATTCACAAAATTGCTTCTGCACCTTCACTTTTAGTAGATGATTCATTGCTGGAGGCAGTTGAACAGGAGGCATTCTTCTATTGCACCAGCAAGGGATGGAGAAGAAAAAACCTTGATTTGGATATGGAGACGAAATTGCTTGCCGAGAAACATTAGGCCATTTTGCAGGATTCTAGGAATCACTCCATGCAAAGTTATCACTCCATGCAAAGCTGCAAAAGTAACCAGCCTTTGCAGATACAAGCACCAGGATTACATCTTATTTTCAGTAACATCTGATAATTGCAATCCAGAAAAGTTGCAGTTAAGGCAGCAAAAATGGCAAGACCAATTGCACTTCATAAGACCTTTTCGTGTTTCGTCTTTTCCCAATGAAGACGTCATAAGTTTTCCCGTTGCAACGACATATTATGGTGAATGCTCCCGACTGCGTAAAAATGATCAAAATCAGACTAAAAAAGGAGATCCACTAGGAATGTCCTGCCATTCAAATTTAGTTGGATTTGAAGATATAAGTGATGTGCTGGGAACTTTGTCCAGTTTCAGACCCTGAAGATTATTCTGCTAGCAAACATGGAAATGCAACACCAAAAAAATGGAAACAACTTGCTCAGAAGGGGTTTAGGTCTAAATGGATATTAACAAAACGGAGTTGAACACATGATCTGCAAAGAAAGGGGAAAAGAGAACTAACTAAATTGGAATAACAAAAAACCAAATATATTGTTACTATATCCATATTTACTAATGGAGAGGCAGAGGCAGCAATTAAAATACAGTTTGCTCAAGGCTCTTTTTTATCAACTGAACGTGAGGGAATAAAAGAATCAAATGGGAAGTCCTTTTTAAGCACATTGTCATGTTGTTGTACCTGATTGTCAAATGGCCTGACCTGAACAACCTGCTTGACAGGAGAATTACAAACAGGACACAAGAGAAGCCTAGAAGCACGAGCACTGCAACAGCACATATGAGAGCAGTCCAACAAAACCTGTTAAAATCAACGACAAGGGTCACATTAGGGTTTTTTTGAGATTAAAAAAGGGCCTTCAAAACATGCCAACTAAGCCAAATGAAGATAAATGAACTACCAATCAGAAATCAGAGCCTGACGGGTCCAGTCAGCAAAACTGTTATAACTAACTCACTGGATCACATTTTCTAGCATAACTATTGATATAAAAGTCTAAATGAGCTCTTGTTTAGTGCAATGGATAGATCTCGTCGAGATCTTTCCAATCTTAGGTGTTTTGCACATATTTTAACCACTTATGATTGTCAAAACTCCAAAATATAAGATTTTTACCATTTTTTACTATCCTCACCGGGCTAAAAGATATGCAAACCACCCAAGGTTGGAAAGATCTCAATGAGATCTATCTATTGCACCAAACAAGAGCTCATTTGGATTTTTCTATCAACACTTATGCTAGAAAATGTGATCCAGTGAGTTAGTTATAACTGTTTTGCTGACTGGATTACCAGTTCTGTTTTCTAATTGGTTGTTCATATAGCTTAGTCAACAGTTCTTAGAAGGCCCTTTTATGATCTCAAAAAATCCCTAATGGGTAATTAAAATCTAAAAATTGTAAATTATGCAATCTTAAAAGCCTTGCACAAGACCATGATAGATAAGAGATTACAATTAATACTTTCCTATTAACAATTTCTATGGCCTGCATTTATATGGAGATACTAGTTGCATCTCATCAGCTAAATGAAAAGATGTCATCACGCTCTGAATTCTCATCTTTTTCATTGATAGACAGCTCCACCCTCTCAATATTGCAGGCTGGGACCAGATTTGCCTTAGCACATTGCTGCAAACCAAACATAGATCTCTTAATATTAACACAACTTTCCCTCTATTTGGATCTATCTTATGCAAAGCTCTAGCAGCTGGTTTTTGTTGGCTGAGAATTGCCATGCTCAATGCATGCCCTTCTCACCAGATCAATGAGTTTTGCCCTCGTATGGCCTTTGTTCTGAGAACCCTCAGGTCGCTAAACTATTCTTAAGCCTCAAGGAAATTATACAGACATTCAAACGTAAAGATCCGGGTCCAAATTCCTAAACCGAGCTTCACGCAATGTAACGAATTCATTACAAGAAATATTACTTGTTTTCTACCTGAAAGAGGGCCACAGATCACTGACTTGCATGTAACAGAAATGATTCCAATGCCTTTTACCAGTAGTTTAGGTGCCTTTATATAGCAGACATAAAACCGTATTACATATCTTAATCTGTAAAGGAAGGTACTCAAGCAATAGCCATAGGATTTTACCTGAAATGTTTCATGGCCGGATTTGAAGCCAGCTTGGAGAGTTTGCAACCCTCGATTCGGGAACATTCGTGCATGCCTCCGCCATATTTAGGCTATAGGGTTTGCCAACAACACATTTCCTTTGTCGCTTATCAGCGTCCAAAAAACTCGACATATGTTCCTTAAGAACATTGCTCTAAATGTTAACTTATAATTCTGGAAAAATTCCTTGCCCTCCTGCCACCACGTCCAATCAAATTGTGCCACGTGGCACGTTCCAATGGATTTCCACGCCCTACAAATTTGCGTCTCTTACTACAACGGATTTGTCCAATCAAATTGTGCCACGTGGCACGTTCCAATGGATTTCCAGGCCCTACAACTGATTTGCGTCTCTTACTACAACGGATTTGCTTCTGACCATCTGTAATTTCTGTGTTTTCTACTACTGCCCTTCTATCTTTCCTGCAATTCTTGTTCTTTGAGGTAATTTGGGGCTGAAGAAGGCCACGCCGGCCAACCTTCACCACCTGAAAGCTCCTGGAAGGAACCTGGTGTTGCTTTTTTTTTTTTTCAAACTACCCCTTTGCTTGAAAATACCTTGGTACTTATTGCAGTCCTCAGTTTTTTAGTAATTTTTCCTTTCACTCAATCCTCTTTTATTTGAAAATACTCCAATCCATTTGCAAATTCCCTTTTAAATTAGTCCCCTTTTCTTGAAAATACCCCAATCCATTTGCAAATTCCCTTTTTGAACCAGTCTCCTTTTCTTGAAATTACCCCAATGCATTCGCAAATTCCCTTTTGACCCAATCCCCCTTTCTTGAAAATACCCCAATGTGTATTTGCAATCCCCTATTTCTACTAATTTCCCCGTTAAAATGTACCCTTTTGTTCAAGAATCCCTCGTTTCTGCTAATCTCCCCCCGTACAATATACCTCTTTGTTAAAAAACTCCTCGTTGCAAAAGAAATAACCCCTTGCTCTCAAGTCCCCCGATTCCTCAATGGGGGATTTTCCGGGGGATGTGAGCACCTTTTTTGTTGTGCTTAGCCAAATGGCTATTTTGTAGCTTTTTTCCTAAGAACAATGGCTAAACTAAATGAAAAAAAAGGCCAAAAAAGATAAAATTTTAGCCCAAATTTTTTGCCGCCCAAGTGAAATTCTAGGTTGAATAGCCAAACCTCCACCTCCAAAAAACCCCACTAGAACATCAATTAGCTAAACCTAAGAAAGAGGGGGCTTGAAAAAATGGATGGATTAGCCTACATGCTGACACCAAAATATGTAGGAACTTTAAGAAACTACCAAATAGGGTTCAATTTTTTTGTTTTTTATTTATTTTTTTCTTATTCTAGATATGAAGTTGAAGCATTCACAGAGTTGATCATATCTAGAAGGAATAATGTACTTCCTTTTTTTTTTAGTTTTGAACGTGTTCATGTATGTTTATGTCTTTGTTGCTTTTTTTGTATCAAGGAGGTTATAACAATGACTGTAATTCCGTCAATTATGTGACATTATGTTGATTGACGTTTACTTTGTCCATATTAAATTACATATGAATTCAATGTCTTTGTCCAAAAGCTTGGACTTTTTAAAATTAGTGTAATGTGATGGCTAATATTTGCCTTCCCATATTTTAAAAGTTTAGCCAAAGCCAAGAAACAGTGATGGAAAAAAATAATCTAGTTTAGCCAAGTGCTAAAAACGTCAAGCTCCAATTTGAGGGTAGTTTAGCCAAACTTATTTTGGCTACACTAAAATATAAGAGTAGTAATTTATTCCATGCTCAGTTCTTCAAAAAAAAAAAAAAAAAAAAAAAAACCTGTAGATGTTGGGCACTTGTACAATACAACCAAACTTGTTGGGAGCATGTTCTATGTTATCTTCAATTATGAAACCATATTTTATATTGTCTTCAATATGTGTCCCACGGGCACTTGTCCCGGGGGATTCACCTCTATTATAGGTATATAGCCATGTGCGTTCCTTAGGTTGCCAAAAAACCCATTGTATACGACAGTTCCATATGAAAAACCCTTTGTATACGACTACATTATTTGTAAAAGAATGCAGCCCATATCATATAATTACTTGCCCAAAACATATCATATTATCACAGACTCCCCAATAGTAGAAGCTCACCAAAAATCACGGACCCTTACAGTATGAATACGAATCGAACACTGGCACCACCGCACTCCCTCTGGTATCTGTACGACATTCAAACTATAAAAACCTTATATTTTTTTTAAGTATACGGTACCAGAGAGGCAATAAAAAAACCCATTTGGTGCACTCACATGTTTCATACCCCATAATCTAGGTGAACCCCCCGGGGCACTTGTTAGGAGCATATTTTATGTTGTCTTCAATTTGTATCCTAGGACATCCACCTAGCTATTTGCATGTCTTTTAATTCATCAGCAACATAAACATACTTATTAGTTAGCACTCCAAGTAATTGCACAAAATGCCAAGGAAAATGCTAAATGGATACTCCCAAAACAACATATGGTAAGATTGTAAAGTGTAGTTCCAAGAGATTTACGTCTAGTGTAATCTCAAGAGATTTATGTCAGATATGCAATTAATAATTCCTATGCCACTGGATCAACTACGAATTCATTTATATTCACTGATGTATTCTTTTGAGCAACTTGTAGTGTGCTTCGTTAGAAAATATTGAAGTGGGTCCTTTGAGAACAAATAAATGGCAAGCATACTTTGGTTAATTGCAGAGCATACTTGAAAACTACATGTAGCATGATATCTTACCTCTACCACAATATTTAGAAAATCCTAACAGATAGCTATGGATTCCAAAGGGAGAAACATTCTCCAAAAGGATGTGCTTGCTCAACTGAAATGTGAAGCATATTTCTAATGGAGACAATAAATAATTGCAGTTTTTACTGCCAAATTTGCTTTGTTGGAGCGCAATATGTACTTCCTTGGAGTGTGTCCCCATCATCTACGGGAATGGGATATGGATGAAAATTTCCCATTCTTTACAAGATTATACATGATTTATGATGCCAAAATGCGTGAGACTTCAGTGGGCATTCCATGGGGTAGTAATGTATAGGGTGTTAATTGAAAAAATGGCAGATATTTTATGCACGAAATAGAATTTCATTAAAGCACTTGTCATACTCATTTGTAAGTCAATACATTTTAAGTTTTGTAAAAGCAGTCGTTGTGGTAATAGGAACTTCAATTCCCATTTATAACTTTTATTCTATTCTCGATTGTTATACGTCTTGCTGTTTTCTGTACCATTCATCACAATGGCAAGATATAATGAAGAGCACTGGCCAGATGGATGCTCGAATTTGAGTGGGTACCCAGACGTATATTGAATGGCCTGATATGAGAGGCTTTGTGTATGAATCATCCAAAGCACATCCCAAGCAGGTATCATTTTTGCACAGGCCATATGTGATGCAATAGTAAGGAACGATAGGCCTTTATAGGCCTTTGTGGACACATTTCTGCTCCACATTTTATCCATTCTAAGAACGCTCCTTTTAAGCCTGGCCAAGCTCACATAGTTTTTAGATTCCAAATGCAGACTTAGAATTTGGAAAACAATTGATTCTCCACTAAGTTACAGTACTTCCAATTAAGTTAGCCTACAAACATCCATAGTGAGAAATATGACCCTTGTCACCTGGTCTCCATCTGCTCCATAAAATTATCCCTAGTGTCACGAATGTATACTCACTGTATTAGCAAGAAGAAAGCAGAGAGATCCCTTAATAGAATTATACATCACAATAGACATGTAGCATACCCTGGTGTTGTTGGATCCTTCTTGAAAGCATCCTGAAATGAAGCAAAATATCAAGCAGAGGAAATGCTCATGGAATGCAGTCAAAGCTTCATAGAGAAGAACCAGTTTGTTGTAACTATGAATGCTTGATTCTAAAACCATAAGGTGTTTATAAGATGTTTCGTGCATCTACATCTACAGCTAAAGCATGTGACCTGTAGGAAACTAAACAATGTAAGCATGATTTGCAATTTACCATTATAAAGCACAGTTTCATTAAATATGGACAATACCTTGAATTGTGGACTTTTTATAAAACAGACGCTTCGATAACACTAACATACATCCCCGGCAAGTGCCGCATATGCTTCTGCAACAAGCGTAGGAATCTTGACAGTGTTTGGTAGCTTCTTCTTATTCGAAGGACTCCAAGCGTAGTCGATACTCTCTATCTCAATGCGGTCACTAGCAGTCGTCGGCCTCCATCTCTTCTTCCAACAATTGACATAGTGGCTGGGAACACCTGGTTCCTAACAGGGACAGGCTCCCACCAAGTGACCTGGATAGTCTCGAAGTTGTCTTTCTTATCATCCATTTGAGGTTCCTCTGTAGCATACCCTAGCCATGTTAACTTGGACACAAGACATCATCAGGGCACGCCAATACAAGCATGCCCTTCTTCAAATCCTTGAATGGATTGAATTCTGGTACGGGCTTATCCTTCAATGGACCAACATAAGCAGGAGTGATGGTTGCAATTGGCTCCACCACAGCCACCACATCAGGTATGTCAAGTCTATCTTGCCTAGTGCGCAGCCAAAAGTCCTCGTAAGGACCTTCCACGTTGGTGATGTTACCCAGATGCTGCAAGAGTCCCATCCAATATTCAATTTTCGCCGTAAATTGTGTTGTATATTTGGTCGTCTCTGGTGTGTCCTTCTTGTTCGTCGAGCATGCGACCCAATGGAGGATATGCTTATGGATACTGTTTCGGAGCTGACCAATGTCTTTCACCGAGGTCTTAGGTGCTAACATCTTCGGATTTCCAGATGGCATTAGGGGTTTTCCATCCTCTCCTTCTTTCCACATTCTTATTCCAGCAGCAGGTAACCAATCCACGAACGTAGGACGAGCCTTATGGTACATGACAGGCCAGTCACCATTCATAGCAAATCTGAAGGTCAGAGGCTCAGTGTGACCAGTCAATCTATCTTCCCCATCAGGGATATACCCTTCTATGAAACCTTTCCAATCTGGAACCTTATCAACACGATATGGCACTGGCGTGTTGAGATTGCACGTATGAAATTCATACAACAACTCGGGAATGGTTAGCACTTCGGCTTTCTTCAAGGTAGATGAAAAATTACCAAACATAGCATCTATATCATCATGTGTATGGCCAGGCATCTTAAAACCTAACTCAATCTCCTCGAAAACACCGAGATATACAAGGTATGAAAGATATGAGAATACATACCTATTTTTGTTTTGTCCAGATGCATTGTCTAGTTGCAACATCAATTTGCGAGGGAGGCGCTTCAATGAGGGTCCCTCCGGTTGAGGGAGGGCAACGGGGATGCTCTTGCCAGATAGCGACAACTTGGACGCTAGCGCGGTGGTGTCACGTAAGGCCCTTGCCCAATCTGGGACTGATGGATCAGACCATGCAAGATGGCCTCCTGCAAACTCATTAGGCAGCTCCAACCTTTTCAAAATACTATTCAAGGAACCTACGTGGAAGTTGGAGTCGTCTGACCACAGATCCAAAGCAAAATTTCCATAGGACCCTCTCCCATGGCCGTGGGTTTATAAGTGCATCTGTCAATGAAGTCTTTAGCTTATCTAGTCTCTAAAGGGACTTCACGCATTGTAGCAACTTTGGAATCATAGTCTTTGCCTGATCCATTTTGTCGTGAATGATACATACATAGTCTCGAGGATGCCTGTGGGATAACAGTCTCCATGACCAGTACTGGGTGCTATAGATGTATCATGCCATATGGGTTTTGTCTAGTCTATATAGTATATGGATTTTTAATAAGTTTGAAATGGAGGCACGTGTACTCAAACTAAAGTCGGTGGAGATACAGCTATAAAATAAAGGAAAAGGCACGAAGGAAAATATCAGAGGTGCAGCTGTTGAAGTCGAATCCTGATTCGGCTTGTCAGGGGTGCAGAAGCCGACGTTGCTTTGTCGGCTAATTGGTTTTGCTGGTTTAACCTGCGGTGCTGGCGTCGTGATTGCTTGTCGACATAGCTGAGATCTAATCTTTCTGTATCGGTTTTATGTGAAGCGAAGATCTTTCATGTCGGTTTTTGGTAAAGCAATGTTCTGGATCTGTTGTTCAGTACATCAGTCTCATCGGTTGCTTGTGCAGTACATCAGAAGCTTGGTTCCAGTTATCCAGAGTTTGCTAAGAATTTGCTGAGCCTTGTAAACTGTCTGCTGGCCATTTGTTGCTCCGGTTTTTTTAACTGGAAGAGATTGTATTGCGGTGAATCACCTTGCTCTGGCTTTTCTAGCCAGAAAGTTACTTGTGCAGCGAATCGCTAATCACTGGTCCATAAGGTTTGAAGTGATATTACAGTTGCTTTATTGCATTTTGTTATTTCTGTTTTCTTCATTGGTATCAGAGCAAACAAAAATTATGAGTACCAGATTCGGAGCAGCACTTCTTAGTGCTGTAGAAGTGTATACAGGAGGTCCAGGATTCCAGGTATGGAAGGCCAAGATCCAGGAAGTATTAGATGCAGAAGGTCTGATGGAGATCGTGCAGCCTCCGGAAGGAAAAGACCTGAAGGAGGTGCTGGAGAAGCTCAGGAAAATGAAGATAGCTGAAGGAGAAAGTAAATCTGCTGAGCAAAAAAATTAGAGAAGCTAGGGGAATAATTGCATGTAAAGTTGGTTCCAGTATTTTGTTAAGGATGAGAGGATTAAATCCCCAGCAGATGTGGACATACTTGATAAACAAATATGAACAAAAATCCTCTTCTCAACTAGATGTGTTAGACAGGGAATTGAGACAATTGAAATACAATGATGATGAAAATATTACAGATTTTTTTTCAAGATTGGATAATATCTTGGCAGATTTAGATGCAGCAGGTGCAATTCTGAGTGATGAATTTCAAGTCTTAGCTATAGCTCGAGCTTTTTCGAAATATGAGGTATTGTCTATACTCATTAGATCCACAACTAAAAATCGTGATGAGGCAGAAAGACTAGTCAGAACAGAACTAGAGCAAAAAATTATTAGTAAGGAAGAAGAAAATCCAGAAGTTTTGCTTGTTGAAAATTTGAAAGATAAGAATATAAAACCTATTGGTCCTTGTTTTTATTGTCGTGAAATGGGGCATGTAAAAGCTAAATGCCCTAAACTAAATAAGGAGATGTCTTGTTTTAACTGTGCTGGAATGGGACATATCTCCACAAACTGTTCAAGTCCCAAGAATTATAATAGGGGGAGAGGAAGATGGAATGTTGAAAGGGGAAATTCCTCAAGGGGAAGAAGAACATCATCAAGAGGAAGAGGAAGAAGTGCGGCCGGAGTCAATATTACTCAAGAAATCATCAGTGAACAGAATATTGTAGCTGAAAAGGAACAAGATGATCAAGAGGTAAAACCGTTTGTTCTGTCAACTTGCAAAGTAAATAGATGTTATACTAATCATGAAGCTGATGAATTTATAGTTGATAGTGGAGCTGAACGATCAGTAGTTAATTCTACTGATTTGCTGGTTGATGTTTACTCTAGTAAACAATTGAGCCATGTACAGCTGGGAAATGGAAACCTGCAGAAAGTGATGGGCAAAGGGATGCTGCAACTTTTTGATCTCCATGGAAATAGCGTTGATGTTGCTAATGTTTTGTGTGTTCCGGGTTTGCATAAAAATCTTATATCTGTAAGTCAATTGGTGGATTTAGGATATGAGATTAGATTTAATAAAAAAGGTTGTAAGGTTTTGCTTGAAGGGGAACTAAAATTCTTTGCAAAACATGGTAATTTGTTTCAGTTCTCAAATAAAGTCTTGAAAAGTATAAATGTTGTTGTCAGTGACTAAATCATCAACTTGGCACCATAGGCTGGCTCATACGCATATGAATAACATTAAATACATGATAAGAAATGGACTTATTAATGGGGAAGATGATACAGATGGGAAGTTCATTTGTCCAGGCTGCATGTTAGGAAAATTGACTAAGTTGCCGTTTAGCAGATCAAAGAAAAGGGCCAAGGGTCCACTCGATCTAGTACATTCAGATCTTTGTGGTCCATTGAATGTGCAAGGAAAAACAGGTAAAAGGTATTATATATCTTTTATTGACGATTTTAGTAGAATGGGAAAGTGCTACTTGTTATCTACAAAAGATAGAGCTCTAGATGCATTTAAGTTGTACGTACGTGAAATGGAAAGACAGACAGGACGCAAACTTAAATGCATTAGAACAGATAGAGGCGGGGAATATCTTTCAAGAAGCTTTAGATCATTTTGTCTTGCTCATGGAATAAAAAGGCAACTCACATGTAGATATACTCCGCAACAAAATGGTGTTGCGGAAAGGAAAAATAGAACAGTTTTAGATGCTGTAAGATCAATGATAAAGTTTGCAGGCTTACCAAATTACCTCTGGGAAGAAGCAGTCAAAGCTGTGTTTTTTATACAAAACAGGTTGCCATCAAGTAGCTTGGATGGAAATATCGCTGAAGAAATATGGACAGGTACTAAACTGACTCGCTCATATGATTATTTCAAAGCATATGGGTGTTTGACATATGTTCATATTCCAGAAGAAATGAGACAAGCAAATTTTACAAAGATAGGCATGAAATTGAAGCTCCAATATGGAATGAGAAAGAAAAACACATTATGCATGATGGCAATTTAGATATTTCTGCTAACTTTGACTCTAATGAAGAGAATGAAGATAATGTCACAGATAATGAGGATAGTGAGGCGCCGCAAGCAGATTCAGCAGTGCCGGTCACAGAAACTAGGCAACGAAAAAGAAAGACAGAGACAGAAAAGCTTAAAGATACAGGTATAGACTATGACCCTGAAGTGTATGGCAGATATGGCACAGGAAAAAGTAGAAGAATTGGAAAACCTCCAGTTAGGTTTCCAACATTGATGGCTGTGTTTGAACCTGATACTCCGAAATCATTTGAAGAAGCTGTGAACTCAGAAAAAGCGTCAGAATGGCTAAAGGCAATGCAAGAAGAGATGGATTCCTTTAAAGAAACAGGTACGTATGAGCTAGCAGAATATCCAACAGGTAAGAATTTGATTGGAAATAAGTGGATTTATAGAATTAAAACAAATTCTGATGGGACCAAAAGGTATAAAGCTAGTTTGGTTGCTCGGGGTTTTTCACAAAAGAAAGGAATTGATTATGAAGAGACACTCCCCAATTGTCAAATTAACAAGTATTAGGCTTGTGTTAGCTCTAGCAAATGCACTCAAACTTGACATACATCATATGGATGTGAAAACTGCATTTCTAAATGCAGATTTGCAGGAAGAGATATATATGAAGCAAGCTCTAGGCTTTGAGGAAGGAAGTAACATGGTTTGGAAATTAAAACGTGCAGTTTATGGTCTAAGGCAAGCACCTAGAGAATGGTATAAGTGCATAGATAAATATCTGAGGGAGCAAGGATTTGATAAACTCAACAATGATGGAAATTTGTACATGTTCAAAGATAGGGATAAATTTTGCATTATCGCTTTGTATGTAGATGACTGCATAATGGTATTGAATTGCATGAGATGTCTAGATAAATGCAAGAAAATTCTTCAGAAAAGATTTAAAATGACAGATCTTGGAGAATTAAAACAGTTCTTGGGAATTGAGATGAGTAGAGATAAGGAGAACAGAATGCTCAGACTTTGCCAGACTCGAAATATTGAGAATATGATAATGAGGTTTGGGTTAGAAAATTCAAAACCAGTGAATACACCGCTTGTGGCAGGTTATAAAATATCAGCAGATTTATGTCCATCATCAGATGAAGAAAAGAAAGAAATGGAAAATATCCCATACAGGGAGCTCATAGGTTGCCTGCTTTATGTGGCAAACAGTACACGTCCAGATATTGCCTTTGCAGTAAATTTGTTAAGCAGATATAACAGCAATCCAGGCAGAGGACATTGGGTTGCAGCCAAACGAATCTTAAGATACTTGAAAGGCACGAAAAATCACGAAATCGCTTTTAACTCTGACAACTTGGTTTTGTTTGCATATATGCAGATTGGGCAGGTGATCTGGATGCTAGAAGATCCACTTCTGGCTATGCTTTAATGCTTGCAGGAGGTCTAATATCATGGAGGGGTAAAAAACAATCATCTGTTGCTATGTCTTCTGCTGAAGCTGAATACTCAGCCTCTTCGCTAGCAGCTAAAGAAATTGTATGGATGAGAAGGCTATTAAACGAGATAGGTATACATCAGTCTAATCCTACAATACTTTTGACAGATAGCCCAAGCTGTATTGCTATAGCAAAGAATCTGGTGCACCACGAAAGAACCAAGCATATTGAATTACGTGTTTATTTCATAAGAGATCTCATAGCAAAGAATGAATTAATTATGCAGTATGTAGAAACCTCATATCAAGCAGCGGACTTATTTACAAAAGCAATGACAGAACGCAAGCTGAAGTTGTTCATACAGATACTTGGCATATCGACAGAAGAAATATGGCATGAAGGGGAAGTGTAGATGTATCATGCCATATGGGTTTTGTATAGTCTATATGGTATATGGATTTTTAATAAGTTTGAAATGGAGGCACGTGTACTCAAACTAAAGTCGGTGGAGATACAGCTATAAAATAAAGGAAAAGGCACGAAGGAAAATATCAGAGGTGCAGCTGTTGAAGTCGAATCCTGATTCGGCTTGTCAGAGGTGCAGAAGCCGATGTTGCTTTGTCGGCTAATTGGTTTTGCTGATTTAACCTGCGGTGCTGGCGTCGTGATTGCTTGTCGACATAGCTGAGATCTAATCTTTCTGTATCGGTTTTATGTGAAGCGAAGATCTTTCATGTCGGTTTTTGGCAAAGCAATGTTCTGAATCTGCTGTTCAGTACATCAGTCTCATCGGTTGCTTGTGCAGTATATCAGAAGCTTGGTTGCAGTTATCCAGAGTTTGCTAAGAATTTGCCGAGCCTTGTAAACTGTCTGCTGGCCATTTGTTGCTCCGGTTTTTTAACTGGAAGAGATTGTATTGCGGTGAATCACCTTGCTCTGGCTTTTCTAGCCAGAAAGTTACTTGTGCAGCGAATCGCTAATCACTGGTCCATAAGGTTTGAAGTGATATTACAGTTGCTTTATTGCATCTTGTTATTTCTGTTGTCTTCAGGTGCGACATGATTGCTGCTCTAGTCTATGTGCCTTTCTCTGGTCATGCAATATTCTCCTTTCAACCTCATCCTTGGTCTTCAACAGCTTCGTGCGGATAACCTCGCAAGTGTCACACTTGGAGAATGCAATCTTCTTAGCAATACTGACGTCCTTGAAGCTACGTCTCCACGTTCTATGAAATCCTATCGGAGACACCTTCTTGCCTGTGAGTGCCATCACTTCAGTGTTGACCTCTTCGAGAATGCAGGTCTTCGTAAACATAGCAGGCAACTTCCTCACGTTTTCTCGAATCCCATTATCATTCCTCCTGCTACGGTGAGGTAAGGATTCACAATTTTCCTTCACAAACATGGAAAAAACAGCCTGTGAGGCCAAGGTCGCCGCATGTGCTTTCATCGTGCCTAGATTGCCATGCTCAGCCTTTCGAGCACCGGAGCGGAATTGTGCCTTCCACTTGAGGTACCCCGACTTTGAAATCCCAAGACCCAGGTACCAAGCTCTCTCACAGACACTGACGCCTTGCAAGACTAGCCGATGTACCCTTCTACCCTTCATATTGTTGACTAACATATCATACACAAAAGTGGTCCTGTCACTCGATTTCATGGCGAAGAAATCCTTTCGCATGTTTATAGCTTGATCCCTACTGAATTTCTCACAACATCTTCGTTTGCAACACATGGTCTTCCTATACCTCAAGATGGCTTCATTGGTTGTTAGCCGATCTATCTTTGGAGGCTTTGATGCTTTCTTTGGCTGACGAGAATGGAAGGTGTATTTACGCTTCTCGTACTGCGGATGCTTCTCAAGCTCCAAGCTACCCTGGCTCAACGTCGTATCATGCTGTTCCATTGGTGCTGCACTTAAAATCTCTGACACCTTCACCCCACAAACCCTAACTAGATCATTATTCCACATCAAAAGCATGCCCGCTTTAGGTACTGTCAAACATGCCTGACACCGGAAGTTCACCTCTGTCGGAGGGGGAAAGTCTTCAGTAACAGACACTCCTACGGTCTTCATACCCAAGAACTGGTCACATACTGCATTGTCTGGACCAGTAAAGGATATAAATTCCTTCGCTGCAGGGATGGCAGCACAAGAGTGAAAAATTTTGCAATCAGTCAACCATCATTCATTTAAATTCAGATTATGTCATAATTTTTAGAATTTTGAATACGGGAGATTTGCGTGAGAAACTTTCCTGTTTTGAAAAACGCGTTTCCGCCCGCCCGCCCTCAAAAGAATTCCCCCCAAAATTTTTTTCTCTCTTTTGCGTTTTACGTTTTCTTAAAACGCGTCTCCCGCCCCCGCCTAAAAATTCCCCCCAATTTTATATTTCTCTTTGCGTTTTATTTTCCTGATGGCATTGCCCTAATAGCGGAGCGGCCCCAAAAGCGGCTTAGCCTAGCTCTGCTTCCGGCTCTGGCGATAGCGAAATCCGAAATCTGGGATGAATCCGAAGCTGACTGTAGCGAAATCTGGGATGAATCCCAGATTGCTATCGGAAGCATTCAGACAGCGCCTTTGTTCTTGGATCACAAATGGCCAAGAACAAACTGACGAGGCAGGATATGATAAATCTGATCAAGGGGGTGGGCATCGATCTGCAGGCCTTATGCAAGAAAGAAGGGGAGGTCTACGCTCAACCCAGCAAGGTATTTTTATCTGGCATTGCAGGAAAAATACCACCTGGATGGCGGAATCTGGGATGAATCCGAAGCTGACTGTAGCGAAATCTGGGCGAAATCTCGCAGATCAAAAGAGCTTTCAAGTTCTTTTCGATATTGGGCAAATTGAGAAGGATATTGGGCACTGATTACACTGAAGTATTCAGGATTCTGTATTATTTGGATCCTATTGAAGATAAAGACAAGCATTTTAAGTTGAAGAGCTTCTGCTTCAAGGTCTTGAGCACTAATGCAACAAAATGGCTTCCTGGGTTCGAGACTGCCATCAATGAGGTGTTTCCTCAGTGGGAAAAAAACTTTGAACATGGCGGCAAAGCTACTTACGATGCAGGTATGAGTAACTTATTTGCAGAGTTCATTTTTGTATTGATTGAACTGCAGTGATTTTATGTGCATATATTTCCATAGTTCGTTGAATCTGGATTACATTGAACTGAATTTTAACTTAAATAAGTAACTGCATTCCAATTCCAGGTTTCAGACTTCATTGTTTAACGCCAGTGATGTTGAACAATGCAAGAATGGGAAAAGAAGAACCAACAACTGTGAAGATATGGTGCCCTCGTCTTGCTCCAATTCCTTTCATTCTGGTAGAACCAGCATACAAGTAACTGATTTTTTCAGATCAAATGGAGGCCAGGTCCTTGGATGGCACACAGCGAGCTTGGTATAGATCGAGAAGAGGCACTACATAATTTGATATTTTTTCTCTGTTTCAACACCTACAACCTACAGGGGCATGGAAATTATATTCCCATCACTGCTCAAATACATTGGGGATGCAGGGGAAGAGCTGCACAAGAGATTGAGAGAAGAAATAAGGGCAGCAGTGAAGGCTGCAGGCGGAAAGCTAACCATGGGAGCTCTGGACAATGCTTCAATATGGTAAAATAGAGATGCTTCTTCAGTTTTATAAACAGAGCATGGGTTTACTTCTGCTTACAAGGTGAATGAAAGGCAAAAGCCCTAAGATGTTAATACGCTCTAACTATGATGAAAGGCAAAAGCCCGAAGACGTTCTTTAGGATTAATCTGCTCTCTGCTGGAAATGGTGAAGAAACAGGGGTTTGGAACTCTGTGCAAACCTGCGCTCTGCTGGAAAGGGTGAAGAAACAGGGGGTTTGGAACTCTGTAGTTTGCACACAGCTTGAAAAATTGCGCCACGCGCGATTTAACACCGACGTCACTTACAAAGTTGTCTATTTTAAAGCCAAAATTGTCTATTTTAAAGTATTCTGTAGGAATGTCACTTACCAAAATTGTTTATTTTAAAGTATTTTGGAGGAAAGCCACTTACCAAAAGTGTCTATTTTAAAGCATTTTGTAGGACATCTCATTTATTAGTTGTATAGATATTCTAGTTTTATTGGCCTAAATACTATAACTCTATATTTAAGTTTGTCAAAAAAATGTGAATATTGGAGCAATATTATTTTTATGTATTGTAATATTTGCTTGATTTCATAACATAAGTGATTATTTCGTTGTGATGTTGTGATGTTAATTTTAAGCAAATAAGCATCTTATTTAATGTAAAATTGAAAAAATAACCATATATGCAACATACACTACACTTTATAAACGCCAAAAATAGATTTAAAAAAACACTAGATGCCCTAAAAATAACACCTATCTGGCGCGATTTTGGAACAGACATAATGCCACGGTTCTATTGCGACAGCAATAGAACCGACATTCCTTGGATGGGGACGTCCCTTTGTCACTCCTCCTATTTATTCAGCCTCTCTTCATTGTTCTATCATCGGCGTTCTCTTGAGCTAGATTTCTCCTTCTTCTCTATCCTATCAGTTTCCTACTCTCCTATTCTCCTATGATTCTCTATTTTGATTTCTTCTAGTCTGAGGATAGGGCTTCTATCTATTCCCTTTTTCTCTTCCGTTTGCAGAGCGTTTTTTCCCCTCTTCCTTGAAGGCGGTGTGGTTTAGTTCCGTTGCAGATCATGTATGCAGTTCTTTCAATTTCGGTGCTGGATTAGCATTGGGTTCTTTTTCTTTTGGCTTGTTCGTACCTGTGATGCGGGCTGAGGGACGGCGCCAGGATGTCTCTGGAGCCATGTGGTCAGATGGATCGAGTCTTGTCCGATGAAGCTGTGGACCTGCCATACAAAGGAGGTTTTGTTCTTTATCGATTTGAACTTTTGGCCTTTGTTTTCTTCGTAGCTTTGGTGCACAGGTTAGTTTTCTTTGCCAGATTGATTTTCGTCACAGCTTTTTATGGTTCTGTTTTCTATTTCGGATTTACTGTGTCGGTGGATTAGCCATATCCAAGTTCCCTTATTCCAAATCGCTTGAGTTTTTGCCTATCGGTCTAGATTCAGAGGACGATCTGGGCTATTCCACAAGCCACATTCACTCTATTGCACAAACTGGTATTGAATCCGGTTCAGATCGGCTTTTTCCTTAAGATCTGACCATGCTGGGCTGGTAACTTATATTCCGTCTTAGCTATCCGATTGATTCTTCCCCAGATCTTCTCAAGTTGTTGTTGGGCGAACCATCTTGTCTTGGCGACTTGCCACTACGAATCAACTAGTCTTACAGCCTGCCTTCTTTCCGTTTGTTTATCCTGTTAAGACTTCCTTGCCTTGTTCAATTGTCTGTCGCATAGCTTTTTGGATTTCAAGGAGTCGGTGATTGCCCCTCTTGATTTTGTCTCGGCTGATTGGATCCGTGGGAGGTGGTTGTCTTTTCTTCTCAGTTGTTTTTTTCCTTAATAGCTAATTCCTGGGGTTTTCAGCAGTCGATCTGCCAAAGTTGGCTTCATGATTCACCGTTTCCAGGCCGGAGCATCCACCGCCTGTCGCTGGCGCAGGTTCAACAGCCGGGAATACCGGGCGCCGGTTTCCCCTCCTCCTTCTTACATTGGGATACCGGGTGTCCTCTTGTCCATTTCTTTGTGATAAGTTCTTGGTTTCTTGCCGTGTGGAGAATTTCTTGTTGTTTTTTCTTGGGGTTGGTTGGCATAACATTTATGTCTTTGGCTTGGTCTTTTTATTATCACGGTTCTCCTGCTTTGCTCCAATTTAATTGCTGAGTGTTCGGATTGTTTCGCTTTTGTCATACTCCTATGGCCCTAGTTCATAGGCTGGTAAGATTATGCATTGATCTTAGTATTCGCCGGAGCTTTGCATGGATTGCACACAGCTTGGGTTGCACTTGGGTTGCACTGAATTTGCATAGTAGCTTTTTGGTATCTTGTTACATCGGGGCTTCGATGTCAGTTGTTTCTTTACATTGCATGTCTCATATTGTGATCATATTGGGAGTTTAGGCTCATGCCGCTTTTTCATAAGGTATTTGGCCTGGTCTTTTGCTAACATTTGGCATGCAACCTCTGTTCTGTCCTTATTTATGCGCATTCTGCATCTTATGGTTTGACCGTCTTCTTGTGATGATTTTGCGCATGGCTTTCTTTTGTGACAAAGAGGTATGTTTCTCACATGTTTTCTGGCTAAATGCCTTGGGATTTGTTTGTTCTTTACGGATCGGCATCTGCTCTGCTAACTCTATTTTAATGCAGGTATTTTGATCCCTTTACCTTTATTTTCATCTTGCCATGTTCCTGCTGTTCCAATTGTCTCTTGAATTGGTGGGCTATGTTACTGCGTTGTCAGCTTCAAGTGTTTCCATATGCCTCGTTTTCAGGTTAGATACATTGTTCTTGTTCCTTTAAGTTCCATTCGTTCTATGGTCAAGTTACTTCCCGTGCTCCATTGGCTCTTGTTGGATGCGTTTTGCGTTTACCAACTTCTTCTTTTCCTTCAGTTATTTTGTCGATATTCAAGGTTTTTTATGTTTTGATCTATTGTGTGCTTGCACCTTGTTTTCTCATTTTGCATTGTAATTATTTTATCATTCTTGGGCATTGTTCAAGGTTTCTGTTTATGATCCATTTATGTATGTCGTGACTCCGCTCTTTTTCGGTGCCTTGTGGTGGATTCTTAGTGTTGACATTCGGAAGTTTATTAGATACTACAAGCTATGGTCCATTTTTTGTGGTTCCATTTGCCCTCTTGATTTTCGTTTTCTTGTCCTCATCTTGTTTACACATTTTGCTCTATTTTTTTTTTCTTGTTTTGCTTTGTCACTTTGTTTGCCGTTGGAGTTTCGTTAGTCTCATTATCGCCTCTTCTCCATACATGGGTTGTCCCAAGTTGCTCTAGTTCATCTTAGTTCTTTATACTCCCAATCTAGCTCCTTAGGTTCCATCACTCAAGTTCAGTTATATTACTTTTTCACCTTTTTGTTTACTGTTCTTATATGAGTTGTTTCTATTTTTATTACTCCCAATCCTTTTTTAGTCTATTTGCTTGCTTCATTATGGGCCATCTGTCCTTTCATTTTGGTTCATACTTCATCTCTCTTTCGTCAGTTGCGTTAGCCAGGTCTCAATTCCTTCTCTTCTTAGCTTCTAATGGTCTCCTTTCCACTGGCTTCCATATTACGTTTGGTTCCATTTGTCCCCATTATGTTGCTTTAGATTGCTTTGTTTAGGGTGTCATTTTGCTCTTTTCATTTTTATTGCCCTATGCTCCGGTTGCTCCATCTCTCTTGATTTGCATTTGCTCCTTGTTCCTCCTATTTCTCTCACTTACCCTCTTGAAGCGTCTTTTGGTTTTCCATACGTATCATCTAGGAGCATTGTTGTGCGTATACACAAAGGTCTTATTTCTCAGGGTTTTGGCAGCCTTAGTCAGGTTTGTTTGCAAGCATGCTTTCTTTGATCCCATATCCACTTCTCGCATGCAGGTTTACAATGGGTTTTTAGTTCAGTTATTTCCTAATTTCTATGCGAGCATTTCTCTTTGATGTCATAGTCGATTTCTTTGCCACATATTCTCTTTGATTTCATAGTCGGCTCTTGCAAGCATATTAGAATAACTTCTCAATTATGTAGTTCGACATCTAGTTTATTTGTGTGTATTGGCACAATTATCTTTCTTTAAGTATCTTGTGTGTTTTGATTCGTATTTTCAATATTGTTCGTTTTTGCGCACATTGATTTGTTTCTTTGAGGTTCGCTCATTCTATTTTCCTCGTTACATCATGATTTCACAATCATTGCTCGATTGTTTTTGGTTGTTCATGTGTGAGGTGTTTGGCCTGGTAGGAGCATGTTTAGCCCCATTGTCTCTTGTCTTCCTTTATTTCATGTTTTTTCGTTGGATTCCTCAATTTCCGTTACTCCTTCTGTTTTATTTGCTCCATGTTGCCCCTTTTTGTCACCTTAGATAATATTGTTCTTCTTACTCTCCGACATGCGTTGTGTTTTTCAGTCCTATTCGTTATTTGTGCCCTATTACCCCTTTTTGCCACTGTCACAGTTCTCTTATTTCTCTTTTTGTATATGGGCGTATCTGGTTTTAGCTAATGCCTTCTGCTTCTCTAATCCTTTTTTAGCATTATAACTCATTTGTTTCATTTGATCTTTGATCCATGCATAGGATATCATGTATATTGTTCGTGGTTTTGTTGTTCCAATCATCGTACCTTTGTATGTTCATCTGATGTTACCTCTAGCATTTTCGCCAGTAGTTTTTCTCGTCTCGATGCCAGTTGTGCAACTATTCCAATTTGGCCATATGGGTTCTAGTTTTGTCCTTTTGCTTGGTAAGTTCTTGTTCCTGACATTGTTTCATTAACCCATTGTCCCTATGGCATTTTTCCTTATACTTTCATAAGTTCTTTTGATCCTTTTTTTGCATGCCACATTTAGTCATTTGCTTCAGATTAACTTTTGCTTCGCATGGGTATTGATCCCTTTGTGCCATTTACTCGTGGTTGGTACCTTTTGTTCTTTTTATGTCGTTGTTTTTCGGTGTTTTCACTCCGGTCTTTTGCATAACTTTTCTATGCTTCTAAATGTGAGTTGTGCACCTTTGCCAAGTGCGCTAAAATTTTTTATGCTTAGTCCGGTTTATCACAGTTGTCCTTTTTGCTCGAGGTTCTGTTTCTTTTCTTGATATCATCATTCCAGTTATTATGTATTCCCTGGACATGTTTTTGCTATTCTAATCCATCCATTTGCCATTGCTTCATTATCTAAATGTGCTTTTTTCCCTCCTTTGCTCATCTCTTTTCCATATTTTCCCTTTTTCCCAGTACTTGGTGCCTTTTTTCTCCATTTGTTCCAGTCTATCAGTCGATTTGTTTGTTTCTAGGTGTTTTATATTGGGTCACTTGGGTCACTTGGGTGTTTGTTTCTATATCTTTCACGTGATCTTTTGTCTCTATTTGTGAATTCACTTGTGCATTTGTGCATTCTATTTGTGCATTCTATTTGTGCTTCATTTGTGCTTCATTTGTGCATTTGTGCTTTTGTTGCATTTGTGCTTCATTTGTGCATTCTATTTTGTTGCAGTGACCTTTGTAGACTCGTTCCTCCCTTTATTCCACATTTTCAATCGCTTTTATTAGATTCTACATGGTTCATTATGGGTGTGGTGCGCTCCATTTGCTATACATTCCTCATTATCTCGGTAGCTCCATTTTGATATCATTTCTCTATTTTGGTTGTGTTTGCATTGTTTCCTTAATTTATTTTCTTTAGCTTATTGTTTCGTTTAACTCTAGTGACATTATTACTATTTTAGTCACATTGGTTCCTTCTTTGGTTTCTTTGTCTTCTTGCTATTTTTCTATTGCTAGTTAGGGTAGTTTGTTTTTATAGGATCTTTGTTAGTGTAGTATTTATTGGACATTAGTCAGTTGAGATCGTTACTTTGATGATGACATCATGTTCGTGGCTCTGTCTGCTGTTGTCCCATAAGTTCCTTCCCTCATCTCTTACTGCATTTTTCCTTTGTCTTCTTCATTCTTATGTTCCCGTTTCCATCTCTCATAGCATTCCTCCATCATGTTCTCCTTCATTTTATTTATTCCATTGTTTGCATTCCGACATTACTTGCTCTTTCTGCTTCTTCATTGTTCCTTTGTCTCTGTCTTCTCTTTATCCCCTTTTTCCCCCATTTTTTCTTAGCTTCCTCTTCCTTTGTTTTACTCTGATTGCCGTTAGCCTTATCTATGCATTTTTTTCCAGTGACCTTGTAGACTCGTTTCTCCCTTTCTTTATACTATATTTCTCTTTAGCTTCTCTTCCTTTCAGTTTCCATGCTGAGTAGTTTTTTGAGTTTGTTCCTCTTCTATCGGCCAGTATATGCCTATCATAGGACCCATCCTAGGAATGCCACGGTTCTATTGCGACAGCAATAGAACCGACATTCCTTGGATGGGGACGTCCCTTTGTCACTCCTCCTATTTATTCAGCCTCTCTTCATTGTTCTATCATCGGCGTTCTCTTGAGCTAGATTTCTCCTTCTTCTCTATCCTATCAGTTTCCCTCACCCTCCCTCCCTTGATGGTTTTTTCATTTGATCGTGTTCGTTATTTCTTTTTCTATGTCCTTTACATTTGCATTCGTTATTTCCTCAGCGTGGCTTTGTAGCCTTTTGAGGCATACTTATTGATTTACTCTTTCTCGGCATGGCACTAGTATTTTATTCATTCATGTTTTCTCTCGGTGTGGCTTTGTAGCCTCTGAGTCAATATTTATTATTCATGTTTTCTCTCGGCGTGGCGTTGTTGCCTCTGAGATCATATTTATTGTTTTTTCTCGGCGTGGCGCTGTAGCCTCCGAGGCAGCACTAATCGGTTGTTTTTTCCCGCGATGGTCATTCCGCGGACGGTTCCCGATTGGTCGGCTGTTGTTTCTTTCTCGGCGTGGCCCCAGAGCCTCCGAGTCTTCTTGCCTATGGCATCTAACTCATTGACGGGTTATTTTTCTTTCAGCCTTGATTCCGCAGGATTGTTTAAGGCTTTGTGGTTGCCATAGCGCGTGGGGTCGTGCTTCAACTATTTGCTTGGGTTTCCTCAAAAACCTAAGAAGGCGTGGTTCTTCTTCCCGATGAGGAGCAGTCACCGGGTCTTCTCACCTTTGCATCGACCAAGTGGCGGATTAAACCATTTTTATGTTGTATTCTTCAGTTTCATCATGCTCTCGATGATTGTCTAGTTTTCGGAGCATTTAAAATTCATATTTCCAAATTTATCTATCCCTAGTGAGGGATCCATTTGTACTCAATGTTTTACAAAGCTCAATGAGAACACCACTTCCAGTATATGCCTATCATAGGACCCATCCTAGGAATCCCAATTTAATTGAATGATGGTTAGTCTCCAGTAGGGTGTACCTAGTTAGCGACATAGCGTCTCTGTTGCTTCCCACTCGCTGTCTTTTGGATGCTGATGGCACGTCCATGACATTGGCGTCGTGAACATCACTTTCCCTCCAGAGAATGAAGGAACCCAGGGCCTCACCTAAAGTTCTTGCATCTGGAGTAGGCCAACAGAGAACATGATGCCCCTCAAACACAGCTAGAACACCAACACTCACAAGTCCATCTGGGACGTCTTTAAAATGGCATCGCTCCCTGGCTCCTATGGCTCCTTTGGCAACTGCCCGACCGTCTTTGAATAGGTACACATCCTGCACAAAAAAATGAATCAGATCCAGAGCAAAGTTGTAGCAGATGGTCCCTAGCTGGTGAAATTGGGCGGGCACCCAATTTGCTCCCTGTTGTAATGGTCCTTAGCGGGTGAAATTGGGCGCCCAATTTGCTCCCTGTAGTAGTGCTCCTAAGCGGGTGAAATTGGGCACCCGCCCGATTTGCTCCCTGTTGTAGTCGTCTTTTGTGTGAAATTGGGCGGGCGCGCCCAATTTGCTCCCTGTTGTAGTGGTCATTGGCAGGTGGAATTGGGCACCCGCCCAATTTGCTCCCTGTTGTAGTAGTCCTCAACGGGTGAAATTGGGCACCCGCCCAATTTGTTCCCTGTTGTAGTCGTCCTTGGCAGATGAAATTGGGCGGACGCCCAATTTGCTCCCTATAGTAATGGTCCTTAGCAATTGAAATTGGGCACCCGCCCAATTTGCTACCTGTTGTAGTGTTCCTTAGCAGGTGAAATTGGGCGGGCGCCCAATTTGCTCCCTATAGTAATGGTCCTTAGCAATTGAAATTGGGCACCCGCCCAATTTGCTACCTGTTGTAGTGTTCCTTAGCAGGTGAAATTGGGCGGGCGCCCAATTTGCTCCCAGTTGTAGTGGTCCTTAGCAGTTGTAATTGGGTACCCGCCCAATTTGCCACCACAGGTGGTATACATGAATGATACATAGTTACTCAGGAGGTCTATCTGCCCATACATAGTTACTCAGGAAGTCAAACTGGGCACCCACCCTAGTTGGCCCTGCACATCAGATGTTGGGGGTAGATTCTACCTGGGTATGAAATTGGACAGCAACCCGATTTGCTAACCCAGCTGGAATATAATTTGGCCATTCGCATCTACCTGGGGTGTCTAATTGGGTTGTAACCAGGACAACTTCTATGCTACCCTAGCTAGAATCTAGGCTACATCAGTTATGTTGGGGGGATCGGACATGCATCTCTCAAATTAAAATTTATTGGGCATCAAATAATCTTCTCATCAATAATGTTCTATACTAATCCAGGCATCACAATATCAGCGCATGCAAGCCAAAGTGGCAAAGAATAAACGTATAAACTGAAAGAAATTTACCTTCGGTGAAGCGCACGCCATCCGCTGAACAAGTAGCCGCCCAAGAGTGTGAGAGAATGAAATGGCTAAGCCGCCCTAGAAAGTACTTCAAAATTCAAATCTCCCCCCAAAATTCAAATTCTAATTTTAAAATCAAAATCGAGCGGGCGGGGCCGTAACAATTTAATTTTAAATTCAAATTCGAGCGGGCGCCCGTAACACGTCTACATTAATTTAAAAATCCGCCACGTCTACATTAATTTAAAAATCCGCATTGAATGTTTGGGACACATTTATTGCAAAGTCTATTTTTATTGTTTATTCTTATGGTCTATATTTAGTTAAAAAAGGTCTATGTTTAAGGCTCACCATTTGCATGGCTGCCACTTGTCATTCACCTGTGCAACCTCACCGCCCATTCCTTTTCGCTTGCTCATTCATTCCTTTCCGACAACACTTGCCTGTAGTCTTCTTCTCTGAGGATCACGCTGCGCCTGTCGTCTTCAAAGTGATTGCGCCAGGTTTCATATCTTCTAGCCGCTGTTTCTGAGCATCCAAGCGCCATTGTTTTGATGGAACGTCGACCCTTGAAGGGAGGAAAAGGTACTGTTTTTCGTTCAGCTTTAGTTTATTATATTAGTGCAGGCGATAAGTCACTGGCCATAAGCAGTCAGCTATCTTACATGCACCTTTTATGGTTTCTATGCTTCTGAACCCTCTGGCGCGGACCTCTGGCCCCTTGGTTGTTACTAAGTACCTGAAAAGCTGTTTCCTCTGCACCAAGCTACCCTCTGGCACATTGGATCTTTCTAAGTACCACAAAAGTTGTTTCCATGCTTCCACACACCCTCTGCGGGTGCCGAAAAGCTGTTTTCATGCTTCTAAACCTACTTTGGGGGTAGAAATTGGGCAAGAGCCCAGTTTGATGTCCTCTTGCCTCTTTCCGTGATTCCAAACCTTCTCTGGGGTGGCCAATTGGGCGGGCGCCCAATTTGGCACCCTCTTGGCTATTTCCGTGCTTCCATACCTCCTCTGGGGTGGCAAATTGGGCGGGCACCCAATTTGGCACACTATTGGCTCTTTCCGTGCTTTCAAACTTCCTCTTGTGGGGCAAATTGGGCGGGCACCCAATTTGAAACCCTCGGTTATTTCTGTGCTTCCATACCTCCTCTGGGGTGGCAAATTGGGCGGGCGCCCAATTTGGCACCGTCTTGGCTCTTTCCGTGCTTTCAAACCTTCTCTTGTGGGGCAAATTGGGCGGGCGCCCAATTTGATACCCTCTTGCCTTTTTCCGTGCTTCTAAATCTCCTCTGGGGTGGCAAATTGGGCGGGCGCCCAATTTGGCACCCTCTTGGCTCTGTCCGTGCTTTCAAACCTTCTTACAGGGGCAAATTGGGAGCCCAATTTGATACGTAGGGCCTTTCAGGTGTTTCCAAACCTCCTTCAGGGTGGCAAATTGGCGGGGCCCAATTTGAAGCCCTCTTGGCTTCTTTCCGTGCTTTCAAACCTCCTCTTCGGGGCAAATTAGGCAGCCCAATTTGATACCACGCCTTTTCCGTGCTTCCAAACCTCCTCTGGGGTGGCAAATTGGGCGGGCGCCCAATTTGGCGCCCTCTTGGCTCTTTCCGTGCTTTCAAACCTCCTCTTCTGGGGCAAATTGGGCGGGCGCCCAATTTGATGTCCTCTTGCCTCTTTCCGTGATTCCAAACCTCCTCTTGTGGGGCAAATTGGGCGGGCGCCCAATTTGGCACCCTCTTGCCTCTTTCCGTGCTTCCATACTCCTCTGGTGTGGCAAATTGGGAGGGCTTCAATTTGTCTCCCTCTTGCCTCTTTCCGTGCTTTGAAACCTTCTATGGGAGGCATCCCCTACCTTGTTTTAATGCTTGCATACACCACTAATGGAATTAATGAATGATGTTATGCAGCACCCATGGCCAGAACTAAACAAACTCCACGTGTACCTGGATCTGGCCATTAGAGGTAATTGAGATCTCCTTTTGTCCCCATAAGAATCCTCCAATAGAATGAGTACTCTACATCAAACTGCAATTAATGCGGCATTAACAACTTCATTGTTGTTTTTCCCTATAACTTTTGATCTACTCATGAAAATCTTTGCGGGCGTTTGTTGCATTAGATGAGAATGAAAAGATCTTTCAAGTGATATATATGGTTATGACGTATTTCAATACAAGCCATATGTGTTAATCTTAAAAAATATGGTTTTTTGCTCTTTTCTTATATATTTACATCCCAAAAGATATAATAATGGGTTGTCATTAGAAAGATCTTGAGGAGACGAATCCATTGCCACAAATAGTGTTCGAATCGGAGTTTTTGATCAAAAGTTATAGTAGAAAAATGACACTGCAAAAGTTAGTTAGAACCGCATTAATTCATCTGCCGCCACATAATCTTTGGAATAAAATACACCGGAGCTCTTCTCTTATTGGACAGTTTAAAAAGCTGATGTGGCTTTTTAAGCATCCCTTAATGGGACAAAATGAGATCTCAAATTACCTCTAATGCCTCCGTTGGCACAGGCATTTGCGGCAGCAAAGGAAGCAGAGTCGAGCATTCAGTTCAATGGTATTGAAGTCGTCCCAGAGCTAGTGACTCCTGTAGCCGATAAGTTTTCATGGTGCATGGAGGTAGGCCCAATCCACCCTGGCTCTAGCACAAATCATCTCAAGGATCTATGCTTGTACTTTGCTGAGCCTGGGACTCGGAGGACACAGAATGCTGGTATAGCAATTGACATGACTGTGAGCACTGAGGTTGCCAACGAGATAGATCTTATCGTGGAAGACGTGCTGGATAAGTCATTTCAAGGATACAGGTTATCCTTTGAAACTTACAATCCTCAGCTAATGCATGCAAGCATCACTGAGGCTCCACATTCATGTCAAGCCAAGGGCTGGGTCTTGGCTTCTTATGAAAGCCTTGAGAGATCTGGACTGACCAAACGGGGAGATATTATCGATGGATTTAATACAGTTAGACAGTGGATACTCGATCACAAACAAAATCGATCAAAGGCCCTTTATACAGAATATCATGGGAAGAACCAACCAAAGGTCTATGACACAGCGTGGTTGAGGTCACGTTATGGAGTTGCTAGAAAGAGTGATGGAGCGAAAGGCACAGAGAAGCCCATTGACGTGTCATCAGAAAAAATTAAATATTCCTAAGAAGAAAAGATCAGAAAGACCAACGCCAAAACTGATTCTTGGTGGTATGCCAAGAAGATCACATAGCCCGAACTTGAGCATTCAATCACAGGAGGTATCTGAGCAGTCCCCACCAGAAAAGCAACTAAAAAAACGAAGTCGGCACGAGGTAATAGTCGACTCCACCATCCACATCAGGTGGATCCGATGGGGGGAGTGAGACTGAGACAGGCTCACAGGAAGATGACAGGCAAATTGTTAAGTGTTCGACATCTGGCGGGGCCTTGACCCAGGAAAGCAGACGTGAGCTGTCACAAAGCGCATTGATCAACATTAAACACAGGGAAAGGATCTATCCTCTTGGAGTTGAATTCGAAATAGAGGTAGATATATTTAAAATGCATCAAGCACCTGCAAACATGACCTGCAGGGTCATCAGTCCTGAACATGTAGATACACTATATGAATCATTTATTAATGTCGGATGCATCCACCTTTATGCGGATGTTGTACCTTTTGATCCGTGACATCGGGTGCAATCGAAGTGGAAGAAGGCCGCCGATTTGGACAATGCGAATCTGGATAGTAAATGGCAATCACACTACTACTGATTGCCCAAATTCTTGTTAATCGGGCCATGGAATGGCCAGAGAAAAGGGCTCATTTGAAAGAACTTATCTTCAATGTCGCGTGCTAGCAGGGAATCTTACTCCAACTGAATATGTAAAGGTCAGCCAGGAGAGCAACATACAGCAGCTAAGGAATCAATGGGCATTCTATGGAAAGCCGAAGAAAGGAAAGCGTGGACTATCCCAAGATAGCGCATATTCAGTAAGTCACTTCAATTTGTTCATGCAGTATGTTTTCCTCATCAAATTGGGGGGGCGCCCAATTTGGGATGCCCCCCATGTTCACTCAAAGATGTTAGCCTCAAGCATCTTCTTGGATATCAAATTGGGGCCCAATTTGGGATGCCCCCATGTTTTTCAAAGATGTTAGCTGCGTCTCCTTGGTTATCAAATTGGGTGGCTTCAATTTGGGATGCCCCCATGTTCACTCGGCATGTTAGCACAAGATCTTCTTGGATATCAAATTGGCGCCCAATTTGGGATGCCTCCCATGTTCACTCAAAGATGTTAGCCTGCATCTCCTTGGCTATCAAATTTGGTTTCAATTTGGGATGCCCCCATGTTCGGCATGTTAGCTTTGCATCTTCTTGGATATCAAATTGGGCGGGCGCCCAATTTGGGATGCCCCCCATGTTCACTCATCATGTTAGCCTGCATCTCCTTGGCTATCAAATTGGGCGGGCGCCCAATTTGGGATGCCCCTCATGTTCACTCAGCATGTTAGCCTGCATCTCCTTGGCTATCAAATTGGTGGCGCCCAATTTGGGATGCCTCCTGTGCACTCAAAGCATGATTGCATCCCGGGCTATCAAATTGGGCGCCCAATTTGGGATGGCCCCCATGTGCATTGCCCCCCATGTGCATTGCATGTTAGCTTGTGCATTGCTCAATTTTGAGACCATATACTTCAAATATGCTAAGTTTACTATGTTTGTGCGGGGATTGGCTCGCTATAAGAAGCGAACTTTGAAGAAACTTAGCATGCGAGATTACGATTACTTCAGTATACTTGGATGACGAATCTTGGAATATGTGCCTACAAAGTGGTTGGGTTGTTCTATGAAGACCAACTAAAAAGGCGAATTAGGTGAAACGATAGTGGTTAAGGACCGGTGAGAATGTTCACGAATAACAAGTGCCGACCTTTAAAGTCCATGCATCCAATGGATTTTCAAAGACTGTTGACAGAGATCATGACAGGCACCACGTACATCAAAACCACCAAAAATTACACTCGAAGGCGTGTCATGAACGCAAGGGGAACCAAGAAGATTGGCACCGTCGGCGGGCATCGCATCTACTGGATCGCCCGTTGGCATATACCAGGCATTTGCGGGTTTGACAAAGGAAGCAGAGTCGAGCATTCAGTTCAATGGTATTGAAGTCGTCCCAGAGCTAGTGACTCCTGTAGCCGATAAGTTTTCATGGTGCATGGAGGTAGGCCCAATCCACCCTGGCTCTAGCACAAATCATCTCAAGGATCTATGCTTGTACTTTCTTTGAGCACGAGGACTCGGAGGGACAATGAATCTTTGGTATAGCAATTGACATGACTGTGAGCACTGAGGTTGCCAACGAGATAGATCTTATCGTGGAAGGCGTCTTTGGATAAGTCATTTCAAGGATACAGGTTATCCTTTGAAACTTACAATCCTCAGCTAATGCATGCAAGCATCACTGAGGCTCCACATTCATGTCAAGCCAAGGGCTGGGTCTTGGCTTCTTATGAAAGCCTTGAGAGATCTGGACTGACCAAACGGGGAGATATTATCGATGGATTTAATACTGATTAGACGATTGGATACCGATCACAAACAAAATCGATCAAAAGGCCCTTTATACGAATATCATGGGAAGAACCAACCAAAGGTCTATGACATTTGCGGCGTGGTTGAGGTCACGTTATGGAGTTGCTAGAAAGAGTGATGGGCGAAAGGCCGCGGAGAAGCCCATTGGCGTGTCATCGAGAAAAAATTAAATATTCCTAAGAAGAAAAGATCGGAAAAGACCAACGCATTTCAATTTAAAAAGCGATTCTTGGTGGTATGCCAAGAAGATCACATAGCCCGAACTTGAGCATTCAATCACGGGGAGGTATCCGGCAAAGTCCCCACCGGAAAAGCAACTAAAAAGGTCAAGACGAGGTAATAGTCGACTCCACCATCCACATCGGTGGATCCGATGGGGAGTGAGGCGAGCAGGCTCTCTGAGGAAGATGACAGGCAAATTGTTAAGTGTTCGACATCTGGCGGGGCCTTGACCCAGGAAAGCAGACGTGAGCTGTCACAAAGCGCATTGATCAACATTAAACACAGGGAAAGGATCTATCCTCTTGGAGTTGAATTCGAAATAGAGGTAGATATATTTAAAATGCATCAAGCACACCGCAAACATGACTGCGGGGTCATCGATCTGAACATGTAGATACACTATATGAATCATTTATTAATGTCGGATGCATCCACCTTGTGCGGATGTTGTACCTTTTGATCCAGACACTGGGCGTGCACTGAAGTGGAAGAAGGCCAGCGATTTGGACAATGCAGAATTCTGGATAGTAAATGGCAATCACACTACTACAGTTGCCCAAATTCTTGTTAATCAGGCCATGGAATGGCCAGCAGAAAGGGCTCATTTGAAAGAACTTATCTTCTTCTTCTACGCTAAAAGAAAATGTCGCGTGCTAGCAGGGAATCTTACTCCAACTGAATATGTAAAGGTCAGCCAGGAGAGCAACGACATTACCAAGAATACCATTCATCAGGATGTTTACTTCGAGCAAATACAGCAGCTAAGGAATCAATGGGCATTCTATGGAAAGCCGAAGAAAGGAAAGCGTGGACTATCCCAAGATAGCGCATATTCAGTAAGTCACTTCAATTTGTTCATGCAGTATGTTTTCCTCATCAAATTGGGCGGGCGCCCAATTTGGGATGCCCCCCATGTTCACTCAGCATGTTAGCCTGCATCTTCTTGGATATCAAATTGGGCGGGCGCCCAATTTGGGATGCCCCCCATGTTCACTCAGATGTTAGCTGCGTCTCCTTGGCTATCAAATTGGTGGCCAATTTGGGATGCCCCCATGTTCACTCAAAGCATGTTATTGCATCTTCTTGGATATCAAATTGGGCGGGCGCCCAATTTGGGATGCCTCCCATGTTCACTCAGCATGTTAGCTTTGCATCTCCTTGGCTATCAAATTGGGGGGCCCAATTTGGGATGCCCCCATGTTGATCGGCATGTTAGCCTGCATCTTCTTGGATATCAAATTGGGCGGGCGCCCAATTTGGGATGCCCCCCATGTTCACTCAGCATGTTAGCCTGCATCTCCTTGGCTATCAAATTGGGCGGGCGCCCAATTTGGGATGCCCCCATGTTCACTCGGCATGTTGCTTTGCATCTCCTTGGCTATCAAATTGGAGCCCAATTTGGGATACCCCTCCGTGTGCACTCAAAGCATGATTGGGCTATCAAATTGGGAGCCCAATTTGGGATGGCCCCCATGTGCATTGCCCCCCATGTGCATTGCATGTTAGCTTGTGCATTGCTCAATTTTGAGACCATATACTTCAAATATGCTAAGTTTACTATGTTGTGCAGGATTGGCTCGCTATAGCGAAGCAGACTTTGAAGAAACTTAGCATGCGAGATTACGATTACTTCGTATACTTGGATGACGAATCTTGGAATATGTGCCTGCAAGTGGCTCAGTTGTTCTATGAAGACCAACTAAAAAGGCGAATTAGGTGAAAGCGATAGTGGTTAGGGACCGGTGAGAATGTTCACGAATAACAAGTGCCGACCTTTAAAGTCCATGCATCAATGGATTTTCAAAGGCTCATGGCGAGAGATCATGACGGGCACCGCGTACATCAAAACCACCAAAAATTACACTCGAAGGCGTGTCATGAACGTGCGGGGGAACTGAAGAAGATTGGCACTGTCGAGCGGGCACTCCTTAAATATCTGAAAGATGTAAAGAAGCTCAAAGTTGACAATATGGCAGATTTGCGGAAAATTCATCCAATATTCACGGAAAATTTGATGTTAATGTTCGCCAACAGTGTGGGTGATTGGGTTGATAGCCGCAAGGAGGCAGGAAAGCTTAACCTTCCAAAGGCTCTTATCCTAAAGGTTAATGAATATCTTCGTGGACCGGTGGAAGAGGGATCTAAATCATTCAAATGCTACCGTGTCAGTCCTCTGGGGATGTCAGTTGATGTGGTCAATACCTCTGCTCGGTTTATCGGATGTGATTTCAGAAATATCAAGAAATGGAGCATGGAAGAATACCAGAAGTTCTTGGACCAAATCAGTGTACTAACGGACCAGCAACTATATTGGATCACGATCTTTATCAGTCCAGATCGTTTGAGTGAGTGCTTGTCCGCCATGAAGACGATAGACGGAGATAGTCGTGTATGGGTGGGAGCGTACCAAGATCCTAAAAAGAGAAACCCTTCCTCTCGTGTTCGCGAGCTGCAGACTCTTGTTACGGTAATGTATGTGGCGAGACCCAGCGGTACCCCTCCTATGCATGACACGAATCTATGCTTCAACCGACCACGACCATCCTCAAGAGTATTCGAAGTTTCCGCATCACTTGAAAGAACCCGATCATGAGTGCGCAGCAGGTAACATGGTTTAAACTTGTGTCTCTGTCCATTTATTTTCAATACCACTTATAACGGTTGTCTACATTCCTTCAGCATACTGGTTGTATCGGCCTTGGGTGATAAGAGTGGCGGGGAGAGGCTGGGTGCTCTTATGCCACATCAATTGGATTCCAGGACATGCATATACCTAGTGCGGAAATTTATGTTAGAGGGTTGCGGTGTCTTGGATTTCTTCTTCGGAGGATCATTTAGCCGTGCGGTTTTTGCGAAGGGTATAAAGCTCTTGCCTTTGAGATTGATGAGACTATGCGTTTTTAAACTTGTTCAGATTTTTAATCAACTCGAAGTAATGCTAGGACGAAGAAATCGAGAGCCCGTGCTTTGCAAAAATAGCGAGAGGGAAAAAGAAAGCAAGTGGCTCCAAGGCATCGGCGATGTCGACCACTACTCCACCTCCTTGTCTATTCCTGCACAAACAGTGGAGTTGCAATCCACTCTCCGGATGTCTAAGGATTTTGTCACAGACCATTTGAGAAAGGTGGCAGGTTTTGGAGCAAATGACATGTCTTTCTTTAGAAAGAAGAAGGAAAACATTAATGCTTTGGCGGGCACTACACTAGTGTGCACCCAAGATGTGGTCGAGGGTAGCTCGAAGTTTACGCAGCTACTCCTCAAGGATCAAGAACCTTCTGTTGTATTGGAGACACAAGAAGCTCAACCTTTAGACCCACTACCATCAGAGCAAGATAAGGAGGTTGGGGTTGAGGTTGAAAAGGAGCCTGAGGTTGAGAAGGACGAGGAAGTTGAGAAGGACGATGAGGTTGAAAATGGCGATGGGGTTGAGAAGGAGGTTGAGAATGAGGGTGATGGCCTAGCTACACTAACCCAATGAAGAATTCCTGGCCGGATGGAGCTCTGAAAGCAAGCGGCACAGGGAGGGGGAGAACAAAGTGAAGTTGGTCACACCGCTATGTCAGCTAAAGGGGTGGATGACCCTTAAGCATTTTATGTTGTCATAAGATCTGTTTTGCTACCACAAGGGGTGCAAATTGGGCGGGCGCCCAATTTCGCACCCTCTGTACCTCAATGTATATGTTTTTAGAGTCAACTTGAATAAAATAACTTATGTACATGAATCAAGAAAACAAATACATGTCTAATATTTTTTGTATTACTTTCCAGTGTTTCCAATATTAATTAACCAACAGTTTGGTATTCTTTTACATAAAGAAAATACATAGGTCTTACAGGACATGGCTAATTCAACACAAATATACTAGATAATAGACAACATATAATATAAAAGACCAAAGCTTCAGTCAATGCCCAGTTCAACCTGAATAAGATCCCCCAGATCGAACTCATCAACATGACTTCGACTGTACAGATTCAGCCAGTCATCCAAGTCTTTGAGAGAGTGACCACTGCTAACGATGAGCTTGATTACCAAACCTTCGAGTTGTCTACTTTGCTTCTTGTAAAGCTTCTTAAACAGAGGTCGGAACGTGTTGTGCATCCAAACGTCCTCCATTTATTGACCTTTTGATTGCCTTTGCCTTGTAAATCTGGCGTTTCAATGATATGAGGCAGGCCTCCAGCTCCACCCTACTGAGTTCTTCCTCGTCGCCATCCTTTACCAACCCATCCCCTTTGAGGAGCTTCGTGACTTGGGCACTAACTTCTCTCGTTCGGTTCTGGTTCATCTCGTTTTGTACCTCCACCTGCAACTGATTCGCATGGGCTAAGATTGGCTCACTAATATGAGACTGCATTTCGGTGATGGTGAGTCCATGTCTGCGCCTCGTGTCGACCATTCCGAAAGTGACCTGAAATGAATCTAAGAGGCCGAATGAAGGTGCTTGCGAAGAGATTGAATGAAGAGGCGGATGAAGGGACCTCTGTCTCACCTACTTGCACGATTCCCGAAATTGTGGCTCATTTTAATAACAAGAAATGACGAAATCTAAAAATTCGCCTTGGTTTCCACGGCCTGCCATGTCAGCTACCTGCACGGAATCCGAGTTTTTTTTTTACCTCAGCACATAATCATGTCACTATCTTACGACCGGCGATCATTTGAGATATTTGTGGACTTGTGGAAAGTCCATAAATAATGAAATTGTGCTTTATATACACAAATTTAGCAAGTTTGCAATACCTTGACAGAGAAGAATCCGTTTGTTGTAACCTTGAATGCATTCTTATAGCCAAAGTTTGCTTTGAGGGCAACATTTCTAAGCTTGAAAGCTTGGCTGTTCTTTAGCAAAATACAGAAAATGTGCTAATGCACGTGCACCCCACTGGTGATCCATCTCACCAGAAGTTGAAAACTTTTCAAACTACTGCCCTATTCGTTTTGGGTGACAACAGAAAGAATGAGAAGATATGATTTGCACCAAAGATAGACAAAGTGCAACAACCATGACTATGAATTAACGCAAGCTTCTTTTCATTTTCTTCTAACAATGGGACACATGCAGTCACCCTTAATTATCCACAATTTCTCCAGACCATTTAAACTAAAGAGTAAAAAGTTCCACACTGATGAAAATGAAGATACTACTCCTATGTAAAAATATTAAAGGTTCAAGTAGTTTGCAATACACTAAAGCTTTGCCAGTAGTAGTTACAAAAATTCCTAGCTGTTAATAATTATATATTTTATTGGTATATTGTGTCCTTGCCACTTTTAAAACTATCCTATTGGAGTTAGCACAACACCACTTTTGCTTCTGTTCATATCAATCAAACAAACGAAACTTTATGCAGAAGCAAAGAGTAATCGGATATTTCATAATTAGTTCCTAGTTTCTCATCTATTTTAAAGTTGACAATCAATTTAATGCACTCTTCAAAGAATGTACATAATGCATAGCTTCTAGGCATAGAAACTTCTATAGAAACTTCTATCACTTAGAGAACAAATGAACTAACACGAGAAAAATAATCGAAAATAACCAAGGATCGCCGGACATATCTTTGATAGCCGGCTAGGCCAGTTCACGGCATAACATTCTCACCAACTAATGAGCGACGACGTTTCCATCAACGTCCTTGAGCTTTGAAAGCCCATTGAAGCACCTTCTTGCTGCGGTATGTACAGGAACTTGGAGGGCTCCAACTGAAGAGCAAAGCGAGGCGACAACCAAGGATTAGCATACACATCTTTGATAGCCCAGTTAGGCGGTTCTGGCATAACATTCTCATCAATTAATGAATAACGACATTTCCATCACTGTCCTTGAGCTTGAAAGCCCATTGAAGCACCTTGCTTAAATATGTACCGGAACTTGAGGGCTCCAATTGAGGAGCAAAGCCGGAGGCTTAACTTCTGCTCGATGCCAATCAAAAGCTCTTGCAGAGGCGGCAAGCTGCCCGATCCGAATGACCATAGCCCACCATTCTTTTGCAGACCTTGTCGTGCTCAGCCATACCGCCCTAAAACATGGAAAAGGGAGAAGAGCTATCCCAACCGTTCACCTTGTATGTGTATGTGGAATCTGGACCTTGGATTTAGGGCGTGATGGAAAACGGACACACACTAAAACATTATTATATAGGATAGAAAATTCCTACCTTCAATGGGCATTCCATGTATTTGTACACATGAAGAGTGTGTGTCCATGAGTGTTGTTGGCGTAAGGCTTTTTGATATTACTGTGTTACCTACTTGTAAATTTAAGAATGTATATCAAACTTGCTTCATATTTAAGCATTGTATAATAGTAATAGTGCCCAGCATTGCTGGGCATATGTTGCCAATTGCAAACTTAGCTTAATAATTGATGGGCAGAGAAAGGGACAGTTTTCAAAACCTCACCTGAAATCTAAAACAGGAAAAATATGTATGAAAAGCAAATGCGAATGTCACAGTTTCAGTGAGGCCGCCTCCACGTCCTAAAGCCACATGTAGGCTAAGCTCCAAACTGCAATATTAAACATAATTTTCTCAAGTTGGTATTGAGAAGCAGTTAAGTTTATGCTGTTATAAAAAAATATGCTTGAAATAGGATAACTTTTTCTATATTATATAGAAAGACCCAGAAAAACAGAACAAAAGCACAAATCGTTTAATGGAAATTGTGCCTTCCTTACCTTCCACGAATAGAGATGTATCCCAAAAATGTGATGCAGGAACAATAATTCTTCAAAAGACTATGACATGTTGCGGCTGCTAATGGGATTGGACCCAGCTGCTAATGAGCTTGATTGCATTTGCCGAGAAAAAGAACCGCGTGGTATATACTATACATGGTATGATGGAAGCAACACATTAGATTTCGGCTTTGAATCACAGATTTTAGAATTTTATCATAGTTTAGAAGATTAGATCCTTGTGAATCATAGATCAGAGATTTTAGAACTTTATGAAGTAAATTTCTTACCAAGACAACCAATGTGGAGTCTAAAAATCCAAAGCTGGCCGTTTATTCCATCAATAATATGACGATCTCCCAGATTCTGGAGATAAGAAAGGAGAGCAGTATGGCAATCCCAATCTAGAAGCTGCAAAATTCACATAATACATTAGAAGGAAATAGTCTATAATAAGATCGAAGGAATGAGAAGAACATGAGAGATTTACCGAGAAAATCAACAGCGAGAATCCGATTGGAGAAGTGGCCTGTAGGCCCTTGGGCATGGTGATCTCTTCTATTAGGAAGGAAATTGCTCCTTAAGAATAGTTGTGAGCTCAAAAGATGAGAACCTAGCTTCCATCTAGCTTCCATCGACAAAAATTGGACTAACGGAGAATCAGAAGAGAATCTTACTTGACATGTTAACTTTGTGAGCAAAATCAATCCTAAACATAAGGAGATACGAAATATAAGTTACATCATCCATATTTGAGAAACACCCAGCAGATATCCTCATTGGATTCACCCATAAAAGCTGGTACGATGCAGCATTTGCTCAGAGTGACAGGCTTCCGCATAAGCTGCAGCGAAATAAGGCACCCAAAATAGTCAGGTATGAAAGGAATCAGCCCGGCATACCTCAGCCTTAGAATAAGATGCAAAAGCGATCCAACACGCCATAGGCCCTTAAGACGTATGAGGCCATTGAAGACCAAGCTTTCTGATGTAGGCAATATCGAAACCTGCAAAATTTGCAGCTTGAGATCATATAGAAGGAAAACGAAGACCACTTTAGGCAATTAAGCATCTGGAAGCTTTACAGTCAGAAAAATTTGTTTGATCTTTGAGCTTAAACGACTATTCACCTGATTACTCTCTCAACAGCTTCAGGCCTGAGCCACCATCAAGCAGAAGGTGTTCTGACGGATCTGTAGATGCCACAGTCGGCAAAGCCCTTTGTTTGTTTTATTTGCTAGACCAATCTACATCGCCTGCTTCTGGGCACCCAAAGAGAAGCGCTATACCTGCCAGTGCATGCTCTACCATTTCGGCATAGCCCAAATCGACAGAAAAAGGAAGGAAGAAAGGAAGGAAGTATATTTTAACGTCCACGGAGGTCAACTGGCCTATGCGACGGTTATAGACATACAATATATCGGAAAGTATCCAAACACCAAAGAAAACCACAGAAACCCTGTGCAATGTGTCTCTACCACTGGGACAAAAAAACCCCCCCATGTGGGAGGAAAAACCCTTGTAGTAGGCGTTCAGAGTCAACTGCTTCTCAATACTGCCTTGAGAAAATTATGTTTAATATTGCAGTTTGGAGCTTAGCCTACATGTGGCTTTAGGACGTGGAGGCGGCCTCACTGAAACTGTGACATTCGCATTTGCTTTTCATACATATTTTTCCTGTTTTAGATTTCAGGTGAGGTTTTGAAAACTGTCCCTTTCTCTGCCCATCAATCATTAAGCTGTTTGCAATTGGCAACATATGCCCAGCAATGCTGGGCACTATTACTATTATACAATGTTTAAATATGAAGCAAGTTTGATATACATTCTTAAATTTACAAGTAGGTAACACAGTAATATCAAAAAGCCTTACGCCAACAACACTCATGGACACACACTCTTCATGTGTACAAATACATGGAATGCCCATTGAAGGTAGGAATTTTCTATCCTATATAATAATGTTTTAGTGTGTGTCCGTTTTCCATCACGCCCTAAATCGGGCGGTCCAGATTCCACATACACATACAAGGTGAACGGTTCAGATAGCTCTTCTCCCTTTTCCACGTTTTAGGGCAGTATGGCTGAGCACGACAAGGTCTGTAGCAATGGTGGGCTATGGTCGCGAGGATCAGGCAGCTTGCCGCTCTGCAAGAGCTTTTGATTGGCATCAGAGCAGAAGTTCGCCTCTGGCTTTGCTCCTCAATTGGAGCCCTCCAAGTTCCGGTACATATTTAAGCAAGGTGCTTCAATGGGCTTTCGAAGCTCAAGGACAGTGATGGAAACGTCATTGTTCATTAGTTGGTGAGAATGTTATGCCAGAACTGGCCTAGCCGGGCTATCAAAGATATGTCTGCTGATCCTTGGTTATTTTCGATCATTTTTCTCAGGTTAGTTCATTTGTTCTCTAAGCGATAGAAGTTTCTATAGAAGTTTCTAGTGCATTATGTACATTCTTTGAAGAGTGCATTAAATTGATTGTCAACTTTTAAATAGATGAGAAACTAGGAACTAATTATGAAATATCTGATTACTCTTTGCTTCTGCATAAAGTTTCGTTTGTTTGATTGATATGAACAGAAGCAAAAGTGGTGTTGTGCTAACTCCAATAGGATAGTTTTAAAAGTGGCAAGGACACAATATACCAATAAAATATATAATTATTAACAACTAGGAATTTTTGTAACTATTACTGGCAAAGCTTTGGTGTATTGCAAACTACTTGAACCTTTAATATTTTTACATAGGAGTAGTATCTTCATTTTCATCAGTGTGGAACTTTTTACTCTTTAGTTTAAATGGTCTGGAGAAATTGTGGATAATTAAGGGTGACTGCGTGTGTCCCATTGTTAGAAGAAAATGAAAAGAAGCTTGCATTAATTCATAGTCATAGTTGTTGCACTTTGTCTATCTTTGGTGCAAATCATATCTTCTCATTCTTTTACATTTGTCACCCAAAGCGAATAGAGCGATGGTTTGAAAAGTTTTCAACCGGTGAGATGGATCACCGATTGGGGTGCGATGCATTAGCACATTTTACGTATTTTGCTAAAAAACAGCCAAGCTTTCAAGCTTAGAAATGTTGCCCTCAAAGCAAACTTTGGCTATAAGAATGCATTCAAGGTTACAACAAACGGATTCTTCTCTGTCAAGATATTGCAAACTTGCTAAATTTGTGTATATAATGGTAAATTGCAAATCATGCTTACATTGTTTAGTTTCCTACAGGTCACATGTTAGCTGTAGATGTAGATGCACGAAACATCTTATAAACACCTTATGGTTTTAGAATCAAGCATTCATGGTAGTGCACAATCACTTGAAAAAATACAAAAACTTTTCATCCTTTGAAAATAGAACTAGAAGCTAGAAGTGTTAGATCTTTAGATATACCTAGAATATTTTCCAAAAACCCACTCTCTCCCTCAGGAATTGCTCCTTAATTAGGGGCAATCCAAATAAACTAGTTTGTACTAATGACCTGCATGTGACGTAGGAACCAAGAGAATATGCTTAACCCCACCATAAAGCTACCCATATAGCTTTGCTATGATTTCACTTAATTTCTTGGCTCTTACCTAATTTGGTTGAGGTTGTATTTTTTTGATAATTTTTTGTAGCTATGCATAACGACATTAAATACAGAGGAAGAAAAATAGGAAGAAGGATGCTGCTGCAGCTTCTATCAAGACTAGAAAAATGGAGATTATGAGAGAAAATTAACATTACAATAGTCACAATTGGGATACATATATTCAAGAAAATCCATTAAGCACATCCTTCATCTTTTGCAATGTTTCATATTTAATTCACAAGAGCTATGCCCACAGGTTTCATGTTTTATTTGCGTGCACAATTAACAACATCCAAGTAATGCAATTTAGAGCTCCAATTAAAGGTTCTAAGTACTTTTAAAGGTAGCTATAGGTAAAGGTGCAACACATACTAAATAATGCAATCAATGCAATACCTTCAAAGGGTTACAAATGCAACATTCCTAACTGACATGCCCTTAGCCAACTGGGCAAAACCATCTAGATGTTTATGAGCAGTTGCTTCTACCCATTTATGCCGGTGTCTCAGGAAAGCAACACCAAGATCTACTCAAGTGGTGTCCCATGGGCCCGTTACGGTTACATAGTGTTGTACATGTCCATAGCCACAACACATCCACAGTCATATAAAAGCAGCAAGAGATAGTGCCTATATAAATGTTGGTAAAGAACCTCAACAACTCATAGACATGGCCACTTGCATTTTTTAAAGTTTCCCAAATGGTCAATGGCCCAGAAGTTACTCTACAAGTGTCGAAGATGATTGAAGGGCCCAAAAGTTACTCTATGCAAATGCATAAGTTCCCAACATTTATAAGATCTCAAATTATGCCACGTTACTACTTAAACATAAGTCATATCTTAATGTACCAATATTACAATAGATATTGTTTCAACTACATGACTTGGGCACTATATTTTACACATACTACCAATGATGTAGAATATGTGCCACAAATGCATTTCTCAGAGGCCGCATGCCACGTTGCATGAACTTGGTGTGCGCATGGAGTTCCTGACGTGGAAACATCCTTACTATATTATAAAGTTTTAGTGTCGTGGATCCAGCCGTAATTTGGATGGCTGAGATCCACGACATCAACTACGCCATGAGCAATCCGACGGTTAAGGCTTGAAAAACCCTTTCATTGTCGAAGGCCATAGCATGGTGTTTGTGTTTTGGCGGCCATCGACGAAAAGCAGAGGCCCCTGCAGCATTCTGCTATGCGCAGTCACCTTGCATATTTCCTTAAGGTTGACAGAATGGATGCACGACGTCTCCCTCCCGGGGCTCTGTAAGGGCCACAATGTCTGAAGAGAGTGTGGCAGGAGCATTGTAGGGGATGGTTCGCAAGATGGTCCATAGACTATCAACAGATTATGGATATGTCGGATATCGCGGAACAGGAGCTGCATTTGAATGAGCGCTTTGCTGCCTCTCTGTGGGATGCACACACTCTTGCAAAGCCCAAAACAGAGCACTACCACACGCAGGTTAATCCGTCACTTGAACATGGCCCCCACCAGTATTTGAAGGCATACATCTCTACCAAAAAACGGAGAGCTATAGCTGAGTAAGGACAGGGTCCCACCATCTCAGAATTGAGACAGGCCGCCGGGGTACGGATGGAGGGCAGGGAATCCCCCGACATGAGAGATTATGCTAGTGTGTCACATGCAGATAGTAGAAGATGAACACCATACTCTGCAGGAGTGTCCGGCATATGCACACATCCGAGCAGCTCATATCGATGTTAGATGCTCTGAGATAGCAATTCATCAACTGCTGGCTTCATCAAGGGTTGCACGTCTCGCGTCCTACATTCTGCAAGTCTCCACCGTCAGAGAGTCCCTCACAGCACAGGGAATTTGAGCGCCCAGATAGAAGTTTATGCTGTTATAAAAAAATATGCTTGAAATAGGATAACTTTTTCTATATTATATAGAAAGACCCAGAAAAACAGAACAAAAGCACAAATCGTTTAATGGAAATTGTGCCTTCCTTACCTTCCACGAACAGAGATGTATCCCAAAAATGTGATGCAGGGACAATAATTCTTCAAAAGACTATGACATGTTGCGGCTGCTAATGGGATTGGACCCAGCTGCTAATGAGCTTGATTGCATTTGTTGAGAAAAAGAACCGCGTGGTATATACTATACATGGTATGATGGAAGCAACACATTAGATTTCGGCTTTGAATCACAGATTTTAGAATTTTATCATAGTTTAGATTAGATCCTTGTGAATCATAGATCAGAGATTTTAGAACTTTATGAAGTAAATTCCTTACCAAGACAACCAATGTGGAGTCTAAAAATCCAAAGCCGACTGTCTATTCCATCAATAATCTGACAATTTCCAGATTCTGGAGATAAGAAAGGAGGGCAGTATGGCAATCCCAATCTATAAGCTGCAAAATTTACATGATACATCAGAAGGAAATAGTCTATAATAAGATCAAAGGAATGAGAAGAACATGAGAGAGATTTACCAAGAAAATCAACAGCGAGAAGCCGATTGGGAAAGCAGCCTGTAGGCCCTTCGGCATGGTGATCTCTTCTATTAGGAAGGAAATTGCTCCTTAAGAATAGTTGTGGGCTCAAAAGATGAGAACCTAGCTTCCATCGACAAAAATTGGACTAACTGAGAATCATAAGAGAATCTTACCTAATATGTTAACTTTATGAGCAAAATCAATCCTAAACATAAGGAGATACGCAATATAAGTTACATCATCCATATTTGAGAAATACCCAATAAATATCCTCATTGGATTCACCCATAAAAGCTGGTACGATGCAGCATTTGCTCAGAGTGACAGGCTTCCGCATAAGGTGCAACGAAATAAGGCACCCAAAATAGTCAGGTATGAAAGGAATCAGCCCAGCATACCTCAGCCTTAGAATAAGATGCAAAAGTGATCCAACACGCCATAGGCCCTTAAGACGTATGAGGCCATTGAAGACCAAGCTTTCTAATGTAGGCAATATCGAAACCTGCAAAATTTGCAGCTTGAGATCAAATAGAAGGAAAACGAAGACCACTTTAGGCAATTAAGCATCTGGAAGCTTTACAGTCAGAAAAATTTGTTTGATCTTTGAGCATAAACGACTATTCACCTGATTACTCTCTCAACAGCTTCAGGTCTGAGCCACCATCAAGCAGAAGGTGTTCTGACGGATCTGTAGATGCCACAGTCGGCAAAGCCCTTTGTTTGTTTTATTTGCTAGACCAATCTACATCGCCTGCTTCTGGGCACCCAAAGAGAAGCGCTATACCTGCCAGTGCATGCTCTACCATTTCGGCATAGCCCAAATCGATAGAAAAAGGAAGGAAGAAAGGAAGGAAGTATATTTTAACGTCCACGGAGGTCAACTGGCCTATGTGACGGTTATAGAGATACAATATATCGGAAAGTATCCAAACACCAAAGAAAACCACAGAAACCCTGTGCAATGTGTCTCTACCACTGGGACAAAAAAACCCCCCCATGTGGGAGGAAAAACCCTTGTAGTAGGCGTTCAGAGTCCCTATCTGGGCGCTCAAATTCCACGCGGCCGTGAGGGACTCTCGGCGGTGGAACTTGGCAGAATGTAGGGCCTTGAGCGTGCAACCATTGGTGAAGCCAGCAGTTGATGAATTGCTATCTCAGAGCATCTAACATCGATATGAGCTGCTCGGATGTGTGCATATGCCGGACACTCCTGCAGAGTATGGTGTTCATCTTCTACTATCTGCATGTGACACACTGGCATAATCTCTCATGTCGGGGGATTCCCCGCCCATCCATACGTACCCTTGTATTTGTCTCAATTCTGAGATGGTGGGACCCTGTCCTTATTCAGCTATAGCTCTCCGTTTTTTGGTAGAGATGTGTGCCTTCAAATTCTGGTGGGGGCCATGTTCAAGCGACGGATTAACCTGCGTGTGGTAGTGCTCTGTTTTGGGCTTTGCAAGAGTGGGCGCATCCCACAGAGAGGCAGCAAAGTGCTCATTCAAATGCAGCTCCTGTTCCGCGATATCCGACATATCCATAATCTGTTGATAGTCTATGGACCATCTTGCGAACCATCCCCTACAATGCTCCTGCCACACTCTCTTCAGATATTGTGGCCCTTATGCCAATAACAGAGCCCGGGGAGGGAGACATCGTGCATCCATTCTGTCAACCTTAAGGAAATACGCAAGGTGTCTACGCATAGCAGAATGCTGCAGGGGCCTCTGCTTTTCGTTGAAGGCCGCCAAAACACAAACACCATGCTATGGCCTTCGACAATGAAAGGGTTTTTCAAGCCTTAACCGTCGGATTGCTCATGGCGTAGTTGATGTCGTGGATCTCAGCCGTCCAAATTAGGGCTGGATCCACGACACTAAAACTTTATAATATAGTAAGGATGTTTTCACGTCAGGAACTCCATGCGCACACCAAGTTCATGCAACGTGGCATGCGGCCTCTGAGAAATGCATTTGTGGCACATATTCTACATCATTGGTAGTATGTGTAAAATATAGTGCCCAAGTCATGTAGTTGAAACAATATCTATTGTAATATTGGTACATTAAGATATGACTTATGTTTAAGTAGTAATGGGGCATAATTTGAGATCTTATAAATGTTGGGAACTTATGCATTTGCATAGAGTAACTTTTGGGCCCTTCAATCATTTTCGACACTTGTAGAGTAACTTCTGGGCCATTGACCATTTGGGAAACTTTAAAAAATGCAAGTGGCCATGTCTATGAGTTGTTGAGGTTCTTTACCAACATTTATATAGGCACTATCTCTTCTTTGCTTTTATATATTTGTGGATGTGTTGTGGCTATGGACATGTACAACACTATATAACTGTAACGGGCCCATGGGACACCACTTGAGTAGATCTTGGTGTTGCTTTCCTGAGACACCGGCATAAATGGGTAGAAGCAACTGCTCATAAACATCTAGATGGTTTTGCCCAGTTGGCTAAGGGCATGTCAGTTAGGAATGTTGCATTTGTAACCCTTTGAAGGTATTGCATTGATTGCATTATTTAGTATGTGTTGCACCTTTACCTATAGCTACCTTTAAAAGTACTTAGAACCTTTAATTGAAGATCTAAATTGCATTACTTGGATGTTGTTAATTGTGCACGCAAATAAATTATGAAACCTGTGGGCATAGCTCTTGTGAATTAAATATGAAACATTGCAAAAGATGAAGGATGTGCTTAATGGATTTTCTTGAATATATGTATCCCAATTGTGACTATTGTAATGTTAATTTTCTCTCATAATCTCCATTTTTCTAGTGTTGGTAGAAGCTGCAGCAACATCCTTCTTCCTATTTTTCTTCCTCTGTATTTAATGTCGTTATGCATAGCTACAAAAAATTATCAAAAAAATACAACCTCAACCAAATTAAGTAAGAGCCAAGAAATTAAGTGAAATCATAGCAAAGCTATATGGGTAGCTTTATGGTGGGGTTAAGCATATTCTCTTGGTTCCTAGGTCACATGCAGGTCATTTAGAGTACAAACTAGTTTATTTGGATTGCCCCTAATTAAGGAGCAATTCCTGAGGGAGAGAGTGGGTTTTTGGAAAATATTCTAGGTATATCTAAAGATCTAACACTTCTAGCTTCTAGTTCTATTTTCAGTGATGGAAAGTGTTTGTATTTTTTTCAAGTGATTGTGCACTACTTTTTATCTTTTCCAATGTCGAATTTTTTTCCGCTGGAAAACTTATTCTATCATCGTGACCCAAAACCATTCTATCATAGAGGTTGCAGGTATGTCTTTCTGATTGAGTTGCCCCCAAAGGGCATTCTATCATTGCGGAGTTGATGCTATGCCTTTTTTTTTGGGTTGCCCCCAATGCGCAAGCTTTTGCTCATGTGGATAACTGGGATTATTTTAGGTGCCTGGGTATATTTTGGGCATGTGCCAAAATATATCTGGATATTCCTGTAATAAGTTAGGCCTAAACCTGTCGTTGCAAGTAATTTGCTGGTACTTGTTCTTCTGCTTATATACAAACACAGGATATTATCAATGCATGACAGTTAAGCTCATTGACATTATAAAGGAAATTAAAGGATTGCAGCTTGAGTATAAACCTGGGAAGGAGAATCAGGTTGCCGACGCCCTAAGCGGAGTGAATATTCAAGCCATATCCATAGCAGAAATTGTTGATTTAGAACCAATGAAAGGGGACTATACAAATGACCCCTCCTTTGTTGTTTCGTATACACAGATCTTGATCGTTCGAGAAAGAAGGTTGAGATGCCTACCTGGGAACATACTGGTGACGAGGAGCAAGATAAGAAAATTAAGAAACACAAGAAGGCGTGTATTCACAAGCAGGATGAAATATTGCTGGATCGGAATGGATGGTGATTGATCTTCCCACCACAACTGAAAATGTCGTATGCCCTCTCTTCTTTCTTATGCAAAACCTCCCTTCTTTTTAGCAATACAGCAATAGCCCTAAACTCAATCAGATGCATCAAATTTCGACCTTCAAATGTCGTGGATATCAGTCGTCCAAATTAGGGTTGGATCCATCACATTAAAATATCTTATATTATAAAGTTTATAGCATAAGTATGTATGTCATGGATAAAACCCTAGATTGGACGACCGAGATTTAATCTTTTAGATCGTGTAGATGCTTTGATCCGATGGCCGAGATTCGCTCGCTTCCATTCCAAGGTCAAAAGGTTTTGGAAGGGGCAAAGGAAAAGGGCACAAAGGGAAGGGGAAAAGCAAAAAGGGGGAAGGGCAAAAGGAGAAGGGTGAAAGGGAAAGGAAGAGGGAAAGCGGGAAAAGAGAAAAAAAAAAAATAAAAGGGAAGAATGAGAATGAGAATGAGAATGATTTTTTATCGTCCACTGAGGCCAATCGGCCTATGGGAAGAGTAAATAGAAAAGAGGAAAAGGGAAAAGAAAAAAAAAGATAAATTGGAAAGGCGAGGGGAAAAAGGGGAAGAGGAAAATAGAAAAAGGAAAAAGGAAAAAGCGAGCAATCGGAAAATAAGAAAAGGGAAACATGAAAAGGAAAAAGGAAAAAGGAAAAAGGAAAGGAGAATAGAAGAAAAGGGAAGATCGGGAAAAGCAAAGTACCGAGGAGGAAAAAAGGTAGAATGAGAAAACAAAAAAGGGAGGGGAAAGAAAAGAATGGGAAAATAGAACAAAAGAGGGAAAAGCAAAAGCAAGGATTGGGAAAATGGAAAAGGAAAACATGAAAAGGAGAAAAGGAGGGGAAAGAGGGAAAAAAGAAGAATGAAAGGTGAAAAAACAAAAATGGGTAAGAAGGGAAGAAAAAAGGGAAGGGGAAAACGAAAAAGGGAAGGAAGGGCAAAATGACAAAAAAGAAAAGAAAAGAAAAATGGGAGAAATGGGAGAAATGGGATAATGGAAAAGAGAAAAGGGAAAAGATTAAAATAAAAGGGGAAAAGATGGAACAGCAAAAGATAGATAGATAGTATTTTTACGTCATGCCATAAAGGAAGTAGAAAGAGAAAGGGTGGTCATAATGTCTTTATTGTGTAGATTTGTAAATGTGAATTAATTTAACAATATCCCCAATATATTACTTACAATATCTAGATTATGCCCAGCAACCTGGGCACCGTTTCTAGTTATAATATAGGATTGTTGTGGTGCCCATCAAGTGTGCAAAAGGGAGCGACCATACCCTTGTAAATAATAAAATGGCAAGCTAAAAGTCTTCCATGACAATGATTTAGTATAACGATTTTTTTTTTTTATCAAAATAAATTATTTATGAAGAAAGCCATAATTCCATCTTTATTGCTGCATGGTGGGATATATGCGAGCCAGCTAGTTGGTTGACCTTTAAAGGCTCGGATCTCCATGAAGGATTAAAGATTTATATTGATGAAATAGCCATCAACTTAAAAGCCAAGGTTAGGTGCCTATCTTGAGCATGTGCGAGCCAGCTGGTTCGTTGACCTAAGGCTCGGATCTCCATGAATATATATAACGATGAATAGCCATCAAATTTAAAAGTCCAAACTCTTCTAACAGTTGTTTTAGCTAGGGATTTGTTTGGGTAGCTTGAGGTTGTAATAAATCAATGGTGGGTGAATTTGGATTTAAGAATCCATTGCATCTGGTTTGCGCTCTTGGTGACAAACAAAAGTTTGATAGCAATCGATGCAGATCTTCGTGCAAAGATTGGGCTTGGGGATAGACATTGTATTCTCTTGCATATTCTTCAGTTAGGTCTCTATCTTGGAGTTCCTACTCCACCACGGAAGCTGAACATATCTTGACCCGCGACCATGAAGGAGACACTCGTATTCACCTTGCTACCGACAACATCGATGCTTTTGGTAGAGGTAATGTTCGCCTGTAGGCCCTTACGCGGGGTAAGGACCTGGCGAGCCCGGCAGGGCGAGCCTGGTCCGCACCCCGCGTAAGGGCCTGCGGGCGAACATTTCCTCACGTAAAGTTCAGGGGGAAGATATTTCTTGCCACGTGGCGCCATTGTAGCCACAAAAGTTTGATTACTCCGTTATCAGCCAGCATCGGAGGAGATGAAGCCAACATCGGAGGAGAGGAAGCGATTATCTGTTGTAATCTAGGCCTGAAATATGGCGAAATATCTTCCCCCTGAACTTTACGGTGAGAGGATTTCGTCCTCTAGTTATTTACTAGTAAACGTGCGGGCATGCATTGGGGCTTAATATGCATGTGTTTGTATTTTATTGCATAAACCCATGCTTTCTATTCTATTCTATTTCCAAGATTGCCAAACGCATAAAGTATAGAATAGAATATAATTTATAACGTCCATGAGGCTTCAAGATATTGGAAGTACATACACCAAATCATCAAATCATCCACATGCATTGGGACGTTAAAACACCATCATCATTTACTATAAAGACATTTTTTTTAATCAAAACAAATTATTTACTAAGAAAGCCTTTTAAAAAAATAATTGATCTTCATTGTTGCATGGTTCGACATGTGCGAGCCAGCTAGTTCGTTGACTCATGAAGGGTTAAAGTTGAAGGCCATCAACTTAAAGTCCAAGGTGACTTAGTTCGTTCTTATAGCTAGTAAAGCACTAGAGGGCTAATTTGGGATCGGATTGTTTGTGGCTTGAGGTTGTAATAAACCTATGGAGGGCAAATTTGGATTTGATAAGAATCCATTGCATCTGGCTTGCGCTCTTGGTGATGAAAACAAATTGAAAGAATTGAAAAATAAGGGTGCAGATCTTGGTGTAGTGATCGGGGAGGGGGATAGAAAAAGTACTCTATTGCATATTGCTGCAGAATACGGTCAGGTGTCTATCTTGAAGACCCTGCTCGAATACAACGCAGGTTCACTCATATTGAAGAAAGATCATGAGGGAGACACTCCTATCCACATTGCTACCGACAACATCGATGCTTTTAAGGTGTTGTACAACGAATTTGCTTCTCGACATGGCGACAAAATGCATGTGGATGATTTGCGAAACAACAGGGGAAGAACGCTTTTGCATTATGCTGCAGGGAAGGGAAATTTAGACGTTGTAAAGTTTTTGTTGGCAAAAAATGCCAACAAATCTGCGCTTGATAGTTACGGGGCAACTCCCTTCCATTTTGCTGCTAGATACGGAAATGTGCTGGTGATGGAGGAGCTTGTAGGTGATATTAACCAAGATCTAGATAAAAAAAAAAGAACAGCCTTGCACTATGCTTCATGGAATGGGAAAAATGAGGCTGTGAAATGGTTGCTTAAGGAAGGGGCATCACTGTCTCAGGCTGATATAAATGGAGACACTGCTCTCCATTGGGCTGCTAGAAGTAAGCATTTGGAAGCCTTGTATACACTACTTATGGAGCCAAATGCTGATTTGTTAGCTGCAAATAAGGCGGGCCAACTACCACTTGGCCTCGCCCTCGACAGCCAGAAAGGTGCTGCAGATGCAAAAGTAATTGTGGAACAAATTTGCAGTGCCATGAAAACAGCTAACTCACTTCGGCATCTGCATTCAATCTATATGGCGTGCTCCAAGGATGGTGCTACTCTACTTCATTATGCTGCGGCTTATGGTGACAAAAAAGATGTGAGTTGGCTCTTCGATCAGGCAAGAGCGGCCACCGTGCGCAAGAAAGATGGTAAGGATTCAAATTTTGAGACCATAGTCAATACTATAGATAATAATGGGAACAATCCCTTCCATTGGGCTGCAATGAACGGCAATTCTCTTGTTATTGAGGCTCTTAGGTTTTATAAAGTGGAACCCCAGGCCAAGAACAATGAAGACAAAACGCCCTTTTTGCTTGCGCTTATCAACAATCATCTTGATTTTGCAAAGAATCTAGCCAAATGCTTAGGAAAAGACCTCACAGACTTGATGTGGTTGGACGATATGCGTACATGGACAGACGCATTCATTGATGATAGTTTGATTCTGGCATTTAAGTTCCACATGAGAAAGTTTATTTTCATGCCTGGTGGAATCCAAGATAGGGATATCAAGAAAGAGATGCCATTCACTTACAAAGCTCTCTATGCAAAAAAAGATGAGGTCACTACTGATTTCATTCAAAAAATTAGCAATGTGAATAAAGCTGGAAAGCTAACAGGCAGAACAGCATTGCATTGGGCAACAATATTGAATCAGAAAGAAATTGTTTTCAGGCTATGCAAACAATACGAAAAGGATTTGGTTGCCTTTGTTGGAGATAAAGAGGGCAAGACGCCATTGGATTATGCCACTCATTCAGAAATTTTGAGGGAGTTGATGAAAAGACCAGATGTAAAGTCCTATGAGCGTAAGCATTACAGAGATATGGAGAGATATGTAAGTGCATGTAATGCTATTTTGGTGAGTGCAGCGTTGATAGTAAATGTGACATTTGGTGGCTGGTTGCACCCGCCATGGAATCATATTTTCGAATACGACCATCGGTTTGGGGCCTTGAGAATATTTTGGATTTTCAACGGGTCATCGTTTTTCTTTGCAATAGCAACCGTGGTTGCAGCGGCTTCAGCTCTTTTACCAGCGCCGTATCAGGGAATAGCAGAGGGAGTAAGCAGCATTCGCATTCGCAAGTCATTGTTTTATGCTGCTGCCTTGTTGGTGATTTCTATGGTGTTCGTGTTTTGTGCATTTGCAGCAGCAAGCTTTGTTGTTTTGCCTCGCTCATCCAAGAGCATAAAATTGATGATTTGGGGCATAGCTTCGGGTGCGCTACTCGGTTCCTGTCTTCTTTGGAGATCTGTTCATGGTCTGTACATGGTTTATTCACGCCCTTCTTCTCCTGAGGCTCAGCCTGCTAAATCTGAGCTTCACGAAAGCAGGCCTAGTAGTCCACAGACTGATGCTCGCGATCCTTACAAATTGGGAACACGGTATGAGTATCTTCCATGGGATGATGGCCTTGACGGCGGCGCATCCAATCTAACAAGCACTGCTGCATAATGTATCATGGTGTAGACTAGGTAATTACTTGCTTTTATGCCCATCCATGTCAATATACGTCGTGGGTTTTGTGAATCTTCTATAAACCGATGCTTCTCGTAACCTTCATCACTGCTGAGAATATCCAGCATGTTAGAAAGTAGCGAATAAGTAAATAATAGCGAATGTGTTGCTACCTAGTAAGAAATAAATAAGTGATATGTTGTGCAAAACGAATGAAAAAAGGCAATCAGAAAAAATGTGAGTACAGGGAAAATCAGAAATCATAGTGCACCTGGTTTTGGGTTGCAAGAGCCGGGATTTGTGGCGTTTTGGGCGTTTTGCAGGAGGCCAGACCGGTTTGCTGTCTTCATTGATTGTGGATGTGGAAGATCAAAAGGGGACTGCGGAGCTGTAGCATGGAAGTAGAGGTGTTTTTGCTCTGTTGAGCCACAATCGATTTGGATCTGTTCTCTGAAAGGCAGAACGGATTTGATTGTTGCTGTATGCTTATCAGAACAGAAGCATTGTGGCATATTTGATTATTGTCGTGTGCAGGATCAGAGTAGAAGAATCATGAAGGGTGAAGGTCTCTTGTGAACCACTGATTGCACAAGATACAGCTGTTTTTCCTTAGGGTTCACTTGGTTCGGGAAACTTTTCCCTCTTAAAAGGATTATTTCCGTCCTGTTAAGAATCATTCCTGGCCTACTGGTTCCTACAAAATCGAAATGATCCGGTGAAGATATGAGCTCTGGCTTCGATTTAAACCAAGACTGGTGATTCCAAAACAGTTTTAGCTGTAGATCTTGGAAATAGCCACAGATTTTTAAGCATCTTTAGCCGCAGGTCTTGGAAATAGCCGCAGATATTGAGAGTTTGTAACTCTGACTCTGTACTACAAATTTACGTCTTCTACCCTAAAAATGACGAAGAAGAGCATTTCCATACTACAGATTACACTACTAATAAAGGTGTCCAGGTTGCTGAGTATAAGTTGGGGGCGTGTTATGGCCACAAGACGATGACAAACTATTCAAGCCCTTACCAAGCGTAACGGTATAAGAGAAACAATTTCCTACGTAACCTTGTGGCCTAGGTTGATATGATTTCAAGCTTGTACATTTTAAATGTCCTTTTAAATGCAAAAAAATTATAATATTGGAGTTGACCCAACATTTAAAATGTCAAGGGTTGTTTGCTCTCACATAGCAAGGGTTGTTTGCTCTCATGTAGCTTTGGGCAATAATTTAGTCCATTAGTATTTTTGTACCACTTTAGTTTGTGTAAGCTTTGTACATAATCAGATAAATAAGACTTCAGATGTTGCTTATGTATGTAGTAAAAAATATGCGACTTCAGATGTTGCTTATGCATGCAGTAAAAAATATGCGACTTCAGATGTTGCTTATGCATGCAAAGTATTTTGTAAGGTGTTATTATTTATGATTTTCTATGATAATGCATCTACGATAATGTTTTTCTATTTTTGCCATTTCACCATGGCATTTCAAATAACACCATCAATGTTCTTAAATTTGGTTTTGTATTGGCAATTCAAGCCAACACTTGAATCGAATAAAGAATTCCAAAAGTACAAATCCAAGAATTACGGTATAACATTATAATATAGGATAAACGCTGAAGCAGAGCCTGTGAGAAAATCCCGGTGACTTTAAATCCTTCCTACCTACTTCCAAAAATATGAAAGTTTTAGACTCCAAGTGATCCGACAGAAATGAATACGAGGTGTTAAATTTTGATTTTAAGCGGTAGGTTGGACCACTATTAACGTCCAACATGTTATCGCAATCCCTGCTTAGTAATAGATTTATGTTTATTCGTAACGGTGCAAAACACACATAATCTTAAAGATTTTGGTCTCTCTCCTGATAGTAAACTATAAATGTTTAACTCATGATAGAGATTCCTTCATCTCTCCTGAAAATGGACTATAGATGTTTAACTCATGAATATATGTCTAGGATTGTTCATATTTCATGTTAATTTTGCAAAGTAACATTATTGTAACGACATGCCAAAAAAAAAAGGCCCCCAATAAATATGTGATTGGTGATGTGTGAAGAGTACCATATTTAGAGTCGTGGCATGAAGTTTGATCCTATGTGTCACATAAGAGGTATGAGGTATGTGACACACATGCATTTATGATTCCATTCAAAGGCACGTAACAACAAAAATGAGCTTTTGTGCAATGAGCAAGGCTAGATCTAAAATAGCTCATATGCATAAGATCTAAAGCATCTGCTACCAAGTCCATGCTGACATTTGGAGAATGAATAGAATAGAATAGAATAGTTTTTTTAACGTCCACGAAGACCAATAGGTCATGGGACCCATACAATGGGCTAGTACAATCATTACTACTAGGATTAAAAAACCCCTGCCTCGAAAGGTTTTCAAGGGAAAAACCTTTGCAGTAATGATGATACTAGACAAGCTTAGATAATGACTACTGAGGGCTCAGTAATTGCAGACGTTTATCTAGAACCTCAAGTATGTATAATGCCAAGTCATGCACAGATGGTGCGCTGAGAAGTTGTGGAAGCATGGAATGGAATGCTAAGGTCGAAAAATGATTCCGGACTATCTCAAAAGCAGGGCAACTCAGAAGAGTATGGCTTTCATCTTCAATAACCTGTAACTGGCAACAGGCACCCTTGCTTATACTATTCTATTCTATTCTTATGTTATACTACCATAAAAATCTCATAAGATCTTTATGGAAAGCATCCTAAACAAAGTATTGATCTTCTGTGCAAAGTATTGAACATTGGCTTGCAACATGGATATGGGCTTCACTATTCTAAAGCACGTTATCCTAGCATGACTTTTGGACTCCTATGATTCATAAGCTCTCGTGATGCTCATATGATCTCAAACCCACTGGCATTTGCAATTCTTTATCAAATTGGGATTCCATGATGTTCGTATGATCTCAAACCCATTGATTCTTGCAATTCTTTATTAAATTTGTCGATATAGCAAAACCTATAGATTTATAATGTCGTGAAACATTGGTTGATATAACAAGATATCACGATTTGTGCTTGTTTTGACAAACTTCAAAGTCCTAGTGTTTATAATCTTGTGAGACGTTTCCTGCATCGAGCATATATATTAAACATGAGTACATCTACTGGAGCATAGAAAGAATCTAAAAGACTATCTAGGTTAAACATCTCCCTAGCTCCATATTGTTGCACAGTCTGCAAGTAGTAAGCCCAATCATCCATAAATAAATGCCAAGTGGCATCATTCTTTTAAGAAAATCTTCTAGTTGATTGAAGCATCCTCTACAAGCTAGACCTACCACAAAGATCACGAGAAAAAACAATATTCATACCTTGAATTCGAGCATTAACTCTTGTTGGAGTAACATAATATGAATGTTAATTTATTCATGGATAATGAGGTGTTGTTAGCCAAGTCACTCACTGGTTTACACAATGGTCAATTTTCATTTTTCTTGTTTCTCTTCCGCAAGCTATCATGTGACTTATACATGACGTTTGACCAAAATCATATGACTACAATATTGTCGATCAAATGTTACGACCTAAATAAGTTTTAAATAACCTGAAATATTCATTGAAATTAACCATGATCGCTTACAACAAATGTAGAATGAAAAGCACATATAGCTAATTGACATCTTTGAACATTGCAAAATAACTGTGCTACATTTACTTGAATAGCAGATGTATTGCAGTCTACAATAATAGTTTCTAGAATCATGATCATGCTCCAATTCTATAAATGATGCATCTTTTTAATAGCAACAATCATGCTTAATAAAATACTCTTGCAACAACAAACTTATGAAATACCTAAGCAGATAATGAAGATTTCCACAAACATGTCGCAACTAATTCTAAAGGATACCCATATAATTTACTATAGTTTGACGCCAATAGTAAACCCTTGACTGTGAGTATTTCCTGGGTTGCACCATTTGGAGATATAGAAACAATATAGCTTCAACATGGTTCTCTTCTAACAATAAGCACAAATAAACAACTCGATGTTACAATGAAGGTACCTTTGGCTTATACAATCTTACCATGTCGAAGGACCTGCATTCCCAAAACCCTCCATTTTAAAACTTGTAAGGCAAATTCCCATTATGAAGTAGTGGAAAAGCCATAATTGTTGCATTTCTAGAGTGTGCAAATCCCCAAAACCCATAGCAGAGCAAGATTTGAAATCCAAGAGCAAACGGATCATGCATGAAATGAAATACCACGTAGTGGCAAAGCCATAAATGTCTTGCACTTCTTTTTGGAAGCGATTGGGATATCAGGAAATGAGCTAAATGCAAATTGCCGCACTACGAACAGGAGCAATCCGCGTGGCACCATTGATCTGAACTCTTGCATTGAAAACAATAACGGAAACTTGTTTGTGGTTCTAGATTTGCAAATCCATGTTGGAGCATTTAATACCAGACTTCCACAACCATGAGTGCCACCTGCAGAAACATTATCGGCCAAGACCAATTCGCCACTCTCTCACTTTTAGCAACTGTGTCTCCAACAATAATGGGGTCCTTCAATGCTGCAGAACATGAGCTCTGTCTAAGTTCTTCTAATCATAAGTCTGTAGAAATAGAATAACAAATTCTAAAGACTATCCTCTTGATATATGGAATACTACATGTATGTTTCAGACACTACGTAGCAACTTTTTGCATGCATTTTGCTTACTATCATAATCTCTGAATGAGTTATATAATGAATATTGTGTTGGCATTATCTTTTTTGCCGCATATAAGTTAAGTGGCATATGAGCAAGCCAAGTTTGGCATGTCTTGATAGACGGGGAGAGATGGAAGGCGGTCGAATTGGGCGGTTCGGGTTCTGACGGCGAAACTTTGATCGGCGATATCTCTCTTATCTGGTGTCAGATTTCGGCGTGCTTAGGCTCGTTGGAAAGCTTGTTCTGAGCTCTTTCTGGTGGTGTATAGCATCAGCTGTTTTGCATGTGGTTTGTTGCCGCAAACAGCTGATTTCCGGACTGGTTCGGATGTCATGGCTCCTGCCAGACAGGCTGATGGGGGATCGATTGAGCCTCATGGCTTGGGGCTGAAGCCTAGGGAGATGGCGAGGAGGAAGAATCCTCCAGTAAAGGGGAAGGGTGTGGGTCTCGGCATGCATGAAGAGGCGGGGGCTGTAGGAAGTGGAATGCAATTGGTGGCGAGATGAGGGAGCTCTTGAATCCCCCGGTTGAGAGGTATGTGGATTGCTCTTCCTCTCAATATAATTCTGAGACCCCAGTAGATTGTGTTTTGGAGACTTCGGTCTTGATCCCATCAAGCATGCCCCCTTTGGAAACTGGATCTGTGATGCCCTCTTCCCCTGTGCTTGGGAAGGGATCACTTGCTGTTGATGCGCCCTATTCTAGGGTGCACTCTCAGGATGCCAGTGGCGGCCCCAACTCTGTCTTGCCCGTCTGGCCGAGCAATGACATTGTTGCTTTCGCATCACTTTCGGCGGGGTTTTGATTGGATCAAAGCGCAAGGCTTTCGGGTGTAGGGACTGCCCGTGTTCAAGAGGCTACGAAATATGTGGAGGATCATCACTTGTTGACTGTGACTCTTCGGAGACTCCATGGATAGATATTGATCATACCAGACATGTTCAGACCATTGAGAATCTAGTTTCATTTGCGGTATTGGGCTACTTCACGGGTTACATATTGGACACGAGGAGGTTTAGCTCTTGGCTTTTGGGACATCGGCTGGATTGGTTTGCCCAGTATCGATCTCTGAAATTCCTACCAAATAATTTCTTCATAATCATGTTTGAGGCTGGAGTCTTACGTGCGGCGAATTGGTTAGTCGACGGGTGGATACTTTGGGTGAATCTTATGTGTTGTATCAGTATTATACTCCAGCAATGTCCACCAGTTCTTTGACAGCGGTTAAAATCCGTGTTGGTTCAGTCCGAGGATCTTCCTCCGGATCGATGGTGCCTCGATTTCTTGGTTTCTATGGCTAATGGCACGGGTGTATGTTTGGCTCATTCTATTGTGCGAGGTCCCCAAGATGCGGTTGCTCTGCCGCTGCGGCTGTGCCCACTTCTCTTCCAAAGTCGCGAGTGGTCCCGGCATTTTCTCTTCCGATTGAAGCTTTTGAATGGCTCTGAGATCCGGCGGATGTTTCCATCTATTGTGCTACCATCTGACTATGTTGATGATCCTGCTGGTGCTTGTGATGTGGTAGGGGTTGCTTGGGTGCTTATCAGGGGGCGGGATTCCTCTCGTTCCGAGGCAAATGCAGACGAGGGACTCGGGTGGTGCGATGAGTGGAGTTGGACGAGGTGGTGTGGTTGGGAGAGGTGGTGTGGGATGAGGTAGGCGGGCTTGCTGCCGGGCCCCCATTGGATGGCGGGGCTAGGGGACGTGGTGGCTCGGGGAGGGCTCGAGGATGATTTGGTTGTGGCTAGGTCGAGGATTGTGGGTGGGAGGGGCTGGTGATCTGGTGGGGATGTCCCGTGGCGATATGTCTTGAGCATGAGGTGGCTGGGCGGCCGGGTGGAGGTAGAGACTAGTGTGGCCCATGACTCTATGGAGGTACAGGGGACTTCCAACACGTGTTGGAAGTGGAATCTCATGTAGAGCGGCCGTGGGTCACATTGCCGTGATTAATCCTCGGTGCTAGATGATGACTCACGTGGAGTGGGCTGCATGGCCTGGTGGGTAGGCATGTGGGGCTGGACACTTCTCCTCCGGGATGAATAGGTCGATCCTTAGTTGGAATGTGCGGGGTGCGGTCCTCTAGTAGTAAGAAGGCCCTGTGTTTCTTTGGCACTTCCGGCAGAAAGGCCCGATATTGTTTGCATTGGGGAGCATAAGTGTCACGGGGTGATATGTCTAGGCTCATGAATATGGTTGGTAGGCAGTTTGCCTCTATTGCTTCTTCTTCCGGGCGGACTAGTGGGGGTACTCTTATTGCTTGAAGGATGGATGTGCGTGTCACGTACTCTACAGGAGCAGGTTTGGTGGGTGGGCAATAATTAAGTGGTTGGAGGGAGGGCAAGAGTGGGGGATTGTTCTTGTTTATGCCCCTAATCGACCTTCTCAGTGAGGGTGCTTTATGGGCCACACCGGAATAAGTTCGCGAGCCCTTGGTGGGTTGCGGGTGGCTTGGTTGTTGTTAGGGGACTTCAATATGGTAGGCGAGTAGAGGATCGCTCTAGTTCGGAACCCAGGTTGTGCATGGGTTTGAGAGGACCGATGGTCTCGTTTGTTGCGATTTGGCCTTGGTTGAGGTCCACAGGGACTTGTCTTTCACCTATTGTAATAGGCAGGGTTGGTGCCGGGCGGTATGCTAGGCATGACCGGGTGTTATGCTTCCCCATGCGCCTTTGGATGGTGTGCCCTCTATCTTGTAGGAGTAACATTGCATCTACCTCCATTTCGATCATTACCCTTAGGTTTTGTCCGGTCGGTGCGATTGCCTCTCGGCCCTCTAGGCCGGTGTTCCGTTTGAACACCGGCTACGGCTGATCGCGGTTTTCATTGCCCAAAGCCGAGTTGTGGCTTGATACCTTTTCATCTCCGAAGGGTATGTCCGGTATGGTTTTGCCTTGGCGTGGTGGCGTTTTGCCAAGGTCTTTGGTAGGCGTGCAGCGGCAGAGGCGGGGAGTTGCATGGTCTCTATCCGGGGGTTGGAGAGGATTGGCGCTTGGCCTTCTGATGGTATTAGGGGAGAATGCGGTGTTGCAGCGTATTGTTGCTTTCCCGGAGCAGGTTAAAGTGCGGGGAGGCACGCGGTGAAGGCGGCCCCACTGTTGGAAGGAGGGGGACACAAGTTAAGGCCGGTATTCTTCGGGAGCGACTAGGCGGCGGCGATATCAAAAAAGATCTATGGCGTCCCTTGCTTTGCCTCGATGGCCGGACTTTGGAGGATCCCGCTGATTTGCAGAGGTATGTGCATGCCCATTTCCGGGTTTTTCGCAAACAAGACACTCTTCCCTATGGAGAGGAGATGGGAGCTTGTTTTAGTGGCTGTTAAGCCATCTATTCCCGCCTCACCGGCGTGAGAGCTTGGGAAGGAGCTCTCGAGAGGATTTAAGCGGCGGCATGTATGTGCATGGCCAAGGATAAATGTCCTGGGCTGGATGGCATCCCTGTGGGGAGTTCTTTTCAGACTTATTGGGAGTGGGCTGGTGAGTCGGTGTACAGGTATACCTTGAGTTCTGCAGATCTTCTCAAATGGATAGGATCTTGAATACCGCATGCATTTTCTTGATTCCTAAGGTTAAGCAGACCTTCTACTATTAATGATTGGAGGCCTATCTCCTTGTTGTCCTCTGTGTATAAGATTATTGCGAAAGCCCTGGCGAGGAGAAGTTGAAGCCGGTGTTGACTTCTTCCATTAGTAAGGTGCGATGCGGGTTTGTCCACGGGAGAAACATTTTGACTAATGTTGCGCTGGCTTATGAGGGCCTTTATTGGGCGAAGCACGCAGTCAAGGCATTGCCTATCTTAAGCTTGACTTTGCCAAAGCTTACGATAGTGTCGGATTGGGAGTTCTTATCCGCCATGATGTTAGCGTTGGTGCGTGGTCCACGCTTTCTGAAGGCGGTCATGAAGGCTGCATAGGTCGGCCGCGGGCCTACGGTGGTGTGCCGGGGTGAACCCTCCGCCTTTTTCTCCAGCGAGAGGGTGCGTCGGGGGGGTGCCCTTTGGCGCGTTTTTTGTTTACGATTGTGGCGGAGGCCTTTGTCTCGATTGTTTTTGCTGGCTGCGGTGGAGGAGGGAGTGGTGGATGGGCCGGATGCGGGATGGTAGCCGCCGGATTATTAACCGGTTTGCCGATGACACTTTCCTCTTCTTGGTGGCGGAAGAGAGGAATTTACTTGAATGTAAAGGGTTTGTTGGATACTTTCTCCTTGGCCTCGGGCATTCTTCCGGGTGGGGTAAGTGCTCAGTATTATGGGCCAGTGACTCGCCTCCCCCTTGCCCGGTGACTCCGCCTCCGCCTCCCCTTGTTTGGCTCTATTCCCTTGGAAGGTGCTTCCGGGTAATGTGTGTACTAGGGCAAAAAGTATCTTTGGTGGGTATCAAATAAGCGCGATGCGGCACCCAAAGACTTTCCAAAGACTTTCCAAAGACTTTCCAGCACATTAGATCAATGCAATGCAGCCATGCAATTCGATCATACATGCAAAATTTCAGGGCCTAATTTGGGATATTGAGTGAGCAATTAGAGAAAACCCATTTCTGCAGCAATTTTGGTAAAAGCGAACAAGATTTCTTAATTCAGCCCAAATTAAGCTAAATCGGATGGGGCTTTTCAGATTTTCATAATCAGCCATGCACCCATATCCTACTTGCAAAATTTCAGGACCTAATTTGGGATATTGTGTGAGCAATTAGAGAAAAACCATTTACGAATGGTTTTGGTACGGTGAAGAATTTTTTAATTCAGCCCAAATTAAGCTAAATCAGCTGGGGCTTTTTGATTTTCATAATCGGCCATGCACCCATATCCTACTTGCAAAATTTCAGAACCTAATTTGGGATATTGAGTGAAAAATTAAAGAAAAATCATTCTTGCAACAGGTTTTTTGTAAAACAGTGAGAAATCTCTTAGGTCAGCCCAATTTAAGCAAAATTAGATGGGGCTTTTTAGGTGAATATGGTGAAAATGACAATCCTACCTTGGTGGATAAGTTTTATGAAAAGATATGATGGATTGAGCAACTAATTAGAGATTCACATGCCAATTTGGAGTTTGGGTCATTTACAAGCACTAGTCGGTTGCAATCTAATGAAATCGATGCTAATCGATGGAAAATTCGAGCAATGTGGAATGATTCTTGGCTGAAGAATCCCCTTAACAAATGAAGAGTGTAAAAAAATGAACCCACCAGCACCCACGAGCACCCAAAAAAAAGCAGGAAGCAGGGGTGCTAAAAGCATGCGTCCGGACGCATGCTTTTGATACCCACCAACATACTTTTACCCACTAAGCTGTTGGGTATTCCCTTTGGAGGATGTTTCCATGGGGAGGGTGTGGGGGATGAGATTTTGCGGGGGTTGAGAAACACCTCAATTGGTGGAAGGGTAGCAAGTTGTCCATGGCGGTAGGATCACTATTGCCAAGTCGGTGCTTTGTAGCACTCATGTGTATCTGACATCTGCGATGCTAGCTCCCTGAGGGTAAGATACGGGCTTTGGATAAGATTGTTGAAATTTTGTGTGGGGGGGGATGATGAAGGGGCGGTTGTTAAAGTGGCTTGGTGGAAGTGTCTCCGCCCAGGGAGGATGGGGGCTTGGCCATTGCGGATTTGGTAAAGATAGTAAGGTGTTGGTCTCCAAGTTTGTTTGGAGGCGTTCGCAGATGGAGCATCTTCTCACAGTGCGCACTTGTTGTTGCGATCTCTTAAGCCATTGTGTGGCATTTGGGAAGCCGTCTGCGTGCATGTGGAGTTGCCACAGGCTTTGTTGTATGGTCTCGGCCTTTCCCACATGCATCCCTTTTCTCACAGGAGGTTGTTGGGCTTGGGATCATGTCGTGTGCTCTTTCAGCTAGATTATACCTTAGTTTATCACCACTCTTCTCCTTTCTTGTGGGTTCCTCTACCCTGCAAGCACTTGCCCTTAACGCTGCGTGCATGCTCGGACCTTGAGCCCGTTGGAGGCGACTCTTTGTGCTCACCTTGGAGGATTGGTATTGGGATGGTCAGGCTAGCCGTGGGAGTTCTTCGGGCTCGCTTTTTGCTGAGGCGATGGCCGGGCTATCACGGGAGCACGTGGCGGTGAGTATTAAGCTACACATACCTATAGTCCCTCGGGATGATGTGGTGGTGCAGGGTTTGGAAGGTTCATCCGGATATTGTGTCTTCTTTGCTTTGTGCGGTCTTCTTACCGGGTGCGGCTATTCATGACTTGCCCCCCTTCGGGCAAGTGGTCTCTGCAGCTTAGGGCTCTCGATGGCCTTTCGGTTTGGACGTGGACATGGAGCTCACTTCCCCACCCGAAGGTTAGGGTGCTTACGTGGCGTGGTGGTGGTGCCTTTGTTGTATCGTGGTGAATGCCCTTGTGAGTCGGTTTTAGGCGGGTGTGAGCCCTCTACGCCCTTGTTGTGGCCTTCATCGTGGAGACCGTGGAGCATTATGCGGTTTTATGCCCTCACTTGCAAGGCTGCTTTGCCGGGGATTGGGTTAGGGCCTGTTTCGGTGAGATTGACTAGCCGCCAGATTGCCGCTTCATGTATATCGGTGCTTGGCCGCTCTTGCGCCCGAAGCCTTGCATTGCATCGCGGGCTTGGTTGGTGTGGTTGATTTAGGCGGCGGTTGTGGATCTTCGGGGATTGACTGCAGCCTCTCGATTCCTCGACTTCGGTACAAGCTATTTCAAAGCTTTACGGTGTTCGGGAGTAGTAGAGGCGGAAGTTTGCCATTTGGCGGGACTTCTTGGGTGTTGTAGATGGTGATCGCGGTTTGTGCAATGATAGAGTTCGATTTTTACGTGAGTTTGTTGTGGAGTGTCGAGGTATCATTTGTCTCTTTGGGGCGATTCTCCTTCCTCCTCACTTGCTTTGTAACATTATCATTCTTTTAATATATTGATGACACAGTTCTTCCAAAAAAAAAAAAGTTTGGCATGTCTTTGAGATTGATGCATTCATTTTTGTCTTTGAGAAATGTATCTTTGGTACATCCGGGAGTGAACCCCATCTTGTATCTTTGGATCTTATTGTAAATCAAATATCATTTCCTATAAGAAAAGGACGATTTTTCTAGAATCCCTTTACTTCATAACAATACGCATTTGTTGGGCGCCGCGACTACTGCACCTGATTCCATCATCCTGGCTGTTAGAACTTGAACAGGGTATAATTCAAGAGATTGAATAGAACTCAAAGAAAACTCAAGATCACTTCAATAATCAAACAAGATAGAAACACGAATATTGTCCAAGCATTGAAAAGCGTGTTTGCATTCAACTGCATAATCTATTTAAACACATGAATTATCATATTTTTTGGCTTAGATTAAGCCCTAAGTTAACTTCGAGTGCCAGGGGATTCGACAATTTGCTTCCAAGCATAAGCCTGTTTAACCCTGATTTGCCATAGCCAGACCTCTGTTTGTAGCAATGAAGCCATCCAAAACCCACTGCTTCAATTAAGTTCAACCAAAAAATTACCTTTGCATTCTTGTTGTTGCTGTTGCAATAAATTGAATCCAAGCTAAAACCCAGACTTCCTTCAATAGATCCCCATGATCTCATATGCCATGAACTCGACAGAAAATTAGAAAGCAAAGCCCATGTGAAAACTGGAGGTGGAGATTCTAGAAAGGAAAGAATCAAACTGAAAGATAGCAGTCTTGTGACAGTGACATGAAGGTCGCAATCTCAGCCTCAATTTCAAAATATTAAGCACTGCCCTAGTAAATGGTGGACTTTTGCAAAAAGCTTAGAGGAGTTATAAAAGCTTAGAGGATGCCATAGCTTCAAAAATGGGGACTATAGAGTTCAGAGGGCATCTAGCTTTAGAATGGTGCTATGTTGCTTTCGAAAAACCGCCATAGCTTCTTCTCTAACTGCTTAAAAATTGCCCATTTGAAGGTCCCCTCAGAGCAAGCGTTGGGCAAGCTTGCAAGAAATAAATGGCTTGAAGCACATGAATTTCTCTTCAGCAACTTCTTTGAACAAACCGAATTTGAATCTATAATTTTGGAAACACATGGGTCGCCATAGCCAGTCGTGTGATGTTCTTTCTTAGGGAAACAGAGCTTGAGCGCTTCACAAACAGACTGGGGCAGAAACCTCTACGTTACTCTGAACCCTTGATAAATAATCAAAGCTGGAGAGTTCAAATCCTCCATTGGGTACGAGATTTCTTTTGTCGGAAGAGGTGTTTCCAAGTAACCTAGCATTCAACCTACCCAAATCGATGTAGATGGTTGAGCGCCGAAAATGCCCAAAACCGCTGATATCCAAATCTGGCAGACAGTCCAGCAAAAAGAAAGCGATGAAACCTCTGCCGGATAACAATTCTATTCTTCTTCTTCTTCTTATCTTTGCTTGGAAGCAAAGTTTTCCCACCGATCGATGAACCGCAACCAAGAGGTGAAGAACGAATGGCCGCCAGTGTGAGTACTCGGCGAAAAATAGATGGTCCCGATATGTGCCCCGGTGACACGGATATTCCAAAGGAATCAATCTATAAGAATTATATATGTTTAGATAGGAAAGTCTTGACTCATGCTATGGAAAGCTACTCTGGAAAGCTGCTCACCCGCGGCTTCCCTATAGGGAGGTATCTACAGCAATGGACTTCCCTATAACGTGGAGGAGGGTTTAGGTCTGTGCCACATGGCTCCAATCAGACTGTCAAGGTAAAGAAACGTTGCTTCAAAATCAGGAATTAAGAATGTAAGTAGGTGCATTTCCTGAGAAAAAAAGTATGCTACGTGGGGGCACACCATTGGACCAACAGGAAAAAAATATGCCATGTGGCGTCACACCATTGGACCAACGCAGAATGACCCCTAACAGTTTTTTACGTATTAGGGAAGAATTATGGAATCGTTGCCACGAGGAAATTACATCGAGTAATTTTTGAGGCGGCTCTAGACGAGGCAGCGCACTAGTGGCCGCAAGTGCGCCTCTGAGAAAATTTAGAATATAATAGAATAAAAATTTTATCGTCCACAGAGACCAATCAGCCTATGGGATCCAAAAAGGAGGCGCGACAAACGCATTACTGTCCGAGTTAAAAAATTCCCGTCCTGAGGGGTTTTCAGCCCGGGGGAAGCACCTAATGTAAAGTCTATATGGCATGTGCATGCATCGGGTTAAAAGAAATTATCCCTTATACAAAAATTTCCTAAGGAAATATACCTCATATTTCATATACTCCTACCATATTTCTCTTATATATATACACAGATTTCAAGAAGAAAAATACCCCCTAGACCCCCTCCCATACACTCACGTTTTTTATGGTTTTTACTGAGTGCAACCCTCGGGGTTTTCGGGGGAAAAACCGTGACAGGAATAAAAGTGTTGTCAAACTGTACAGAGATCTATCATGATGGGAAAAAAATATATAGACATATCAGGCAAGTGCCCAAGGACCGAGCTGATCCCGACGATCCATGACCTCTTGAAGGTACGACCCTAGCATCCACACCAAGGTCGTGCTCAACATCTCATATAGGGGCTGGCCAAGCCAGACCAGAGCATAACGTGTCCGAATTTCATCATATGCCAGACAGCTCTAAAGGGTGTGGCATTCATCTTCCATAGCTCCAATTTGGCTGCATTGGCAAAGCCTCTCCTAACACGGCCCTCAATCCATCTCCATGTCTCAATCCGGAGATGATGTGCTCCTGTGCGGATAGAGGCAATGAATCTGTGCTTTTTCATGGGTAAATTGGTGCACAAGTAGCATTGCGGGCCCCCCGCCAGCATGGGGTTTATGTGGTGTGGTAATATGCCGTCTTATACTGTTCAAGATTGCTGGCATCCCAGAGCTTGTTGAGGAAGCATGTATCAAGGTACTATCTGAAGCTATCTCGGATGCACCTGTGATTCTGCACATTCCATCTGGCCAACCACTGAGCTCTCTTTTTATGCCAGCAGGCCTTTAGGTGCCAAGGCCCCATTGCCACAGTGTAAGCGAGGTTAGGGAGGCGAGTATCGTCCATACTGACCACCTTCTAAAAGTAGATGATATGTCGGTCAAGGGCCCCCATATGAAGAGGCAAGCAGCCTGTCTCCTGCAACAGTATTTGGTATGGAACTGTGGACTTTACCCCCAGGGCTCATGCCAAGAAAGCTTTCTGCACCTGCTCCAAGTCATTCCAAGTGGCGAGGGAAACCACCGGGCTCCAGACCTTGGCCCCTTCACGGCGCAGCAGAGCCATGGCTAGCAAGAAAGCTCCTTCGCCATAACTGCCCTTAGTATGCCACGTGTCACATCTCAAGACCTCTCAAGACAATATGGCACTTAGGAAATAATCTTGGCTAGAAGATGTTCCTCCCCTTAATGTAAACAATGACATAAGTACCTCGATGCCCAGTGACTGTTGAGTAGCTCTTCTTGGCAACTCATGTGTTTGTTCTTGATTTCTCGATCGCCCTTCCTGTAATTAGGCTACCCTGTTGACCCCTTGATCTTTGACCAGCTGAAGTTTCCTCCATAAGGTTGTCCTCTGGTTTTGAATTGCTCGAAGGAGAGGTCAAGGATCTGCAATAAAGGTTCATCTGGCCTATTTGACTGCCCTAAAGTGCACGGAGCAGCTAATACTACAACAACAATAACTATTTATCTCTACTGTCTCTATAGTTCCTATATTTATGCCTTCTATCCAATCTAAGCCCAACTGAACATCTTAGCATTTGACACATCACTAAAAGTTAAGAAATGCTGTTGTCTACTGTCATGGGGTTGGGAGCAAGACTTATGTTTATAAGTATACTTGGTGTGCTGGGATAAAATACCTTGGTAGAATGAATTCTTGGACAAAATTATCTATGGTATGAAAGGTATGGCAGAAGACACTTGATGGTGGTGTGCATGTGTTGGTGTGTCATATCAATATGTGGCACAATTTCTAAACCCCTGGCAACTAACTGGGTTGCTAAGAAAAACGTTTGATTATACTACCCTTTTGTAGACAAGAAGATGCTTAGCTAGCTAAGAGTGGCAACTATGAGACTAGCTTAAGATCCTTGGTTCTAACTCTAAAGACCTTGGACATCAATATTTTCTAATATGTTTAACTCACATATAGTTATCTTCTTTTTTAAAATGAAAGGGTGTTGGACTTTGTGCCTGGAACGCCGGAGTGCAGACGCATGCGGCGTTCCCTTTCAAGTTCCGGCTCCTCTTGCGGGACGCAAGTTGCCAGCTTTGAATGCAAAATTTGAATGGAAAATATGAGAGACCTCGATCACCTACATGGGATCTTCCCGGCGTTTCTACGAATTCTTCCCTCCATCACACCGGTTTTTCCCATGGCGCCTCACTCCTCCTCACAGCTTACGATTCTTGGCGCCTCACTCCTCACAGCTACGATTTTTTCAGTCGAGTTCATGATCAACAGGGGTAAGATATTACTTTCGAAATCTTGAAATACTTATACTTTGGATAATACAGATGCAAGATATATTCTAAGGATTGTTTTCTTTTGCAGGATTGCAGCTTCGGGATTAGCTTCTAATTCATGTTCGAATCTGTCCGCGGTTTATTGTCTTGCTTTGTAAATTCCTTGCAAAGGAAGAGGGAGATCCGATAGCCTCTGTGCAGCCCATCATCCAAGCTTTCGTAGTGTATGTTCCTCATATTATTTGCATCATGTGATCCTCCTAATATCATTTCGAAAATGGCTCCAGAAAATTTCAAGGTAATCGATGCTCCAGAGGTGCACTCAAATGGCTTGCCCGTCAAGAAGGTGCTCTTGCCTTTATTTTACAGAAAGTTGCGAAGGCTATCGTTTTCATGCCAAAGTTCCATATGTAGGCTAAAAGAGCCACCCGATTTTGCATCTTCATAACAAACTTTTATCTTTCTGATATAACATACATAGAAGAGAGTCTGGTATATTGGTCATCATTTTTCTTGCACTGTTCTATTCTGTCTATGGTAAATCCTCCTGGTATGTACAATTGTGATTTCAAAGATGTGGAATTCTGAAAAAGGGGAACTTAATAGTGGCAGATTAGGATTGTCTTTGAGTCTTATTACGATTTTATCCATTGTGGTGAAGCTGAATTTATAGTGGCAGATTAGGATTATCTTTGGGTCTTATTTTGATCCATTGTGGATTTTCTCCAGCTTGAAGAGGCAAAGTACAGGGCCTAAGTCCGGATGATAAATGTAAAGGCGAGACTCTTTCATGCGTTTCGAGCATGATCATGAGGGACTGGGGCATTTGTTTCTGCTACATCAGCCCTGCCTTGGTTATAATGCTGATACATAAATTGGCTTTGTATAGGATTCTCTCTACAATGAATGGCCTGCAGTGAAGTTAGTGTACACTTTTTAAGAGGTACTTTGCAAATATATTTTCCATCTTCATAGGGCTTTAAAATGTTAACAAGGGGTATCATGTTCATGGGAGAAATATCTGTATTTTCTTTTCTTGATATCTTAAGTTGCATGTTCAGTTTCTCAAAGGCTCCATGTTTTCTTATTATATGATTTTGTAGTGCTCCTTTTGAGTTATAGAGGAGAGCAATTTAAGTTAAAGAAAATTGAGTTCATGGTAATCCATTCTCCACATTGTGCATGTCTAGAAGCTTCGTGTAAGGAATGCTTGATGTTCTGTTTGTAGGATGAATAGATAAGGAAAAATGTGAAAGATACATACAGTTTATATGGTGTGATGTAGGGCAATTCAATTTGGTATTGCTTTAGGATCTCATTGCTTTCCAGTCAGCACAAGACTCAAATGACAAAAATATTGTGGATAGCCTTGCAATCTGGATTGGATAAGGATGGAGCAATGTAGACCAAGCTATGGAGGTACCACTTCACTCATTAGGGCGGATTTGGGGTCTCAAAATGGCCTCCTATCAGCCATTCCACGTCATATTTCCGCTCCTTTTTTCCCATGCCACCTAGGATACCAAACTCTCATAATTACAGATTTGCGTGGAATATTCTTCCGGGATAAGGGGGATTGCACATTCATGGCGCCATATGTATTTAATTTGTTGGTTGTCGATGTGATGCAACACGTGCGCTTCTAAAATGCCACTTGCATTATAGCATCTTGGCAACTCATGGCGGTGTCTCTTGGTTTGTCGATACAAAAGCGTGCGGCGTCCACCGCCTTCTACATTTCAAAATTTGAATGTGTAGGTTGAAGCTTTGTATCAGATCAGACTTTCATTTCGAGGCGCTGTGGCTGCGCCTTAACCGATCTTCACTTCATCCTAATACACGCTTCCCGCCCCCTACAATTCGAAATTTGAATTTGCTTAATGTATAAAAGCATGGATTGTAGGAGAATGGACTTTTCGATTTCCATATGCACGTTGCAAATTTCAAAAACGAGGTTAGTACGGACGTTCGGCTCACACGAAGCGAATTGTGTTGGGGCATAAAAATTGTACACCTTCATTTCGCGCCGTGCGATCCACGCAGTATGGAAGTTGCTTGTTGTCAAATTAAACTTAAACACAAGTGAGGTCGGCACTTACGTGGTTTTCTCGAGGAGGGTTTGGAGTGTTTTTTTTTTTAAATCCCAATTATCGACATAGTGTGACGTAGCATCTTGGTATTAAATAGTATGTTAAATTGAATTATATGGTGTTCATTTGTAGGTTAAACTCAAATCATATAGGTTTAGGAATAAGGTTATAAAAGGAAGATATTGGATATTTAGGAATAAGGTTAAAAAAGGAAGATATTGGATATTTAGGATTAAGGTTAAAAAAGGAAGATATTGGATATGGCTCAAATTTGAGACATGCACATAATGGCATGTAATGATGGTTGATAGGACTGGAATTGGCGAATCATTCCCACGATTTTCCGTCTAATCCAGCCTATATCTATTCCGGCCCTAGATTGGCCCATTCTACCCCCAATCTCCAGCCCAATCTTCGCTAGATCCTTAAGCCCAATTTAGCTAGTCCATCGCCATGAAGAGATCAGCTACTGGAAGAGCCGGAGGTGTCCTCCAAGAGGCGCCTATTACGGCTGGAAGAGGTGTTCCCGGCCAGTTCCCTCCGTTGCCCACGGTCCTTGCTCACGAATGCCTCGATTCCTCGATTCCTTTGGCGAGGAATCGAGAATGAGGAATCGAGGAAATTTCAGAAAGAGGAGTTCATCACGGGTGTTCTTGAAGGTCGGATAGGAGATTCTTTGAGAATGAGTGGTCTACCAAGAAGGAGAAGAAGCCAAGATGATGAAGAAGATGAAGAAGTTGAAGACGAATCCGGTACCGACTTCGAGGAGCTCATGGCGTTGCTAAATGGTACATGCATGTTTTTTTCTTTTCTTAAGCATTCAACTAACTCCGGTTATTTCTTATTTTTGTTTTGTAGATGGTGAAGCGGATGAATGAAATTTGTTAGGGCGAGAGCACCTTTTTTTTTTTTTTTCCTTGTTCTTACACTCCGGCTTGCCTCGGCTTAGCCTCGGCTTGCCTCCGACTTCTTACCATATATTTGCAAGCCTCGGGCTTTTTTGTTGTGAATAGTTGAAGCCTCCGGGTATTTAAATTTACAAAATGATGTTCGATGTAAAGCCATACCATATAAAAATTTTGAATGTAAAAGTTTTTGCTTCTAATTCCATTTGAATACCTAACTTGCTTTTTCTTGCACATGTATTTTATACATGTGTTTTTCTTGTCTTGTGTTATGGTGTTTGTGTTTAGATACCTCTAATACAAGAAGTCTTTGACTACTTTTCACAACAGATTCCTTTAAAAATGCTTTACCACTCTTAAGTACATAAGTCATTATCCCTTTTCAAAGAGCATATTATTTTTCAAGAAGGATCACACCAAGCGAATAGTACATATGCAACAAAAATGGAACACACTAAATTCGCATCGTGTGATCCACTTTCTTATTTGTTGTCAAATTAAAATTAAACACAAGTACCCCTTCTCATTTAATGCTTTAGCCACCCTAAGTGCATAAAGTTATTAGTCCTTTTCAAAGAGCATATCCTTTTTTAAGAAGGATCACATCAAGCATCCCATTTGCATCTAAAATACTTTACCGACTCTAGTAGTACATAAAGTTATTAGCCTTTTTCAAAAAGCAAACACTTTATCAATAAATGAGCACGTCACATATCCACACTTAACTTCAAATAAGGCACATATATATTTAAGCATGTTTCATTAATTAGAGAAATTTCGTTTTCTCGTTTGACAACGAAATAGGTCGTGGTCACCCCGGGGATGGTAAGAAATGATTCCTCTCAACCAAAACAAAGCGTCAATAATCCTAAGTTCAGCTTGAAAAAATAACACGCGCCATAATTTGACACGGGCCCGTGGCCCAAAGTCACATCATGACAAGAATCGAGGGGTTTGAGCAAAGATCACGCAGTGGTGTAAAGGATCGCCATTGCGATTCTTGCGAGAACAAGTGAAGGAGAATACAAGAAGCACATTGTGTGCTTCGTGGTCAAGTTACCATCCGGGGATGTATAATCAGGTATGTAATCGCCACCGCGATCTTCCGCACTACTTTGTTTATCCAATTCAAAGTCGAGATAACACAAAAGCATAGTGAAGAAAAGTATAACACATAGTGAACCCAAAAAGCATAACTCATAGTGAACCCGAAAACAGGTGAAAATTTAAACACAATGTTTTAACAAAAAGTTTGTACAAAATGCCCAGCACAAAGGCGAAGGCTATATCACTGAGTCTCAAATAGGTCTACGGATCAACACCATGTTGAGCGGCTATTCTTGCAATATGCTCCTTTCCAATAGCAAGGGTCCGTGGATGTGTCCATTTCTGTATATCCAGTTGTTTCTGGGATGTCAACACCCATTGCCTCGTCTTTGCGTTCTGAACACGCTCTGACATATCTTGGCTATTAAACAATTCGTCCTGCAATTGCTCAGAATATTCATTAGAGGGTATCAACTTCGCCTTTTAGGTGAAGGGTGGAAGGTTCTCCCATACGGGAGGCGGCTTGAAGTTCCCCATACTCAAAATTAGGAAGGGGCTTGTCCGGTTGTTTGGTTACCAAAGTGGCATTAAGGTGTCCAAGTTCTTGTTCGGTCTTCGAGCTTCTTGAAAGTTGGATCAAGTTTTGCATGTGCCTTCTCGATGCACGCTTCTATCGGTTCGGTCTCCTTCAGCCTTTCTTCAAGCTTTTTCCGATCCAGTGGTCGTCTAGCATCCCGATCCATCCGGCTGAGATCCGTTCCACCGTGTTATATTAATATCAGGCATGTCGGAACGTTGCTCTTCACCTTGCTCACCTTGCTCTTCACATTCCTCTTCCATGTCGAGGCCTTGCCATTTTCTCTAGAATCTCGAAAAAAGATCTAAGGAAACGACAAACCTTGTCGTCATACTCAAAAGCAACACTCCGTTTTCCTTGCATCAACGCTACACATGAGGCAGTTCACTTTGAGAAGAAATCCAAAACGCAACCTTCTAATGGTACCAGCTCCTTCACTATATAATAGACATAAGAGGTTTTGCACGGCTCTTGAGGACAAAGTAAGCCTTCCATAGTCGCCCATGAGAATTTGGGTTTACCAGAAGAACTCCAAAACTTTCTTTTTGTTTTTGCATCTACCTCTTCGCCGCCAAGATGTCGGATATTTTGGAAGAGGAGTGCTTTGTGGTGCTTTAGTGACTTGAGTCGGCCAGCCCAAGTTGGGCTTAACGGGCAAAGACCGAACGTCACTCCTGTTTATTGTCACATAGGCGACATATCTTTGGAATTCTTTTATATTTTTTTGCTCTCCCATCCTTTCTCTTCATAAGCCCCTAGGGAAACATGGAGCTACCTTGTATCCGGCTAAGACCGCGTAAAAGCAGTTTGGCAAATGTGCCCGATCCGAGAAACATGACTATATGGTACACTTTTGCATGTGTCATGCCCGCAACTCGCTAAAAAATCGGTATTTTTTTCACATCCTGGCGTGGAAAAACTACGCATGTCAACAAAAATCAAACAGGCATTTCGACAATCGGCGCAGACACAAGGATGCCGCTTTTTGACGGCGTCTTTGCCACGGTGTTTTGCTTCTCTTTCATTTTCCTGGCCTCTTCTGGCCTCATTATAGCAACAATAGCTTCCAAAAAAACTGCGGGCATATTACCTTGAAGCGCCTCTTTATTATAGTTCGCTTTGGCGATTCGAATCTGGTTGCGCAACATCCAGAGACGTTGTTTCGACGACTCTGGAAAACATGAAGCCAACTCTTCAAAATTATTGTATAGCTTCTCTGAGATAGAATTGGCATATGATAACACTTCCACGATGCATGAGTGAAAGTGTTACGATGTCTAGAACCCTCGACCGCAATTAAAACGCCCTACATATCCTTGCCGCACTTTCAAGAAAACCTTGCCCTGTAAGATTTCGTCCATCAATTGGCTTACCTCAACATTGTTCATTCCTCGTAGGTTTCTTAGGAATGTCTTGTTGAAGAAATCCTTTGAAGGTTTCTCTGGTAATTCCCCCTGATCATCAGTGAGCTTTCGGCTTGCCCATTTGTTGATAACTTCTACGAGTTTAGACCAGGAAGATTCTTGCATAAAAAGGAACTGCTTCTCATCCTTCGGTTCCTTAACCTTCAAAGTTGTGGTAGCCACCTCGACAAAATCCTGCCGTAAAGTCTTTGGTTAGGATCGCGGCGATTTTCCTGAGCAAAGAAACGAAAAACATACCTTCCAGGCGGATGTCACTGCAGTTCCTGTTGGCCCTTATGGAGGACATCCGAATGCCTTGTGCTGGTTTCTTAGTTGTTGGAGCTTTTCTATCAGTGGTTCTTTGTATATCTTTTTTTTAGCGATAACGTCGTTAATCATATAGAAATCTGAATGTATTCTTTGTTGGAGAGGTTACCATTTAATATACAACTTCTTCTTTTTGCATATGCTTTCACAAATTCCAACCTTTGCTCGACATTGCCCACACATGTGCATAAAAACTGTGCAGCAAAAATGCTGTGATTACCAGAAATAATAAAAAATTTCTTGTTTGCCAGTTCTTCTGGGCGCAACCAAGTGACTAATTTCCTGCAAGTGACCGAGATACACTAGTCAGTGCAAGAAGTTGTTCACGAAGATCGCGACCGCGATCCGGTTGAGCATATTTATATATATAACCAATATGCCAAGAAAGAAATAAATATGATGTAACAGACCTTGTTAAAGGATCAAATGGAACGACATCGGGTATTTCTTGAAGCTTTTATCAGTGTCTGTACATGGTCATTTGACCGGACTCTATGTGTCATATTAGCGGGAGCTGGCTCGCAATCGAAAATGCTCACCCTTTGGAACCAGTTTACACCCATTGGGTAATATCTTTTGAACTCCTCGAGCTTGGATGCTGTCTCCTGAGCCAGTTTCTTTTCTTCATCTGGATTAAACTTCAAATCTTCTGGCATTTGGGGATCAGTTTTCCAGGTCAATAAGTGGCTGGTAGGTGTTCGTTTAGTGGAGGAGGAAGGAGTAGAAGATGTCGAAGGTTGCGCACCGTCATCCGTACTCGCCTTTGGAATCTTTATCTTGAATGGCATGATCCTCTTTGATGGCTGTTCTTCTAGTGCCTCAGAGTCTCTGGCGGGAGCAGTCAAAAGCATGACGGGAGTCAAGGGTCCACTCACGACGTAACAACCAACATTTGTTGAGGGGGCTACAACATCTGCTGAAGGAACAACAACATTTGCCTCCATGGGCACTACAGTATCCTTTGGAGTGGATGGTTCGCCAATAGCCTGCAAAGGGGCCATGGATCTCTTCTTTGCAACAGCTCTCAGCCAGTTGGTGTCCATCCTTGAAGGCGACTTTGTTGTCCTTAGTAGCCTTCAAAGCAAAGAAGGAGGTTTCTTATCACCCGAAAGACCCTTTTCGCACATGCTAAATCCAACAAGTATATCCCCATTTGCACTTTATACCCGACAAACTTAAGGAATCATAGGGCGGCAATATCCAGCCAAATCCCTTAGCATCGGTGGGCATCCCCTTGCCGCTTTAGGTTTGTTGACTTTACTACGCAATCATAATGGATGGATCATAATTACGCCATCTCAAAACGTACTCCACAAGCTGCGGTGAGGAGTATCTTCTACGCGGCAAATTATTGCATCCCAGACATTATTTTTGGTACCTTCCCACATAGCAATAACTATACCTAGCTGCTCGTAATCTTACGGACCCTTGCCATTTCTGAAGAACAAAACACAAGTCCTTTTGTGGTCTCCGGTGACATGAGGTTTTGCACAGGAAATTTCAACACACCACTTCCCCGCTTTTATCGGGTGTGACAACCTGATCGGTTCTACATTGGGCCGGGCGGAATAGTTCGAGGGTCAGAAGCAATTGAACACGAGGTTAGATACACTAGTATTGGAAGAAGGTGTTCATAAAGATTGCGGCCGCGATCCGGTTGATCAGTAGCTAACTAAGAAAGGGTGTTCTGTCACCATTATCTTGGGTAAGAACGCGGCCGCTTTTCTTCGAAAACGTGGGTGTTACATTCATGGAAAAAATTAGTGGCTATATATAGCCAAATGGCGATTTTTTAGGGGGTCTAGGCAATTTTTGCGGCGAATTTTATGAAGAGAGATTTCTTTTGAAAAAATAAAAAATAGCCATAGTTAAAACAAGTACTCCATTATTTTTTTAGGATTAGCCAAACTATTTTCCCCTTTTTCCTTAAAGAAAAAGGGATTAGCCTTTCTTTATATTATAATATTTATATAATAAATCATTAATAGCCAAACAAAAATGAATTCTTATTATAGACTTTTACACATCCCCACCTACCATCATCAGTGATAGTAGTTTTTCAAACTATGAATTTTTATTATATATACCACATATGCATCTTCAAAAAGGAACTGTAAGAGATGGCCAATATCCCTATAGATGCCTGAGTTGGTTGCATAACATCTTCCTTCAAAGGTTAGAGATAAGTGTAATTTGATCACCATATCTACAAGGTGTCGTTGCATTGAATGTAGTTCAGATTATGGATGTTATAAGCTAGGTTGTGAGCTTCTATTAAAAGTTTTTTAATATTATTGTATGTTCGTTGAGGGCAAGGAACATGCAAAAGTTGTCTGTACTGCAATCATGCAAGGAAGTCAAGTACTGGGAAGACTGTTTCAACCTTGTCCCTTAACCAAGCAAATGCTCCTAATAGAGGAGAAGAAGATCCCAAGTTCCATGGCATTTTCCCCATTCCATTAGAGAGGGTTCATATCGCACTTTGCGGCGTTGTGAGAATCATCGACAAGATGATATTTTTGAGCTTCAGATTAGGTGTGGAACATTTTCGCACAAGAAGAGAAGAGAGGAAGGAATTCGTAGAGTTGAACATGTTCTATCGGAAGCGGGTTTGCATGGTGGCAATGTAAGATTAGAGCTCGATGAGAAAAAAGGCGGGGAAGAACAAGTGTGCCTCGTAAAGGTGTCAATTGGAGGGGTGAAAGCTCGACGCTTCATAAAGAATCATAGAGAGGCTCGAGCGGAAACCGGATGGGAGAAAAGGTCTATGAATTTGGAAAATTGCCGGTTGATGCGGAGCAGGGGACCGCCACCAGATGGCATTCGTTCGGCATTGAGGAAAACAAAAGCATGGGATGCATTATGCGAATTGTTCCCATACATTGGAGAATGGACCTCATAAGAGAAGATGCGAGAAATGTTCGTTTAAAGCAAATTTATTAAAGCTTTCATAGGCATGGGGAGAGAGTGAAGTCACGCACTACTTGCACATCTTTTAGGCTCATGCACCTTGGTTTTTTAGGAAGTATGGAAGCCTAGCAAAGGTGGAGTGCACAAGGCATGGAGAAGTCGATAAACAAGCTAAAATAGCCTTTCATCGTAACACTCAAAGAGGGGGTGGAAATGTGGGAACCAACCCTCTAAGACAGATGACAGAGTGGTTTTATAGAAGGGCGATGGCTAAATACGACAAGAAGGTCGCTTTAAGGAGCAACCCAGAAGTCGTAAACACCATTGGCATAATGTCAAGAGAAAACGGAAAGTTGCTTGGCAAAATTCTAGGGCCCCACTAGCATCGCAACAGTGGAGATCTAAGAGACAAAGAATCGGTAAAGTATACTTGTAATGTGTAGCATGTTCACACGACGCGAAGTACTTGCCTCCAACCTTGTTTGCACAACTGTAGCTTCGCGTCGTGTGATCTTATTTTATCATACCTAGCGAGCAATTGGAGTTCGCTATTGCTTGCATTTATGTGGCTTCGCGTCGTGTGAAGCTTTACAAGATAATAATAAAAGAAGGTTACTTTTTGATTAAAGTTGTGAAAGATGTTACATTGAAAACAAAATACAACGACTCATTGTTGCTCCGGTCGCGAGCTCTTCTTCATTATCTTCATCATCATCATCAGCTCCGCCCCTCGTCTTCATCTTCATCTCTTCTCCTCAAGCGAGCAATCACTCTATCCAAACCTTCCTCCAATCATCCCACCATCTCTTTGTACATGTCCCGGCTCCCGTCCCAATAGCACAACGTGTTCTTACGCTGAATTAGCAACCTCGTTGCCGTCATAACCACCTCGGTCAGCAGTTGTTGGGGCATGTCATCCGTCTAACCTTCTATTCAACTTTGATTTGCCTCTCTCGGCTACGAAGCATGAGAAGGTTGAATTCATTCTCTTCTTCTTTTCGCTGAATTGTAGCGGCATTTTTCCTTTAGAAGATCATCTTGCTCCTTCAACCTCTTCATTAGAACACCCAACACTATGTCGGAATGGAGTTCTATCCTCTTGCGTTTTCCCTTATCGGTTGAGGATGTGGAGGCCATAGATGACAAATGGGAGGGACGTTAAGATTATAGAAGTGAGGAGCAAAGACTCTAACGGGCGGAAGGAACACAATGCAAGGACCTCAATTTATACATATTGGCGCTTGAACATATTAAACCACGGTCATTGCAGCTCATGCGTGTCGGCCGGATTAAATGGGTTGTCCGCTAGAACACATTAATGGTACTTGTCATTTGGAACACATTATTAACTATTCTAACTACATCGTATCACACACCACGCGAAATGCGCACACGAGCTCCTCCAACATGATTGCACGCCCCCGCAAACCACGTTCTCATATTCCACAACCTTATCTTCCCGCTCATCGGAGTTGAGCTCGGGCAGACCTCTCAGCGCCGATTGCGGCCCTAAGCCTCTCTTGGAGGTTATATCTGCGTGGTAGCGCAATTGGCGGTCTAAGGCAGCCCGCTGATTGTCGCGCACTAAAATCACCTCCCTATAGAAGGCGGCGTTGTCCTCTGTCGCAACCAGCTTGGCGACGTCTTCATCATTCTTTTCTTTTAGAAGGCGGATCCGTTCCTCCGCTTCAGCACAAATGTTCTTAATTTCCTTGACCAGAACTTGAGACAAGATCTGGCGGGGATGGAACTGAGCTAGAGGCCATTGAAAGTGATGGGAGAACGGGAGAGATGTCGAGGGCGGATGTGGTAGAACAGGAGATGGCGGATAGGAGAAGACAAAGGCCTCCGACGTTTTATATAGAAACTAGAGATACGTTGGAATCTACGGTTGCGCTGCGACTTAGATAAAAGTTGTGTAATAATCCCACGAGGCTTAAATTATAGCATGCAATTAGGCAGCGGTAGCCTATGTTCGCATCATGGGATCCGTCATATCCTAGCCGCATCTTGTGTATGCAGGCCGTACAAAAGACAGTGTTATTGTGGCAGCGCATGCCACGTCCTTGGCATGACGTTGTCATCCACATGCCACATATGTGAATAGACGTTGTCATCCACATGCCAATCCTAGATATGACTAATTCGCATTTACCTGCAAGTTATCACATAATCTAGCTAGATATTTGTGTTACATATAGTTTTCCATTAATAAATTAGGAATTTATACATACAACGAGGTGTATGCGTTATGGAGATCATCTGACCTTGAAATCCATTGATTGCTACCTAATTGCAAGCATGGCATTTCGGCGTCATCGTGATCTTTAATAAAACAAAACAAGAGAAAGAGATAGAAGCAAGAAATAGAGAAAACTTTTCTTTGAAACAAAAAATATATATACAATGGCTAGGGATCTTCATGATCCTGTAGCTGATTTTGATGATCCCGTATTTGAAGCCATAAAGCTGCGTTCTCATCCTCATGACTCGAAGCTTCTTCTCCATATCTTCTAGCGCTGCGAAAATATTGTGTCTTGATTAAAATCGCGCCTCGACCCTCTGGCTATTGGCCTCTCGGTACAGTGAGTGTTGCGAGCTCAATGTCTCAGCTCATCACGGCAAAGACCCCTCGTGAATTCTAACACATCGACCGCCCTCGATCTTCTCGTGGCGGGCAGATTTCATTTTAAATCGTGAATCTCCTTCAATCTCTTCATCACCACTTGCAAGGGTGATGTCCGCGGCAGCTAAGGGGCGATTAAACTGGTCGGAGGAGGATGAAGATGCCATCGGAGCGTAAGGCGGAAGGCGAAAGTAGAAGATGAGCAGAAGGCGGGGAAGAGGATGAGGTCGAAGGCAAAATAGAAGGTCTTCTATTTATAACATAGATTTCGTAGTAGCTTGAGTCACACGACGCGAAGGATGCCGTCGGTCAGGAAAATGGACCGTTACTTCTCGCGTCGTGTGAGGAAAAAGGACCGTTACTTCTTCTCGCGTCTTTTCTTCCAGAGAAATGTCAGACGACGCGAAAGCTCGTGTGATACAATCTATACATAAGTAATTTTACTGATACATAACTAAAGATAGAACTTCTCATTGAAGCAAAATAGAACGGCATGGAGATCACACGACGCGAAATCCATTGATTGCTACGTAATTGCAAGCAAGGCATTTCGCGTCGTGTGATCTTTTAATAAAACAGAACATACATTGGAACAAGAGGATAGATAGAAGCAAAAAATAGAGAAAACTTTTCTTTGAAGCAAAAAATAGATAGATACAACGGCTAGGGATCTTCATGATCCTCTAGCTGATTTTCATGGTCTACCGGGGCCGTAGTAAAGGCAAGCGTTCTCATCCCCTCAGCATTTCGGAGCTTCTTCTCCTTATCTTCTAAGGCTGGGAAATACTATGAGCAGTTTCAACCTTACTGTCGCCCTGCGGCTCGTAAGCCTCTTGGTACATGGCGAATGTTTCATGAGCTCAATGTCTGCTCGTCGTGCAGCGGCGCCCTCGTGAAGGCTAATCGTCGACCGCCTCCATATTCGGCGGACGAGGCGGTTGTTTTCATCATGGATCTCCTTGAATCTCTTCATCACCTGCGCAAAGGGTGATGTCCACGGCGCCTGGGCTGGGGAGTGCTATCTTGGCGTGGTAAACTTGCTAGAGGAAGATGATGATGCCATCGGGCGGAAGGTGGAAGGCGAGGCCGAAGTAGAAGATGAGCGTAAAGCGGAAGGCGATCGGAGGTCGAGTGGACATAGGTCTTCTATTTATAACATAGATTTCGTAGTAGCTTGAGTCACACGAAGTTGCTTCTCGAGTCATTATGAGGAATAAATAAATTAATTGTTTTTTCCAATAATATTTCATTTCTTCGAGAGAAATATCCACACGACGCGCGAAAACCTAGATGTGATGGAAAATCGGTGATGTATTTCAAGCGTGATGTGAATAAATACAAATAAAATAATTTTTATTAGTAATTTTGGAAGGACAATCTATACATAAATAATTTTACCGATACAAGTTGGAAAATATATAACTTCCAATTTTTCAAGCTTAATTCGTCAATTTCATGCTCTTTCAATCCCATGTCTTTGACCGATCCAACAAGGCAATGACTTCCATGTTATCAACCCCGACTTCCAACCTTGGGTGAGTCAAGCCCGGTGACTAAAAAATTTAACATATTGCTTTCGCCATGAGACCAGGCCCGGTCGTCAAAATATTGTAGCACAACATCCGTAATTGCTATCACCCTTGTTTGATCCCAATTGGGAATGGTTCTGAACATGCATAATGCACGGATGTAATAGACAAACTCGCACCTTTTTGACTGAAAGTTCTGCTGAAGACGATTATCTCCCCATTAACGAATCTTGAGATATATCGTAACAATGTAGAGTCCTTCAATCTTTCCTGTCCCCCGCGTGCATGTCGGCAAGAAAAATCATCTACTTCCCACAAATAAGAACCCTCAAGCTTATCTTCTTCACATTTCTCCTCATCTATGAGGCTTATGCTGCCGCGATTGACTGAAGGACCTGCCAAACCTGTAGATCCTGTTGGCAGCTTTGCACGGAGACGCTGGAATTCTTCTTCCGTTGGTAGATTCGCCTCCTCTTGAGCAAATCGAGACTCCAGCCTCTCATAGGCTTCTTTAAGCTTTATAGCATTGCCGGTATAAGAAGACACTTCAAACATCTCTTTGTCCAAATCCTCTTCAAAATCTAGGCCTAGGTTTACCCATTAGGCCAAGGTGCACGCGATAAGCTCGTCTTCCCTAGCACACATTAAGTAACAAAGGCGGGTTCCTCAAGATATCACTTAGCAATAGGTATTCTTTGCCTTCCACTAAAATTGGCGTTATGTCGGACAACTTCTTTTCATCCTCATCCTCATCATCATCACCTTGAATCATCTCCCCTCCTCTGGTTCACCCAAGGCCAATGCGTCGAAGCTAAAACTCCTACATTCTTGCTCTTCTTCTTGTAGATCTATCTCCATTTCTACGTCATAGTCAGCATCATCACACATAACTGACCCCCCTTGGCTTAAAGATTTCATTGTTTCGGTGTATCTTGGTTTGGCCGAAAGCGAGAATGCAATAACTAGCAAATGCAAAGCGGCAAAGAGAAATAAGAAACCTTCTTAAGTACAAAGGGCGTGAGGAGCCGTTTGCCCGGCATTCTTGAAAAAACATCTTATTTGTTTGCAAATGGGGGACGCCTCCTCTAGAGCTGGTTTTGGAATCCACAAGCCAAGGACATCCGCAAAGGGCGTCTTACCGAGACCAAGCGGTCGGGTGAAAGCTAAAGCAACCTCGCGATAGCATCCAAGCTCTTCATTGTTTGCCATGATGTCCAACTCCTTGCAATAGAACGAAAAAATCGCGATCGGGCGAACTTCCTCGTTGTCATGTGGGGCGGATGCATACCATTCCAGGAACTTCACATAACAATCCATGGCGCTGCGGCACGAAAGCAAGAAGATGTTTAGGAGCGGTGGCGCCGTCACTTCGAACTCAAGTAGCCATTGTCGATTATGAAAGGGGACACAGCCGTTGTGGGGAGATTTGTCCGTACATTTTAGGGTTAGGGTTAGGGTTAGGTTGGATCACACGACGCGAGAACTAATATGTGCAACAAAAAGCACAATGTTTGGCCGTGATCCTCACGTATAGCATTAAAAAAAAAAAAAAAATACAAAGTGCTGAAACTAGGCTTCTAAGAAAGAAATGGACTAAGAGATTGCTTATAAAGCCATTACATTAAAAAAATATTATACATATGAAAACACAAAGGCACTTCACGGCCTTTTTTCTGGGGGTCTTTCTTCTTGTTGTATTCAGCCATAAAATTTTGACCATAGTTTTCGGGATCCCTTATCGTAAGACGAGGCGCATGTCCTTGGGCATGATGATCCCCGCTTGGCATGTATTGCTTTGTCTGCAGAGTCCTCGAACGGGCGACACCAATTTGCTTCGAAGCCATTTGAAGAGCATTTAAGGCGGTTGCTTGAATTATGAATCGGTATGATGTATCGCGACCACACTCTTGCGAGAATCTCTTTCACGAGCCCGGCAAATGGGAGGCCTTGAGAATGACCATCTCGGTGCTCTTCGATACTTCTTAATCTCGCGAAGCGCTTTTAATGCCGGGCTTAGGTCTTCCGCTTAGGCCACTATCCTCACCCACCCGGTATTTGGAGGTTTGTTGCTTTCGGCCGACTCTTCCCGCCGTCTCCTCACCCCAAAGATTTGCGGTGTCGTTGTTCGGCCGACTCTTCCCATTGCCTCCCTCCCACATTCTGGTCGCCTTCCTTTTCGGGCGTTGGGCCTCCTCCTTTGATTTGAAGGTCCGGCGCCTCCACGGAGGAGCGGGGAGGGAGGGGGAAGAGGCGGCTGCCCAATAATTAATCCAGTCATCATATTCGCTCGCCACGGTCTCTCACATTTTCATCCTCCGTCTCGAACTGGGTGCACCTCCCTACTTACTCCGGGTGCTTCTCCCGCCCGTCGTCATGCGGATTTGTTTTCCGGGTCTTCTGTTAGGCATGGTCGGAGGAGGAGAATCTCTATCAGAGACTTCAGATTCAGATGAAGGAGGCGGACTAATGTAATCACCTGGCCTTACACCACAGGACGGATCCTTGCGGTTTGCTTAGTTCTTGCCATGGCTTCTCGGATGGCTTTTTATACTACTTAACACCGACAAAAATAGACAATTGGCATGAGATAAATAGTAAAAAACAGAAGTTAAAGTAAAATATGATGGTAACATTTTTAAATAATTGTACGGAACCCTAAAAAAATATCGGACAAAATACGGAACCCTAAAAAAACATCGGACAAAACACAAATAAAAACCGAGATTCAAAGCGCTAGGCGATAGACAATTTCTTGTTGATCCCTAACTCACTAAACTTTACATTTCCCTCTTGCTCAGTAACCAACCCTAATGCCATCAATGAAATAATGGAAGTCGTTAGCAATCTCCTCTGTCTCCATTAGCACTCTTAGCTCTGATAATGGCCATTTGCTTTCCATGTTGGCTGTATAAATGACTTCCTCCCTCTCCATACTCGAATATCCACCCGACGGAGTGTACATTTATGGGTCCTCAAACGGCTCCCAAAAAGTTGTGCACCTCTCTTTTACGTTTCCTTCGTTCTAGTTGACAATTAACGATAAATATTGTTTTGGAAGAAAGTATCTGAACTTAAAGGAGGACTTAACTACGCGGACCTTCTGTTAGTTGACCGGATGATTCGTGGAATCGAACATCCTGTGTCGGAACCAAAAATAAGCCATCCACAAAATCGGCAGGGGGAGAAAGCACGATATGTCTTGAGCTTTTCGAACTTCTGCGCCATCTGGGAATATATTAGCAAATACCTCAAACGGTGTGAAGATTTTGAAACTCATCCTCACGCCCGTTTTTGGACATTCCCCTTGCACCTCGTCGGTCATGCATTTCTTCATTGCAATTACATTGTTCTCATTAGTCCGTGGCTTACAAAGTTCACTTAAAGGGGCAATTCAACCGGCCTCAAGCTCGGTTTCACGACCTTTACGTTATAATCATGTCCAGTAAAACAGATGCCTATACCCGCAAGGTCACGGCATCCATACCTTGAAAAGGACAATTCGATGTCTATGTGATACACGACAAGTACACTACTAATACTTTCGCCGGAATGACATCCACGACGTCGATAAACATAAACCCGCACAATAAATTTGTTTGTAAACGCGTGTCAACGAAAGAAATGAAAGATAAGGAGATCCTGCGGCGAAACTATCTCACGCAGTTAAGTAGGCGGCCGGATAGCGGCGTCGTGTGATCCGGGACAAATGGTTACCATTTGCGGGCAATTTTGGGAAAATTTGTTTTTGGTGGAGATTAGCTCTTTGGCCATATCGGAAGGGGTATATGCATGTCGTATTGTTATACTTTCCACTTTCTGGCCGCTAGAATTCAACTTGAACTCTTTTATCCTACCTATCCAATGTGTCCACACGCCGTCGATCGCCTTTGTCACTTAACTCTATGCTCCCCTCGTTGATGGCGGCATACTCACCTGAACCTATTGAGATAAAACCTCCCACTTCTTGACCTTGGGAGTTACGTAAATGGGGCAAGAACACGAAATTACAGGAGACATGGATTGCGGATGAGGAGTGAAGGAGAGAGGATGCACGAGGCACGGGAGTGGCGATAAAAAGTTTGGCCAAAATTTGACAAGGGAGTTGGTGGCCCGGCGGAGGGCGGTCAAAGTCACCATTATTTTGGGCGTGGCGACTCTCGAAAAATACGGGCCATTAAAATGGTTGCAATAAAAGCGCAAGCATCCCCTATGAAAATACGCCATGTGGATGCCAAGTAAGCCACGCTCATCCTTCTACCGCCAAGTAATATCGACTTTTCGTAAAAGGCGCAAAACCTGATTGGTCTGGCGAATCGGCGGGGAAATCTTTAACCCAAGATATGGGCCATTTCAGACCCCAAACCGCCCTAATGCTTCTCTTCGTTTTTGTTCTTTCGTCCAATACAAGAGAACATGCAAATACAATGACCTCTGAAATTAGTTTTTTCTTTATGTTTATAGATAGAATATACACTATTTTTCTGCAGCATATTGAGCAACTGGACTTTTATATTGAGAATCATGGCATTGCTTATGATATATCATCTGGAATAGCAAGGTATAGTATTATTTCTTATGCATGTTAAAAAACCTTTTGCGCTTTTCAAAATTTTAAATTAATCTAGAAATCCTTGCTTGCAAAGTTGTTCCTGTAGCACAAAAGGGTAATTTTATATTGGGAGCAGTTTATTGCAATGTTTCAGCTTTTCTTTTGTCCAGCATGCTTGAGATGCTCAACACTAGCAAGCTTACTAGAAGCAGGGCTTTGATGTAGGGCTTTGACATTCTGTACTTTCTCTACTAGAGCAAACTGGACATGTATATTGCGCTGTCTTTTGTTGTTTTGAATAGCATCCACCTTTTGTTGTCCTTTGTCCATGACTGCAGAGATTGCATATCAATGAAGAATTTATACCAAAGCATGGAAATTTAATGTTGTTTCTTTTCTTCCAATCATTCCAATGTTCAAAATACAAAGGCTACTGATCGGTTGCAACCAAGATTTTTTTATTCTCTCTCTCGATCACATTAGGTCTTTGAAATTTTGCACTTTTGTTTCATGGTCTTTTGCATGCAGTTTTAGTCTAAATGTACAGAGCTTAATCATTTCTTTCTTCTTCTGTACATTCAATTTCCATGGGCCCTTGGTGTTCGAATTGATTATGACACTTTTATTTTACATGGGTTATGTTTTTAAGTGAACTGGAGGAAGGATTATCTGAAGGACTCTTCCTTGGTTTTGTAATGGTTTCATATGTTGCAGATCATAATGTGCATGGCTGGCAGAGTCTGTAGTGAACAAGGATTTACTCTCCATGTTATAGCGGTGGGGAAGTATCAATGAGGATCATGTCATTTTCTCAAATTGGACCCAGGGCCATATGTGTTTTTTTGTTTGATCATCTCAAAAGAGACCTCTTGATTAAAGAGGTAATGAAACGTGAATGTTGCATTTTTTATGTCCCTGTTACAAATAACACTGCCACTTTGTAGCTTTTTCCGTTGTAGCTTGGAGCACAGTTTCTTTGTTGACAGCCACTTTTTATGGTTATAATAGAGTTTTTTTTTTCAACAAATTCTCGCTTCTTTGCATTGGCTTGACATTTTTGCAGATGAACTATAGACATGGAAAAGGATATTCTTCTTTTGGGTGTATTATCGTTTTGGGTGTCTAAAAATTATTTTGGGCCATTGGATGCTGGCATATGCCACGGCATATGCCATGGGGCGAATTTGGAGCCCTCAAACGCAAATCAAGATGGGGTCAAAGATGGGGCCCACCTTTGACTTACCCCTAACATTTTATTAAACCATTGAATAAATAGGATGCTCCACAATTAGCAGCCAAACAAAATAATAAGCACTGTAAATAGAGAATGATGAGCCTGGGGAGTCAAACCCCAGTAGAAGTTCTAACGCTCATCCCACACACAAAAACAGAAGCCATCTGTAAGCGAGACACCCCAAATGATAGTATTACAAATTTTTAGACACCCCAAATGATAGTATTAGCTGAAGCCAAGATCATCGCTGGTTGTTGTCGATCTGTCTCTCGTGTCCATGGTAGCCCTATTTCTCTGTTTTCGACCTGACTATTGCTGAAGCCAACATCGGAGTCTGTTCTAAATCACGAAGAGCAGGGCTTGGGGGATCGAACCCCAACAAAAATCCAATGCCCTTGGTTTACCTGAAGCATCAGCCAGCCGGAAACTTGGCTCTACAGACAGAGCAACACCGACAAGACAAAAGGAAACACAAGAATTTAACAAATGTAAACTTCCCTATTCAAAAATCCAATGCCCTTGGCTTATCTCAAGCATCGCCCGGTAGGAATCTTGGCTCTGAGCCTCGTGGAAGATTGAAGATAACCGAGCAACACCGACAACACAAAAACACAAGTTCAAGCACCAAAATCTCGAGCCTCTGCATAACTTTGCCAAATCTGCCGGGGCCACAAACTTCTCCACTCCGGAGATCCGATGCCCGGGGAAGACCTGGCTGAAGAAATCCGGCGCAAGGAAGGTATGGCGGAGCAGCAGGCCTCCGGGACGACATCTGCAGTGGCCGAATTTAGAAAGAGAAAACAACTAAGGAAACAAAACACAAAGCCGACACATCACCCGGAGCTCCGCCATCCCTGCAGCAGCCCAAGGAGAAACCACCAGTTCCGGCCAAACAGCTATCCGGAACTCCAATATGCCCGCCCAAGATGGTTTGACATACGAATACCCCCATAAAACCTTCAGAAATCTTAAGTTATAAATATACCAATTCCAATTTCGGACACATTTTAGATTTTAAGATGAATGGTGTCTCTTTTTTTGTGCTATACGAGTTTTTTGTGCTATAAGTATTTTTCAAATAGATTTTCCTCCCATTTTCCAGCCACATAAGAAACTTGCCTATGATGATAACTGTTTTATGTATCTGTTATGAGCAGACATGTATGAGGATGATAAAATATAAAGCATGTGAAGTGTGCTTTAACCTCTAAGCAGTCTTCAAAAGCGCTTTTCTTTGGTCACAACCAAGAAAGATCCAGCGAAGACATTTATATCCAATGGCACTGATCAAGAGTGGTGACTTTCTTTCTGTATTTTGAGCATATAATTCCTTTCGTTCTTCTTAGAACTTAAAGTTCTATATAGGTACGACACCATGATTGTGTTTAGTTGTATGCATGTAACTATGTATACATTTGATTATTTAACTATGTAGAAAGTAGCAGTCATGTTTGAACCTTTGGTGGAACTTTCTAGGGTTCAAATCCCTTAGATGGAGCTACAATTGAACAATTACATCAGAGTGTGAGTTAAGAAAAGGCTGGAAGAGATGGGATGTTTTTGGAAGGATGACGTGATTCAAGCGATCAGTCCAAGCCACAGATAACCTTTTACATCCGTGCATCTATTACATCATTCCCCCTAGGCATTTTCTATTACATCATTCCCCTAGGCATTTTCCCTTTAATCGTTATGATAATTAACAATGATTTCATTTGGAAACATATCAACCTCAATCCATAATGACTCAAAGGTCCCAAGTACCCATAATTTGAGTTCCACAACTCCATCCATACCTCGATATCTACACAGACATACCCAGCACACATCATATGCTTCTATGTACACAAATAGACATACCCAACACACATCTTCTCACATGCCCACTACAATAGATGTATCTAAAATGTTAATAGTTTTTTCTTACACTCCAATTGCAATTGTTATACTTAAACACACATCTTTTGCACCACATGCCCACTACAATTAGATGTGTCCACAATGCTAATAGTTTTTTCTTACACTCCAGCTGCACTTGTGTTTATTACACATTGAATATGCTATCCAGGACATGACAAACACCAAGTAATGCCAACTCTATGTAATCCGTGCACTCCATTATCTACCCATTATATTCCATTCTGTGCATTCCTCTATTCCTATGCAATTCATGGTTAATGCCTGACCTTTCTAAATTGTTGATACTCCATTACTTTTATGGATACAATCACATTTATAACTCATTACATCTATCCATTTCACGCATCCAAGACATGCCCGGCATCGCCGGGCACACGTTTCTAGTGAATTATAATTTTAACATAAATGATGCCCACCCAGTGGTTGGCACGAGAACGTTTGGGGGAGTTCATTCTTGTGGATGGAAGGTTTGATTCTTGCTAAGCTAAAAACCTAAGATATGGGATTAATTTAAATTTTTCCCATTTTGCAGCCAAATCAAGCAAAATCTGCAACTCAAAACGAAAAATGAACTATGCAACATAGAGTATGGATTATGAAAATATGAACTGAATGATTGGTGCTGCAGTTGCACGAACTTGTATATAGAGAGCCCTAGTGTTTGAAGCTTTGCTCCGCTAGCTCCTTTGAAATTTTTTCTCAGCAGCCGTAGCTTCAGTTAAACTACCAGATTGCAGCTGCATGTCAAAATATCCATGATTTATAGTCTAGAGCGTATGTTTGCATGCCAAAACAACACTCTTAGAGAGCTAGACCAACCACGAATTGCAGAGTGGTTCAGATATAAAGTGCACACTTGGAAAGGATCTCTAGAAGAATCTTGGCTTCACCAAACCAAAGCCAAGTACGGCATCAAAATGCCTGATTGAAGAGAGATTCCTCGCCTTGCTCAGAAAAGGACAATTCTTACATGGGATATATAGCATGAAATGAAAGCTTGTTAGCCGATTTGCTATGATATGTTATATACAGGCTGTACTAACCCTTGCTTCGCATCAGGTAGTCGAATCTGAGACTGCCATAATTCTACTTATATAAAAGCTGGTGGTCTTCTCCATCTCCTATTCTTGAGACAGTGGCCGCAATCCGGAGAGGCTGACTCATAAGAAGCTACCCATTCCCTGAGCTCCCAGAACCTTGTGGAGTATTTTGACGTAAAGGGGGGTGTTGCCAGAGCACAAACTCTAAAATCCCCCCTGCGTTGTTCTAGTGCCCTTTAAATATGTAGTGGTGCAACCTTAAACTAGGAAAACCTCAGGGAAATGCGAGATCGAGATCGAGATGCGAGAAATATTTATTAAAAACATTGTGAATTTTTTTTCCTTTTCTAAATACCATTTTTTCTCAACATAAGGCTAGGTGCACAATCTCAAGTATAAGATCGGGTAGGGGTATATAAAAATTAAGATAGTCCGTAAGTACATCTACGGAAGGGGTCAAGAAAACTGGCCTTTTCCTATTTACGTATAGGAGTTTTCCACCTCCAAGAAGTCGTGTAGAGGGGTTTTTTGGTGACCCCTTGCACGCAGATGAGGTATCCCCATATGCCTAGGTGAGACCCCTGGGGAAGAGACTCCAAGAACAAGAACAAAGCAATGAACGAACAAAACAGGATCATATTGATGCTCCAAAAGGAGGTGCTCCAAGGCGTGAGCAAAGGCCTAAACAATGAGAGGAAATGCTCTCTCTAAATAGTAGAGCAAACTCTAGCCCTAACTGACATCTCACCTACCACAGATCTAGTCCGGGCCATAGATCGTGGGGTCCAATATGATACATACATGTGGCCTATGCCACTCACACCTATGTTTAGCCCAAGGGGCTAACATTTATGATGGCCTTGTGAAAGACATGAAAGCCAATATGAATCGTACGATGTATGTCCAAGAGGTGAATGCATTTCTTAAAAAAAAAAAACAACGGGGATTGTCGTAGACTGTAGTATGTTGCCCTTGTGATTCCTCGAACCACAACAAATATCCAAAATTTGCACTTGATTTATTCCATCTCTTTCACATTATCAACAATTGTATGAAAACGTGGAAGGTTACACTGCAATATGTTTCCACAATTCAAAATTTTGGTCATTCAATTATCTGTTATCAATAACTAATATTTTAAATGAAAGGAGAATAGATGAAAGTAGTTGCAATATTTATTTAGATTTTTTTTTTATAGACTTCTCAGGTGATTCAACCTTTCAATGGCCTTGGAAAAAAAAAACAAATATAACAATGCAAGAAGATGAACCTTGTATATTCACCATCTAAAAAAACACACTACGCTTCTAGAGAATGAACCAACGGTTCAATAAGGAGTTAAGTGCATGAAGCTTGCTTGCCCAACAAATTTTTAGAAGGTTTGCTGTAGATCTTTTGCAAAGGTTTTGGACAAAGGTTTTATTGGGTTAGAATGGCAATGCTTTAAGAAGCACTATTTCATTAACTGTGGACTTAAAGCTGGTCCTCATTTTATCTAAATGCACATGATAATTGGTAAACCACATGATAATTGCAAGTCCAAGTTGAAAAAATAGAGAAATTAAATTCCTTAAGAGAGATAGCTTACAACAATTGGAGACTCGACTACAAGGAAGATCATTGGACTGAATTGAGTTGAATTTATTTTTATTGTCCACGAAGATCAATAAGCCTATGGGACCCAAACAAGGATAATGTATATTTATATAAGAACTATAAATATATGAAGGTTTAGGTGCAATATGCGGATTCATACATTAGAAGAATTCATGAAACTTCTTTGTGAGAAATATCACTCTTATTAACATGGCCCTGTGGTTTCCTACAGGAGGAGGAGGAAATTTCTTGCAATCATCTTGAAAAATAGTTAAAAGAAGAATGATCTTTTCCTGTGAATATCCATTCATTGGTATCAGATTGAATGTTATGGAAGTGGGATCCTTATGGTGCAATATGCACATAAGCAATACAAGTCATTAGCTAAGGAAAAGGCCCATGCGTAACTTGAGTGAGTCATAAAATAATATGGTTTGAATCTCCCTAGCCCTAAATGTATGTGGGCTAGTATTAGAAATGGTGGCAGAATAAATAGATGACGAGATATGAGAGGTCCAATTATCAAAAAGGAGTAGCGAACAAAAATCACTATACAAAAAGTTCCGTTGCTAGATCTAGTGGTGACAGATCAATTTGGACTTGTATACAATCCCAAAGTGTGAAGCCAAATAAGATTACCTTCTGTACCATTCTCACTACATTATGTTGCTCGCCAAGGAGAGACTCATCCATTCACATACCTAATTACCAATGTGATTCAAAACTTGATTTTGTAGATGCACTGTAAAAGTGTATGAGCATGCATGATGCAGCAAAACTATTTGATAGATCAACAAGCTACAATATGCTCCAGTGGAATACTTTCATTGTTGTACAGATCAGATAGAATCGCAACATCTAACATCGATAGAAGGGTATGGATTGAGCGAAACTGGGTGTACATAGCAGAAGAGAACTAATAAAAATGATGATTAGGCTCCCATTCAAAGGTAGGAGTAAGCTGAGTTGCTCGTTCCTGGATGTCCCACTGAAGATGTTCAAGTTGAGCCTGCAATGATAATTGTTGTGTTATAGATGCCTCGAGTACCCGAAGAGTCATCCGTTACTGCTAAAGCTCATGAAGCAACTGAGTATAGCCAGCGTTCACCAGAGCAAACTAATAATCTAAGATAGAATCTTGCCTAAACCATCCAATAAATGGCAAATTCAAAAGCACAATAGAATACCCAAAAGAGGCAATAGCATATGAAAAATATCGAAGAAATCTGCTTATAGCAAATAGCCACATTATTGAAGCCATAGACCAAGTTGCCAATTCAAAACAAACAAACAAACCACGTCATGCATATAGGATGTAAGACCCATATGTGTGCAAAAAATTGAAACATAAGCACATATATGCTCCAATAGCTCCAACCCAAACATGATATACACGTGATGCTAGGAACATAAATATGCGAAAATTTGAAAAATTTATAACAATCCTTACTCTCGAGCCCCATCATATTGTTTACATATGAATATGATATAGAGCAGAGCAAAAAAAATTTGATCTATGAGCCCCAACACAATATGTACATATATCAATGATAGAACATGGAAATGGCAAAGGCAATTCCCTAGAAAATGTTGATGACGAGGTTTATCCCCTAGAAAGATAACAAATGGTAAACATACTAAGAAAGGGTAGAATGAGAAAGTCATAATTCTAAAACATAATGCCAAAATGGGCTAAAACTGGCTGGGCGCATAATGCTAAAATGGAATGCTCTAATATAAAGTTTAAATGATAAAACATATTGGAACCTAGCGAAATTGGTTAGGGTATGAGAGGGATAACACCTTGGAACGAGGGTGTTATGCCCTATTATAACAAACGAGGGCCGGAGGCCCAAGTTTGTTATAGTAGTATGCCCTAAACAAACGAGGGCCGGAGGCCCAAGTTTGTATAGTAGGGGGATGAAAAAACCGTTGCGCATGGCTGACAAATCTGTTCAGGCACTTGTGAAGGCCGGCGAAGAGTGCAACCCGACCACGTGATGCAAACTTGGAAAATGTGTGCCGCTGGATTCTGCAAATAAACAACTAGCAAAAAAGAAGAAGAGGGAAGGAACCCCATGCATCAAACTCTATACCTAATCCCAAAAGGCGTGGCCGAAAGCAGGTTATTTTCCAGAGAAATAGTTCATTGTCTAGAACCGTATATCTACTCCGGGATGTGGTAAACCCGGACACATGTCCGGATTAACCACTGTTATATCCGAGCTAACCACTTTTTTGTCCGCTAACCACTATTTTTTGGCCAGGATAATCACGCGGTGAACTGAGCGTGAGACTGTGTTTTGGCATGTTGATCTTTGAATAGAGCTTGCAAACAGCTTCTTGAACAGTTTAATCTGGTCCAAACACCATTGGAATCGTCTTACCAGCCCTAAAAACCTCATTCTATCAAGAGAGCATGAGATTTGAGCACTGATCAAGCAAGATCAGTGAAAAAACATGCAAAAAATGTTGTCTTTTGAGCTTGAAACTAAGCAACTGTGGTTAACCCGGACATTAACCACATCCTGGGGTAGATTTACGGCCATTCCACTGGCTAAGGAATGGGATTGGCAATCATTTTGACTAGTCTATGGTCATCCATAGCCACCACCTTCTGGAAGTAAATAAGGTGACGTTCCAGCGCAGCCCTCTGTAATGGAAGGAAGCCTGTCTCCTGGAGCAAGATCTGATATGGGACCGTGGATTTCACTCCCAGTGCCCGGGCCAAGAAGGCCTTCTGTACCTGCTCTAGATCGTTCCAAGTGGTGAGGGATATCACTGGCCCCCCACACTTACGCCCCATATAGAGGGCCGGTTCAACCAAGGCCCCTGAACAAGTGTGCTGGTGACTCCATGCATCTGACTACGCTTTGTATTTGTTGTTTTGCATTGCATACAGGGGCTTTCCAGCCCTTGTGACCCATAACTTTGATGGATGCATCCCGGTGTGTGGTAGTAGAGCCTGAATGCCCAAATACTTATAAGACTGAGCCACCTCCACTACTGCTTACGATAAGTGAATGAGGGAAGGCGTGGGTGCCGGGATGATGGGACCAGCAGCACCCTTGTCTTGGCCAAGTTAACTCTCATGTCAGTGAATTGGCAGAAAGTGTCCAAAGCATCCAGGTGGCGTTGCATGTCCTCTGGGGTATATGCGAGCAGGTCAACATCATCAGCATATATGAGTTGCCGGATTATGTGGTGCATCAACTGGCCCCCCCTCCCTCCCGTGCTTTCGGCTAGCCATTCTTCTAGCTGGTCAATGTACAAGCCAAGCGAAGAGCTACTAACAACGGGCTTGGGAAGCGGTGTGAGGCAGTGGAGCAAGCCTCGTATAGTCGTATATAGCATTACGCAAGTTGGCGGGGGTCCCTAGTCATCTCAATCGTCCACAACTTATCCCTTTGGAGACCTTGTGTCAAAAGCCTTTGCGAAATCCACAGCAACAAAGCATTTATCTCCGGCGTTGATTCCGGCTATCCTCTATGAGTGTTGCAGAGTGAAGATATGGTCAATAGTAGAATGCGGGGCGGAAGCACTGCCTGCGTGAGAGCCAGCACTTCTCCATCCTCTTGCCCAAAGTGTGATTCGGCCTGCTCAAGAATCGGCAAGCAACTTGGCAAGAGCGGAGAATGACCATAATGATGGCGATAGTTGGTTGGGCTGTGGGGGTCCCTGCTTTCTATATGGGCACAACTCTTGGTAGTCCGGTCGCGGGGGAAGCCTTCTTGCAATGCCCTGTTGAAGAGTCTTTGTGAGAACCGGCACCATTGGGGGCCCTACCACTTGAGAAGCTCTCGCGCATACCATCCAAATCTCCCGCCTTCCCGTTAGCGAGGCGTTGCGGTGCCCATTATGACATCCCTTCAAGAATGACCAATGCTAGGCTGTCATGCGGAGGTATGCGGTGCCCGGCTTCCCATTGGGTCATACAGTACCGCAAGTATCTCACCCATTGTTCGGGGTAATATTTCCCGTGGGTCATGCGGGCTTACTCAAGACCTTTCTCCGAAGGCCCTAGGGTGGCGGTCTAGTAGACTAAACATACATTCTTTGGTGCTCGCTTAAGGTACCAGCGGCTTTGGTCTTGAGGAAGGAGCAAGATTGACGGACGGCTCTTGGGCGAATGGTGGGGTCCAACACTTCATGGAGCCATCGTTTGCCTCCACGGCGTCATCGAACCGGTGATGATTGGGGAAGGTGGTTGCAGCCCCGTGGATCGCCGAGGCGGCCTCTCCCAAAGCTGTCTCCCTACCTCGGCGAGCCGGTTCAAATTTGGGCCGTCTCTTTGTTGAAGTGTGGGAGGCTGCGGCCTCCCAACTGACTCATGCTCAAGCATCCTGCAAGATAGACCGGGCCAGATGATCATAGTCCGGGCATAGCGAAATCGTGGTACATGGGGTGTTGGGGCAATGGGTGCTTTCGGTTGGCTGCCAATCTATCTGCAGAGCAGTGATGGTGGGAGTCTACTTCCTCGTCCGGCCACTGTCATTAATCGGAAGCAAGTGATCAAGTGTAGGCATTTGCCGCCCGCTAGCACGTAATCCACCCTGCGGTGCCGCCCTCCCGGTTCTCCTGTCTACAAGTGAAGCTTACGGAGGGGCGGCCATGCCCGATCCATTGCAAATGACCGGTCAAAGATCTTGCCCTTCAAAGAATGCCCGGCCATACCGTGTCACGGCTCGTCATCTCGACGCTCGGGCCAAACCGGGTCTCTGCGGGGGTCCATTTGCAACACATCCTCGCCTAGAGGTGCGAATTTTGGGATGCTTTCCGCCTTTGGCGGCGCATTGAAATCTCCAAGCAACATGACCTTGCCCAATTGTATGTGCTGGCCGTATGTCATCATATAGATCGACATAGAGCTCCGCCATCCACATCCAAATGCGTGTGGTAAAAGTTGCTCTCAGCATGTGGGAAGTAGCAAGCCGCCACAAAGAGAGGGCTGCATGCAAAAAAAAAAAAAGACTCTCCCTTTACATACAAGAGTCCGATAAGGCCTCTGGTTGTGGTGCTCTCTCGGGAGGCCTCTTTCACACGCTTCAAACCTTCTTTGTGATTTTTGTTCAGAATAATATAGTGTGTATTTGGATACATTGCTTCTTGCGGCAGCATGTCCAGAACATACAAGATCTGCAGAGCTTTTCTTTTATTTGTTTTTTCCTGCCCTACAACCATGGGTTTGATCGAGACCTTAGGAAATGGAACGACATTTTTTCTCCAAAAAGATGCTGACCGCCGATCTGGCACATACCCAGGATATGCTCTAGATCCACGGCTGGCATTCAACCTCACAAGAATAACCCATTTAAAACATTTGTTTTCAACATCACTCTCATTTTAATGTAAGCAAATAGACATAAAGTATGTGAATAAGTATGAATATTGAGTTCTGAATTTTGCAGATTTAATTCGCAGCTTACAAACACATTATGTGGACTACACTGTTACGATGCACTTTATGTCGAGTTCTACGTCATCAGAACTCTCATCAGAACTGCAACGTTTACTTTGGTCTACGTGGCTGTTACGTGGCAGGTATTTAGGTGCCCTAATGTGATACAAAGCTCGGGCGTGTGTCTGTGCACTTGCCCATTTCATCATCACATGTAGTCGAATTCCAGAATTGGGCAGGTGCCCTAGTGTGATTTCGCCCTTAATTCGCATCTTACAAACACATTATGTGGACTACACAGTTACGATGCACTTTATGTCGAGTTCTACGTTGAGTGGAGTGATGGCGCAATGGAGGCACTTATTTGACAGCGCGTTAGACGCTAACAGTCAGCTACGACACGCCAAATATTTTCAGCTGGTACGTTGCTGGAGTTTCGTGCTTGATATTAGTATTACAGCATGTCTATGACAATCGCAGGCAACGGTAAGACCCAATGGCACACCCGCTAATCGAACTGTGGTGTTTAGGTATGGTTATCATTCGTTTTTTGCTAGTCTCATAGACCTCTGATCTCCGTGTATGTTAAATTTCAATTCAATTTGTTTCATCTGGTGGATTACCACAGGGGATTCTTTGAAGGCACTGATATCCTGAAGTTTACTACTGATGTCCGTAGCCAGAAGGTAAACCTCTACCTTCCCCAAGGATATTTCTTGACACCTTTGGAAATGAAAGGATCCTTTCCTAATTGAAATTAGATGAGAGAGGAACCCTGGCGTGTCAACCCTTGCGTAAATAGCTTCTTCCGCATGCTTGTCCTTGAAAGAGAGAGTAAAGATTTGTTCTTGAATAGAAGATCCATAAATAGATCCATAAATTACGTTCTGTTGTTCTCTTAGAAATGTCGGAGTCTTGACTTAGAAATGTGTGAATATGCACGAAAAGGTGTCCGTTAGGGATTCAGGTTTCAAATAGCTGCTGCAGTTCTCCTTGGAGCTATCTATTTATAAAAGCTTTTAGTAAAGAATAGATTTCTTCTCGGTTCAAAAGCCACAACTTTCATATAAAACTCATCAAGTCAGTTATTTGTGGTTTCAATAATATTGCATTTTGGACCTTCTTCAATTTATCTTCAAGTACATAAGCAGTGATTTATTTCGCCCTCTTTGTTTACAGATCTCTTTTATTTCTTGTATTTGGTTTACGTAGGGATCTAAATTTGATTGGCCTATTGTTAGACTAATAGCTACTATTAGGAGTGGCACGTTATCATGTCTGACACATCAGCATAAAGTGACCCTCGTCATGAACTTTGTAAGCGCTAATTTTCCAGTCAGCTTTGTAAATAGATCTACCAATTGTTCATATTTGGAGCAATTAAACTTTAACTGACTACCAAGAACCCTCTCTAAATCCTTGATATTAGTTCAATATGGCACAGGCACTACCATAGGAGGAAATATGACATTGAGCTTTATGATTAGTAGCATACTGAAGAGCTGCTACCATGTAAGACAGTCTAAGCACATATACGAATGCTAAAGAGTTGTTTGTGAAATTAAAATTGCTGGTGTAATGCTTGGCACTTGAAGCTTGTCCACAATACTATCATCAAGAAACTTAAGCACCTCCTTATATTGATTGACAGCTCATATGGATTGTTAGATGTATGTTTCACTTGGTCAATAGAAGGCTAAATTTTATGGACAAGTAACTCAGCTTGCAATCATAAGCTTCCTCATCAGATACCTTTCAAAGGATATCCTCGAAATCATGGTAGACGCTATCAGTTCTAAAAAATCATTAGTTTTCTAAAACACAACGGACCTGTGGAGAGTTCCTTGGAAATACGCTAAACAACCAAAGGCCCTAAGTGTGCCATCTGGTCTGCCTCCAAGTAACATCTGATATGAAGTTCTAGATCCTAATGCGTCGACAAGCACCCTGGGCAAAAACTAGGCTGCCGTAAAGCTAGGCAAACTTGGATTTTTAAAGTGAAGCAAAGATTTATGGCACCTATCATATACTTCTTTGAGCAAAAGGATCAACGAATTTCTTTTCAATCCCATGATCATCGAAGAAATTGCCCTTCCGTTTCAGAGTTTCTAGCTTGAACTCTTTAAATATCGGATGCCTCTGGTTTGTACTTCAAAGAACAGACACAGATATCCCTGCCAGCAGCCAAAGTTATAAAATATTTTAATTCTCCCTGTGAAAGTATGCCATGTGGTATAAATCAGAGCGAATGAATAAGCTCCAATATCATCAAAGCCTTTTGACACTCGCTTTAAGCTTTGCTTACCATGGCATTTCAAAGAAATGTATTTCAGACATTGCGGACTATGTTCTTCTGTTTAGCATATGCAGATATCGGAAACCATATGACAAAATCTATGATACCATAACTTTTCCTGAGGTAACTTTTAGCAACAAGCTTTGCTCATTTTAAGTATAACCTGAGCAATAGGATTTGTGACAGGAGCATTATTCGCTTTTTGGAGAATCATATTATCGATGAGCATGTTGCCCGGCAAAGCATACTGCAACTGGTTTTGGGGTAGTTACACCGTTCCCACATCGGTAGTGCCATAGGTCACATAACATTCCTCTGGCACTTAGCTCTCCAATCATTCAACCTGGCACTTAGCTCTCCAATCATCCAGGTTGAATTTACCCGCTCTTGTTGAATGTACACCCATCTTGAGCTTGTGTAAAAAGTAATTACAGTCCTTAAGGCCCAACTGTTTTCTGAGACCTAGTAAACACATTCATTATCAACATCTTTTTAATTTGCATGTTAGACATCTTAACTCTCTTTTGTCACCTGCATACCATTACCCTCCTTTTTCTTCTTGCTTTTTAACACAACAGTACCTAGCAAAGTGTCCTTTCTTTTGACAAAAGTGAGTACAGCCTTTTCTTGTCCTTACCATTTCTTTTCTTGCAACAAAGAAGCCGTCTTAGTGTCATTTTCAGGAACTCTAGCCTTATCTCTACCTGTCACATGAGAGATTTGAGGCTTTCTTTCTTATGATGATTACTTGCTGTTTTAAAGACAATTTTCTCTTGGAAACGAATGTCAGTTACAAGAGCCATGTCAATTCTCTGTCTAGATCATATCCAGATGATAAATTCTATAAACATTTTGAAGAAGCTCTACTTTGGTCTGCTGCTAGCAAGTCTCCTATCATAATCTTCAAATAATCTTCAAAGTCATTCTTTTGCATAATAGTCTGATTTAGCGATTGAAACAGTCATGCAGAATATTGGGCCTGGAAGTGTCATAGGCTGCTCTTCTATTGCAGGCTCAAATAAGAATTGTGTATTTGGTTCTGAGCTCCTTTTTGGCTAGCCTTCAGCCAGAATGTGAACGCACCTCTTTTTATTTTTACTCCAACAACATTTATGTACATGCTGCTCGTTGATACGGAATCTTCATTGTTCCTAAATGTACACAAATCTCCATTGGTGTGAATGGCATCAGCCTTCTCTTTTCAGTCCTTTAGTAATCTTAATTATTGTTGCTGCATCGTGTGTCTTATGCACATCATTTTTCTTACGCAGATCAAAGAAATACAATTTTGCCCAAATGGCGAGGTTTGTTCAATTGTTCTCAAGATGCAGTTAGCGTAATATAGGTTAGATATAATCAAAGACCATTTTGCAGATCTGTTATTACTTCCCGGAAACCTGGGAGCAGTTCCGCATTTTCGGGTCTTTAAACCTTATTACATCACTAGACACGGATCAAAGCAAGCTTTTGGTAATGTCAACTCCATAACATGTATTACGTAGCTCTACCTAACATGTCTTTTGGTAGTCGTCTTTAAATTCAATTGGTCATGCAGCTTGCTTAATAATATTAGTACCAGGCAAGACAAAGAATGTGGTTGGAGAGTTCACATACTTCTAGATTGCAATTTGCTGGTCCGTTTCCCGGTAAAGCTATATGCCAGGAAGATAGTTCTTCACAAAGCTTCGATGTAGGCGATGAACCGTTGGATACCTTTTGCGTAGTCACATTAGAACCAGAGAAGGTAATTTCTTCATTGTCGATATGTATGTACTGGGTTTCTGAAAGACCTACTTTTGTGCAGGTTGATTACTTAAATCTTCACCAGAAACGGAGAATAATCTTTCAACGTTTACAATGTGATGGAGCCGAATGCTCAGCATGGAATACAGAAGAAGTAAATCCTTAGGATGTTACTATATGCATACTGTTTGTTCCAAAAATTCGTTAATATTTGCATGAGAGAGGACCCCTCCTTTTTTCGTACATGTGCAAGGAAATAGTAACTACTGAGCATCTAATTTTTTTTTTTTTTTAACTGATTGTGAAAATGAATCGAATAATAGTTTGGACTCTCATGTTTCCTGTGCAACCCTAAACCCCTTTGTTTTTAATGAAACCGGTTACTTGAGGTGACTGCTACACAGTATAGGAGATTACCAGTATAGGAGATTATATATATGGTAATATATCGATGAAAACTTGAAATGCATACTCAATGAGGTGTTTGTTTATATCCACTTATGAGGACACGAACAATATAGGTATAAAGTAGTTGTTATTTTATGGTTGAGCAAATTTTATAAGGTTGAAAATATATTGGCACAAAAACTTGCCTTTTGGGTTGCTTGAAGGCATACCTTATACCCTAGGGCTGGAGGGGGTGATAATAGAATATGCTACGTACATACCAATTGAAAGATGCAGATTTGATCAAGAAGCTTAAAGGAGGGCCGGAATACAAATGAAGGGACTTCCCATTGTAAAGCCTTGAAAACTGGTGAGAAGGGGTGGCTTGGCCCATATCCCTCGAATTTGACGTTCTATGCGTCGGGCCTCTTGAAGGTTGCTGCTTTGGATCAGGATTTGGGGTAGTATTTGAAGGCATCATAGAGTAAAAAATCCACTGAATTCAAGCTCAATTCTCTAGGCCTCAGATTTCTGGAAGAATGAGTTGAATAAATTTTTGCTCCCGTAAGATTAGAAGATGTGGGAGAGATTGTCGTTGTCGATGCTTCAAAGGGTATTTTCAGGCTTATATTTTGTCAGGCACATGTTTTATTTTTCTTTGTTTCTTGCAGAGAAATTGGTTTTATTCTGGTATAGAGGGCAACCATTTGTTGCGCTATCAACTTGTTTTTCTTCTTCTTGTGCGAGAAAGCTTAGTGCATGTTTGGGCTAGGGTTTTGGTTTTTGGCTACAATTGGTATTCTGGAATTAGGGTGCTCTAGTTCGGATGGATTTGGAATTGTGGCGGATGTGTCGATTGTTTCTATTATCGGATGCAAGGTAAGATCTTGTCTAGATGTGTTCTTGTCTATGTATTTTGTGCTATCCGATTGAAGCATCGTTGTGTCCGCCAATCCTTGTGTTTGTGTGTTTGGCAGGGGAGGTGGTTGATGGTGGCACCTAGGGTTTCTGCTTTGGTCTTCTAATCATAGCTCTTGATTTACGTGGCGCTCCACGAATATATCTGGCTCGGGGACGTGACGATACATCTGAGGACTTCCCTCCCATGGCAATCAGCTCACCATGAGCGGGGCCCTCCGTCTAACTCGGACCATCCGTAGAGAGATGCCCGGGTGAAGGACACGGAGGTGTCATTCGGCCCACGCCTTCAATGGGACTCCTAAGTTGCGGAAGCGTGAATACATGTTAGCACACAACATAAATCATATATAAATAACCACCACTTAAGGGTGGCACATCCATCCAAGTACTAATGGCAAAGAATATGCATCTAATCCTAAGGAAAACACCCCTCGAACTCCAGTTCTACCCCAGCAGACTCTGTGAGGATGGGTGGCGGGCCCGGTCTCAAGAGATCAGGCCGCAGAGGTATAACTTTGGCGTTGGTCGCGCGGCATAGAACATCGGCTAGGGTTGTCCACTCCATCCGCCCCTCTGCACACTTTGCGGATGAGTGAATCATGCTATGGCATCACTATAGCCTTAGGAGACGCAGACTCAAGGCATCACCCCCGAGCACGCCTCCGGGGTTCATGAAGCCCTAGTCCGACGAGGCGGTCGGGAAGTGTCCCCTTCCGGATCGCGGTGGTTCCATGGGTGAGCTAGAGAATACGTGCCGCATCGGCGACCCCGCATTCGTGCAGGCTTACTCACCTAAATCTACTCAAAGTGCAAGGTGCCCCATACGGGTCACACCTCTACACCCGGGGGAGTGTCGGACCCATACCCAGGCCCTCTACGTGGACGGCCATCGAGGTCTAGCCCATTGTAGGAGTCTCAAGAGCCTTTTATGTTCATGCAAGACCCCCACCCCACTTCACCATCTGCGTCCCCATTCCATAGCATCTACGACCCGGTGGTCTCACGTACCTGTCATAACTAATGGGAAATACAGGGATCTACCTAGGAGCATACTACTAAACATGGCTCAGAGGTCTCTACCCCCCCTTAATTCCCCCATTTCAAGAGTAATACTATGCAAAGAACTATCAATCCATCCTTTAAGAGCAAGACCTTAAATGGAGATAAAGAGAACTCACCTTTACAATCAAGGGTTAGTTCCTACAAGTAAAGCACAGAGAGAACAGAAGAAATGAACACAACAAGTGCCCAACAGGGGCGCTACTCTAGAAACATCAAGCTATACTAACCACCCACCTGAGTTCCTGCTAGATCCATTATCGTTCGGTAACTCCATCTTCCCTGGACTTGGTATTTCACCAAACTGGGGCCTTCGGAGTCGGACACTCGGCAAAGTTGGGAATTTCAGTAAAGCTGCTCCTCCTCCTCCATCTCCAATTGCTCCTAATTCGAATTGGGGCACAAAAGCCCTAATTTGGGTGTCCAAAATGGAAACCCTGCCTTGCCCAATCGATTTGGGCCAGGTGGCATGTCATTGATTAACTAATTTGGTATTTTAGCCCTTTTTAATATTAGGATAAGCCCTAAATTCGAATTAGGGTTTTGGGTTAGGTTTCCACCTTTATAATTTAATTATTAACATAGCTAACCTTAGCTTATGAATAATTAATGTGCCATTAATTATTCTTAGTGACGTTTTGGGTGTATTATCGTTTTGGGTGTCTAAAAATTACTTTGGGCCATTGGATGCTGGCATATGCCATGGCATATGCCATGGGGCGAATTTGGAGCCCTCAAACGCAAGTCAAGATGGGGTCAAAGATGGGGCCCACCTTTGACTTACCCCTAACATTTTATTAAACCATTGAATAAATAGGATGCTCCACAATTAGCAGCCAAACAAAATAATAAGCACTGTAAATAGAGAATGATGAGCCTGGGGAGTCGAACCCCAGTAGAAGTTCCGACGCTCATCCCACACACAAAAATAGAAGCCATCTGTAAGCGAGACACCCCAAATGATAGTATTACAAATTTTTAGACACCCCAAATGATAGTATTAGCTGAAGCCAAGATCATCGCTGGTTGTTGCCGTCAGTAGCTCGTGTCCATGGTAGCCCTATTTTCTCATTTTTCGACCGACTATTCTTTGAAGCCAACATCGAGTCCGTTCTAAATCACTTAAGAGAGCGGGGCTTGGGGATCGAACCCCAACAAAAATCCAATACCCTTGGCTTACCTGAAGCATCAGCCAGCCGAAAACTTGGCTCTACAGACAGAGCAACACCGACAAGACAAAAGGAAACACAAGAATTTAACAAATGTAAACTTCCCTATTCAAAAATCCAATGCCCTTGGCTTATCTCAAGCATGCGCCAGCCGGAATCTTGGCTCTACAGAAGCCTGTGAAGATTGAAGATAACCGAGCAACACCGACAACACAAAAGAAAACACAAGTTCTGCACCAAAATCTCTGAGCCTGTACAACTTTGCCAAATCTGCCAGGCCACAAACTTCTCCACTCCAGAGATCCGATGCCCACAGGAAGACCCTGCTGAAGAAATCCGGCGCAAGGAAGGTATGGCGGAGCAGCAGGCCTCCGGGACGACACCTGCAGTGGCCGGATTTAGAAAGAGGAAACAACTAAGGAAACAAAACACAAAGCCGACACATCACCCGGAGCTCCGCCATCCCAGCAGCTGTTCTCAAGGAGAAACCACCCGGTTCCGACCAAACAAACTATCCTAACTCCAATATCATTAGAGGTTTGGTGGAGTCTATTAACGCCTTTGTAAGCCCTTCCCAAATTTGGATTTTTGTTGGTGCGAACCTGCGGGTATGGGCAAAAAGCTCCCATGAACCTAAACCAAGAACCTCGAGCAACTGAAACCGTAAACGCCATTATTACTTGTTGTTTTACTCATTCGCCTAAATCCCTCCCCCCCACCTTCCCAACTGAAGCTACAAGGAGTAGCTTTCCCGGATGACACCTCAAGAATGGCTCAATTGGGCCAAAGCTTTGGAGGGCATTTGGAATTTAGTTTTGATGTCAATCCGCCCAAAAACCAAGGAATTCTCTAGTTTTCCTTCAGATTTTTTTAAGAATTGCATCAATTTGGTCACGGACTGTGGAGCTCGGAAGCCATCACGCCGACTCAATTTGATCTATGGCAGAGGTAACCGATCTATTAAGTTCGGGCAATGACAATGAGTAATTCTTTTTGAATACGTAAATTGAAAGGCCAATTAGGGTGGAGGTGCCCAAGAACCGCTTGCCCTACAAAAATCAATATAATCGGAAGGAAGCAGTCGATGAGAATGCTCTTCGAAGCCGTGCAAATGAATATTGATCTCTGGGCGTGGGGAACTATATCCCATCGATCCGATCACCGTAAGAAGACATCCTGAATTTCATTCTCCATCGGGGCTTATTCATTTGCCCCTGTAAGGGTAATCAAGGTCCGCTTGGCTATTGCAATAATATTTCAAGTAACTCGATGTGCGTTGAGAACAATGTACAATCATTTGTGTGGAGTGCATTGCAATATGGTAGCACAATCGTAATTACCTCCAACAAGTGTAACTATTTCTTAACCAACAGGTCTAAGAATACGTAAGAACCGCAAGCTTCCAATCAAAGGTTGCTTATGGAGGTGGAGTCACTTAAACAAGGATTGAAGAGATGCTCCGAGGACAATGACAAAAACCGGAGAGGAAGTTAAAAAGACTAAAAAATGACACCACTGGGCATGAGGGAGAGGAAAAAGAACCGAAGGCCCTAAGTATACTTGCCCCTAGTGGTGGGGGCTCTAGAAGAAGAATCCACGCTTATTAAAAATGATGGATCCTACCGCTGAAAAGAAGAAGAGAAAACCTTGTAATATGGCTAGTTTGTTGAAAAAGCTTGTAACTAAAGATGATGTTATAGATATGTTGAAGCTTCCCCGAGCTAACCATTTAAGAAAAGCCGTTGTTGAACGTGTGCTTACTGAATTGGGAAAGAGTCAAAGTGCTGATAGCATGCAAGAATTATGTGACAATGTGGGTATCGACAAGCTTATATTGCTCTCTTTAGATGTTTGCGGGATGGTATCAAGCAGCGTGGTATTATTTAAGACCATACCGCCAAGACTCGGTTATGTCGAGCAAGCGTAACAAAGAGGAATGCGTATACACCTAACATTTGGGAGAGATGTACCAGATCACCACATCCGCACTTGGGATCACTAATCACCGGGAAAAGTAAGAAGAAGGGTGGCTCCGAAATGATCTATTTGTTCTTAACGAGAAGAATAATTGTTGGATGGATCTCTAAAATGCTTCTTGTTAGTTCGCTTCTATGATATGAAAGTGGAAGAATGTGGAGGGAAACCCAAATTGCTATAAAGTTGGATGAGATGGAACCGATCAAAGGTGAAAAGTATGAGAGGGTTTCTTTGACATTAATGAACAAGTATGTTGTCAAATTTCGATAATGAGGAAGGGAAGTTCTCTGTTCAATCAGAGGACCATATTTGGTGGATAGGGATATTTCGGCACCGAAGAAAATCATGGTGTTCTTCAGTGGGTCTTTCAGCAGACACCTATTCCTACTATTATTGCTGCTCATGGAGTCGGAGAGAAGCTTCAGGTTCCTGGCTATGGAGATTACGAGGTTGAATGGCATTTGGCTGCTGATCTAAAGACCATCAAGTGCATGTATAACATGAAACATGGTTCTGGTAAGACTACCCACGCATGTCCTTACTGTTTGTATGCTAGGGTAGATGATAAGGGGAAGGGAATGAGTACTCTCGAATGTGACCAGGATGTGAACTAACGCGTGAGAAGGAGGACAAAACTTTGATCCCCCGTGACTTGCAATTCTCGTGAAGAGAGTACATATTTGCACTCTCCATGCCTTTCTAAGAATAGTGGATAAGATGGTGTACATGAGCATTCTTTTGCTTGGAATAAGTCTCCACAATCAGCCCAGAGAAAAGTGTATGAAAGATGTTGAGAACGTGCTTTCTCGATCTTGGTCTTCATGGTGGTGACTATAAAATCCCTGCAAGATCCTAAGAAGGGAGGCAAGGTTCCTTGTAAACCATCTATGGGTGGGGTGAAAGCGAAAAAGATTTCTGCCTTGTACTAAATTACGAAGAATGGATCATTGCCAACCGGAAAGTGGGAGGGGTATAAGGACTTGGCCGGAAGCGAAGATGACCGTACTTCACACGGGAGGGCAAAACTAAAAAGAAAATTAAAGCGCTGGCAAAATCCTGAAAGCAAATCGGGTAACTTTGATGGCAGAGAAGAAAATGGTGGGTGGAAAGTTAGATGAATTCAAAGTAGCAAAGAATCTGAATTCACGAAGTCGCTTTATACAAGCATGGGGAGAATGCAATGTCACACATTACATTCATATACTTCACCCCATGGCTTGTGGTTTGCCAAAGAGTACCGGAGCTTGGGAATATGGAATACGCAGAGGGAATGGAGAAGTCACATAAGCAAGCCAAGAATGCTTTTTTCGTGTTCACACAACATCGAGGTTCGTGGTGGTAACTCATTGCAAACAGATGTGCCAATGGTTCTATAGAAGGATTATCGCAAGCTAGAGAAAAAAGATAAAGCTAAACAAGACACGACGCTGGCTAGAATATTGAGGAGAAAAGTTGAGCAGAAAAAAGAAACAGATATGGTGTAGCTCCAAAGGCCAGACAAGTTAAAAGCGTGGCATCCACAAGGATCGATAGGTAGAAGATATACTGGGAATCAATTGTATGAATAAATTCATATTAATGTATAACTATTGACCATGATGTGCAACTATAATGTTTAAAATATGTTAGGTTGGGCAGCGTGGGCGCGGTCTGCGCTAACTTAGTTGGTATTCAATTGATGAATGACAAGTATTTCGCACCGCGGGCCACTATCGCGTAATTTAAGTTGGGAATTAGTTATAGATTAACCGATATTCGCACCGCGGGCCACACGCGGCGTAAAGCATTTGGTTTCGTGGGCTATCTTTTGCCGTTTTCGCACGGTAGCAACGGTACTTTTATATAATTATCTTTGTTATCGATGTTGTCCGCTTTTGATATTTGTTCTAAGTCATTACATTGCATATTTTTCAATCTTGTCCACTCATTTGTTGCATTACGCTCGTGAGACAATGGCAATGAATAGCGGTAATGCCGGATCTAACAATCCCAACAGCCAAAACCGAAGAGAAGGCCGCCGGGCGCACACATCATGGTGAAGACAAACAGGGCGCCACTAACTATGTCGCTTCTAACAACCTGTAATCGCAGCACCGCCTTCCGGAGCCGTAAAACATCCATCAAGCAGTGTCCGGACGCCGTAGTTCGTAATGTTGCCAATGACGCAGAGAGGAGATTTATAGAGACACACCTTCCGGAGCAAGGCGTGTTTACCTGTTCTCTTCCGCCATTTAGTCGGAGAAGGAACCTTCGCGTGCAGCCTATCCGTCATGGAGTTCCCGCGCTCGATGATTGCATCGCCGTTAACGCCGATGTGGTAGTTGCACCGCATACCCACCTTGCCTCGCTCCTTCGATGGGAGCCGACAACTTGCTTGAGGCACTCCATTCCTTCGTTGTGTGGCCCGTGTTGATGGCTTCTTTGACGCCAACTCCTAACACATTTTTTCAGATCGCTAATGAGATAGATTACATAACCCGGACTTCCCTCAGAGTGCCGGAAGTTGGATTGCTGGAGATAAACCAGGGGCCAAACTTGATTGGAGCCGACAATGAGAATGCTAAGCCCCATGAGGATGACCATCAGGATGTGCATGTCCAGAATGTTCCTGCACTAGGTCGCTCGTAATGAGGATGTGCATGTCCGTAATGTTCCTATATTGTTGTTCGTAATGAGGATGTGCCTGTCCAGAACGTTCCTATTGCTGTTCAGAATGTTTTTGAACCCCTGAATGTTATGTACCCGGGTGTCCCTATCCAGGTCCCTGTGACAGCTCAAATCCAAGAAAATATCGTTCTACAAACAAGAGGTAGCGAGCAGCGGATCGCGGCGGTTGTGCCCAAACCCGAAGTAGTACCATGATGGTAGTGGTTCCCCGATGTTGAGCAGCATGTAGTCGTGGAATCCAGTAGACATAAGAGGAAGACTAAGCCTAAGCAGCTGCAGAAGAAACAGGTTCTCTGTAAAGGCCCTCCTAAGCTGAATAGGAAGGGCCAGCCGTTTAATCAAAAGTTAAGATGGCTTCACGAACCGCACTTAAGAACCACGCGGGAGTGGGTGCTTCCAAGCTCTGCTAATCGCTAGAATATGTAAGGAGGTGGTTCAGGAGAGATACAGTAAGATGAAGAGGGATGGTGCAAGGTACCGGAGAGCTGGTTACAGTTTTCCAATGCCAGAAGAGGTGACTCGATTCACTGCAGATGCCCTTGATGCTCTGCACGAGGCCGCTGAGAATCACATGGTCAGGTTCTTCGAAGACTGTGTGAAATGTGCTGTGCATTCCAAGAGAGTGACAATAATGAGGCAGGATATTGCCTTGACAAATTACTTCCGAGGCATGTAAAGTGTTTTATATTAATGAAACGATCTTTGTTGTATATTTTGTTTGCTTGCTAAGTATTTTGATTGTATCTATTCTCTATGTATATTTTACAATGCACCGCTACACGGTGCTTAAATGGGGATAAATTACTTTTGAGGGGGTATTTTCGCGACCGCGGGCCACGGTGTAAAATCCCCGCAAGTTACCGTAGGGAGGGGCAATTTCGCACCGCGGGCCATCGCGGCAAAATTGAATCATTCCATAGAAGGTGAACCACAAGATCAAAGTGAGCATATTAACATGTTAGAGAATATATTAACATATTAGAGAACATTTAGAGAATGGCAAGTAACGGAATTATGTCCAAGTAACCTTCCCCTAGGTTTCTAACCCCTTCCCCTTCCCCTGCGAGGTCTAACCCATGCATCTGGGTTAGGAGTCAAGAGCTCACGCTCCTCCCAGCCTGATTCTTCCCACCATATGGGGTACCTAGTCATTAGAAAAAGTAATTCCAGGATGATACTCACGGAAGAAGAGCGGACCCAACTCCACAAAACCGTTGTACTCGTTGTAGTACACCCTAATAAGGCCATACATCTGTCCCCGGTTAATTTCATGAATGAACTCTGATATGTATGCATCCAGAGAGTGTGTTAAATATCCAAAGATTTAAGAAGAGGCCTCAATTGTTGTAGCATCTCGGCCCAGATAAGGAGGGGGTTCAAGAAGTCCCCTCATTGCAAGTCTCCTATAACATTCGGGATGGATTAATTTCCATCGCTGGCTCATGACCACAATCAAATCGCTCGTAATGAAGTTGATCAACTCCATTGTAAGCTCCTTTGGTAGGACTGTGGCGCAACCTCCACTCCAAGAAATGGTCCCATAGCTCATCCATTCCAGTCGCACGTAATGCCTCGGGGCATGCTTTGGGCCTTCCGAGTGGCCTGTGGAGGATTCGGTCCAATCATTTGCAAAGAGCACCTAAGATCAAGTAGCAAAGAACAAGGAGAACAAGATCGTAGCAAGGAGCATCAAGATCAAGTAGCAAGAAGCAAGGATCAAGGAATCAAGGAGCAAGAAAGCAAGGAACAAGATCAAGTAGCAAGATCAAGAGCAAGGAACAAGATGAAGTAGCTAAGAACAAACATCAAGATCAAGTGGCAAGGAACAAGGAAGACCAAAGACCAAGAAGTGAAAGCAAGGTGAAAACATGGAACAAAGGTGAGAAGTGAAAGCAAGCCGAAAGAATTTATAGCTACTTAATCCAATAATGTTGAAGTATAATACTAATATCGTTGAAGTATAATACCAAGAATGATGAAGAATAATACCAATAATGTGAAGTATTATACCATTCGGTGGTGGTAACAAAACGGATTCAGATGATCAAGTGAAGTAAGCCTGCGGGCGTAAATAGGCCCTTCAATAATTTGTAATCGAAGCGATTTTCAAGACCGCGGGGCTACTTGCATCAATATGACCACAAATAGAACAATCACATGAAAAAATACAAGGAAAATGGTAGAAGATATTGCTTAATTACTTAATTACACTAAAATCACTTAATTACACAAAGATGTTACTTAATTACACTTAAACTCACTATATTAATATATATTAATTTCTATGAAAATCTAGTTTATACACATATTCCAATGGAGTATCTTCACCGTGATATGTACGTGATTATGTGTTGTGTGCTATGTAGCCATAGGTCACGGTATCCCAAGGAATTGTATCCCGTGGGGAATCTAGAGAGTAACCACAGGGATGTTGAAGTCAAGGGAACGGAATAGGAGCTTACCAATATCCACAAAAAGATTTGTAATGGAAGTTGTAAAGTTCAATGAGGATATAAATCCTATTCTTCTCACTAGTAGGAATGACCAGAGAAGATATCGATCCGTGAGAGTAGGCCATGAAACCATGGAAAAGCATGTCCTTCAACCTGTTCTAGCCTATCTTCTAAACTGAGGGGGGTTCAAGAAGTCCCAAAGCACTTAGATTGAACCTTGCCTCGACTGAATTGATCTCCTCCAAAGCTGGAGGGAGATGACGAAAGTATAGCGATCGATAATGAAGTTTGCTCACCGCCTTGCAAGCTCCGTTGTTGGACCGCGGACGCCATCGATGCTCCCAAAAGTTGCAAAAAAAATCATCAAAAGTGCACGATTTCTCGCCAGATGCTTGCGGTGTATTCCGGATCAGCCTGGGCCGAGGATGTTCTTGCAAAGTTACCATTTGCAAGAAATTAGTGGAGCAGCATAAGAAATTAGTGGAGCGCATGTGGAGGCAAGGAGCGCATAAGAAGTTTTGACAAGAAGCGTGCAAGGAGCAAACAAGACAATGAAGGCATAGATGCCTATTTAAAGAGAAATCGTATATATGCCATTATACGAAAGTACCATACAAGTATGTATATAATCCAATAATTTCTATGTATATACCATCAATAATTTTGGTGCGCATATACCATCAATAATTTTGGTGGGTATAAATATACATCAAATTGCCGAAAGTGCAGCAACATTGGCCTCCATCCAGCCATGTGGTCTCATTCTCGTCCCCGAACGTGATTCCATCACCGCAAGATGAATCACTTAAAACTTCAAGCAAGTTGTCGCTGAAGCGCAGAAATACCCATGGAAGATCTGATGACCACCGCCGCCTCAATCCTCGCTATTATCCCGATCCCTTCGATGTTATCATCCATCTAATATGGAATAGAGAGCATCAAATGTACATGATAGAAAAGATCACCGGGTGCTCGGTGACAATGACTCCTAAGAGTCCCCCTAAATCAATACTTGTAATATATATACGCTTATATAATGCATATTATATACATGTGTATTTTGTACATTATGCTCGTATGTATAACCAATAATGCTGCTACAGTGCATGTCCATAATTTTGTTCGATATAAGTACGGTTCCACTCAATGCAGAAGGCATCCATTTGCTATGTCTCGGCCTCCTCGTCCCGAAGATATGGACTCCATTACTTGCACTATGACATATAATGATCTTTATAGATGTTCTCAGAGGGGTATCCCCCTTGATCCCTGGCTGGAAGGAGTAGCAGAGGGCCGAAATCGTTCTTCCGGAGGGTTTTATCGTGTTGTTATCCACCTTTGGAGGGTTCCAGAGCGTGGCGTCTATGAGATTAATCGCATCACTCAACTACCTTTTCATGATGATCCCGATCGCGAATGAGCTTCTTCATTCATGTATGCTATGCCTCTTATATGAGTTCTATGTATATGCTATGCCTCTTATATGAGTTATAAGTATGTAACCATAAGTGATACATGTGATCCGTCTATTTACCGCACATTTCAATTTGGAAAGCTCTTGGACATTTTCCTTACATGTAGATTCTAAATTCAGATAAGCATTCTCTTCGCAGTGTGTGTAGTCACGGTGCGAAATTGCACACTCCAAAGACGTTGAATGCTATTTTTCATCGCGGGCCACGGTGCAAAATAGACCTTTCCACGAATGTGGAATAAAGTCAATTTCGCACCGCGGGCCACACGGCGTAATATTTGTTAGTTGTAAGCACGGACAACACGGTCTTCGCACCGTGGCCACGATGCAAGTAAAATAGAAGCGTAAAACAAATTAAAATGAAACTGAAGTTTATGTTCGATATAACAAGAATAGATATTTCAAACAAGTCTTTGCATTAATTGACAATGGTTACAACTTCATTTTCTTAGAAACATGTAAGTCATCGGACACTTCGACTTCTTCCAACCCGGACTCGCGCACTCAGCATCCAAGGTACATAAGGCGAGGAATCGGGGCTCCCTCTCTTCCCAAGTCACCGAATTGTAGCCTTATCCACGGACAAGGCCAATGCAGCTCTTTGGCAGCCATAGAATACATACTAAAGCCACCAAAAATATGCGTGGCGATATCTCTCCCAACAGCCCACTACCGATCAGAATTGGCGAGATAATGGGATGTGATTATCAATCAACGAGAGGGCCTTGAGTTTCAAGACCTCTTCTAGTCCATATGGGCTGTACTTAGAATGGAACACAACGATCTCTCCCTTATAAAGGTAGCCCATATAGTGGGCTTATACTTGCATCTCTCGCCAAGGGTAACTCACATGTCCGGGCGCAAAAATCGCCCACAAAAATCTCCTCGCAAGAATAAACAATCGTTCTTAGGCACTTAACAAAATAAGCAAACTTATGGTAGCTTACCTCCACTTCATCGATGCAATAACCTCTTTGGTAGAAATGTTGATGGATCTACCTTGAAGAGCTTGATTCGCTTCTTTGATACTTGTTTTGCACTATCTTTTTTAGCTTCTGATGTACTCGCCTCGAACTTTACTTCTGAGACTTCCTTCAAGCCCATTTCTGCCATCTCCAGAACTCTATCAAAAGCATTCTCAGGAGCTATTGAAGTTCCATCATAGGTTAAGAGATCGCAGTGTCCCCTAGGCACTTCCTCGCCAAGTCAATGAAGTCGCTCTAGACCAACAACGAAAAGCATAGATTTGTCCAAGGACCTCATCTTCCCTCAAACCAAGAATGGAAGATATATCGTGGGAGAAGAAGATAGTCCTTCCCTCCTATGTTAACCGGCAAGGCTTCCGTGACACCCCATCTATCAAGATTCTCTTCATGCTCGCTTCACGCCTTCATCCTCGCCCTCGCCGAGCTTTTCCACCCGCCTTCTTTTCTCTCAGATCAAATACCTCCTCTCTGTGTGATCGAGGTTCTCGCAATAGCCTTCACCGTGGTTCTTCCCCTATCTGTTGGTGGAACCGTGATATATCATGTAAGTAGCAAACATGATGTCAATCGGATATAAATTATCCTTCCCATCCTTCTCACATAAGTCGGCCGGCAGCCTCTTGAATGACCTTCGAACCTTATCTTGGTCACCTTTGGGAAAAAGCTTCGAAAGGACTTTAGACTCAATACAATCTTCCCAAATGAGGGAGAAGGACGCTGCCGCCCGCCACGGCCATGAAACCATGAATGTAACCGACCATACACGCCAATGTGTTGGTTAGCCTCGAGAGATTATATCTACCGTTAGGCGGTAGTTATTGTAGACTACAAAGTATGCTTCACCGGTTTTCAGGCTATTGAGCTTAACTCATCCGGGTGTGACAGCCGATACTCGCTTCCTTCCCGACGATCTGGTCATACCATGCCCGAACTCGTTCCCAAGCTTTTCGACTGCCGCTTGACATTGTGGAATTGTAGCCTCCTTTAGTGCAATAAAACCTGACGCTTAAAAGTGCGGTGTCCTCGCGAGCCGACGGGCGGCGAAACTAAAATGTCTTAAGTGTCCCGACGAAATATAGTCGTGACCGCGGGCCACGGGTAAACGCAAATATAAACGCCAAAGACAACAATAAGGTATTCGCGACTGCGGCCACCGGCGGCGATATTTTGGCCGAAAAAGAAGGCCAAATTTATGTTAATCGCAAAACATACTACACCGCGGGGCCACGGTGCTTAAACTATACAACACGACTACACTAACTCCACATGTTTCGCGACGGGCCACGGTGCTATCTTTGCAAAAGGATATAAGTTATTATAAACAACACCGGGATTTGAACCCAAGAACACCATTGTTATTTATTTGTTTAACTGCTTTCACTTAAAGAAAGTACAACAGAGGCATACTGAGCTTTGTTGTATACAATTCTTCCCTACGTTTTCCTTACCTTGACACCATCCACCAAAAAATGGAAGACGTTTAAGTCACATTCGATTCCAAAATAATTCTTACATCAAATAAAGACCATGCTTCTTCGACTTTTTTAAAGTTTTAAACAATTGACCACTTTTGAAGATAGCAATGTCAATGACCATGTAATGGGTACCATCAAGATCGCCTTGTTCCACCGGAACCCACGCCCATCCGCTCCCTTCTTTTACTTCCCTCCATCTTCAGATTTGAAGGTAATGTAAATTGTTTGCTTTCAATACAATACCGATTCAACGCTTTCTTTCTTTATCCCGTGACCGTACCTTCTCAACTCCTTCATGCACGGGATGACCATTCATCACATAAAATGTCATCCGTAAACAACTAACAATCACTTACAAGAAACATTTTTGAAGTCTTCTTTGACATTCTCGACATTCTTAAACAAGGTAATAAACATATCGATGGGTACATTTACTTTCACGTGTCCACAGACTCCACCTTTCTCCTTCAAAGCAATCGAAAATTTCCCGTGACAATTTCAGCTTGGCAAGAAACAGAGAACTGGAATCCACAAGGTGAACTAAGTTGTGATAATGGGGGCAATGGTAAGTCCACAATTTTGCCTTTCCGAGGATAATACTCATATTTTAAGAACCAAATCCCCTTTCCCGCAAAGTACTGCACTTCGTTTGACCTTCAAAAGCAAGGATCCAATATCATAATAGAAAGCACGGAAGATGCTTGTGATAGAACTCGATGGTTCCGTGTCCAAAGACATCGAAAAGATACGAGATAAAACCCAATTAGTTGATTTCTTCAAAATATAATGAATGACGGATTAGCACTGCATATAATGAAACTCACAATTAGCACGGCTCGTGGAAATTACATCGAGATCTTATCTTTTCTTTTTCTCATGTCCGCCGGTGTGTATAGGTGTCCGACCTTGATATATACTTCCCCTCTCACCCGAACCCGACAACAATAGCCTTCCAATGGCTTGAAATAACATTTCTCCTGCCTTTGATCACCCGGTGAGGACCCCGAGTGGCGATTCGGATTGTCACGAAGCTCCCAAGAAATATATTGAAGCAACCGAAATCGTTCACCGTGATGGAGGTAATCGCCATCCGAAATGAACCGGCAAATTAATTAGATCAAACAAGTGCGAATCGGATGAGCATGAGAACTAGAAGAATTGAAAGCATTAGCAAACCTGGATGGAGAAACGCGAAAAGAAGAGCCGTTGAGGAAGGGGGTACTTATAGACACCCCAACATTTGGTAATTCAGTAGGGAATAATTTGTAATTATTACTTCATGCCAACCGAACCTCCAGGGTAGGTAAGGATAATGCCGAACCTGTATACCTTGACGACACCTAGCATGGGAAGGGAGGCATGGATGAAGAAAAAGCATGCTCGAATTCTCATTGGTCAGCTGATTTCCATGTCGGCATCGAGCTTGGGACAATAAGTGATCCCAAAAACTCTAATGGCCCGCCCAAGATTCTAGGGTTGGGAATCCCAGTTGCCACCGTCAGCAATATACGGTTTGACATACGAATACCCCCATAAAACCTTCAGAAATCGTAAGTTATAAATATACCAATTCCAATTTCGGACACATTATATACTTAAATATGCGTATAAATATGTGGAACGTCACAATTTCGGTGTCCGTTTTAGGCATTCTTGGGATCATTGAAAACTTTTAGTATGCTCTTTTTGTTACTATAAGATTTGTGTGCTGGTTTTGTCAATTTGGTGCGAAAAAAAGGTCTGATAGTTCTGGCCTCTTTTGTCGATGATATGATGGCTGCAACATATCTTTGGTAATAACTCTCGTAAATGGTGTCGGATTTTTGCATGTTTTGACTTATTCGAAAGCTTGGAGCAAGAGCTTCCTATGGATATCAAAATTTCCGAAGATAATTGCTAAATTGCAGGTATATTAGAGTCTAATCACTCCAGCCCTTTTGGTGGAGATGACGAGATCCAGTCGCAGCCCTTGAAAATACACCACCTTTATCTCAGACATGTCACAACAAAATGCTGATAAGGGTTCTATAGTGGTTTCTCCTCATAAGCTTGCCCATGAAGGTGTAACAGTAGCTGCTGAGAGTTGTTGCATTACACTCTGAAGGAAAAGGAAAAACTGCATCTGTGCACCTTAACCCTTTAGCATTGCCACATGTTCAATCCTCTTCCATTGGCATATAGATGCTGGAGTTTTAGATGTTTCTTCTCCTAACTTCTTGTCCCAGTCACCTCTTCTTGTTGTAGCCTTGATTGTTATCTCATCGCATGCCACTATGACTATATCTTCTTGTATTATGAGTGGTGGAGGTTTAATTGCACAAGAGGTGATATCTCCAACACAGGTTGGAGGTTCTTCGGTAGTGATGCTCAAATGCATGTTGGAAATGATATTGAAGACTATAGGGTAGATGGCATCTCCAACACATATTGGAGTGTTCTTCAGGGCAGGCAATACCTCATGCATTGGTTGGAAGAAGCTCTGGAGCATTAGCATCTCTAACACGAGTTGGAGATTCTTCAGATTGAGTGCCCTAGATCGAGCAGCTAGAATTAACCTGACCAAATCCGACAGCCCTTTGTTTTGTTATGAGTAGCCAAGGACGTGGAAATCAATCAAATTGTTCAAACAGAGAGGCCTGGCTATGGTAGAAGTCCTTTGAAAACTATGCAGGAGATATCGATATTCATAGTTCGAGAATGATTTGTATCTCGACTTTTGCATCAAGTAACTGTGTTAAGTATTCAGCTATGGCATCCAAAATTGGGAATCCAGTAAGCTAGCAAATCATTTCTTCTATTGCTTGATAGATAATATTTAAAAAACATCCCCTTATTAAAGATTGATTGTATGATATGAGTTGGTCGCTCATCCACATTCTTAACATTTTTTAAGCTCAACAATCTATCAGAATGACTGGAGAGATAGTTTATTGGCAATCTCTGTTACAAGCTTTATCTAGCAAGGGAACCGGACTTCCTGCAAGCGAACTGGCCAATACTATCAGATAAGCTGGGAGATAATAGAGCAGTGGAGATATTCTCCACTGCCCTTCGACTCCATGCTCTATCTTTTCCCCTTCTAAATCTTGCCCTTCGGTTCCAACACCTTGAGACACTTGTGATAGATCTCTCAACAAATACTTCGTCATTGAGAGATTATGACAGAGATCAATGAATCTACAACACTGGATACTGGCTTTTCCGAAGTGTCAATTTCGTTTATCCCAAACTGCAAGCAATGGAGAGAGTATATCAACTACCAAGCTTCCTTTGGGCTTTGCTATAGCAGACCGACAAGGACAAAGCCAGACAAGGTCAAGCAATGGTAAGCAATGCACTTTTGAGCTCAACTTATGCTGAACACCTCAACTTATTTTTTCCTTTGCTCAACAACCCCACTTGTTTAACAAAGAGGAGAAATGAGGCTTGACCAGCTATGGTTGAAAATACATCTTTATTGAGGCAGCAAAAACCCCCTTCAGGTTAGAATCCCATCTATTCAATGTTCCACAACAAGGCCCTTTTGCATTCTTTAACTATATCTTTGGCTCTTCAGGGAATCTAATTCCGTAAGCTTTGCTCTCCTTCAAACTTTTGCAATGCGATTCTCCTACTACTTGCTTTGGCAGTGGCGATGGGCCGGCGACTAAAAACTGTTGGAGCGACAAGCAAGCCCGGTGGTTCCGCTATGGAATGTGGAGCACTGCAGATGTGGACCGATTGCATACACAGAAGAAGCAGCGGCGCCTTGAAGCAATACTTGGATGCTTGCTTCATGGCCAAGCTTTGGGATCTGAGAGCCCCGGTCACATGTCAAGGTGGCAAATTATCGGCACGGAGTTAATCCCATGCTCACGAGGGGCCCACACCACTACTTGCGCACCCATCTACCCATGAAAAGCGGGGTGATTGCTTCCAGCCCCGCCTGAGTGCACACCACCTCCGATTGAGGGAGATGGATTCGGGGAGCAGCGGAGGACGATCCGCCGATCTTTGGCCAACGAGGCCATTGAGGATGAAAGTCGCCCTCGTGCACGTCCCAGATACCCGGCATATCCGGGCTCGGTATGCTCGGTTAGTTGTGCCCCATCGGGGCCTTGCATGAGCTCACCGAGCACGTCCTCAGTAGGCTTGTTGGGATCATTACCTCAGGAGGTAATGGATATCGGACTTCGGTTATGCCCCCTGTCCGACATTAACCTCAACCCGGTACTTGTGATTATGTATATAAGCGGCGGTATGTCAAACATCCTTATTGCTACTAAGGTTTTTCTTCGAAAACCCTTCTGGCGGGGTTTTTAATCACGGTAGTAATCGCACTGCTCTCTCTTTGTACTTGGGTCCCATAGGCGGTTGGTCTCCGTGGAATGATAAAATCATATTCTATTCTATTCTATTACTAGAAGAGTATCGATAACTAGTTATCGGTATTGGAGGAGTAATGATAATTAATTATCAGAGTACTCCTCGATCGATAACTAATTATAAATCTTGGTTATCGAGGACAATTAAATATTTGAAGAAACAAGTCGGTTTCTACAAGTCGGTTTCTACAAAAAACTACGTGATGCTTTGTTTCACAGTTAGCCTTATTCTCGCCATTAAGGGCCCGTTCCTCCTTTTCCTTCCCTATTCCGCAATGGCTAGGTCCTCCGCAGATACACCTGGTTGGGAAGCAAACGAAAGAGGAAAGAGATGCAAAAACAGAGCCGGAAAGCATTTTCTATAAGTTGCGTGGAAAAATTGGCCAGATCTTTGTGAAGAAAGATTTGCCAAATCGATCTCCAAAAGCATTCCGCTGCTCCTTCATCTCTAGATGACCCTGCCAGGGACGATTGCCTTAGCCAGAAGCTGCGTTCTATACAGATCCCTTCCAACCTTTCGCCATTCCCCTTTAGTGAAAACTACGCCTTACCTGCCTTATAGGTTGGAAAAGGCAGTAGCCATATCCATGCCATGGCCTGTAGCAATGCCGATGTTGCTCCTGTTGGACGTCGCCATCGGCCTTTTACATCATGCCTCCGCTGCTCGACCGGCCATCGCCGCTGCTCTGCCGTCCTCCAAAACCTCGAAACCTAAGTCAAGTGAAAAATGGCAAATGTCGACCAAAAGAGGAAAAAATGACAAATTTTAACGCAGATAAGCCCGATAAGGCGGTTATTTGTCGCCGCTTTTGATGTCACTTTTGATAACCGCCTCAGCCCTAACGCCGATAACCTTACTTTATCGAGAGTGGCACCTCAAGAGGCCGATTCAATAGCCCCAAAGTCATGGCCTTGTTAAATTTATTGGTCGATCTATAACCAAGTGCAATTTCGCAGACAAGGCAGAAATCTGAAATAGCAAAATGGCACTGCTAATCACGCCTACGCATGCCCCCATTTGTCAATTCATGAAAAGAAGCCCCAGAATGTAAGAGCGTAACCTCAGAATGGATTTTAAACCAATGTAATGGCCAGCAAAAGAAGCTCGAGGAATCGAACCTCCGGGCCATATGGCCACCACCGTGAGCTTGTCAAAAACTAAAAAAGAAAAAAATGATGAACAACAAAGACGACAACAAAACTGAAAGCAAATGTAATTGAACAGCCGTGTAAGAATTGTCGTGATTTGCACGTAAGGCTCCTCCCGACACCGCAAAGCTTCACTCTCAACTCCAAGAAGATCACACGATCATGCCCATAACAAAGCCCTAAGACAAAAATTCTTCCTTCACAACTACAAACCCCCGCCATATCGTTGTGGAATTGGGAATTTTTGGTCGGAAATGAGAGTGAGGTTTGAAAGGAGCATAGCCATGCCGAATCTAGCGATCAAGCCTAACATGTTGTATGCACAAAGCTTCGGGTGTGCCGCGATTTCGAGAAAACCAGGGCTCCAAATAGAAACCACCGCGAGTTCTTATCCACGCCCATGAAATTACGCTTCTTCCTTTTTTTCTAACCATCCCAAGAAAACCATCCGCAACACACAGGAAAAGAAATTTGACCTCTAAATAATAGCAAGCTGCTCAAACATGGCAAAACATATAGTTTTGCATACAATACGCGCCAAGAATCATAGTCCCAACTATTGCGAGAAGGCCCTCTTGCAACACCAGACTCAAACATTGGAGTTTTATCACATCTATTTGCTTACTTTATTATGGCTTTATTTGCATTTTTTATTGTGACCATTGATTTGGCTTAATATTTTGAGATTTATGCTAGATCGTGCGGCGGTTTATGCGCCACTTTCAATGGTGCAAAACAAACCATTTGCGCCATTTGAATAAAATATTTTATACAAATGTTACACAAATGTCATACAAAAACATGCAATGACAGAAAACAGGGTCGGAGCCCCGCCCAAGTACCTCTAGGCCAAGGCGGCTCACCAAAACCCCAAGTGTGACTAAGAAATAAATTCAGAATTCCAGCGTGAATAGAGCATGAAACCCTGCCAACTAACAGGCCACGGTAGTGATCTATGCCTAATCACAACCCTCGTTAGGATTAACACCTAGGATTCTAGGATTCGTAGCAAGATTCGTTGCAGGATCAAGAAAAGATCTGCAAAAAAGAAGCCATAAAGAGCGCGAGATGAAGCAGCTAGCTGGATGAAGCTGCTCCAGCAAAACCAAGCAGGCTGGAGAAATCTAAAGAATCTGCCCTACCTCTAAAGCGGCCTCTAACAGCCTTTAAAGCAGTCCGTTTTTGCCCCAAACCCTGTTTCTCTCGGATCTGTCCACATCTTCTTCAGATCTAGCAAAACACCCCTGGTTTGCACTCTCATAATCTTCCCCTCGTTTTGTTCTTAGTGCACACAACCATTGAAAAAGAATGAATCCTATAGAGTCAAGAAAGAATCGCTTCGGCCAAGCTGAGCTCTAGCCAGCGCTCCAATCCCACTCCAATCGGCATGAAAATAAAGAGGAATTGTGCAAGGGGGGTGCACAATTGTAGTGTGTAAATAACATTAGTGAATACTTTTAGAAGTTTTTTATTAGCATTTGCTTACATATATGTACCAAAAAAAAAAAGGGGGGCGTTAGGTATAGGCTTAGTTGCATGAAAAATGTGCTAAGGGGTATAGAATATGTATAAAAATATGTAAGAAAGTTGAGTATGTGAGGAGAATACATATAAAAGTTTACTAGTTTCTCTATAGAAATATTTTATGGGGTATACATGCAAGGGGATGGATAGAAGTATGAAAAGGGGTTTTCTGTTACAACAGTGGGAAATAAGGGGTTTTCATCTAATCCCATCTTTGTAGATGGCATATCCAATATCTATATAGGTGAACCTCCCGAGGAATTGTGTTGCAACTCCAGAACATTCTATTTGCAGACCATTGCAAAAAGGGACATCCAAAATACTCCAAAATATTAACAAAACCATTAAACAAAACCAGCTGCTCAAAATCCTTGAAGTATACCATTTTTTATACAATATGATATCTAAATCATAGTCCCAACTATTGCGAGAATACCCTACCCTTTTCCAGGATTAACAAATTGTGGAAAGTTTATGATTTACATGAAAGCGTGTCCTGCATAAAGTCTTTTTTGTATTTTTGCTAAGGTTAGGACTAAGATTGTTAGTTTATAAGTATGGTATTTAGAAGTATATATTTGCGATGTGGTGCTTTATAGTTTTTGTCTTTTTTTGGATTCAGTTACATGTTTTTGGGGCGTAGGTTAGAGCTTGATTGCAGTAGTCCGGGGATAGAATCTTAGACTGCATGGCTGTGAACCTAGGAAGACTGGTGTGTGAGTGGAATAATACCTATTTCGCACAATGTGTTTCACCCATTACATTTTCAAGCAAGGCAAATCTGTCAAACATTATTGTGCATAAGAGATTGAAGAGCTTGTTGTGTAAGAAGCTTGTAGCATGAAAGACCATTTGTTTAGTGTATTATCATCTTTTCTTGATGTAATTGGCTCTATGTTGAAGTTAAAGATCTAGAATTTATAAGCTCAAGTTATTAATACGTTTTCAACAGCTCATAAGGTTCAAGAAAGATCTTTCCGATTTTTCCCTCTTTTTTTATAATGGCCCAAAAGGCCACAAAGCTAGAAAGGTTTTTTTTTTCTTTCATGTGGACCTTAGTGCTCGAGGTCCATTTTTGGCATGCACAATGCGGTCGAGATGCGACATATCGCATGCGCATGCGTCCTCTTTACTTGCCACTCTATTTGAAGATGCTACTCTATGTTCATATGTACAGTGAGCTCTTAACGTCAAAGAAAAATAAATGACTTCTTATGAGAAAGGAAATCACATATCTTTCAAGAGCATTGAGTGCCAGCCTCAAAGGATGCTTGGAGAATCGTATCATGGAACATTGCAAAGGAATAGATCTTTCAAGCGTACACATTTAGGTTATTATGTTATATTATTATGATCTGATCTATTATAAGCAACATAAATTACTTGAAGATGTCTCAAAGTGGTTTGATTCAGGTCAAAAATGTGGTTTCATAATGTAATACATCTATACATGTAATTTGGAATGCTAGATAAGATATGAGTGGTCTGGTATAGTTCTAGAAACTATGTGGATCAGATTCTAACCTAAGCATTAATGCCACTACTGATCCACAGAATTGCATGTTTAGATAATCCAGCGCAGTTACAATAAATATTTTACAATAGTCATGGGCATTTCATAATAGATTAGATTAATCAATGTCATTAGTGTGTTTTTTTCTGTATTGCTTGATATGATGGTTTCCTATAGATGTATTGGCGAACAATAGCTTTAAAGTTTTATATTTTTGTTGTGATAACAAAATAAAATTGTCTTTACTACATGCTTATCTGGAAGGATTAATAGCAAGAGGTTTGATAATACTATTGCTTGGAGATGGAAGCTAAAAGCCTTGGATTTTTACATTTTAATGGCAGCCTTTTAAGTTTGCTTTTAATGGCCTTGTTGATTTCCAATTTGGCTAGAGCAGTTGATTTGCTGCTTTTGCGGTCTGTAGCTAATCCTAACACATAACATGCAAATGCAATTCTAGCTCTTGATGGCCTTACTATAGATCCAGAGAATATGATTGAGCATATGCGAGTGCTTCACTCCTGCCAAACAATTGAAAAATAGAGCATGTGTTAATGAACCAATCCGAGCCATTGGATCGACATTCTAGAAAGGGACGAGCCATCTATATATGTATCTACATTTCAGTTAGTCGTTTATCGGCGTCTTCTCACAAGCGACATTCCTTATTGGTTCTCTCTAACAATCGTTCTCTTCATTGTCTATTATTTTCTTCCGGAAATCATCATCATGTTCTTGTTCCTCCTTGGCCTTTTATGCTTCTTCCTCATCTTCACCATGATTTTTTGGCAGGTAGGAGTCCTCTAGTCTTTTCATCTCTCCTTAACTCTTCGTCAGCAATTTTTGAGCTCTTGTTGTCCCATTCTTTGATATCATGCTCGACAACCCGTATATCTCAAGTGGGATGTGGTTAATATGGCCATCTATATCAGCCATAAAGACCAACGCGGTTTGAAGCCCAAAAACCATGTTTTTTGGGCATTTTTTGGTCGATTCGGCTCTATTTTGCCCCGAATCTCTTCCTCTCTTCACCAATCTAGCATAAAAGGAGTAAACAAAGCGACTGACATGGTTTTTAGAGCGAATCAAACCACCAACAGAGCAGAAAGAACTAGTCGATTGAAATTTCTGCCTCCCTTTCCCCCTCCTCCCCAGTTTGAAGCTTGGTTTTTGGCCACATTAACCACCTGGCTAATATCGGATAGCCACCATTAACCAGTGGTTAATGTGGCGTGGCCAATGAACCACAATTTTTTTGGCCCCATTAACCACATCTCACTTGAGATATATCCCATCATGCTCTCTGTTTGATGTTTTCTCTTTGCAAACTCTTATTATCTCGCATGCAACAATAGCTACTTTATGGTTGCAAATTCTTAATATATGTGATCTGGACATGCAATGATGGCTAATTTATGTTTTTTGTTCAGCTCTCAAACATATGAATTCCTTTGTGGATCTTTGAGTTTTTTGCTCTTATTTCTTCAAAATTTCCCTTGCATGCATGGATCTTGAAGGTGTTGCATCAAATTTTCCCATGATTCAGCTACCTTGAGCCTTATATGGTTCAATTTTTACTTGGATCTACCTTAATTCAGCTTCTAGACTATTATATGAAGTAAATACTATATATATCTCTGTAAAGCTGCTTAAAGTTGTTAATGGGCATAACAAAATTATGGTTTCTATTGATCTAGTATTAATCTACAGGGTGCTCCACACTATACTGCATGCTGGTTCTTCATATTTATTACTCAAAAGTTTTTATACTATGTCTACATGCAGGCTTATTGAAACTTAGGATCAGCAATTTCGTTTGTACATGATAGGATTTGCATTGGTTGCCTTATTAATACGTGATCCTGCATATTTTTAGTGGATGGCTTCTACTATATGTTCTGGAATATGGACAGATTGCTTATATATATTGGCTGGCTTCTACTCTATGTTCTAATACATGATCCCAGCTTCTATTGGGTATACAAGTCCATAGTTGCAATTTTTGAGTTGTTAGATTCAGTTATCCTGCAAAATTTTACAAAAAAAACATGGGCCTTGCTCGGGATAACTGCCTACAAAAATAGCTTACCTCTACTTGCTTGTTGTACTGGTTTAGTTCATTGTTAGCTATAATCTTAACCCCATTTTTGTTATCTCATGTGGCATGTGGAACTTAAAGCATACATGCTATTTGTCTCGTTGCCCTAGACCTGATATTGCTCTATGTCAGTAATGCTATTTTTTCACAGTTCCAGCACCTGAATCGCTCAGCTCATACTCTTTGTATACTCACTACCTTCTCCCAGATATGTTTCTTCTTTTGTATGTATTCTGCAGATTATTCTGGGAGTGACGCATTGGGGCTGGCGATTGGTTGTGGGCATCTATTTTTTATCTCAGTTTTCACTCTCTATTTAGAAGCTTGTGTACAGGATAAATGTTTGATGTTCATTCTCACTAGAATATTGTACTGATGCCATAAGCCAACAAGTTAAAGCTGGTAGTGGATTGCATTATGCTGTGGCTGCTCCAAAATGGATCTTCATGCCTAATCAGGGCCTATAAATATGGTATCTACAAATAGACAGACCTTTGAAATGCGGCCGCTATTGTTATTCACGGTATTCATTTTGTTCCCTGATAACACATAGATTATTTCTAATCTAAGATTGTTCGAGTTGTGCTTTCCATTTACTTAAAGAAGCCGAAATACAGAATATTGTAGTGATGCCACAAGCCAGCGAGTTGTGTTTTGATATAGATATGGCCATGGTTATTAATTATGGCAACACAGAGGGCTATTTTATTATGTTGTATTCTTCTTCTAAGAAGAGCGGAATATACACTTTCCAGCTGGAATAATAAGCCTTGGGACAAGCATGGAGCTCAGACTAAATGGCTATCTCTTAATCAGCTAGATGTCATGGAGCATAACGTTTCAGGTAGCCACGGTTTCTTGAACTGGGTAAACATCAAAATATTACCTTACTGGTAGCATGTTCTATGCCTACAAAAATCTAGAGCTTGAAGCCCAAGATGTCAAAGAATATACCAGAGATGATGTTCTTCATGCAGTTGCTTGCAACATTTGAAATGACTAGAGACTTTATAAAAGAAATATGATATAATTGTTACTGTACATAAATTTAGCAGGTTTATTGATATGAAGACAGTAAGCGCACTGCAAATAGGTTGCATGCAACTTGCAATCTGAATAAACTATAGCTTTATAAACTATTTCAGGTTTGTATTTTGGAGAGAATTACAAGTTCTTATAAACTAAATAAGTTTCTAAACTCAAGGGATATGTCCTTTGTGAATAGAATTTTTGTTGCTTTTCATGTGCAAAGTGACTATCTTTGACAAAGATTTAAGGTTTATAAAAGAAGCCTAAGTTCCAACGGATTTGGATAGCTCTGCATTGCACACATTCACCAAAAAGTTGGAAACTAGTTTTAAACTCACTGAAGATGACAATTTTCAATATAATACATGTGTGTGAATATGAGTTTTAAGAGCAATTCCATTGGTTAAGATAAAACAAAGACTATAATCAAATTGCATTTGTCAACTAATAAAACTTGCAAGCAAATATAAGATTAAAGCCATAGAACATTTTGTAATTTCCTATTAATAACTTATGCCTCATTCAACGAATCTCATGTTGAAATGCATATTACGACATATTGGTGTCTATTATACAACCAACCTCATGTTGAAATAATATTGGTGTACATTATACAACCAACCTCATGTTGAAATATGTCATACACACACTGATTTGTCTCACATCATCAAATACGAAAACAACAAAGTGATGAGAACCAACAAAAGGCCACATCAATTATTTTAACAGGATGCATGCTTTTCTCACTGTGGCCAAAATAATTGCAAGCTCCAACCTTATGCCCAGTAATGCTAGCCACCACTACTAGTCTAGTGAATAGTGTCGACAGGCTATCTATCTTGCGGAGTATCTTCTAGGCAAACTTAACCTCCAGCGCATCTTGGATGTTCTTCAAGGCAAAAGGATTTTTTGGCATTTTTGTTGCGCCAGGGTTTGAATCGGATTTAGCAAAAGTGGCAACCTCATGATATTGCGCCGATTCTGATTTCAAGCTACCACGAACTTGTTTCATGGCTTTCGACTGAGTCGCAAAACCAATGCAAGGAAATGGTGATCCCACATTAATAATAGATCGAATTCCATGATGAAGGAGCTCATTTTCCAAAGGGATTTATCCACAAAAGAGACCATTACAGCGTTGTCTTATGTTACATATGCCTTCGTACCTAGATCTTTTATTGTTGTACCCCAGACATTGACACCTACTCCTGCGAGGTCACGCGACACTATTGCTCAAGTCACAGGACTTCGATTGCTCAAGTCACAAGACTTCGTTCCTCTGAGTAGCTATGTGTGACGTTCCAGCACAGTATACGGTCCTAAGACGTATACTGTACTGCCTCGTCACGCGTACACGCCATCCCGACTGACGTGTACGCCAACGCGTAGCCGAGCAAGTAGCACCCTAGGGGGCAACTTGCAAGGTGTGTGCATTTATTAATGTGCACATTTACCCATGTGCACATTTATCCAAGTGTACACACTTACCCATGTGGACACTTTATGCCACTTAATAAAGGCAAGTGGGTCACACCCAATTATCCCACATGCTTAAAGGGATAATGGGAAACCCTAGCCCTAACCCTTTGTCTATATAGGGAAAGGAAACCCTAACTTTCCATTTTCGTCCATAGCATTTTAGAATCCGTTTTTCTTGCTCCAAGAGCCAAACTCGCCTCCCAAACCCTGTCTGGGCAGTTTAGCTCATCAGTTTCCCCTTCTAGCTTCATCTTCTAGCAGTTCAGCAGCATGGTCGAGCTTAGAGAAGGAGGAGCAAGCCAAGGATCAGATATTTTGTCAATTCAATAGTCTAAACCGCCTCCTAGACATAGAGTAAGTAGGTTTAGCCTATTGATTTGCCCATAGCAGCCATCTAGATCTCTAGATATCGAGCCCTAATGAATGAACCTAACTCTGTGATTTAGATTAGATCTTGTTCTTTAGTTCTTCTGTGATATGTATGATGATGTATCTCTGTGGACTCATTGTATTGGGAAGGGGGGTAGAGACCCTAAAGCCTGGTAGTTGATGTTCCTAGCTAGCCCCTTTAACACACTGTAAATTCAGCCTGTGTACAAGAACCACACCTGGTTGTGGGTGAAGGGGCCAGACTGGCTTACAAGGAGGTTCATGTCCTGACTCATGACTAAGTCCCTCTGGTAGTAAAGCCTATCGGGGACTACAGTGCACTAGACCTAATGCTCTGCCACTGAGAGAGGGCTTTGCATGGGTTCGACACTCTTGGGGTGGTGAACACCTTCCAAGGAGTTCAGTCGAGTACGGGCAGTGGCCCTCTAGTCACCTTGAGTCAGCATGCCAATCTCTGGTGGGAGCAATCCCTACCTGCCCCCTACGGAGCTGAGGAGATGAAACCCAGTAATAGCCCCTCTAGCTATGCATCCGGTGGGCTACAGTCGGGTTCCAACACTTTTCAACCTACTTTGCAAAGTGTGCACAGGAGGGGCGGATGGAGTGGACTACCCTGAGCCATGTTCTCATGCCAGCCAAATCCATTGCCATGAATTCTATCTGCAATGACCTCTGGAGACCCAAGCTGTCAGTCATCCCATTCGAGTCTGAGCCTTGCGTAGGATCTCCATATGTGATGTACTGATCTTTGCCTATGCAGATATGTAGTGAGCCATCCTTCGTGATTGTCATGTGATGTTGATGTATGTACTACTGACATGTATGTTTACGCTTCCGCAGCTAGGTAGGCCCTGAAGGGAGACAGGGTAAATGACCCCTTCATTCTTCCCACTGGAACTCATCAAGGTTGTAGTGACACGTGGAGGGCCCTATATTAGCATGGTGCTGGTATGGGGGATGAACTCCTATTTGTATACGGTGGGTGCATCGTATATGAGTAGGGGACGTCACAGTGGTATCAGAGCAATGTTCTTGGAGACCAAGAGCAAGGCACTGGCCATGCTCTCAGTAGTACTAACTTAGTAGGATTCTCAAACCTCGAAAAAGTGGGAAATTTTTTTCTCATTTTTGTAGTACATGCTAAGCTAGTAACAGTTAGTAGAATTGAAAACCAAGAAAACTAAAAAGTTGAATAAATTTTGACCCAAAAGTAGCAATGTCTCACACTGTGCGCCAGAGCACCAACCTAAATTTTAGGTCGAGCCACGCTTAGCACAATGCGAGACATTGGCCATAATCACCTTAAAACTTGATAAATTTTAATAAGTTAAGATGCTAAATTGAATTTTAAGGTATGAATTAGTTAGATTTGTATGTTAGACCCCTAAGAATACGCCTAGAAATCACATAATTTAGTCTAAAATGCACAATGTCTCACACTGTGCGCCAGAGGCTTGATCTAATTATTAGCTCGGGGCCCCAGCGCACAATGTGAGACAAGTGGCTTAGAAAACTCTGAAATAAGTATATGTTTTAAGTCAATAGGTGCCTTGGCACATTAAAAGGAACAACTTAAATTTTGACCTAAAATTGCCCAACTATAAATAGACCTAGACCCACCCTCATTTGTAGACTTCCCGTCCAGAAGTTTGCTCCCACTTTTCGAGGCAATTTTTGGGCGCCCGACCTCTGATCGACGAACCGTAAGACATGGCGAGAACCAAACAGACAGCTCGGGTTCCTCGAGGAGACAGAACTGCCAGCGCCCAACTCCAGCAGATGCTTCGGGAGCGTCTTCTCGCAAGAGAAGACCAATCTTCACCAAGCGAGCAGACAGTTTCGGAGGAGCATGACGAGGAGGAATCCCAGCAGGGATCACAGGAGAACCTGGCCGACCAGGAGATAGACCAGGAAGTAGATGAGCCAGCAGACGTGCACTCCTGGCAAAAAGAATGTAAGTGCTCGAGGAAGAAGGAGACGACCAAATCCAGAGAGTCCTCGAGCAGATGGAGAAGGAGAAGCAAGAAAAGGTGGAGCAGGAGCGGGAGGATGAAGTACATGAAGAGTAGAGGGAGCCAACACCCGAGCCGACCGAGGAGGAGCAGTTCGAGGCGTGGATCTGGAAGCACGAGGCAAAGGAGCGGCGCCGAGAGAAGAAAAGGGCCGAAAAGAAGAGAAAGAGGGAGGAAAAGGAGGCCAAAGAGGCGGCAGAAAAGAAGAAACTCAAGGGCAAGGACGTGGAGCAGCCCAAGAGAAAGATGAGAAGACCCACAACATCAAAGTCGTCATCACGGAACGGCCAGCCGACCAGCCTGTCTCCTCCGACGACTCGGATGACGAAGACTTCAACCCTAACCAAGAAGGTGGGAATTCTTCCAAGCCCCCAGGCGACGAGCAGAGAGACCAGGAGTAGGCGGACCCAAATGAACAGGTGCAGGCATCTCCACCCTACCCGACTTGGGAAAAGGACTCCAAGAAGCCTCGGCCCGTCAGGGAGTCGTACGTGATAGACCCTATCAGGATCTATCAGAAGAAGCTGAAGGAGCACCAGCAGTACATGAAGAAATGGGAGGCCTACAACTCCTATTACCAGGAGAATAAGGTCGCATTTGTCTCAGGTGGACGGCCATCGAAGAAGCAGACCCTAAAGCCACCGCCAGAGAAGCCCGCACCTCCAAAGAAGCCGCCCAAAAAGAAAGCCAAGTCGAACCTAAATCGAGCAATCAGGGAGATCCGGCACTTCTAGAGGAGTTTCGGCTTCCTTATCCCGCGTGCACCCTTCGCCAGGCTGGTAAAGGAAGTTGTGCAAGAATACAGCACCGAAATGAGATTAACGGGCGAGATGCTGCTAGCCTTGCAAGAAGCAGCGGAGCAGAAAATAGTGCAGCATTTTGAAGACTCAACGGCATGCACAATACACGCCAAGAGAGTAACCCTAATGAAGAAGGATATGCACCTGACGAGTCACATTAAAGGAGAACCTTATTAAATTTGTAAATCATAAATTTTGTGAATACAAAGTGTTTTGAGTAAATAAATGTACTTAGTTAAGTTGAGTTAGCAAGTAATGGCTTTTGTTTTAGTCAAATTGGTCATATTTTAGACCGATTAGTGAGAGATGTCTCACACTGTGCGCCAGAGCACCAACCTAAATTTTAGGTCGAGCCCTGAGCGCACAATGTGAGACCTTCACACCAAAAGTGGTCCAAACCACCTCCAAATCAACCAAGTAGGGGGTCAATCTTGCCTAACTCGATGAGACTAGTATGATTTGATCCTTAGTTTACCCAGATTGGACAAGTATTGACCAAGTTGGGCCAATTGTCTCACACTATGCGCCAGAGGCCTAACCTAAATTTTAGGTCGAGCCCCAGGCGCACAATATGAGACCTTCCAGCATTTTCTCTTCCATCCCACACCCAATTGACCTCTAGTTTATTGCAATAGGTTCTCTAGACAGTCCTATTCATGCTCAAACCCTCAAATTAACCTTTCAGTCCCCATTTAGACCTCAAAATAGGTCAGGATTGCCCAACCCCAGGAAGTTTCCAAGTCATCCAAAAATTAGGGTTTTTCCCTTGTCTATAAATAGGCTGTCATTTCTCACTTAGCAATCTACAAGTTCGTTCCCAACCTTCTAGGCGATTTTTCAGCTCCCTGAAGCGCTTTTGCATCTGTTTGATAGCCCAATCTCCTCTAGATCCATGGCAACTGCTGATTTTAGGCGATGGTACAGCGCCAGTGCCCATGCAGCCGAGGCCGATCTCAATGCAATTTTTCAAGTTTTCCGGAAAGAGATAGATGTCCAAGCCACGTTGCAAGCAACCCCAGCTTACATGGAAGTCATGACCAAATTCCAAGCTAAGGTAGGACCGTCCCTAGTACAGCTTCCCCCTTGCACAGGCTATTTTGTCCCTAGGCAATCCCTCCAAGCAGCCTTAGGTGATGTCCCCAACATTGCCAAATATCTGACCAATAAAGCTGCTACGTTGCCAGACTACATGGTTTTGACAGCTAATAGAAACAAGTATTTTTTCTACACCACTGCTCTAGCCATCTTCCTTTCCCACCGAGCCCAGAACCCCATGGGGGAAACCTCTATTTCTCCCATGGATGTAGACCTCCTAGCCTCTTCATCAGAAGGTCACCGTTATTCTGCATCATTGCCCGGAACAAGAAGGAAGAGCAGATGAGGAAGCGGTCGACTCAGACGACGAAGACTACATCGAGCTCGACCCCGAAGAAGAGCGCCAGTTAGCAGAACAGGTGATGCCAATTTTCGAACAAGATCGGCCGGACCCACCGGGGATTGCTCCCACCGGGCTAGGTATCACAAGCCCAGCCCCCATCATCATCAACGGCCCGGAGTACTTGCTCTGGCGACATCGAATCTCGAGATCTCCCTAATGGAGACAAAGATGCCATTGGCGAGTTGCTATACCCTGCGGCAACCGGATCGGATGACTTCATCGGCAAGGGAGGCTTCCGGACTTCCCAATCCAGTCGAGGCGACTCCTCTACCGGGGATTCGACCCGGATATCGGCGTCTGGCAAACATCCGAAGCAAGCAATGGAAGCTCGGGACTTGCCGTCTGAAGAAGAGTTTTATGCCATTCAAGAACGAATGGGGATCCGCGGCAAGACCACGAACATTCTGATGCCGAGTTCTTCGACACAACCCCCCACGGGCGTTCAGAGAAGAGGCGAGATCGACCTGCGGTGAATTACATCGACAATCGGGGACTATGGAGACCTCCGAGATCGACGTCGATGAGTATGTGGGAAGACATAGAGCCGGTGCCCGAAGAGACGACGACAACAAAACAGCGGGCGGGGACAGGTATTTGAGATACTATCTTCCTCTCTGGCGATGGGCGGGAGAATAGCGATACCACCATAAATTCAGCCCAAAAAGAAGAAGTGTTCATGCTCATCGCACTCTCAGGCTTTGGCAGACATGCTCGGCTGGCTCCAAACACCGACTATGCCATCTTAGTCAAGAGAACGATGGCACTTGACATCTTCGACTTCGCCATACCCTACCGACGACAGGAAAAACTAGTAAAGGACCGCGGCCTACACGTCCTAATCTTGAGGGTAGAAGACTGGTGACGGCCTTGCAGGTATGGTCATCAATGAATATCCTCGGGGAACTTGGGGGCTCTGTAGGAACGGCCCAAGTTAAGAAGTTTCTTCAGGATAATCCATCCTACCGGCGATCCCAAGATTAGTTAGACTCTTGGTCCCGGAGGCGTTGTAATCAAGTTAATATATTTAAATATATTTTCTTTTGCGCTTTAAATGTTTTGTTGATGTATTTTGTTTCCACAACTATACCAACAAACACATATAATGCAATAGAACAAATAAAGCTAACCGTAAGGCCATGATGTACTTGTGTATGCAGCTAGAGGCCCAGGCACAGAGGAACAACAACGGCGAGACCGTAGGGACGAACAGACTCCGCCCAGGCCGCACCTAGCAAGGAACCTGTATGAATCATTTGGTGCCATGACTCCCGAAGAGGAGATGTCGCAGATGAGAACAGACCTTGATCAGATAAAGGCCTTCTTGGCAGCACAAGCAGGAGTTGGCCCAGATAACAACGTCCAGTTGCCGGAAGCACCACCTCAAAAGGCGGGGAAGGACAAGAGGAAGAGCAAGAGAAGGAGGTCCCCTAGTACGGAATCCTCCGACTCAAGCTCGGATTCGGACTCTGATTCCGAGGAAGAGGTAGAAGAGGTGCGAGACCGTAGGGATGGCAGACCCAAAGACACAAGGACCTCAGACTATCAGAAGAAGGTAGACTCTGCACTGGGTAATGTATGGAAGGCCAGAAAGCTTGAGCAATTCTCGGGAGACAGTAGATCAGGCATGGAAGCAGAAGCTTGGCTGGATGAGATGAGTGAGTATGGTAACGCTTATAGCATGAAGGACAAAGACAAAGGCAGGGTGGCAACAGCCAACCTCAAGGGAGCAGCTCGCATTTGGAGGAAGGGCTATGACAAGGCCCATGGGTTGAACAGGGACAGTTGCCGGTTCAAGAAGTTTGCTAAGGTTTTCAAAGCGCCATTATGTACCACGAGAACATAAGTGTCACATGATGCAGCGGTTTCCGCCCGACAACAGACAAAGCAGTGCGTGCAAAAAGTACAGGAAGGAGTTCATGAAGCTCAGATTGTATGTACCCAAGTTGAGCGAAAGGCACGCGGTGGAAGGATACATCGAAGGGTTGAATGATGAGATAAGAAAGCTGGTAAGAGCAATCAACCCCAAGACATTATCAGAAGCAGAATCCAAGGCGGTGAGCTTGCAAGGCATGGGGCCTCAAAACGGGGGCGTAAACGGAATAGTATCGGGATAAGGGCAAAGCGGCGGAAGTTATAGCCCTAGAACGAGCTAGCCCTGGTCCAACAAAGGCTCCATATAGCGGCAACTATGGGAAGCGGCGGGAGAAGAAAGCAGTATCCTTCAAGGATAGCGGGGAAGGGTCAAACTACTCCAAAGCGGTGCAATCATTTTTGCAAGCAATGCCCAAGGAGAAGAGGCGGGGAGTGCATTGACAAACGGCTTTGCTTGGTGCTTTCAGCCGTGCCCGTAACAATGGCGCCCCGCCGTCGTCATGAGTGCGGCATTAGCGGAGTTGGGGAATGGGACACTCCGCGTCGGCGACGGCAATGGCGAGGCAAGACGCTTCATTGGGGTGAGTGTCACATTTTTTTGCCGCCATAGATCTGAGAACAAAGCGTAAAAATCGGTATCAGGTAATCTCCACAATAGGGAAGGCCAAGGCCAAGGCCTTCATAGTCCTGATAGACTCGGGAGCACCCACAACTTTGTGTCCCCAAGAATGGTTGAGATGTTGAAGCTCAAGCCGTTGAAGTCAAAGCCGGAGACCACGGTGTTAGCAAGTGGAGCGATAAGACACATGGCGGGGGCAAGAGGATAAACTTCGACATTGACTTGCCGAGGGGATCAACGTTCAAATGGGGGCTGAAGTAATGGGCATCGGGAAGTATGACTTGATCATAGGAATGGAGTATCTTGGACCAGCAGGGGCCATCATTGATTGTGGAAAGCGGAAGGTGACCCTCACAGCGCCCAACGGCAAAATCATAGAGGTTGCAGGTAAAGAAGTTGTTCCCATCATGCAGTGTATGTCTAGTAAGCGGCTGCTCAAGTGCATAAAGAGCGAGCAGGTAGCATATATCTTCCAGCTTCAGCTCCAAGAGCCCGAGTCAGAAGAAAGCAAGGAAGATAAAGTGCTCTACAAGTTGCCAAAGTAGATAGCTAAGTTAATTCAGGACTTCCATGATCTCTTTCCAGACGAGATCAAGCAGCTTCCTCTTTACAGGGGAGTTGAGTGCGAGATAGCACTCGAACCAGGTACGAAGCCGACGAGCAAGGCTCCGTATAGGATGACGACGTAGGAGCTTATGGAGCTAAAGAAGCAATTGCAGGAGTTGCTCGACCTAGGCTTCATTAGACCTAGCGTCTCACCATTTGGGGCACCCATTCTTTTGTGAAGAAGAAGGATGGATGGCTTTTGAGGATGTGCATAGATTACGAGGCGGTTGAACAAGCACACCATCAAGAATAAGTATGCGCTTCCCAGATCGGATGACTTGATGGATCAGCTCCAAGGGACAAAAGTCTTCTCCAAAATTGACCTAAGGTCGGGCTATCATCAGATAAGGATCAAGGGAGAAGACATCCACAAAACCGCTTTCAGAACGCAGTATGGGCACTATGAGTTCACGGTAATGCCTTTCGGCTTATCGAATGCCCCAGCAACATTCATGAGGCTCATGAACGATATCTTCAGGGAGTTCTTGGATACCTTTATGATAGTATTCTTTGATGACATCTTGGTGTATAGCAGATCCCTGGAAGAGCATGTGCAACACCTAAGGAGAGTGCTTGAGAAGCTAAGAAGGCACCAGTTATATGCCAAGTTGTTGAAGTGCCACTGCATAGCGGGAGAAGGTAGAATATCTGGGTCATGTGATCTCAGCAGAAGGAATTTCGACGGACCCTACCAAGATTGAAGCAGTCATTCAGTGGCCGGCAACGAAGAATGTCCATGAGGTCAGAAGTTTTCTTGGCCTAGCGGGGTACTACAGGAAGTTTGTGAAGAACTTTGCAAAGATAGCGGCCCTGCTAACAGATTTGACGAGGGCAAAAAAAGTGAAGGATTGGACAGATCATTGGCACAAGAAAGCCTGCGGGGTTTGAATTGTTGAAGGAAGCTTTGACAACCGCCCGCCTTGACCCCCGCCGGACCGAGAGAAGGACAAGCTTGTGACGACAGACGCGAAGTAAAGATAGCCCACAGTGCGGTGCTCATGCAAGAAGAGCGGGTAGTAGCTTACGACTCCAGGAAGATGAACAACGCCGAAACGCGCTACACGACCCATGATCAAGAGTTGCTTGCGGTTGTCGAGAAGCACTAAGAATTTGGAGGCACTACCGTTGGGGAGGAAGTTCCGGTTGGACACGAGATCATCGAGCCTCTAATACGTGTTTACGCGAACCACAACTTAACCCGAGGCGCGAAGGTGGATGGAGTTCCTCGAAGAGTATGACTTTGATATAGTCTATAAGCCGGGAAGCTCAATGTGGTAGCAGAATCTTGCTGGCCAAGGCATCCCCCGACAACAAGAGTGCACTCGCAATGCAATTTCGACGCTCACCAGCGACTTCGGAAAGAAGATCGAGGAATCCTTGCCATCAGATGCAGACTTCAAGGAAGTGTGGGCAAGCTTGTGCAAGGAAGCAAGAACGAGATAAGGAGAGGAAACCTTCAAAAATTTTAAGAAGGAAGGTAACCTTTTGTACCATAAGAACAAGTTGTTTGTGCAGAATCATCGGGGGTGAGGAAGTTGATTCTACACGACACCCACAACAGTCCAATAACTGGCCACACAGGATTTATGAAGACATATTTCAAAGTGCGCAGCAGCTATTATTGGCCAGGGATGAAGAAGCAGATAGCTCGCTACATCAAAGAGTGCCGTGGGTTGTCAAAACAAAAGACGAAAGCAACCGAATTCGGGGGCATTGGAACCATTAGCGGTGCCGAACGCTAAGTGGGAAGTCATCAGTATGGACTTCATAACAGGACTTCCAAGGACAGTAAGAGGAAAAGATGCCTTGATGGTTGTGGTCGACAAGTTGTCGAAGATGGCACACTTTGTGCCTTGCAGGACCACCGACACAGCTATGGATCTGGCCGAAGCTCTTCACCAAAGAAATCTTCAGGCTCCATGGCATGCCAAGAGAGATCATCTCCGGCGTGAGACCCGAAGTTCATGAGTGCCTTTTGGCAAGATCTTTTTGCGACGATTCAGACAAAGCTGTCCATGAGCACGGTCTATCATCCTCAGACGGATGGGTGAACAGAACGGACCAACAGAATTTTGGAAGATATATGCTATGAAACTATGTCTGGAACAAGCAGAGTATGTGGGAAGAGTTTATTCACTTGGTGGAGTTCGCCTATAATAGCACCAAGCAAGAATCATCCCAAATGTCGCCATTCATGATCAACTACGGCTACCAATGTCTAACTCCAAACACTTGGCACAACCCCGTGTCAAAAGTAGAGGTTTCGCAGCAAATGTTGGCCGATATCGTTACCGGTAGAAGAGGTTCGAGGATATCTTCTTGCAGCAAGGAGTCGACAAAAGAGCATCGCTGACAAGCATCGGACGATCAGGGAGTTCCAAGTTGGCGACAACGTGTGGCTCAAGATCAAAGTGAAGCAGGCAAAGCTCCGCATCAGAAATTATAAGAAGCTTGCTCCAAGGTGGGCTGGACCTTTCAGAATAGCCAAGAGAGTAGGTAACCAATCCTACAAGTTGGAGCTACCAGCACACCTAAAGATTCATAAAGTCTTCCACATGAGTTTGTTGAAGAAGCATACTCCCAATCCAGACGAAGTCTTGGACACTCCAACATTGTTGGAAATGACAGAAGAGCAGCTGGAGATAGTTCCAGAATTGATTCTTGATAAAGCCTTCAAGAAAACAAGAGATCGGAGTTTTTCCAATATTTGGTCAAGTGGAAACACTTGCCAGTGGAAGACGCGACATGGGTACTTAAGAAGGATTTAATAAAGTAGTACCCACAATTCATGGAGCAATGGGATGGCAAGGTCATCTCCGAAGAAATCGGTTCAGGCATGTCGATTTGTGTGTAGATTAATTTCACGTGTAGTTAAGATTAATCTACGCATGCAACCTATGCTAGGTATGGGTTGCATGCGTTGTTACTGATGATGAGACCACTACAGGGTTTGTAATATGAACCGCACAAAAGCGGCTCATAAACCCCACACAAATTGTTCAGCTCAAAGCTGATTGATAACGACGCACCCGTGCACGGCCTTGAAGCCGATCCAAAGCGGGGTGCCGGTATTAATAGAGAAAAGTGAAGCCTTCAGAAAAGGCTACAATATAAACTAGCATGATGTGCTAGTAGCCCATCGAAGCTTCGCCCATGCTACATAAGTCCACGGGCCTCGGGGCACAAGGGACAATAATGTATCTATCTATCTATCTATCTATCTATCTATCTATCTATCTATCTATCTATCTATCTATCTATCTATCTATCTATCTATCTATCTATCTATCTATTTTCGGTATACATATATATCAAAAGAGTTCCTTTTCTAGAACGATTTTCTCAAGGTCCCTGTCAATTTTCCCTGTCCGATCAAGTACATGTCCGAAACGTGGTGTAACGTCGATGTAGGCATGACCGCTGATTCTGCTTGGATGAGTTGGAAGGTAGATTAAGTAGTCTACTTCCGTCCCCACCAGGAGATAGACGACCTTAAGAGATAAGAGGTCATTCAGGAATGCATTGATAGGAAAAGCACCTCTAGTCAATGCCTACGGGGAGGACCCTATCCTTCACCCCATATCTGGGGAAGGACCCTATCCTCCACGCTTGGGCAACTAAAGGTGTAGGCATGAGCCATATAGGCATTATAGGGCTATCTCCACGGCGGGCGATGGAAGAAGCATCCTCTTCCTATGCCAGGAGATTAGTCTTGCATCCATTTAGGTTAATTAGATGGGTGGTTACCTTATAACCATAATTTTATTAATAATTAAAATGGTACTAACGTAGTATCGACCTGCAGGCCAATAGAGCGCTCCGAAGGGCAAGGAGGTTGAGCTACAAAGACTTGCAACACAAATTTTGTTGGAATGTGTTGCAAGGAATGAAGAGTACCTAGAAGCATAATTGTTTATGGAACTATCAAATTTTGATAAACTAAATGTTGTGATAAGTGAGACTAATAAATACCTTGTTTTAATGGAAGTTAAGAATTGATAAGTTATTTGATAATGTAATGATATAATAAAATCCTAATAAATGTGTAAGTATGATAGTAGTATATTGTATGCATCAAGTTGATTGCAGGTTAGGAAGATCCCAAGGTGGGGAGACCCACGATGCTGCGGACAGCATCATTTCAAGGTGGGGAGAATGTGACGTTCCAGCATAGTATACGGTCCTAAGACGTATATTGTACTGCCTCATCACGCCGCACCATCCATCCCGACCGACGTGGTGTCTTTGGCGAGGCCGAGCAAGTAGCACCCTAGGGGGCAACTTGCAAGGTGTGTGCATTTATTAATGTGCACATTTACCCATGTGCACATTTATCCAAGTGTACACACTTACCCATGTGGACACTTTATGCCACTTAATAAAGGCAAGTGGGCCACACCCAATTATCCCACATGCTTAAAGGGATAATGGGAAACCCTAGCCCTAACCCTTTGTCTATATAGGGAAAGGAAACCCTAACTTTCCATTTTCATCCATAGCATTTTAGGGTTCCGTTTTGCTTGCTCCAAGAGCCAAACTCGCCTCCCAAACCCTGTCTGAGCAGTTTAGCTCATCAGTTTCTCCTTCTAGCTTCATCTTCTAGCAGTTCAGCAGCATGGTCGAGCTTAGAGCAGGAGGAGCAAGCCAAGGATCAGGTATTTTGTCAATTCAATAGTCTAAACCGCCTTCTAGACATCGAGGTTAGCCTATTGATTTGCCCATAGCAGCCATCTAGATCTCTAGATATTGAGCCCTAATGAATGAACCTAACTCTGTGATTTAGATTAGATCTTATTCTTTAGTTCTTCTGTGATATGTATGATGATGTATCTCTGTGGACTCATTGTATTGGGAAGGGGGGTTGAGACCCTAAAGCCTGGTAGTTGATGTTCCTAGCTAGCCCCTTTAGCACACTGTAAATTCGGCCTGTGTACAAGAACCACACCTGGTTGTGGGTGAAGGGGCCAGACTGGCTTACAAGGAGGTTCATGTCCTGACTCATGACTAAGTCCCTCTGGTAGTAAAGCCTATGGGGACTACAGTGCACTAGACCTAATGCTCTGCCACTGAGAGAGGGCTTTGCATGGGTTCGACACTCTTGGGGTGGTGAACACCTTCCAAGGAGTTCAGTCGAGTACGGGCAGTGGCCCTCTAGTCACCTTGAGTCAGCATGCCAATCTCTGGTGGGAGCAATCTCTACCTGCCCCTACGGAGCTGGGGAGATGAAACCCAGTAGTAGCCCCTCTAGCTATGCATCCGATGGGCTACAGTCGGGTCCCAACAGTTTTCAACCTACTTTGCAAAGTGTGCACAGGAGGGGCGGATGGAGTGGACTACCCTGAGCCATGTTCTCATGCCAGCCAAATCCATTGCCATGAATTCAATGCCTCAAGAATGACCTCACGGAGACCCAAGCCGTCAGTCATCCCATTCGAAATCGGAGCCTTGGGTAGGATCTCCATATGTGATGTAGTGATCTTTGCCTATGCAGATATGCAGTGAGCCATCCTTCGTGATGGTCATGTGATGTTGATGTATGTACTACTGACATGTATGTTTACGCTTCCGCAGCTAGGTAGGCCCCGAAGGGAGCGGGGGTAAATGACCCCTTCATTCTTCCCAATTGGAACTCATCAAGGTTGCAGTGACACGTGGAGGGCCCTATATTAGCATGGTGCTGGTATGGGGATGAACTCTGTTTGTATCGGTGGATGCAATCAGATATGAGTAGGGGACGTCACACTATGCAAAGGATTGTCATCCCGCCATATCTTTCGGCATTTAGAGGCTCTCTCGGCTATTGAGGACAATAACAAGGAGGTAGTATCCTATGTTCAGTAGCTGCATGCTAAGTGAGGCTCTACGGATGCCCAATTCCTACCAGAGGGGTCTTTTGTGAAGTGCAGAATTATCGATCAACCCTTGAGCAATTTGGGACATCACTTTTGCAAATTAGTCGTATGGCTCATTGATGTCATGTGGAGTAGCTAGTTGTATGCTCGATGGTGTGCCACTTTAATGGTCCATTTTTAGATTTGAAGCGCATGAGATCTTGGTTGTCTGGCATTTTTAGAAGTTGGTTCCAATTTATCAATCTTCCAAGCTAGTAGCAAAAGATAAATGATGTTTTCTTGTCATGTTTAGTTCGCCTGAGCCAGCTATCCAACTCATTGGACGTGGTGTTGGCCCTCTTTGGAGGTCTATTTTCTTGTGTCAGCAATACATTCCTACATGCTCTATGTGGTCTATTTTGAATTGCAATTGAGGACTTTTCTCCAGACCTGCAGGATTCGATGTTCATTTTCTCCGCGAGTACGCGATCACAGTTAACCAGGAATAGTAAGTTTAATAGGTAATCTGACAGATTAAGTAACCTTAAAATGCAAATAAGATTGCTTGCATCTTTAGCACTCTATTACAAATATCTTACCAAAATTTGTGTTGCAAGACCTATTGATTGCAATCTGATCAGACAATTATTGTCTAGAGTGAATCCATAGTTTTTTCATGTCATGTTCCTGGAGGCACCCGCTTTTGTTCTCAAGATCTTTGAGACCTCTTGCATCCAACCTTTAACCCTTGCATTTTTTGGTCCTCGTTCAGCTGCTTCAACCTCTATGTAAATGGATCTCTTCCAACCGCCTGCAGACCCTTCCACTGTCAGTCCATCTGCAACTTCTGCATTATATCTTCTTGATTAGCATAGGCAGAGGTTGTTGGAGATTTAAAAGAAGCAAGATCAAGCAGAAGAGGCTCGTTGTCAATACATAGATATTGATCTTCGAGGTGTCCACTCTTCGCCTAAACATCCATCTTCTTAAAGCCAATCTCGAAAGATAGCAAAGTGGCTCATTTTGCAGTGCCTTAGCATTCATTGCAATGTGACATACTGCTGTACAACTTTTGTAAGTTTATGTTTGTAATTTCAAGTATTATTTATATTATAAAGGCGAGCTACGAAAGGATTTTAGTTGTATATCTGAAAGGTCGTATGTATTCAAATGATTTGAGTCGTCTATAAAGTTTAGAGTTTATTCATTCCTTGGAGTATATTTAGATTTAATAGGTTATTGAATCTATTTGCACTTTAGATTTCAGGAATTTATTTCATGCTTTATATTTTATTGTAGTTGAATTAGCCTAAATAGGTACATTGACCTTAGAAGTTTAGAAGCAACAGTAAAAGCAGTGGCGAGATTTCTTAATGCTGCCATGAAACTAGTGTTAAGTTGGGAGCCCCAAGCTGTGTCTTGCTTAGAAGTGTTGAAGCATCAGGTAGTCAGTTGTTTGAAATGCTAAAAGCAAGGAGCTCTTTAAACATATTCAAGTAAGATTGGTTGCCTAGATAATGTTTGCTTGGATATTAATTTTTTGGTGAGTGTATTTTGTCTTAAGTAGTGCCATATTCAATGAAACCAATTCTGAAATTTGGCACTCCATATTTTGTATTCTAAAATTTTTAGGCAAAGTCGTATAGAGGTTCGATGTTCCCTCAAAACCTTAGGCGAACTCATATTTCATATTTCAAAATCATAGGCGCTCCCAATCATAAATGACCATAAGCGAAACGAGAGGTGCCCAGAGGCCCCAACATACGGTCTGGGGCATAGGATCGACGGATCCGACGATTTCAAAATCATAGGCGCCCCCAATCATAAATGACCATAAGCGAAACGAGAGGTGCCCAGAGGCCCCAACATACGATCTGGGGCATAGGATCGACGGATCCGACGATTGTGGTAGTCCAGGGTGCACCTCATTTAGAATCTGCAAGTTACTCCAAAGGTATTTATTGCTTAGCTTTATGATTTGTTTCTTTCTTTTGATTGTGCATCCCTTATACTTGGATCCCATGACCTATTGTAGGTGTCAACATGGTAATAGGATTTCGGGACAATGAATATGATTTGAGCATTATGCCCCCCCTCCCCATGGCCCAGCCCCAACATATGGTGCGGGGCATAGGAGCGACGGATCCGACAATTTCAAAATCATAGGTGCCCCCAATCATAAATGATCATAAGCGAAATAAGAGGTGCCCAGAGGCCCCAACATACGGTCTGGGGCGTAGGATCGACGGATCCGACGATTGTGGTAGTCCAAGGTGCACCTCATTTAAAATCTGCAAGTTACTCCAAAGGTATTTATTGCTTAGCTTTATGATTTGTTTCTTTCCTTTGATTGTGCAACCCTTATACTTGGATCCCATGACGTATTGTAGGTGGCAACATGGTAATAGGATTTTGCGGACAATGCATATCCCTCCCCCCCCCCAACATATCTGATTCCGGGGCATAGGATCGAGGATCCGAGGCAATTTCAAAATCATAGGCCCCCAATCATAAATGACCATAAGCGAAACAAGAGGTGCAGAGGCCCCAACATACGGTCTGGGGCGTAGGATCGACGGATCCGACGATTGTGGTAGTCCAGGGTGCACCTCATTTAAAATCTGCAAGTTACTCGTGTATTTATTGCTTAGCATTATGATTTGTTTCTTTCCTTTGATTGTGCATCCCTTATACTTGGATCCCATGACGTATTGTAGGTGGCAACATGGTAATAGGATTTTTGCGGACAATGAATATGATTTGAGCATTATGCCCCCCCTCCCCCCCCGCCCCAACATACTCTTATCGGGGCATAGGATCGACGGATCCGGCGATTTCAAAATCATAGGCGCCCCAATCATAAATGACCATAAAGTTTAAACAAGAGGTGCAGAGGCCCCAACATACTGATGCGGGGCGAGGATAGGACGGATCCGACGATTGTGGTAGTCCGGGGTGCACCTCATTTAAAATCGCAAGTTACTCCAAAGGTATTTATTGCTTAGCTTTATGATTTGTTTCTTTCTTTAATTGTGTATCCCTTATACTTGGATCCCATGACGTATTGTAGGTGGCAACATGGTAATAGGATTTTGCGGACAATGAATATGATTTGAGCATTATGCCCCTTCCCCCCTTCCTCTCTTTTTTTGAAGGCATGGTTGGTGGGACTTGCACCCGCCCACGTCTCCCACCTGATGGTAGCCAGTGGGTTTTGAACCCTATCACCCCAATCCAAGGCCTTACCACTCGACCACCACCGCGATGGGCATTATGCCTATTTTGAATTTAGTGAGCATGCAGAAGTCTCTAATAGAAGCAAAGAAACATAACACATTAGGCTTTCTTCATTATCAATCTCTTTATTATATCAGAATCCAATACAAAGTCAATGTGTATGATATTGGCATGTAATCTATATGGTAACAAGATCACCACTTCAAAATTGAGTCTAGCGGGTCTTGAGGGAAGCAATTGCATTCTTATGATATATCTGGCTTCAAATATATTGTATAATGTTCAAAGCGATGTCTATATTAATGTTTTTTTTTTTTTTTTTTTTTTTGAAGAACTGTGTCATCAATATATTAAAAGAAGGGTAATGTTACAAATCAAGTGAGGAGGAAGGAGAACTGCCCCAAAGAGACAGCGATACCATGACACTCCACACAAACTCACAGAAAAACTACAACTCATCTGGCAGACAAACTGACCATCACCATCTACAACACCCAAGAAGTCCCGCCAAATGGCGAACTTCCGCTCTACTAATCCCGGGAACACCAGAAAGCTTTGAAATAGCTTGTACCTGAGTCGAGCAGTGTTGTTTTCGTACATGTACGTAACGATTTTGGACGTACCATACCTTGACCATTGTACAGTAAGTCTCGTACTTTACAAAATAAGGTCATTTTTTTTTGGTATCTTACCCTAATGAATTTTTTCCCCCTCTTACATTTTCTCGTAACCTAAAGCCGCAGAGTCAAAGCTGAAAGTTCTGTCTTTATATTTGAAGATCGAAGCAGCTAGTTTAAGGTCGAAGGAGCAGTTTAAGGCGAAGGGACAACTCAAGTTTTCGATTCTCCTGGATTCTGGACTGATTATGCTGTAAGAGTTTTAGAAAGAGGTAAACCTGACATTTGCTTCCTTCTTTGAATCGATTTGTCCTTTGATACTAAAATCGGCTTTGTCCAGAGCTTTAGAGCATGCCATTTTATCAGGTAAGAGTGTCTGAACCTATTTTTTTTGCTTTCATTTTATCCTGAGGCTCTAATATCAGTTTCGGCCATTCATAAAATGCTTACAGCCTGGTACACAGTTCGATGAGGGTCTTGAAGCAAGTAAGACGTTTGGTACTTAGTGTTTTTCTGTCATTTATCTTGAAATACAAAAAACCAGCCCACTTATAAGGTTTGCCTGCTGCATGGTCTACGAGTTACTTAGAATGGCTTTGAGAATGACATTTTCAATATTTTAAAAGGCTTTATGCTAATGTAAGTTCACTGATCTTGTCCTTAAGCTTTAAGAAAATAAGCCTGTAAAAAAGGTCAAATAGAAACATTGTAGTTCATGCAAATGAGGAATGAATAATGAATGAAATGATACTTATTCTATTGTTTGGACTTTGGACAACTGCTCTTAAGATTTCTGTTCATAGAAGAATTAATAGAATTGTAAAGAAGCCCAGTACTAGTGCCATTTTGCCACTGTTCCTAATTTGGTATTTTGTAAAAGGCTGATTAGTGAGAGAAATAGTGCTAAAACCCAAAGCCGACTTGCTTGAATTTACGCTCTTGTGAGATTTGTCTTATTAATAAAAAGGGCCCGCACTTTTATACGGTCAGGGCCGGGACCATTTGCAAAGTTGCAGCTTATGTAATCCCCTCATTAGCAAATATAGGCCTTCATAAAGCGCATAAGTACTCTTTATATTCTCCTCATTTTCATTCTAATCTAGCTGAATCATCCTGGTGGTTTGTTGTGAGCAAGCAAAATAGAAATCCAAGTACTTGAAGCCACTGCCCATGGCCCTGATTTGTTCTAAAATTTCTGATATCAATTTTTGAAAATCTTTTGCAGATCTAATGCGACATAAAGGTGCTGTAACGGATGGTTCGAGCAACTTTTTAGAAGATGCATTGGCACTATTCATTGCTCAACTGTTTAGAAGATGCATTGGCACTATTCATTGAGTATAGTTGTTTTCAATTGCCCACTATAATATTTTTGTTTTTTGAACTTGAACTATTTAGATGCCTATAAGATGGCCTTATGCTTATAATGATATGCTTTTTTAATAGTATGGTTAAGAAAAAAAAAAGTCAAAATATTTTAATGTAGTGTACGCACACAACATACTTTACGTCTTCGTGACGCTAAATTTAACAATCAAGTTTAAAACGCATTACACTAAGGCACGCCAAAACCTTAAAGTCGAAAAAGGTATAGTGCGTTAGAAGGCGTATTATACCCGTCGCGGTACACACTACGTCGCGGATGACTACACCGAGTCGAAGAATCGAGAGGCCGCGGGCTGATCCCCCGAAAGATCCACAACCGGGCCGCTTCCAAATCAGCCACACCAACCAAGCCACGCCCGGATGCAAGGCTTTACGCGCAAGAGGCGCCAAGCACCGAGGATACACCGCGGCGAAGAATCTGGCGGCTAGTCAATCTCACTGAAAATAGAGCCCCGACCCAATCCCGGCGGCGCAAGTGAGGGCATAAAACGGACAATGCTTCACGGTCTCATGATGAAGGCCACAACAAGGGCGTAGAGGGCTTACAAAGATTTACCCCGATACGGTGCACCACCGGCCACAAAAAGCACTCTAGCCTTCAAGTGGGGGAAGTGAGCTCCATGTCCGCGCCCAAACCGAAGCCATCGAGAACAGGAAATTGCATAGACCACTTGCACGAAGGGGGCAGAGTGTCATGAATAGCCGGCACTCGGTAGCAAGATCGCACAAAAGAAGAAGACACAACATCCGGATGAACCTCCCAAACTCGCACCACCACATCATCACGAAGGACTATAGGTATGTGTAGCGGAATACTCTCGCCACTTGTTCCTAGATAGCCGGTACACGCCCCTCGAGCGAAAGGGAGCTCTTCGAAGAACTCCCACGAAGCTAGCCGACCATCCCAATACCAATCCTCCAAGGTGAGCCTGCCCAGCTCGCCTCCAACGAACTGCGTCAGAGAGCATGCTGATGTGACCAAGGGCAAGTCTGCAAGCAGGTAAATGCCCTTGTGAGTCATAATCTAGGTGGAAGAGCACACGCTCATGATCCCAAAGCCCAACACCCAGGTGAGAAAGGGGATGCATGTGGGAAAGGCCAAAGACCATACAAGCGATTGCCTGGGGCAACTCCACATGCACAGACGGCTTCCCCAAACGCCACACAATGGTGCGTAGATCGCAACAACAGCCGCCGCACCAGAGAAGATGCTCCATCCCTGAGAATGCTCCAAACAAACTTGGAGACCAACACCTTACTATGGAGCGCCAAATCCAGAATCCAAGCCCCCATCCTCCCGGGGGCGGAGACACTTCCATCAAGCCACCTTAACAACCGGCCCTTCATCATCCCCGCCCCACACAAAATTTGAACCATCTTATCCAAAGCCGCATCTTACCCTTAGGAGCTAACATCGCAGATGTTGTATACACATGAGTGCTACAAAGTACTAACTTGGCAATAGTGATCCTACCTGCCATGGACAACTTGCAACCCTTCCACCAATTGAGGTGTTTCTCAACCCTTGCAAAATCTCATCCCACACCCTCCCCATGGAAACATCCCCTCCAAAGGGAATACCCAATGCCTTAGTACACACATTACCCGGAAGCACCTTCCAAGGGAATAGAGCCAAACAAGGGGAGGCGGAGTTTGGGCCCATAATGCGGAACATTTACCCCAATTCAGAAGAATGCCCGGGCCAAGGAGAAAGTATCCAACAAACCCTTCACATTCTCAAGGCAGATTCTCTCTTACGCCACCAAGAAGAGGAAGGTGTCATTGGCGAACCGGTTAATGTCTGGCGGCTACCATCCCCGTGATCCAAGCCCATCCACCACCCCTTCCTCCACCGCAAAGAAAAACAACCAAGACAAAGGCCTCCGCCACAATCGTTAAATAAGAACGGCGCCAAAGGGCACCGACGCACCCTCTCGCCTAATGAGAAAAGGCGAGAGGGTTCACCCCGGCACACCACCGTGAGTCCGTGTTGACCTATGCAGCTTCATGACTATCTCTGCAAAGCGTGGACCACATCCCAACGCTAACATCATAGCCGACAAGAACTCCCAATCGGACACTATCGTAAGCTTTGGCAAAGTCAAGCTTAAGATAGGCAAAACCTTGACACATTCTCCCGCCCAATAAAGGCCCTCATAAGCCGCCGCAACATTAGTCAAAATGTTCCTCCCGGGAACAAACCCGCATCGCACCTTACTAATGGAAGAAGTCAACACCGCTTCAACTTTTCGCGGGGGCTTTCGCTTTAATAATCTTGTACACAGAGGACAACAAGGAGATAGGCCTCCAATCATTAATGGTAGAAGGTCGCTTTAACCTTAGGAATCAAGGAAATGCATGCGGTATTCAAGATCCTATCCATTTGAGAAGACTGCAGCAACTCAAGATACACGGCACAAGACTCACCAGCCCACTCCCAATAAGTCCTGGAAGAACTCCACAGAGATGCCATCCAGCCTAGGACATTTATCCTTGGCCATGCACATACATGCCTCTGCTAAATCCTCTCGGAGAGCTCCCCGCTCCAAGCTCTCACACTGGTGAAATGGCTTAACAACCCCCAAAACAAGCTCCCGCATCTCCCGCTCATAGGGAAGAGTGCGCCAGGTAAAAAAAACCGAGAAATGAGCATCCTCTGCAAAGTAGCGGGGATCCTCCAAAGTCCGCCATCAGGCAAAGCAAGGGACGCCATAGATGTCGATATCGCCACGCTTAGCCGCTCAAGAACACCGGCGAACTTGTGTCCCCTCCTTCAACCGGGGTAAGGGCCATCTTCACACGCCTCCCCGCACTTTAACCGCCTCCAGACAGCAACAATACGCCGCAACACTTTGCATTCTCCTAATGCCATGGAAATTTTACCAATCTTCTCCATCTCCGATAGAGACCATGCAACTCCCGCCGCTCCGCCGACACGCATTTTAGCAAAAACCTTGGCAAAATGCTTCACTCGCCAACGCGGTCACCATGCCGGATATACCCTTCGAGGAGATGAAAAGGTATCAAGCCACAATTCCCGCTTTGGGCGAGAAATCCAGATCGCCGGTAGGGTGTTCAAAGCGGAACACCGGCCCTAGAGGGAAAGGAGGCAACCACACCGACTGGACAAAACGAGGGTAATGATAAAATGAGTTAAAGAATGTTACTCTCGCACAAAGAGAGCACACCATCCCGCGCATGGGGAAGCATAGCACCGGGTCATGCCTAGCATATACTGCCCGCACCAAGCTGCTTATTACAATAGGTGAAAGACAAGTCCCCAAGGACCTCAACCAAGGCCAAATCTCGCAACAAACGAGACCATTGGTCCCTTTCTAACCCATGCACAACACGGGTTCCGTGAACAGAGCGATCCTCTACTCGGCTCTACCATATTGAAGTCCCTAACAGCAACTAAGCGACCTGCAACCCACCAAAGGCTCGCAACTTATTCCGGATTATGGCCCATAAAGCACCCCGCTGAGAAGGCTGATTAGGGGCATAAACATTAACATTCCCCCACTCTTGCCCTCCCTCCAACCACTTAATTATTGCCCATCGACCAAACACATGCTCGCTGCAGGTATGTGACCGCACATCCATCCTTCAAGCAATAAGAGTACCCCCACTAGTCCGCCCAGAAGAAGAAGCAATAGAGACAAACTGCCTACCAACCATATTCATGAGCCTAGACATATCACCCCTATGACACTTATGCTCCTGAATGCAAACAATATCGGGGCGAATCGCCGGTGCCAAAGAAACACGGGGCCTCTTACTATTAGAGGACCGCACCCCCCGTATATTCCAACTGATGATCGATCTATTCATCCCGAAGAAGAAGTGTCAAGCCCCACATGCCTACCCACCAGGCCATCCAACTCCACAGAGTCATCATCTAGAGCCAGAGGATTAATCACAGCAATGTGACCCACAGCCATTCTACGTGACACTCCACTTCCAACACGTGTTGGAAGTCCCCCAGCCACCTCCATAGAGTCATGGGCCACACTAGCCTCTACCTTCAACTGGGCTGCTCCAGCCACCTCATGCTCAGCACATACCGCTACATGGACATCCCCAGCGGGATCACCAGCCCCTCCCACGTCCACGTCCTCGGACCTAGCCACAACCAAACTATCCGAGCCCTCCCCGAGCCACCACGTCCCTAGCCCCACCATCCAATGGGCAGCCGGCCAGGCAAGCCTACCCCCGCCTCGTCCCACACCACCTCTCCCAACCACACCACCTTGTCCAACTCCACTCCAGCGCAACACGGTCCTCCTCCTGTTGCCTCGGGAACAGAGGGAAATCCACGGGCCATAAGCACCCAACCCCTACCACATCACAAACACGGTGGGATCATCAGCGAGTGGTCGGATGGTAGCACAATAGATGGAAACATCCGCCGGGATCTCAGAGCCATTCAAAAGCTTCAATCGAAGAGAAAATGCGGGGACCACTCGCCTTTGGAGAAGTGGGCACAGCCGCAAAGCGGTGAGCAACACAGATCTTGGGGACTGCACAATAGAATGAACCAAATATACACCCGGGCCATTAGCCATAGAAACCAAGAAATCGGGCACCATCGGATCGGGAGGAAGATCCGAATCTGGAACCAACACGGGATTTTAACGGTATCAAAATTTGGTGGACATTTGCGGAGTATAATCTTGATACAACACATATGGTTCACCCAAAGTATCCACCCCCGACTAACCAATTGCCGTGACGGAAGACTCGACCTCAAACATGATTATGAAGAAATTATTTGGTAGGAATTTGGAGGCCCGACACTGGGCAAACCAATCCGCCTCGGATGTCCAGGCAAGCCAAGAGCTAAACCTCCTCGTGTCCAATATGTAACCCTTGAAGTGGCCCAATACCGCCAAAAGAAACTAGATTCTCAATGGTCTCAACATGCCTGGGTATGATCAATATCTATCCATGGATTCCCCGGAAGAGCTGCTTGTAGGTCAGCAGTGATGATCCTCCACAAATTTTGAGCCTCTTGAACACGGGCAGTCCTACACCGGAGCCTTGCGCTTGATCCAATCTGAAAACCCGCCGAGTGATCGAAAGCAACAAGTGTCATTGCTCATCGCCAGCGGGCGACAGAGTTGGGACTGCCACCGGCACCCCGAGAGGTATCGGGGGCACCCGGTGAGGCACATCGGCTACATGCACATAATGCCGCACCCTAGAAGAGGGCATCACCAAACAAGTGATCCCTTCCCAAGCCACGAGGGAAGAGGGCATCACCGAGATCCGATTCAAAAGGGGCATCTTTGGATGGAATCAAGGCCAGGAGTCTCCAAAACATAATCCACGAAGTCTGAGAATTATATTGAGAGGAAGAGCAATCCACATACCTCCCAACCGAAGGGGATTCCAAGAGCTCCTTCATCTCTGCCACCAATTGCATGCCACTTCCTACAGCCCACGCCTCTTCATGCATGCCGAGACCCGCGTTCTTCCCCTTTTTTGGAGGTTTCTTTCTCCTCGCCATCTCCCTTGGCTTCAGCCCCAAGCCATGAGGCTCAATCGATCCCCCATCAGCCTGTCTGGCAGGAGCCATGACATCCGAACCAGTCCGGAAATTAGCTGTTCGAAGCAACAAGCCACATGCAAAACAATTGATGCTATACACCTGCGAAACGAGCTCGGAGCAAGCTTTCCAAAGAGCCTAGGCAAGCCAAAATCTGACACCAGATAAGAGAGATATCGCCTATCAAAGTTTTGCCAATCGGGGAACCCGAGCTCAAAAGCGGCTTAAAGTACCTTGCTCCTATCTCTATATTAATGTTTTTGCTTTCAATGCATTCCATATTATGAAAAAGGACTTACCTCATGATTGTCACAACCTTGCCACATTTCACGGCTTTAGATTCACCCACAAACCTATGATAAAACGAACAAGTCTATTATAGATCCAATTTGTTCCTTCTTCACTAGGATTGCATTTTCAACTAAGTTTAAAGGCAATCTGAATAGAATGCAACTGAAAAGATTTTGTGCATGATATTATGCAAAAAAAGCTATTAATTTTTTATTATGCAAAGAAAATTATTACTGTTTTTAAACTATATCAAACATAGCTTTTGGGCCGGGGAGCCAGGAAGTCTAAACAGGTATATGCTTAATAATTGCTGGGCGGAGAGGGTTTTTGGCTGAAAACATGCATGGGCAGTATTATATGTTTTCAAATGTTTCAAGTTAACACAAGATCCCTCGACAATGGGACATCGAACCAACATAATGTGTTTAAGCTCTTATTAACGTTTTGTCTATTTTGTAGAATTATTGAATTAGATAGTTGAGATTCTTGCAAGGCATATACTAAGGTAGCCCTTGAAATTTCACCTAACTATGCAAGTTATGCTCCTAATCCAATAACAATTTCCATCATAGACATATAATATATACTTCCACAAACTGCTATTGTGTAGTTTAAACATTAGAGAGAACTTGAACAGTGCAGACACACCTCATTCCTAATCTTGCTATGCTATTGAATGTTGATAAAAACATGATTCTGTAGTCACGTGTAATACACAAATTTATCTGGATGAAATAAAAAAACAACAAGAAAACTCAATTCTAACATCTCCATTCCTCCATTCATGCCAATCCCCTTTCAAATTTTGCAAATGGAGCACACTGGTAAAATGATGTCTGCATAAAATCATGACTAATCCTATATGCACCTTCCTCCAAACTAAGAGGGGCACACAACTTCGACTGTAATTATTGTTGATTTCACGTAGTAAAGCAAATCTCTAGAGGTTGCTAAAGCTCAACAAAGCCTCACCATAAGATCATTTCGGTAAAAGTATCATAAAAAACAAAAGACCACATACTACAGCATATCTGAGATCAAGCAAATTATTTCCTACAAAGTGGCTTCATATATTTATCAACAAATCTTAAATGGTTGCTCTATATTACCCTTTTCCCCTATAATCCACATTGTTTAGTATGAATCAACCACCTCTTCAAATTGTTTCTAAAGCCCGGCAACGCTAGGTGCCATAACTAGTTTTTATAACTTCTGATCTTCCTGAGAAATTTGTTTTACGTAGAGCCTGTGGTACAACATTATACCTCTTATAAAAATTAGCCTACGATCAACACAAATGTGTGTCTCTTTGGCTCCACATGAAGGTCTGGGTAGTTATGGTTACAATAAGGCTTCAGTTTTGGCACAATTGTACTAAACCCCCTTGCTTCTTGAGGCCAAGGAGGTGTTGCTTGTATAAAACAAATGGATACCATATTTATTATAACAAATGACCTAGACTTGTTGGGAGGGCTCTAGATGGGACATCCAAATATTTGCAACCCTCTTACTATTTTATACCTTTGCAATATCGTCTACACACGTAGTATGTGGAAGATTGACTATGTTTAAATATTTAGATAACCAAACAATAATCCCAATCTAAATACTAAAAGCGGGACATTTCATTGCAGCTTTAGCATTGGCGAAATTGTAGCTTCTAAAACCTGTCATAAATCATGGTGCAACTCCCATGGGATCTTGTCTGCTAGCTAAATCCTTGGCTTCCATACCACATCAGGAACTCCCACCTTGTAATCTCCGACCAATGTTGGTAACTGAGTATGTGTGGCTCTGTCATTCATACATTGCACATCTTGTAACAGCTATCACTCTAGTGGAATCTAGACCTTAGTACTTTTGAATTTACATCGAATGCAAGATGAATCGATTCTCTTTTATATTAGTACCTTTTTTTTTTTCTACGTGCATTGTAAGGTCAATAAGGCATGGGATAGCCTTACCCTAGTCTCGAGGATCTCAGAGGTGTTTCCCAGACTCTGGGATCCCCCTTAGTGCACAGTAACAATGCAAAAATGCTAACCCTTATAGGCATTTTGAGGATTTTTGTTGATGTGCTTTCCTTGTTCCTCCATCGAATCGAATGGGATCAGCTATGCCGGTCAGAAATGGTTGGATCAGAGGCGCGGGTGGGAGCGAAGGAGGAAGTAAAGCGAGAGTCTCTCCAATGAGGGAGCTATCTAACCAAAAAATGGCCCCAAACTACGCAGTAAGCATTTAATTGTGTAATTGAATCCTGGCGGAGGAGGAGGAGATCCTTTTTGGTGAATGCAGAGGACGGGATCCAAACCAGGGTAATGATATCTCACTCCGTTCAATAGGTGCAGTTCAATAGGTGCAGAACCTATAAATATATAGATAGGCAGTATTTTTTACGTCATACCATATTGTATATGCGATATGGACATATGATGGTCCTTTAGATATCGAATTGAATTGAATTGAAATTGTTTTTATTGTCCATGGAAACCAATAGACCTATGGACCCAGACAAAGAAAGAGCAATATTGGTGAGCATCCAATTGTTACGTTTGTGTGAGTAGTCGTTTACATGGGTCCTTCTCGAGAGACTACCTAACAGATTCTTGTCACTATATGGGTCCTTCTCGAGAGACTACTTAACAGATTCTTCACAGTGGTGAACCGTGCCATGGTATTCCATGTGGAAATATACATCGGGACGTGCCACATCAACTCAACAAAGTTAAAGTAAAGCTTAGTTTTCCTGTCCCTTACGATAATTTCCCTTTTCCTGCTATTTTACGGCGGAAGACAGGGGCGTGGAGATCCGGTAGCCAGAAAATCCAGTATCAGAGACCGGAGTTAAATAGATTACATGCTTATTAGATTCATCTTTTACCTCCCGCAACAGCATTTACTCAGAGGTCACAAAAATTTCTCCTCTCTGTCCTTTTTTATCTTTAAATCCTTCCTCGTTTCTTCTGATCTGTCTTTCTGTATCACCCAAATGCAAAGCCGCCTGGATTTATATTAGCGAACTCAGTCAGGATTAAATTCGCCAGATGATATTTCATCGGGTTTGACCTTATGTCGGATTAAAAAACTGCTTGCATTGCATCTATGGCGGATTAATCAGCTTGAATAGACCTCTGGAGGCTCGATGCAAGCTTGGAATATGTGGGTCCGAAGAATAGACTTATGACGTGAAAGGATTTACCAAATTCCAAGCCGGATTTTAAGAACCCCTGTACAGGTCCAAAATACAGGATTAAACCCTGCCCGTTTCTTGGTTAGCAAGCAAATCCGGCCCGATTGAAGAGAACAGTTCTAGCTATGGTGGGTAAGATGGGTAGACCCACAAAGGGATTTGAGCTGTCTGATGCTAAATGATTGTGGGTGGTTGTGAGTGCTTGTTTTTGGGTAAAGAGGGCCTACTCTTCTTTTTTGCTTCCATAAACAAAAGCCTTCATCTGTAATCTATTCTTTCCGGCTCATAGAATTTTCGGCTAGATACTCCCCGTTTCTTCTATTTCGTCATCTGCTCTATTATTGTCAGCAGCTACAAAACGAAGAATTCTAGTTGTTGGATTTACTTACCTGCCGATAATGTCATAGCAACGTAACAGAGGGAAAAATCAAGTAAGCAAGCAAGCTAGACACTTCACCAGCTAAAGGAAGAGAGCCCAGAAATGCATTCTTGGACTAGCTTTTTCTCATTCGGACAAGAGCTGGATGGATATGGCAAACGCGCCTATTGAATAGGCCGAAGCAGCAAAAGGGACCCGACCCAACAAGGCCTTTTTAGAAAAAACAGCATTCCATACCATACCCATTTTCATTCTGCACTTCCAGAAATCGCCTCTGCGCGCCCTGCATACCAAACGTTAGAAACCTCCAAGCCCAATTAATGCATTGCAGGTACTCGTGTTCAACTCTCTGCATGCCAGGCCCAGAAACGATCTCTGTTTTTCTTCCTGTTGTGCCTCTGTTTGGGCATTGTCTTTGTGGGTTTTTAGTCTATGTCTTGAAGCATGCGTTTCTTTTCTTTCACTTTCTACAGTTTTGCGACGGAAGGAGTCAGAAAACGAAGTGGGTTTAGTTTGAAGAGGGCAAATATTGCAAAATAATCACCATGCCGCCCCTTTTGATGCAGCCGCAGATGGTAGAGGCCAGCTGCGGTTCCATGCTTAGAGAACTTCAGGTTTGAGCTTGTTTTTTGCGCAGATTAAATTCGTTTTTGGCAGTATGGGACTTGGTTTTTACTCTGTTTTTTGTAATGCAGCACATATGGGACGAGATTGGAGAAACCGAAGTAGACCGAGATAAAATGCTTCTTCAGCTTGAACAGGAATGCTTAGAAGTGTACCGCCGGAAAGTAGATAGTGCTAGCCATACCAGAGCTCGCCTTCGTCAAGCTCTTGCAGACTCCGAAGCCGAACTTGCAAAGCTTTTCGCCTCGTTAGGCGATCACCCTGTTCGTCCAAGAGTAATATTTCTTCTTCTTGTCTAGCTTCGTCTTAACAAAACATGCAAAAGTCCTCCTATGCAGATTTTTTCTCCTTTGTCTTACACGCATATTTCTTCTCTGTTGTTGTTTTTGCCTTAAAGAAAACATGCACAATTTGTTCTTACTCACATGCATGCTCTGTTTTTGCAGCCTGATATGAGAGGTGCGTCACTCAAAGAGCAGCTTAAAGCCCTTAGTCCAGAGCTTGAGGACCTTAGAAAGCAAAAGGAAGAGAGGCTTCAACGTTTTATTGAGATTACATCTCAAATTCAGAAGATTTCTAGTGAAATCTCTGATACCCCAGAATTCCATGATGGAGAGCTGTATCAGAAACCAGGAGAACATGATTTGTCTTCTAGAAAACTCGAAGAATACAAAGTTCAGCTCCAGAGTCTCATGAAAGAGAAGGTGGATACCTGCTGTGATATTTCCTGAGTAATATGCTTTGTGGTTTAAGAATATTTCTATTGTAGCAACTAACTTTTGGGTAAACTGCCAGAGCCAACGTCTACACAAAGTTCTTGAATATGTGAACACTGTCCACGGATTATCCACGGAATTGGGAAAAGATTTCTTCAAAATTGTTGCTCAGGTGCATCCAAGTCTAGAGAACTCTGAAGAGGGGCAATCCAGAAGCATCAGCAATGACACTCTGGACAGGCTGGCACGGACCATTCAGTCATTGCATGAAGAGAAGAGGAGAAGAATAAAGAAGGTATCTTGTTTCCCATAAAATCATGCTACCTATTTTAGAAATTTCTTAGTTCCTGAAATGTGTTATCTGCTTCTGTTACCAGCTTCAAGATCTTGGAGCTGCTCTAATTGAACTCTGGAACCTTATGGAGACACCCAAAGAAGAGCAACAGCTGTTTCGGCATGTTACTTGCAATGTTTCATCTTCAGAGTCTGCAGTTCATGCCCCTGGTTCATTGGCATCTGATATAATTGACGAGGTAGCTGTTGTTTTTAAGGAGTTTAATACTAGTATTGGTGATCACAATGTTGTAACTTGCACGCCATGTACTCCAGGTTGAACTTGAAGTAGAACGTCTGACAAAGCTAAAAGCTGGAAAAATGAAAGAGCTCGTACTCAAGAAGAGAATTGAGTTAGAGGAAATATGCAGGAGAGCCCATATGGAGCCAGACAGTAGTACTGCACAAGAACAAACAAATGCTCTTATAGACTCAGGTATGAATGTCTTTGGAACACACCTTTTGCAAACCAGCTAAGAATATTGTGTGTCCAGGTATGGTAGACGCTTCAGAGCTACTTACTCGGATTGAAGAACAGATAGAAAGAGCAAAAGAAGAGTCTTCAAGCAGAAGAGATATCTTAGACAGGATAGAGAAATGGATGGCAGCCTGTGAAGAGGAAAGCTGGCTAGATGATTATAGCAAGGTATTAGTTCATTCACTCAAATATTTGCATATTTACAAAATTGTTTACTGACTTCTTGCTCTAATATTAATACAGGATCAAAACCGCTATTCATCAAGCAGAGGGGCTCATTTAAATCTGAAACGAGCAGAACGAGCACGGATTACAATAAGCAAACTACCTGGTTGGCTGCTTCTATGCTTCATTATCAGATTAATAACTCTCATGTTTCATGCCTTAGCCTAACTTGTATGTATCATTTTTCAGCATTAGTGGAGTCATTGGTTGCAAAAGCTAGGCTTTGGGAAGAAGAAAGAAATGAACTATTTTTCTACGATGGGGTAAATTTTACTATTATTAACTACCTAGTTGTTCATATTTGCATATGCGGAGGGGTTATGATATGATGGTGGGGTTTAATGTAGGTACGTCTCCTCGCGATGCTGGAGGAGTATAACCTGTTACGACATGAGAGAGAGGAAGAAAAGCGTCGCTTCAAGGTATAAAGAATTTAATGTTCTGAAGTTCTGAAGTTTTTGTTCTGATCTTGTAATATGTGGCAGGAACAAAAGAAGCAGCAGGATCAGCATGCAATTGAACAAGAAACACTATACGGATCCAGGCCAAGCCCAAACAAGAACATGAACGGAAGAAAGGGTCCTGTTCGAGCCAATGGGACTCATGGAAATGGCATGAGTCGCCGTATGTCCGTCGGTGGAATGATGTCACCAAATGGCTCTGAATGCTATACTCCAAGAGCTAATGGGAGGTTAAGCATGGGCAAAGATCTAAGAAGAGAGCGAAGCGGGGCTTGGCCAGCAACCCCATTGAACTTTGTGGCTATGACTAATGGTCCAGCATCTGATCCCAATTCTCCTAGTTAAAAAAGAAGCTTGTGATTTGAAGTCAGCAGTGTTTTCATGAATCGCATGAGAACTTAACCTACCACTTAAACTGATCAACTGCTACCTTAGCTGTGTACTCCCTGGAGGATCACATTCTTCTGAAACTAGATAGTTTCTGAGAAAGGTCCAAAAATAGAAACAAGCTAATCTGAAGACCTGGTACCAGCTTGCAGTGCCACTGTATCAGAGACTGACTGATGACATATGAAGTATCTCAAAGGGACCCATACAGATCTTTTGACTTGGCCCGACTTTTCTTCGGGCTTACCTTTGTACATTTTTACTGACTAGTCCCACAAAAGCAACATGTGGGTGGTTGAATTTCATGCAGATTTCTTCAGTTTCCAATCTTGTGTAAAGTCTACCAAACAAACTGCAACGTCTGATTAAAATTCATTGTAGAAACAAATAGCAGCTTTGCTTACAGAGTGTGTTGGATCTATCCATGGAACAAAGATTGAATGCCAGATAATTTGGTCACACGGGCATTGTCTGTCATGTGTGCAATGTTTACATTAAAAATTTTCATACAATTATAAGCCCCTTGGCCCCATGCCACCAAACTATTAAACAACACGTGTTCCTTTTAATTGCTGACTTTTCTACCTTTGTTTGTATTCTTTTTTAGTTTGGTCGGCTGTCTGTTATCAGTTCTTGTCAATTACTTTTGGAGAATAGTTGCTTGTTTGTAAATGCTTGGTTAATGTTACTTTTGTTGGGTTTGTGTTTTTATGTGGGTGACGAAAAGTACAATTTTCCATTTGACTATGGATTGAATAATACCTTTAATGCTTGTTTGTAAATGCTTGGTTAATGTTTACTTTTGTTGGGTTTGTGTTTTTATGTGGGTGATGAAAGGTGCAATTTTCCATTTGACTATGGATTGAATGACATCTTTAACGAGGGATCTTCCTTTGACCTTTCATATGGTGTTTTTGACCCATGATCCCCGTAATCTACCTTGAGAGCTGTGAATAATATTGTGCGATCCCAGGGTTGGGGACATGCCATGTCAGCTCCATGTCATGGTCAATTGAATGTATTTTTTTCCCATCCTCTAGAACTTGCATCTGCTATGGTAAAATTCCTAGGCGCACGTTCATAGACAAACAAGGGATTTGCAATCAAGAAGGGATTTCCGCTATATCATTCTACCTAACATATTCTATATCTTTCTAGTGGGACAATCCTGACTCGATTGCCCAACCTACCAGGACAATAGAAATAGACTATTCAGCCTTTGCCCTTCAATCTATCGCTCGCTTACCACAAAATAATTTCATCAGTAGACATGTCATTGTCTAAGTTTTCTATCATATCCTCCATGTATTAGATAATGGTGCAAAATTATTTGTTATTACCATTGTTAATGATACAATGATCACATTTTCTTAATATTATATATGTTGTTTTGTCATCTTTTTGAGGTGATAGATACGGCCTCAATCTTATCTTGTTTGGTACAAGATAGAGCTTCGAGTCATTGTTCGCAAAATAATAATACATGTAGCCAAAGTTAGAAAGAAGATAAGAGGAAAAAACTAGAATTGATGACACATGTTTTAGCCTAATTTAGCTTCAAGAGAACCTTATTATTGAGAATTCTAAATTCTAGCTGCAGGGAGTGAGAAGATAACGCCATTAGAGGACTTTCTGGTTGATAATACAATAGAATAGATTTTTTTTTGTAAGAGGGGCAGCTATTGAAGGTGTGCTTCTTAAGACTCTCTAAAGGTTTTAAAAGGTCATATATCCTTTATTATAAAGTTTTAGTGTATGTCGTGCATAAAACCCTAAAACTTTCGACGGCCCAGATTTCACTTAAAATTTTGGACGGTCCTTGATTTTGTTAGGGTTGATTTTTTTGGACCGTCCTTATTCTCTCTTATCTTTTCCATGGGTTTATTGACGGCAGCGCGGTAAGGGTCGCCGTAGCTACATATGCTCATGTGGCTACGTCTCTTGGTGACCATGGCAGGTGTGGAGCAGCGAGGGCTTTGTCTGAATTAACCCTTTCGGATCATAGTGGAAAAGGAAGGCATAAGGTGCATAGCCATTTCAATCATAGGTTTTGGAGCTTGCTGGAAATGCTTCTTGAGACAAGAAGAAGGATCGTATCATCCCCAAGCCATGTCATTGTTCCAGAAACGAGATGCGATTCCTTCTACAAATTTATGCGCTATGGTTTTTCTTCCAGGTTCTGGCCTGGGCACAATACAACCCTCAAATGGCAAAGGACTCTTCCCAGGCGCAGGGCATTAATATACAGGCGCAGGGCATTAATATACAGAGTTGCAAGAAACCCCCATGCACAGGGAGTACGTTTGGGATCAAACTACCAGCAGATACAAACCCCCAATCCTGCCACATGTTCAATAAACTCAAGTATTGATGGACCTGTATACGATTGTTTATGGTTCAGGGGCGTACGATGTTGATGACGAAGCAAAACAAAGATCAGGTCATCACAGCCACAGAGAAGATGAATGAAGCAAATTCCAAACAAGTGAAAAGAGCATTTGGTGTCTGTCCTTCCTACACATGATTTTACAAGGTTATGCAGTGGATTCAGGCTACAGGACTGGCTGCTGTGTTCTATGATATCTTTATTCATACTTTAAAATGGTCTGCCAATGATACGCCCATCGCAGGCAGAACGTTTAGCATTTGGAAGAGAACGTTTAGCATTTGTGTAGCCTATCAGAGATGAGCGTACCATGCATCACATGAAGGTCTGCTACAAGTAAGTTCTCTTCTTCGCATCTTCCTCACACTAATTTTCATATGGGCAACAAACTGCATGTATGCATTCTGCAGAACAAAGGGCAAGACATGCTAGCTATTACGAAAAACTTTCAATTCCAGAAATAGGCACAAATTATCTTAGATGATGACATGTTTTAAATCCTAATTCGTTTTTCTTGCAGGTTCAAAATCACTTTGAGTGGCATACACCACCTCTCCCGAATGATATCTTTCACGTGGTCATATATAAACTTTGGTTTAGACATCATGCAGTTCAATATAAGAAATGAGGAGGTGACTAAGGAGTTGCAGAAACATCTATGATTTTAATACGATAAGCTAAGGCACAGCTAAGGCATTGCTGCTTCTGTAAGTTCCTTCTCCTGTTAATTATTTCTGGATTTTTGGGCTTCCAAAATGCGATGTCTAGACATCTCCAGAGTTAATGAGGCAAATAATTGTGCTAATTCTATGATTGCAAAGTCTTTGCATGCTTACATAATCTAGCATGCTTTTTGATTTCACAGCTCTATTTGGTGGCAAATCTGCCTCTGGATTGTATGTGGTACAGGACAATCGGATTGTAAGGGCAAGGGCAAGGGCAACTTTATTTGCAGGAATCGACTCTGATAGATAGTTCTTTAGTACAGCTCTGATCATTTTTGTAGTGGCCTTAGCAGGACCAGCTGATATTAAGGAAAGGAATGGGCTTAACTGAGCTTTTCTGTTTTAAGGTATGGAAGCTCTTTTATCTCTTTACATAACGGCTTTTGCATGACAAATCCAGCATTAAAAGCTCTATTATGCCCAAAAGCTCGAATGTTTCAATCCAGTTCTTCCTGGCTCATGTATTTGCTACAAAGGCCTATTCCGTAATCCATTTCTGCTCTATAAATCATACACTATTATGGAGCCAGAGAAGGCATAGACCTTGCTCTGTAGGGCACTTTATAGACTTCCACATACCAGAGGAATATGGTGTTCTTCATGACTATATATAAATGACTGTAGTTCTTTGCAATTACCATTGCAGAAACATGGCTTTCAGCCCAATGCATGCATTGGTAGTTTAAATTTACCTAATGGTTAGACATATTAGCAACTTGGATTATGAAGAAAAGCCACAAAAAACTAGAACATCCAATGATCACATTACATGCAGATAGAGGCCATTCTTGCTTGAATGTAAAATATGTTGGTTTTCATTGTATAAGTAGATATCTTTTTCTCATATTTTTGCTCTTGCATTGATGAGAAAGAAAGATGCAATTGTGGTAAATAAATCTTCAAGTAATTAAAGTTTTCCTTTATGTGTATGGTGCATATGCAAAGTTCCCATTGGCCTGCATTTTTCATAATGCAGATTCAACAGGTTTTAGTTGATTTCAAAGCTTCATTTCAGCATCACCTGCTGTGGTCACTTGATGAGGTAATAAAGCATCACCTACTGTGCTCACTGTAGAGGTGCATGTTTTAGGCAGAAGGGAATGCAAAGCTCAAAGAATATATTCTTTTGTTGGCAACGCTGGGCAGTGCGGTGTAAATGAGCATGTGATTTCACATTCCATGGAGAAGGTATCGATTTTTATCACAAAAATGTCTTAAAGCACATGTTAGTTGGAATTATTTGTTTTAGAAGTCATTTGCTTAAATTCATCATCAATTTGAAAAGGCAAGGAAAAGCATAGCTCATGATACATGAGAGTAGTGCATATGAGACTCTACATGTTCGTTCTCATTTGCAACTACATGTTTCTTCCTATTGCAACGCCTTACATCTTTGTACTTTTGCCGTGAAGCTTTTGTTGCTCATATAGTTGTTGAACATGTGGAGAAACTATACAATGTAATTGTTAAGGGTTTCACATAGATAGCAGGACCTTTTATTGCCATGTGCTTTGGGTCTCGGAACATCTACAAGGTCCTGCATAAGAGTTCAAATTGGTTCTTTCGGTTTGTTCAAAAGCAAGTTTTTACTCTTAGTATTTTTGTAATCCTACGCTATTGTCTAATCTCTAATATGGTGATATAATATAGTAATTTGTCTCTAAATTGTTGTTTCTTATATTTTAATAACTTATAGGGGAAGCAATAATTTCATTATCGTAAACCTTATTTGGCCTTGCATTATTCTAAACCATAGTGATACAATCAACGTGGGTCTTTATATATAGCATCTCTATAGTCCTTTTAAAAACAAAGTTGAACCTAGGAAAAAAGACACGATGTAACTAGAATTGTAATTTTCATTGATTCAACCGTGTTTTATTTCAAGTCCAATTTTGGACCTTTATTCGCACGCCTGTATTTTTTACAAGTCCAATTTTGGACCTTCATTCACACGCCTGTATTTTTTACAAGCCTACATGACACCTAACAGTAAACCTTTGCAAGTGCACTAAAGAAACCCTAAAATATTAAAACCTCTCCTACCTTTAAAAAATGGATGGAAAACGTCTATTGAAAACCTTATATAATTACAATCTAAGCAAGAAATCTAAAAAATAATTCATTGAAGGTAATAATGCATTATTCCACATTGTTTGCTCAACAACGTGTTCACCTCTATTATAACAATGTAGGGTCTAAGTTGCAACCAAATTATTCCATTGTTTTGGCTCAACAAAACGTGTTCACCTCTGTTATAACAATGTAGAGTCTAAGTTGCATGCCATCATCATACGTATCCCACGCTATTTGGCTCAACAACCAACCCAGTCCACACTCTCATATATCTTGACCTCAATTAGAAGAATGCAGAGTTTGTCTCCAATGGCATTATATCATATCAACAAACATGATAGCTAATTGAAGACTTCTTGACAATGGTTTCATTGTCTCAACTTAGTTTACAAAGGAACTTCGAAACAACCCAGCATCCTTAAACTTCCTCCACTGTTCATACCATATTGCCCAGCATTGTTTACAAATCCCCAGATGATCCCAGCAACGCTGGGCACCTAACTAGTCATACTATGAGAAAATTCCTTTCAAAGACAAGATTATAAAAGGTACTGTGCCACAAAGGTCCATTTACATTTCTAAAGGTGCAATCATGTCCCATGATCCTGAGCCACAAGTCCAGCTCTCATTTGCCCTATAATCCTGGTTTGTAAAAAATGGCACAACTACTCGGAGGCCCAAACCATCAAACTTGATTTATAGATATATCATTCTTAGATATGGTAATGCTACCCAAACATATTACTAATGCTACCCAAACATATTACTGTATCTAAACAAAAATAAACAATTACAAAATCATGAAATACATAATAGTAGGTATACATGCTTGCATTAGAAAGGCAATATTAGAAAATAATATTGTACATGCATCCAATAAAAATATTAAAATGTATACGTAATGATCAGTTGCTTCGAATTATACCATTATTTCGTCTGTACGCGACATAGTATTTTGTATTCTAAGAAGCGGTGCCGCGTCTGAAGTTGTGTTTCGTTATCTCCATAGCCGTCGAGCTTTGAGCTTTGACATTTTGTCAGAGATCTATGGCATATGCCAATTACTTTGAAGCTTCTAAGCTTTCTCTCTTCTCTGTTTTGATGCAAGTCAAGTTTTCAATGGCATAAAACACTCAAAATTCATTTCTTTGTGTACCTTCATAGTTATCTAAGAAGGTTCAAAGAGAGAGAGAGAGAAGAGATTGACAATCTTTGAAGAGAAACTAACCAAAAGGAAGTACTAAACATCGATCTTCAAATAATATGGTATTTGATATTAGGATTTTGGGGCTTTTCTATATGCTTGGTAGTTTCAAGCTAGGGTTTCTCAATCTCTTGCCCTAGCTAGTTTGGCAATGGTTTGTTAAATTCAACATGGCAACCAATCTCACTATAGAAGATATTGCCAAAAATCCAAGGGTACTGTGGGAGCCCGAACTTCTTTAGAAGTTTTTGCATATGGCATGCTAATTTTAGAGGGGGTTAACGACCGACTAGCAACTATTGAAATTGCCGGACAAGATGGTCAAGTGGGGAGGCTTTCTGTCAAGACCTCCCAGAGCTTCATTGTGATTGACATTGCATTTTTTAGAATCGTCAGCATGCAACCAGAAACATTATACAAGTATGTCTCACACTACCGGAGCAAACAAAGCCTAGCTTCAATCATTAGAAGGATTTGTTCCAGTCATAACGAGGACTTCCCTGTCAGCGAGTCCGATCATGAGCAAGAAGAAAGTGGACCACCCGTCGTGAGCGCCTTTGGGAAGGAAAAGAAGGATGGAAGTTCAGGAGAAGAGAAAGAGGAGCAACCAAAAAAACTTAGCATATCTAGAGACAACATTGCTGCTAAGGAACCAAAAAAAAGGAAGGTACAGCAACTCGAGATAAGGAATAGGTTTAATACGCTGTACGTTTTATATGGAATACGTATGAATTATATGATACGGCACATATTTGCCATATAAAACGTAAAAAATACGGCAAAAAAATTTCTGGCGTCGGAAGATTTTCGCGTACGCGAACTTTTTTTCGCATACGCGAATGCTAAAAACCGCGTACACAAAAGTAATTTTTTTTTCGCGTATGCGAAAAGATCAGTTTCGCGTACGCAAACTTTTTTTCATGTACGCGATTCAGTTGTTTTCGCGTATGCAAAACATTGTAAAGTTCGCGTGGTCAACCAACATATAAACCAACATATATGCGTCCTGTTTGGTCTGTTTTGTGACATGTAATATTATATATAAGAAAAAAACATTGTAAACCAACATATATGCCCCCTGTTTGGTCTGTTTTGTGACATGTAATAATATATATAAGAAAAATGTGATTAGCCCTCACCTCAAACGTTGATTGCCAGGTTGAGTCAAAATACTCCTTGGGAAACGGTTTATCTTTGAGATGTCGGTTTTGTGTCGCGGGCCTGACGTTGGATATTGGAATGTGAGATTACTCCGTCCCAATGTTTTCCAGCCTTGGGTTTGCATCTGCTTCCTTAGAATATCCTATAGGCTCCCGTCCAACCCCCCTTGATTCTCATACGGAACGTCGACGTAACATATGCATTGTGAGCTTGCTCCTTTGCATATATACATCTTCCTTTAGTTCGTGTAATCAAGGAGTCTGATCAACGGACATTGTCAGCCAAGCTAGCAGCAATGGCGACTGGTCATGCATCTACCTCAGGAGGTGCAGGCAACGGTCATGCATCCACCTCTAGAGGTGCGAGGACTGCGAAGCACGCGGGGGCCATGGGGATTGCACCACGCACGCGGGTCGCGTGCTCATCGGAGTTGGCGGTCAGAAAAGAGGTCCAGAATGGGATTTTGTGAAAGTCTGGCATAAATGAGTGGGAATATGTGTTTTGTGGATACTCATCGGTAAATGGTTCTGCAACAAGAATTCGAGCTCACATCTTACGTGAAAGAGATGTCGGTGTAGCGACTTGTACTGCATCTACTGACTTGTGAAAGTATGCCATTGAAAGGTTGTCTCGACTGGATGTGATACGCAAAACGAAGAATAATATGAAAAAAAGACGGGTTATAGATACTCAAGAGCAATGCCGAGCAGAAGCAGACGAAAATAACTATACCACCCCCCCCTGTTGGGGCAGCATACCAATCAGAGGGTGGGCTAGGGTCAATAGGTATAAGTACAGAAGAGCAGAGAATGATAGAGACAATTGAAATAGTGGAAAGACAGATGAAGCAACAGAGGGTTGATAATTGCTTAACATCAAAGCAACTGAAGAAGACGCAATTGAAGGTTGTAGAGGCATTTTTATATGCCAGGTTGTCTCCACATATTTTAGAGCACAAAGTAATGAAAGAAGCCTTCCAAGAAGTTGCCAAAGCAAGGCCGGCTTTTAGGTTGCCTTCATACAAGCATGCCAACAATAAAATGGTTGGCGAAATACACGGAAAAATGGTCGAGAGGCTGGAGATGAAGTTGTGTCGTGTTACTGAAGCCAGGTCGGCTTCACTAGTGACTGATAGTTGGAGCAATGTAAACAAGGACCATCTTATAAACTTCATGATCGTGGTATCCGGGGTAAGTATTTTTGAAAACCGTAGAAACCAAAACCGACCAAGTGATGAGGAGATTGGATTTTTTAGAAAAAGGCTGTGATAGAGAGTTTTGGATCGAAGAGAATATTTCAGATTGTAATGGATAACGCGTCTAATTGCAAGTTAGCAGGTGAATTATTGGAGTCTGAATTTCCAGGGTTGCACGTTACTAGCTGCCAATGCCATTGCCTGAACCTATTGCTCAAGGATTGGTTCTCACAGCACACGTGGTTCAAAGATCCCATTCAGAAAGCGTGTCGCCTTGTGAAATTCATCACAAAGAAGCCATCAATTTATGCCATTTACAAGTCATCGCGTCAGAAGGCCCTAACACTCATGAATCCTGGGCAAACGTGATTTGGTTCCAATTACATCTGTCTTGAAATAGTGCTTAAGTGTCGTGATTGGATTATCTCGACCTTCAATCATATAGAGTTTTTTGAATGGGAAAGAAGGCAGAAAGGGAAAAATGCTTCCAAATACCGACAACAAGCCGCTGCCCTTCGAGAAATGCTTGGGCGGGGGACGTTTTGGAAAGGCGTAAAGAATGTTGTGAGGTGCATGCAACCTATTTGTCATGCCATCAAAACCCTTGATTCTTCGAAGGCAAGCACTGGAAAGGTCTGGAGGTGTTGGCACTCCATTCAATCCTTCCTAGAACGTGATGGCCCCTTGACAATGCTAAGCGCGCAGCACTGCTGAGAGACTTCAATAAACGATGGAAGTCCTACAATGATCTTAATGGCGCCGCACATGCCTTAGACCCACACAACCACGATATGAACCAGCATACAGATAAAGAAGTGATGGGTTCGTTGAGAAAAATTGCAAAAATGTACTATCCCAACAGCTCGGACTACAAGCTTTTTATTGCCGAGTTAACCAAATACCAAAACTTGAGTGGAAGATGGGCAGATGAAGAGCTTCACGACGCACTGGAGAGTCATAAGAAGGAACCAAATATAGAATCCTATGCATGGTGGCAAGCCCATGGGCAAATTACTGATACCTTGCAGGCAATTGCAATGACTATCCTCTCCTTGGTATCCTCCAATAGTGCAAGTGAGAGGAATTGGAGTGCCTATAAGTACATACACAATGTCACCCAGAATTGTTTGCTATATAAGAAGGTCGACAAACTTGTATACAACTTCTCAAACCGGGCGGCTATTGAATCGTAATAATTGGTACATCCGCAATCGATAAGCTACGATTTACTTTCATGGATGCATTCGAAGTTGAAGAGGACAGCTTCGAAGACAGTGAGGACGAGCTGCTTGCAATAAATGTTGCAAAGCATGTTAACGAAGACATTCAGCGTACCCACTTCATTGACGACGAAGATGATATATGCCAAGTCATATTCTCAGACGAGTCAGCCGATAGCGAGGATACTGAGGAGTCCGATACAGAAAGGCCAGGTCCGAGCAATGCAGTTGAGGACTTGACTGGCCTACATGATCCATCGGACTCTCCAATGCCAATTACCTTGACAAACAGAGAACGTGCTAGAAGAAACATGCCTCGAGGACGTTGCATTAAGGGAAAAGGTCATAGGAGGTTGAACTTAGATCAGCAGGCAGAAGAGGATGGAACTTTGAACGATGAAACTGATGAAGATGGTGCTGCATGGAAAGATGATGTGATGAGTATCTTCAGTCTTTTGTAACCGTGCATGAGGATTTTCAAACTATTGTAACCGTTCAGGCACTATTAATAAATACTAAAGTTTTTTGTTATAAGTTTTTGTCTTCTATCTGTTTTGTTACCGTGTTCTATGTATGATAGGCCACTGTTCTATGTTTTGTTACCGTGTTATATGTATGATGGCTCTTGTCATTTTAACAATTTGTAATTTCGTTCCATGTTTCATGTATAACAAATTTGCTGCCTTGACATCGTGGCCATCACCATCACCTCAATCGACCTAAGTGCCTGGAGAAATCTCCCCCCCTCCCTCCCCATCAAGACCGGCTCGACTTCCGTTGCTGCTTACCCCTTTGCATGCCACAGAATCTTACTGATGAGAAGTAATCTATGCATGCCAAGGGGTCAAACCGCCACAGATCAATCGAGCCGATCTTGATGGAGACGAGATTTCACAAGATACACGATCCACTGTTGATGATTATGTGTCACCGTGTTCCATTGACTCCGTCGACCGTAGTGTCTTGAGAACCCTCCCTAGATCAGATTCTTCTCGACTTCCGTTGTTGCTTGCCTCTTCGCATGCCACAGAATCTTGCTGATGAGAAGTAATCTACGCATGCCAAGGGGCCAAACAACCACGGACCAGTTGAGACGAATCTAATCCTGAAGAGGGTTCATAAGATACATGATCCACATCGTCCCATCCAATGGATAGGTAAGGCATAACTCCGGTATGCCAAATTGGCATTTGAAAGCCATCAGGACCCATAACTGTATTTATTTCTTTGGGTGGCACATGCTCAATACCCATCGGGTTTACATGGCAGCCGCCCAAAGGAATGGATACAATGACATGTGTCCTGATAGCATTCAAATGCCAATTTGGCATACCGTACTAACCGGAGTTACGCCTTACCTATCCAATGGATGGGACGATGTTAATTCGACATAGAATTAATGGACATTTGGTTCAATATTCGACTTGAGTGCCTTGAGAACCTCACTTTGAAACCACCGCACCTTATTGACTTCCGTTATGGTTTCTCCCTTCGCGTGCTACAGAATCTTGCTCTAAAGAAATCTTTGCATGTGAAGGGTTGAAACAATCACGGATCAGTCTAGAAGATGCGGTAGTCAAGGAAGGTTCACAAGGCCCATGATCGACTTTATTGTTCATACAAAGTGGCCTATAGCATGGCAAGAACCATCACCGTCTCAAGGAATATCGAGTGAAAGCATCGCGCATTCCTAAATTTTGCTTTAACGCCTCTTTTGAACAATGGAACTTAGAATGTAAACTAAGCTACATTGCCCAAAGGGGGGAAGGGGGGGGGGGAGGGGAGGGAAAGAAAGATTGGGAAGTCTCGATGCTTTTACTCATCAATCACATGATGAATGATGAACTCCTCCACGCTTGGGCCCCTAATCCCAATGGCATCTGTCACTTTACATCAGACCCTTCTTTTCGGTGGTCACCATGATTTTATCCGCCATGCCTTTGTTCAAAGGAAAGAAGGCCCCGACTAGAGGTCTAGATGTCAAAGGCATTATTGGTCCAAATGTTTTGATTCAGAACTCGATGATCTTCCTGTTTGAGAACTGCACCCATGAATCCGTCTCATCATCATCTCATGAACTTCAAGCCACAGTCAGAATCGCAAGCAACCACTAGGTTGTATCATCCACGGCCACAATTAAATAGAGTACTCAGAAATCTTGTTATCTCTATCCTTGTACAGTGTACCACGACTCCGAAGGGGACACATTCTCTAATTTCAAGTCACAGTGCTACTCAAGGTTCTCTATCAATAGCAGGAGATAGGATATTTCATGATTTGGTGCCTAACAACCGCTATACGAATGGACAAAGCTCAAGCAATACTTTGGCTTGAAATTAAGGAACGCTCTCACCTCTGATGTTATAGCAACTTGTATACGAGAACTTCCACCTCTAGAAAGAACGAGTTCTGCTCCATCTCTCATTTAGAGCCTCTCTATGTAATGTAACCTAGAAAACACTAAGCTAAATTAGCACAGAGAGTCTCTAAAAGAGAGCGAAAGCAAAGCTCGCTCTTTGTAAAGGAGGTAACAAGAATTCCGAGAAATCTACATTGTATGCCGTGGACAATACAAGTCTGGTTAGTCAACAACCACCCCAAAGGGTGTGGAGAAGCTAAATCGCACTCCAGGCTCACTCCCTTTTCAATTTTCCTATTTGACTAATCTATAGTGCCACCTAAAATGAGTGAGCAAACTCATCCTAGGGGGCACTATAGATACATCAAACAGGACAAACAAAAAAAGACTAAGCCGAGGTGAAAGAGATGGCAGTTGATCCAAGGAGTTTCAAAGTGAAAGGTTCTAGAATACCTAATGCCTGCTTTGATGCTTCCTTGGACAATGGAGTTCATTTGAAATAATATCAGACACCTTACTATCCATTCGCAAAATAATACAAGTCAAAATTTAATCTGTCTCATTATACGTCACTCGACATTATTTTCATTGGTCTCTGTTGGATCAACCCAATCACCCTGCAGCCCTGGAGGTGGAGGTAGGAACTGTTAATGTCTGGCACTACCTCTCCTTCGCGCGGCTCCTCCACTCCCCTCCACAATTCCATCTCGCGATAACTCTCAAAAGTATGCATTTGCCCATCTCTCCTGCGAGCGACTAGTTGTGGCAAAGATGGCATGCGACCTTGCATATTTAATATGGCATATTGCAATTCAAGAAACATCCATCCGTCTTTCATTGGACAGAAGCGGCTTTGCAACATCCAACCAAGAACACATCGCATGTGCATACGATGCCCACACCCTAGAGTGTACCAGCCCACCTGTGTCAAGTTGTCTGCACACCACACGCAATGTCTATAATCCGCAGCCTTTAGCTCTTCCCAATACAAATACTGACGAGGGAGATGACTGCTCTGAAGTCACCCTAAAAGGGTCAGCAATGATCTTGTTAGGTTGTGCAAGTGATCGTTGTTTTCCCTGAGGACCGTTGCCTCTCTGTTCAATGCCGCGAGCTCCCATTTAGTGTCCTCTAATTCGGCTGCCATCTTCTCATACCCATCGGCACGGTCCTTTAAGCGAATATTCTCTTCAGAAAGGGTTAGTTTCTGACTTCTCTCATTCTCCAATTGGGTCCGGATGTCTAGAAGCCCATTCACGGCTCCAGCCGCGGCTACCCCTGCCACTTCCAAAAGTCGGATAGCGTCACCAACCAGGTACGTAATGGTGATAGGCTCACCATGCGCCCCACTCTCGCTATCTTCTGATAGCTTAATCCTCTTGGTGCTACCACTTTGCCTCCATTTTCTACTCGCATAATTTACAGGCACTTCCTTCACAAGCTCATAGTATACTTGCTGCACAAAACTCTTACTGAACTCACTATTGTGGGGTAGGTGTCTCTTCACTTGGACATGCCGCTCCACTGCCTTGGCTCGCACCACAGCAATCTTGCACTCAAGAGCTTTGTACTTACCCCTCCTATTGGGCCAATCTCTTTCATTCTTGTCCAAATTTGTCGTCACATCCTCGTAGTCTGCTCCATGCGGACAATAGCCTGGCCCTGTCTCGCCAGCTACATTATGCACCTCTGTGATGGTGCAATTTTCTCTCTTAGATACGTCATCCATCGCACGCAGCCTTCGTAACTCAGCCGTGCGATACTCTCTCTCCACTTGCCGAGCAGCTAACAATTCAAGCTCGTTCTCCATGCTTTGCAAGAAAGGAGAGGGGGTCCTCAAATGCGAAGGTACTGAAAAATCATGTGGAGCCGAAGGCATTCCCTGCTGCTCCGATGTGTCCACGTTGGGAGGAGATTGGTCATGCTGTTCATGAGACATAATTATAGTGCTGACTTGTAAAGGTGTGCTTTGACTTCTTGTCTTTATAATTTTCGTTAGCTGCGACATATAAAGAACACAAAAAGCACACGAAAAGAAGAGCTATATACATGGACAATAATTTCTCAAATAGAATCAAACAAGCGTTAATGAATTTCTTTTGAATATTATATATAAGAATGTTTGAATGTAAATTTAGGTGTCGTGTGAATAACAAAATATGCACAGGACCAGCTTGGTCTACTGTGTCGTCCCCACCATGGCCAAGCTGAAGAATCCAATCTGATTCCAATTGTGGCCTTGTACACGGAATTGGAGAACAATGAAAACTGTTTCGCATGGTGTCAAGTAGCTGAGCCAGATCAAATTTTCGTGTCTTGTCTCTCATTGGTGACTCAACGCAATGCTTCAAATAGTCACACATTCTCCAATGCTTGCCTTGCTGCTCTAGGTTTCCGATCGAGTCCATGTAGGAGTGCTTACTAGCAAAATTAGCCAAGTAATAGACAATGTATGCTGCCTCATGCAAGTCAACCCTTGCAGCCATTATCTTTGAGCCACTACCAAAATAAAGATCGTCGTGCATATATGGATGCCTGGCCCTTTCCATCTCAATTCTTTCCTTACCTTCGCCATCCAAACCCTTGTAATGCCACCGTTTTACCTCTACTATCTCGCCCATCAACCTAGATTCACCCGAGTCACAAATGCCAATATATACAGCCTGAGGATCCATGCATCTCTTCTCCTTTCCATACTCAAAATGGAGCACTATATTGCCGGATGCAAGTTCATACGCAAATATCTTTCTTGATGAAGTTTTCATAGGCCGCTGCAGAATGACATAGCCAAGTCCCCAACCCTATAGAGGCATTCTTTCCTTTTATGCTCCTCAAGGTGCATCAAGTCCGTCTCAACTCTGGGGACATCTCCTAACTTCTTAAATGCAAGCTCAGCAAAAGCATTGCACCCATGACTTGCAAAAAAGGTTGCCAACGAACCTTCATTCCAAAAAGGGAAAATTAAGCCTTGTCTTTCTAGGCCGGTTGTGCTACCAATGCAGCGTATTATACACCCATGCCTAACTTGCATTCCAGACTCCCTCATATTCTTCAACATAGCTTCCACTAACTTATTGGGATCTGTACCTGGCTATAAATTATTGTTTTGAAATTTTACACAATATAGTTCATCCTTAATAAAACTAGACCCTAAAATATTGCATTTATGCACTGTGCCATATGAACCAAAACCAATTCATTGTCTGTTTATTATCTGTGATGAATCTACTTTGGCAAACTAAGTTGTCTTAGCATCTGCTCTTCTAGGGGGTTGGTGGGCTTCTTTCTTCAACTTCCTGTTGCTCCACGCCACATTCCACGTGATGGCTTTTTCTTTCAGGTCTAGCCTCAAGCGATGACTATTCAAATTTGCAACTTCCGTGATCATATTCCCAGTAGTGCGGCTAATATTACCCACTATGCATGTATACCTCTCTTGCTCACTCTTTTCAGGCTCTAGAGCTATCATTCGAGGCTTAAAAGCTGTCTCAGCATCTTTAACAAGCCCTGCATGGTAGTCCATCCATTCTTCTTCGTTGTTGGTAATCAATTCCAAATCCTGAGCTGAGGCATTACACAGCCGATTATACAACCAGTTCATGAATTCTGGTCGCAAAGGAGACCATCCTTGTTGTGGTCTAGTTCTTTTTCTACACGGCGGTGCAGAAGATGACTCTGGTTGTAGCTCTGTAGCCTCTGTTTGAGACACCAATGCCTCTACTGGTTGTGGCTCTATTTGAGACACTAATCCCTCTGCTGGTTGCGAGTTAACTTCTGCTCTCTCTTCTGAAGTCATACTGCTTGTTTAAGGGATTGTCTAGCTAGCTAGCAACATGCAACTCCACGGCAATACGCAAATAACACCACCACCTACAAGTCAAGCAAAGATAAAACCTTCAATTTAGTGCTTAGCAAGAGCGTAAACACATCACTTTAACCAAAACAAAATGCTAATTTTAAGCCACTACGCTAAGACCCTAACATTCTATCTTACTACTAAATAAATTTTAATTGGTTGATATCTAGGTATGTGCAAAGCCAAGGATGGGGGAACACATAAAATGACCAAAACACGATTTATGATCTATAACCCAGCTACTGACAAAATGCTCCCACTTGGAGGCTAGCAAGTTTAAAATGCATTGCACTTGACCCAGGTCGCGCTTTTTCAAAAGACAAGACCAATCGAATACCTACTAAAACATATGCCAATCCCTATATTGGTGTCGGTCTTTCATCAACAACACCATCAAGAACTAGGGTATGAATTAGTAAAACATTCTCGTAACCTTCAATAAGAGTACAATGCACACCTTTCGACACCGTGTGGCCAAAGCCAACAGCGGCATCAGGCGAGGGCTATACTTCTCAAAGAAGGAAAGACCCTAGTTGCCTTAAACTTCAGCAATGCCACCCACCCTTGGCATGGCGCAAATAAATGCGGCAACACCAGGCAAGGGACACTGCCTACGCTCTTGACAACACGAAACCCTAGGGCACTACACCTAATTGACACTACAGTTGTCCTTTCAAAAGGGAGGGCAACGAAAATTTCCTTTTTTTCTTTTTTTTTTTAATTCTTGATTTTATTTTATTTTTATTTTTATTTTTTGTCTTAGCTTATTGTTTGCCTTTCTTTTTCTTTTTTTTCCTAAAATAGGTCAAGGTCAGCCCACAGAACAAGGCGCTCACCATCGTCACGCCTTTTGGACAGGCAGGCAACAGGCGAGGGCCTAACTGAGGACCTTATTTGACCTAGCTATCAAAAAAAAACCAAAAAACCCTAAAAACTAAGAAAAAAAATGGTTTTTGAGGGGCAGATTGGAAGGTATAGCGCAGAAGTTACCTTCTTTGCGGCACAAAAACTGAAAAACCGCGTCGCGAATATATAAAAAAATTTCGCGTACGCGATTTCTTCAGTTTCGCGTACACGAAAACTTTTTCGCATACGCGAAACATCATAATTTGCGTACGCGAATGCCGTGCGGGTTTCGCATATGCGAAATATTCAGTTTCGCATACGCGAAATTTGCATACGCAAAACTGAATATAGCGCGTACGCGAAATGCAGATTTGAATTTTGCGCAGCGAAAACTAGTATTTCGCGTACGCGAAAATATTTTCGCTTACGCGATTCTGAAGGTTTTGCATACGCGAAATTTTTTTGTTTCGGCCGGCGACCTTAAAATACGTTAAATACGTATTTTTTTAAAGAATATGTATTTTTTAACTTTATACGTCAGGAATTTGGATTTCGTACGTACAGAACTTATCCCTGCTCGAGATAGTGGATCTCCCCGAGGAAAGTACAAAGAAAAGAAAAGGAAAAGAAAATGCACCCGGGGTAGCAATAAAAGAGAAGAAACTAGATAAAACCTCTGAAAGAATGGAGGTAATAAACAAGGAAAAGTTTGTACAAGGGGTGATATATCTTCCGGTAACTTGCATGAGGCTGTCCCCTAAAAATGAAGCTGGTGAAAGGCCACTTCAGGTTCAGAAAATCTACACAGGCCACTTAAGGAATCTGAAAGACAGAATAAGGAGCAATCCAAATGCTCATGTGGCCCCAATAGTTGTCCTTGTTGACAGGGAGCAGTGCACAACCCCTCAAGACTATGACAGGGAAAATGCAGATACCTACACACATTATGTCTTGGGAGGTAATCACAGCTTCATGCAAAGAAGGCAACTCTACAAAGAGAAAAAGAACCCAAGGTACCTCTCCGTCCTGTGTGTTGTTTACTGTGGTCTTACCGATGAAGAAGCAAAAATCGTTGCCAACACCCACAATGATTACAACGAGTATAAATTAAAGATGAGCTTCGTCGACAAGATCAGATTTATGCACAGAGAGTATGTTATTTTTAAGGAAAAGTACGGTGAGGACCTGAAGAAGCCAGCGTACTCCTTGGAGCTTAAGGAGGCGTGCGCCATTGAATGTTGCCTGAAATATGACAAAGCTAACAAAAGGCAGTCACTTATTGGCCACGACAACTGGTTTCAATTGGCAGGTATGCATATTCCGTATTCTGGAATAACAAGTCGTGCTAATGTTTTGTTTAGATTTTTTGTGTTTAGTTTTACTTGTCCATGAAGTGATGTAAAATTTTCCTGAACAGATATGGGAACGCCAGGACGAAATATTTACTATGTTCGAACGCGGGGAGTTAAAGAGCAAAGGCAAGGAGATAGCCAAAAAGAAAACCTCCGACGTGCCTAAGAAAGAAATGACCATTACAGTCTGGAGGGAAATGCAGGGCTTCTCCGACACCGAGCTACTAGAGCGGCTGCTCCAAAAGGTTGTCGACAAGGAGTTTAGCCTTGAAGAAATGTCGAAGGAATTGCACAAGTAAGTCCTCTGTCAAGATTAGCTATTTGGCTGTTGTTGGTCTAGTAGCGTCGGTGTATTCTGGAATACATTTTGTGTAAACTGTGTATTCCAGAATACACATGCTTTATTGTAGTCGAGCAATGTGTATTCCGGAATACACAATAGTGTCTTCGAGCAGAAAAAGCTTTTAAAACTTTTAATTTGTGTTTCAGAACAAACACCCACTCACACGACAAATCAGAATAGTGTTCCGAAATACACAATCATTTCCTTGAAGCAGCATATTTCTTTTCAAGATAGCAACACCATGGATCGGTTGTGTATTCCGGAATACAACTTGCTTTACGGCGAATTGTTTTTCTTGTGTCTTGTTGTATTTTTCTTATTTCCTAACACAGTGTTTTCTGAATGTCTTGCAACCAGAAGAACGTCATAACATGTCAGACATATTTGATGGAGCAGTTAAACGTTGAAACATGGGACAGGTGCAAGGAGCTCTACCCTATTGCCACCTTCGACGAGCGCATTGTACAATACGCTCCAAATTTTGAGGGCTGGGTAAGTCTTCTCGTTTTGTTTCCTCTTAACCTGCGATATGTTAATAGTATTATTTTTTTTCTCTTACAGAGCAAGAAAAAGAACAAAGACCTTCCCGAGGGCTTCATGCACTTGGTTAGAACTGCACGGGAAGAGAGGTCATTAGCTGAAAGGAGGACAGTTGATGCAGAACCTTTCGACTATGAAAGATTTTGCATGTTTGATCAAAACAACCTATTTTCGACCATTCATGGCGATTGCACGAAACTATTCGGAACGGTTAAGCCCCAGGACTTTACTTTCATACTTGCAGACCTACCCTATGGCTTTAAGCTAAAAGATAGCCGCTATGACGACCAACCCTTCAAATTTTCCGAGTTCAATACATTCATTGATGGCATCAAGTAGATCACAACGGCCAAGCATTGGCGTCTAGTTGTGTTCCATTCTAGCATGCAGGCTGGCTTGGTAGAATCGGCTTTTAAAAACCACTTCGGTTCCCCAGTTCAGGCAGGATATGAAAACCTGGTCTGGTAAGTCTTATTCCAAAATACAGTTGCTCTGTGCTTTGTTTTCTCTTTCTTGTTGCTAACCTCTTCAATTACGTTTCGTATTCTGGAATAGGATTACTTTAGTTCTAGTTTTCGAACTGTTTTCTTGTTTTTGCTAACTTCACTTCAAATATTTTACTAGGTACAAAACGAACATCAATTATCATGGTGGAGGACCAAGGTTGCTTAGCAAGGTGGAGTACCTTCATGTTGCTTACTGGAGTTTTGACGGGAAGAGAACCATGGAGCACTTCAACACTGCCGCCTGCCAGAATTTTTCGAACGTCCTAGAGTTTCCAGCAGTCTTACAGAAACTGCAGGACCCAAGTGCATAAGACAGGATAGTAAATCACTATCAGAAACCACAAAAGCTCATCAACCATCTCCTGGACATGTTCTCGCATCCAGGAGATTGGGTGCTTGTTGCTTTTTCTGGTTCTGGTACTACTATTGCTTGTGCACTTAAGAAGGGCCGCAACTGTGTAGCCGTGGACATTGACAAGGAGGCTGTAAATTTTGTGAGTTTGGCTGCCTTACCTAACTTTACCAGATGAAAATCAAGAGTTAGGGGCCAAGTCTTAATCATCATTATGCTAAGGTGACGTCCTCAAAGATATAGCCTCCTTTCACAAGCTCACTAGACAACGAGGCCACCTTTGCAGAGCTGAAAGAAGTAGCTTTAGTTGCTATTCCAGAGGACAAGGCAGAACCAAAAGGTGATAAGTCTCCAGCAAAGGAGCAGACGACAGAGAAAGATAGTGCTGAGACCAGCAAGAAAAATGATGAGGACTATGATGTAGATCTTTGACTTTTTTCATGCTAAATTAATTATTATTTACTACAATGAGTTGCCAATATTGATGTACTGAGTTCTATTAAAAAAATAATTTTATTCTTTCCTTCCAATTTCGGTGTTTTTTTTGTCTTGATTTCAAACAATGTTTAAAATGAAACGCACTTATTTGCTCCAAACGCACTTCAAAGGGAATCTTTGAAAGATTCCCTTAAATTCCCTTAAAAAACTCCCTTTTCGAGGTAAATTTGTGACAAGTGTGATAATTTGTATATTTAGGGTACTATTTTTGAGGGGTTAATTCAACTTAGCTTCCATGCAAAATTGTTTGATACCCCCTTTTATCCCCTTAGTTTAGTTTAAAAAATAGTAGCAATTTCAGAGACTAAAAAAAAGTAGACATCGAAAAAACATCAAGTGCACTAGAGTGACAAAAAGGCACTGCATTCAATGTTTTTGAAATCACTACAAATTTTTGAACAAAATTGTAAAAAATGTGGTAGATTTGACATTTTGAATAAAGTTACACTGCGACTAATTCAGGATGCATGTCATCGTCTGCTACGTTAAGACCATGATCACCAGAGCTATTCTTGTCCTCTGCCCCATTATGAAACCTATACATTCCTTAGCATTGTCTACCAATGAAACCACAACCCGCATAGTAACCTCAGTATTGTTTGAGTCACAACAGGCAACTTGTGAGCTTCGCCTTATAGTTGCTCCAAAATGCATTTTCGGTTACCAGATGATGGCCAGGTAATCGTACAACATGGTTGTTTCATAAAAGGTGTTTTTTAGATTTAGTTCATAAGCATTAATGTTCCCCACATTATTGGATGGTATAAATATATACCAAACGGGAGCTCAGGAGGCATTGCATTAAATGGTATAAATTTTTACAACGTGAGCTCAAGCGATACATTGAATTTATTGAACGGTATAAATTTATACCGCATGAGCTCAAACGATACAAATTTCTACTACGTGAGCTCAAGCAGTATACAAGGAAAGAACTCGAGTGGTATAAATTTATACCGTCGGTGAGCTCAAGCGGTATAAGTTTATACCATCTCCGCACGTGAAAATGTCAGGAGCAGTATAAATTTATACTGAGATTTTTTAAAAAGGAAGTCACGGTATAAATTTATACTGCGAGCTCTCTTAAAAAACATTTTGTTATAAATTCCATACATTATAACAAGATATCTTTGGTAAATGGAACTTTATTTATGGTTATAACTTGACATTCCATGGATATAACATGATTTTGCCTGGCTAAAACATGGCAGATGCTTTTGATGGTATAAATTAGGGAAAACTACCAAAATACCCTTATGAGTTTGTGTAATTACCAAAATACCCTTATGAGTTTCAAAATTACCAAAATGCCCTTGTGTATAGTAGGAGTGTGGGGGCATTTTGGTAATTTTGAAACTCATAAGGGCATTTTGGTAATTATACAAACTCATAGGGGTATTTTGGTAGTTTTCCCTTATACCGAGGCTAGGAAAACTTGTGTGAGGAAAGCTTTAGGGTTGTGGTAATCTAACGATTTAAGGTGTTTGTTGGTGCGGCATGAGTTTGTTAGTGATGCAGAAGGTTTGTTTCTTAGTCTGAAGAAGCTTTGAAGAAGAATTTTTTTTTAGGTTCTACTCTATTAGTGTGGCCCAGCTCCTAACAGGTCGAATAGGTCTCATGGTAAACAGGGGTAGCCGAGGTTTTCAACATTTCACACAGGTTTCAAGCTTTTCATAGCAAACAGGGCAAACATGGCAAACATGGCTTTCCGAGGTTTTCAAGGCCGAGGTTTTCAAGGTTTCGCACACATCGGCAAATAGGTATAGCCGTGTTTATGTTTTGAATGGGTCGGGAAACAGGGGTAGCCGAGTTTTATACAAGTTTTCTTAATTCATGGAGATAAAACTATAAAGACTATTTCTGGGGTTGGGCATGTAGATTACTCCATTCCAAGCAATGATTTTTTCTTTGCAAATATCTCACAAGTGCGGATATTAGGCGAGATATTAGATGCAAATATCACACAGGTGCAGATGAAGGAGGGATTAGAAAAATTAGAGGTTAGAAATGTGTCAGATTTGGAGGATTTATCCAGCTAAAATTACTTGTTATTAGTTTGAAAACTCCTTGTAAAGACTTAGAATCCAAGTCACTGAGCACTAACAAGCTTGGATGGCTCTGTTTTTCATTTATTTTGTTTGACAAAACCCCACAAAACAGCTCTGATTTTATCAATGAATGCAAATCAATGAATGAATGATTTTATCAATGAATGACTTTATCAACTCTAATTTTATTAATGAATGCAGGTCAATGAATGCAGATCAATGAATGAATGATTTTATCAATGGATGATTTTATCGTCTAGTGCAGACTATTGCGGTTTATCATTGTAAACTACTTACAATGTTCATAGACTATTCTAGTTTATCTTATGTTCTGGAATATGGATAGATTGCTTATATATATTGGCAGGCTTCTACTCTATGTTCTGATACATGATCCCAGCTTCTATTGGGTATACAAGTCCATAGTTTCCTTCCTTGACAGATTGCAATTTTTGAGTTGTTAGATTCAGTTATCCTGCAAAATTTTACAAAATTTTGTTTACAATTGCCGAGGCTGAGAATCTTCGTAATGCTAAGCTATTATTGGACACATTTTCCTTAGCATCGGGGAGTTCTTGTAGGGTGGCAAAATGTACAACTTTGTGGGACGTTGGACACCCAATCCTCGGACTATCCATGGAAGCTTTTACGATGGCAATACCACAAAGTTGCTTGGTATCCCAGGTTGGAATTAAGGTCTCGCTTAGATGCTTGGGATAAAATCATTAGTGGGTTGTAAAAGCATTTGTTTTGGTGGAATATAACTAAACCGTCCATGCCCTGAGAGAATCACCGCGGGCTAAATGTGTTCGTAGAGTAATACTCATGTCCGCATGGCGCCCGCTCTATTAGCTCATAGTTGTAAGATGGAGGAGATTGTGCGTATCGTCAGAAATTTTATTTGGGGTGGAAATGAGTTAGGAGCGGTGGTCAAGGTAGCTTGGGCGAAATGCATTAGACCTAAGGTAGTTGGTGGTCTTGGTATGTTGGATTTTCACCTCCAAAGCAAGGTGATGATATCAAAGTTTATTTGGAGGATTTTGATTGGTAAGGATGATTCCCCGGCCCGAGGTTGTTGGTGCGGTCGATTCAGCATTGTCAATTTGTCTCCCGCTTCATAAGGCCACCATTAAGCCCCTCCTTCCTTGGGCTTTGCTTTATCATATGGCGCTCATCAGGCGCTTAGGGTTTCAGCCCTGCTCTTTTGCTCATAACTCGGGATTCCGGTGTCAGATTCAGGTGTTCTTGGGCTCTTTGGAAAGCTTATCGAACGAGCTTTCCGTCGGTGTATGATTTGTATGGTGTTTTCTCTGTTTTTGTCGACGGAGTCCACCTGACAGTCCCCGCCCTCTTTTGGCGGTGCTAGGGTTTGGCTGCAGTTTTCTTTTGGCCATAACTTCTGTATCTGGTGGCAGTTTTGGGTGTGTTTGGGCTTGTTGGAAAGCTCTTTGAGCACTCCATCCAGTGGTGCTTAAGCTTTTCAGAGATTGGCCTGTTGGGAAAGACGGTTCAGCTCTGAAACTTCGGCCTCTGTAACTTTGCATACGAACGAACGACTTCCAGATAAGTTTTTTGTTTCATTTTGAATCAAGGCAATGACCAATTCTGTTAGCTTGGGGTAGCATATATTTTGATCTCAAGACATTGCATTTAGTAAAGACATTTTCTGGCATGTTAGTCACTCTAATTTGCTCTCTACTTTTCTCTGGCTTTGAGATTTCTTTAGCTCTTAAGTTGGGTGGATTCACGCTATAGTGGATCAGTTTTGGTGTCCCCCATGTCCCCCCCCAAATAGCTTAAAAGTATAGCTTGTATTTGTGGTTTAAGAAATGCATTTGTGGTTTGAGAATTTGTATAACATTGATTACGTTGATGCCTTTTCCAGTAACCGATGAGTAATTCTAATAATAACCAACCACTTCATTAATGCTGGAGGGAATTTTTTCAAATGCTCAAACGGTGGAAACGTAGAGGGAGTTTGTTCCTCATTCTTTTGCTCAGTATTATTTTGGTAAGTCTATGATTGTGAAGCACATTTCTGAAAAATGGAGGAGAAAGATGTATTCTTAGATATGGCGATGAAGAAATCCGTAACATCCGTAATGAAGATCCATTTGTTAGAGTGAGTTTGAGATCATTGTTGAAAGAAATTCAATCTGGGGAAGTTTTAGATTGTGGTTTAGAACATGCAACTATTTCTAGTGTCAATCTTGAGAATGCAGATGATATATCAATCGGTCATGATCCTAGTATTGTGGACAATACTATAAAGAATATCAAGAAGAGAAAAAAGAGAGATACAGAGCAAGAACGTCTGAAGAAACAAAGACAGAGAAAAAGACAAAAAGAAGCTAATGAGGCATTGGTGAAGATTGGAGGTCAAGATGGGTTGGATAAAAGTGGTGCAACAAAAGGAGAGTAGTGTTAAACACCGCCAATTCATTCTTGAGGCAAACAAAAACAATGAATCTCCGTGATTAAACGAGAAATATTGATTGATGTACTAGAACATAAAGCTATGGAAGAGATAGTTGGGGATCTCTTTGAAGAATCTGGAAGCAAAAACAACCATAATAGATAATATCAGAGATTCAATCCATATCATGAAGCAATCAACTAGTCTAGATTGTATGGCTGCTAAAAAATCTTGTTTAGCAATGGCAATAGGCAATGAACAGAAAAGCAGCTACAGAAAAATGGGAAAAGTTCTTGATGTTCATCCAAGAAATTTGACTGCTGCAAAGAGAGACAAATTTGAGATAAATTGCAATTCAGGAAAATGGGTGTACTATAGAAGGGGAAGAAGATGTGATTCCATTTCTGATTCTGTCATTGCTCTTGTAGATGATTTTTGGATTTCTAATACTAGGGTCTCTCCAAACACAAAGGATGTGAAATCTAGGAGACTTGAAAGAAATATCAGAGAAGAGCATGCTACACATTACTTAGAGCAAAGCCAAGTTAGTTACTACTCTATTATCTATCTACTCTTTCAAGCTTGATTTGATCACGCTTTTTCTCAGATCCTCTATAATGCATTATAGATTGTGTATTGTAGATAGTATATTATAGTTTTAGATCCAAGATAGATTGCATTATGGTTGGAATAGATTGTGGTTTTGGATTACATTGTGGTTAGATTAAACTGTGGTTCAAGTCATATTGTGATTCGTTGCATTGTGGTTTAAACTTGGTTGTGGTTGTAGATTACATTGTGGTTCTAGATTATGGTTTTGATTAGATTGTGGTTTTGGATTGGAATGTGGTTTTGGTTTCAATTTTCTTGTGATTGTGGTTGTGGATTATATTGTGGGTCTAGATTATGGTTTGATGGATTGTGGTTTTAGGTTAGATTGTGATTTTAAGGTTTCTAATGGATATTGTTTTATTTTGTGGTTTGGAATTTCATTATTATAGTTTGAGGTTCATGTTTGCGGTTTGGGGTTTGAGATTGATAATCAACTATTGTTTTGTTCTTAGATGCAACTCTATAAAGCTTTCAAAGCAAAACATCCAAATGTCAAAGTTGGAGCTTCAGCTTTTCAAAATTTGAAGTCGCGGGTTTGTAGTGAAGCTAGCGTAGTATAACACTTGTTGTTGCATACATCATGTCAGGTTACAAATGCTGCTGGATGGTTTAACTAAATTCAGGAAGAAGCACTCAAAGTTATGTACTTGTGAGTGCAAGATTTTTACAGACATCAGTGATCTTTGGAAATGTATTGTTTGCCAGAAGGGTGAGATTGATGAATTCTATAGTAAGGATTGTCTTGACGGTACTTGTAGTGAGTGTGGGATAAAGAAGTTTGAAATCTGCCCCAAGGAATTAGAGAGTGAGGAGGTTGTGAAATGGGAGTACATCGACTATGAACATGGAGGTGTGGATAAACGTGGAGAGCCTAAGAAAGTTTTGAAACACCAATACAAAGAGACCACACCAAAGAAGTACTAATTAGCAAACTCAAAGACAGGTTGGAAAAATTTCCCCTCCACAATTTCAAATACAAATGGCAAGATAAACAGTTTCGTGAAATGCTCGATAATCTCCCTTCAGATGTCATAGTGTCAGTGGTAGATTTTGCGGAAAATTACACATTGAAAGAGAGAACACAGGTGCAATCTCAATCTTCGACAAGTTGCAGGGTGACCATTCTTGTCCACATTACTTATCATGTGGCTAAGAATGGTGAAGTAGTAAAAGAAACACATTATTATATATCAGATGACCGCAAACATGATACCTTATTCGTGCAGCATTGCTTTAATATGCACTTCAATTATATGGAAGAGCAAGGACTGAAACCACGTAGGCACTGGGTTTTTTCTGATGGTGCTGCATCACAATTCAAAGCTGCAAGGCCATTTTATTTTATTGCTAGATACTCTTATCAGACTCTAATTCATATGATGTGGAATTACTTTGGTTCAAACCACGGAAAGGGAGAACATGATGGCAAGGCTGCTGAATTAAAGAGATGGATCAGAATGGTCCAACTCCTATATCCTGATACTAAGATAGAGAATGCACATGATATTGTGGAGGCTGCCAAGGAGTTATTTTCTGGTACAGTTTCTTCTAAAGAGGAACCAAAACAAAAAGAAAGATATTAAAAGATTTTTTGGGAAGTTAAAGCAGAGAAGTCGATAGGCGTAAGGAATGGGGAGCACATACGGTGAAGGATACTCAAAAATTCATAGTGTACGCCAAGATTCAAATTTTGGGATCAACAACTCAATTATGGTGTTCAAGATTCTCATGCTTTTGTAGTTTTTGTTTAGATGAACATTGGGATAGATGCAGAATACGTGCATATGTGAATAAGTGGGAACGGTGGAAATTGAACCCGCTTCTTCATCTACTTGTGATGCAATTGAGGTTAGAAAGTCACAAAGGCCCTTATATTCAGGTGTTAATATTCCGACCGGGTCGATGTGGAGATTACTTTTTGTAAAGGGCAAAGACTAAAAACAACCCCGACGGGGATGACTTTTGGTTGCTTGCATGTACAAGGGAGAAGTATGTAGTGGAAAAAGACTTCAAAGATAATGGAACGTGGTTCTTAAAAGGTGAAAGTATATTAGAAGGAACTTACTTCAAAAAAATTCCAAGTTCAAAGAGAGGTTATGAATTATGTTCTCAAGAAGGAGCCGCAAAGGTTTACTCTACACAAGTATGTGGTGTTAGAATTCCACTAATGAAAGGAAATTATGCTATCAAAGGACATCCCAGTATTTCACCTTCTAGATCCTAAGGATGAAGAACGATCGAGCCAACTTACCACCTGCGGTTGTCGATGATGATGATGATGATGGATGGTGATGGTGATGGTGATGGTGATGGTGATGGTGATGGTGATGGTGATGGTGATGGTGATGGTGATGGTGATGGTGATGAGTGAGTGAACACTTGTTGTTGTGAGCAGATGATGATGATGAATGATCAAAGCCATCCGGGTTGTCGGATGATGATTTTCATGTATTGATGTTTTAATAGATAATGATGATGATGATGAGTTGATATATCTTGTATTCTTCTACTTGTGTTTTCTGACAGTGCTTGTATGATAATGTTATTGTTTAGACTTTATGTTATTAATGTTTCATTCATAACTAACATATGTTTAAAAGGTGTGTTGGTTTATTCATTTGATAGATATTGAATGAATAGGTGTTAGGTTCAAATCCAAGGATGTTAAGTTTGAATTTTGATAATTTTGGATCTATGTCTTACATGGTAGAGTAGTCCAATACAAAAACCCTAAACCTAATATCCCACACCAATATCCCACATGCCAAAGAAGCAAAAGTAGCATGTGTATATAAGATGCACCTAGAAGTGATTAAGTATCATGTGATTGGGCCTTGTTGACGAACCTTTGGAGACATCCAAGGGGGATGGACCTGTGGTGCGCGTAGGGGATGCCCTACAATTAGTCGAGCCACATTGGTCTGAGATCTAACGACCTCGAATCGGATATAATTCGAGGGTTCTCTTTAAACGGAAATTTCCGTACGGAGATTTACGGAAGGCAGAGGCCGAGATAGGTCCCAATAAAAGTCGGAGTGGATATCCCACTATGATGGCTCACATGATCTAACCTCTAGGGTGGCCTCCTAGAGGGTGTAACCTCGAGGGTGTAACCTCGAGGGTGTATAGTATAGTGTCTTAGAGGTCTTAGAGGGTTGTTGTGAATGATATCTTTGTTGTGAATGATATGCTTGGGGGTTGTGAATGATACATGTGTTGACAATTGAATTTACAGGACAATGATGGTGAATACATCCGAATACATCCGAGACGAGACATGGAACATGGAGGCGAGACATGGAACATGGTATATAAAGGTATGTATAATCTACATCCAAAATGGTACCATGCATAAAATCCCAAACAACAACTAAAAAGAAAAAAGAAAGTGAGTGAGTGAGGTAGTAGTGAGATGGGGGCGCTTCCCCCTCGAGAGAGTGAGGTCGATGAGTGATGAGTGAGGTGGGGCGCTTCCCCTCGAGCAGGATGAGTGAGGTGAGGTGGGGGCGCTTCCCCTCGAACGGTGAGGATGAGTGAGGTGGGGGCGCTTCCCCCATCGCCGATTGAGGGACTTTGCAAGCATTAGACTAAGTCCTTAGAGAGGTCCTTAAAAAAGTGTCCTTAAGAAAATGAACTCCAGAACTCCAACTCCAAAAAAAAAACAAACTCCAGACTAACTATACTATACAACTCAAAACGTCAAAAAGAAAAACAAACAAACCACAAACTCAAAACTCCATTTCTCAAAACTCCATTTCTCTTTGTGGCTTGTTACTACATAAACTCAAACTCCACAAACTCAAACTCCACAAACTCAAACTCAAATTCTCTCTTTTGAAAAAAAAAACAAACAAACCACAAACTCAAAACTCCATTTCTCTTTGTGGCTTGTTACTACACAAACTCAAACTCCACAAACTCAAACTCCACAAACTCAAACTCAAATTCTCTCTTTTGTGACTTGTTACTACACAAACACAAACTCCACAAACTAAAACCATGGCTTCAAAACTTTGGTAAAATAGTCTCGATCACCTTGCTCAGGATTGAAGGTGATAGGAGTGACTATAGTGTGTCAGGCATTTTTGTAACCTTTGTACATATGGTCATCAACCAAGAGTGTATTGACCACTTTATATGATCCTGCAAGAGGTTTGTGATTGTACACTTTCTCTAGAATCTTGAAGTTAATATTGATTTTATTAACTTTAGTGCATGCTCTAGTGAGTTCCTTTAGACCCTAATTGGAATATTAATGCACTCCTTATATCTTGGAAAGAACTTTTTAGTTATCGGGTTCAAGATGGTACCATCAAAATCAGCCCATATTGTAAATGTCAAACTGGTTTATACACCAACCAAGAAACTCGAATAAATCTTTCCTGAATACCAACATCTTTGTTTTGGAAAGCAACAAAAGTTTGGTATGACATTCCTACTAGTTTGCTCGTAGAATTTTCCAAGCACACCATTGAAATCAAAGATCAATAGTTTTTTAGACAACCTGATTCTCTTGATGGCTGGAGATGATGCACAATCACTTCCAGGTATAATAAGGTCCATTTTCTTCTCTTTGAACTCTCCATCAGAATTGTCAGGTACTAGTAAAAACAACAAGATACAACGGTCAAATATTGAGGAAGAACGAGACAAAAAAAGAAGCTAGGAAAAAAATGAAACCTTTTAACTCAATCAATGCGGGGTATCTTACTTGGTTGTTTTGTGGATGGTGGTTGAGGTAAAATGCTATTTGACATTACATTGTCATCATCAAATTGTATTTCTTGAGCCAAGAGAATTGCTATATATTTAGAGAATTAGTACACTAATTTACTAACTGTAATGGAACAAAAGTGAAGGAAGAATACCTTTGTTTTTTCTAGTAGATATCTCTTCGACATTTTCGGTTTCGATTTCCAATTTGCTACTTGTATCTATACCTAAAGAAATTATAGCTTCAGTATGAATAATATTAGAACTATCAAAGGAATAATAAAATTAGTATCTTAAACCAACCAGATATGAAATCTTTGGGTTTTTTTAATGCAATGAACTTCTCCTCATTGTCGAAGCTAGAAAGCGGTTTTTCAGATGCGGTGGACTCCGCTTGCTTGGTAGAGCTAGAGGGTTTATTGAGCTTATCCTCCTTGTTGAAGCTAGAAAGTGGGTTTTCGGATGCGGTGGAAACTTCCTGCTTGGTAAAGCTAGAAGGGCTAGGAGGTCCAAATAGAGAAGGTTCATTGTAGCTTTTGGAGACATCACGACTTGACGTAAATTTGGAAGCATCGATATGTCTTGACTTGACTCTTCATTTAGATTTGATTGCAATTTGAAGCCTACTTTGCACTTGACTCTTTTCATTTAGACTGCAATTTGAAGCCAAATGCATGCATGAAGATACAAGAAGAATGAAAAATAACATAAGTTATTCTAATACAAACTATTAACTTTTACATTACCTTGTTTCTCACTTTCCGATTGTCCAAGGTGTGCTCTTCTTTCTCAATTTAGGGTTGTGTTGCATTCTCCACTTGGATCTTTTGCTCTTCTATCCGTGAGAATAGATATCCCTTTATCTCTACTTGTGCTTGCATATGTGGGATTCATATGGACATCTAAAAGGACAACCAACAAAACCATCAACATTAAATGATGTTAAGAAGTTGATTGCTTAACCACTTATACATACCATATGAGTGTACAACTTTCTTCACGCCAAATGCAAACAATCCAAGTGGCGGATATGATCTGGTTACAAACTGGCTACAACACTTATCCCTATAACTGAAAACAAGAAATTATACACATCAATTTAAAGAGCTTAATGATCAAAATATAACTATTGTTAAGATCAAAAATTTACTTTTGCTCATACCTTAATAATGAGGCCAAACATTGAATATGGTAAAGATGGTTACACTCAGAGTAACAAAGGGATGGCTTCCCATCATATTCCAAGAATCTTCTACAATAGGGACATACACGCTCAGGTGAGTCCGATAGGAAATTTGTTTCTATAGACTCGGGTAGATAGGATCTAGTTTAATCCCGTTCTCAAGGACATTGCGACCTTCAATAAGCCTTTCAAGACACGGTCCCGAGTTTTGCAATCTCATCATTGTCCCCTTGCCTCCTCTTCTCAATAGCATCAAGATCTTCCTCTACAACAACCAATGATGCCACAACTTTAACTACCTCGGCTTCCTTCATATCTACCACATGTTGCACACCTGCAGCTGCTTCCTTTGTCATTCCTTGCATCAAGCATTTGATGTCTACAATTTCTTGCATATAATGCTCCTTCTTCTCCCTCAATGATTTGAAGGTTTTCTTCAACTCTTTCCATTTGTTATATGACTGTTGTAGCCTGCAATCAACCTCTTTCACCTTCAATTCAGTGGACTCCTTCCATTTTGTCATCACCCGTAAGGAATCAGAATGAAACAATTCAAGTAAATTAGTTCTGTGGATACAAGTATATTCCACAATCTAAAGAAACTTTATTAAAGGCTCAATCCACAATCTATATTCCACTCACTATAATTCAGGTCCAATCTATAAAATATAATCCACAAAGCACAAAGTATAAATCCTTAACCACAATTTAACCATCACAAATGCAAAACCACAAACCACAAAACACAATATAAAATTCCCCCAATCCACAAACCAAAACATGCAACCACAAACCACAAACTACAGAACACAATATAAAATTCACTCAATCCACAAACTAAGACACCCAACTCATAAACCAAATCCATTAACCCCAAACCACAAATCATAAACCACAAACAACAAATCCAAATATATAAACTACAATCTAAATTCACAAACTCTAAATCACAATTATATACTACAAATAATATAAATTCACAACTCCAATTTAAGAACTCCAAACCACAATTCTACTAAAGAACTACAATTTAAGAACTAACGACAAAAACTATCACAAAACTATGACCACAATAACGAGAAAGGTTAGGCTATGAACAAACCAATGATTATTAAGACTCTACAATGTTTATCAAAAAGTACTTACTATCAGAATGTCCAAAGGTAAAATCTCCTTTTTGCATCTCCAACTTTGCTGAAACCACCCACATTGTGTTGCGTAAGCTCATTTGACAAAATGCAAATTAAACAAAATAAAAACTACAACTTGTATTACCATATTTCTGTCTCTTAGACTCCACGGTTTTAGAATATGATGAAGCCAATCGTGGTTCAGTGATGCCTGAATCTTGTATAGGTTTGATTGCTTTTTTCTAGTCCCACTATCTTCTTGGATGGGTATATTATCTTCTTCTAGCATTGAAGACCTCTTTTTTGAAGCATGCTTATAAAAACTCAACCAATCTATATCCTTACCTTTAACATCATGCAAAAACCATGCTACAGCCATAACTTGACTAACCTGCCCATTTTGAACATGACTCCTTTCCTCATAGATTGCCCTATAAATGCTCAGAAAAGCCTCTTTCTTTTCTTTTTTCAGAGCCCTCAATCTATAGGATTGTTTATTCTCCACCTTTGGTCCCCAATACTTGCGCATCTCTAATGGATCCACAAACTTTTCCTCATGTTTTAACAAATCCCTGTATGATAATCCACTATCATTCAAGACATTTTTTTCCATTTCTACAACCATGAAATTTAAGAGACCAAGGATTGAACCAACTCCACAAGGTCAAAAATCAATCAAAATTGGCACTACATACAACAAAAGCTTTGCCACAAGCTCTAGCTATGATCCGACAATCTTTATGCTATGATCCACAAGCTATGATCCACAAGATCTGGCTGTGCTTCCGCAATCTCTATTTAGGTCTTTTCACAAGGTCAAAAAATCAATGGAAACAAAATCTAAGATCTTTGATATAGCAAAGCTTTTTCCCAAAAGCTTTTCCCATGATTTGGCAAGCTATGATCCGCCAATCTCTGTTTGGTGGCTATGATCCACAAGATCTGTTTGGCTATGATCCACAAGCTACGATCCACAAGATCCGCTATTCTTCACGGTCTCTATTTAGGTCTTTTTGGTGTTTTTGGTTATTTTTTGGCGGTCCACGTTATTTTGGTCTCCGTGGCATTTGGCTTGTGTGGCAAATTCAAAAAGTCCTATTCTCGAGAAAGATATCATGCCAAAGAGAGGGAATTTTATTTTTGCACTATCATAAATGCTAAATGATTTGAATTTTTGTGTGTACAAACCACAATCTTGAACTATGTTTTGGACTATTTTTGTGGTGCAAAAATGAGCAAAATTGAGACACCATACCATGAATCCACCCAATTTATAAAAGAGATCAAATATTTATAGTTTATATTCAGCAACAAATTAGGGAATACAGCAGAGGCTAGGGGCTGCATAGGCAAGGCAAATGCATTTGAGTAAAAGGTGGACGGAATAAGTTACGGGACAGAGAGGCTCAGCCTCCACCGTACACCAGGATAGCGAGGGCTGGACCCACCAACTGGTAATCTGGACCACTATAAACTCCAGCCATAGAATGAGAGCCAGCATGAAAAGACACAATGCATATGTATATAAGTGTGATATTTGTGGTATTGTGCATATGTATATCCGGTGGTGCTTAAGCTTTTTCGGAGATTGGCCTGTTGGGAAAGACGGTTCAGCTCTGAAACTTCTACCAAACTTTGCACACCTAATGAAGCGACTTCGGATAAGTTTTCTGTTTCATTTTGAATCAAGGCAATGTCCAACTCATTAGCTTGGGGTAGCATATATTTTGATTTCAAGACATTGCATTTAGTAAAGACATTTTCTGGCATGTTAGTCACTCTAATTTGCTCTCTACTTTTCTCTGGCTTTGAGATTTTTTTAGCTCTTAAGTTTATAAAAGAGATCAAATATTTACGGTTTATATTCAAAGAACAAATTAGGGAATACTGATGAGGCTAGGGTATTTGATAGGCAAGGCAAATGCATGTGAGTAAAAGGTGGACGGAATAAGTTACGGGACAGAAAGGCTCAGCCTCCGCCGTACACCAGGATAGCGAGGGCTGGACCCACCAACTGGTAATCCGGACCACTATAAACTCCCATCATAGAATAAGAGCCAGCATGGAAAGACACAATGCATATGTATATAAGTGTGGTATTTGTAGTCAAAAAGGAGACTGGGATACGCTACGGACTGAGGGGTCTAACCCCCGCCATAGGCCAGGATAGCGAGGGCACGACCCTCCAACTGGTTCCCGGATCACCAAAATGACTGAAGGAGAGCCTAAAGGCTTTAATAAATAATATATTATAAGTGCTCTTACATCAAGTGCTTGAGGATGTGTTGCAGATTATGTGAAGACATCCATAGAATAATCAAAAACCATGTTTGGGACTCTACAAGAAGTTTTGCCAACTGCAGAATGTCCAACAAAGTGGAACAGAGAATAGCACAATCAATTATGCTACAGGCCTTCAAAAACTCGAAGATGAGGACGTTCATCTAATCATGTTTTTTCATTTGAATTGAATAGCTAGTAACACACAAAACAAGGGAAGGGTGATACCATTATCTGCATAATCTGGATGATTGATCTTCTCATTCTTTTATCATCATTAGGTATAAATATAGATTGGCTGTTGTAAGCTATGAAATTGGACGGTTTCTTTGCACAATGCATCAATTCTATCAACATAGTATATGCATGCTATGTATGAAATTGGGAAGTTTCTTTAGACGCTTTACACTGAACTATTAGGCAGTGACTACATAAGCTGGGGATTGTGTTAACATGGTGTAGTTAGAATATTTCAAGATGGTTTATAAACACGGACCTTTGGACACGTGATATTATGTTGACAGTAATTACTACATATTTATAGCTCCGGATTGGAGCTCTAATCAGTACTAATCAGTTTAGTTTAAGGTTTTTGCAGCTTAACAATAATGGCGTGGGAAAAATTCAAAATCCGAATGACTTAAAACGGATCGATAATAATACTATGCATTAGTGAGCCCATTACTATTAAGGTTTTTCTCGAAAACCCTTGGGTGGGTTTTTTAATCCTGATAGTAATCGGCGTCACTAATGTAGCCCAGGTCATAGACAGGGAAAGAGGGTTTGTAATATGAACCGCACAAAAAGCGCCTCATAAACCCCACACAAATTGTTCAGTTAAAAGCTGATTGATAACGACACACCTGTGCACGGCCTTGAAGCCGATTCAAAGCGGGGTGCCAGTATTAATAGGAAAAAGTGAAGCCTTCAGAAAAGGCTACAATAGAAACCAGCATGATGTGCTAGTAGCACCCATCAGGGAGCTCGCCCATGCTACATAAGTCCACGAGCCTCAGGGCACAAGGGACAATAATGTATCTATCTATCTATCTATCATATGCATCCATATCCTAATGCGTCTCCCTTTTTAAAGGGGTTGCTTGCTGCTTGGGACACTGTCAGGTCTCTTTTCCATATTAATCCTGAGGCATGTCTTCAGTTATCCACTCCATGCTGGTGGATTCCTTTGCAGGACACTCCAGAGAATGTGCCTCTAAGTGTGGTTGTTCATCTAAAGACACGACGACAGAGTAATCTGGAATCATATTGTTGCATTGTTGCCACAGGGTTCTGGTCCACAGATTGAGGTAGTCGTATGGGGTTGCCATCAGGATGTCCAGCCAGGGCGGTTTGTGTCTTCTGTGTATAAATTGCTTGTGCATTCTGAAATCCTGCCTCCATCTAATAGGTAAAGTGTTTGGATATGGGTATGGGATAAGCTGCTTCATCCCAAAGTAGTAGTTTTGTGGTGGCAAGTGATCCATAGATGCCTCGACCAACGGGTTGGTCCATAAAATGGATAATCGGATTTTGAGCTTTGTCCTTTATGCCTGCAAAGGGTTGAGAGTATTGAGCATTGTTTTTTCTTGTGTGAGCCGCTTCGGCAGGCGTAGTCTTGGTTGTTGACCCTATTTGGCACGTCTCGATCTAGCCAGCAAATTTTGCTTGCTATCTATCGATGTTTGGCCCAAACTACGGAAACGAGCTTTTCATCTCGCATGTGGTCGGGCTTTTTATGGTCAATCCGGAAGAGAAGGAGGTTGTTTATCTTTAAGGGCATAGATCTGCCAGATGAGATTGTTCTTCAGTGGGCACAAAATAAAATTGTTATGGCTTACAATTGTTCTTCTCTTGTTCAAGAGAAGAAAGTACTGATCTGGCATAGTTACCTTCAGATTCATTCTTTTGCATAGGCAGATGGTTGTGCTCAGTTGGATCGGTTTGTCCACTGGGGTTATAATCCTGTCTTTGCATTTTATGTTGCTCTAGTTCTTACTTGGTGAATAAAGCTTGTCGTCCTTCAAAAAAAAAAAAAAAAAAAAAAAAAAAAAAAAAAAGAACATGGGCCTTGCTCGGGATAACTGCCCTCAAAAATAGCTTACCTCTTCTTGCTTGTTGTACTGGTTTAGTTCATTGTTAGCTATAATCTTAACCCCATTTTTGTTATCAAGCACGAATTCATTACTTTGAGAATTTTGGATTTCTCGATTGACTTGAAATAGGTTGTGGTGGTCGTATAAATTGTTAAAAGTTCTCCATAAAGACCTCATTGGTCAAGCAAAAACATGTAAAAAGGGTTAAACAGATCGCCACTGCGATCTTTTTGATCATAGAAGACCAATATATGAATTTTTTAAGGCACTGGGTATTGTAATTGTCATCTTTTTTGACATGGTTGGATCACAATGATCGCCACTGCGATCTATTAAAACTAAAATTGAGTGCATAATGGGCTCTCACATGCACATTAACTTGTTTATGATTGCTTCGACATTAATATAAATTATCTATCAATAAATAATACAGCCTTTAAAAAAAGAATATTACTGCTCAGAATAATCGCTGTAGCGTTTTTGATGAGAACAGCCCCATCTCTCCCAGACCTTTTATTACTCGTATAAATCGCCATTGCGATTCTGTGGAGCTAGAATTTAGTGTAGAAGAGGCTTTTCACATATTCCGTACAACCTGTCAATAACGATTTTAGTTAAAAAAGTCACTGTTGAAGAGCTGAAGATATGACGGAGGGATTTTGCAAAAAAAGAATCATGATGAACATATGCATGTCTCTCTTACAGTCTGTAAATATTGAAAAATCTTAAAACTTCAGTCTTTCTCAAACTTACGGATCAAGCATCGCAGTTTACGTTGATTCATGGGTCTGCAGACTAGAAAAGTAAGGAAATCATGGACCGGCAATTCTGTAGTAGGGTGCGGATATGATTCTGAAGCAGAGGAAGCATACATGATTTTAAGGAACGATTCTGAAGCAGCGGTGCAGAAGCCAGCATATAAATCAGACAGTAGCTGAATCTGACTATGGCTGAATCCTTCAAAAGACTACATCCTGCTCAAAATGCCAGAAGCAGAATCAGAATCTGCTATCTCAAAGCTGGAGGTTGAAGCTTCAACTGGAAATGACACAACTTTTTTCGATCCTCTTATGAATCCCCATTTCGATACTCAAAAGGGAAGACGATTCAAATCATAGACCAAAACCACGAACTCGTACAAGTAAAACTGTAAATTGCTATGTGGAAGAGTATCCAACCTCTCCGGATCATATTTTCTGAAAAGCATCTGCAAAGATGAGTACATCGGCTCTAGAAATCATTTATTTCGGTGATGGCCATCTGCCATCGCGCCCTTCATCTGCATCTGCCATTGCCGTCATATTCTGCCTTCAAAAATAGGGCGTCTCAAGCTTATCGGCTCATAAAGTACTCTGAATGGGGCAATGCTCACAATGACCAAAACGCCCCGATAGTTAATGACCTGATATGGTCATTTTGGAGAGTTTTTTTTAAATTTATCCCGCTCGATTGTAGGTGGGCAATTTTTGAATAAAGGTGGAGTGGAGTACAACACACTTTTACTTGTGGTGGGCCTAAAGTTGTGTGCTCAAAATTCTCAAAATCTTGCCTCTTTTACCCAATTAGTCAATTCGTGCATTATCTCATGTGGCATGTGGAACTTAAAGCATACATGCTATTTGTCTTGTTGCCCTAGACCTGATATTGCTCTATGTCAATAATGCTATTTTTTCACAGTTCCAGCACCTGAATCGCTCAGCTCATACTCTTTGTATACTCACTACCTTCTCCCAGATATGTTTCTTCTTTTGTATGCATTCTGCATATTATTCTGGGAGTGACGCATTGGGGCTGGCGATTTGTTGTGGGCATCTATTTTTTATCTCAGTTTTCATTTTCTAGTTAGAAGCTGTTTGATGTTCATTCTCACTAAGCAATTCTAATTCCATAAGCTTTGCTCTCCTTCAAACTTTTGCAATGCGGTTCTCCTACTACTTGCAGCTCAATTTCACATCTATGTTTTTGCAGCTTGTGGAGTCCAATTGCAACTCCCAGATTCCTCATAGTATCTAAGTACTATCTATCCATCATAGACTAGTCGAAACGATTGCCAATCCGATTCCTTAGCCAGTGGAATGGCCGTAAATCTACTCCGGAATGTGATTAACCCGAACACGTCCGGGTTAACCACTGCTGCTTAGTTTCAAGCTCAAAAGGCAACAGTTTTTGCATGTTTTTCACTGATCTTGCTTGATCAGTGCTCAAATCTCATGCTCTCTTGATAGAATGAGGTTTTTAGGGGCTGGTAAGACGATTCCAATGGTGTTTGGACCAGATTAAACTGTTCAAGGAGTTGATTGCAAGCTCTATTCAAAGATCAGCATGCCAAAACACAGTCTCACGCTCAGTTCACCGCGTGATTATCCTGGCCAAAAAACACTAGTTAGCTCGGACAAAAAAGTGGTTAGCTCGGACATAACAGTGGTTAACCTGGACATGTGTCCGGGTTTACCACATCCCGGAGTAGATATATGGTGTTCTAGACAGTGAACTATTTCTCTGGGAAATAAAACCTGCTTTCGGCCACGCCTTTTGCAATTAGGTATAGGGTTTGTTGCATGGGGTTCGTTCTATTTGCCAGAATCCAGCGGCACAGATTTTCCAAGTTTGCATCACGTGGTCGGGTTGCACTCTTCGCCGGCCTTCACAGGTGCCTGAACGGATTTGTCAGCCATGCGCAACGGTTTTTTATCCAGCCATTCGTCCTTGGAGTGTGAATGCCCAGCCAGACTCAGAGCATTCTACTCTAACACAACAGAAGGCATTTCTCCACTAATACATTAAAAAGTGCATAAACACCTAGTTTGTTATGTGAAATGGCAATAAGCACCTAGGTTCTTATAATAATCACTACAAAACCACCATAAAACTCTCGAGCCCAGGTTGTTAAGGTGGATAGCACTCTAGAACTCAGGTGTTATGCCCTATTATAACAAACGAGGGCCTGGGCCTCCGGCCCTCGTTTGTTATAATAGGGCATAACACCCTCGTTCCAAGGTGTTATCCCTCTCATACCCTTACCAATTTCGCTAGGTTCCAGTGTGTTTTAGCATTTAAACTTTATATTAGAGCATTTCGTTTTAGCATTCTGCGCCTAGCCAGTTTTAGCCCGTTTTGGCATTATGTTTTAGAATTCTGACTTTCTCATTCTACCCTTTCTTAGCATGTTTGCCATTTGTTATCTTTCTAGAGGATAAACCTCGTCATCAACATTTTCTAGGGAATAAGTTTTGCCTTTGCCATTTCCGTGTTCTATCATTGATATGTGTACATATTGTGTTGGGGCTCATAGATCAAATTTTTTTCGCTCTGCTCTATATCATATTCATATGTAAACAATATGTTGGGGCTTGGGAGTAAGCATTGTTATAAAATTTTCAGATTTTCACATATTTATGTTCCTAGCATCATGTGTATGTCATGTTTGGGTTGGAGCTATTGGAGCATATATGTGCTTATGTTTCAATTTTTTGCACACATATGGTCCTTACATCTAATATGCATAACGTGGTTTGTTTGTTTTGAATTGGCAACTTGGTCTATGGCTTCAATAATGTGGCTATTTGCTATAAGCAGATTTCTTCGATATTTTTCATATGCTATTGCCTCTTTTGGGTATTCTATTGTGTTTTTGAATTTGCCATTTATTGGATGGTTTAGGCAAGATTCTATCTTAGATGGGTCCTAAGGGGTCGTTTTCTCTTCCTAATTGTATGCAAACTTTTAATTGTTTTTGCAGTTATTTTGGGTACGCATCAGAGATTCTATTTGCATTGTCATAGGTAGTGCACTTTTTTATAACCCATATATTGTCCTTGAGGATTTCTTTATTGGTTGTAGACATCCTTAATTCATGACACCATATCTTCCTTTGTTAGTTTCTTTTGATGCCACACTTTTATCACGTATCCCTCTCTTCATTTCTTCAAGTTTTCATGTTATCATGGTCTTTTTAACTCGGTTCCCTACTCAAGTGGCTTTCTCCATTTAGTAATTTAGTTCTCTATTTTGCTTATTAAGTTATTTCCTTTTCCTTCTCAGGTCATTGATCTTGACTCATCTTCTGCCCACTTCCTCAAGCATTTCTAGAACTAACCCCGTTCCTTCCATTTCCCCATAATGTTTAGCCTGTTTAGATGGCTCTCGCCATCGACATGAAGCTTCCTTGTTACCTGATTTGGACTCTTTTGTGTAGAGCTCTTCTTCTATGACATCTCTTTCTTTTGCATCCAATGTTTCTTCCTTTTGGTCTTCTTCTTCTTTTACTACGTCGTTCCCCTCTTCGATCCTGGGTTTTGCTTCTCCATCTGTTCCTTCCCCTCAGATGGCTTCACTTTTTTCATCTATGCCGAATGTTTCATCTATATTTCAAATGCCCGTCCCCTCGGCTCTGGTGAACGCAGGCTATACTCAGTTGCTTCACGAGCTTTAACAGCAGCAGATGACTCTTCGGGTACTCAAGGCATCTATGACACGACAATTATCATTGCAGGCTCAACTTGAACACCTTCAGTGGGACATCGGGGAACAAGCAGTTCAGCTTACTCCTACCTTTGAATGGGAGCCTAATCATCATTTTTATCAGTTCGCTCATGCTATGTGCACCCAATTTTACTCAATCCATACCCTTCTATCGATGTTGGGTGTTGCGATTCTATATGATTTGCACAACAATGAAAGTATTCCACTGTAGCATATTGTGGCTTGTTGATCTATCAAATAGTTCTGCTGCATCATGCATGCTCATACACTTTTACAGTGCATCTATAAGATCAAGTTTTGAATCACGTTGGTAATTAGGTATGTGTGAATGGATGAGTCTCCCCTTGGCGAGCAAAGTAAAATTGGGAAATATAGTGAGAATGGTACAGAAGGTAATCTTATTTGGCTTCACACTTTAGGATTGTATACAAGTCCAAATTGATCTGTCATCACTATATCTAGCAACATCTTTTTATATAGTGATTTTTGTTCGCTACTCCTTTTTGATAATTGGACCTCTCATATCTCGTCATTTATTTATTCTGCCACCATTTCTATTACTAGCCCACATATATTTCGGGCTAGGGAGATTCAAACCATATTATTTTATGACTCAATTTACGCATGGGCCTTTTCCTTATCAAGGGCAGATGGTAGAGGTCACACCCAGCTACAAGTACCTGGGGGAGGAATTTCCGATCCTCAATGTATTGGGATGCATCCATTCGCCTCGAAAGTGATCAAGAAGTTGGAAGGCATTGCACGTAATGCAAAACAATAGTCACAGTGGCGAGTCCAGATGATATTTGGGGCCACCAAATCACATTTGTTCCGGGCACTGGTGGAGCCAGTTCTTCTGTATGGGGTCGAGGTATGGGACCTAGTGGTGTCTTTGGCGACTTGGAGCAGGTCCGGAAGGCACCTTTGACGGGCACTTGGGGTCAAGCCCCCGTTCCATATCGATCCTCGCTGCGGAGACAGATTCATGCCCCCGCAAAGATGCGCCCCTCGATAGACACATTGTTTATTTCCGAAGGTGGCCCGCGATGGGCCGATTACTCTCGGCCCCGACTTGGCTTACGCTTATGGCGATGAGCCCGCAATGACTCGGGCTTGTTGGAAGGACAAGAGAGCCCGGTGGCACTTTATTTGGCCGGGACGAGGCACATAGGTGCGCCCAGTGCTGCATGACGCCCAGGGATAGGCCGAGGGGGTACTTGACTCTTGTTTCTGGGGAAGCTCTCGGGACCACAATGCTTTCGAATAGGTAAAGATGGCACACTACAAACATCACATAAACCACACCCCGTTCGAGGCCCACAGCTCTACACCGTTCTCGTTGCCCATGAAGAAGCGCTAGGATCATCGCGGTCCATTGAACGGGGATGAAAGCCATGCCTTCGAGAGCTGTCCAGCCTATAGTCGGTCGGGCTCGCTCACGCCCTCTTGGTGCGACCTCGGTCCTTTACGCGACGAGCTACTCAAGACGCCGGGCCGGGTTCGATCCCTTGGCTCCTACCTTCGGGAGGTTTTGGATCTGCGGGACTCACTTCGGTCCCCGGCGCCTACTTGAGGTCTTTGGGAATTCATGTGTATATGTATATTTGTACAATTTGTCGGGAGGTTTGTTCTTCGCGACGGTTTTCTCTCGTAAAGGGGTTTTTAATCCGGGTAGCAACGGGCTTGCTGCACCCGTGTAATTTGGGTCCCATAGGCCGATTGGCCTCCGCGGACAATAAAAGAACCTTCCTTCCTTCCTTCCTTAGCTAATGACTTGTATTGCTTACGTGCATATTGCCCCATAAGGATCCCACTTCCATAACGTTCAATCTGATACCAATGAATGAATATTTGCAGGAAAAGATCATTATAATCTCTTCTTTTAACTATTTTTCAGGATAATTGCAAGAAATTTTCTCCCCCTCTTGTAGGGAACCACAGGGCCATGTTAATAAGAGTGATACTTCTCACAAAGAAGTTTCATGAATTCTTCTAATGTATGAATCTCATATATTTATAGTTCTTATCCTTGTTTGGGTCCCATAGGCTTATTGATCTTCGTGGACAATAAAAACAAATTCAACTCAATTCAGTTCAATGATCTTCCTTGTAGTCGAGTCTCCAATTGTTGTCTCTTAAGGAATTTAATTTCTCTATTTTTTCAACTTGGACTTGCAATTATCATGTGGTCTACCAATTATCATGTGCATTTAGATAAAATGAGGACCAGCTTTAAGTCCACAGTTAATGAAATAGTGCTTCTTAAAGCATTGCCATTCTCAAACTATGTTGGGCGCAAGCTTCATGCACTTAACTCCTTATTGAACCGTTGGTTCATTCTCTAGAAACATAATGTGTTTTTTTAGATGGTGAATATACAGGGTTCATTTTCTTACATTGTTATACCTTTTTTTTTAACCATTGAAAGGTTGAATCACATGACAAGTCTATAAAAATTTTTTAAATAAATATTGCAACTACTTTCATCTATTCTCCTTTCATTTAAAATATTAGTTATTGATAACAAATAATTGAATGACCAAATTTCTAAATTGTGGAAACATATTGCAGTGTAACCTTCCATGTTTTCATAAAGAGATGGAATAAATCAAGTGCAAATTTTGGATATCTGTTGTGGTTCAAGGAGATGTTGACAAATTTTAACAAAATGTTTCTTTCAATTGGATGTTGACAATTTTTAACAGCTGAATACTCCAACAACTTTGCATCATTTTTCCATGTAGTACATACTTACCTAATGGATCGCCATATGTATGGGCTAGAGCTTGATCTAGATCAGACAAGTCGATTCATATGTATGGGCTATAGCTTCATTAAATAGGCTTGAGATTTGGACCTCAATACTATGAGGGTTGATTAATCATGCAAGCTGTTATAATTTATGCAAGACGCTTATTACTATTAAGTGCTTGCCTCGAAACCTTCAGGGGATGGTTGTTTAATCCCGATATTAATGGATGTACTGTCATATTGTATTTGGTCCCATAAGCCATCTTGGTCTTTGAGGACAATAAAATTCAATCTAATTGATCTAACGTAGGGAGTATTGCAATTTATTAGTCAAGCAGGACGGAACAAAGAAATGGATATGGTGCCTGACAATGATTACTTTGCTACAATAGGGCACGTACGTCAATGGTGGAAATTAGATGCAAATATATCAAATTTATGCATGCGAGCCAGGCATAATTACTTGCATTCCACTAACAAGGTTAAACATTATAAGCAGTTTATCATTAATGGTCTTCACTAGCTTATAAAGATAAAAGTATATCTAAGCAAGATATTGTTAAATTACTTGCATTATCTACCCAAGAGATATTGTTAATAATTACTTTCATTCTACAATCAAACTTAAATATAATAAGCAATGTATCAGTAGTAATGGTCTTCACTAGCTCAAACAAAAAAAAGGGGGGGATAAAGAAATGGCGGCAGGACAGAAAGAAAAAAGATCTGAGAGAAGATGGCGGCAAGACAGAAATATTATACATGTGTCTCTTGGGCTAATGGCCGCTATGTTAGCAGTCCAAATGCGGCAGCGCTAGAGCATGTTTCCATTTTCAAGACATATATAAGTATACATCAACGTGACATTTGAGCACGTGTCGAATCTAGCAACGCTGTAACGCTTGGGTTCCGGCTTCGTGAATGGCTCGTGAGGGATAAAAAAACAAGGTGCTGCGCACGGAGGGTTGCCCTCCATGGCCGGAGGGTGAAGTGGCTTAAATCATAGTTCAGAGTCATGTTTTGACAATCAATTCAAATTGCTACTTCTAGATAATAGGATACTTGATACCATGACTTTATGGAAATTGGCTTGAAGAAATCTTTGGTGCTCGGCATGGAAGAAGTATTGCAGGAGCATAAGGTTGTGTAATAGAACAGAGAATAGAATTATTACATGTTTTGTTAGCATAGAAATGAGAGAACTGCTTGAAGACCTCTGATCGATTTTTTGTCACAGAGAGCTTCAAACATCAGGAAAAAACATTAGCAAAGAACAAGTTTTTGTCGATAAATTGTACATTTGTACATGACAGTGTAATGATCAGGGGCACGATTGAGTCCACATGTATAGTCTCTTGAATATAAGATGTCAGTATCCCTACTAATCTCATGTTCATCATCACATCTAGTTGTGGGTTAGGTGTAATCAACCCCTCATATCGTGCACGAATGGGTGAAAATGCAGGACAGTTCAAAAGAGTGTGGCACTCATCTTTAATAACTCCCAATTGGGAGCATTGATAGACCATGTTTTCTTGCTCTTCCCAGGCCTATTTGCCTGTTCTGAGGTGGTGTGCTTCTGTGCGAACAGGCGCAATTGCTCTACATTTTTTCATGGTAATTATCTTAACATATACGGGCCAAAAAAGACATGGATAGCATGCAAAGAAGAACAAGGAAGTTGACGTTGTTCTGCCTTTCGAACAATGGTTTTAGCAGGGCCAAGAAAATAGACCACTGCAAACAAACCGCTTACTTAAAGAAAATAACATTCAAAGCAAGTTGGAAAAAAGAAAAAGACTTGGAGGTTTAGAAGATCATAAAAAGCTTGAGTTACACAAGTGAGAATTCAGATAAAAATCCTTTAGCTCCCCAATTATGATACTAGTCCAGCTTTCCCTATTTTGCTTTGGTGAGCTGGTCGGGGCTGCCGCGGTCGAAGCATCCACTAGACAAATAAGGAAAGCTGTCCCAAATATCTTTCATTATATAATAAAGCATCGCTTGATAGATACTATGCTGGCAAAGGCTTGGAGCCACAAAACAAGAAAGCATTTGCATGTAGTGTAAGTACTCTCTTTCTCACATGAAACAGGATCAAAATTGAGGTACTGTTGAGATGTCATTGGTGGCTTAATAATATGGGCTAGTCTAGCAGTATTATAGTTTTGAGAACAAGTTAGCTTATGATTTCCTAGTGGTGACAATATAACATATTATCAAAAGAATAGTTATGGGTTGAGAGTGCAACATGGCATGAACGTGTAACTTCAAAGGATGTTGTTTAACAAGTTTTTCCTGCTAGTAGGAGTAAATGTCTGCAATATTTGTTAGAATGTGTGTACTTTCCTAGCCTATATCACATGTTTTAGAACCTTAAGCACTTAGAGAAATCACAATGAGAATGCAAAACTGCATAAAATTTGAATGACAACATATCAAAGTAGAATGACGACTAAATCCTTGTTTGTGTACCCTCATGTTAATTTCACGATATTCTAATGTATGATGATACTAGCACTAGAAAATAAGGCTTATAAGTTCCAATCCTGTTTGAACGGCGGCAGTTCAAGCTTCTTACTGCATGGGTCTCACCCCCTCTCATCAGCCTGTGTGAATTTAATGTTCTGTAATAATAGAACTTTCCTTGGCAGCATAGTTGACATTGAATGTTCTATGCTATTAGATCAGCAGAAGAATGTGTTGAGAAGCCTGGCATTTAAAATTATGGTTTTTACTTATTTTGGCAAGAATGCCATTCTGAACTGCATTCTGCAACAAAATTTAGTAGTCTCCAAACATAGAATACCATATTCTAACTTAACCCCCAAGAATGTGGTATCCGAATTCTTGGGGAGGCCTAAAATGAGACATGCAAAGGGATTATTCGGTTTTGCAACATGATTTCAGCGCTCACAGGTAGAGTTTTATAATTTCATTACGGAATTTGTAATACCGCTAGATGTGCTTGCCTAAACCATTCCTTCTCCAGTTGATTTGAACACCACCTCTAAGGGATGCACTCGCTAAATACTTAGTTCTATTATAGCACAAGCTTCGTGATCTTGAATAAACGAAAGACAAAGTTTGCTTCGTTGAGAACTATTTAATGCATTTTAAGACTTTGTTGTTTTAATAATCTTGTTTGGAGGTTATATTTTTACCAATTTCCATGTTTTTGATCATTTTAAGTAGTCTTTTGAAATTGCCGTTCTGTTACATTCAAATGAGCTAGCCGTTTCTGTTCCTGAAAGTTTGTCATTTCTAAAACTAGTTCGTTCTATAGCAACTGCTTGGCAAAGATACTGGAAAGGCTTGGAGCCACAAACTAAGAAAGCTTTTGAGTGTAATTTGTGTATCTTCTGCTAAAGAGGACCAATGTTGATAACAATATTATAGTCCCAAAAATGAGTCAGATTATGATTTGCTAGTGTTGACAATATAACATATCAACAAAAGAATAGTCACGGGTTGAGGCTGCAACATGGCATGAATGTGAACGTGTAACTTGGAGGATGCCGTTTGACAAATTCTCCCGCTAAGTGGGAGTGAATGCTGCAATATTTGCAAATCTCTGGCAGTCTAGGCTAACAATATAATAGTCCCAAGAATAAGTCAGATTATGATTTGTTAGCTGGTGACAATATAGAATAATTATGAGACGTGGATAACATGGCAACTTGGCGGATGACATTTTGACAAGTCCTTCCAGTAGCTGTCTGCAATATTTGCAAAATGTGTGCACTTTTCTAGCCTATATTACATGTTTTGAAATTGCTACAAGGAGGCATGTAAAGAACCAGTCTATCAGAATCATGTATCTACATTTCTAAAGGGAAATTGAAGCTTGGGATTCAATAGCTGTGTAAGAAAGCTTTACTTAAAAACTGTAGAAAAATTGAACCAAATATGACTAATCCTTGTTTGTGGACTCCCATATTCCTCATTTCATGATCCATCATGTCCTGTTTAAAACTCAAAGAAATCACAATGACAATGCATTAACTGTAGGAAATGTGAATGATAACATATCAAATATGACAGTAGAAAATGACCAAGTAAAATCGTTGTTTGTGCATCCCAATGTTGATTCCACGATCTGTATATTCTAATCTACGAGGGTGGTCTAAAGCTGGAATTGGCACCAGAAGACATAGCTTTATAAATTCCAGTCCTGCTTGAACCTTAAACACAAAGAAATAACAATGGCAATGCGGTGGCGGTCCTGTTCCCAAGAGCACCCTAAAGAAGAAGTGATAGTTTTAACGACCAGGTTGGCCATTCTTGCAAAGTTATCCGGTGTTGTGGAAAGTGTGGCTTTCATATGGGCCATGGTGGTGCTCCCTGGGAGGTCTCATGCATATAATCACACAAGTTATATGTCATAAGCAACATGTCGCTAGCAAAGTTGCGAGGTTGTGTTATTTTTCACTTACTAAGTTAACAAATAGCAAAAGCTTCAACTAACTTGCCTCTAGATTGCAAGTAGATCTTTCATATGTGCATATGTTACAAAGTACACCGCAAAAAGCTCATCGTTAATAGCCCCTAACAGAACCACATTTAAATAAGCGGAAAAACTCAAATTATCATATTACCGCCCCCAATTAGGAAGCAATGCAAGGATAGTTGGCGTAGAGTCCTTGATAAAGCCCCCTTACCCCTTCGTTTTTTAAAATATGCCGAAGTTCGTGCTATTACGCTACCTATGCAAAGTAGATCAGAACCGCCTTTGTTTTCTTTTATATTAATGCAATTAGTAAATCATTAGGGAAACAAGAAGCACTTACCCTTGAAATGCTTTATTTGGGCTGGGGGGCACATTCACCGCAAGCCTGTCTTAATGAGCCGCAAAGCCCCAAACCGCATACTCTCGAAAGCGTAAGACATTGAAAATGGCGCTCACCGGCCCGAGGCGATCCATCGTAAGTTTATATTTTCTCCTTGTGCAAGTTTTCTTTGCCTTGCTTTCCCTCTCTTTGACAATGTTTCGCGTGATTAAACATGATTTTGGAAAGCATAGTTACTCTAAGCAAACAGAGATAACGTTCTCTACATCTACTATGGCTTGACTATCTTTCGGTAGTCATTTTCCTAGCTCATGTGGTTTATCATGTAATTAAGATGAGAGATGGCAAACTGTTCACTAGTGTCGCTAAGAAATATGATCTTGATGACAAGCGGTTGGTGAGCAAATTTTATGACTATGTTTATTCTAGTTATTTGAATAGCGTGTTTGAAGGCACAGAAAGGATCGATAGACTTTAGGATGGAGAAGATTGATCTAGCAAACTATGTCGATCACTTGGGCATGCAGATTATGGCAAAGATTGCTAAAGCATAATGAAGGTGAGGATCAAACAATTGTTTTGGAACTACATCCCACGACTTAAGCGGCTTTTGGATATGTCGACACGGATGAGATATATTAAAATAGTACTAGGAGGAGCAACAGTTTTAAATGAACTTGTCTACCACGTAATTATTGGCTCGAATAGCAGCTATAACATGGGGCTTGGAAGCTATAGCCTCTGTTATTATCATAGAGCATGGGCCCCGTGAAGGTTCATGGGAGTTCGTGACATTCCGCCTAAAAATGTTGAAAAAGTTGGCAGAGGAACCTCGATGTTGTGCTATAATAGGCCAGATTAGAGGGCTTATAGCAGCATTAGTAACCTCCATAGAAGTTGATTGTTTGAGGGACAATAAATCCAAGGACATCAAAATATGTGAGAGAAGTTTTACAGGAGTTTTAAATGAACCCGTTTACCACAAAATTATTGGCTCCGAATAGCAAGCGGCTACAACATGGGGCTGGAAGCGATAGCCTCTGTTATTATCATAGAGCATGGGCCTGGTGAAGATTCATGGGGGTTCAGACATTTCACTCTAAAAATGTTGAAAAAGTTGGCAGAAGAACCTCGATGTTGTGCTATGATACGCCAGATTAGAGGGCTTATAGCAGCATTAGTAACCTCCATAAAAGTTGATTATTTGAGGGACATCAAAATATGTGAGAGAAGTTTGTAAATTCTTAAACTGCTTGCAGAAACATTGGGAGAGTCTGCAAAACAAGTTACATAGTGAAGCAACAGATTGCACTAGACAAGCTTCGTGATATTCTAATATGCGGCCAAGATAGGTTCCAAAAGTATGCTTTTAGACATTCTAAAAGGTTTGGCTTTAGAACCTGTTGGCATGGATGCACTCATCTCCTGCATTTGTTCACTGGGGATCGGGACCAATCGCTTACAGTAGCAAGTCTTCTCAATCGCTTGGCAAGGCATAATCCAAAGAACTGCAATGTTATAGCAGATTCCAATAATATCATTGACCAATTGGAAAATCGTAGAACTGTGGAAATATCAACATCTGCTGCAAAAATTCTTCGAAGTGTCTGTGCTCATGTGTCCGCCCTAAAAGCAAAGGAATTAGCTCAGAAGACCATGGCACAAGTGATGAGGGCATGCAAAAAGCAGATAGCCGGAAGCTAGAAAAGGATAAACAATTAGAAAATGAATTGCTGGAAGTTTATCTTGGTCTTGCTGCATTTACAGTTTTTGCAAGGCCCAGCAGCAGTTTCGCTAGATAAGGACTGTCTTTACCTGTTCAAAAACAATTCTATAAATGCATTGCTTTAGAGTACTATTTGGGAGCAGAACAAAATTATGAGCATGAAGAATGCCCTTGAATAATGTGGTTATATTAGAGACCATGCAAGGGGTTTCCATAAAAGCTTTCCGAAATTTAGGTGGGCAAGAGTATGCTCTTACATATGGTAGATGCTCCAACTTAGCACCCATACTAAGATGAAGGACAAAGGTTACATAAGTTAAAATCACGAGAAAAAGGATCGAAAGCAAATATTCCCGCGCGGACTAATTACATACCCGCCGACTATCCAGACGATAAGAGCCGCCAATAAGAGCCGCTTCCATATCGCCGATCTCCTCGATGGCCGATCCCCGCTTGCTTGCCACCCCGTTACAAGGAGTCGAGGAGTTCTTTACATCCGGACCGAGAGTTTACAGAAATAGGAAGTTTGGAGCAGTCACCAGCATATACCTAGGATATTCTCGCATATACCTAGGATATGCCAAAACCCCACATAAACAAGGGTTTGCCCCTAGGGCAACCCAAAAGGAGAAAAAATGTAGTCCGTGGTAAGAAATAAATCTTAGCATGGTTTCATTATGCTCGGGCAATGTCCAACGGGAATGATCCATTTGAAGGCGGATAAGAAGTGTGTGGCCAAGGAAGTAGAAATCTTGATTTTTGTGCGATTATATTTCATCAAGGATTGGTAGATATTTTCCATCGCGGAACTAATTTGGGCCGATTGAATCCTTCAATGCCGGGTATGAAAGGATTTCGTTCCGATCAATGCACCATGTTGATCTTCGTTTTTTGGGTAGTAGGGCAAAACATTCTCGCCGATCCATTTGTGCGAACCGGATGATTTGAACCAATTTCTTGGACCTCTTGATTTGGGCACCATTATTGATACCTTGAGGCCGAATTCTTCAATGCATAGAGAACCTCGCGGCATTTGCATCGAAGATTTTTACCATTCCGCACTCCGCTTCGATTAGCTCCACCGCCTCGCTTTCGGTTCTAACAGATTATTCGCCACTCTTCCGTAGTTTATTCCGATTTGTTACTTAGTGGTCCCGCAGAAAAACGGATTCATCAAACCCTTTCTTAACGGGATTATTCGATTTTGCTTAAGAATTTAAACCGCCCAAATGCTTTGGAATTCAAACGAAGTCAAATCAGTGCTTAAATGAAAATAATAGATTAATCCGCCATAGCTAAGCAAACATTTTACGATTCTCGTGTACCTACACTAGCCCACTTCGCTTACGCATTTGAACGAACCTACTAATCCAAGATGCTTGAGAATTCAAACAAGAAAAGCAATCCAGATACTTTTCTTCCGCCTCATGCATTCTAAAGAAAAAATGGGCACCCCCGCTAAATTTCAGAAACAAGAGCATTATCTAAGAAATTTTAATATTTTCATACCGAGCTTATTATGCTGCAAATATGAAGCAAGGCACAAAGGGATATCATTTTGAAGCTCTATAAACGCTTCGAACAGAGAAAAAGCTCGTTATTAGAAGTCGAATGGAATGGAACCAACAAATGATCATAGGAAGAATGAATTGGGAGGCAAAAATTCGCAGAAAACGGGCAGAAAGGGGAGGGTAACGGAGAATAATAAAAGGAATGTTCATCGCGGTGACAGCCTAGTGGTGAAGCCATTGGTAATGGGCGATCCCCACCCAGGCCCAAAACCCACTGACTCTCATCAGATGCACATAAAAGGAAAAATATGTGGGAGGGGGGTTATTAAGAAGAACATTCATCGCGGTGACATTCTAATGGTAAAGCCATTGGTAATGGGCTTATCCCAACCTGTGCCCAAAAACAATTGTTGTCATCGGATCTTCGGAAACAAAAAGGGATGGGACAAACGATAGTGGGAATCCTATGGTGATCGACTATAGCGCCGATCTATCCCAAGGGCATAACACATAAGGTAGTAGGGCAGGTTCAACTCCTGCATGTTTTCAAACTATCTATCTAAATAGATACATCGAGTAGTCTTGGTAATTCTATAAAATTTGGCAAACATTTGACATTTAACAAGCAAATTCCTATTATGTTGATTCCATTACCAATTATGTAGATGAGGGTTCTTATTGTTGATGAGAAAGAATGTAATTGTAGCATAAATAAGGTAGAATATGAAGTAGGTTTAGACTTCTTTACATCCTTTTCGAATTAACGGTACCGGGCCAAGGATAAATTTCTTGTACATCTAAGTTAGTAAACCTGGTCAAGCAATTATAGCATGTGGGGTCGGTGTGTTGAATATTGTCGATCCAAACGGATTTGCCAAATCCAATGCAGATCAAACAAGAAATTTGTAAGGAACTTCTCGGCAGGTCACGAAAGAAAAGGAACTTCTCACTAAAACGAAGATCTGATGCAGAAAACTAACAAGCAGATTCAAACTCTCTGGCAGAAAAATCAACAAGCAAGTTCAAATTCTAAGATTTGGGGAGTCAATAAAAGTGGTCGTGTGCTTGTTGGTACATTATACCATTGATCCTAGAGTTATCTCAATACTGACACATAAGGATACGCAACCAAGTTTTATGACCTAGTCCCCAGTCCAATTTTGCTACCTATTTGCTACCTGCCATCTTGCATGGTCTAAGGAAGCCTATGACAAGCTCAAATGAAAACCGTGTGAACAATCTATTCATGCTAATGGAAATTTTAGAATTTTGACACATTTCAAGTGCTTTCATTTTATTCCAATTCTTGTGGCAAATGTGGAAGTGGAATGGAGCCCTTGAGCATCAGATAGACATCTTTCATTTTGGGCCTCAATGTAGGTGAAGCTTGGGTGCACATTATGGCAATTTTGGCCATGTCTGTTGCTTCTTGCTCACTATATTCGTTCCTTAGTCGTTTGTCCATAATTTTATGTAGGTTTGAGATATCATTGTGAAAAACATCTTGTACCCATGTTGTTAGTATAATTTCTTCTGATGGCAGTTCCAATTGCATGGGCCGTCTTCCAGTCAGGAGCTCCAGCAAAACCACCCCAAAGCTGTAGACATCCACCTTATCTGATAGCCTAAAATGCATTGCATACTCTACATATGAAGTTCCAAACTATTAGAAAATTTGCAACCATACCATAACGTCTCACCAACAAAAAATACTCACCTGGAGCAAGATACCCTGCTGTGCCTCGAGTATTAGTTGCAGTAACATGGGATTTGTTGCCTTGGTGGAAGGTAGCAAGCCCAAAGTCACAAATTCGAGAATTGTAATCAGCATCAAGGAGGATATTCCCAGGTTTTATATCACAATGGATCACACAAACCTTTGACTCTTCATGAAGGTATGCTAGGCCGCAAGCAGCACCAATTGCAACATTTTTTCTCATTTCCCAGGACAGTATGGGACCATCCCGTTCTTTAACGAACAACTGCTCAGTTAAGCTTCCATTAGGCATATAATCACAAACCAGCAGCTGAGCCTTCGAAGTGAGACAATATCCACGTATGCTAACAAGATTCTTGTGTTGCAACATGCATAGAATAGTAACTTCTTTCTCAAAGTCTTGCATATTACTCTTAGTTGTTTCAGATAGGCGTTTAATAGCCACTATACTTCCATCGCGCAACACCCCTCTATACACCTCTCCATATCCCCCTTCGCCAAGCTTCTGCTTTTCGCTGAAGCCATTTGTGGCTTCATGAAGTTCTCTATAGCTATAGACTACAGGGCCAACCTTTGATAGAGGCCCTAGATTGGCTGATGTGGGGATCTTAGGTACAATGTGCCGCCACCACAACCATAACCCTATTAGAGCTAGCATTATAGCAGCAATAATGCCTCCAACTATGCCTCCTATCATTGTTGCTTTATGTTGGTGTTTGTGTTTGGGGACATCAAAAAGGGAAATGGCAGAAATGCCTGAGATAACAGGTCCTGCCTTCTCACTCGAGGCAGTTACCCAAGTATCAGTTGTACCTCCCCAGAGTTCGATTGAAAGAATGCCACTGCTTACTGTAACATTTGTCTCAAATGTATACGGAGAGTTTTTATTCTTTGCTTCAATAAACACATCTAGCTTTTGCTTTACTAATTTCCCTTGAGCATAAACATCAAAGACTCTTGCTCCACTGGTAGAGAACACAGGTTCTAAGAAATGCAAAGTGATTCTATACATACCTGACTGCAGTTGAGTGCCATGGTATGCAATATAGTCAGAAGACCATCTGTAAGATCTATAAAGTTCTTCTGTAGTATTCGTGGTAACAGTCCCAACACCACCGCTCTGTCCACCAAGCTCAACCGCCCACTTACCAGTTGAAGACTTTGCTAAACCTGTGCTGAAATCAACACTCACATCTGCCTCAAAATCGGTGCCATTATAGTTCACATACGTTGTACTTCCTGAATTAATGGCAAAGCTGGATTCACTTCCAGTAATAGTTGGTACACATGGACCATTTGATTTAGCCTTGCATAGGAAAATTGAGTCCATATTGCTTGAATCATCCAAATAGTTGAAGGCATAGCTGAGTTGCTTAGACTGAGATAGATTGAGTAAAGTATTGGCAGAACCACTAAGCTCATTGTGTGAAATATCTAGCTGTGATATTTCAGGAAAGCCAGAGAAGGTCTCAGGAACCATACCACTAAGGGAGTTGTGATTTAAAAAAAGAACCTGCAGGTTGGAAGTGCCATAACGGCTCGGAATGTTGCCAGTTAAGTTGTTGAATCCAAGCGTAAGTTCTTGAATTGATGCGAGATTGGCATCTGGAAGCGTTCCACTAAAATTGTTTCTTTGTAAGTAGGCTTTCTGAAGAGACTTCATGCCTTGTAGAAAGGAAACATTACCAGAGAGATTGTTGTTCTGCAGTCTCAGGTCAGTCAGGTGTGATAGATTAGTTATGGAATATGGAACCTCTCCATCAAGATTATTGGAATGAAGATGAAGTTGCTCAAGGTATGTTAGTTCACCTATCTCCTCAGGAACTGCTCCAACTAGTAAATTATTATGCATATACACATGCCTAAGACTTTGTAGTCTACCAAGAGATGCAGGGATTGTGCCACTGAGTTGATTGGTGTCCAAGTACAAATACTCCAAGTTAGTCAAATTAGCAAAGGCTTCAGAAACATTTCCTGCAAGCTTGTTGGTACCAAGGTTCAAATAGCTGAGATAAGTGAGAGAAAAGATGGAAGAAGGAATATGACCTTTCAAGGAGTTAATCCCAAGGTCCAAATAAGTAAGGTTAGGCAAATCGGAGAAGGAAAGCTCAGAAATATCTGCACTCAGACTTCTGATGTTAAGCATTATTTTCTGAACCTGGCCTGCATTGTCACAACTTACCCAGTTCCAATAGCAGGGATGAGAAGAGCTGCTCCAAGAAAAGTTTAGCTGATGTGCGAAGCTTTGGAGAACAGCGTTGATATCAGCATAGACCGTAAAGCCGGAGAGCAAGAAACATATAAATAAAATGTAAGGAATTTCCATTGCACTAAGCACAGCTCAACACTGAGATCTTTATCTAAATAAACGAGATAGGCTGCCCTTGTGCCTTTGAAATACATTTTTAATGTGAGGTTTACATAGTCCAGATTCATGCGTGTTCCTGCTCTTCTTCTTCTTATTCTTCATAGTTAATAAATACTTTTCTAATGTGAGGTTTACTTAGTCCAGATTCATGCATGTTCGTGCTGTTTCTTCCGCATATCAAAGGAGGAGGAACAAAGAAATGGAAGGAAAGATACTGGTTGACTATGACAATGGTCAGAATTGACACTCCATATTCGCTAAAATAAGGAGCATCGCACCATTAGGTAATTGTTCACGAGTAAAGTATGAAATTATCTGAGCTTTATGCATGTGTTCATTATTTTAAACAAATCATCCAATTGGAATAAATCGTGTATGGATTTATATCGGGGAAATTGCCCTAGATTCTTTGACAAGGGCTCTGATGCAGATTGATGAACAAAAGCATGAATAGAACACATAAGAGAAGTTTTCATGAGATAACTCACCAGGCAATCTCCAAAGCTGTTCGAATCCGTTTGAATTAAGAGGGCGGCATCATTTGTCTTACCTTGCATAATGCCATTCTGATACTTCATCTATTTGTCTGCAGAGCAATTCCACTCTGCGTGGCAAAAGAATGCCATTAGAAATAAATCACACACACCATTGAGAAGAGGCTGATAGCGAATAATATATGGCAAAAGAATATTCTGGTCAATAACTATTGTTGGAAATAAAGCGCATACACCATGGACACGTCTGCCCTCATATTTTTCAACCACATTACTATCAAATCATATATAATGCAGTTTTGAATTTTTCATTGTTTTTGTCCCTTTCGATTTTTTCCGCGCCGCAATCTAATCGTGTATTTACCTGCCACGTCTTTATTTTCTTCTCGCAGAAGTCGACGCCTGGCTATGGGCGATGGCAAGGACCGACGGATGGAAGCCCTGCACTTGGAAAGGGCGGCTGGGCCTGGAGCAGCCCCAAATCCGGCAGCCCCAAAACCATCCGATCGATCCTAAACCCTTTTGGATCCCTTTCGGGTGGACATTCTTGGACAAAGAAAAAGGAAGGACCATCCCCTGGGCTATGACGAATTCATATCTTTCTGATTTTAATCTGTTCCTGCCACTTTCCAATCCAAGAATCGCCCACATCATCTTTCCACATGCATGAGTTTAGATTCAAACGGTTTATGATATGATCCATACTTTCTCGCACAAAGACAGCTAGTTTACTGTGTATTATGAACTGTAGCAATCCGCCTATTTCTTGGATTTGGATAAGCTTTGGTCATGGATTTCATATTAGAAGCTTGCACTGGCGGATTTTAGGAATTTTGGGGCCTGCTGTCATACGGAAGAATAATTGGATGATGCAAGGTACAGTAGCATGAGAAGAATAAATCAATTACATTTGATCTTAGCTTCTATAGACAGAAAATGGCTATTGCCGTTGCTTGCAACAATGCTAGTGTCAATCACACTACTTTTTGTGGTGGTTCTGGGTTTTGGAGTTTCTATGAAGTCTTCCTTTTGGAACGTCTTTCTTGGACATTCAGCAGACACATATTCAAAAGTTACAAAAGTTACAGTAGTTCAGTTCAGGTTCCACCTTCTGGGTTCCCAGACCCGCCAAGATTGGCTTATTTGATCTCTGGGACTAAGGGTGATGGTTTACGGATGAAGAGAGTCCTAAGCTCTTTACCATCCTAGGAACCAATATCTTCTTCATTTGGATCTTGAGGCACCACCCAGAGAAAGAATTGAACTTGCAAGGTATGTTAGACTAGATCCAACTTTCATAGAAATGGGGAATGTTCACGTTGTAGGCAAAGCAAATTTGGTGACATATCGAGGGCCTACTATGGTTTCTTGCACTCTTCATGCTGCTGCAATTTTGCTTCGTCAAAGTGAGAATTGGGACTGGTTTATCAATTTGAGCGCTTCTGACTATCCCCTTATTCCACAGGATGGTATGTTAGTAAAGATGCATCAGTTTCTTTTCTATTCCGAGTTTTTCTTTCTAATGATATCAAATTGTTTTTTGCTCTTTGATCGCTCCATGTCTCCTAGCATGCCAAGTGTTTGGTCCCAAGTTATGGTTTCCTCTTTGATCGGTGCCTTTGCCATGATGTTACATCCAGGGGCCCACATCTTAAAGAGATGTTCCTAAGTTATCTGAGCACATAAAAAAGAAAAAAAGCCATGACATATCAGAATATAACCAGTTGAAATTTTTTCTGCTAGAAAAATTCACACTAGCAATAAGAATGGGTTTCAGGAATGATCCAAAGTTTATAGAATATGCAATCTTACTGCATGATACAAGGGTTTCTCTTTGTTCCTTCTCATGTATATAAAGTTGTCATGAATTTCCCCAGTGGCAACTATGCTCCTGGCCAGTATTAGTTTTCTGGCTGCTTGAGGTTTCTTTACATGTTTGAAGCTTAGTTGCAGAAATGGGAAATTTGTAGCTGAGTTTATAACGACTTAATTGTTAACATGCAGATCTTCTTCATGTGCTGTCTTTTCTGCCTAGAGACTTGAACTTTATTGAGCACACCAGCGACATTGGTTGGAAGGAGTAAGCACACAAGTAAAACTTTGTTGGATGGCTGTCATTGTTAAATACCTATTGTAATGTTTCTAAAGTTCATTATTTTGTGTTCCTATGCTAAAATTTCAATACTTCCAGGTTTCAGAGAGCAAAGCCTGTTTTATTGATCCAGGACTGTACATGAACAAAAAAACTGATATTTTGTGGGCTACGCAAAGGCGTGCTATACCAAATGCATCTGGGGCTGGGATAACCTTCCAATGACAGTTCTCATGTACTACACAAATTTATTGATAAGTCCAAAAAATGGCATGTCTTCTTTAGATGGATTTGATACTTTACACCGAAAAATTGACACTATGTTTTCCTCAAACTCGGATCACATTCTTCTTGATTCTTAAATATTTTCATTTTTTCATCTTAGTCCAATTTTAATGCAATCAGCCTTGCCCTTCAATCTTCTCAGTTATAACATTGCCATTTCAAATCACATCTTTCTGAGTATCTTTAAAAAACCCATTCTAGTCATTCTTGATTCTGATTTTGATGTATCTTTTCCCTTTAGTTCCCTCTCGAACTATTGTCAACATACCGCTGGGGTTGAAAGGACAAATACACAAGTATTGACCCCTTGTGGCATCTTGGACATGAGTACTGTCCAGCTCAACCAGTTTGGAATCAAAACCATGTTAAATGTGCTGAATCCAACTCTACATTTTTAGAACCAAAGACATGTTCGTGGCGGCCTTGGCTAAAGGCTAAATCTGTCATGTTGGGCTCATGCCTGGCCCTTCAAGAGTGGACACAGTACCATGCGTCCTTGCTTGGCAAACTCAGGTTTAAATGATCTAAACAATCTCTTTCCCTATTAATAATAAAGGGCAAGATTTTTTCGATTTACGTATATGAAATAAATGCACTAGAAATATCCCCATGTTATGGTTTCACGGACCACAACTTCTAGTTGCCTACAAACATCTCTATACTTTACAAGCCCCTCCACAAATTTGAGATCTATATAATAGCATTCTCCTTTTAGACAAGATAACACGGAAGATTAGTTCAGGAAGTTAAATGTAGACATTAGTACTAATTCCACACTGCACAGGTTTGGAACCAAAGAAATGTTCACGGCGGCCTTGGCCGCCGCGATAAATTTCTTGTATACTTAACTTTCGCCCTTATATACCCTTACTATCATTTTACACCATACCTTGCGCACTATTTACACTACATTTGTCTTATCCAATTTTTAATAACAATAATATTTTCTTCTATCGATTTCTCTTGCAGATTTTTCCATAATCTCGCATCTTCCACAAGATCACTCTTTATGCCATACCCATATTATCTTCATTTCATATCCTTTTCTATGTTTAGGGTCATTCTAAAATTTAGTATGCTTGTGATACTAACTTCAATGGTTCTGGACATTTGTTGTGATGTTTTATTTGGCCAGCTAAATTGATAGCATGGGGCTCAATGAAATGGGCTAAGACTGAAAGCATTGTTCAGTTTCATAAAAAATTCCACTAAACTCATTACGCACAGCAGAATCATGAACCCACACACCCCACCCAGAGCCACTGGCGTCATAGGATAGAGAAATCACAGGAGAAATTGGTTTCCAAATGAGAGCATAGTTTAACAAATCGAACCACTGTGACCACGCACCGATCTCAACCACAACAAGTGGGTTCAAGTGAATAAACTGGGACCATGAGGCAATGCAAGCATAAAGATTTAAAAGGTTAAACCTAAGGAGTTTACAAAAGGGCCAAACACCGCTTTGAATGAAACAATCATACCCAAGAAGGAAGCAAGTTTATGAGCAGACACCCGAGTCTCCAAACAAAGCGTTCTGGCCAAATCCCAAAACTTTTATCGGCACTGTGGTGCAATGGATAAGAGTCCTTTCTTAGAATTGACCATATACCCTAAAAACTTCACCTCAAACAAGAACTCAAGTTGACACTTGTGTGGGCCAATAGGACAAAAGCACGTGACGAGCAAAAATGTTCGGCAGCCACTGTAAAAATGAAGTCGTCGACATAGGGAATACAACGAATGGAGTTGGCTCTAAAATGCTTAACGATCTGACGAATCAATTTAGTGAACACATAGCAAGCAGTAGATAGACCAAAAGGGAGGGCTGTGAACATATAAGACTTGCCCTGAAATTGGAACCCCAAATAAGTCCAAGCTGACGGATGCATAGCCACATGGTGATAGCCGGAATGAAGATCTATGGTAAATATGCCATCGTCCTTTCTCAAAACCATTGGCAACTCGTTGATGGTTTCGTATTCAAAAGTCTTACACTCCAAGAATTGGTTGACATAACGGAGGTCCAAGGTCAAAAGAAATTTGTTACCTGCTTTGGGGACCACGCTCGTGGGAGAGCTAATGAAAGGGATAGAAGGAGACTCAACGGCCGCACCCACCTTAATCAACTCCTGAATGGCAGAGCACACAAAAGAAGAGTGGTGAGCAACAAGCTTGTGATTTGGTTTCGACCAAGGTTGTGAAGGAGGGGAATTCAGCCAAGGGAGATTGTAACCATTCTTTATCCAATCTAACACCATAGAGCTATTGCAAATTGATTGCCAAAATGGGAAGCGATCTCTCAAGTGACTGCTAAGGGCATGGGTGGAGGCAATAGAATTAGCATCGACATCTGGACACAATGTATGCTTGCATATGGGGACTCCTTAAATTGCTTCTACATTTTAAACAAATGGGGCTCTCAGATCCCGACCCTCCATTGCTTGTGTCTTCAGATCTTTACATTATCTCTCCATCATAACATCATTCTTAAGCCCACTTGGATTCTCCGTGGCCTCAATCAGTGGGCCGATTATTTTGTCTAAGCCGATTGATGCCTGAGGTTTTTTCCATCATTGACCTAGCCTGGGGGCCCCAAGATTGGGATCGTTTTGCCAACTTAGACAACCATCTCCTACCCAATTTCAATTGTTATCCCAGGAGATCCTTGCCCTCCGGATGCTTTCTCTCAGTCTTGGAATGGTGCAAATAACTATTGCTTCCCCCCACCAGCCTTGACTTTCAAAGCTTTTACGTTTGCTAGAGCCTGCAAAGCCGACCACACCCTGGTGGTTTTTCATTTGGAGTCAGCTCTTGGTGGCCAGCCCTACACGATGATACTGAAGAGTGGGATTCGAAGATTGTAGATCACCTGTATTTCCTGCTGGTGGAAAAGGTCTTATACCTCGTGCATCCTCTAAGTTGCCGCTTCAGAAGCCAACCAGTCCTATTATTGCACTGCGAGTTGTGAATACTAATTAGGTGAGTTTGTTGTTCTTGCAGATGTTTTTTGTTCAGAGTTTTGGCTAATGTTGGATGGTGATAATGAGTTGCTTAAGTTGAGGAATTGTTTTCAGCAGTTGTTGATGTCTTCTAGATCTAGGAGTACTTTGAGAGGTTATCAGCATGCTTGGAACCTTTTCAAGATTTGGTGCAAGTCTAAGAACATAGCTTACCTACTTGCTGAGTCTTCTATTATTTGCCTTTTTCTTATATTGCATCTGATTTTTTTTTATAATCCATTGGCTCGTGTCAGCGCTACCACTGCTGTTGTTGCCTTTCACCATATTCTTGCCGGTTATCCAAAACCTACAGATCATCCTCTAGTTGTCCTTAACTGAGATGTGGCTAAGAGATTGTCCACTCCATCACTTAAAAAGATACAATCTATCCTTCCTCATATGACCTGCAAGCTTTTTGAACAATTTGCTCATCCTACAGCTTCTCTTTTGAACATTATGAGATGTACAGCTATTGTTATTGCCTTTATCGCCTTTCTGCGTAGTAAGGAGCTGCTATCTTTGCATTGGAATGAGATATTGATTTTGGATACCCATATGAGTCTTTTTATCCATTCCTCAAAGACAGACCAGTTGGGGGTTGGCGCTGGGTCTCTATTGTACTTCTCTCTGGTACTTATTGCCCTGTTGGCCTTTAGTGTTGTGTCTAATTTTTTTTTACTCTTGGAAGATGTAAATTTTTTGGCGAATATGTATAAAACGAGAATAGCAACTATGGCGAAAGTGCAGGAAATCTCAAAGGATTTTATAATTCATGAGGCGAATCTTAATCAAAGGCTTGTATTCATAGCAAATGATAATGCAATGCTTGCAAATGCTTAGTCGTAGAGGCAAATGTTTGAAAGCTTCAGTGATTGTACTTACATTACAATTGACTTATGCATCTAGAATGCATTCAAATGCTAAGCCCTAATTAAAAAGGTTATTAATAACAACATACATTCCATTCTATTTGATTCTATTATTTCTTTTGAAAGAGTGCGCATCATCGTCATTTCATGGAGGTACATCGATGACTAGGAATGAGGAATTCCCTCGGTGGAAGATTTTGCTTGGTAAGGAGCAGTATTTAAGAGACTTTATTCCATCCAAACGTTATAATTAACAATCAAGGTAGGGTTTGCACTATCACATATGTTTAAACATGAATTTCAAATTTGTTTATGAAGCAAAAATTATTAAAATTAACAACATTCTAGTTGGTAGCAAAAAATTATTTTCTAGTTTCACAAAGTCTTTACACTATAATCGACATTGCTTCCCTTGTAAAAGCCAGTAATAACAATGATACAAACATTAGTTAGTACACAACTTTTTTCAGTGCTATAAAATATTTGCAATCCTTATTCAGATGACATGCATTAAAGGCCTATGAAAAAAATTGCTATTTTACTGGTCAACGGTCAATGAAACCTTAACCTACATTACAAGGCCACAAAAAATGTTAGTTGTATGAAGAAAAATTAACATTGTACTGGTTAACGGTCAACAAAATCTGAAATGGAGTTGAAATGAATTATAGATAAGATAAGATAAGATAAGATAAGAGTGAGATGTTAATAGCTTTATTTAGTGATGTTAATGGTTTTGTTGGGAAGTATGATTTGCTTTTGACCATAAAATCTTTTGCATTTTATGTTGATATTTATTAATGGCCAAGCTTAAGAGCCAGGGAACAAGAAAAAAAAGAAGGTTGTGTATTAATGTATAGCAGAACACTCAATTTTTTTCCATGCGTGAATGATAGTTATAGAATGACAATAGTTTTTTACTAAATATGTTGTTTATCATGATTCCTAGTTTGCCTGTGCTTGAAGATGTTCCATATTCAAATAAGTCATTCCTTCATGGTCAACATACAAGCAGCCCCCATTTGAAAGAATATCTCACATTTATCAACATTCAAAGGACTGGCCTTGTCCTAGAACAGTCAATTATCATCTCGTAAATGGCAAATGCTTGTCTCCTAGGCAACGTCATAAAACAAAACTAAGATATGTGCTTTCTGTATCTAAGTCGCATGATTTCTACTTGAGGCTTTCAACTTTCAACACCAACCTCAAAGCAGAGCTGAAACTGAAATGGTAGATATAACCCAAAGTATGTGTGTTTTCTTTTGATGATATACAAGTATAAAAGACCTCCATCTCTAGATGTTTCTCAAGCTCGTGAGTGAAAACATGAAAAACCTCCATATGTAGATGTTCTGAGCCGAATGGATAAGTCATATGCCTACTCCAAAAATGCGCAATAGACCATTATACTCCTCTTACAATCTGAATGTTTACTTCCATTCTTCTGATTGACATTTAGTTTCCACATGAAACTACATAACTATGATGAAAAACTACAGTAATTGATTTTTAGCATGGTACATGTAGGATACATAAACTGTGTAACCTAACAAAATCATAATAAAAAGTTGTGTTTACAGGAGATCTGACCGTCAAATAAAGAAGTTTGCCAAGCCATCAACTTGTATTTCCTGGTGAAATTCATATCCATAGATCATAAGGTAAATTCATATTTCCTGGTGAAATTCATATCCATAGATCACAAGGTAAATTCATATTTCCTGGTAGATCACAAGGTAACCTAGTCTAGGATCCATAAAGCTTGCATTTCTGGATGGTCTTACCACAAGTTTCCAGATCTCGATACTTCTTCGTACTCCATATCATCAAGTTCTTTGCAGCGAAGAATCTTGGAACGATAGATAGATTAACGCAAAGGACAATGGTGATCTCTGCACTTGTTACTGCTAAAATGAGGAAGACTATAAAAGGGAAGCCAAAGATGTAATAGAACTGGTGCGGCCATATTGATGTCAGAATAAAGAACAGTTCGATAAAGACAGCACCATATGGCAATATCCCTCCAATAAGGACAGAGAAAATGGGATGCATGTACCAGGCCTGCTCAGGAATTTGTTTGGGAATTTTGTTGGTACGAACAGGATCTTCAATGGCTGGCTTTTTGTAGCCAAAGTAGCTTCCAATGAAGACCAATGGCACAGAGATGCCAAACCACAGGCAGAAAAGGGCAAGCATGGTTCCAAATGGCACAGCACCTGATGACTTCTCTCCCCAGATGAGACAATTGAGGATAAAGAAAATAATGAACATAGTTCCAGGGAACATAAATGCAGTCTTCAGTGTGTTGATCTTCCAGTCTGGCCCTTTAAATGCTTTATATAGCCGTGAAGAGGCATAACCAGAAAATAGACCCATAAAAACCCATAACAAGAGCATTGCACTCATCGAGACCACCACGATTTGATGGTGAAAGAAACTTTAACAATGCAAATATCATGGTAACTACTTGTCATCCCAAAGAATCGCACCCACAATGCAGACATGTACACAAAGCAACCCCGTGCATTTGTTGGTGGTCTAAACACATCCCCATGGACAAGTTTCCAGCCTGTTTCTTCTTGAGCCTCATCTTGTCTATCCAACTGATTATATTTTGATATGTCATGATGAAGCTTGCTTGCTAGACATATGTGCTTGCTAGAGCTCTACATATCTGCAAAATCTGTCTGCTTAGGGCTCTACACGTGTACACGACATCTAATTGTTTCTAGAGAAGTCGCTGTGAGTAAAGGAAACATTTAAAAGGGAAAAACAAAATAGATCTCCTGGAATTTTTGTTGCAGTTGCGGGCTTTTTTATCAAACACGGCCGTTGTTTTTTATACCACACACCGGGCAACGCTAAACATGGTCGTTGTTTGTATCAGCACCAAAAACACGGATGGATCTCCAATACATCCACTATTCAGTAAATCATTACAAATTAATCTAGGAGACAAGCAAGTAATGCAACGTTGTCAAGGCATACCTGGTTGGAAGTCCAGTCCATTTTCTTGCACATCGTACATAGGTTGCAGCTAAGATTGATTATGAGGCATAATAGTAGAAGACAAGTACAGCTCGATTGGACATTCTTATCATGTTACAACTAATTAGAATAGAGACATAGATATTCGCACAAGAGTATTCTTCGCACAAGCTTTGCCGCAACGTGCACCTTCTTGGACTACATACGAATGTCCTTTTTAAATACCAACCAGTTAAATACCTGGAAATCATTACAGCATGAGATTTTTCGAGAACAACCGTTGTTAAAGCTGTGATGAGGCACTGCAAGCTCTAGAAGTTCTCGAACACCAAGGTTTAAAGCATAAAGTCAATCATAACGAAGAAAAAAAACTAGAAAACTTCGACCTACCGAGCTCATGCTTGATGGTAATGGCGAATCCATATTTTCTGGCTCTCCACTGTGTCGAAACCTGGCGAAAATTCCTCAAACTGCTTTCTTAGGGTAGGCGAAGATCAGCTCCGGCAGGAAGAAGGGAAAAAAAATGGGCGACTTTTTTTCTTTTCCCTCTTTACAAACCCTACCTCACTTTCGTCCACCATTTTTTGAATTTTAAGAATATTCGCTTTTTGGCGAATATTCGCCACTATACACAACACTAGTTGGCCTTCTGGAAAGATTGTTGAATTTGGGGAATTATGCTGAAGTAGATGGTGCGGCAAGCGCCCATTTGATCAGAGGTATCCATATGACGCATCATGGTTGTTTTCTAAGGGGAAAGTTTGTTTCTTATTCCACTCTGAGAACTTGGTTCAAGCATTGTCTTTCTGCCATTGGTGAAGATGCTAGTGTGTTTGGTACCCATTCTGCAAGAAGAGGGGGAGCCACTTCGGCAGCCTCTTTGAATGTCCTGGATAGAATCTTCAAGGCACATGGTTGCTGACGTTCCGAGTCTGCTAAATATGGTTATATTTGCTTCTCTATACAACAACAATTGCTTGTTTCCGGTTCCTTAGGGGTCCTACGGATCCCAGTGCTTTAGCCTTTTTGTTGGACTCCTCCGCCCCTCTAAGTAACCCGTGACTCGACTGCCTCTATTTTCAGCATTTGTGACTCATATTATTTGTTTAGTGGAGATTCCCAGATGTGTCTTTCTTTCAGTTGTTCTTTCTCTCTACTCCTTACCTCTCTTAGTTAGCTTGGTGGTTTTGACAATTGAATTTATCTTCGTATAATGATAAGAAGATAAATGTAATTGTCAAAACCATTGCCATGAGTTAGTTTTGATAGTTACGGTTTCCTGACGTCCTTTTTATACCCTTCATTCTCTCGCTCTTCTCATCAGCTCATCTGCGTTTCCTTCCGTCTTGGCAGTCAGACCTCCCCACCCATCCGTCCACCTCATATGTGCAGGTTGTTTAGTGGAGCTTAGTAGCTCAGGCAGCATTAGCATTGTGGTTAATGTGTGGCTCTTATGCTGTGGTGCATGTTATGTTTTGATGAAGCCTTGTGGTTCGAGCAGCATTAGCATCTTGGCTAATGTGTGGTTCTTGTTTGTGGCAGACTCTTGTTGCGAGGAACTTAGTGGCTCGAGCAACATTAGCATTGTGGCTAATGTGTGGCTTCTTGTTGTGGTGCATTTGTGACTCAGCATTTGTGACTCATATTATTTGTTTAGTGGAGATGCCCAGATATGGCTTTCAACATTTGTGACTCATATTATTTGTTTAGTGGAGATGCCCAAATGTGGCTTTCTTTCAGTTGTGCTTTCTCTCTACTTCTTACCTCTCTTACTTAGCTTGCTGGTTTTGAGAATTGAATTTATCTTCATATAATGATAAGAATATAGATCTACGAGATCTAATTCATACATCAAGTATGAGAGCTTCCCTATAAACGCTTCGACATAGATTGGAACATATGAAAACTAATCTCGTTTGATCTCTCATCTTCAAATCAGTTTTGATCATGCATATAGATCAAGAATGAAGGTGGTCGAAGGCGAAAAGAGATCAACTATCATTTCATTAAAAGGTAGGTGTGCCCCAAGGGGTTTTTGAAGGAAAAACCTTAGCAATAATAGGCATGCTAACAAACTATACATTTGTACAAAGTTGTGTGAATGATCAACATAATTGAGCCCACATGTCCAATATATCCTGAATGTAAGATGCCAGTGCTCCTACCGCAGGTGTGTTCACCATTGCATGGAGTTGTTGGTTGTTAGGTGTAATCCCGCATAGCATGTCCAGATAGGTGCAAATGCTTGACAATGCTGAGAGAATAAAGAGAGAAAGGTAAGATAAGTGAAAATAAAGAGATAGAAAGAGAAATGATATAGAGAGAGAATTGAGATGCGATAAAGAGAAAGAGTATTGCAGGAAATTTGGCAAAATGATTTTAGATGTTAACTCATATTTAACATCTGGTAGGTATGGTAATGAATTGAATTGGGTTTTAACATGGTTGTTTTGGTTTTTTGTTCTCGGCTTCTTGTTGGAAAACTTGTTTGTTAAATTGTGGGTAAATTCTAGTTGTTGGTAGCTACGCATGTTTCTTGTGGTGCCATGAAGAAAATATGATGATTTTTTTGTAAGGGTATTTCTCATGCCCCGTGTATTCTTCTAAACGAACACCTGGCATTTAATGAATTCTTCTAGATTGAATAACACTTGCAATCAAGATACCCGAATGACAGCCAACGGATGCATTGTTCCAAAACCAAGCCTCGGCGAAACAATACTTGTATGAAAGTGGAAGACGAGCGTTTTAGTAGTTGTTCAAAACAAGTTCAATCAATGAATTGAAACTTTCTTAAGAAATGTAAAATGTTATTGGAATGTAATGCAAGGCTTTGATGCATTAGGCATTATTCTTCCACTTGTTATTAACATATCCATCAAACTAGTGGTAATCTATGCTAAGGTCTTGAGCAAGAAAATTTGAAAAATGACCAACTTAAAAGCACCATGCATGATCATGCACCATTCATAAGGTCTTGACCTTATGAACGAAAGAGATTATGATTAACTTATGTTTTTGTCTAACTTTCTTTCTGGTTCGACAATTTGCCTAAGAAACTTTTATGATATATCTGATAGAACTGCGTACTTTGGAGGAACAACAAATAAAAACTTGAAAGCCAGCCTACTTTTTAGGTACACTTGATACAAGGTTCGTTAATGAAAATGCAAGACTTAATTACCACAAGGTACCCAAGCACGATAGATACCACAAGTTGTTGCCTTGAGGACACTCGAAAATATAACTTTGCTGGACTTTATGCTCTCATTATGCATGTTTTTTAAGCATTCCAAAACAAGAAGCCACATTTCATGTTGAACATAACCTGCAATAATTGAATTCAACATAAACTGAATGGTTTTTTTCGTTGAAGCCCATCTCACGACATTTTGACTTGATAGACCATAAAAAGCATTTCTTGTTTCCTCTGCTTCCACATTTAGCAAACATATCAAAAGAACACTTTCGCCATATTGAGCTTATCCAGCAACCGTTGCACTAAACACAACGGCATCTTGCTCTGGCAAATTGTGAAAAGATTTAAGTGCCACTTTCAATTCTCCACATTTAGCATGTATATCAACACGAGGAGCCTCCATAATAACATTTGACTGAAGACCACTCTCATGGATTCATTTGCCTTGCTCTATGACCCCTATGGTGCCACATGCTTTTAAGATGCTGGTAAATGTGATCTTGTTGGGCATTATTCCCTCTTGGTATAAATGATCCATGCTACCTTGTCCATGCTATGCATATCCCATAATCTAAGATATTAATCTCGAGTCAGTAACTCGTTTGACATTCTCTATTCTTCCTGTAAGTCTCCACATTTAGCATAAATGTCAATAAGTTTGCTACCAGCACTAATATCATAGCCACTCTCAATGGCTTGGTCATTGATGCACTTATCCTGCTCCTATATTGTCATTACTACTGCAAGCTTTCAATATGCTTGGATATGTAAATTTATCTGCCTTGATACACTCATGCTGTATTGTATCATACAATTAAAAACCTATTTGATATTGTCCAAACTTAGGAGCTCTTAGAATTGCTTCATGCTTAGTTTCTCCGCTCTTGCAAATGTTGGAATACCTCAACCAAACTACCAAAGGAAGCATAGTTCTGAATAAGATAATGGGTTAAGAAAGAAAATGAACCTAAACCATATTGCATCATTACGGAATGCACCCTTAGACCCAGGTCCACGTCTGGTGAGTTTGCATGCTCTGTTGCTCTATGGCTTCTGTAGATTTGAGTGCATCTTTCAAACACTCCCTAACAGTTAAATCTACAAAATATGAGAACTACTCACAAGCAACTAAAATAAATGTACAACATATGTCATCAATACCTGGACAAAATCGGTGGAATCCTGGCTTGAACTTTGACAATTGTCCATCCAGCCCAAACTTGAAAATGAGGAACAACCGTGCAAGCATGTGTCTGATATCTACACACTACACTATCCAGCGAAGCATGATGAGCAGGCAGAATGAGTTTTTTTGGTTGGTTTTGAAGTTCTTTGCCTCCAAAGAGCCAAAACCTTTAGGCACATATTCATATGTGAAATTACAAAAATATTTTTCATCCGCTGAAAGAAGAACCAGTAATTCTAGCCAACAGATCATTATACCTAGATTATGCATCAAGTTGTCTAAAGTCACCCATTCATTAATGAATTGCCCTTAATAGAGGGCAATACAAAAATGCCCAAAAAGCCATATTAATTTGGAGTTTTACAAGTCCAAGCATTATGTCTTTTTAGAATAATAAGGCTTACATCTGACTCATCTTTTGTGCATTACCAGTTTGTATGAGATTAATAATGGCAATACAAGATAGTATTCCACCCATCATCTCCACGCAGATCGTTGTGCACTGACCACCGGATCCATGGACACCATTCTTGGAAATGTGTTCTTGGAGAACCATTTGAAAAAGTGGGAAATGATATTTGGTAATTTTGTAAGTTAAGTACTTTAGACATAGACAACTGAAACATTTAGAGGCATTGTGGTAAATAATAAACCATGTAGGGTCATTGTGGCAGATTTTCCTATATATTTTACCATAGATTCAAGGGGCATCATGTTCCATATGAACCTTAAAAAAATATATGGCATATCTAAAGTTGACTGCCTTTGCACACTTGTTTGGTATCAACCTTGATATATCTAGCTGAAAGAGCATTCTCTCCATGGACGTCATTCTCTCACGACCTCGCAAAATGTACCCAACACTGGGTGCTGGGTACTTTGGGTCATTCTTCCATGCCCAAATCTTCTATGCGAGATCCTTCTACTCGTATCTTTACCTTTGGAAAGGAAATGTAGTAAGATATAGCAACAAAAAAAAAAGGAAGTGGATGTTGCTGATTCAAGTAGCTACAAGAGCATAAGCATGTACACCCTATCACTTTTGAAAACTACCAAAGTACATATAGTAAGCACTTCTAGAATGGGTATTGTTTCCTTGTTGTTTTTATCAAAACTAATTCAAAATTTTAAAATAATATCCAAGGTTAAGATAGATAGATGGGTGGATGGATGGATGGACAGGTAGGGTTTTGAACGTCCATGGAGACCAAATTAGTCATGAGACCCAAACAACAAAAGGGGGATGGAAGCTCAAAATGGACAAAGAGATTATAATGCTAATGCTAATGGTAATTTTGTGATACTATATAGGCAATCTCGTAATAGTCCAAAACAACTGCATCCAAATTAGCATTTATTAGTTATTGAGATATTGTAAAAGTACCTAACACCCAGTGTTGGATACATTTTCAGGTAGTTTTATGGTCCATTATTAGAACTTTTATGGTAGGGTGTAGCATATCGTGCCTAGGTAGTGGATTGGATTCCATGTGATATGTAGAATAAAGTGATGTAGATGTACTCATGATGTGATGATGAATAAAATGGCGTCCTTCAATATATAAAAAAAAATAAAAAAATGCTTATGCCCCAATCTCGGATATTAGAGTTTTTTTTTTCCCTTAATATTCTTTCATTCAATGGAGCTAAACAACAATGCCATGCTTGATTTAAGGTATTTGTTTCTATGTTAATGGCTAATGATCCCTCTCTATGGCTAATCCCTAACCATTGATGAATGGAAAAGTCATTAGAATATTCATCCATAAATTCAATTCATGTTATTTGTGTTGTCATTCATTCATTCATTCATTTCGATTAGACTTCTAACATGTCATGTTGTGTGCCTTGCAATTAGATCGCGCTAGAAACGTGCAAAGCATCCCAAGAGTAAACATCAGATTAAACAAAGAAGGAAAATAAAAGCGATCGAACTCCTTCTCATTTGGCTCTGGCGATTGGAAAAGTCTTTACCATAGATTAGTAAGTGTTGTAAACTAGTGGTGCACAATTTAGTATATCATGACACAGGTGTTGGTTTGGTGTTGATTTCCACTCAAGCTACCCTTTATTACCCTTCCCTTGCCCTTAAATAATGCTGCATATTAATCTACAACTACAGGTAAAGGGCTTCATACGTCCTCTTGCTCTTGGATTCCAGCGATGCAGCTAAATGCCAAGGCTTCATACGACCTCTTGCTCTTTAATATCGGATTAGTTACCTTATGTTTCTTCCATTTCCGACCTGCATGCAACAAAAGCTAGCATCTGCAAGCATCAAGTCGAGTAAGAATGTACCATGCTACAAGAAAACCTTCTTGCAACCTTTTGTGCTTCTGCAAAGAACACAAAATAAAGGAGCTTTCCCTCGAGCGAGGAGGATCTTCGCTCGCAAAGCATCAAGTCGGGCGCCATAGTCGAAACCTACGCCTTTAAAAAATGGCAAAAAAAAGGGGCAAATTTGCTTCCCATTTCCATATTGTGGTGGCACAGTCACTGGTCCCACATTCTGGTGTGGCCGGTGACCCGCTCCCGGCTGCTGCCAGTCGCGGGGCCTGACTGGTCCACACTGGAATGTGGTTCGGGTGGCCATGCCACGCCACCATACATTAAGGATTGTGCAAATAAATGTATGAAAAAATAACCATTAAGGAAATCGGGAAAACTGAAGTTGGGCAGCGGCGGCGCGCGTTAACTGGAAGACTGGTATTCTTTTGGCGATCAGAGCCTCCAATTTTCTGATACCTTGATTTGGCCATGGGAGGTAGATGGAAGCTCAGATTTATTCATAATTCTTGTGTTGTTTGAACTTTGCAATCAAATATTTACTTAGTGTTGCGCAGGTTACCAAAAATCCTCACACGAGCATCGACATACTCCCCATGAACACCATCATACTTATCACGAGGACAATCACCATCCCTCTCATTCAGATCACTGTGGCTTTGATAAGGATTACCATCGTCTAAAGGAGTCTCAAAAGAAAAAGCATCATCCTCCTCATCATGGTAAGTATCATATGTTGTAGAAGTACGTTCGTTGATTAGTCTCTTACAAACATGCAGATTGCTGTTTGTATGCTAGAATATTCTGTTTCTATGTGAATACCTCATTCTTCTAGCCATTGATATATGCTTTTAAGGGTTCTGTTGCAAACTTTTACGGCACACTCGGGGAAATAGGGCTGCACCTTCCCATTATTTCTTGACCAACATCAAAGTGCCGTTACCATTTTAATGCCTGCTCTCTAGCAGGTGTCTTCCAGATTGCAGGTTCTGTTTCTTAAAATTGCTCGATACGAATCGTCCAGCTTGCCATATAAAAGGACCAATACGTGTCCCTTATTTTTTCCCCACACAACCTTGTTTTGTGTCAATAGAAACGATAAACTGCCTCTCTGTAATCTACGGTGTCGCTTGGTTTCACAATAGTACTTTCCAAAGAGTGGTTATCATAAATGTATAGTTGGTGGAGTTAAATGTATGCTGTATTCTTACCATATGGATGGTTTCCCCATTCTTGTGCCAGCATCTTTTGATCCATTCTGCTACTTAGTTTGATGATGTGTTTCATTTTTGTAATGCATGTGTGCCATGACCATCATGATATGTGATTGGCAGGTACAACCGAACAAACATTCGAGAAGACTCATGGTCTTGTATGCAGATGGCATGAGAAAAAGCAGCGCGTTCCTGGTAAAAGGAACAAATATGAGGGTCAAATAGGCTCTCTTGTCAGGCTTATACGCCTGACAGGATCTGGAGACTTATTTGCTGTAAGTATCTCTTGGTTGAATGGTCTTTGTCCTTGATGCATTTAAATTTGATATCTTCTGCGCAGGTTACTCATCGGCAAACAAAAACGGGATACAAAGCACCAAATGCCTATGCATTTAGACCTATTTTCCAAGATCAAACGTAAGTCTTTAGAGAAAATGGAGCTAAGGGCATGGGACTCTTGGAGAACCATTGAATAAGATAATATATAATTGGAAAGTTACGTATATATTCTTTTAAAAAAGACTAGGAGGTTATCCTTGATGATATATGTGGAGAGAGGATGGCAGGACCAACTCATATTATCAAGGCCAGGTACGAAAAATTGGGGAAGAAAGCACAGTTATGACCAAAAAACTTGTGGCTTATTATCCGAATGCTCCTCGAAATCGAAACCCTGAGACAATGCGGAATGATATTGGAATCAGATGCAAAGATTGCAGGAATGCAAGCTACATTAGGTACTTCTTTAGTTCATGAGCTTTAAGAAACAACTATTGAGGTAGACTATGTAGCTGAAATCCTGTTTTACAGTGCAAACCTTTCGGATGGTAATACCTTACATCTGAAGACTCCAAAGACAACAAATCAGCTTTATATGGATTATAAATGTGACCATGTTGGCATGTCCAATTCAGCTATTTTCGCAGGTATTGTTTGCACTGCCTACATTTGTAGTATTTTAGGTTTGCATTTAAATGAGATATTACAATTTTATGCTTACATTACAGATAGAACAAAAAGGATGCATAGGCGTCACACTGAAGGAAATTGACATAATTTCTAAAAGAAAATTGTATCACATGTATATGCCAATGTAGTAAATGTTAAATTGTAGTATAAATGTACTATACTGTTCTCATTTCTGAATGCCTGTTGTGTTCCTGATATGAGACTAGCCTTACATCATTGCTGTGGGGGTGATAGTAAAAGCATCATTTCTTATCATTGTTAAAAAATTTATATTCTATTCTTATCATGGTCATGTAGGGGGGCCAATCCCTTGCTTGAAACTCAGCTCATAGTTGTATAATTGCTCATGAAACAGATGCCAAAAACTCTTTGGAATTGTTGGTAAAGGCAGATAAACTTGATGATTAGTCCACAGTTGCTGGTCAGGATCGTTGTTTTGATGATGGGGTTGCTATAGGTCACAAGATCAACAATATGTAGATAATTATTGGACGGTTGTATTATTAATCCTAGGCCGTCAGATGCAAGCATATTCCACCAAATATGCCAATGTAATCTTAACCCCTTATACAAGCATTTGACGCGTTCAAACACTTACAAACACTTATGTGGCTCTATTCTTTAGGGTCAACGAAATCTTAGGAATGGAACAAATACATGGTTGATTTCCAAATACAAGCAGCTCCCACCCAGCCTTGCTTGCACATTAGAAAAAGATGCAGCATATAATCAGCAGCATATTATCAAGCCAGGGGAATTGAATCCTTTGCGCATAGCGCAAACCATAAGCCTGTGGATGCAAGGGAAGATGCAGATGCAAGAAAGCAAGAGCATGACACAGTTTTCCTCCATACCGAATCTTTAATCCAATTTTATGCTTAAGACTAAGAGGACAAAAAAACCCATACAATTCGCACGTTCATGATACAGAGTAAGAAAAAATATTCCCTTTCTGCTGAAAGTGCAGGCTCCTATAGCCGCATCTGTAAACTCTTTTACTTACAATTGATCGAAAGCCAGAGATGTCATCGACAGCCCAGTCTAGCCCTTGAATGAATCTAGTACCTGCACAAACAAAAACAAAAGCTTGTTCTGTAAAAAACCAACCAAAAAAAAAAAACCCACACGCACAAGACCCCTGTGTCGTGTCAGGACAATTGCCAACTGCTTACAAATTAAGAAAAAAGTGAGAGGGATGGCTGGCTATGGCTTCCTTTTGTTGAGAATAGCAGAGCACAGGGATGCCATAAATGGCGATCAAATGCCACAATATATAGCGGCTAAAGTTCTCCGCCAGTTCATTTCCCCCCTGAAGACAAGGCACAGAAGCTCACTGCCATCACCCTTCTGCCAGCAAGCCGGAATCGCCCTTCAAATGGAGATAAGAACATGCCCTCCTCCTTCCAAATCCGATGGTTTTTTCTACTCCCGATTCGGGTTGGACTTCCCAAAAACCTCATAGGTTTCTTGTTGAAAATGTGGTTTCAATGTCATTTCAATGGAAACATGATATAGTTTTGAAAACTATATCACAAGTTTCCATGATACTACCTTATTTTTCCTATAGTGAAAACTTAGTAAGGTTTCCAATATGGAAATTGTACGTAGTTTACTTTAGAAAAACTCTATAAGGTTTTTGTTTTTTAAAATAAAGGGGAAAACTACAAAACACCCCTAACTTTATGCGAAATTCACACTTTACCCCTAACTTTTTAAAAATTCATGAAATGCCCTTATGCACCGTATTTGTCCCAAAGGGTATACCCCTCCTGTATTTTGTCCAAACTGTAACAGAAACTAAATTGGCGGGACTAAATTGGCGATGGAGCTCCGCCGGAATGGAGTCCGATTGCGTTGGAGTGGAGTTCCGATTGTGCATGCAATAGAGTTCATTTGCCATTGTTCACCAGCTCCTACCGATATGTTCTTTGTGAATTTAGAGTCCGGTAGAAATTCGTTAGGCAGAAATTCGTCCGGTAGAATATTCATATTGCACATGCACATATTCATGGGGACCATACTGAAGCGTACAGAAAGTTGCATGGTCACTGCAATGAAATTTTACAGACTAATCCTGGAAGTGTAGCACTCATGCAAAAGACAGATGATGGCCGATTTTTCCGCATTTTCATTGCCTACAATGCTAGTTTGAGGGGCTTTTCATTTTGTAGGGCGGCTTTGTTGCATTGGACGGTGCTCATCCGAAAAGGAAGGTATCTAGGAATCTTACTCCTCAAAGAACAAAACAATTGATGGGAACGCGATTGCTTGTATCCTTTAGCCTTTTTTCGTGGTTTGGCAGAGAATGATGAGAATTTGGTTTCTTGTAACTTAAAAAATTGCTTGCAACATTTGGAGTGTATCGCTTTTATCTCGCATGCACGAAAGGACTAGTTGAGGGTGTCGAGATAGTATTTGGTGCAAGCACTCCACATGCATATTGCATGAGACATCTAATGATAACTTTAGAAAGGCCTACAAAAGTACGTGAGCTTGTGCATCTTTTATGGAATGCAAAGACGCGTGCCAATAATGATGAAGACTTTGAGAAGGCTTCAACAGAAATGAAGAAAACCAATTCTCGAGGCTCTGAGTGGATCCTTGCAAATGGTGATCCTATTCATTGGGCTTAATGCCAAGTTTGTCTGGTGTATTGGTGTATTGGCATTTTAATTTTGTTTTTTATTTTGTTGAGTTCGTCATGTCATACGTGTATGGGGGTATGCTGAATCTTTAAATGCATGGCTTCGAGAGCCTAGAGAGCTACCTATACTTGCTATGTTGGAGTTAATCCGTCATAAGCTAATGACTTGGTTTGCTAAGTTTAAGAAGTCGGGCATTTTCTTCTCATGAATGGATGCTATGGAACACACTTATTTAGCCTTAACTCGGATCTCGAAAGCAAGAATTGAAGAAGGCATGTGAACAAGGACATGCATATCGGATAATAATGGCTTCCGAAGTTTGAGTTCAAGTTTTGTCTTCAAGAACAAGAGTTGTAGACTTCTTGTGAGTAACACATGTACATGTAAGAGATGGCAACCGTCTAGTATTCCTTGTTCTCATGCTGCTTGTGCCATACTTTACAGGAAATAATCTGTAAGAAGCTATGTCCATTTCGCGTTCTTCATGACTTCATACTTTGAGACATACAGAGAAGTACTTCATCCTGTTGTGGTTCCCCTAACATTGGATGACACTTTACCACCAGCTACTAGAAGACCTCCTGGACGCCCATAAGTAAGAGAGAATTGCATCAAGGTGAATTGAAGGAGGTCCATCATTGTGCTAGATGCAAGGGAACAGGGCATAATACACGCATACATGCGGTCGCAACTGAAAAACATCTACCTTAAATCGATTACAAGTCTTAAACTGTTTTTGAAAACTTGATCCTATTGAAAATTGGGATTCTGTTGAAAACCTGTTATTTTATGTTCATTCGTCTCTGTTTCAAGTCTTGAGGGTATTTTGTGAATTTTATGAAAAGTTAGGGGTATTCCATCAATTTCTTCTATTGTTTAGAATTGTCATACGTTGAGCAAGGGCTTTTAGTCAAATATTACAAAAGTTAGGGGCATTTCTTGAATTTCATTAAAAGTTAGGAGTATTTTATGAATTTTTAGAAAGTTAGGGGTAAAGTGTGAATTTCGCATAAAGTTAGGGGTATTTTGTAGTTTTTCCCATAAATAAAATAAAAGAGTCTAGGCATGTGTGTAAGATGTTGTGGCACATGTGCAAGCTTATATGACAAAATGTAATCTACCTACATGTGTAAGATCTTGTGGAAGATTGTATTACCAAATGCATTAATGATGTCCTTTTAACGTGAGGAGCATGGCAACATTTTGAATTTGAAACTGCATTAAGTTTCCAAAGAAACTAAAACTACATTAGGTTTCCAAAGAAACTACATTAAGTTTTCCTTAATACTACATTAGGTTTCTCGTAAAGTTTCTGGAAACTCTGTGTAGCTTTAATTTGGATAGGAAACCCTATAAGGTTTCCATTTTTGTAAAATAAAATGAAGGAGTCTAGTCACGTGTGTAAGATCTTGTGGCACATATGCAAGATTGTATGACAAGCATGCATTAAATGGTGTCCTCTTAGCGTAAGGAGCACGCCAATATTTTGAATTTGAAGAGAACCTTCATGAGCACACATTTGTTCTATAAATACTTGAACTTGTTTGTTTTCTCCATCTTCAGAGCTCCTTGAGCATCCAGAAAAATCACGTGCCAAAAAAACTCTATGATATGGCTCTACGATGTTTCATCACACCAAAGTGTGACTAATTAATAGGATAAAGTTTTAACTAATTTAACCCTAAAACTAATTTAAGGGGCTGGGATTCATGCACTCGGTATCCCTGTGAAGCAGAGCTCGAAACGAACAGTAACGATATAAAGCGGATAAAACACAGACAGATCACAAATTTTTTCGAGCAGTAACCGGATCGAAATAAAGCCGATAATTCTTTCACAAATCATTTAGCATAGATATCTGTAGCATCAAAATAAGAGGGTACATCCTGAGCTGAGATCGTCCGGGGATGAGGTTGCTATGGAGGGACGTTTTCTGAGGCCCTAATGGAAGTTGGAATAGGAGACCTAGGAGCGACCTATGTGGCTAGTGGAAGTTATTGGAGCACCAAGAAGCTTTGTCTCGCATGTAAATTTATGGGGGTGCAAAATCGGCATCGGGTAGCGTAAATCACCTTCCGGGGACGCGCTTACAAGTGCTTAAAATCGGTGTGTTTTTAAACACGACGCGGCGTGATTGAAGTATTGACATAGGTGCGCCCGGCCAAATGACAATTTGAGAGAATCATGAACATGTTTGGTGCCGGAAACATGAATGCTTGTAGCCCGCCATATTCCTGGATGGCGGGCTAACCCATCTTGAATTCAAGCAAAATGGAGGGACTAATTGTTTCCAAGAATTGCCTGAACCGGAAATTCAACAATTTGCCCTCACCAATTTTGCAATACACTTCAATCCGGATAGATGAAACCCAATTCCTCTCCCCGCTCAATTTACGTGAGCCATTGATGCAAAGCAAGGAAGAGAGATCGAGGGCGAAATTGTATGCAAAGAAGGTAGCAATGAAGAAGAATTCCCCTTCTAAAGATTTGCCTTCAAAGAAGAATAAGAAATTGAGACCGAGGACCGCAGTAATAAGAGAAATTTCGGGAGAAATTTATGAAGTATTCAACCAAATTAGTACAAATGTTGATGACAATGACAAAGGCCGTATCCTTGACAGTCTTCTGTGGAGGGCAAGGGATTTACCAATTGCTTCTATAAAGAAATCTAAGCAAGGTTACTATGGCCGAGCAAATGGTGAAGAATTTGAAGGAAACAATGCAAGAACATAAGGTTGAGAGGAATCATGACATGCTTCGCGGCAAGGAAGTCCACCTCATAATGGGCAGAAGAAAGTACAAATGGTGTCAAGCCATTGAATCAAGCGTAAGTGCTGTGATTGCTCAAAGATCCCCGTAAAAACAATTTCAAATGCTTTTCAAAGAAGGGTGCAAGCTAACAAAGGGGAAGGACCTTGGTCAATGTTCAGGAGGAGGAAGCGGATGGATAGCATGTTAGAACACAATAGAGAAGCTGTTATCAAGTTCTGGACAGAAAATACAAGAGTTTCTCCATACAAGAAAGACGGAGGAAGTATGTATCGAGAGAGTGAATAAAGATGGAACATCCAATTCACCTTCTTGAAGTCAGCCAAGTAAGTATTCATCCTATATTGTATGGTTCATTATATGTAGCATTTATTTGGCATTCACACAATTTCCCTGCAGTTGCAATTCTACCTCAGGTTTAGAGAGGAGAATCCTCATATCAAAATTGCATCGCAGACTTTTTGAGAGGTTGAAACCGAAGTTTTGTAAGGAGGATGCGTGGAGAGGCATACATGCTGTTGCATTTACCACTTGAAATTTGAATACATCATGGATTGATTGAAAGCCGAGAAAATCGGGTGGAGTTCATGACAATTGCAACCGCCATCGCGGAGATTTGTGGCCCCCGCCCGTAATGTGCAGCCAAGGAGCATACAATCAAGTGCACCAGTGATTTATGGAGACAAGTGGTCCGCAAAGCAAAGGTGATGATGAGGAGTGGTTTGATCATAACCGCTTGATGTTGGCGTGTAAAAAAATGTGGGTTGGATAGAATTAGAAAATGTCCACGTGAAATGGATGGCACGGGTTCAAGACTAGTTACTTGGAAGACATTTGAAAAGCAACCGTGGACCGTGACGAGAATCAGGGGATCCAAGAAAGGCTTTGAGGTACAAACTGCCTTGAGATTAGTACGTAAGGAAGGAAGGAAGGAAGGAAGTTTATTTTAACGTCCACGGAGGCCGAGGCCTATGAGAGACATGACATAGAGAACAGTGCAAAAAGCCAAAAACTCCAACACCAAAACAAACAATGTAATCAGACAAGAGAACCCTACTACCGGGATGAAAAACCCCCACTTGGGAGAAAAACCCTAACAAGAGGGCTCTCAAATACCATGCCCTAGAAGAGCAAGTCCGACGGCCGAAATCTGCAGGATGTAAGCTCCCGGCCGCTACCATAGGTGATGCAAGTAATCGATGTAGCAAAGCAAGGCCGAGCATCTAAGATCGGTGTGCATTGCTCTAGGACATGGGCATATGCCGGGCACCATTGAGGGCATGGCGCCATCCTCTATCACTTGCATCTCACAACATCGACATATCCTCTCCTCCCCAGGGATCCCAAGGAGAGAAGTCCCAAAGAGTTTCAAGAGGATGTGAAGAAGGTAATATCAGATTTTGTTCCACACAATTACATAGCACATTGGCAGGCCAATCGGCTTTTAAACAATGCGTGTCATCATTTTTAAGATACAATTGTAGATTTATTGACTAGAATGAGCCCTACCAATGACCGCATACGCACCAAGTTTCTATACTTGTTCACATAACATATAGACATGACAAAAGTGTCGATATTCCCTGCTCTGCGGCAAAATGTAAGAAGACCGGCCCAAAGAAGATAAAAAAGAACAGAAGATTGGAGCAGATCAGGAATAGACTCAACAATGGTAGGAAAGTCATAAAAGAGACTCACTTTTACATTTCGATGATAAAGTGCATGACTCATTATTTGTGGAACATCGCCTACAAAAAGCATGTTGCATGGCTTAAGGAACAGAAATAGAGTATGAGAAGCATTGGGTTTGGAGTGATGGTCGCTCATCACAATTCAAGTCAGAAAACCTTTTTTTTCTTGGGTGTACTTCACAATGAATGACAAGGAAATAGTGTGGAACTACTTTGCCACCGCTCATGGTAAAGGTGAACATGATGGTGCGTGTGTCTTTGTTATCAAAAGGTTAAGTAAGGAACAACTCAAACACAATGGTGTGCAACCGAGGCATGCTAAAGATATTGTAAATTTTCTCGCGGTACATATTTCAAAGCAGTCTACCAGCTTGATGAAACAGATGAGATCAAAAGATATTTTTGGGAAATTGAACCCTTTGTTGTGGCAAACATGGAAGAATATGAAATTGAAACACTTAAAGGCACAAAGAAGATCCATCAGATCGGACACTGGCCGCCAGGGAGTAGACCAAACAGCTTGCTCATAGATGCCATCATGTTTTCGCTTTGTTTTGCATGGATTATAATTGGGACTCCCGCATCAATACAGGTAGATTTGGAAAGTGGGAGGTAACCGACTTAAAACCGGGAGTTGAGAAGAAAAAGGAGACTCTTGAACAAGCCAATGAATGGATCAAGAATTTGGTAGAGGTAGGTGACAATTTTGCGTTGAATGCCGAGGCGCAGACAATTCAGAGGGTGTGGACTTCTACATCCTCAAGTGCACAGAACCCAAATGCACACTTGAAGATTCATACAAAGATGGATGGGGGCAAAAATTTGGAGTGCATGAGGTTATCTTAAGTGGATTGTATTATTAATTCTTGGGTAATTTCAAGTATATGTTGCTCACTAAACAACCCCAAGCCTCCGGTAATGTACCATGTGGTAAGATATCCTAAAATTGATATGGATAAAATTGAAGGCACAGACATGTACAAAATTTCACAGGAGACCCATGAAAAAATTATGGCCAGTCTCCCAATAACATTGTAATTCTTTGACACTTAACCAAATTGATGGCATTCTTTTCAAGTGATTTGTTGTTCCAGCACGTAAGCACACATTTGTATATATATTAATAATAGTGAGGATGCACAAGGGTGGTGTGCATGGACACGTACTTTGAAATGAAGATTGAATTGTTGTTTAAGAATGTACATTTGTGACATTGGAATAACATTCAATTATTTATTTTGATACCATCACTATCCCAACATTCTTGGCAAAATTATATTGTAAAGGCATTTCCTCGATGTGACATGTGTCAATTCCAATGGTCGTACGAATTATTTAAGCCTGGTTACGAATTAATTGTTCTGGCGCGCGTGTGTGAGGTTTTTTCAGATAATCGACGCCGCTTTAAGCATAGGATTTAAGCACTAGGCCCCTAATCATAGGATTTCAGCTCTTCTTACGCCCTCACGCTTACCGCTTTAAGCCGCGTAATCCGCTTCCAATTCCGCCTCACGCCCATTTATTTGCAATGGCCTCGTGATGCAGCGGAAACCAAGCACCGTGAGTATGTGCTTAAACAAGTGCCGTAAGATGCGGATGTCGCCCGCTAATACAAGGGGGCCTACTTCTTCGAGCGGTTCACCCAGATTCAAGAACGTATTAATCAAGATCGAGAGGAAGAAGAAGGTATTATCTTGTTTTGCATTTTTTTTTGTTTTGTTTTTCTTTTCTAACATTCTTGATTTTCTTGTTTACGTATGGAGCAGGAAGTGGGGGGTGAAGTGGAAGTGGAAGAAAAGAAGAAGAGGAAGAAGAGGAAGTGGAAGAAGAAGAGGAATCAAGAAGAAGAAGAAGACAATTCGAGGGAAGACAATTTCGAGGAGGAAGAGGAAGATGGAGAGGAAGAGGAAGAGGCTTAATGAAGAAGAAGAAGAAAAAACCGCGGGAGTCTGTTATGAAGAGCCCCACTAAGAGGCAGAGGAGGAGGGGGAATTGAGGAGAATGTGTGGAGGAGCCGCAAAGCCCTTGAAGACACCCCCAAGACACCACCTCAAGACCCCAAGAAGACACCCCCGCTCAAAGACAACCCCGAATCGAAGACACCTACCAAGGCCTTTTTTGTAAAAAAATTTTGTTAATATACAAAAATTTTTGTCTCTCACAATTTTCTATAATTGCCTCATCTACTTCTTTTCAAAGATCACATTTTGTTTTTTCTATTGAGTAAAGAATGAATTCATTTGATGTTCTTACTTATATTATCCATGCAGGTGGCAAAACATTGAATTCTTGTACACAGTCCATATTCTTTTTGAATGTAACAAAGGCTCTCGCTCAAACACTAAGCACTTTAATTAGTTTCAAAATGGTGCTTGTGAGTAAGTTAATCGGAATGCAAGAGCACAAGCAATAAACATTTATATCAGAAAGTAGGTTATATAGCATAACAAGAATATCGCAAACAAAGATTTAACATATATGTTTTACCTAGTGTTTTGGCAATTTTTGTTTAAGCACTTGGTAAGTTTTAAGCATCCCTTGCAACAAGCATTGAAGTAGATATAAACAATACAAAGAAAAGCTTATAGACAAGTCCGCATTGAACTACATAAACAATATAGCAAAAACATTCTTAAATTAAGATAAAGATGGTACATGAAAAGTGTAGGATTCCTTGGCCTAAATAAATGACAAACAAAGCTAATAATCATGGAGAATGACACTCGCCATCACCATAAACCTTCTCCAATTCCTCCTTCACAAAACCCGCAAGTAATCGCAGAATCGCTTTCCGTAAAGTCTTTCCAAGCATAGCTTCATAATCTTTCTATCTGTCTTAGGCCAAGGCTTGTATCCGTGTGTGTTCTTCACCAAGAACTTCATTTTTTCCTCGCCTTGGCCCGCAAGATTTCTTCTATCTTTGGAAGAAGGACTGTTAGCACTTCATCATGGACATCCATCTTGAATGCGTGTACCCCGCAGAAATTTCGTGGACCGCTAAGGTAAGACTTGTATAATGAATCATCAAGAAGCAAAGTCTTACCTTTGAATCTTGGGTATGACTCATTTATTTTCCCAAGTGGCTTCATCATGATCGACAACAGTTTGTTCGGGGTGGTGAAAACCGGTCTTCACACATTTTTCCCCGTCCCCATACAAATTGAAATTGGCCCTCAACTGACATAGTACTTGCAAAGACATCTTCCACATTAGAGAGTTGCATTGATGACCATATACCAACACAACACTTCAGAACAAAGTCTTCAAGAAGAACACCATACGGGTCCGAATATCACTTTCTTTTCGCTAGTGTATGTCATTGTCAATCCCGCCCAAGCGTATGTGTTCATTTGCACCAAATGTTTTACCAACACACCATTTAAATCCAAGACAATGAGTTTATCCTTTGCTGCCAAATCAATGTTTAGTACGTTGGAACATCCTGAATACCTACACAACAGGAATTACTACATGAATAAATAGATGAAGATGAAAATGAAAAATGGGTTGAATGTGGAAACCTTTCAGATCATCAAAGCCAGGATTCTCTCGACCTAACAGTAATCAACCGGTAATCCTACAAATTGAATGCAACAAAAGAAAATCAATAATATTCAATGTTTAAAGCAACACTAAGTTGTGGCATTCTTGGCCAGCAATGCCCACACCCCCTTTCCAGGGTTATTAAGGGCATCAATCACTTGTTGAAGATCAGGCTCACCTGAAACTTGAGGGCCTGATTCTCGCATTATCTTGTAACACACTTCGGCTGTGTGTGGTGTCATGATTGAGACCGCTTTCCCTGCATCTTTAGCATAGCTACTTCTTGTTCTCTTTCTTGTAGTCCGAACAACTTCTTTGTCTGTCCTCCAAAGCTTACCCCTCTTTGTTCTTCCGCGCCTTTCTTTTTGGCAAATATTCACCCAAGTTGCCCTCATCCGATGGAATTACTCCCTCAACTTCCCGAGGTGCTTCAAAGGTGTACAATCGGTTCATTTTTTTCCACAACCGGTGCCTTTGTTTACAACCGGTGCCGAAGTTTACAACCTGGTGCTTTGGTTTCTGACTTCTTCTATAGCTTCTTGGATGCCTTCTTGGACTGGTGGTGGTGGTTCTCATTGTTGCATTCAAATCGGTCACAATTGATGTGATCCTATAGGACTTTGCAGGTGTTGTGCATCTTCAAATGGCACCATTGTCCTTCTTTTCACCCTGAAGGGTGAGACCTCAATTGAAGGATGGATTAACACATCCTTTTTTGGTGTACCATTTGAAGCACCTACAACATGGCCAAAACCTAGCTCGTCAAATACACCCTCTGGCACCTTTCCAGGGCAACCATGAATACATTGTCCTCCTCTCAACAATGAACAACAAGCTATATGATACTCATGTTGGCAATTCAGTGCTAAACTTAACCTGTAAGCTTTAGTGAATTCCAGACCACATGCTGAACATGTATAAAATGGATCTTCCACTAACAACTTATCTCGTATAATAGTAGAGATGCTAAATGTAGCAGGAGTATCCATTTTCAGCTTCCACAAATTGTTTATGTAGAATTGCAGAAGTCTCTGTTCTTCTTCGAGAACTTTTAACTCCTCCTCAAGTTTGAGTTTACATTTGACCTGCTCATTAACAGATGTAGGGTTCATTGCTTTTTGTACCTTGTTCCTGTGCCAAGTTTCCATCCGGATCCGCTCCAAATCTTTAATTTACGCCTCCAATTCACAGTTTGGATTAAGCTTGAACTCCTCCCCGCTTTTTTAGCCAAATCATTTGTGGCTGTCTTAAAACTGTTCTCGGCCTCTTCCAACATCATTTTCTGTAATTCAGAGGCCTTCTCATTGCCTTTCAGCTCACTTCCTACTGCCTCTAGATTCTTTGTGATAAGTAAAACTAATTTTCCAATCTCCTGTCTCGCATTCTCTAAGGTTTTTATGTTTTCATCACATGCAATCGATATCATTTGATCCAAATTTGCCACCTTTGGATTTGCCTTCATTTCAGTTTTCCTAACATGTGCTACAACATCCCTCTGTTTTAACTTGTCTATTGTTGTGGTATCTTTGGCATTGCACAAACAAATGCAGCCCGCTTTTTACTTTGTGTTCCTCGGGTGCAAGTATTGATCTAGTGCAATTTTCAAACGCAAAAGCAAGGGGCGGGCTTGCTTTCTTACTTCTTTTTGTTGTGACAATTCTTGTAGATTTTTTAAGCAGAGTGTTTCCAACTTCTCTTGAAGATGCTCCTTTACTTGATGCCATTTTATCTTTCCCTTGTTCAACTTCTTTGTCCAAACAGAATCCCAATCTCGATCCGTGACATTATTTTCCAACCAAGCTTCTTCCTCGTGTGGCTTCACCCCCGAATTGCACAGACCTCTGATGCTGTGAAAATCATCCGCGCTCCATGCCTCCATCGCCAACGGTGAAACACAGTTTCCGAAGTTTCGCCTGAGGGAAAAGGAGGGAGAAGGGCGTGACGGGCTTCGACGTCCGCGAGTTTCAGCACTTAAAGTGCTTAAACGCTTCGCCAAAAGTTGTACCCCACTAGCGATTTTACACCCATGGTCTAGCGAGAGTATAATTTATTGGAAAGTATATAAGTCTCATGACTGTTAACATATGTTAACATGTCGGTGCAACGGCCTAGGCCAAGGGGTTAGGTCCATTTCAGTTACTCATGTTCTCATGAGTTACTTGAGGTACAACTACTTGAATGCGGTTAACACTTCTTCTATTACTTTTAAATGCAAAAGACTAAGCTTTAGCCAACTAGGACACTCTTATCGCGATTCGGAGCCACTGCTATGTTCTGATGCAGTCTTCTCAATTGCACATTTCTGCCACAATAGCAATAGAACATGGGTATTCCCAATACCCTTCCACATTATACAACAACTTCCTCATTAACCTACATATGGCGTAAGCTCTACTATTTCCGTCCAAATTGGTGCAGCCGCAACTTAATCTACCACATACTCAAAATACAACTAAGTGCATCAACCTTGCCACTAGCATGTATATAGTTTGGAACTAAACTTATAATGAAATTCGTATAAATTATTTACTATACATGTCCAAGCTAAAGTAGCAAACATCTGTATCATAGAGTTAATCCACTTTTTCCTACCAAGGATAAATAGCGCACTATAAAATACTAAGCCCACCATGGCAAGAGAGATACTCAACTCGGACTAGATCTGTATTCATATGACACATCTTAGGTGGCCAAATCCAAGAGTGACAAATAAAAACATAATCACATCCCCCATCTGTGTATCTTATGGCTATACAACCTGCACAAGTAAATTCAAAGAAACCTAAAAGATTACGAACATAGTTTACTGTGACTTCTCACAAAAAGAACCTATTCAACATAGCTAATAACTTCCTAAACCCTTGAGTTGACCTCTTTAAGCACTGTTCATGGGCCCTCACAACCCTAGCATTGATTTTGCTAAGCACTACAACTCCCTACACATGGTCTACTTTAAAGTAACGCGCCAACGTGGTCCACCATTAGACAATCTACCAGTTACAGAAATTTGTAGGAACATACCTTTACAATTATCATGGCCAGTTGTTCATGCCTTGCATGAAAACATCCTTCTTAACATTTCATCCTATTTTTTTAGTAACTTTCGACCAAGTTTAGCTCCTTGATGAACTGCATTCCATTAGCTTTTCTACCTTACATAGCATAGAATAATAATCAAAACGTAAGAAACTATCAATCCCTTAGACCTATGCTCGTTTCTTGTTCCTGTTAACTCATCTTGGCTGGTGCATTTACCAATCACCAAACCATTCTACTTTATAGTAGAAGCTCTTGAACTCTTAGCCCCTAATTCCCACGGCCCGAAGGTGTCGGAACTTTCCGCTCTGATACCAACTGAAACGGACCTACCCCTTGGCCTAGGCCGTTGCACCGACATGTTAACATCTAAGTTAACAGTCATGAGACTTATATACTTGCCAATAAATTATACTCTCGCTAGACCATAAATTTACATGCGAGACAAAGCTCGTCAAATTCTTGGTGCTCCAATAACTTCCACTAGCCACATAGGTCGCTCCTAGGTCTCCTATTCCAACTTCCACTAGGGCCTCAGAAAACGTCCCTCCATAGCAACCTCATCCCCGGACGATCCATTTGAATACCGCATTCTCAGCTCAGGACGCACCCTCTTAAACATACACAAGCAATTCAAGGGGAGGAAACATTTCAAGAGCATTCACAACATCAACCACAAAGCAATCTAGCATATAACATCCAAGATAAGAAGACAATAGATTCACCTGCTCCACTATGCCCCTGTATTAGTTAGAACTCATACTACAAACATGAAACTTCTGTATGTATGCACATATGCCAAGCGTAATCCTTTAGTTGCGACCCCAAGGAGACCACTCTCTCCATCTGTACGTACAGGGTTTAACTCATCCATCAGGCCATCTGACTCAGATGCGGAGTTAGACGGCCACCCCACCCCTCCGAAGGTGGGCCGTAAATGCAACATGCCATCCGTCTAGCCATCTGGAACGGATGCCATTCCACCCCTCCGAAGATGGTCCGTTTGCAATGCAAGATGCAACGTCATCCATCATGACTTTACAAGATAGAATATCACCAATAACCATACAGGTTGATCCAACACGAGATATCATAGAATCCTCATGCATCTTACTTTCAAAAACAACCACAGAGCAATGCAATATAATAGAATGAGGTTCATATCAAGATATTTCATAACTAAGTGACAACATCTCATTGCCAAATCCCAAAGCAAGAACATGAACTCCATTAACATATAAGCAACCATAACTTCCATGTAATACCATAATTACACTAATGTCCTAGAGACAATTCACATATTCTACTTCATCCTTAGGTCTAAGCTCACGAGATGTCTAAACTCACGAGATGGAATACCACTCAGAATCTCTACTAGATAAGCCATACCATATTCCTAGCAACATATAATACAACCCTCATGCTCCATCCATCTAGAATCATAAAATCCATACATTACTCTAACAAAAGTATTGGCGATATTCCCTTCTATGGTACGGTTATCAAGCTGGCCCCTATTCATAAAGGTTGCATGGAATATTCCATCTATAAGATTATAACTCTAACAAGGAAACTCTAGGGTCCCAAATTATTCATAAGGAAGATTCTGGGTGGTGACATAGAACTAAATTGAAGATCTATTCTAGTCGAAACAGCCGATTGGGTTCACCATAGCCGCCAGTTCTACTGCAAGCATCACCAAGCAGTACAATAAACCAAGCACTCATCAAATCCCCAAGCACGCATCAGATTCCCACCTCAGTTTCTCGGATTGATTCTGCTTCTTATTGACTGGGTTTGCCTTCCTTGCTTATATTTCCGCATCGCCTTCCCATCTGCAAGCTCCTTCCGCATCGCCTTCCCATCTGCAAGCTCCTTCCGGTTTTGGCTACTGTTCTACAATCCGGCCAGCCTCTCCTTCTCTAGAGAATAGGTAGAGGAGAACAATAAACAAGATCCTTCACCAAACCAAGAGACCCTCTCCTTTGTTCACACCCAATATACAATGAGTAAATCTCAATGCATATGCATACTAGACAAGTGTTGTGCATGCAATCACATGCATGCATCCGCACGTGCATGTACATGCATGCAATCTAATGCATGTTTATCATATTTTACAAGTCCAATAAGCATTAATCTGGCACCTTCTGCTTATATAACCTTTGCTAATGTATTTCGATAGTTTTAAATGCCACTACTAGCATAACCCATGGACGCATATCAACAAGGTCATTAGATGATCTACACCATCTTATACTGAGATAAAGTGAGCCACTAGGTTCGTTACAGTGAAGGTAAGCATATTCATGCCTACATGATCCAAACTGATATAAAAGTGAATACTTTTCTAGAAAAGTAATGCTCTAAAAGATACAAACGAAGTTTTTGATATGATGGAAAGTCGGAATAGTGATTTCTGGAATATTATTACTAGTGCCTATGTCAGGCATGGATTAGTGGAAGAGGCTTGTCAGCTATTTCAAAATATGCCTCATCGTAGTGTGGTCTCTTGGAATGCTATGATTTCTGCTCATGTCCTTTGAGGAAACTTGGAAAAAGCTTTTCAAATATTTCAAGAGATGCCTCAACCAAGAAATATCTCATGGAACATATTGATCTTTGGTTATATGCAACATGCGTGTTTTGAGGATGCTTTTAGGCTATTCAACCAAATGCCCCAGCCAGACATTATGACATCAAGGAAATCTGAAAGAAGCCATTGGACACTTTCAAAACATGCCTTTACGCAATGTTGTCTCCTGGAATTCTATGATATTAGCATATGTCAGACATTAGCAAATTGGGAAGGCCCTTGACTTATTTGAAAATGCCTCAGACATGGTATGTTGGAAGATCATGATTTCAGCATATAGCCAGCAAGGACAGCTGAATGAAACCCTTAGGCTCGTTCATCAAATGCCCCAAAAGGATGTCGTTTCATGGAATTCCATAATTAGAGCATATGTCCAAGAAGGTCAAGCAAAGAAAGCCAAGAACTCTTTGAACAAAGTGGAATGCGATGATTACAGGTTATACCCAACATGGTCAGCTCATTGAGGCTTTCAAGATGTTTTAGCAAATGTCACAAATAGACATAACTTCAAGGAATGCCATCATAAGTGGATATGCCCAAAAGGGCCTCTTTGTAAGAGCTTTTGATTTGTTCAATGAAATGCTTTTGAGGAATACAATTTCTTGGAACACCTTGATCACTGCCCTTGTTCAGCAGAAGCATTATCAAAAAGCCCTTGAGCTCTTTCGTATATTGTGTCATGGAATGCAATGATCTCTGCCTATGTTCAGCAGGCACAACTTGATAAAGCCCTTCATTGTTTTCAGCAAATGCCGAAGCAAGATGTGCTCTTATGGAGAACTATGCTTTCAGGATATAGGCAATATGGGCAGCTTGAGAATGCTTTCACTTGCTTTCAAAACATGCCTCGTCGAGATACAACTTCATGGAATTTGATGATTTCAGCCTATGTTGAGCAAGGGCATTTAGTGGAAGCTATGGAATTATTTCAACAAATGTGAAGACATGATGTTATCACATGGAATACCATGGTTGCAGCATATGCACAGAATGGCAACTTGAAAACCTTGGAATGTTTCTAGCAAATGCTTATATGAAGCAATAATTCTTGGAATAACATGGTTAGCATTTTGCCAGAATGATCAGCTGACGAAGGCTTTGAGTTTGTTTCACTAAATGCCTGAGCCAGATAGTATATCATGGAATATTATCCTCTCTGCTTATTGTCAACATGGGAATCTTAGTCCGATTGCGGAGCTCTTTCAACGGATATCTGGTCTCTTAGAATCTATGCAAATTCGGTTACTCTAGAGGATTGCAATTCAATAGTTGACCTCCTTGGACGAGCACACTGGCTTGATATAGCAGAAGTCTAGATTGGTAGCCTTCCCCACAAGCCTGACCGTGTCAGCTTGGATGGCCTTTCTTGGCTAGTGTGGCATCCAATTGGATCTCAAGCGTGTCATGCATGTTCTAGAAGATATAATAATTCTGCATTATTTGTGCTACTATCTAACATTTATGCTGCATATGTCCAAGAGAAAGTAAGCAACTTGGTAATTTGTAGCAATCTTTGTGGCTAGTTAAGTAGTAAAGCCACCAAAAGAGATATGTCGATTTTGAGCAAGAAAGCATGATAAAATTGACTATAGAGAAACTGATATTCAACCAATGGCTCAAAGATGGTTCTGAGCAAGCGCACAGGTATCATCATCATCCATGCTGAGAATTCATATATGGGCTATGAATTCTTCCAAAAAGATATTTGTATTTAGTAAGTTTTCTATGAAGGGTTGTTCCTTGCCAATTTTGTGAGGCTTTTTTCTGCATAAGACTTAAAAGTCCTAAAGGTTAACTTCTCAAAATACTAGAGTCTACATTATTAATCTAATCATATTATCTGTGCCAGAAATAACGCATGTTTACTGTCTTTGCTTTAAGAATTTGAAAGAGGAGGCTTTGAGCATGGCTTCTGTGTGGTGTGTTAATGTTTAGTGATATCATGAACTGCCTAAGGCATAGCTTTTGTGATGTAATCCATCGCATGGCAATTTAAATACTATGATTTCTATTTTCCACCATGCTACTGCAAATATTAATAGCCATCACAAAGTTATTTGGGAGGTGAATTTTGAGTTGCCCCTTGGGGAGGCAAACCCTCGCTCATGTGGGTTTTTGGCGTATTCAAAGTATATGCCAGAATATGCCAAAAAACTGCTCCAAACTGACTGTTGCCAATAAACTATCGATCACCTGTATTATGGGTCACTAATCTATACCATGTTTGAGCTCCGGCTATGGCGATGACGGATCTAGACCACAAGACTTTTTCCGTCTTACTCCGGAACGATTCCCATGTAAGGAAATTAGACGACGGAGGTCAAGCCACAGTTTTTGAGTGGCTCCGTATCTCAAACAACCTTCGACTTGCTTGTAAATCCATGTCCATCCGTAGCAATGGCGGAAGCAACCTTGAGGACATAAAGCAGAAGGTGTAGGTCCTACGGAAGCTAGAGGGCTACCCTGGAGTTGCGTCTCTCACGGAGGTAATTGTAGATGATAGTTGCTGGCATTTGATTTTAGAATTGTGTGATTGCAGCTTGCATGATAAAATCGAGAGGGAAGGAAGGCTTTCTGAGAAAAAGCAGCCTTGCTTATCTAGTTCTTTGGTCAGAACTGTGTAGGATTTGCACAACATGGGCGTGGTTCTTAGGAATCTCAAGTCCCAAAATGTCCTTGTCAGCACAACTACATACGATTCTTCGGAAGCTTTAGTTGGGAGAAGATGTTGCCTCTATATGTTTGAAAGAGGATTCTTTAGCAGTGTCAGAGGAGGCCAAAGATCTTATTCTTGGAAAGATGTGTCCAGATCCTCAAAGAAGATTGATAATTGTGCAGATTCTTTGTCATCCTTGGGTCTTGGAACATACTAGTTATGATGGTCAATATTATGAGAATAGTGTAAGATCTCCTAGTCCTTCAAACATCATTATCGAGACAACAAATGTATCGACTACAAAGGGTCGATGGGCAGTGGTATGTGAAGTCTAGGGCAAGCCAAGAAAATGCAGAGAACATTGATGGTGAGCTGAAGCACGTAAAGCTCAAAATAAGGATAAAAGTAGTGAAAAGGCCTCATCGGTTTGAGGATAGCTGCAACAAATAGTCTTGTTTGCAAAGAGTTGATGCAGGATGCTATAAAAAGATAAAGTTGCGGCTACACAATGGGTTATGGCGAGTTGTTTCTCCTTGCCTGGAAGTTTCGTGATGCAGAGCTGTCTTAAGAGGATGAGAGCACAAATTATTTGTCTGACACGTTCAATCCAGTTGTTGATCAAGAACGGGGATGCTATGCTACAGAGAGATGAATTCAAGATTCTATCCATGAGAACACTAATCTACTCAGTTACATACACAATTCGATCGAGGGGCACTTGTGGACGGGCTTGTACATGAATGTAGGGGAATTACAAACTGATTGTAAGAACATGGTAGGGGTCTATTTTACTTTAAATATAGATTGTGAAAATATGACTTCATGGTTAGATTTAGGCCACTTTACCCTCTGTGCACATCACCTCATTTTTTAAGGTAACTTTATGGTCCTAGTTCTAGTAGCAACATGGTGGCATCGCCAAGGTCTGCGCCCTGCCCTATTTCTGTCATAAATGTTCCAGATCAAGGTCGATATAACCTGTTACTAGAGATCGCTGGAGCTCCATCGAAACTTACATTCCAACAAAGGTTTTAGCATACAGAGGCTTTATCGCAACAGATCAAACAACCGAGTTTTTCCATGGGCTTCCCGCTTTCAACCAAAGCTTCTGGTACAATAAACATTGAATCGAGTATCTTCCCATATGCTCTGTTGGCCTTCAACACATCGACTACAGAGTTGTCTTCCTTGACAAAAAAAATTTCTAGTCATCTCCCTTTGTGTGCACAGATACAAACAGTGATGTGAATTCATGTATGTTGGAGCAGTCAAGCATTCAGCTTTGTTAGTTTCAGCAAGCATAAGCACCTCTGTTCCGCAGAATCTCTGTGCACGATGCTTTTTGTTCCAAGGCCCATACTCCCTGTTTGCCTTCAAATCTAACAAAAAAAAGAAAGAACACAAAAGCTTGAATCATAGATCAAGCCAAGAACTGATTACAGGGGAAGCCAGATTAAAGGAAGGCTAAGGAAATTTGAGGGCCCGCTAAGATTACGTCGGGAAAATTTCATGAGCTGGAAGTTTTAGGAAGGACGTTGCTAGCCGTTTCCACCCCCAGCAAGTTTCTTCCTGAAACTTCCTACTTATGAAAGTTTCCCCTTCCAAAATGAACTAGACCTATAAAAGAAATATGTTGTTACTATTTTCATATCCAAAAGCATTAAATGATTGACATTGTATGCCCACACAAGTTGCATCGCTTCATCTAAAACTCAACGAGAAGGAAATGTTACAAATGAAAGGTTGCGCGAGGAGCATGCTTTCCTGCTCCTATTTCACTGAAGAACATATTGAATGCATCCTCTTACCATCTTGCCACTGGGCATTTGACCATTCAACTATAATATTACAATAGAAAGTGATCAGCTAACGCCTTATTAACAAAGATAACTATCATATTAAGTTTAGAAATAAATCTTGCAAATTATCGAAGCAATGTTGTGATCTATAGTATAAATTTTCTTGCCACTGCGCTACAGGTTAGGAGCTTTCAGCAAGCCAGACATTTTTTTACAGAACGAAAAATCTAAGCAACCGACAAACTTCATACAAAAGAACCACTAACGAATTGAAACATTGCGTAAAACTAAACTAATGTGCATTTCTTTTGATCTATAGATCCTTGCATTTGCATCTAAAGAAAACTGCCAAAATGCTCTGAGGTAAAAAGCTGTGGCAAGGGACGAAAAACTAAGCAGAAGGGGTTTTCTTAGGTTCATTCATAGACTATCAAGGACAAGTTAGAGAGCATATGATCAAAACTCAGTAACAACTAGGATGAACTTAAAACAAAAGCTCAAAAATAATACAAAACTATCTCATCTTTACCTGGACCCCATGCTCGAGACAATAAAGCTCCCAGCAAGCATTGTCGACCTGAATGCCGGTTTGGCCAATGTGAATTGAAATGCACTCTCTCATGTTTCTACATCGGATCGAAGAGGCCAAATCACAAAAAGATTATAAAGAAACAAATACAGAATCAAACAAACAAAATTTTTTCTTACAATCACAGATCTGGTATCAGAAACACAAGAACATGCCAAGCCTTTGGAAGATGATTATTATTATCAAGCTGAGTTGGATTGCAGAATGAAGTTACATCCGCACGATAAGAATACAGTTGGAATGAACTGACCTGAATAGTATATGTTTAAAAAGGTTCTAGCCAATTATTCATGGATATTTCAAATCTTCTAGTTTGAAAAAACTTGATAAGGCGAAAATAGGGTCATTAAATGGTATGTTTGAGAAAGGAAAAAATGTTTCATAGGTCCAAAATTTATTTTGCGAGTTGGCCAAAGTCGGGAGCATTTGAAGCTAGTTCATAAATCGTTGAGGAAGTTAGTGACAATTACTGATCAGAGCCCTTGCATTCCATGGTTTATTTTTGCTGGACTCATTTCCTAGAACCCCAACATCCAAGTAAACCTATCCAAATCAAAATCCAAAAAGTCTAGGACATTCTTCCTTATTAACCAATATTACATTTCCTCTTACTTAACATGGAGAATAATTTCACCTTATAGTGATAGTGAGACGAGGTTACCCTTTTTGCCTCATTCAAGTGCAAGGTTTAACAAAAATTCAAACCTGACTCTAACAAATACTTCAAACCCCAGTTGTCAGTGCATTTTAGATTGACAAATCGGGGCAACACCCCAACCTTGGAGCTGCTATGATGTAGCAAGGCTTTTGATGTCAATTCTAGGCATGGGAATAGATACTTGCAAAATATCTCTAGATATTGGACTACTTATTATTTTTCGTATATGTTTAGAATAGAATAGAATAGAATAGAATAGAATAGAATAGAATAGAATAGACTTTTATCGTCCACGGAGACCAATTGGTCTATGGACCCAAAAGAGAGAGTGCAACAGACTTATTACAACTCGGGTAAAAAAAAGAAAACCCGTCCCAAAAGGTTTTCGAAGGGAAAACCATGGCAATAATAAGAATGTTATCAAACTGTACAAGTATATATATGAAACAAGACGGATTCAAGATATACGAGTGTCTTGGGACATAGTTGGTCCCGCAGTTCAATGGCATCCTGGAGATATAATCATAGCATCCGGACTGAAACCATGCTCAGTATTATGTGTGGCGATTGCCGAGGCTTGACCAACTCAGCATAGCAAAAGAATCCTTAAAAATGGGTATCCGATGGCCCAGATATACATGTGTACTCGGCAATATATGATCTCAAAATAATGCATGTATTTGGTCATACACGGAACATCCCTGTAGGGTATGGTATTCATCTTCAACAACCCCAATTTGACATCATCTACAGAGCCTGGTCTGCCATAGTTCCCCAATCCATCTCCTGTCCCAATGTGGAGACGGTATGCACCTGTGCAGATTGAGACAATGAGCCTGCACCTTTTTATAGCAGATGGGCACGCAGATTATGTTGCAGGCCCGTTCCAATGAGGAATTCACATGGCGCTGGTAGTGTGCTGTCTTGACCTGTTCAAGAGCGGCGGCATCCTAGAGCTTGTTAAAAAAACAAACATCAAGATATTGTCTCAAACGTGGCGATCTACATTTGTTTGCATTTATATGCACTTATGCTCCTGCACATTCCATTTGGTGAGCCACTAAGCTCGCTTTTCCTTCCAACAGGTCTTGAGGTGTTGGGAGGTGAGCATCATCCATAGTGACCATCTTCTGAAAGTAGACAATGTGTCGATCCAGTAAGAAACCTATCTCCTGCAGTAGGAGAAGCACATATTGTTCATCATCATAAATCATATTTTAATTTGACGGACAATCTATTCTATTAATAGTCACTAATCAATAAAGATTAGGACTTACATGTTGAGACAATCATTGAAGAAGCTTGAAAGAGGTCCAACATGTACGTTGGACATCTTCCAAGTTTGGAAGCTTAAACCAATAATCTTTTGACTGGTAAGATAAGTATTAATAAGATTACTACAAAAGTTTAATGTTATTAGTTACAATAGTGGTGTTCTCAAATTGGCAATTGAAAGCAAGACCCACTTTCTAAAGCAAGAATCACTGAAATATTAACTATTTTTCTTCTAGTTTTGCAAGATTTGGTTCACATCCTTTATTGAAGATGCACAAACAAACTATACTCCCTCTAACACTTCTGAAATCAAGGGACATAGTTGATTCAAGTGCAAATAGAATTGTTTGTTTGTATCGTATAATACTCCTCTGATTCCTTGGTTATTTCAGTTTCTTATTTATTTGCTTGTGCGCAGGCTTCTTGTTGGAAGTTTTTAGAGCACTTCAAGAGGGTATCATGAAATGGTCAAGGTCATAAATATGCTTGGAGTAGGTCTGAATAAGACCAAGCAGAGTAGAGCAGAAAGGTTCTTCCATTCCGAGTTTGCTTGTGTTGGCTACCGGACGCAATATGCTGTTGCTTTGTTATAGTAACGTTATATGTGAATACACAGATGCGCTGAATTGCATGAATATAGACGTAAGAAATTTTGAGCATGTGTCATGGCAATGGTCCTCTTGGTCCATTGGAAACTTAAGTTATATGTGAATATATGGATTGGAAGGGAGGGTATGCTGCGGATTTGGAAGAAAGAGGGCATGTTCTTATCCTCATTTGAAAGCCGATTTCGGCTTGGTGGTGGAAGGGCGATGGCAGTGAGCTTCTGCACCTTGTCTTCAGGGGGAAAAATTTAGCCGCGATAATGTGTGCCCGATAATGTATACTGTGGCATCTGATCACTGTTTATGGCTTCCCTGTGCTCTGCTACTCTTAACACAAGGCAGCCATAGCCATCCTTCTCACTTCTTTTCTTAACAACACATGGGTGTTGTGCGTGTGGGTTTTTTTTTTTTTGGTTGGTTTTTTACAGAACTAGCTTTTGTTCTTTATTGTGCAGGTACTAGTTTTGTTGGGCTTTGTTTAGCTTTGGGGTTTCGCTGGGGCAAGCACATAATCCTAACTAGTTTGACAGATCTGGATATGAGCTCTTCCTGCAGGTCTTGCTGGTTACATTTTTGAACAAGTCTTGAGGTTTTCCCATCGTTTTGCTTCAGAAGCTTCGCAGCTTGTTTCAGAAGCCTTGCTTCTTGGGTCTCCATGGAGCTCTCTGCTTGTTTCTGCCTTTACATCACTATTTGTCTCCATGGAGCTCTTAGGGAAACGCCCAACTGGTTCAAAGTTTTTTTGTTTTTAGGATTTGGGTGGCTTCTTGAGCAAGTGTTCTTCAAATCTGGTATTGTTGAGCAGGTGTTCTTCAAACCTGGCAGGGCTTCGGCCCCTAAGCATACTAGGCATCCCTCTTCTGGGATTCCTAGTATGCTTGGATGAGCGTGGAACTTATACTGGGGTTCGACTCCCCAGGCTCATTGTTTGTTCGGCCAGACTTTGAAATTTGAAAGATTGTATTTATTCACATTATCAATGGTTTGCTTGGCTGATAGGGGTAAGTCAAATATAGGGGATTTGGCCCCATCTTGACTTCCATTTGAGGGCTGGAATTTCATGGCATGGCATATGCTCTGGCATATGCCACCATCGGATGGCCCCAAAAAATTATTGGACGTAAGAAATTTTGAGCATGTGTCATGGCAATGGTCCTCTTGGTCCATGTGCACCTTAGGAAACTTGAGAGGGTTCGCATGCCAAAAATCCACGGGCCTTCGATTCAGGATAAAACAGGGAATATTCCTCCCATCAAAGGCCCACAAAAAAGAAGTTTAGACAAGATTTTGTTTGAAGCTCACATGTTTGTTACCGTATCCTGCTGTGAGGAAAAACTTAAGGAGGCAAGTTTCGAGCTCGCAGAAAAGGAGAATTCGAGCAAAAAAAATCCGATGATCCGCTGCAGCTCAAGGTAGAAAAATATCATATCTAAATGTAAGAAGATATTACAATACTTGCAACTCGGGTTTGAAGCACATACGTAAAGTTTAAAAGTGCATATCCGGTTATGATATATTTCCGCACATTGTCTATCTTGTTTAGTCGCAGAATTCATATGTAAAACTACCATCATGAATAAGAGAGAGTATGGAACAAAAAGATCTTGGCATTTCTATTTTCTTATTGCAGCATTCTACGAGATTAAGAACTTCTGGCAAAGGAAAACAGGTTCATTGTCAGATTTTGAAAAATTTAGCCAAGCCGAGCATTGTACTTGGAAACACTATCATAAACATGTATCTCAAATTTGGCAGCATAGTGGATGCCAACTATGTATTCGATAGAATGCCTATTCGGAATAAGATAACCTGGACAACTATGATTGCTGAATATTGTAGTTTGGATAGCAAGGAACATGCTGTTAAACTCTTTACACGCATGCAGCATGAAGGCGTTAAGCCAGACAAAGTAGCATTCCTTAGCGTTCTTAAGGCATGTGCATTAGAAGAAGGAAAACATGTTCATGCTGCTATTCTCAAAATTGGATGTGAGTTAGATGTTGTTATAAATAGTTCTCTCATTGACATGTATGGTAAATGTGGTAGCATCCAAGATGCCAGAAAAGTGTTTGATGGAATGATAGAGCGCGATGTTGTAGCATGGAGTGCAATGATCATTGGCCACGCCCAGCATAGAAATGGGGAGGAGGCCCTTAAGCTCTATAAGAGAATGCAACATGAAGGCACTAAGCCTGATAAAGTGACTTTTGCCAGTGTTTTGGCTATATGTGCTGATATGCAAGATCTTGAACACGGGAAAATTGTCCACCAAGATGTGCTTAAAACTGGATGTGGGATAGATGTTTTCATTGGGAGCAGCCTTGTTGACATGTACGCCAAATGTGGCAAATTACACGATGCACGTAGAGTGTTTGATGAAATGCCTAAGCGAAATGTTGTGTCATGGAATGCCATGATTGCAGCATATGTCCAACATGAGAATGCTAAGGAAGCTATTTTTCTTTTTCACCAAATGCAGCATGAGGGTTTCAAACCTGATAAGACAACTTTTCCTAGCATTTTAACTGCCTTTGCATCTGTAGCAGCTCTGGAACAAGGCAAAAAGGTGCACCTTGACACCCAAAAGGCTGGATGTGAGCAAGACATTTTTGTTGGCAGTGGCCTTATTGACATGTATTCAAAATGTGGGAGCATATCTGAAGCAGAAGAACTATTTGAAAGAATGCCTATGCGAAATATTGTGTCATGGAATGCAATCATTGCAGGACATGCCCAACACGGAGATGGCAAAAGAGCTCTCAAAACCTTTAGGAAAATGCAAGAGGCAGGCATGAAGGCAGATGACATTACATTTATTTCGATACTACATGCATGTAGCCACGTCTATCTTTTAGATCAGGGTTGGCAATTTTTTCATTTAATGATTCGAGAGCATAGCATTCCACCAAGGATGCATCATTATGCATGTATGGTAGACCTCCTTTGTCGCATGGGTTCCCTGCATGAGGCACAAGAGCTGATTTATGCAATGCCATTTCAACCTGATGGTGTCGTGTTAACCTCCTTGCTTGGTGCCTGCAGAATTCAGAAAATGATGGATATGGGCGAGCAGACTATAGAACATGTCTTAAAGCTGGATGGATGGAATGGGTCATATCTCGTAGCATTATCCAATCTGTATGCTGAAGCAGATGAGCGTGGAGATGTTAAGGGGGAGTGAACGGAAGAAATTATTGTTGGGATGGTGTTAGTACAAAACATATTGTTTTGGATACCTTGAAATGTCTGATAGAAAATATGAAAATAGAACAAAAATTGGTTGATGAGATGAGCAATGTTCTGTTTGACCTGGCCTGACCAGGGAGGGTGCCAAGAAGAGAAATCCAGCTTGTCTTTGAAGGTTTGCCACCTTTAAATCCTTCTGTGAAGGAAAATGAATGAGTAGGACGTTGGAAGAATGATTAGCACTTTGGCAGTTTGAACTATAGCCGACTTAGCAATAGTCTTCCTAGAAAGGCTGCACAAATGAAGGAATACGATGTTATTCAAGGCCACAGTGCAGTAGAATATGCTGATGACATGCTACTGTATATGCTATATGCACTATTAACAAAGGTTTAGGGCCCAACTTGTTTGAGCAACAAGCCTGTAAAATATGTAGAATGCTGCTGCTATTCGCAAACTATATAAGGGTGGCCTAGAGCAATTCACGGCTACCATGTTAACATCACTAGAGGAAGTCCGAAAGCAGCTGTTAATTACATTATGTGATGTAGAACGGAATGAGGGAAGCCATTCTTGCTTCCCCCTGACCTGCAGAATCCGGTACATGGCGCTCCCGGATTCTGCAGGTCGGGGGGAGCAAGAATGGCTGACCCCATTCCATTCTACGACGTCAAGGTAAGCTGCTTACCGGATTCTACAGGTTTGCTGAAGCCATTTGTCATTCTGCTTAAGTATGAATCAGGAAATGGACGGAATGCTCATCCACTTACCTTGACGTAACAGCAACAATCTCAATTTCCATTCTGTACATTTTGTAACAGATAAGTGGTGATACCACAAAATGTCAGCAACATGCCAACACTGATAGATGTTACTATACATCCTCGATATGTTTAAGAATTGTTTTCCTCTTTTCCCTTGTTTGCCCAAAATTCATGTCACTTTCGATCTACCACCTTCATAACCTTTTTTTAGCAGCCATCCATAAATTGCTAATAACCTATATCAAATGCTGCTGATGTAGGTAGCTTTTTATAGCTTAAATCTTAAGATTGCCTTTTATACTTCAAATTTATCAGGAAAGATTTATTAAAAGAAATCTTTAACTTGCAACTACCAACAAATTTTCACTTGAAGTAGTCCCACATCTGTTCAACTCTTTTTACATCATACTGGCTGCTGCCCGTGGTAGCATAAATGTTGGATAGTAGAACAAAAGCTGAAGCATTCCATGGCTCCAACCTAAGTATGTTATGTACTGTGCGTTCTGCTAATTGGACATCCCAGTGATTACTACATGCATTGAGGATAGGCATCCACACTACAACATTTGGTTCAAAAGGAATAGTGCTGATAAGCTCTTCTGCTTCATAGACACAGCCGGTTCTACATAGAAGATCAACCATGCAAGAATAATGTTGCATCTCTGGTGTTACTCCATGACCTTGGCTGATTGAATTAAAAAGATGACAGCCCTCTTCTAGTAGGCAGGCATGGCTGCAAGCTGACAAAAGACAAACAAGACTAACACTATTTGGCTTTACACCATTCGATTGCATCAGAAAGAATGCTTGTAGGACTTCTTTTCCCTCACCATGTTGAGCATAACCAGCAAGCATTGCATTCCATGACACAACACCTTGTGTAGGCATGGAATCGAAAACTTGACAGGCATCTTTGATACTACCACAGTTTGCATATGCATCAACCAGAGCACTGCCAACAGAGGCATCAGATTGGCAGCCAATATTGATAGCCTTAGCATGGACTTCCCTTACCTTTACCAGTGCAGAGGTAATAGCACACGCATTTAAGATGCTCATGAAGGTCATCTCATTTGGGCAGATAGACTCTCGTTGCATTTGGCCATAGAGTTCAAAGGCCTCCTTGCTAACATCATTCTGAACATATCCATTAATCATTGCATTCCATGATATACGGTCTTGAAGGGGAATCATGTTGAACACTACTTGGGCATCTGTTATACTCCCACATTTTGCATACATGTCAACAAGACTGCTGCAAACAAATGCATCAGATTCGTACCCATTTCTGAGAATGCTAATGTGGGCAAGTCTACCCAGTTGCAGGTTTGATATATCTGCACATGCACTCAAAATACTTACCAACGTCACCTTGTTATAATTCACTTCATGCTGCTGCATTGTTTTAAAAAGGTTTATAGCTAGTTCACATTCCTCATGCTGTATGAGACCTGCTATTATTGTATTCCAAGATACAGTATCTCGTGTAGTGGACATCTTTTCAAACAGTTTGCATGCGGCCTGTATAGCACCACATTTGGCATACATGTCGATAAGTGCATTGCATACAAAATTTTGAGACTCACATCCAGCCTTCAATACATGAGCATGCACATATTTGCCTTCATTTAGTTGGCCCACAAATGTGCAGCCACTTAAGACACTAACATAAGTTACTTCGTCTGGCTTCAGACCTTGACATTGCATTTGTAAAAATAGTAATAATGATTCATAACCATAGCCATGACGTGCATACCCTGCAATCATGGCATTCCATATAACGACGCCGCCTGAACGAATTTTCTCAAAGACCTCTCGAGCTTTGTTAATGCAACCGCATTTTCCATACATGTCAACAAGAGCACATCCCACAAAAGCGTCTACCTCACATCCTGATTCTAGGATGTCAAGATGAACATGCTCGCCCAATTCTAAACCTCTGGCATCACATGCACATGAAGACAATAAACTAACAAAAGTGAAGTTGCTTGGCTTAAAACCTTTTTGCTGCATTTGACAATAAAGACTAAATGCCTCAGTAGCATTCCCATCTTGTGCATACGCTGAAATCAGGGTGCTCCAGGAAACACTATCATGTGAAGACATCTTATTAAAAACTTGATGGGCATCCTTAGTACTCCCACACTTTGAATACACGTCAATAAGCGCATTAGAAACAACAATGTCTGATTCATATCCTGCTTTCTGAATGTCAGCATGAACCTGCTGGGCCTTCTTAATATCTCCTACTCTAGCACATGCATTCACTACACTGATAAATGTAACTTTGTCTGGCTTCACGTTGTTTTCTTGCATCTTTTCATAGAGATTCAGAGCTTCTTTCCCATCTCCATGTTGGACATAACCTGTAATTAATGATGTCCATGTAAAAACATTTCGAGCAATAGTAGTTTCAAAGACATGGCGGGCATCCTTTATCATGCCACATTTAGCATACAGGTTAATAATGGTGTTATTAAGGAATATATTTGGCGTAATTGCAAATTTGACGAGCAAACAGTGAACATATTTCCCTCCTGAAGAGGATTTTTCTCTGCTGTAAGCCAACAAGAGGCATCCACAAGCATTTACATATTCTTTAGTATTACATTGTTGGAGGCACTGCAGAACACACAGAGCCTCCTTCAATTGCCCATGTTCACAGAGAACCTTTACATTCTGGATGACAAAAGGATGTCCTTTGTTTACAGCTCTATCTAAAGGAATAAGGTGTTGCTGCTTCCCATTCCAATTGGAATGTGCAGCCAAGCTCATTATAACCACTTACACTAGCATTCTTCACAGATACAGTTCGGCAGACATACCTGATGAATTGCTGGACCAGCAAAGCTGAATCGATAGCCATAGCTAAAATCTACATGATTTTGTCGTTTGCAAGAATTACTGTGAATTCCCATAAGGTTCGGGCCCTGCATTGTATGTTTCCTACCGAATTTTAATAGAGATCAAACAAAAGGTTTTATCCCTTGTTAAAATTTTTCATGTTGGTCTTAACTTGCTCGAAATGAGAAACCGTATATTTTATACCGTATTTTTTAGCAGGGTTGCCTAACCCGAGGTGCACACTTTGGTGCAATTCTAACTATACCTGTCCTGCCATGTCAGCTTAATTGCATCTCAACCGTTAGATCCATTTATTTATGAATCCACGGCTACGAAAAATAGAAAACCTATAAAAAATAAGGTCTCAAGCGATTCATAAATTGCGTTGTGTCACTCCGACATTTGGCTAAACTGTTTAAGAATTTTAGTTTTCCATCTGTACATGAAGGAGGGTTTTGGTAAGAGGTTTTAGCTATGGCATTGAAGGAATTAGTGCGACCGCAACTCTAGCGGCGACGGTCATCTCTGTCGGAGATGAAGCCGTTCACCGTCTTGACTCATTTTTTCCCATATCCATCAACTGCCACTGCCATTTCACAAGATGAATCATTTGGAATTCAGGATTTAAAACCTAGTTCATTGGGATTGCAGAAAGGCTCTTCTTTATGGCTAAAGATCCCGAACCTCGTGGATGGCAGTTCACACTCAAAATGCTTGGTTTTTACTCTCGCCTAAGCAAGTTCACACGACAAGCCAAGCAGCTATATACACGGATTCAAGAACGAGTGGCTGATCCACAATTATATACAAGTAAGTACTTGTCTCTTTTGTACACGTAAAATGTGGTTATTTGAGAAAATTTGTCTCTAATTATTTAAGTCATGGAACTTCATTGACAGCTTTTGGCTTAGAAAGGAGTTTCAAGACAACCCATGCAATGTTAGTTGTCCATATGTGGCTATGCCTTGTTCGACTATGTGCAGAAGGCAAGCATGGAACGCAGGTTGGACAACATCTATATGACATCTTTAATCATGATTTGGAGCAGAGGGTGGTGGCAGAAGGGATATTTTAGTTTTCACCATTTTGAGTGAAAAACATGTCTTGATTGGACTATACACAGGTCAAAATGCTGCTATCCAAATGGATGAAAGAACTGGAAAAAAAAAAAAAAAAAATTCTATGGAGCTATTTTTGCTTATGACAAGGCTATGCAACCTGATGCTGAAGAAGATGAGCTTACTGAGGCCCTTTGGCGGTAAAAATGATTAAACCAATAGCATTCATTTTTAGAAAGCCTTAATGTTTGTGACTAATAGTCTTTGTAGTTTTTCTTGTCTTGCTATAATGCTTTGTCTTGTTGGTATCAAAGAGCCCTGATTAGGAAGGTCTTTTTTTGTGCCATGGAAGTTATAGAAGGAGCTAGGGACTAACACCCTTCCACATTCAAGTGAACTTAATGACAAGTTTAACACCATTCCACATTCAAGTGAACTTAATGACAAGTTGCTCACTACCTGAGAATTTTCCTTCAATCTTGTTAATTTGGAAATTTTCAGTCTGGTGGAAAAGTTTTTTGGTTTTTTCCTTAAGAGGATTTCCTAAGATTGTTGTTGTTTTGTTGGCCGGAAAATTTTAGCATTCTTCCAAAAATCGGAAACATTTTTTTTGCTTATGTGTTTGGTCAGGGGTTTTTGGATTGATCTACTATCTCGGCATGCATGCGACAAATATTGAAAGGCCGCAGGAGTGGCTTTTGATCGATTCTTACCCCCCTTCGATTCGTGAGCCTTTCCCCGTGTTGCAAATTTTGAGCTTTTGAGTTCCATTGATTTCCATAACTATGATTTTTTCTTGGATTGTTGAGTGCGGTGCTAATTAACTAGCCTATGTTTGTAATCCATCACAAATTAGAGTTTGATTATAGTGGGTTTATTTTTTCCAAGTCGATTTTTCTGCATCTACATTCCAAGATGGGTGTCATTTATTCTTGCAGTTGCATGAGCAGGGATTTTGCACCCTTTTAGCAGAATGAGAGGAGTTCAGAGCATTTCTCAACAAGTTTTATCCTTCATCGACCCTGCATCACCGCTACTTAATTGTAGAAAAACCAGGCATTGTCTTTACGACATCAAAAACTGTTGGTGGAGTAAGTATTGGATTTGGTCTTTTTGTGCTTATTTCATATTCTTGCATGAGTCTTGGAATTTTATGTTAGTTGGCTGTTTGTTCATAGCTCAATGTAATTATGGACACAAGGTGCGTTTGTGCTGACGGCTTTACACAGCCAGGCAACAAGGTTCAAGATATTCCATGTAAGGCATGTTCTGAGCTCTTCCATGATAGGCATCGGCATGCACTGTATCTTTTATTTTTAATTCTTCTAGCAGATGATATTCGAGGGAATGATTGTTGTTTGCTTTGCTGGACTTGCTAAACTACTTGCCACCTTAGGTATACAAGAGCAAACCAGATGTTTCTTTTCTCTGGTGTAGGAGAGGTTTGTCATTTGCCCCCATTTGTATGTCAAGACAATTTTTGTATGCATGCCTTGAAGGCTCTGTGAGAAGTTACTTTGTCTTTTTGTATCTTTAGAATATTATCTCTACCAATAATTCTTCCTTTCAAGAAGGATCTATTGTTGAATAGATTTGTGCTTAATTTTTCTTGCACCATCAAGGTTAGTTTTAGCTCAATTGATCCCCTATATTGTCTACCCCTTTAATCTTGTGCTAGCTTGAAGTTTATCTAATCCTAATGTACCCTTTGTCTTGGTTTAGTTGTTAGGATGAGTTTTCCTCTTCTGATCACAGTTTTATGCTCTCTTTTCAATGGATCTTTTTTCTTTAGCTCTTGCAGCTTTTTTTCTTCGTAATTTTAAATACATGTTGGATTGCATACTTTATCCATAGTTTAGGAATTTATTTCTTACATCTGACTGCTATAGATATTGTAATGTAAAATAGCATAACTCAAGCATATACCCATTTTGTCCATAGACGTGGCATTTATTTCTTATGTCTGCTTTGTGTATTTTAATGTAAAATAGCATAGTTTCAAGTATATACTCATCGAGACAATTCTTATAAAGTGTGTAGCACCCAAATTATGTGGAACATGTTTTAAGTTTCTGTGTGTTCTATATTGGAAGCTGCATTTTTGGGATTTAGCTTGCTTAGCTACATCTCATTTGCTGTTGGTTCTAATTTTGTGATTTCATGTTAATTTATTGCAAATTTGAGTGTAAACATCCTGATTTGTCTTCATTTTAATAGGTTGCTTTGGTCCTAAAGTTCTAAATCATGATTTCTGCATCAGATTGGGCCATAGTTGAGCACCCAGTATCAATATTTGTTGGTGCATATTATTTGTAATTGACTGGCAAAGATAACGGTATGCAAACATTAGCCTTTAGATTGCTCACAATTATGTTGACAAAAAGCTTTAAAAGTTCCTTTTTAGCTGCTCTTTTATCTGGCTTCCAGCATAATGTAGCGAATTTTCACTTTGCTTAGAAGTAATTACTATTCGTAGAGCTTTGTATCATATACATCTGGAGGAGCAAAGATGCTAGAGAGCCTATACAAACCACTGGTATGTTACATGCAAATCCATGTTGATGTCAGCTTCCCTTTCTGTGATCGTGCAACTTCCAATATATACAGATTTGGAATTAATATCAGCGATCAACTGTAGATGCAGTAAAGGTTAGAAATAGCATTTCAATCTGATTTAGGTAGGTGGATGTGCATATCGATAATGATTAGTTGAACTTTTATCCTCTAGATTTTGGATAGTGTTCTATCTGATAATCTGATACAAAGTTTCTTAAAGCATGCTTCTTTGTTCTTATTTTGGATGCAAGCCATGCACAAAGCCAATTTGTATAACACAAGTTTTATGAGCAAGCTTTGCTTCTTCGACTTATATAAAGAGGATACCGGAGTCCGGACTCATTTATGCAGGTTAGCTACATTTTTATTATATGTTTTGAGTTGTAGTTAATACCATGCATTTTATTTTAAGTCTTAAAGTTGTATCTATACATCATGAGATGTTTCTATTCTTCTCAAGGATTACAAATGCCACTTAGCAACATCTTGGTCTTGAGCAAATTGGTTCTGAGGAAATTGCCCATTGATAATGAAGGAAATTCGTAGCTAACATTTAGGTTTAAATCTTTGAAAGAATCTTGATTATACAAATCTAGAATTGCTTTCATTAAAGTGATGTGTATTAGGATTTTTAGACGAACATAAATTTGTCTTAGCAGTTGGAACTTCACCGTGGCAGACACATTCATCAAGGCCGACTCTTGATGTCATTTGTAGTTTATGCAGAGCCCATTTGTAGAGTTATATATTTGATCTTTTGCTATGTTCTGGTTGCTCAAATGCTGAGGACGATTTGAACTTCACATAGAGAAAAATATGTAGCCTCACTGCCTCTTCTTATTTTGAGCCATGTGAATTTATCCATTACCCTATATCTTCTGTTCCTCAATCTAAAGCAGTAATTACTTTATACTAGGGTAGGCCAACCTAGCAGGCTCTTCTAAGTCCTCTTTTTTTTCATGATTGATTAGCAGTTTGAGCTTTTATTTCCATGTTTGACATTGTTAATAACAACAGGCATTTCCAGGTCCTCTTCTTTTTCATGATTGATTAGCAGTTTGAGCTTCTATTGCCATGTTTGACAATCTAGCAAGCATTTCTAGGCCCTCTTCTTTTTCATGATTGATTAGCAGTTTGAGCTTCTATTGCCACGTTTGAAATCATTAATAAATTCAATTTACTTTCTGCTATTTGTTTGAAATATGCTTTATTGTGGTTACAAACGTTTGCATCTGGAAAAGGGCTATATATTGTAGACAATACTTAATGTCATAGTGCAAGACTTTATGCACGTCTTTATATGTTTGTTGACTGAACCGAAATTCCATAGCATTATATTTGGCAGCTAGGATAGATTCATAACAAATGACTTACTCTCAAAAACTTGAAGAGCTTTTGTATTTTCTTGAACTTTTGTTCTTTGCTTCGCTATACATTGCTATGTGCATATATTCTAGAAAGGAACACGTTTTTTATGAAAGCCCCAAATTCATATCAATAGGTGCCGTAATGTAAAATCCTGCAGCAAGGATGGCTCAAATGCAAAGACTGAATTTGCTTCCTCCTTTTTCGAATCTTTCGGGCCCTTTGCTTCATTTGGAATGATAGAGTTTGCCAAGGTCTTCTAATAATGTAACATGGCTAAACTTCTATTGTAGAAAACCAGTTTGGTGTCTTTATAGCTGCAAACTATAACCAGATTTAACTTTTTTTCTATGTTAGGGATGTGATGCATTGGTTCTGTTCTCTAAATGCTGCAAATAGGAAATATAAAAACAACAGTGTCTAGGAGTAACTTCATATGCCAATAATACAACATGCAGATAATATAACGGGACTGTTAAAACAACAGTATGGTCATGGCCATCACATGACTTCGTGCATCTAATTGAATCTGAAGAACACATATTTTATTGTATATGTTACAAAAAATGCCATGATGCAGCATGGGCTTCCATAACCATTACTAAGATGTTGCAAAACGAATTGGTCTGAATTTGAAAGAGAACAAATGCTTGTGTTTGGCCTTGGCTAATTTTGAGTATGATGATGTTTGTTGATGGATCGCATTGCAAGATTGGGTTGAGAGGATGAGGCATCAGAGAGGCAACCTGCAACTTGAGGGTTTCTAATTCAACATCCAGAGTGATTTTTTGTTTTGTAGCCTCTTAGAGTTAGCCCTCAAGGGACTGGATCTTGGTGTGAGCTTCAGCCTACATGGCTTCTAATGCACAACGCTGCATTCTTGAGAATGTGAATGTATTCATTTCCCCTGTTTAATGGTTGATCTTTGGCCCTGTCACTCGAACTCAGACATTGGAACTCAGACGTGAGGGGCCGTGAGGACTTTGCATGTCCTTGTTCTTGCTGAAGTTTCTCTTTAAGATCGGCCAGAGTGGCACTAAATTGCAGATGAGCATTGTAAAGCTGGGATTCAAGATCAGAATTGACAATATGAATCAAGCAAATCATTTTTACGATGAAGTGCATCTGCGAAGTCAAGCTGAAATGAATAGCATTCATAAGTTTTTCCTTGTTATGAACATAGAAAATACCGAGGGTGGCAAGACAAAACTATATAATACAAGCTAGTATAAATTCATATATTATAGAGGTGTTGATGTGGCACCACCCATTTGGTGGAGAAACCTTTGCTTCACGGTCTTGATACACGAACGATCAAGACACCACGTGCTTCCAGCACTAGGGTTGGTGCCTTATAAAGGATTCGGGGGTCAGAGAGGGCGGGCACAATTATGGAGAGATAGTGAAATAGTGCTTGGGATATTGAACTGCTACAATTCCTGCCAGCATCTGAGAGAGCCAAGGGCTTTCCTGCACTACTGGGAAAGTCAGGGACTTCGAGGGAGTGGTTAGTGCCGGATGGGATATCGGCACTGGTGAAGACCAAGTTTGTAACACTCCTGTAAATCCTATAACTGAGGATTGCAACTCTGAACATTTTGCCGGCATTCATACAAGGCCTAGCGTGGATGCCTATGCATGGTTGGCTGGTCAGCCTTTCGAGAAGATGAGGGGCGTGAATCGTGATATTGAATACTATAAGAAGAAGTATCAGGAACTTCGATAAAATAAGGTGAGGGAAGTGGGACCTATGCAGGAGGTGACACGGGCACTTCTTCCATTTGCTTTGTGTGTTGAGGGATCTGATGTGGTCCAGAGAGATAACATTCAAGGCACTGATAATCTGTGGATTTTGACTATCTGAAATACGTGAAGAAGAAGTTCTAGAAGGTGGTGCGAAGAGTGTACTGGGATCCATGGGTGGCATACAATAATTAACAATTGCTTGGAAGTGGGCTTCCATGGCCGAGACACGGCCTTCAATGTCAGGATCTTTCCGAAGACATTCGAGTTCTTCCAAGAGTCAGTGAAACATGAGGTGTGGCCAATCAATATTTACTTCAGCATAGATGGCAGCAAGCACAATGGTATAAAAGTACTTGTTTATAGTTGTCTCTTCACAGGATAGTCGAAGAATTTATGCCATAAAATCTTGACAAAAATAAGCTTTATTAACTAACCAAAGACTGATATATGAGGAAATATCATAAATCTGTAAATCAGAATAAGCTAAGGGCTTTGTGCTCTTAGGAGGTGAAATATCGCTGAAATGAGTGCATGGTTGAAATGGATGTTGATGCCACAACAGATGTCATGTATTCAGCGTCATTTCAGATCAAATTGGTGACAAACTATACCATTTGTTTTAACTTAGGAGAAGGCAGTTCCTAGTCTAAAAAACTTCAAAATCTATTTTTTGAGCAATAAAAGGATCATGTTCTGTGAGAGGAGTATCCGAACTAGCAGTCATGAAATTGATTTTTGCAAAGAGATTGCTATCCATAGAAGTTGTTGCATGCAAAGCATGAGGTCGAAAAGATGAGGCCAAGGCAATAGTGAAAGAGATTGAGTGTTTGGTGATGGCAGAGGCGAAAGAACTCGAAGGCGCAAAAGACAATAGGGTTCATGACAATTGAAAGCAAGTTTTAATACCCGAAGGGAAGGATGAATCAAGGTCGTTGAAATTGGACAGGTGTTTGGGAAGGATGAATTAGGGCCGTTGAAATTGGACAGGTGGTTGCATCTGAAGAGCCGAAGAGAGGGAGTGAAATTTTTTCTAAGTCCAGATGAGGTATTGCTTAACTGGTTATAGAGCAGAAGAAGTAAAATGGTACAATGTGAGATATATCGGCAAACTGATGTTGATTTGACACTACCGTAGAAGCATGTTGCAGTTTGGCACATTTAAGAGTGGTGACTCAAAGAAGCAATGGTCATGATTGAAAGATATGGCAGTCCATACGGGCAGAGGTAGGATATTAATGATGCAAAATATGCAATGTGATACAGAAGTATCTTCGCACCTATTTTTTATTACGGTATTGAATGGCCAATGGATAAAACTTGTGAGATTATCCACATCAGCCTATTTTTCCAGAAGGGATAGTCAGCTGGCCTATAAAAGGAAATGCCAAGAATGCAAGAAGTCACAACAGCTGCTTCGTGGAGATGAACAATACCATGCCATTGCAATGCCTAGAATGAATCACTTGCTATATGAATCATATGGATATTTGGAAGCCAAAGAATGCGAGATTCTATTGGATGGCTGATTGATGGGGGTTTCCACTCTAGCTTTGATTATCTTGACGTTATTCTGCATCTGCCTTGGACATAATATAAAGGTTATGTGATCCTACGACCATGTGCGGCTGCAAATCCAGAATACGTATTAGAATAGTAGCAATGACTATGTAATTTCGTAAATCCTTTTGTGAACATAATGAAATACCCAACTAATTTAGTCTTCTGGTATCTCGGGTGTGTCTAGACTTGCATTTGCGTAAAAAAATTTGGTCTGAACCCATTAACAAAGGAAGGTAAAAGAGTGTCATCCAATTCTGCTAACTGAAAAATACTAGGTTAAGTCACTCGTACAATTTCATAAGGTTCATGCCAATGAAATTGCAATTTTCCTTGATGTGTTTTGTAAAGTAGATCATACAGTAGAATTAAGTATCCTTGTTGAAACATTTTTGTTTTGATTCTATTGTGCCATGATTTCCTCAACTGGTTCAGAATATATTTAAAAGGCATCAAGGCTTCTTGCCCAAAAAGTAACTTGAATGAGTCACTACCGTGGCAATTTTATAGGTCATATTGTAAGCATATAAAACTGTAGGAAGTTTTTTATGTCAATCTTTCTTTGGAACATCACAAATTTTTTCCAAAATGGTGATCGGAGTCTTTTTGCTATTGCCTGCTAAGCCATTCCTTTTGAGGGTAATAAGGCATGCTTTTTCGATGGTGTATATCCAAGTAGTCTGTGAGGGGTGTGAGTCACGAAGTGATCTCCACGATCCTAAGTAGTCTTGTGGGACAATCAAAAGCATGTATGGCGTGCGTGAACAATACTCGTGCCATTCTGGCGGTCGTGTTATCCAATAGAGCACAGGCTTCAGCCCACTTATATGTGAGAACTAAGATATATCAAGCGCTTGTGTTCCAAGCAAGTGGATCAATAGATCTAACAAAGTTCATGTCCCATTCGCTAAAGGAAAGTGATGCGGCTATAGGCATTAACGGAAGAGCATCACGGGGCGTGGATCAACCTACCCCTCGACAAGCATCATAAGTACGGGCTTGAACTTGAGCTGTGTTATCATCGCTAAAATGACCACCCTCAAGGCCTTCAAGGAATTGGTGAACAATATCCGAATTTCATGCAGTAGAATAGAACGACATAAAACCATGTTCTTACCTCATTTCTAAAGATGTCCAGCAACCATGGTGTAGTCAGGGACTTCACAGAGAAATTGTGGATGGCGTGCTCAAAGTTTCTCAGGAGACATGTTGGTGTCTTCTGGAGGGAAAGTGCTAGAGAGTAAATATTGTTGGTAATCATGGAACCAGTGTGGAGTGGCCATGACCAGGAAGGGTAGAGCATAGGGGAAAGTGTCAGAGATCCCTGAAGAAAGATCATCTATATAAATGCATGAAAGATAATCTGGGAGAGTATGAGACTTGCCTGGCTTAGGAATAATATCAAAGGGAGCAAATTCTTGCAACAGAAGGACCAACGAGTAATCCGCCTATGGGTATGGTCTTGTTGATAAGGTACATGTATGCTTGATGATCCATAGAGAATTTAATCTGGTTGTTCGAAAGATAATGTCGAAAACATTGAACACAGAAGATGAGACCCAATTCTGCAGTCCAGTAAGTCTTTTCAGTAGGATTTAACTTTCGACTTGCAAAGTGTATAGGTTTGTCCTAGTGCAGTGCATGTTCCTGAGACAAAATAGCACCAATGGCAAATGCAAATACATCCACATGGATATGAAAGTATTCGTTCCAATGAGGAGGAACTAGAATAGATGCTTGCAGAATCAATACCTCAAACTCTTGAAAAGCAGCTTCTGCTTGGGGACTTCAAGCCCAAATAAATTCGTCATCCCTAAGCTTGTGAATGCGTGCAGCTTCAGCAGCTAAACTTAGAATGAAGGTGGAATAATGATTGTCTTTGCCAAAAAAGGACATGGTTTCCTTGACGTGGTAGGTGTCTGAGCTTTGAGTACACAACTGATTTTTGCTAGATCCTTGGTGATGCCATGTTGGCTAATCACATGTCCCAAAGGAAAAACAAAGGTGACACAAAAAATGCATTTGTCTAGTTTAAACTGATGTCAAAATCATCACATCTTTGAAAGACAAAGAACTGTAAGCAGAAAAATAATCTTGAAAAACTTGGAAAAAGTCATTTTCTTTTGTGTAAGCCTCAAAAATGGAATGTATAATGCGTTGAAAAAGTAGAGGATTAGTTTGATCAATCAAAGGGACCACTTTGTAGATAAAGGTACCCAATGGCATGGTGAATGTGGTTTTGAGCTGATCTTCCAGCCTAATGGAGATCTGATTGTATCCTAAGAATTCTTCCATAAAGGAGTACATTTCATGTCCTATAACTTCTTCAAGAACGTGATCTATGTGTATTTTCTATGGGGAAACATATGCCATATCATAGTATACTTGAAATGAGGCAAGGCAGGATCTTGATTAGAGTGTTATCCCCGAGGGATTTCCCTCATTATTGGTTGAGCACATCAAAAGGCAGATGTGCTCGAATGCTGACATGTATAAATAAGAGTTGGGGAGATGTGGAGCCTGCATCAGGACAAACAGAGCCTCAAGAATAGGATTAAACACAGAATGGCCTCAGACCCGGCACAAGTTCCTACAGTAAAACTAAGAGTACTCCGAAGGAGCACAACAAATACACAAATGTCCCGAACATTATTTGAGCAGCAAGAGGCAGAGGAGACATATGCCATGAGCATAGAGATTTTGCATCGTATTCCTAAGGTAGTGGCTTGCCAGGACATTATGAAGAGGAAGAAGCATCGGTTCAGACCCAGCACCATGCCATTGAGGGAAATTCGAAAGTACCAACGGCCTATTGAACTTCTGATCAAGAAACTCCCATTCCAAAGGCCTGATGGGTGGGTGCGTAGGTAGGTAGTTAGGTAAGTATTATTTTAAAGTCCACGAGGATCCTACAGTGGACCATGGGACAGATCTATTCATAGTGCGACTCTGGGCGGTCTTGAAATCAAGAGATACATGTCATAGGACTAGTATGTCATGGAGATTGCCCATAATATCAAGATCAACCTGCGCTTTCAGGGGATCGCCATAGCAGCTCTACAAGAGGCTGCAAAGGACTTCTTTGTAGGCTTGTTGGATGACACTAATCTGTGCCATCCATACCAAGAGGATCACAATAATGCCTAAGGATTGATCAAACTCTGAATATGTAAAAGTCCCTTTAGTTTTGGGTAAATTATTGAACAAATAAGAATAAGATACCAAAAAAACTAGAAAAAGGAGCAACAGGAGGCTTGGACAGTTTTAGGTTTGAATTTGGTTTTGATTTTGATTGTTAGATTGTTGAGGAAAACATTTAATAGACAAGTTATTCGTGAAAGGGATATTCAAACTAGGGTCTACATAAAAGAATGAAAATCATTATGTAAAGAGAACGTGCATTTGGACTTGATAATTTGAGGCTGATAGTTTTTGCAAGGGATAGTTTATTGTAATAACGTTTGCAATTCAAGATTCAAGTAGATCTATCACATAGGATTTGCAATGGTTAGTGGGGACCATTCGTATAGAAATACATAGAAATGATGACAGGTTTTGTAGGGCGAAGTTTTAGGGGTTTAGAATTAACTTTCTCGTGCATATCTCGAGGGTTTCAGAAAGGAAGAGACGAGTTTAGGATTTACAAGGGGATGTGCTGGTAGCCACAATTGCTGCTTGGACCGAGTTTTGGGAAGCGTGACATTGCTGCTGGGTTTCAGAAGGCCGTGTTCAGAAGATGCCTATTCATTGTGAGGAAGGCCAGGTTCAGAATCATTTGTTTCAATGCATTGCTTGTGTCACTTCAGAACATCTTGAACAAAGCCCCCAGTTCAACAAGGGAAGAAGGTAGATGCTCTATTTTACTCAAGGGAAGAAGGTAGATACTTTGTATTGGGTGAATCTGTGTTCTTATTTGAGTGATTTAGAAGTAGCTAGGTGAAGGAAAATGATCTGTACAAAAAAAAAAAAAAAGATGTCATGTGCTTTTGTTGTCTGCCATCTTCTTGAATGCCTATGCATGTTGCATGGGAATAGCTCCCAACCCTTTAACGGGAGGACATGGCTTTGGTTTGCACTATGCGCAAAAAGTTCGATTCCCTGGTTTGATTCTATGCTGCATGTTCTTCTTGTATGCAGATTATATGCTGCTTGTTCTATGCAAGAGAGGTTTAGTGGAAAATGCAAGGCCTCAACATAGGTTTTTAGAAGAAGAGATGTATTTGAGAGATGTATTTGTTTTCTAAAGGAGAGATGTATTTGTATTCTAGAAGTCAGCTCAGCTCGGTTGCATTCATAAAGCTGGATTGACCCTAAAAAATAGAGCCACATAAGCGTAAATGCTTACATAGGCAGCTAGGATCGTGTGCCTTGGCATATCCCTTGGAACATCCTTCAATCTAATCCAATCTAACGGGTAAAAACCCATAATACATGAGTTCACCCATAACACATAACAAAAGAAATTTAGTGGGCAAATGAAATGTAAATTTATGTAGAAAATGGAAAGAGAAAGAGCAACGAGGGGCATAGGCAAATTTAAGCGTTGAATCTGTTAAATCTGTTAATTACAGTATTGGAAACTTGCAAGGCGTAGGATGCGTGACAGATTACAAGCTTCAAAAGGTCAGATGGATCGATACAATATGATCATTGAATTGAGCAATTCAGTGTGCATTGTGCAACATGTAGCTGAAGTACAATCTACAACTATGCTGCGCTAGCATGTACCATTAGCCTCCTAGAAAGCAGAATGCTAAAGCAAGAACAAGAAAAGCATTAATAAAGCTAAAAAGTAATCTCTTTTGTTGGTCAAGATGCTGTGAGTTTGGAACGGAAGCGCATGGAAATCATTCTTGATGACATAAGCAGCTATTTGTCCATCACAACCGTATTAGAAAGTTATTGGATGTTCAAATAAAGGGAAGCGAAACAAATTTTGCATAACAGCAATAGGACCCGACATAAAGAGTTCGAAAAATGTTAGAAAAGAGTAGAGAAACCTCTTGGCAATTCACCTTAGAAGCACACAATTTGCTTCTGATCATTGGTTCAAACAACAGAAAGGATGGAATGTAAAGAAAATCTATGCATTCTGTAATCTGTATGAAAGTGAAGCATTTCTAATGGACTGTCACTTCTCTGCACAGGAAAAGTTAGTAATCATTCTCACAAACTCTTCATCACATCTGCATAATGCTTTTGTGGACCTGCATTTCATGAGCTCTCATCTACAAAAGAAACGTTGAAGCTCAAGCTCTTAACATAATGACCGATTTCTTTCCGACTTTTTGGAGGAAGTCTACCCGAGAAAAACAGTTCTGTTGTAGTCATTAAACAAGACTTGGATTTCCCTTGTTAAACATATAGTTCTGATTTATTGCCTTCTATAAGCCAGAGCATATCATTGTCATTCCCATCTAAGGGCCTCACCTCTTGTCATTGAGAACTGCAGACTTGTAGACCTGTTCGCAATTAAGTCTTATATTTAGAGAAATTGTGTAGATTAATCTGATAACCGGTCTGTTGCTACTTAGTTCCATGCACCATCTGCATGACCTACATGTGATCTACAATTCTGGCATCTATACATGGGTCACATGACCCAATGAGAAGAGAGATCAGTCAGGAGGAACTTCAGAGAATTCAATGAACAAATGACATAAATTTAATGGTGTAGACTTCAAAGAATGAGATGGCGACTAGAAACTTTAAGCATGAGTTATGCCATAGAGCATGTGCATACAGATCATGCACATACCTAGAAGATTAGGTTCTAGGGAATAGATAGGTCAGTTTGATGTAGGAAAGCGTGTCTTAAACACTTCATAGAAGATATAACATGCAAATAGTAGTGATGGTTAAAAGAAACAACAAAGAGCGCCGCTGTAAAAAATGATGGAAAATGGTATAAGCATCTGTTTGGGATCGTTTGCAAAATCATGCCCCATCTATTGCTCCTTTTGTCTGGGTACAATGCATGTCTCAAAACTTTGCCATGCCAATAAATCAGAGTTTTTTTTTCCAATAGACAATTTGGGTTGTTCGCATTTTGTCATTTGTAAGGACAAGTGGTCTGTTTCTGTTTGTCTGCATGGGCAGGGAGGCTGGTTATACAAGGCTACTCAATCAAATTATTACTTGAATCAGCTCATGAAAGGTCTTGAACAGGGCAAGCCCAGGTACAAGTCTGCCAGGCAGAAAACTCTAGATTTTGACCCTGTCACACCATTGCCAAGGCTGCAAACAACACGTTGGCATAATTTCTAGCCGTAATAATATGGCTTCATCAAGAGAAATAAGTCCCAATTTATTTTTCCAAGGGTTTCTTTCAAGATCCTCTGCAATTTGGTTAAGCTCGTTGCGACTAAACTTATCCTTAACTCGTCCAAAAACCTCGAAAGGAAGCTACGAAGGGAAAAATTTTGAACAAATTTTGTAGAACCAAAAGCTAAACCTGAGGCAACTTGTTAAGACCGGCAGGAGCGAGATCGAAGACTGAAGCAGAGGCGCCTTCCATACTCGAGCTCCCTGAAGCAGAGGCGTCGATAACCTTTTCCTGGATCCTGGAAAATATCGTGCCAAAGGGTAGGGACCTTTGGACCTTTGGCAAAAACCAACCTATATATGCCCCCTCTTCCCCATTACTTGACATTCACAAGCCATGGTTCGAGATTCAACACTCTGGGTGCTTGTATTGCTCGCTGTGGCTGTTCCAAGTATGGCCGCTACTCAAACATCACAATGTCGTGATTTCAGCATTCAATGTTTTCATGAGCTTGGAGGGAGCAATGCGCTTTCAGGCACATGTAAGAAGGCAATCAACATGTTTCAAAACGGACACGATTTATGCCAATGTATACCACCTAGTAGCACTTGCGACTATAGTTGCTTCAATGAGTATGTGAAAGTCGTTACAAAGGTTAGAGGCAAAGATTTCATTGCAGGTTGTGGATATAAAACAATTTCGCCACCATCCTCACATCCCCCACCTCCTAAGCATTCACCACCCCTCCACCTCCTCCACCTTCCATGGCGCAAGTATCGCATTCGCCTCCTCCCCCATCTCCAAGACATTCTCCACCAACCCCTAAACGTCCACCTCCTGTGCAACCTCCACCGCCCCCACCTACTCTAAAACATGTTTGCCTTCCAAATTATTGACCATAGTGTCATGGGAGCACTAATTAGTTTGTAAATTAATATTTTTTATTGTATAACTCAAACTATGGAAATAGAAAGTGTGCATCTCTTTGAATTTTTTGTTCATCGCCCGCCTATATAATATAAGATGAATACGTGGTGTTCTTTGTTGCACATCTCATATCCTCCAATTGATGTTGAAAAGTTACTACTCCTAATAAATCAATGTCATTTTCTATAAAGGAACCATAAGGTTTTCTAAAGGTAGTAAAGGGAGGTATTGTATAAGATGGCATATAAAAAGGACGCTAGAGTGGAAAATGGCATGTTCATGGCACTTGCTAATAATTTGGTTCGATAGAAAAACGTTAAATATTTTCCAGCACTTTTCATAATTTTTGCACTTGAAATTGCCATATTGTACTAGCCTACACCTAGTTAGCCTAATCACCCTATCACTAGATAAAGGACAAAATTCTAGTACATAATTGACTAACAACCAAAGGGGGCTCATGAGAATCAATAGCCACCTGCATGAATCAACACATTTGCTGAATGGGAGGTTACTTAAGCAAAACATTGCGAGGTCCCTACCAACTCTCATTACTTCTATTAGGAAATTACTTTGTGGTGCATATTCACTTTGTATGCTAGAATTTAATCATGTCTTAAGAAGTTTGGATGTTAGCATCATCACTATAGCATCACCACACTTTCTCCCAACCTTTCATGTGCGATCACCACGCTCATAGTATCATGGCCTGAAAAGTTTTGAGTGCTAGAGAATGAGAATGTGCTATGCCTCGATATTTGTAACAGTAGTAAGAACAGAATATAAGCAAGTCTATAGTATAAACAATGACCATGCTATAATTGACTTACTTTTGCTAGCGAGTAGAATATGGAACTGACTTACTAATAACTAACCTGCATGTCATGGAAAAAAGCCATCAATTTATCTCTAAGGAACAAAGATGACACAGACATGCAACAATAGCACATTGGTATGTAAGATAATGCAGAAGAAGTGCATTGAAAAATTAAATACAGTTTTGCTTCAACATAATTAATGCATTTCCATAGAACAAGGTAGATGATTCTTTTGTTCCTTGATTAAAAATGGAGGAGGAATAGGTAAATGAATAAAGATACATTGGATTTCTTGTCGATCTTTTAACCGAGAGGACTGGCCTGTATGAATATTAAAACATAAGCCATTGAAGGAATGTTTTAATCTTGAAACCCCTCAAGAAGCCCCATGAATTGGAATGGAAAAGAAATTAAAAAAAAAGGCGGAGGGGACAACCGGAAAGGTATGTCTCAAATCGATTTGGAACATCTAAATAGCCGGACGCATTAGTAGTTAAAAATGTTTAAAAGGGGCTAGTAACCCTTTATGAAAAACAATAATAACATATACATATGTAATTGTATATGGAAAATTAAAAGGTTTTTTTTTTTTGAGGGGGGTTGCTAGGTGGGATAACGCATTGTAGGTTGCCCTTGCCAGCGTGTTGTAGATGAAGGCTTCTTCATCTTGTTTGTTATTGAGTGGTCTAATTCTGGCGTGTCCTAGATCCCTACCTAACATTTTTTATGACTAGTAAGCTACTACAAAATTGTTTGTAGTGGTTCCAATGTGCATCGACTCCACCCTACACTTCAAAGATGGAAAAGAAATTCAAAGCAAAGAAATCTAAGGCTTGGGAACATTCCTTGAAATGGAACCTCTCTCCTTTAAATATGCTAATTTCGCCGTACACGGAAGGATGTTGTGCTCAAGAATGGAAGCCTTAGGGGATCTTTTCCTTTTGAAAATCTGGTGAAGCCGCAATATGGTCGATCTTTGTGCAAATGACGTCCCATGACAGATTGTTTCGAGAAGAGGAAGGAATCCGGCTATGGCAAGAATTGATCCGAATGTCTATGGTAGCCAGGAGCGCCAGAATTGGGATGGAATTCCAATCAAGCTATCCTAACGAGCATCTCTTAACCACTAGCATCTCACGCACTAGCAACTCTAGTGATAACCAATACACCAAAAGGGCGGATCCTTCATGGAAATCGTTATCCAATGGGCCCCAACCTTTCCAGGCTTTATCCCATACCCCATAGACTATATCAATTCCTCCCCTTCCTCGAGATGCTTGCCCTCAAGCATGTGGAACACACCAATTTTGTCACGAGGAATTGAACCTTGGCTCTGATACCAAATGAAACGGGTCTAGCCCCTTGGCCTAAGCCGTTGCACTGAATAACTCGGATATAGACAATCAAATCATGCTGAACTTATATTCATAGAGTTTGGGTTACAATCAAATTATAAAATATTTTTTTTTTTAAACGGAGGATCTTAATTCTAAATATGTAAGAGTCCCTTTAGTTTTAGGTAAATCATTAAACAAATAATAACAAGATACTAAAAAAACTAGCAAAAAGGAGCAACAGAAGGCTTGGATAGTTTTAGGTTTGAATTTGGTTTTGATTGTTAGATTGTTGAGGAAAGCATTTTATAGACAAGTTATTAGTGAAAGGGATATTCAAACTAGGATCTGTATAAAAGAATGAAAATCAATATATAAAGAGAATGTGCATTTGCACTTGATAATTTGAGGCTGATAGTTTTTGCAATGGATAGTTTATTGTAATAACGTTTGCAATTCAAGATTCAAGTAGATCTATTACATAGGATTTGCAATGGTTAGTGGGGAGCATTCGTATAGAAATACATAGAAATGATGACAGGTTTTGTAGGGAGAAGTTTTAGGGGTTAGGATTAACTTCCCTGTGCATATCTCGAGGGTTTCAGCTATGCTAGATTTAGAAAGGAAAGAGGCGAGTTTAGGATTTACAAGGGGATGTCTTTGGTAGCCACAATTGCTAACCGAGTTTTTTGGGAAGCGGGACATTCTTCTTGGGTTTCGTAGGCCGTGTTCAAAAAGATGCCTATTCATTGTGAGGAAGGCCAAGTTCGGGGATCATTTGTTTCAATGCATTGCTTGTGTCACTTGAACATCTTGAACAAAGCCCCAGTTCAACAAAGGGAAGGTAGATGCTCTATGTTACTTTGTATTGGGTGAATCTATGTTCTTATTTGAGTGATTTAGAAGTAGGTAGGCTAAGGGAAATGATTTTGTACGAGAAAATAAAAAATAAAAATGTCATGTGCTTGTGTTGTGCGCCATCTTCTTGAATGCCTATGCATGTTGCATGGGAATAGCCCCCGACCCTTTAACTTGGGGAGGACATGCCTTTGGTTTGCACTATGCGCAAAAAGTTCGATTTCCCTGGTTTGATTCTATGCTGCATGTTCTTCTTGTATGCAGATTAAGAGAGGTTTAGTGGAAAATGCAAGGCCTGGACAGAGGTGTTTAGAAGAAGAGATGTATTTGAGAGATGTATTTGTTTTCTAAAGGAGAGATGTATTTGTATTCTAGAAATTAGCTCGGCTCGGTTGCATTCATAAAGTTGGATTGACCCTAAAAAATAGAGCCACATAAGCGTGAATGCTTACATTGGCAGCTAGGCTCGTGTGCCTTGGCATATCCCTTGGAACATCCTTCAATCTAATCAATCTAACGGCGAAAAACCCATAATACATGAGTTCACCCATAACACATAACAAAAGAAATATAGTGGGCAAATGAAATGTAAATTTATGTAGAAAATGGAAAGAGAAAGAGCAACGAGGGGCATAGGCAAATTTAAGCGTTGAATCACATTAATCTCATTGATTCTGATTGGAAACTTGCAAGGAGTAGGATGCATGATGATTACCGGCTTCAAAAGGTCGACGGATCGATACAATATGATCTTTGAATTGAGCAATTCAGGTGTGCATTGTGCAACATGTAGCTGAAGTACAATCTCCACGATTATCTTTGCGCTAGCATGTACCATTAGCCTCCTAGAAAGCGTAATGCTAAAGCAAGAACAAGAAAAGCATTAATAAAGCTAAAATGTAATCTCTTTTGTTGGTCAAGATCTTTGTGAGTTTGGAGCAGGCGCATGGAAATCATTCTTGATGACATAAGCAGCTATTTGTCCATCTTGTATAATTCCTAGCCGTAATAATATGACTTCATCAAGAGAAATAAGTCCCAATTTAATTTTCCAAGGGTTTCTTTCAAGATCGTCTGCAATTTGGTTACGCTCGTATCCTTAACTCATCCAAAAGCCTTGAAAGGAAGCTATGAAGGGAAAAATTTTGAACAAATTTTGTAGAACCAAAAGCTAACCTCGAGGCAACTTGTTAAGATGGCAGGAGCAAGATCAAGACTGGCGTAAGCGCCTTCCATACTCGAGCTCCCAAGCGAGGCGTCGATAACCTTTTCCCGGATCCTTGGAAAATATCGTGCCAAAGGGTAGGGACCTTTGGACCTTTGGCAAAATCCAACCTATATATGCCCCCTCTTCCCCATTACTTGACATTCACAAGCCAGGGTTCGAGATTCAACACTCTGGGTGCTTGTGTTCCTTGTGTGTTCCTCGCTCTGGCTGTTCCAAGTAGTATGGCCGCTACTCAGACATCACAATGTCATGATTTCGAAAGCATTCAATGTTCTCATGAGCTTGCGGGATTCAATGTTCTCATGAGCTTGCGAGGGAGCAATGCGCTTTCAGCCGCATGTAAGAAGGCAATCGACATGTTTCACAGCGGACACGATTTGTGCCAATGTATACCACCTAGTAGCACTTGCGACTCTAGTTGCTTCAATGAGTACGTGAAAGTCGTTACAAATTAGAGGCAAAGATTTCGTTGCAGGTTGTGGATATAAAACAATTTCACCACCATCCTCACATCCCCCACCTCCTAAGCATTCACCACCCCCTCCACCTTCCACACGCAAGTATCTGCATTCGCCTCCTCCCCCATCTCCAAGACATTCTCCACCAACCCCTAAACGTCCACCTCCTGTGCAACCTCCACCACCCCCACCTACTCTAAAACATGTTTGCCTTCCAAATTATTGACCATAGTGTCATGGGAGCACTAATTAGTTTGTAAATTAATATTTTCTATTGTATAACTCAAACTATGGAAATAGAAAATGTGCATCTCTTTGAATTTTTTGTTCATCGCCCGCCTATGTAATATAAGATGAATACGTGGTGTTCTTTGTTGCACATCTCATATCCTCCAATTGATGTTGAAAAGTTACTACTCCTAATAAATCAATGTCATTTTCTGTTTTCTAAAGGTAGTAAAGGGAGGTATTGTATAAGATGGCATATAAAAAGGACGCTAGAGTGGAAAATGGCATGTTCATGGCACTTGCTAATAATTTGGTTCGATAGAAAAACGTTAAATATTTTCCAGCACTTTTCATAATTTTTGCACTTGAAATTGCCATATTGTACTAGCCTACACCTAGTTAGCCTAATCACCCTATCACTAGATAAAGGACAAAATTCTAGTACATAATTGACTAACAACCAAAGGGGGCTCATGAGAATCAATAGCCACCTGCATGAATCAACACATTTGCTGAATGGGAGGTTACTTAAGCAAAACATTGCGAGGTCCCTACCAACTCTCATTACTTCTATTAGGAAATTACTTTGTGGTGCATATTCACTTTGTATGCTAGAATTTAATCATGTCTTAAGAAGTTTGGATGTTAGCATCATCACTATAGCATCACCACACTTTCTCACAACCTTTCATGTGCGATCACCACACTCATAGTATCATGGCCTGAAAAGTTTTGAGTGCTAGAGAATGAGAATGTGCTATGCCTCGATATTTGTAACAGTAGTAAGAACAGAATATAAGCAAGTCTATAGTATAAACAATGACCATGCTATAATTGACTTACTTTTGCTAGCGAGTAGAATATGGAACTGACCTACTAATAACTAACCTGCATGTCATGGAAAAAAGCCATCAATTTGTCTCTAAGGAACAAAGATGACACAGACATGCAACAATAGCACATTGGTATGTAAGATAATGCGGAAGAAGTGCATTGAACAATTAAATACAGTTTTGCTTCAACATAATTAATGCATTTCCATAGAACAAGGTAGATGATTCTTTTGTTCCTTGATTAAAAATGGAGGAGGAATAGGTAAATGAATAAAGATACATTGGATTTCTTGTCGATCTTTTAATTGAGAGGACTGGCCTGTATGAATATTAAAACATAAGCCATTGAAGGAATGTTTTAATCTTGAAACCCCTCAAGAAGCCCCATGAATTGGAATGGAAAAGAAATTAAAAAAAAAGGCAACCAGGAAAGGTATGTCTCAAATCTGATTTGGAACATCTAAATAGTCGGACGTATTAGTAGTTAAAAATGTTTAAAGGCAGGGCTAGTAACCCTTTAACGAAAAACAATAATAACATATACACTAGTAAACGTGTGCGGCGTTGCGGCTGTCGCAATGTCCGGCATGTTTTTACTCGGCCTTTAACGTCCATACACACGTTGATATAGGCAAGATCAGACAATATTTGCTTTTGTAATTTTTTTGTTATTAAAATTTGTCTAATGACAGTGTCATCAATCTATACACTTTGCGTTTATCAATTTCAACAGAGAAAATAATGCTTTGTAACAAATGTGTTAAATCTAACCCTAAAAAAAAAAAACAAAATTTTGGAAATTTGGATCGTAACTTATGCTCAAAATGTCACCCTTAGAAGTACACGAACAAAAATAGGTACAAAAAATACAAAACACAAAATTTTGTCCTAGCTCATTGGCGTATTTTAGTTCATGATGGAACTCTAAATATACATCTCCACATGGCACATCACCAAGGGCCTAATATTGTACTTTGTTGGATACTCCCGTGATATCTTCACTTCTCCGGAGGCCGGATAACATCTTAGCTGGGGTAAAAGTGAAATGCACGGGCGAGTCATTGATTCGAACTGCCCATGACGTCTCACGACTATCAAGCACGTGAGACAACTCATTCCGAAGGTAGACTCGTATGATGGAATCAGATACCGCCTCAGGAAGGAATGATTTGTAGACCCTAAAACGGGTTCCATTACATATTCCAACACATGTGAGTTCCTTTGCTACTAAGACACCAATTCGCTAGTGCACGGTATCGTTTCTCATCTGAAAAAGAAGACAAATAATTGCACGTTTAGTCAAAGCACTACATTACCTAAAAGATAGATACATGCACTTTATCCTCCACCTACCTCTCTCAAAGCACATCCGCGTAAACACCGTTCACTTGGATAGGCTTGATCAAATAGGAAGTCATCAATTAGTTGGATGAACTGCTCCAACTTGACAACCTCGTCAGTGCAAAATATATCCTTGAGCTTTCCAATAAGCTCCTCAATTTCCACGCTTGCTACCCCATGCATATGAGCATGGTATTTTCGATTCCCAATCATACCATGACCCAAGAGCACGTCACGACAAAAATAACACCGGTAGCGTGATAACTCCCATCACCTTTTAGGCATTTGGCGGCGTGGTGACCAAAGACATACCAAAAGGGACCAAAATAGCACCATCTACATGGATAAATAAGTAAGTAAGTACATAAGAAAAAAAAAAAAAATAAAATAAAAGAAATAAAAAAAAAAGAGAAATCGAAAGTAGAGACATTTAAGCATTAGGCTCACAATTAGAGGAGTTCTTTGTATACCATATTTGTTGTATATCTTGATCGGTCGACGTCTGCGCTTGCCTCTCCATCCTTCGATAGAATGAGTACCTTTATGCCTTGGATTCCTTGAGCTCTCGAGAGTGCCACATAGAGTTGTCCGTGACTAAATACTGGGTTTGGCAAATACAAACCAACCATTTTCATCGTTTGGCCACAGGACTTGTTGATTGTCATGCAAAAGCTTGGGCGTAGCGGAAATTGCATGCGTTCAAATTGAAATGGAAGTTCTGCATTATTTGGCACCAAAGGAATTCGAAATATGAACACTCTGCTCCCAATATTTTTTCCAGTGACAATCTCGGCATCTATAGCACGTCTTCCCAATGAACGTATGATGAGGCGAGTTCCATTGTAGAGTCCTTTCGGGTAGAAACCGACCTCAACAACATGACAATCATGCCAACCTTCAATGTCAATTGATGTGGAGGCATCCACTTTCGAGTTTGGCGCATTCAAAAATTCAACGGGGATAGACCCCGCATCATTCTCATCCCATCCACTCGATAAGCTTCAGAATAATCAACAGCGAAGGGGCAACCCACCTGTCATCCTCTTGTTTACTTCATCTACATCGTCATTTAGTGGCGTAAGGATTGCCCTTTGCACCCAATAGGACACACTTTCATAATTCGTGGAAACATCCGGAAATGCCACGGCTAGCAAATCATTCAAGTCCTGTGACTTGACACAAATCTCTTCCGGAAGACATATTACGTCCGACCCAATGTCGGGAAATGTGGTTTCGAGCCCATCTCCAACCCGTAGAAGATAGTCAGCAAATGCCCTTTGCTCTTCCAGATCGCTCCCCACATTGTTCATTACCCGCATGTTTGTGTTGACCTTATGTTCCTCGACATGATCCCATATGTAAGAGTACTTCAAGGAAGCTTGCACAATTTGGGGTCGATTTCCTCGTGGTACCACAGGTGGAACCTGGCGAAAATCTCCTCCTAAAACAACAATGAGTCCTCCAAATAATTTGTCACATGACATCACATCACGGAGCGTTCTATCCAGTGCTTCATAAACATGTTTATGCATCATTGGGGCCTCATCCCATATAATCATACGTGTCGCTCTTATCAATTTTGCCAGCTCGGACTGCTTTGGAATATTGCACGTTGATGTCTCATCTATATTTATCGGTATCTTGAACCTTGAATGTGCAGTGCGCCCGCCCTTCAATAAAGTGGATGCAATTCCAGAGGAAGCAACTGCAAGTGCAATGAAACCTCTGGCACGAACATAAGACAACATGGTGTTAAAAAGAAAACTCTTTCCCGATCCACCTGCACCATGAACAAAGAACACCCGTCCTTTTTCCAACATCACGTGCTCATGGATCACACGGTCAAAGATAATACGTTGGTCGTTATATAGCGTCCCGACTTCTTGCACCCTCGCCATGTCTTCTTGAAACACCTCATCCCGAAATATCATATATGGATCTATTGCACTTTCGGGAAGAATGAATTCAAACTCTCTCAAAGATCGCCCCGCCGAATTCATGTAGTCTTCAACGTCTAGAAGTGCCATATCAAATAACCCGATCACACACTTGCACACTTTGATCCTCCGAACCCTTCGTGCCTCATGCAAGAAGTCATCGACCATAGAAAGCTTGACTTCTTCCCACGATTCAGCGGATTCGATGGTTCGCAATTTAAAAGTATCATGGCGAACATATGTCGCAATTGTGGTGGCATGCCCCATCTTCTTTGCTTCTGAAGAGACTCGAGCCATTCTTAGGTCGTCCCGGCAAACCCACGCACGAATGCAAGCTTCTTTATATGTTGCACACAACTCCGATCAAAGGAGCGTAAATCTTCAAAACTAATGTTTTTGTCCGCGGGCCGGGTCAGGAGTCGAAAATAGTATCGCCTCTCCTTACGAAGGATTAACAAAGTACATCGTCCAATAGTGGGAAACCGGGTATTCTCTCGACCTTCCATTTTATTTCGGGTTGATCGTGAGGTAAACTTTTTAGGAAAATCATGATAGAGCAATTGAGTAGCCTCTCTAGCCTCTCTACCCCCGGATGCATTCATCTCGAAAAATCTTTGTCAATGTTGTTCCATTATTCTTGCTTCTTATCGTCCATGCTCATACCTTCTCGATAGTATACATCTTGTTGCATTGGGAGATGCCGCACCAATCTAGTGACATGAGGAAACTGTTGTTGTATTTCATATGAGAGGATTCTCCATGATGCCTCGTGTTTGAGTGAAATAGCGTGCATTCAAGTATTGCTCAACCTCATCATGGTTTATGGTGGGTTACGGTGCTAGTAGATGCACCATCACTTTCACGCTTCTAAGTTCACATTGATCATATCCGACCCTTTGTATACATATTTATATAGATATTTAACGGCCTTGGCAAAGACACACACCTCAACATTGATATGGCACTTGAAGTAACGATGTCGACCCACGGATTGTATGGCACGACCCATCATTTGTCTAAATGTATATCCCCTTTTTTCACCTTTCGACCATCATCCCTTCTTCCGGTACAATGGATATCCGCCAACAACGCCGTCTCATCCGAAAATGCTGCGTGGATAACGCGTTTTGTACATTTACCATCCCGCATACACGCGGACTATTCGGATATCCGATTACCACATGGCCCGTGCATCATGTTACGGGTGACAACCTCATATAATTAGGGATATGCATCCTTATCCGGTATTTCAAAGACAAATGATTTGATCAATCTCTTCGTCTGTGAAGGGCTTGTCGGCCTGATCCAATATAGTCAACAAATGTACATGTGGCAAGCCTCTCTTTTGGAACTCAATAACATAGACTTTTGCGATTATGCGACCGAATATACCATGATTAGTTATCAGATCTACCAGCTCCTTTACTTTCATATGGAACACTCTGGCTACTAACTCTGGTCGATCATTTGGCGATTGGCCATATAATAATTCCCTCCTAATCTCTTCCCAATTCGCATTGGCAGTCATGGTTATAAAGAGGTCCAGCCTGCCATGTTCGCGAACAATAGACATGGCACCGTTGGGTCATGTATCTCGGACCTCCTACATGTGAGGATGGTAACACAACTTTTCGACCAATAGCACTTGCATCATCTCCTTCAAAGTCCATAACGCCCTGCAACATGTCTTTTCGAATGGTGTGTTGATTCAACACAATGAATTGTAGCCTTTCTTGTTCCATCTTCGCAAACATATCACAAATGTATTCTTGAAACAACCGGCCAGCCATGTGAAGGGTGGATGCATGTCCACGTCAGCGTGAAGCGGATGATATCCGTAGTATTCCATAATAGTTACTTCCTTTGCACCACTCGGGCCCATGAGGTATTTTAAAATGCCATCCATCATGCATTAGTAGGGAAGAAGCAACACAAAGTGCAATGGGTCATATGCTGAGTGATATGCATCTATAAGTTTCAAGCCACCATCCTTAGAGTGTATAATAATATCTCTCTGACCATCCTCGGGCTTATCATCAATAGGCATTAAGACAGCCACCTCATTTGCAGTTGGAGCATTATATTGCCTCCTCACAGGATTTTGCACGTTGCAAGAAGGTATCATAAAGCGGATATCCATGGTTGGATGATTACGCATAATTTGTGCCGCATTCAAAAATATGCTAACAAATGGATTGTGCTCTGTCATAAGGGCCTGTAACTGCACAACTATTTCTTGTTTCAATCCATCAAAAATAGACATCCTACGTTCAACTTGCATGTCATCACCATCCATGATGTATATTTGTGCGAATTTTGCATGCTCTTGATGGCCTTGCGGTGGCAATAGCGTTCCCATCTTATGGCACATGCGGCCATTGACCCTAAAGGTATAGGCCCCACCAATAGCATTTGCCACCGCCTCATCAATTTTCACGCCCACTGAGGCAAATGAGAATATATTATTGTACTTCCTGATGTTCGTGCGAAAGTGATCACCTACACTATCTGTTCTCGTATATAGGTCAAATAATTCCTGTGGTGGTTCAGGAATCAATGGTAGTTGAACCTTTCCATTTTCACATGCCCGACATTTCTTTTTAACTGAGAGCTCTTCTATCCATTGCATAGCCCCACAATACAAACATCTATAATGCATGTTGCCAAAGTCATGAGGAGGAGGTAAAATCCACGTCCATGCTATCTTATTGAAACCGCTTTTACCAGCAGGACGTTCTCTAGGACCAATAGGAGTAGTGTAATCCAACCTCACAGCTGTATGCTTTGCCTGCCTTACGCGATTGACCCGCCTTCTCCTTTGACTATTGCTTTCACCTTCAGGTGTCATATAAGAGGGGTTATGCATTAAGCTTGATAATTGGTCAACATTAGCATCTGCTACTGCTGTTTGTGAGTCCAAAGCTTTTTTTTTGGCCTTTCTTCTGCGCTGCAAGCGTTTCTTTCTCTGACTATTGCTTTCATTCTCAGGTGTCATGTAGGAGGGGTTATTCACTATTATAGGTGGTGTTATTCCATGTGATATTTCAATAAGTTCGGCCTGAGATGGTGTGCTAAATCCATGAGCATTCACGCTTGTAGATTGAGGCAACATCACCTGATCACCTGCTTGTTCATCTATTGTGGGAAACAACTGCATCCTAATACCAATAACTTCTGATGTGATGAAGGATGAACCCACACTATGTGCAATAGTTCCTTCTATGCCCCTATCATTTAGATGCTTGGGTGTCTTCTTGGTTGCATCTCAACTTCGGTGAGTCACATGGCACTCACGGCACCGCCGTAAACTTGTGGCGTGGATCGATGCAGGCAAAAGATGCTTGAACTGACCGGCCCTCCATTGGAACAACATCAGATGAAGGACCATCATGATCTCTCTCTCTGACTTCCATGTTAAATTCTAGTTTCAAAGCTCTAGCCTTTGCAACCCGTCTTGGGCGGTCGTCTCTTTCTAGCAGACTTGCTTTCATTGGTTGCGTCATGTATGAGGGGTTGTTGGCCACAATAGGTGGTGTTTTTGACGGGCCTTCCCATACAAATCCTGATATGTTGCAATCTATACAATTTAGATGATTGCAAGGAACCCTAAATCGATTAAGTATTCAACAATAAAGCCAACAACTATAAGCACACAATTATTAACCTAAGATAGTTAACCTAAGATAGGACCTATCTATGACTCACCTTTGACGTGTTAAGATTTTGCCTCTTTGGCAAATCATAGCAGCCGTAAGAGCTTGTTCCTCCCTCAAAGTTCAAGTGCAAAGCGTCCCTATAAACATGAGAGCACATAAGAATATATGAAATATAGCCATGTATGGAAAATAAAATGGTGCACACAAACATATTGTTACCCTAATATGCACATGCCGAAGCATTTTATGTTTATGGCTAAGTTGAATTGTTACGCAATTAAGTTGAATTCGTGTAAAACAATGTGCAACTTTAAGATGGTCTTTTATTTTAAGAATGCTTAAAGGCATTCACGCACACTACATATCCAACCCATGTTGCATAAGGTATTCCATAAACAATGTAGCTTCCATAGCCTCCACAAACTTATGGACTCTCACAAAGCCACATTTATGAAAGCTAGCATGCATTTGTGTAGCAAAATTTTCAATATCTAGCTCAATTTTAACCTCCGGGCGTATCTCAACTCCAAGCAACCCCCGGATTTCATACCACTCTCCAAAAACTCTCAAAACCCAAATCAGACCCTTAATGCTCACTTGCATTCCATCATTCCCCAATGCAACACTTTCTGCGGCTTCTTCCAATTCGCTCTTCCAATCCACCACCTCTGCTAAATATTGAAAGTATGCATCAAGATCATCGTCATCGTCAAATCGTGGCAAGGGATGTCCATCTTTAAAGAATTGTGCCACAAGTTTTGGGTAAGAATCCCATGGAACATTCACCACCACCATCTGCATTATGGAAATGATATATTTTAAGTCAATTCATTTTCCATGTTGGCAAGCCAGTATGACCTTGTCCTTTTCAAATCAAAAAAATTATATGTTGTCAAATTACTTTGTTTCACTTATGTGTTGTGGTAATCCAAATTAAAGTTTATTCAACTTTGTGTTGTGATATATTAAGTTAAAGTTGAAAAGGACCGTTTAGTTGAACTTTGGTTGTTGAACCTTTAGCTAACGAAAATATCTGTAGATATCAAGTTTAACCTTTAGTTTAAATTCGAAAAGCAAAAACCAAACAAAAATCAAAAAGCAAAACCAAACAAAAATAAAAAAGCAAAACCAAACAAAAATAGGAACAGCAAACAAACAGGGCAAAATCCACAGAAACCAAACAGGGCAAAATCCAAACAGTGGGAGGTTGTAAGTGCATTGGGAGGTTACAAATGCTCAGTCGCAATGGGAGGAAGTAAAGAACCGTTCACTTGTTCTGACTGGAAGACTCCGAGAAGTTCAAAGGAAACTGCCAGGCGATAATAAAATATTCAAAAATGCTTTTTGAGCTTTTCATATCTATGCCTTTCTTCATGGCATCCTATGGGGTCCAGCATGCTGTAGGTAATGAACGTGCAGGTCTATTTCCTCTTGTTCTTCCCAGACTATAGATGAACCTCCCCAGTTTTATAAGTCTAGCAAACAGTGGTCATATTAAAGATTGGAGCTACTCCGGTAAAGTAAGAGATGAAAAAGAAGAAGATTAAACGCACAAACTGGGCTGCTATTTATTACAAAACGGGAAGAAGATGAAGTGTACCATGCTCTATATTCTTCACAACGGAGCCCCTCGAAAAGAGCAATGTCAAGAAATACAAAGGTGAGAAAGAAGAGCTCCGGCAGACGGCCTAACCTTTGGATTATGCTCTACGCTCGAGAAATAAGAAGGCAAAGAAGTTTTGCCGTAGTATTGATCGAGCCTTGCAGCCTAGAGACAGAGGGATGGCAAAAGGGCCAAAAAGTAAGAATGGCGTCGGCTGGACACGGAACCAAAAGGCGAAACAGATTGACGGTCGAGCTCAAGATTTTAGACAGATTGATCCGCCTCGCAAGTCCCGGATCTTTCGTATGGCGTGAGAATGGTGGATTTTGGGATTGCCCTCTTCCGGTTCAAGCAGACATAACCTAAACAGAGTGCTTTTACATATGCAGCTTCTTCTACTGTACTTGAGCTCAAAAACCAAAACCTGCGCCCAAGCTGCGCCTCCACCTGCGTATTCCAATGCTCCAAGCTGCGTAAATCAAAGATAATAGCAGTTAATAAAACAGAGGTAGGATTTTGCGACTTGTCTGCTTCAAAATCCGGCCATTGCAAAGAAAAACGGCACACAGAGAAAGGGCATCTACAGAAAAAATTTACCCTGACGTTCTTTTTGTGGCTTAATACTCTTCAACAGCAAAAAAATGAAAGAGGTAAGTAAAATCTTAGCTTCAAGCCACCGATGGAGCCGGAGGAGGAACAAAATCTAATCATACCAGAGAAATTTGCTTGCTAAGGCACAAATTCTGCCCTTTGATTCGACGGCTCCCTGTCAAGAAATGGAAACCTGCGCCCAAGCTGCGCCTCCACCTGCGTATTCCAGTGCTCTGAGCTGCGTCTCCAAGCAGTTATCTGATAGCCGAATGCAAACATTTATCAAGAAACCCTTAAGACCGCCAAAGCCGTTTGCAGCAGCCCATCATCAAAGCAGATCACCGCCCTGCAGATCACCGCCCTAGATTATAACTGCTCGTCCAAGCTGCCCTTGGAATAAAGCTTTCGTATCATCATTAATTTGCCCGGCATTATTTTGCAAGGGAAAGGGGAAACAACGTCGGAAAAAAAATTTTGAGCCGGAAAAAGCGTAACATCCGGCGGCCCGAAAGGGGAAACCGGCGTGAGAGAGAAAGGGCAAAAACTTTTTAAGTAAGTAGATATGTAATTGTATATGGAAAATTAAAAGGGTTTTTTTTTTTTTTTTTGGGGTTTGCTAGGTGGGATAACGCGCATTGTAGGTTGCCCTTGCCACTGTGTTGTAGATGGAGGCTTCTTCATCTTGTTTGTTATTGAGTGGTCTAATTCTCACCGTGTCCTAGATCCCTACCTAACATTTTTTTATGACTAGTAAGCTACGACAAAATTGTTTGTAGTGGTTCCAATGTGCATGCCCGACTCCACCCTACACTTCAGCATGAAAAAGCAATTCAAAGCAAAGAAATCTAAGGCTCGGGAACATTCCTTGAAATGGAACCTCTCTCCTTTAAATATGCTAATTTACGTCGTACCAGAAGGATGTTGTGCTCAAGAATGGAAGCCTTAAGGGGATCTTTTCCCTTTTGAAAATCTGGTGAAGCTGCAATATGGTCGATGCTGTGCAAAAGACGTCCCATGACAGATTGTTTCGAGAAGACGAAGGAATCCGGCTATGGCAAGAATTGATTCGAATGTCTATGGTAGCCAGGAGCGCCAGAATTGGGATGGAGTTCCAATCAAGCTATCCTAACGAGCATCTCTTAACCACTGGCATCTCATGCACTAGCAACTCTAGTGATAACCAATACACCAAAAGGGCGGATCCTTAATGGAAATCGTTATCCAATGGGCCCCAACCTTTCCAGGCTTTATCCCATACCCCATAGACTATATCAATTCCTCCCCTTCCTCGAGATGCTTGCCCTCAAGCATGTGGAACACACCAATGTTGTCACAAGGAATTGAACCTTGGCTCTGATACCAAATGAAACGGGCCTAGCCCCTTGGCCTAAGCCGTTGCACTGAATAACTCGGATATAGACAATCAAATCATGCTGATATTTACTATATCTTCATTTTACAAATTTTATGAAATATTTTTTTTGATACGGAGGATCTTAATTCTAAATATGTAAGAGTCCCTTTAGTTTTGGGTAAATCATTAAACAAATAATAACAAGATACTAAAAAAACTAGCAAAAAGGAGCAACAGAAGGCTTGGATAGTTTTAGGTTTGAATTTGGTTTTGATTTTGATTGTTAGATTGTTGAGGAAAACATTTTATAGACAAGTTATTAGTGAAAGGGATATTCAAACTAGGATCTGTATAAAAGAATGAAAATCAATATGTAAAGAGAATGTGCATTTGCACTTGATAATTTGAGGCTGATAGTTTTTGCAATGGATAGTTTATTGGTATAACGTTTGCAATTCAAGATTCAAGTAGATCTATTACATAGGATTTGCAATGGTTAGTGGGGAGCATTCGTATAGAAATACATAGAAATGATGGCAGGTTTTGTAGGGAGAAGTTTTAGGGGGTTAGGATTAACTTCCTGTGCATATCTCGAGGGTTTCAGCTATGCTAGATTTAGAAAGGAAGAGACGAGTTTAGGATTTACAAGGGGATGTGCTGGTAGCCACAATTGCTGCTTGGACCGAGTTTTGGGAAGCGGGACATTGCTGCTGGGTTTCAGAAGGCCGTGTTCAAAAGATGCCTATTCATTGTGAGGAAGGCCAAGTTCAGGATCATTTGTTTCAATGCATTGCTTGTGTCACTTCAGAACATCTTGAACAAAGCCCCCAGTTCAACAAAGGGAAGGTAGATGCTCTATGTTACTTTGTATTGGGTGAATCTATGTTCTTATTTGAGTGATTTAGAAGTAGGTAGGCGAAGGGAAATGATTTGTACAGAAAATAAAAAATAAAAAATGTCATGTGCTTGTGTTGTCTGCCATCTTCTTGAATGCCTATGCATGTTGCATGGGAATAGCCCCCGACCCTTTAACGGGAGGACATGCCTTTGGTTTGCACTATGCGCAAAAAGTTCGATTTCCCTGGTTTGATTCTATGCTGCATGTTCTTCTTGTATGCAGATTATATGCTGCTTATTCTATGCAAGAGAGGTTTAGTGGAAAATGCAAGGCCTCAACAGGTTGACAGGTTTTTAGAAGAAGAGATGTATTTGAGAGATGTATTTGTTTTCTAAAGGAGGGATGTATTTGTATTCTAGAAATCAGCTCGGCTCGGTTGCATTCATAAAGTTGGATTGACCCTAAAAAATAGAGCCACATAAGCGTGAATGCTTACATAGGCAGCTAGGCTCGTGTGCCTTGGCATATCCCTTGGAACATCCTTCAATCTAATCAATCTAACGGCGAAAAACCCATAATACATGAGTTCACCCATAACACATAACAAAAGAAATATAGTGGGCAAATGAAATGTAAATTTATGTAGAAAATGGAAAGAGAAAGAGCAACGAGGGGCATAGGCAAATTTAAGCGTTGAATACATTAAATCTGTTGATTCTGAGATTGGAAACTTGCAAGGAGTAGGATCGTGATTACCAGCTTCAAAAGGTCAGGCGGATCGATACAATATGATCACTAAATTGAGCAATTCGGTGTACAATCTACGATTATCTTTGCGCTAGCATGTACCATTAGCCTCCTAAGCGAGAATGCTAAAGCAAGAACAAGAAAAGCATTAATAAAGCTAAAACGTAATCTCTTTTGTTGGTCAAGATCTTTGTGAGTTTGGAGCGAGGCGCATGGAAATCATTCTTGATGACATAGCGACTATTTGTCCATCACAACCGTATCAAAGGTTATTGGATGTTCAAATAAAGGGAAGGGAAACAAACTTTGCATAATAGCAATAGGACCCAACATAAAGAGTTTGAAAAATGTTAGAAAAGAGTAGAGAAACCTCTTGGCAATTCTCATAATACATTCTCCTTATTAAATCCAAATTGGAGACCTTAGAAGCACACAATTTGCTTTCGATCATTGGTTCAAACAACGAGAAAGGATGGAATGTAAAGAAAATCTATGCATTCTGTAATCTGTATGAAAGTTAAGCATTTCTAATGGGTGTCACTTCTCGCACGGGGAAAGTTAGTAATCATTCTCACAAACTCTTCATCGCATCTGCATAATGCTTTTGTGGATCTGCATTTCATGAGCTCTCATCTACAAAAGAAACGTTGAAGCTCAACAAGCTCTTAACATCTGAATGATTTCTTTCCAGACTTTTTGGGGGCTGGGGTGGAAGTCTACCCGAGAAAAACAGATTATGTTGTAGTCATTAAACAAGACTTGGATTTCCCTTGCTAAACATATAGTTACGATTTATTACCGCTATAAGCCGAGCATATCGCTAACATTCCCATCTAAGGGCCTCATCTCTTGTCATTGAGCACTGCAGACTTGTAGACTTGTTCGCAATTAAGTCTTATATTTAGAGAAATTGTGTAGATTAATCGATAACCGGTGCTTTGCTACTTAGTTCCATGCACCATCTGCATGACCTACATGTGATCTACAATTACTCGCATCTATAAATGGGCCACATGACCAAATGAGAAGAGAGATCGGGGAGGAACTTGAGAGAATTCAATGAACAAATGACATAAATTTAATGGCTGTAGACTTCAAAGAATGAGATGGCAACCTATAGATCATGCGCATACAGATCATGCACATACCTAGAAGATTAGGTTCCAGGGAATAGATAGGTCAGTTTGATGTAGGAAAGCGTGTCCTAAACATTTCATAGAAGATATAACATGCAAATAGTAATCGATGGTTAAAAGAAACAACAAAGAGCGCATTTGTAAAAAATGATGGAAAATGGTATAAGCATCTGTTTGGGATCGTTTGCAGAATCATGCCCCTTCTATTGCTCCTTTTATCTGGGTACAATGCATGCCTCAAAACTTTGCCATGCCAATAAATCAGAGTTTTTTGCATAGACAATTTGGGTTGTCGCCATAGATGGTTAGATACGCGTGTCTAACATCGCGTTACCAAAGATACGTATTGTACCGTATCTAACGTATCTAATGGTTAGATACGTGCACCTTTTTTTTATAATTTTTTTTTTTTTCGTGGGTTTTTTTCCCTTTTTCCCCTTTCGTGGTTTTTCCCTCCGTAACATGGCGCTGGCTCTGCTGCAACTCAAATCGATGGCTTGAATGAGTGGAAGACTTTGAATCTTTGCTTTAATCAGTCTGAGGGATCGAAAATCCGGTATGGCTGCTCTGTTTTTGTCTGATACACATCCATAGGGGGAAGCATTTGAAGAATCCGGCCTAAAACAGTCACTATTGCTGCCGAAATTGCCTAAAACGTTCACTATTGCTGCCGAAATTGCCTAGAACAGTCACTATTGCTGCCGAAATTGCCTGTGGGAGGAATGAAGTAAGCTAATGAAGTAAGCTGTTTGAAGTGGCCCGCCATCTCGACCTCTCCTCTGCAATGAAGTAAGCTATTTTGTTGCTGCTTGCTGTTAGTTTTCTTGTTCATTTATATTTTGCCCGCTGCCTCTTCAAAAACATGCCTATGTGAATGCTATTAAAATGTTAACTGTGATATGAAGCATTTGGTTGAGAAAATCTAACGTGACAATCCACGTATCAGAAATATGAATTTCTTATGTTTCCTTCTTTTACACGCACTATCACTCACCCTTACATCATACTCTCATAGATCATACTCTCATAGGTGGATCCAAATGACATTGATGTTGATAAGAGGCCAGACTTGGAGCCTATTGATCGGACTGAAGAGGAGCTTTATCAAAGTTTGTTTATGGAGTGTTCTGGTACTATGAGAGTTCGTCGTTCGGCATCAAGAAGGAGTGATGTGGCTGGTCCTAGTACTTCAAATTCTAGAGGAAGAGGAAGAGGGAGAGGGAGAGGGAGGCCAAGAGGGAGGCCGAGAGGAAGAGCGAGGGGGAGAGGTATAAGAGTGGAAGAAGATGGGGAAGATGTGGAAGATATGGAGGAGGATCAAGTGGAAGATGAGGATTGGATCGAAGTAGATGAGGAGGTAGAGGATGTAGATGATGAGGAAACCGAAGAAGAAGAGGCTTCAACTTCAAGTGAAAGTGATGACGAGGAAGATGATATTACAGATGATGAGAGTGATGAGAGTGAAGAAGAACTATCGGATTGATTGACCTTTGGCCATAACAGCAGAAACGAAGTTCAAAAAACATGTTTTTTTCCTTCTATTTACTTATGTGCTGTTAGTTTAACTATCTATATGTTCTACCAACTTGTTAGGTTTATGGCTCTAAATGCATTGAATTTTATAATTTATTAATTTATAGGACGTATCTAACGTATCTTAAAAAATTTTAGATTCTTTAGATACTTAGATACTTTAGATACACGTATCTAACGTATCTAAAGATAGATACTTTTGAACTATGGTTGTCGCTTTTGTCATTTGTAAGGACAAATGGTGCATTTACTATTTGTCTGCATGGGCGAAGGCTGGTTATACAAGGCTACTCAATCAAATTATTACTTGAAGCTTATCATTCAAATAAAGACTTTAGTAGCATTGGTGAGTTCAAACTCATGAAAGGTCATGAAGAGGGCAAGCTTCGGGTACAAGTCGCGGGGAGAAAACTCTAGATTTTGACCCGTCACACCATTGCCAAAATCTTGCAAACAACACGTTGGCATAATTTCTAGCCGTAATAATATGGCTTCATCAAGAGAAATAAGTCCCAATTTATTTTTTCCAAGGGTTTCTTTCAAGATCCTCTACAATTTGGTTACGCTCGTATCCTTAACTCATCCAAAAGCCTTGAAAGGAAGCTATGAAGGGAAAAATTTTGAACAAATTTTGTAGAACCAAAAGCTAACCTGCGGCAACTTGTTAAGAGCCAAGGTGCAAGATCAAAGCCCGGAGGTGGCGCCTTCCATACTCGAGCTCCACAGGCGAGGCGTCGATAACCTTTTCAGGGATCCTTGGAAAATATCGTGCCAAAGGGTAGGGACCTTTGGACCTTTGGCAAAATCCAACCTATATATGCCCCCTCTTCCCCATTACTTGACATTCACAAGCCATGGTTCGAGATTCAACACTCACGGGTGCTTGTGTTCCTCGCTCTAGCATTTCAAGTATGGTCGCTACTCGGCACATCACAATGTCGTGATTTCAAACATTCAATGTTCTCATGAGCTTTTGAGGGGAGCAATGCGCTTTTTCGGCATGTAAGAAGGCAATCGACATGTTTCAAATCGGACCACGATTTGTGCCAATGTATACCACCTAGTAGCACTTGCGACTCTAGTTGCTTCAATGAGTATGTGAAAGTCGTTACAAAGGCTAGAGGCAAAGATTTCGTTCAGGGGTTGTGGATATAAAACAATTTCACCACCATCCTCATCCCCCACCTCCTAAGCATTCACCACCCCCCTCCACCACCTCCACCTTCCATGCGCAAGTATATGCATTCGCCTCCTCCCCATCTCCAAGACATTCTCCACCAACCCCTAAACATCCACCTCACATTGCACCCTCCGCAGCCCCCCCCGACTCTAAAACATGTTTGCCTTCCAAATTATTGACCATAGTGTCATGGGAGAACTAATTAGTTTGTAAATTAATATTTTCTATTGTATAACTCAAACTATGGAAATAGAAAGTGTGCATCTCTTTGAATTGTTTGTTCATCGCCTGCCTATGTAATATAAGATGAATAAGTGGTGTTCTTTGTTGCACGTCTCATATCCCAATTAGTCCATTTGATGTTGAAAAGTTACTGCTCCTAATAAATCAATGTCATTTTCTATAAAGGAACCATAAGGTTTTCTAAAGGTAGTAAAGGGAGGTATTGTATAACATAGCGTATAAAGAGGATGTTAGAGTGGAAAATGGCATGTTCATAGCAGTCGCTAATAATTTAGTTCAATAGAAAAGCGTTAAATGTTTTCCAGCACTTTTCATAATTTTTGCACTTGAAATTGCCATTGAACAATCCAGTGTTTCAGTATTTGTCTCTTTTGATTAAAACCCTTGCTTTTGTCCAACTCGCTTTATCATGGGCATAATGAAATGAAATAAGAATATTTTCCTTTCTCCCCCAATGCTTCCATGATGTGATGACCATGATATATTTTGGGACATGTTAAAACGAGTAGAAAAGCATTTGTAGGAAGATCTTACCATAAAAGTTATAACATGTTTAGAAAGTGGCCCTAATTTGGCCCCTTGTACATCAAGCAATAGTACAAGAAATATGAAGTGAAGATGCAAATGAGCCCTTTTAAAGATGTGAACATAATCTTGATGCAAGAACGTATGTTCTTATGTGTAGCCTCCTGTTATTTTCTTGTCACTATTTCGGCTATGCACCCGTTCTTCTGTATTGGGGCTTTGTCCATGTTCCTCGGCCCCTTGTCTGTTTTATTTTGGGCTTGATGCCCTGCTCATTGTATCATCCCATAGTCCTTTAGTGGTGGACGTTTAAACTCTCTCTATCTATCTATCTATCTACCTACTTACCTACCTACCTATCTGAATTGCATCCTAAATTGTTGATATCATCATGATGGTCATATTGGATATTGCATTAATTGCAAGGGTAATGGTCTTGGACATGTAGAATGTGACGTATTGCATAGTCTCCGGGGCCGGAGTCCATGTGCGGTGGCTTGGACTTGCGGTTTTGTTTGTGCGTGACATCGGGCATTGTTATCTTGGCTGGATTCTTTGTCGCGCAACATGGCAGAAGTGGTCCTCCAGTGCTGGACGCAGCGTGGATGGGTGTGTACATGAGGCAAACCCCGCCCATATTGGTTGCAGGGCCTGATTAGCCCGGGTGGCATTTTAGAACCAAAGTAGGCACTGTATGCGGATCAGATTGCTAATGCATGGAATATTGTGGTATATGTATGCATACAATCTGGTTGGTTGGGTGCAGTGGGACTATTGGAGGTAAGCTTGCATAGGTGTTATGTTATAAGTTGTTATGCATGAATAGTTCCTAGAATGCTCCAAACCCCCACTTAGTCTTTAGGAGGTTGGTGTAAGCAGTACCTGATGGAGCCGAGTGCAGTAAGGCCGCAGAGACCCAGGGTTAGAGGCCCCGATAGGATTAGAGAGTTGGAGGCTAGATTTCCCTCAGGAGCGGAGTTCTGGCGTGAGGAGGCGCTAGATTTCCTTCGTGAGTTGGAGAATGAGGCTAGTGTACATGTGCCAGAGATCGTCCAGAGTTCAGTAGAAGGCCATCCTTCCGAGATAGAAACTAGTGTGGGATCTACCCCTGATTTTGTGGAACCTTCTCTAGAAGGCAATGAAGTCCACTATATGCAGATGAAGGGGATGACCTCCCATTGGATTCGAGGATCAAGCGGCTATAGATGCCTTAATGAGTGAACCTTCTGATGACAAAATCTCTCATATTGAAGACTTTTCTCATAATTAATAATTATATGGATTGTGGGTTGACATTGTTGAAGGTTTTGGATGTATATACATGTATTATATGATTTGTCTTCAACACTTGTTGGATATCTAATCTTCTTTTTTAAAATGGTAAGGCGTTGGACTTTGTGCCTGGAACGCCGCAGTGCAGACGCATGCGGCGTTCCTTCTTGCTTGCGGCTCCTCTTCCGGGACGCGGGCTGGCAGCATTGATGGCAAGTTTTTGAACTGACAGAGGTGTTGAATGCTGCCATCGCCAATGCTCTTTCGCTCTCTTCATTCTCCGCTTGCTTTACGAATTTTGTGCCTCGAGATTTTTTCTCTGCTCTATACGTTTTCGGCGCCTCAGAATATCTTGAGATGGACTCTGTTGCTGAATTGTGCATTTTGATTGAGGTGAGTATTCAAATCTGAGCAAGAATGAAAATGCATAGGCGTTGCTGCTCAACTTGCTGTGGCGTCGGCATCATTCAGAAAAGCCAAAAAGTCTAGCATATTGCGGCGCTATTACAATATTTTCTGAAGTTTTTCTTCATCCATATTATCTGAGAACATGGGCATGGGCTTGAAATTTCTCCTATCGCAAGATTCGCTGGGTCCGAGGCGCCCCAAAAAGGGGACAATCCTCAGTGACATTAGAAGTACTAAGAGGCTATTTAGTCGCATGGCAGTTATGCATACCCGACCTAAATGGGAAGTGGATCCTTAAGAGAACCCGCGTCGGTTCTTGATTCTTAGCTTTTACGCCATAAGCGTATATTATTTTGCCATTCATTTACAATTTCGTCTCACTCTTACATGCAAGAGTTAGTTCTTCAAAGGGATCTTGAAAGGAAAGGACCCTTCTATGATCAACGGATTCACCATTTTTAATTTTGAGTCGAGCTCTGTACATGTAATATGGAAATAGTGTTTTGTTGAGGCGAGGATCGAGAAGCAAGGTGTACCATCTCTAGCCGCCGGCTTTACTACTTATTACGGACTAAAATATCAAGAAGATATACCATCTCTAGCGGGCTTATTACTTTTACGGACCAAAAATCTGCGGTCTATTTTGAGATCAGAAGAAGGGAGAATACCCAGTCTTTGGAATGAACTCAGCCTGTTGAACATTCGAGGCCTCCTTCTGGGATTATACCAACCCTGAGGAGTAAGCTATTTTTTTTCGAAACAAAGCCCAGAACTATTGATTAATCTATAAGAAAATGATCCTATATCTACATTCTAGATTCATGTTGAATTTGTAGGAACATTGTGTCACTCCTGAATATGGATTGCAAGCTCGAACTTAAACTATTGGCCTTCATGCGTAATGCTGAGTATAATCTAAAGGTAAATAGTTTCTTCCATTTTGTTAGTCTCTGAAGTGCTATTTCTAAGTGTGCACTATCTTTTCATGATCATGTTTTGCAGCAGTACCTATGCGAATAAGGGAGCCCAAAACAGGAGTGTTCCAAACTTAACTTGGAGCTGGTGGTATTCGAGGTTGGTTATTTATTTAACTTGGAGCTGGTGGTATTCGAGGTTGGTTATTTATCTTAGAATCTTCTTTGTTCCATGACATGATGCATTCAAACACCACTATTTGGACCTGATTAGATTACTTGGTTGTTGTTTCTTATTCCCGGAGTATTACCAAAGACAATGTCAAATTGGTCACCATTCCTTATGATATCATTGTAAGTAAGCCTTTTCCTTTCTCAAGCCCTGTATTTTGTTGTACATGCTTTAAGGAAAGAGAGACATAGCTATTTTTTGCTCCCTAAATCCTCAAGATCTATGTGGTTATAAATTTTAAAAGTGAGGCTGTGTTTATTGTTCTTTGCATTGACTGGAATAATTGAAGATCAAGTGTAAATACTAGGCTTGCAAACTGCACTTAACATGATTGGTTTCAAGTAATCTGCCAGAAGAAGACAGAAGAAGACAGAGACAATGGAATAGGGGCAAAGAAATGAATTTGAAGAGTCCAAAACAGAAAAAACAGTGTTAATAGTAGCCCATATGTATCTTATGTAACTTTTAACTTGCTAGGCTATTTAAATTCGTTGATCATAAATAGATGATAAGCTTTTTATTATTTTTGTTTGTTAGAAATATGACTGAACACGCTTTATCTGAACAGTCCCTTTTGTTGAAGGAAACTTAAGTGCACAAGCTTAAATAGAGCTTCAATGACTTCGATTTTCAAGCATGTGCATGTGGATCCTTAAGAGAAGCCTCACTCTTACATGCAAGAGTTAGTGACTTTTATGATTCATCGTTATTATGATCTTAGAACTTGTGGGGTATAATGTTGTTCATATCATCTTCCTTTCTATGGTCTAATTGTTTTTACCTTTGTTTGCAGAACCCTCTTCAAATCTTGAGAGCAAGCTATCCAATCTGAACACAGATGAGGGCAGCTCCCCTGTTCCTAACTAGATTTCACAGGTTAATACTTCAGATCGTTTTTCCATCTCTATATACACTACAATCGAGGGAACTAATTCGCCAATGGCAAAAAAGGATTCTTCAAATAATTTACGCATTCAAATAATTTGTGATTCTTCATCCTATTGACGCATGATTTTAGGAATGAATGTCAGCATTGTAATCTTGAGAAGTGATAGGAAAACAAAATTTGCATTCCATGCTCATATACTACTAATATAGTTAAAAGATTGCCCTTGGCATGCCTCTTTATGACCAGCGCCTAGGAGGTTGCTTGAAGTAACTTATGTAACTTGGCCTTTATTTTTTATTCTTTGGTTGTGCAATCATGATCAGTTTAATGCCTAATGTTGGTTGTCATGCAGACATAGTACCATGATGTGCAGAACCTGCTAAAGTACTCCTACAGATAATTTGCTATCTATTTTTTCTCAGTTCTAATCTGAAAGGGTTATGCTTCTAACATGTCCCGATGCCTAAAAATACGTTATCTACATGTTGCAATGCCTGAAAGTATATTTCTATTTTGGAAGCAGATAAAGCATGTCCTAACTTTGAAGGAATGTTTAATTTTATATATTTTTAATAGAGAACTATAGAGATGTCCCGCATGAAAATGAAGATGTAGTGCACACAAGACATATTGTTTACTTTTTGGCATCTAAAACAATTGAAAAGTCTAAATTTAACAACGTAGGCCTTGGACAAAAAGGACTCCTGCATCATAAAAGATTCGTAATTTGAAGTACATTTGAAGCTTTTTTTCCCCCACGCCGAGAGCATTTATAAACCTTAGTAATGTTATACAACAATATGACTGAAACTTCTCTTCTAAATAAACCTTACGAGTGTATTATGCCGCGTTTCTCACAGCCAATCTATACTCTTCATTTGCACAAGATGACATGTTCTAAGATTATATGCATGTCAAAATTTGTTGTGGAACATGTCAACTAGGACAAAACAATGCCATATTTGAGTGGCCCAATTTATGTATGGAGGAATGTCAGGACTCCATTTTGGGGGACCCCTACAAGATAGAAGTGAATTATACTTAGTCTACATTTGGTTGTAGTAGATGTACATGTATGCACACTCTCAATCGAAGTCAATTGATAATTAACAATATAAAGAAACATGTATATATGGTTTCTGACTATCAAAGTTATTAATAATAGCGAGAGCTTGCATCTCAACTCACATATTAGCACTCCATTCTATATGTGGACACATACTATCTACATTCCATCTGTCAAATCCATTACATCTACCCATTCTACACAACTGCGACTAATGCCCATAAATGCATTCCTCACGTATATGACTAATGCCCGGCATCGCCGGGCACACGTTTCTAGTGTAAATAAAGATTGGATTCTTTACCGTGTTATATAGGTTACAAGTTGCATAAGATATTTAATTAGCACAACCTCCCTTGTCAAGTGCTAGTAGTAATGTAATGAAACCAACAGGATCCCAAGCTGCCTCGGAGAGGCCAGCTTGGCAAGCCCATTACAGAGAGGATGAGGCATCAGAGAGGCAACCTGCAACTTGAGGGTTTCTAATTCAGCATCCAGAGTGATCTTTTATTTTGTAGCCTCTTAGAGGTAGCCCTCAAGGGCCTGGATCCTGGTGTGAGCTTCAACCTACATGGATTCTAATGTGCAATGCACCTTTGATATGTGACGTTGGCATGTGCCTGAGTGCTGCATTCTTGAGAATGTGAATGTATTCATTTCCCCTGACCAACAGTTGATCTTTGGCCCTATCACTAGCCGTGATACATTCGAACTCAGAATTGAGAGGCCGTAAAGACTTTGCACGGTAGACTGTCCTTGTTCTTGCTGAAGTTTCTCCCTAAGATCGGCCAGAGTGGCACTAAAATGCAGATGAGCATTTTGAAGCTAGGATTCAAGATCGGAATTGACAATATGAATCAAGCGTGTCATTTTTACGATGAAGTGCATCTGCGAAGTCAAGCTGAAATGAACAGCATTCATAAGTCTTTCCTTGTTATAAACATAGAAAAGACCGAAGGTGGCAAGACAAAACTGTATAATACAAGCTAGTATAAATTCATATATTATAGAGGTGTTGATGTGGCACCACCCATTTGGGTGGAGAAACCTAAACATGCCGAAGCTTTTGCTTCATGGTCTGATACATGGCCGATCAAGGCAGTGTGATGCAAGGGTAGTGATTTGAGGTCAAGATTGACTTGGAAAGCATGGATCTGGCGAAATCAGAAATCTGGATGTTGCCAGATGCTTCCAACACCAGGGTTGGTGTCTTATAAAAGATTCGGGGGTCAGAGAGGGCGAGCACAATTATGGAGAGAGAGCAATAGTGCTTGAGATATTGAACTGCTATGATTCCTGCCAGCATCTGAGAGAGCGGGCTTTTCTGCACTAGTGGGAAAGTCAGGGACTCCAAGAGAGTGGAGGTTAGTGCCGGATGGGATATCGGCGGTGATGAAGCCCAAGTTTGTAATACTCCTGTAAATCTTATAACTGAGGACTGCAACTCTGAACATTTTGCTGGCATTCATACAGGGCCTCGCGTGAATGCCTATGCATGGATGGCTAGTCAGCCTTTCGAGAAGACGAGGGGTATGAATCGTGATATTGAATAGTATAAGAAAAAGTATCAGGAACTTCAATAAAATCAGGTGAGGAAATTGGGACCTATGCAGGAGGCGACACAGGCACTTCTTCCATTTGCTATGTGTGTTGAGGGATCTGATGTGGTCCAGAGAAAGACATTCAAGGTACTGATAATCTATGGATTTTGACTATCTGAAATACATGAAGAAGAAGTTCTAGAAGGTGGTGCGAAGAGTGTACTAGGATCCATGGGTGGCATACAATAATTAACAAGTGCTTGGAAGTGTGCTTCTATGGCCGAGACACGGCCTTCAATGTCAGGATCTTTCCAAAGACATTAGAGTTCTGCCAAGAGTCAGTGAAACATGAGGTGTGGCAAATCAATATTTACTTTGGCATAGATGGCAGCATGCACAATGGTATAAAAGTACTTGCTTATAGTTGTCTTCTTCACAAGATGGTCGAAGAACTTATACCATAAAATCTTGACAAAACCATCATAAGATTTATCAACTAACCCAAGACTAAGTTTTGTGTTTTTAAGGCATCTTGCTATATGAGGAAATATCATAACTCTGTAAATCCGAATAACCTAAGGGCTTTGTGCGCTTAGGAGGTGAAATATCTCTGAAATAAGTGCATGGTTGGAATGGATGTCGATGCCACAACAGATGTCATGTATTCAGCGTCATTCCAGATCAAAGTGGTGACGAACTACACCATTTGTTTTAACTTAGGAGAAGGCAATTCCTCGTCTAAAAAACTTCAAAACCTATTTTTTGAGCAATACAATGATTACGTACAATGAGAGGAGTATCCGAACTAGCAGTCATGAAACTGATTTTTGCAAAGAAATCCATTGAAGTTGTTGCATGCAAAGCATGAGGTCGAAAGACGAGGCCATGGCAATAGTGAAAGAGATTGAGTGTTTGGCGATGGCACAGGTGAAAGAACTCGAAGGCACAAAAGACAATGGGGTTCATGACAATTGAAAGCAAGTTTTAGTGCGAAGGGAAGGATGAATCAGGGTCGTTGAAATTGGGCAGGTGTTCGGGAAGGATGAATTAGGGCCGTTGAAATTGGACAGGTGGTTGCATCTGATGAGCCGAAGAAAAGGAGTGAAATTTTTTCTAAGTTCAGATGAGGTATTGCTTAACTGGTTATAGAGTAGAAGAAGTAAAATGGTACAATATGAGATACATCGGCAAACTGATGTTGATTTGATACTGCCGTAGAAGAATGTTGTAGTTTGGCACATTTAAGAGTGGTGACTCAAGGAAGCAATGGTCATGATTGAAAGATATGGCAGTCCATACGGGCAGAGGTAGGATATTAATGATGCAATGTGATACAGAAATATCTTCGCACCTATTTTTTATTACGGTATTGAACGACTAGATTTGGATAAAACTTGTGAGATTTTGCCTATTTTTCCAGAAGGGGTAGTCAGCTGGCCTATAAAAGGAAATGCCAGGAATGCAAGAAGTCACAACAGCTGCTCCGTGGAGATGAACAATACCATGACATTGCAATTCCTAGAATGAATCACTTGCTATATGAATCATATAGATATTTGGAAGCCAAATAATTGCGGGATTCCATTGGATGGCTGGATGATGGGGGTGGCCGAAAATTTCCACTCTAGCTTTGATTATCTTGACGTTGTTCTGCATCTGCCCTGGATAGAATATATCCTACGACCATGTGCGGCTCCAAATCCAGAATAGGAGCTAGAGTATTAGAATAGTAGCAACGACTATGTAATTTTGTAAATCCTTTGTGAACATAATAAAATGCCCAATTGATTTAGCCTTCTGGTATCTCGGGTGTGCCTAGACTTGCATTTATGTAAAAACAATTTGGTCTGAACCCATCAACAAAGGAAGATAAAAGAGTGTCATCAATTCTGCTACCTGAAAAAACACTAGGTTAAATCACTCGTACAATTTCATAAGGTTTGAGCTAGTGAAATTGCCATGAATTAAGTATCCTTGTTGAAACATTTTTGTTTAATTCTATTATGCCATGATTTCTTCAACTGGTTCATAATATATTTAAACGGCATCAAGGCTTCTTGCCCATAAACTAACTTGAATGAGTCAGTCCCGTGGCAATTTTATAGGTCATATTGTAAGCATATAAACCTGTAGGAAGTTTTTTATGCCAATCTTTCTTTGGAACATCATAAAATTTTTCTAAAATGGTGATCGGGGTCTTTTTGGTATTGTCTGCTAAGCCATTCCTTTGAGGGTAATAAGATGTGCTTTTTCGATGGTGTATATCCAAGTAGTCTATGAGCTCTTTAATGAGGTGTAAGTCACGAAGTGATCTCCACGATCCTATGTAGTTTTGTGGGACAATCAAAGCATGTATGGCATGCATGAACAATACTCATGCCATTCTGGCAGTCGTGTTATCCGACAGAGCACAGGTTTCAGCCCACTTATATGTGAGAACTAAGATATATCGAGCGCTTGTGTTTCAAGCAAGTGGATCAATAGATCCAACAAAGTCCATGTCCCATTTGCTAAAGGGAAGTGATGCGGCTATAGGCGTTAATGGAAGAGCATCACAGGCGTGGGTCAACCTACCACTTGACAAGCATCATAAGTACGGGCTTGAGCTTGTGCGTCCTTGAACAGCATGGGCCAAAAATATCCTGTCAAAAGTATTTTTTGGACTGTGTTATCATCGCTAAAATAACCACCCCCAAGACCTTCAGGGATTGGTGAACAATATTTGAATTTCATGCAGTAAAATACAACGACATAAAACCATGTTCTTACCTCATTTCTAAAGATGTCCAGCAACCATGGTGTAGTCAGGGACTTCACAGAGAAATTATGGATGGCGTGCTCAAAGTTTTTCAGGAAACATGCTGGTGTCTTCTGGAGGGAAAGTGCTAGAGAGTAAATATTGTTGGTAATCATAGAACCAGTGTGGAGTGGCCATGACCAGGAAGGGTAGAGCAGAGGGGAAAGTGTTAGAGATCCCTGAAGAAGGATCATCTATATGAATGCATGAAAGATAATCTGGGAGAGTATATATCAAAGGGAGCAAATTCTTGCAACCGAAGGACGAACGAGTAATGCGCCTATGGGCAAGGTCTTGTTGATAAGGTACATGCATGCTTGATGATCCACAGAGAATTTAATCTGGTTGTTCGAAAGATAATGTCAAAAACATTGAACACGGAAAATGAGACCCAATTTCGCGATTGAGTGATTCTTTTCAACAGGATTTAACTTTCTACTGATAAAGCATATAGGTTTGTCCTGGTGCAGTGCATGTTCTTGAGACAAAATAGCACAAATGGCAAATCCAAATAAATCCACATGGATGTGAAAGTATTCGTTCCAATGAGGAGGAACTAGAACAAATGCTTGGGTAATCAATACCTCTAGCTCTTGAAAAGCGGCTTCTACTTGGGGACTCCAAACCCAAATAGATTTCTCATCCCTAAGCTTGTGAATGCGTGCAGCTTCAGCAGTTAAACCTAGAATGAAGGTGGAATAATGATTGTCTTCGCCAAGAAAGGACATGGTTTCCTTGATGTTGGTAGGTGTCTGAGCTTTGAGTACACAACTGATTTTTGCTAGATCCTTGGTGATGCCATATTGGCTAATCACATGTCCCAAAGGAAAAACAGAGGTGACACAAAAAATGCACTTGTCTAGTTTAAACTGATGTCAAAATCATCACATCTTTGAAAGACAAGGAACTGTAAGCAGAAAAATCACTTGAAAAACTTGGAGAAAGTCATTTTCTTTCATGTAAGTCTCGAAAATGGAATGTGTAATGCGTTGAAAAAGTAGAGGATTAGTTTGATCAACCAAAGGGACCACTTTGTAGATAAAGATACCCCAGGGCATGGTGAATGTGGTCTTGAGCTGATCTTCTGACCTAAGGGAGATTTGATCCTATCCTGAGAATTCTTCCACAAATGAGTACATTTCATGGCCTACAACTTCTTCAAGAACTTGATCTATATGTATTTTCTACGGGAAAACATATGCCATATCATAATATACTTGAAAAGAGGCAAGGCAGGATTTTGATTAGGGTGTTATTCCCGAGGGATTTCCCTCATTCTTGGTTGAGCACATCAAAGGCAGATGTGCTCGAATGCTGACATGTATAAATAAGAGTGGAGAAGACGTTGGGCCTGCATCAGGACAAACAGAGCCTCAAGAATAGGATTAAACACAGGATGACCTCAAACCCGGCACAAGTTCCTACAGTAAAACTAAGAGTACTCCTAAGGAGCACAAATATGTAGCAAAATAACAGGGGGTTCAGGGGGATTTGATAAGGATGTAAAAATAACAATTCCTGAAACCATAGTCCATATATCCCTAAAACAATCGAATAGATTGTTATAAGAAAAACCATAGATTCAAGATAAAAAATAATCGCATTAGCTCACTGGGTATATTGGTTAAAGTAGTCTTAGTTAGGATATTGAATTATTTTGGTAGAGATTCGAGCTCCCGTATTTTATATTCTAAAATCTTAGGCAAAGTCGTATAGAGGTTTGATATTCCCTCAAAAACTTAGGCGAGATCATATTTCATATTTAAAAATCATAGGCGCCTCCAATCATAAATGACTATAAGCGAAACGAGAGGTGCCTAGGGGCCCCAACATACGATCTGTGTCGTATGATCGATGAATCTGACGACTGTGGTAGTCCAGGTGCATCTCGTTTAGAATATGTAGCAAGAGGCAGAGGAGACATATGTCACGAGAACAAAGATTTTGCATCGTATTCCTAAGGTAGTGGCTTGACAGGACATTATGAAGAGGAAGAAGCATTGGTTCCGACCCTGCACCATGGCATTGAGGGAAATTCGAAAGTACCAACGGCCTATTGAACTTCTGATCAAGAAACTCCCATAACAAAGGCCTGATGGGTGGGTGGGTAGGTAGGTAAGTATTATTTTAAAGTCATGAGGATCCTACAGTGGACCATGGGACACATCCATTCATAATGCGACTCTGGGCAGTCTTGAAATCAAGAGATACATGTCATAGGACTAGTGTGCCAAGGAGATTGTTAATAATGTGAAGACCAACCTGCGCTTTCAGGGGATCGCCATAGCAGCTCTACAAGAGGTTGCAAAGGACTTCTTGGTAGGCTTGTTGGATGACACCAATCTGTGCCATCCATGCTAAGAGGATCACAATAATGCCTAAGGATTGGTCAGAAGAATTAGAGGTGAAAGATATTACTATATCTTCATTGTACAAATTTTATAAAATCTTTTTTTAATATGGAGGATCTTAATTCTGAATATGTAAGAGTCCCTTTAGTTTTGGGTAAACTAATAAACAAATAATAATAAGATACTAAAAAAACTAGCAAAAAGGAGAAACATTTTAGGCTTGAATTTGGTTTTTTTTATTGTTAGATTGTTGAGGTTAATAGACAAGTCATTAGTGAAAGGGATATTCAAACTAGGGTTTATATAAAAGAATGAAAATCAATATGTAAAGAGAATGTGAATTGGACTTGATAATTTGAGGCCGATAGTTTTTGAAATAATTTATTTATTGTAATAATATTTGCAATTCAAAATTCAAGTAGATCTATTACATAGCATTTACAATGGTTAGTGGGGAGTATATCGTATAGAAATACATAGAAATGATAATAGGTTGTGTAGGGCAGAGTTTTAGGGGTTTAGGATTAACTTTCCCGTGCATACCTCGAGGGTTTCAGCTATCCCAGATTTAGAAAGGAAGAGACGAGTTAAGGATTTACAAGGGGATGTGCTGGTAGCCACAATTGCTGCTTGGAGATGGCCGCCTATTGCTTTAACCCAGCCTGTTTTATCCGCTTTCTTATGATTTTTGAAGCAACTAGCTCTGGCCGAGTTTTGGAAAGCGGGACCTTGCTGTTGGGGTTCAGAAGGCCGGGTTTGGAAGATGCCTATTTGTTGTGAGGAAGGCCAGGTTCAGAATCATTTGTTTCAATGCATTGCTTGTGTCACTTCAGAGCATCTTGAACAAAGCCCCCAGTTCAACAAAGGGAAGGTAGATGCTCTATTTTACTTTGTACTGGGTGAATCTGTGTTCTTATTTGAGTGATTTAGAAGTAGATAGGCGAAGGAAAATGATCTGTACATGAAAAAAAAATTAAAAAAATAAAATAAAATAAAAATTGTTATATGCTTGTGTTGTCTGCCATCTTCTTGAATGCCTATGCATATTGCATAGGAAGGGAGGTTCGATTCCCTTGGTTTGATTCTATGCTGCATGTTCTTCTTGTATGCAAATTATATGCTGCTTGTTCTATGCAAGAGAGGTTTAGTGGAAAATGCAAGGCCTCCACAGGTTGATAAGTTTTTAGAAGAAGAGATGTATTTGTATTCTAAAGGAGAGATATATTTGTATTCTAGAAGTCAGCTCGGCTCGGTTGCATTCATAAAGTTGGATTGACCCTAAAAAATAGAGCCACATAAGCGTGAATGCTTACACGGGCAGCTAGGATCGTGTGCCTTGGCATATCCCATGGAACATCCTTCAATCTAATTGCTAAAAACCCATAATACATGAGTTCACCCATGACACATAACAAAAGAAATATAGTGGGCAAATGAAATGTAAATTTATGTAGAAAATGTCTTCTTAGCAACCGCCACTAATAACAATTTGAGCCTGCAAGTGTAGCACAAAATTTGAGTTGTTAATGTAACCTGTAGCAAGTACTGCCTGCGAAACATAGTACCAATATAACCTGTTAGCATAATTTGCTAACTGATTGTCTGCAAACATAGTACCAAATGCGTAACTCGTTAGCATCAACTACTGAACTTGCACGACCAAACATTACTGCGCTGTACTTTTCGCTGATGCCAAGCCCAAAAAATTCTAGCTTGAAATATCACACTAATAAAGAGACGAATCAAAGCAAGATGGAATGTAATCCTCCACACCTGCTACATTAACCTTTGTCTTCAATATAGAAGCATAAAATAAGAGAAAAAGCAACGAGGGGCATAGGCAAATTTAAGCGTTGAATCTGTTAAATCTGTTGATTACAGTATTGGAAACTTGCAAGGCATAGGATGCGTGACAGATTACCAGCTTCAAAAGGTCAGACGGATCGATACAATATGATCACTAAATTGAGCAATTCAGTGTGCATTGTGCAACATGTAGCTGAAGTACAATCTACGATTATGTTGCGCTAGAGCATGTACCATTAGGCTCCTAGAAAGCAGAATGCTAAAGCAAGAACAAGAAAAGCATTAATAAAGCTAAAACGTAATCTCTTTTGTTGGTCAAGATGCTGTGAGTTTGGAACGCAAGCGCATGGAAATCATTCTTGATGACATAAGCAGCTATTTGTCCATCACAACCATATCGAAAATTTATTGTATGTTCAAATAAAGGGAAACAAACTTTGCATAACAGCAATAGGACCCAACATAAAGAGTTTGAAAAATGTTAGAAAAGAGTAGAGAAACCTCGTGGTAATTCTCATAATACATTCTACTTATTAAATCCAGCTGGAGACATTAGAAGCACACAATTTGCTTCTGATCATTGGTTCAAACAACAAAGGATGGAATGTAAAGAAAATCTATGCATTCTCAATGTCACGTATAAAAGTTGAGAATTTCTAATGGGTGTCACTTCTGCATAGGGGAAAGTTAGTAATCATTCTCACAAACTCTTCATCACATGCATAATGCTTTTTGTGGATGGCATTTCATGAGCTCTCATCTACAAAAGAAACGTTGAAGCTCAACAAGCTCTTAACAACATGCCAATCGATTTCTTTGGGAATTTTTTTTTTTTTTTTTTTTTGGGGGATTACGAAGTCTACGAGAAAAATAGTTCATTGTAGTCATTAAACAAGACTTGGATTTCCCTTGTTAAACATATAGTTCGATTTATTGCCGCTATAAGCCGAGCATATCATTGTCATTCCCATCTAAGGGCCTCATCTCTTGTCATTGAGAACCTGAGGCTTGTACACTTGTTCGGATGGCCATAAATCTACTCAGGGATGTGGTTAACGGGACACATGTAAGGGTTAACCATCCGCGCTACAATTTCAAGCTCAAAAGACAACGGTTTTACGCATGTTTTTTCACCGATCTTGCTTGATCCGTGCTCAAATCATCATGCTCTCTTGATAGAATGAGGTTTTTAGGGGGTTGGCAAGACGATTCCAATGGTGTTTACCCTTTGGATTAAACCATTCAAGAAGCTGATTGCAAGCTCTATTCAAATATCAGCATGCCAAAACACAGTCCCATGCTCAGTTCACCGCGTGGTCAGGGCGATGGTTAGGGCGACGTTTTAGGGCGGTGGCGGCTATTTTACCTGTTGCACCTTTGTGTGTGTTTTTTGCCTGGTGCCTCTAGTGTCCCCCGCCCCTTTCTTAGCTAGGGGAGGATTTGGATATATGGACTGCTACAGATTAGACATCTTTGAATATGGATGAGAGACCAAACAAAGATGCCTTGGGCGGGAGACCAAGTGCTCTTTTGTTGCTGCAAACTCAAGGGTTCTACTTATGAAACTTGGGTAAGTGAGCATTTCAAGTGAAGGTCTATGCGAGGTGTGTGGTGGTGCACACGGAGAGTGGCCGGACCGCCCTTTTAGGGTAGACCTGCTTGATGCCATGTTGCTAAGTTGGAAGAGATGGCATCTTATCCCAGCATACAAGTTTGGAAGAGGATTTGATCTCTTGTAGTAAGGCTATGCAAAAGGTAGTTCAGGCCAAGTTAACGCGGGAATGATGGCTATTCTTTTGATCCCTTCACTCACTTGCATTATTCGATGGAGGAGCTTGAGGATGGCTTTCACTCCGAGATACAATAGTGGTGTTTTATCATTTTCACTTGGAAAAGATGAGTGGTTAAGTAGATTCCGAGTTTGGGGAAGTGAGAGGGTCATTCTTAGGCCAAGGCTTAGCTTGGGGAAAGTTATTCTATCATTGGGCCGGAGACACTGTGGCATTTTTCCTTTTCCATGTTTCCAAATGGTTGCTATGATCCTTAGGTGCAACATCTAGTTGGAAGCAAGTATATGATGATTTTCTTGAAATGCAACAAGCTTTCTTACGTAGTACTCTTCATTTTAGGAAATAGGAATCGCTTGCTTTTTACTCTTCTAGGAAAAAAGGCATGATCCATAGTACTTGATGTAACGAAGGGGTGAGACAGTTACTAGAATGGGGTGTGGTACTTTGTATCCGTCTTTGAAAGACCTTGTTCTTCCAAGTACATATTTCGGTTTGAGCTTTAAGATATGGATGAATTTTGTCTAGTAGGGCTCCATGACCTGAATTTGAATTCTGTAGTAGTTGTGCGGATGGGAAGAGGGTCATGCCCTCTAGTCTCGGGTTGAGTTAAAGGCGGACGCCCATATCCTTCTGTTTGTGAAGAGGAAGAGGTCAAGATTGCTTTGACCATAGTACAAAGATATCATCTTATGATGGCCTCCAGCATGGTGATTGCTTCAAATGTGCTAATTCTTCCTACTAGATCCATACGGGATTCTGTGCTTAAATTCTTCCTATCAGGCCTATTGTGGAGCCTCAAGTAAATGTAATCCATTTACTATTAATATAAAAATCTTACCCAAAAAAAAAAAAACTCTTTAGTCTGATTTTTTTGCCTAGAAGACATTTAATCAGACCTAAGACAAATAGCCCCAGTTGGAACTAAAAGTCTTTGAAAATGCAGCCTTAGAAATGACTAGGTGTACATCAAATCTAAGCCTTGATTAGAATCAGTAAAAAAAACAGAAAATAGAAAATAAAGACATTTTGGGAAATGGACTCCAAGTAACATTAACATTAATGTAAAAGACTATTTAAGAGGGATAGAAATAAGATAATTTAAATACACCTCATATTTACATCCTGCCCTTAAGAACATGCCCTTGTGAACAAAGAAATTCTGTTTTGGATAGGCAAAGCTAGGACATTTTATACTTCTCACGGAAGTCATAACTTCCACTATTCTATTCTATTCCTTATGAACAAAGAGGCCTAGATTTCGAATACAAATAGCATCATATTAAGTCAATATAGACGACATATTCTTTGGACAGTTTGATCTCATAAAACAAAGGTAGATTTGACATAAAAATAAAATCTAAGTTTGTAGGTATCACCAAATCGAAACAATGAGGATTTGAGCAGTGGTATTGCTCACTCATTAACCAAAAGAACACCACCAGGAGGGATAAGTTTGGTTACCTGCAGTGGAACCAAATGCAAGTTAGCCTGAGAAGGGTAAATGCATAAGCCACAAACAGGTAAGCAATGAACTCATCCGGCTTAACGCCCTTCACCATAAAACAATCTTAAACAGAAGGTGTAACAGCTAAGGAAATGAATTCTAAGAAAGTACTATAGTAAACAAGGCAACCAAGTTGCTGACTCGAAATATAACATAGATTTCATGTTAACACAAACTGTTTACATTTTATAATGATAGCAGATCAAATAAAATTAAAGATATGAAGTTGCAAGAAGTAAATTCATACTTTACAAACTACTTAAGGAACACAGAGGCAGATAAATTAATCGAACTTAAACCAAAAAAGAACTACACTACATAGCAGAAAATATTAAGTCCATCTGGCTGGTTAAGATGCATGGCCAGATTTAGGATATTCAACCAGCTCGGTTTAATTTATTCACCAAATGGAATGACCCTTATAGCGGGTTAAGCACTAGATTTGAAGAGTAGAACACATGGAACTCAGCCTAGTTTGTATATCCACTATGTAAAATTAAAGGAAATAGACATTGAAGTCTTATTTTCAGTTGTGTAGAAGTAAAAAATTAGCATTCCAGACATGTACAAGCCTGCCATAATTGACACACAACGGTATAAGCTGCAATAGCTAAAGGTTATAGTAGCTTAGTTAATTATTTGCTTATGGCCGCATATTATATTATGCCAGGAACACATCGAAAAATAAAGGTCCAGAAGGATGCAGCCATAGATAATCAAGATAGCAAAGAAGGAAATGAAAATCACACTAAGATTACAACTACACTTAAGAAGTAGTAGAACTACTAGACTTAAGAAATACTAGCTGGAAACGGATCAGAGAAAATAACAGCATGGTTAAATTTGGCCAATAAAAAGCACGTTGTTAAATGCAGCTATAAGGAACATAATGCAGCTAAAAGAAATAGCAGAGCCAGGGAAAAAAAGGAATAATAGAGCAGTGTAATTCAACCTGATAGGCTTGGCATAATACCACAACATATCGAGCAAACTAAAGAGAAACAAAGAAGTTTATAGTTAAGAATAGACTTCTACACAAAGAGAATAATGTTAGCAAATTAGAGCCAAAACTGACTAGGAAATGTATGCCCACAAAGAAAACAAAAGGTCACTCAGATCTAAAGAGTCTGATATAAGAAATGAGAGGAATGAAAATAAATTAGGGCTATAAAGAGAACGGGAACACAAAATATAATAGACTAAAAATATTGACTAAAAAAACCTGGTATGACATGTTGGCCAGATTGCAATCGATTTGATCCTGAAAATCTGCAATAGTTGAAGATGCAGATGGATTTGCACTAGGTTGCAGAATTGGTATCTCCAATGGTTGAAGATGCGGTCGGATTTACATCAGATAGCACTGGTAAAACAGGGACATCTTTTTCTTTGTTGCCATATGGATCAAGACTGGATCGGAGCACCAAGCAAGCATCATAAGTCGAAATCTTCCCACAGCTATGTGATATGAAGCAATAGCCTGAGCGCAACTAGATAAATCGAAACTGCAATTGGCAAGCCGAGCACCTTCCAGAAGTTGTGACCATTCTGTATGCATGCATGATCTGAGCTATTTAGGCAGAGAAAACATTAGCAGCCATTTACTGGAATCCAAGAGACCCTAAAAGATTTTCAGATATAACCGGATAAATACAGAAAATAACAACAAACTGCATTTTAATCAATTTCGTATTGAAAAATGGGACCTAGTATTTGAAATTTGCATTTCCATGGTAAAGAACCATATGGGGCTGTATTAAGATGGCACTGGAATATTTCAGCCATGGATAGAGGAACTGGAACTCATCTACTAGTTAATTGAACAATTTAGATTAAATTTGGAGGTATATTTATACCCATGTACATCTCCACCTATTAAACTGAACAAGTTATAGAAGAACAAAGTTATGCACAAAGTATTTCTAAGAACGTTAATGAACACATGTTAGATTAGGAAAAAAGATGTGCCATAAGCCTATCTTGAATGACTCTCTACTCTTAGTTTCAGAAATATTTAATATAATAGGCTAGATACCGTAGATAAAATGGCTACGCAATCTATCAAAGAGGACCAAGTGTGTTTGGTTAGCTATTACATTATATAAAAAAAAAAAAAAAAGCTCACCGCGTGATTATCCCGGCCAAAAAAGAGTGGTTAGCACGGACAAAAGTGTGGTAAGCTCGGACATAACAGTGGCTAACCCAGATATGTGTCCAGGTTTACCACATCTCGGAGTAGATATACGACATTCCGACTTGTTCGCAATTAAGTCTTATATTTAGAGAAATTGTGTAGATTAATCTGATATCACATGACCCAATGAGAAGAGAGATCAGTCAGGAGGAACTTCAGAGAATTCAATGAACAAATGAGATAAATTTAACACTAGAGTGGTCAGGTGATGGACCAGAAATGGTCCATTTGCAGTGTTCACTTCAAAATTCATATAAAATCAATGGTACAAAATCTATTCGTAACCTTCTTAGGAGTCCATATATGGCAGTCATTGTCCACTAGAAAAATACCTAAAAATATATATGCCTCCATTCTTGTAAGTTATGCTCTAGCAAACTCAGGAGGGTCAAGTACCCAAACTTCATGTTTACATAAAGTCAAACTATCTCGACAAAACAATTTTTTCAAATTTTTTGATTACCAAGATATTATCAGGACATTAAGAAGAGGAAGAAGCATCGGTTCAGACCTGGCACCATGGCATTGACGGAAATTCGAAAGTACCAACGGTTTATTGAACTTCTGATTAAGAAAATCCCATTCCGAAGGCCTGATGGGTGGGCGGTCTTGAAATCAAAAGATACATGTCATAGGACTAGTGTGTCAAGGAGATTGCCCATAATGGCAAGACCAACCTGCGCTTTCAGGGGATCGCCATAGCAGCTCTACAAGAAGCTACAAAGGACTTTTTGGTAGGCTTGTTGGATGACACTAATCTGTGCCATCCATGTCAAGAGGATCACAATAATAATGCCTAAGGATTGGTAAGAAGAATTAGAGGTGAAAGGTATTACTATATCTTCATTGTACAAATTTTATAAAATATTTTTTTTGATATGGAGGATCTTAATTCTAAATATGTAAGAGTCCCTTTAGTTTTGGGTAAATAATTAAACAAATAATAACAAGATACTAAAAAAACTAGCAAAAAAGGAGCAACAAAAGGCTTGGATAGTTTTAGGTTTGAATTTGGTTTTGATTTTGATTGTTAGATTGTTGAGGAAAACATTTAATAGACAAGTTAAGGGATATTCAAACTAGGATCTGTATAAAAGAATGAAAATCAATATGTAAATAGAATGTGCATTTGGACTTGATAATTTGAGGCTGATAGTTTTTGCAATGGATAGTTTATTGTAATAACGTTTGCAATTCAAGATTCAAGTAGATCTATTACATAGGATTTGCAATGGTTGGGGAGCATTCGTATAGAAATACATAGAAATGATGACAGGTTTTGTAGGGAGAAGTTTTAGGGGTTTAGGATTAACTTTCCTGTGCATATCTCGAGGGTTTCAGCTATGCTAGATTTAGAAAGGAAGAGACGAGTTTAGGATTTACAAAGGGATGTGCTGGTAGCCACAATTGCTGCTTGGACCGAGTTTTGGGAAGCGGGACATTGCTGCTGGGTTTCAGAAGGTCGTGTTCAAAAGATGCCTATTCATTGTGAGGAAGGCCAGGTTCATTTGTTTCAATGCATTGCTTGTGTCACTTCAGAACATCTTGAACAAAGCCCCATGTTCAACAAAGGGAAGGTAGATGCTCTATTTTACTTTGTATTGGGTGAATCTATGTGAATCTATGTTCTATTGAGTGATTTAGAAGTAGGTAGGCGAAGGGAAATGATTTGTACAGAAAATAAAAAATAAAAAATGTCATGTGCTTGTGTTGTCTGCCATCTTCTTGAATGCCTATGCATGTTGCATGGGAATAGCCCCCGACCCTTTAACGGGAGGACATGCCTATGGTTTGCACCATGCGCAAAAAGTTCGATTCCCCTGGTTTGATTCTATGCTGCATGTTCTTCTTGTATGCAGATTATATGCTGCTTGTTCTATCACTGAAAATGCAAGGCCTCAACAGAGGTTTTTAGAAGAAGAGATGTATTTGAGAGATGTATTTGTTTTCTAAAGGAGAGATGTATTTGTATTCTAGAAGTCAGCTCGGCTCGGTTGCAATCATAAAGTTGGATTGACCCTAAAAAATAGAGCCACATACGCGTGAATGCTTACATAGGCAGCTAGGCTCGTGTGCCTTGGCATATCCCTTGGAACATCCTTCAATCTAATCAATCTGACGGCTTAAAACCCATAATACATGAGTTCACCCATAATACATGAGTTCACCCATAACACATAACAAAAGAAATATAGTGGGCAAATGAAATGTAAATTTATGTAGAAAATGGAAAGAGAAAGAGCAACGAGGGGCATAGGCAAATTTAAGCGTTGAATCTGTTAAATCTGTTGATTACAGTATTGGAAACTTGCAAGGAGTAGGATGCGTGACAGATTACCAGCTTCAAAAGGTCAGACGGATCTACAATATGATCACTGAATTGAGCAATTCAGTGTGCATTGTGCAACATGTAGCTGAAGTACAATCTACGATTATGCTGCGCTAGCATGTACCATTTGCCTCCTAGAAAGCAGAATGCTAAAGCAAGAACAAGAAAAGCATTAATAAAGCTAAAACGTAATCTCTTTTGTTGGTCAAGATGCTGTGAGTTTGGAACGGAAGCGCATGGAAATCATTCTTGATGACATAAGCAGCTATTTGTCCATCACAACCGTATCAAAGGTTATTGGATGTTCAAATAAAGGGAAGGGAAACAAACTTTGCATAACAGCAATAGGACCCAACATAAAGAGTTTGAAAAATGTTAGAAAAGAGTAGAGAAACCTCTTGGCAATTCTCATAATACATTCTACTTATTAAATCCAGCTGGAGACCTTAGAAGCACACAATTTGCTTCTGATCATTGATTCAAACAACAGAAAGGATGGAATGTAAAGAAAATCTATGCACTCTGTAATCTGTATGAAAGTTAAGCATTTCTAATGGACTGTCACTTCTCTGCACAGGGGAAAGTTAGTAATCATTCTCACAAACTCTTAATCGCATCTGCATAATGCTTTTGTGGATCTGCATTTCATGAGCTCTCATCTACAAAAGAAACGTTGAAGCTCAACAAGCTCTTAACATGCTGCCTGATTTCTTTCCGACTTTTTGGGGCCGGGCGGCGGGGGAGGAAGTCTACCCGAGAAAAACAATTCTGTTGTAGTCATTAAACAAGACTTGGATTTCCCTTGCTAAACATATAGTTCTGATTTATTGCCTGCTATAAGCCAGAGCATATCATTGTCATTCCCATCTAAGGGCCTCATCTCTTGTCATTGAGAACTGCAGACTTGTAGACTTGCTCGCAAGTAAGTCTTATATTTAGAGAAATTGTGTAGATTAATCTGATAACCGGTCTGTTGCTACTTAGTTCCATGCACCATCTGCATGACCTACATGTGATCTACAATTCTGGCATCTATAAATGGGTCACATGACCCAATGAGAAGAGAGATCAGTCAGGAGGAACTTCAGAGAATTCAATGAAAAAATGACATAAATTTAATGGTTGTAGACTTCAAAGAATGAGATGGCAACCTATAGATCATGCACATACAGATCATGCACATACCTAGAAGATTAGGTTCTAGGGAATAGATAGGTCAGTTTGATGTAGGAAAGCGTGTCCTAAACATTTCATAGAAGATATAACATGCAAATAGTACTGATGGTTAAAAGAAACAACAAAGAGCGCAGCTGTAAAAAATGATGGAAAATGGTATAAGCATCTGTTTGGGATCGTTTGCAGAATCATGCCCCTTCTATTGCTCCTTTTGTCTGGGTACAATGCATGCCTCAAAACTTTGCCATGCCAATAAATCAGAGTTTTTTCCAATAGACAATTTGGGTTGTTCGCATTTGTCATTTGTAAGGACAAGTGGTCTGTTTCTGTTTGTCTGCATGGGCAGGAGGCTGGTTATACAAGGCTGCTCAATCAAATTATTACTTGAAGCTTATCATTCGAAATAAAGACTTTAGTAGCACTGTTGGTGAGTTCAGCTCATGAAAGGTCATGAAGAGGGCAAGCTCAGGTACAAGTCTGCCAGGCAGAAAACTCTAGATTTTGACCCCGTCACACCATTGCCAAGGCTGCAAACAACACGTTGGCATAATTTCTAGCCGTAATAATATGGCTTCATCAAGAGAAATAAGTCCCAATTTATTTTTCCAAGGGTTTCTTTCAAGATCCTCTACAATTTGGTTACGCTCGTATCCTTAACTCATCCAAAAGCCTTGAAAGGAAGCTATGAAGGGAAAAATTTTGAACAAATTTTGTAGAACCAAAAGCTAACCTGCGGCAACTTGTTAAGAGCGGCAGGAGCAAGATCGAAGACTGAAGCAGAAGCGCCTTCCATACTCGAGCTCCCTGAAGCAGAGGCGTCGATAACCTTTTCCCGGATCCTTGGAAAATATCGTGCCAAAGGGTAGGGACCTTTGGACCTTTGGCAAAATTCAACCTATATATGCCCCCTCTTCCCCATTACTTGACATTCACAAGCCATGGTTCGAGATTCAACACTGTGGGTGCTTGTGTTCCTCGCTCTGGCTGTTCCAAGTATGGCCGCTACTCAAACATCACAATGTCGTGATTTCAGCATTCAATGTTCTCATGAGCTTGCAGGGAGCAATGCGCTTTCAGGCGCATGTAAGAAGGCAATCAACATGTTTCAAAGCGGACATGATTTGTGCCAATGTATACCACCTAGTAGCACTTGCGACTATAGTTGCTTCAATGAGTATGTGAAAGTCGTTACAAAGGCTAGAGGCAAAGATTTCATTGCAGGTTGTGGATATAAAACAATTTCGCCACCATCCTCACATCCCCCACCTCCTAGGCATTCATCACCCCCTCCGCCTCCTCCACCTTCCACACGCAAGTATCTCCATCCACCTCCTCCCCCATCTCCAAAACATTCTCCACCAACCCCTAAACATCCACCTCCTGTGCAACCTCCACCACCCCCACCTACTCTAAAACATGTTTGCCTTCCAAATTATTGACCATAGTGTCATGGGAGCACTAATTAGTTTGTAAATTAATATTTTCTATTGTATAACTCAAACTATGGAAATAGAAAGTGTGCATCTCTTTGAATTTTTTGTTCATCGCCCACCTGTGTAATATAAGATGAATAAGTGGTGTTCTCCCACTTAGTCCATTTGATGTTGAAAAGTTACTCCTAATAAATCAATGTCATTTTCTATAAAAAAACCATAAGGTTTTCTAAAGGTAGTAAAGGGAGGTATTGTATAATATAGCGTATAAAGAGGATGTTAGAGTGGAAAATGACATGTTCATGGCACTCGTTAATAATTTAGTTCGATAGAAAAGCGTTAAATGTTTTCCACCACTTCATCATTTTTGCACTTAAAATTGCCATATTGTATAAGAGTAAGCTAATCGGGACGATTTTTCCGGTTTAGTCATGACGGCCGGCGTTAGCGGGGAGCGATAACCGAAAACTGGACCGTTCGCTTACTCTTACAATATCAAGCGGGAGTTTTTTTTTTCGAAATCGATTCAAGATCATCGATTCAAGCTTATGTTGGCGAGAAACAAGCCTATTTTTGCCCGATTAGGCTATTTTGTCGGATCAAGATCCTCTGATTCAACCTATGATGCTTGGGATTCATGCCTATTTTGCCGTTTCAAGCCTATTTTGCACAGATTCAAGCCTTCTCTAAAGATTTATGCCTATTTTGCATGATTCAAGCCTACTTTTACAAAGATTCAAGCCTTTTCTGCCGGATTCCAGCCTATTTTGTGGGAGGGCAAAACAGGATCTGAGAATGGAAAGAAGCCCGATGAGCAAATGTTACCTGTGCAGCAGGTAATCCGGCATAAATCGACCCGATTGTTATTCTGGATTGTTCGCCTATGCCACATGGCATCACGAAAATGCACCACTGTGAGAAAAAACGACCCGATTGTGATATTGTATAGCCTACACCTAGTTAGCCTAATCACCCTATCACGAGATAAAGGACAAAATTCTACGAAATTGACTAACAACCAAAGGGGGCTCATGAGAATTAGCACCCACCTGCATGAATCAACACATTTCCTGAATGGAAGGTTATTTAAGCAAAGCATTGCGAGGTCCCTACCAACTCTCATTACTTCTATTAGGAAATTACTTTGTGGTGCATATTCACTTTGTATGCTAGAATTTAATCCCTTCTTAAGAAGTTTAAATGTTAGCATCATCACTATAGCATCATCATGCTAAAACACTTTCTCCCAACCTTTCATCTGCGATCACCACACTGATACTATCGTGGCCTGAAAAGTTTTGAGTCCTAGAGAATGAGAATGTGCTATGCCTCGATATTTGTAACAGACGAAATTATGGGTAGTAAGAACAGAATATAAGCAAGTCTATAGTACAAACAATGACCATGCTATCATTGACGTACTTTTGCTAGCGAGTAGAATATGGAACTGACCGACTAATAACTAACCTGCATGTCATGGAAAAAACCCATCAATTTGTCTCTAAAGAAAACAATAGCACATTGTTATGTAAGCTAATGCAGAAGAAGTGCATTGAACAATTAAATACAGTTTTGCTTCAACATAATTAATGCATTTCCATAGAACAAGGCAGATGATTCTTTTTTTCCTTGATTAAAAATGGTGGAGGAATAGGTAAATGAACAAAGATACATTGGATTTCTTGTCAATCTTTTAATCGAGAGGACTGGCTTGTATGAATATTAAAACATACGCCATTGAAGGAATGTTTTAACCTTGAAACCCCTCAAAACGCCCCATGAATTGGAATGGAAAAGAAACAAAAAAAAAGGCGGAGGGGACAACCAAGAAGGGTACGTCTCCAAATCTCAATTGGAACATCTAAATAGTCGGATAGTTGTTAAAAATGTCTAAAAGGCAGGGCTAATAACCCTTTAACAAAAATAATAATAACATATACATATGTGATTGTATATGGAAAATTACCCATGGGCGCTAGGTAGGATAACGCGATCGTAGGTTGCCCTTGCAACTGTGTTGTAGATGGAGGCTTCTTCATCTTGTTTGTTATTGAGTGGTCTAATTCTCACCATGCCCTACCTAACATTTTTTATGACCAATGTGCATCTCCAACTCCACCCTACACTTCAGCATGGAAAAGAAATTCAAAGCAAAGACATCCAAGGCTTGAGAACATCCCTTGAAATGGAACCTCTCTTCTTTTATGCTAATTTACGTCGTACCAGAAGGATGTTGTGCTCCACCCCCTCCGCCTCCTCCACCTTCCACACGCAAGTATCTCCATCCACCTCCTCCCCCATCTCCAAAACATTCTCCACCAACCCCTAAACATCCACCTCCTGTGCAACCTCCACCACCCCCACCTACTCTAAAACATGTTTGCCTTCCAAATTATTGACCATAGTGTCATGGGAGCACTAATTAGTTTGTAAATTAATATTTTCTATTGTATAACTCAAACTATGGAAATAGAAAGTGTGCATCTCTTTGAATTGTTTGTTCATCGCCCACCTATGTAATATAAGATGAATCAGTGGTGTTCTTTGTTGCACATCCCATATCCCAATTAGTCCAATTGATGTTGAAAAGTTACTGCTCCTAATAAATCAATAACATTTTCTATAAAGAAACCATAAGATTTTCTAAAGGTAGTAAAGGGAGGTGTTGTATAACATGGCATATAAAGAGGATGCTAGAGTGGAAAATGGCATGTTCATGGCACTCGCTAATAATTTGGTTCGATAGAAAAGCGTTAAATGTTTTCCAGCACTTTTCATAATTTTTGCACTTGAAATTGCCATTGAACAATACAATGTTTCAGTATTTGTCTCTTTTGATTAAAACCCTTGGACATGTTTCAGTATTTGTCTCTTTTGATTAAAATCCTTGCTTTTGTCCAACTCGCTTTATCATGAGCATAATGAAATGAAATAAGAATTTTTTCCTTTCTCCTCCAATGCTTCTATGATGTGATGACGATTGTATATTTTGGGACATGTTAAAACGAGTAGAAAAGCGTTCCGTGGGAAGATCTTACCATAAAAGTTATAGCATGTTTAGAAAATGGCCCTAATTTGGCCCCTTGTACATCAAGCAATAGTGCAAGAAATATGAAGTGAAGATGCAAATGAGCCCTTTTAAAGATGTGAACATATCTTGATGCAAGAACGTATGTTCTTATGTGTAACCTCCTGTTAGCCCCACTGCTAATTTCTTGATTTAACTTTACCTAGGCTAAATTGAATAGTAATTATATTGTTCCAAATGAGGGAAAAACTCCACAATTAGACTAGAAACAAACAACATTACCAAAACTAGGAAGTCCACAATTAGCCAAACAACATTACCAAAACTAGAAAATACTGGTACCTTAAATGCAGGGGCATCATCTAAAGTATTCAACAAATATATGCCATTTGTACTTTGAAATATTTCACAAGAAAAAGTTCAATTCAATTTCTATCACTTTGCACATTTCAATTATCTTTTGGTATCCAATTCAATTAATATTAATATTACTTTGCCCTAATTTCCTTGCGCTTTTATTTCTTATAGCCTCTGGCGTGCCTTTTTGCTAGTTCGCACTTACAAATTCAGCTTTGATGGAGATCAATCCCCCTGAACCTGTCCTAGGCTTCCTCTTTCTTGCAGCAGCAGCATTCTTTTTGTCTTCATTTTCCTTCTTACTATCTTCCTTAAATAACTGCCACGCCTTCTCTTTCTTGCAATTTGTAGGTTTCCTCATTCTTGGATTTTCTCGTACCTGTTTCCTCAACTTATATCTACAATATATATGTACAATCCTTTAGAAAGTAAAGTATGAAAATGAACACCAAAAAATAAGAATGTTTACCTATAATCGTTCCATTTCTTGCCAAGCCTTGACAAGACCCATCGGCTAGAGAAACCCGTGCCATAGTGGTTTTTCAAATCATAAAGGACTCTTTACCAAAGGCCATGGTTGATGTATGTCATGGCAATGAAGTCTGACAAGTTCCATAGCATATCTCATAAACTTTTTTCCTTCTCCATCCATATGTATCTGCCCTCCTTTATAAACACAAACCTGGCGCACACATCAAGCCAAATTTACATAAGGAGATCAAAACCCTAAGTTTATCAATTTAACCATGCCAAATTTTAGAGTTAATGTTCAGCGAGCATCTAAATGATGGAAGGCCAAAGGTGGCTACCAACTCACGTTCCAAATCAGCCAAAGGTGGACACCAACTCATACTGACAGATTACAGGGTGTTATAGCAGTATTGGCAGCGTTTTCTAGCATAAAAAGTCAAGAACATTTCGACTGAAAGGTTGCAGAACTGGCTGAAACCTGCAGATGCATTTGTTAGCTACATTCCACAAACTACACAACGAATTGACGAGGAATAGAATAGAATAGAATAGTTATAGTAAGAACGCAGCTTGAGCAGAGAGGAATATGCTAGGTAGTTAAGAATTTGAAGGAGAATAAAACGCTTCTGCATTATTAGTTGTCATGTCTGCAATATAAGCCAGATAAGCAGGTTACAATCACTGCGACCCAGAACAGCAACAAGTTCATCATTGCTTCAACAAATAACATTTTTGTACAGGAAGAAAACAATGGCATACCTGCAACCCAGAACAGCAACAAGTTCATCATTAACAAATAACGGTTTTGTACAGGAAGAAAACAATGGCATAAAAGTTCAAGAGATTTTATGGATAAAAGAATGGAGGTATTTTACCCATTGAGAAGCCAATGGTGCTTTACATCTTAACCATTTTTGCGCCAAATCAGGCGTTTTAAATCTTTGCCTTTTCTTGTATGGCCCCAAAGTGGTGTAACTTACGTAAAAAAGACACTAGTTGGGCCACTTCAAGCTGTAAGGGTTTACCATTGAATTGAGCCAGCACTAGATAGGAGAAAAATTAAATCCTTCCAATTGAGGCCATTCATCTGCTCGCAAATCCAGCATGCATCTTTTGTGAGCCATAGAGGGCTGCAGGTTTCAGCATGTCAAATACATGAGCCTTTATGAGTGTCCTTGAAAGCATTGTTTTCCAATTTGGGCGTAAGGTTTATCCCTGGCAATCTAGATTGGGCAGCACTTTTCAACCTAAAAAGGGGTACCTTTTCGATCTTGCAAAAGGCATCCATCAAAGTATTGTAAGTAACCACATCCGCATCACACTTGTCTTCCATCATTTTCTGATATAGTTGCTCAGCTTTCTGAACATTGCCAGCCTTACAAGCTCCATCTATGAGCCTATTATATGTCACAACATTGGGAGCGCAATCACTTTGGGCCATTTCCTGCACAATGCTTTCTGCTTCATCGATTTTCCCATTTTTGCAAAAACCATGAATAACGGTATTATAAGAGACAATAGATGGCTGGCAGCCATTTTCATTCAATTTACTTAAGAAATATTGTGCTTTTGGAAAATGCTATGATGAATATGACATTTATAAAGGATTAACCTAAATGCAACATCAAAACAACAGCTTTGTTGCCAGTAGCAATTTTGTTAGAAACTATACCACAATCACATATGAGTGGAACAGATTATGTATAGCAGGCAAATCGGCTTTGATCTGGACAGCGAAGTGATTCTTCTAGATCTACTTGAGATTGTTGGATCTGAAAGTACTGTTCCATTACATTTGGGATGCCAAAACCAAGTATGCAGAAGATAGGAAAGTTACAGATAGTATGTCAAGACAGGTTTTTTTCAATTCATTGTAGAAAACTTTATTAATTGCAAAATTTGTTTATAAAATTTCACATCGTAGGTGGGTTTCATTGAAGGAAATTAATGCCTCTGATATACCAAAGATGGAGGTTGAAGTTGTTGAGTTATTATGCATCTTAGAGCGAGAGTTACCTGCCAGCTTCTTTGATCTTCAAGTGCATCTTCTTGTACATCTTCCAGAGGAGATTGGTTTGGTTGGACCAGCTCCAGGACATTGGATGTTCTTAAAAAGGTTTTGTTCGTCAAATGGCTAGGCCAGAAGGGTGCATGGCAGAAGGACATTTGGTGCAGGAGATCCTTTTCTTTATGACTGATGCCACCACATCAATACACGAGGATGCCTCGCATATATGGAAGAAAGAACAACGTGTGGAGAATATGGGAGAAATCCTTGAAGGTCTTGGGGTAGAGCGCAACCTTGATGATGAGATGTATTTGCAGATAAATAAGTTTGTGATGGCAAACTGTGATAGTCTCGATAAATGGTGAGAAAAGTATGAGATTGCACGAAAAAATGATGACGATGCTAGAAGACATCAAGTCCCAGCAAAAAGATCTCGTCGTGGAAAACGCTCAAAGCACATATGTGGGCCTGAGAAGTTGCCTAACATCATGCCACGAGAGTGGTTAATAGGTCAGCTGGAAGAGGACCAAGAGAAGGGCATTGAAATTTCACGACATGACTATAACGTAGCAGTTGGATGTTCAAGGAAGGTATGTTGCAATCTTTTGCACTACATTTAAGATATCTTTTGTGTTGATCATGGTAATAACATGTGCATTTGCAGGCAAGATTCCACACATCCATGTGGGCATAGGGCCAGCATTTTCGTGTTGCGAGCATTGACAAGGGTAGGGTTACGTATGATTGTGGCATTGCAGCGTGTTTTGAGCAAAAGAGTCAATCCTCTATAAGGGACAACCAGCCAGTAGATAGCGATCTCAATAATGTCTGTTATTTGATCAAATAACAGACATTATTGAAGTTGATTTCCGTTCCTTCAAAGTGAATGTTTTGAAGGCAAGATAGTTCAAAGCATCTTATCGAGGAAGAAATCGCACAATGAGGCAACATCCTTCAGGTTTTTATAAGGTGAACTCCACTCAATTCTTGAGAGACATGGACGAGCCTTTTGTTTTTCCAAGGCAAGTTGAACAAGTCTTTTTTCATAAGAACCAGAAAGATAATGATTGGTGGATTGTGGTTCATGCGACCCCTACATCTCATCGTATGATTGATCCATTAACTTTGAATGATCATTCCTTTGATGAAGTGAACGAGGCAAGTCCTTGTACACTTGAGACCGATGTTGATGAAACCGATATTCTAGAACATGACCTGAATGACATGCAGAGAACTCAAGATGATCAAGATCCAATTGAGAATGACGTTTTACTTTCGCCAATGCAATCCCCAAATCATGTTGTTATGGATTATGAAGTTGACGAGAATGTTGAAGTTGAAAGTGTACCGCAACATCTACTGCATCTACAACTTGGTGGTGATGAGTTGGAGGATATTGAACAAGATGTAATAGACGAGGCATCACTTGCAAGTTTGGCATTGTAACTGCTTTGAAGCTATATAAATATTTTATTTATCTATTTGCATTTAAAAGTTATGTGCAATAATACTTTTCTCTATATGAACGATGGCCAATTTCATATGTAGATAATAGTAAGTATTGATTCAAATATGCAGTTCTAATGTTAAATACATGAAATCTTATGACCTTAGATGTGACTATGGATTGACATAAAGATTGACAATAATGATGAGTGACAATATGGGTGATATTAGTAGCAACAACTGTTATGGCACAACTGTTATTGGCATATACTATTGGCAGGGAACAATGCGCTTTCAGGCGCATGTAAGAAGGCAATCAACATGTTTGAAAGCGGATATGATTTGTGCCAATGTATACCACCTAGTAGCACTTGCGACTCTAGTTGCTTCAATGAGTATGTGAAAGTCGTTACAAAGGCTAGAAGCAAAGATTTCATTGCAGGTTGTGGATATAAAACAATTTCGCCACCATCCTCACATCCCCCACCTCCTAGGCATTCACCACCCCCTCGCCTCCTCCACCTTCCACGCATAGTATCTGCATTCGCCTCCTCCCCCATCTCCAAGACATTCTCCACCAACCCCTAAACGTCCACCTCCTGTGCAACCTCCACCGCCCCCACCTACTCTAAAACATGTTTGCCTTCAAAATTATTGACCATAGCGTCATGGGAGCACTAATTAGTTTGTAAATTAATATTTTCTATTGTATAACTCAAACTATGGAAATAGAAAGTGTGCATCTCTTTGAATTTTTTATTCATCGCCCGCCTGTGTAATATAAGATGAATACGTGGTGTTCTTTGTTGCACATCTCATATCCTCCAATTGATGTTGAAAAGTTACTACTCCTAATAAATCAATGTCATTTTCTATAAAGGAACCATAAGGTTTTCTAAAGGTAGTAAAGGGAGGTATTGTATAACATGGCATATAAAAAGGACGCTAGAGTGGAAAATGGCATGTTCATGGCACTTGCTAATAATTTGGTTTGATAGAAAACGTTAAATATTTTCCAGCACTTTTCATAATTTTTGCACTTGAAATTGCCATATTGTACTAGCCTACACCTAGTTAGCCTAATCACCCTATCACTAGATAAAGGACAAAATTCTAGTACATAATTGACTAACAACCAAAGGGGGCTCATGAGAATCAATAGCCACCTGCATGAATCAACACATTTGCTGAATGGGAGGTTACTTAAGCAAAACATTGCGAGGTCCCTACCAACTCTCATTACCTCTATTAGGAAATTACTTTGTGGTGCATATTCACTTTGTATGCTAGAATTTAATCATGTCTTAAGAAGTTTGGATGTTAGCATCATCACTATAGCATCACCACACTTTCTCCCAACCTTTCATGTGCGATCACCACACTCATACTATCATGGCCTGAAAAGTTTTGAGTCCTAGAGAATGAGAATATGCTATGCCTCGATATTTGTAACAGTAGTAAGAACAGAATATAAGCAAGTCTATAGTATAAACAATGACCATGCTATCATTGACTTACTTTTGCTAGCGAGTAGAATATGGAACTGACCTACTAATAACTAACCTGCATGTCATGGAAAAAAGCCATCAATTTGTCTCTAAAGAACAAAGATGACACAGACATGCAACAATAGCACATTGGTATGTAAGATAATGCGGAAGAAGTGCATTGAACAATTAAATACAGTTTTGCTTCAACATAATTAATGCATTTCCATAGAACAAGGTAGATGATTCTTTTTTTCCTTGATTAAAACTGGAGGAGGAATGGGTAAATGAATAAAGATACATTGGATTTCTTGTCGATCTTTTAACCGAGACTGGCCTGTATGAATATTAAAACATAAGCCATTGAAGGAATGTTTTAATCTTGAAACCTCTCAAGAAGCCCCATGAATTGGAATGGAAAAGAAATAAAAAAAAAAGGCGGAGGGGACAACCAGGAAAGGTATGTCTCCAAATCTGATTTGGAACATCTAAATAGCCGGACGCATTAGTAGTTAAAAATGTTTAAAGGCAGGGCTAGTAATCCTTTAACGAAAAATAATAATAACATATACATATGTAATTGTATATGGAAAATTAGAAGGGTTGTTTTTTTTTTTTGGGGGTGATGAGGGGGTGGTTGCTAGGTGGGGATAACGCATTGTAGGTTGCCCTTGCATGTTGTGTTGTAGATGGAGGCTTCTTCATCTTGTCTGTTATTGAGTGGTCTAATTCTCACCATGTCCTAGATCCCTACCTAACATTTTTTTATGACTAGTAACCTACTACAAAATTGTTTGTAGTGGTTCCAATGTGCATCCCCAACTCCACCCTACACTTCAGCATGGAAAAGAAATTCAAAGCAAAGAAATCTAAGGCTTGGGAACATTCCTTGAAATGGGACCTCTCTCCTTTAAATATGCTAATTTACGTCGTACCAGAAGGATGTTGTGCTCAAGAATGGAAGCCTTAAGAAGGATGTTGTGCTCAAGAATGGAAGCATTAACAGCTATTATTCGGGCAGGTTTACTCCACTAAGTCTTGAACTCCAATATTCTACTAAAATATTATTTTGTGTCCGCCTTAACTTTTCGTGTTTTTGCTGAATTTGTCTTGCTCCTCTTCGAGAGATTTGATTGATCTCTATTCAATGGCCAAGAAAGGGCAAATCCATACTAGTGCTTGCTCCTCACCGCCACCTGTCAAAGAAACAAAACAAAGAATTATGTATGAAGATGGGGATGTGATCCTTGCAAAGCATCTTTGTAAAAAACATGCAAAGGCCTTCATTTTGGAACTGGCTAGTTGTGTAAAAGAGGTATGCATAACTGCATCTAAGGGAAGAAGTGATCTATAAGATTGTTTATTAGAAGAATTGGGTTGCAAATCACCATATCTCTAAGTATATTGCCAGAGCTTTTGCTCTTCATTGAAGTGGAATAACTACTGACTAAAAAGGTTTGGCAAACACTTCCAAATACATGGCTAAGGAATAAGAAATTATAGAGGATCATTTGATTATGTAATCCACAAATATGAAGGTGCGAATTTTGCGACAGGTTCAACTTCCCAAAAAGTTATACTTCGTAAGTTAATTTATGGTCGAAAAGATCTGTAGGAAGCAAAGAAATAACAATCTTTTTCTTTAATCGACAAAGTCCATTTAAAGGAGCACTACAACGTTAACATATTGTGCAATATGAACAAGGAAAGAATCATGCAGAGTATTGCATAGTGAAGAGATAAAATTGAAAGTTGAGAAACTAAAAATTATTTGATCTTGGATCATAATAATAACCCCATTTGAAGTTATCTAATCTTAATAGTCTAAAGTATTCAGGTTTATGTATCAATAAGCATGCCAAAGCATATGTTAGAAAACAGATACCTTGCAAAACCACAGCTATCTAGCAGAGTTTATTAGAGCAACCCCTCTCATTTATGGTGCTATTTAAGCGCACTTTCTTCCTTATCCAATTGCCTTCTAGAGAAATTCAGATGGCAACAGCCTAGCAATCAAATACTTCCTCGAGAACGTGACTAATTACAATGCCATCCAATAGCATCGAAATATAGCACCACAATGATCACCCAAACCCTTAGAAAGACCTGATATTTTCATACCGAGAGATAACTGATCTAGCATTTTTTCTGTTCTTTTCTTTTCTCTCTCCCTTTTTTTTTCACTCATTGATTCTCTATACCCAGTAGAAATTCTTACAATATAACTTTGAGATTCATTTCTTACCAGCATCAGAGATGAATCCTCTTGTGAACATACCACGCAGCAGGTCTAAGGGATGGGAAGTACGATGCTCATTATGATATAGAGGATATTGAAGGTAATAACCAAGCTAGAAGGGAGGAAAAATATGCTTTCAGATAGTTTGCAAGCAAATTCATCTGAGGATATCCAATACAAGGACTGAGTTTGAGAAAGTAAAAGATTGCATTTGAAGACAATCAAGTAACTTTTGGTGTTTCGAAGTACAGAGTACAAGATCTCATTTTGAGTAGAAATGACAAGGAGCAGCAATTAGTTATGCTTAATAGAAGGATAACATAGAAATATGTAGCACAATAACAGGGGGTTCCAGGGGGATTTCATATGGATGTAAAAGACAATTTTTGAAACTATAGACCATATCCTAAAAACAATTGAGTGGGTCATTATAAAAAAAAAAAAATATATAGATTTAAAAAAAAAAATAATGACATTAGCTCATTGGTTATGTTGGTCAAAGTAGTCTTATTAGGACATTGAGTTATTTTGCTAGAGGTTCGAGCCCCCCTATTTCATATTCTAAAACTTAGGCAAAGTCTATAGAAGCTCGATATTCCATCAAAACCTTGAGCAAACTCGTATTTCATACTTTAAAATCATAGGTGCCCCCAATCATAAATGATCATAAGCGAAATGAGAGGTGCCAGGAGCTCCAACGTACGATCTGGGCTGTAGGATCGACGGATCCGACGACTGTGGTAGTACAGGGTGCACTTCGTTTAGAATATATGCACCTCGTTTATAAAGAGCAGACAGGTTTGTGACGTCGTTTTAACATAATACACATTAGTAATACATGTATATTAAATTAATGTGTCATTGTACATGTTAATTTCAATGTACAAGATAAGGTAAGATAGATTTTATTGTCATCGGAAGTCTTGTATAACAAAAGAATATGGTGTGAGCACTGCATCAACACCATGCTTGGCTACTTTATAATTATAAAGGTTGTTGTTGTGCAGCTGTATACTAAAGACATCGTGTTGTAAAAAAACCCCATTCTTTGATGGGGAAAAACCTATTCACTCTTTAGCCCACCTACCTGCTTACTACTCTCATGACACTTGCTCTTAGTTTGTATCATAGGCATTTGATTATATAACCTCATTTTCTTTATTCTTGTATCTTCTGGCATGCTCCTCTAATATCGTCTTCACCCCTTTTCTTTATTTGTCTCTGCCGTCCTTGTGTCCCTGGAGCCTTTATGTACTTGAGTTGAACAATTTACCTATTTATTCACTTGGTTTCTCTAGTCTTCATATGATGTGCATATCTATTCCAGAGATGTCATTCTCTTTTTATCCTACTAACCTACACAGTTGACAGATTCTATCCTTTTTCTCAATTAACGGCCTTTGCCATCTCCGCTTTTCTATCCACAAGTTGTGATTTCCTATTCTCAATTAAAGGATAATTTTGGTAGTTTTTGAGATTTTGCCTTTCTTGTATGTCTGTTGTCTGAAGCTGCCTTCTGGGTTCATTATTTTTAGATACAATCTCAGCTTGACATCTGGTTGTTTATCTATCCATGTCTTCCTCAATCTTTCTCTAATGTTTTTGTGTGCTCCTGTCAGTATCTTGTTCTCCATTTTCCGCCAGAGATTTATTTCCAGTTTTCCTATCCAAGTTTTCATTTCTGCTATCCCTATCAGCCCTCATTGTTGTGTGCCATATGTATGGGTTCATTTATAGGCTGCCCTATCAGCTTGTTCCTAAAGACTTCCATAGTGTTCCTAGGAAAAAAGGAGATTGATCTTTCCAGCACTGAAACCTTGAATGGATTTGCCCCTGTTTCATATAACACTATAGTTGTTGGCATGCATCTTTTTATATCTAACTCTCTTGCCTGAAAGTGTTTTATTATTCTTTTTGCTTTGATCCACTCTGTTGTTGATGTGTTGCACCCCCATGCCTCCATCCGTATAACATTGTTGGCATTATGGCCATTCCAAACTTTTATGTTTTAACCCCTCAATCTGTTAGGCGATGTTCCTAATTGACTAACAACCAAAGGGGGCTCATGAGAATCAATAGCCACCTGCATGAATCAACACATTTGCTGAATGGGAGGTTACTTAAGCAAAACATTGCGAGGTCCCTACCAACTCTCATTACTTCTATTAGGAAATTACTTTGTGGTGCATATTCACTTTGTATGCTAGAATTTAATCATGTGTTAAGAAGTTTGGATGTTAGCATCATCACTATCGCATCGCCATGCTAAAACACTTTCTCCCAACCTTTCATGTGCGATCACCACACTCATACTACCATGGCCTGAAATGTTTTGAGTCCTAGAGAATGAGAATATGCTATGCCTCGATATTTGTAACAGTAGTAAGAACATAATATAAGCAAGTCTATAGTACAAACAATGACCATGCTATCATTGACTTACTTTTGCTAGCGAGTAGAATATGGAACTGACCTACTAATAACTAACCTGCATGTCATGGAAAAAAGCCATCAATTTGTCTCTAAAGAACAAAGATGACACAGACATGCAACAATAGCACATTGGTATGTAAGATAATGCGGAAGAAGTGCATTGAACAATTAAATACAGTTTTTGAAAGGCTTGCTGGAGTCATGGGAGACAATACGGACCCTATTTCGGATTGATCTTGTTGCATGTCATCGGTGAATGCCCCCTTGTTGGTGGATACATGGAAAATAATCTTCCACTTTGTGCCTCGGTTCATCCATTAACTCAACTACATTTGGAGGTTAGCGGTGAATCTTGGCGATTCGCGGCATGGTATGATTCTGGCCAGTTAGCGACATGGCAAATCTTTCAAACAAAATTCTCATTGTCTCGATGGGACAGACCTATTTGGCAAAAGGTTGCTAGTACTCTGCCATTGGTTGCTCCAGAGGCTATTGAAGGGTGCATGTGGGTTTCCCACCAGAGTATTCATGAGCATAGGCTTGTGAATTCTATGTATAGGCTGCTTGTCAATAGTGATATCCTTCCGCCATCCACTAGGTGGTCCCTTCAAATTTTCACCTCCTAATTGGAGACGATGTGGGCGTGGGCTTGGGATAAACTACTCCATCCTAAGGTGGTTGTGCTTTGGTGGCAGATTCTTCACAGATGTCCTCGTGTGAACGTGCTTGTCCACAGATTTGATCCTCGAGTGTCAGCACTCTGCCCACTGTGCAAGCAAAGGGACGAGACCATTGAGCATTGTTTCTTTTTATGTGTTCATCCAACCTGTTTGGTCTTGGAAACGCTTTCTCTTTTCATGTGACATTGACAAGTCGCTAGTGCTTTCCGGGTCTGTCTATCCGGATACTTGGAATAAGTTATGAGCCAAGCATTTCATTTAGCATCGGGATGGTTGTTATGGTCCATCCGGAAGCAAAAAGACTGCTTCTATCTTTTCGGGGTTTTGATATTCCTCCTGCGAAGTTGTCCTCCAAGACGCCAAGCTAGAATTGTTAAGGCTTACCATTGCTCTTTGCTTGCTCGCCAGTTGGCGGCAGGTTGATATTTGAGTCCTATTTGAGTGTGTTGTCTTATGCATAGGTTGGTGGTTCTACTCGGTGGATCATGATTATCCCTCGAGACTTTATTCCCGCCTCGCATTTGTATTTTGCTTTTTGGCTTGGAGTTTCAATAAAGTTTGTCGTCCTTCAAAAAAAAAAAAAAAAAAAAAAAAAATTAAATACGGTTTTGCTTCAACATAATTAATGCATTTCCATAGAACAAGGTAGATGATTCTTTTTTTCCTTGATTAAAATGGAGGAGGAATAGGTAAATGAATAAAGATACATTGGATTTCTTGTCGATCTTTTAATCGAGAGGATCTGCCTGTATGAATATTAAAACATAAGCCATTGAAGGAATGTTTTAATCTTGAAACCCATCAAGAAGCCCCATGAATTGGAATGGAAAAGAAATAAAAAAAAAGGAGGGGACAACCGGGGAAAGGTATGTCTCCAAACCGATTTGGAACATCTAAATAGGCGGGATGCTTAAAAATGTTTAAAGGCAGGGCTAGTAACCCTTTAACGAAAAATAATAATAGCATATACATATGTAATTGTATATGGAAAATTAGAAGGGTTGTTTTTGGGGATTGCTAGGTGGGATAATGCACTGTAGGGTTGCCCTTGTGATTTGTGTTGTTGTAGATGGAGGCTTCTTCATCTTGTTTGTTATTGAGTGATCTAATTCTCACCATGTCCTAGATCCCTACCTAACAGTTTTTTTATGACTAGTAACCTACTACAAAATTGTTTGTAGTGGTTCCAATGTGCATCCCCAACTCCACCCTACACTTCAGCATGGAAAAGAAATTCAAAGCAAAGAAATCTAAGGCTTGGGAACATTCCTTGGAATGGAACCTCTCTCCTTTAAATATGCTAATTTACGTCGTACCAGATGGAAGCCTTAAGGGGATCTTTTCCCTTTTGAAAATCTGGTGAAGCTGCAATATGGTCGATTCTGTGCAAATGACGTCCCATGACAGATTGTTTCGAGAAGAGGAAGGAATCC